>CM066034.1:934541673-935928691 GCA_033557465.1 Ichthyophis bannanicus
TGTGATGGGGGGGGAAGAAACCAGGACTGGAAATGGGCCGGTGGTGGGGGGGGGAAAGGACTGGAAATGGGCTGTGTGGATGGGGGGGGGGAGAAACGGAAGAACCGGAATGGAAATGGGCGGGTTTGTGATGGGTTGGGGAGGATATGGACTGGGAAACTGGGCGGGGGGGGGGGGGGGTAGAAACAAGGACTGGGACCCAAGACGGGAAATGGGCGGGGGGGGAGGAGGAACCAGGACTGGGGAAATGGATGTGATGGGGGGGGGAAAGAAACAGGATGGAAATGGGGGGGGGCGAGAAACGGACTGGAAATGGGGTGTGTGACTGGGGGGGGGGAACAAACGGGGACTGGAAAGGGCCTGTGATGGGGGGGGGTGAACGGACTGGGAAATGGCTGTGATGTGGGGGGGGGAGAAGAAACGGACTGGTGCACATTGGGCGGTGATGTTGGG
Source organism: Ichthyophis bannanicus (assembly GCA_033557465.1). Lineage (NCBI taxonomy): Eukaryota > Metazoa > Chordata > Amphibia > Gymnophiona > Ichthyophiidae > Ichthyophis > Ichthyophis bannanicus. Next base: position 934,542,127 of record CM066034.1, read on the forward strand.
GCGGGGGGGGGAGAAACGGACTGGAAATGGGCTGTGATGGGGGGGGGAAAAACGGACTGGAAATGGGCTGTGATGGGGGGGAGAAACCGGACTGGAAAATGGGCTGGGATGGGGGGGGGAGACTGCAATGGACGGGGGGGGGGGGGGGGAGAAACGGACTGGAAATGTGGGGTGATGGGGGGGCGGACGGAAAATGGGCTGTGGTGGGGGAGAACAAAATGGAAGATGGGCTGTGCTGGGGGGGAGGGGGGGAACGGACTGGAATGGGCTGTGTGGGGGGGGGAGAACGGACTGGAAATGGGCTGTGATGGGGGGGGGGGGAGAACGGACTGGAAATGGGCTGTGTGGGGGGGGAAACGGAATGGAAATGGGCTGTGATGGGGGGAGGACTGGAAATGGGCTGTGATGGGGGGGGGGGAAACAGACTGGAAATGGGCTGTGATGGGGGGGGACTGAGGAGAACGGACTGGAAATGGGCTGTGATGGGGGGGGAGAAACAGACTGGAAATGGGCTGTGATGGGGGGGGAGAGAAACGGATGGAAATGGGCTGTGAGGGGGGGGAGAAACCGGACTGGAAATGGGCGGGCGGGGGGGAGGACTAAATGGGGATGGGGGGGGAAACTGACTGGAAATGGGCTGTGATGGGGGGGAAACGGACTGGAAAATGGGCTGTGATGGGGGGGGGAAACGGACTGGAAATGGGCTGGGGATGGGGGGGGGGGAGACGGACTGGAAATGGGCTGTGATGGGGGAGAGACTGGAAATGGGTTGGGGGGGGGGGGGAGAACAGACTGGAAAATGGGCTGTGATGGGGGGAAACAGACTGGAAAATGGGCTGTGATGGGGGGGGGGAAACAGACTGGAAATGGGCTGTGATGGGGGGGGGAGAACAGACTGGAAATGGGCGGGGGGGGGGGAACGGACTGGAACTGGGCTGTGATGGGCGAAACAGACTGGAAATGGGCTGTGAGTGGGGGGGGGAGAACGGACTGGAAATGGGCTGGGATGGGGGGGGGGGGGAGAACAGACTGGAAATGGGCTGGGATGGGGGGAGAAACGGACTGGAAAATGGGCGGGGATGGGCGGGGGGGGAGAACCAAACTGGAAATGGGGGGGGGGGGGAGAAACGGACTGGAAATGGGCGGTGATGGGGGGGGGAGAAACGGACTGGAAATGGGCGATGGGGGGGGGGCCGATCTGGAAATGGGCCGGGGGGGGGGGGAAACGAGACTGGAAATGGGGGGGGGGGGGGAGAAACGGACTGGAAAATGGGCTGTGATGGGGGGGGATAAACGGACTGGAAATGGGCTGGGATGGGGGGGAGAACGGACTGGAAATGGGCTGTGATGGGGGGGAGAACGGACTGGAAATGGGCTGTGGTGGGGGGGGGAAGAACGGACTGGAAATGGGCGGGGGGGGGGGGGGAGAACCGGACTGGAAATAGGCTGTGATGGGGGGGGGGAAACGGACTGGAAATGGGTGGGGGGGGAAGAACTGGACTGGAAATGGGGGAGTGGGAGGGGAGAAACGGACTGGAAATGGGCAGGGGGGGGAGAACCAGACTGGAAATGGGCTGTGATGGGGGGGGGAGAAATGGACTGGAAATGGGCGGGGGGGGGGGGGGGGAGAAAACGGACTGGAAATGGGCTGTGATGGGGGGGGGGGGAGAACGGACTGGAAATGGGCTGTGATGGGGGGGGGAGAAACGGGGGATGGGGAAACGGACTGGAAAATGGGCTGTGATGGGGGGGAGAAGGACGGAAATGGCGGGGGGGGGGGGGGGGAGAAACGGACTGGAAAATGGGACGGTGGGGGGGGGGGGGCCGAACAGACTGGAAATGGGCTGTGATGGGGGGGGGGGGAACGGACTGGAAATGGGCGGGGGGGGGGGGAGAACGGACTGGAAAATGGGCTGTGATGGGGGGGGGGAAACGGACTGAAATGGGTGTGGGGGGGGAGAACAGACTGGAAATGGGCTGTGATGGGGGGAGAAACGGACTGGAAATGGGCGGCGGGAGAACCGGACTGGAAATGGGGGGGGGGAGAAATGGACGGGAAATGGGCTGTGATGGGGGGGGGGAGAAACGGACTGGAAATGGGCTGTGATGGGGGGGAGAAACGGACTGGAAATGGGCGGGGGGGGAGAACCGGACTGGAAATGGGCTGTGATGGGGGGGGGGGGGAGAAACGGACTGGAAATGGGCGGGGGGGGGGGGAGAAACGGACTGGAAAATGGGGGGGGGGAGAGAAGGGGGGGAGATGGGGGGGGGGGGAGAAACAGACTGGAAATGGGCTGTGGGGGGGGGGGGGAAACAGGACTGGAAATGGGGCTGTGGGGGGGACAGGGGAACGGACTGGAAATGGGCGGGGGGGGGGGGGAGAAAACAGACTGGAAATGGGCTGTGGGGGGGGGGAGAAAAGGAGACTGGAAATGGGCAGTGATGTGGGGGGGGGAAAGGACTGGAAATGGGCTGTGATGGGGGGGGAGAAACGGACTGGAAAGGGGCTGTGATGGGGGGGGGGGGAGAGAAACGGACTGGAAAGGGGCGGGCGGGGGGGGAGAAATGGACTGGAAATGGGCTGTGATGGGGGGGGGAGAAACGGGACTGGAAATGGGGGGCTGGGGGGGGGGGGGGGGGGAGAACGGACTGGAAAATGGGCTGGGGGGGGGGGAAAACCGGACTGGAAATGGGCGGGGCGGGGGGAGAACCGGAGAACCGGACTGGAAATGGGCGGGGCGCAGGAGAACCGGACTGGAAATGGGCGGGGCGCAGGAGAACCGCACTGGAAATGGAGCGTGGGGGGAGAACCGGACTGGAAATGGGGGGGGGGGGGAGAACCGGACTGGAAATGGGTGGGGGGGGGGAGAAACGGACTGGAAATGGGCTGTGATGGGGGGAGGGGGAGAAACGGACTGGAAATGGGGGGGGGGGGGAGAAACGGACTGGAAATGGGCTGTGATGGGGGAGAAATGGATTGGAAATGGGCTGTGATGGGGGGGGGGGAGACGTAAAATGGGCTGGGATGGGGCAACCATACTGGAAATGGGCTGTGATGGGGGGGGGGAAACAGACTGGAAATGGGCTGTGATGGGGGGGGAAACAGGACTGGAAATGGGCTGTGATGGGGGGGGGGAAACAGACTGGAAATGGGCTGTGGGGGGGGGGGGAAACGGACTGGAAAGGGCTGTGATGGGGGGGGAAAACAGACTGGAAATGGGCTGGGAGGGGGGGGAAACAGACTGGAAATGGGCTGTGATGGGGGGGGAACGGACTGGAAATGGGCTGTGATGTGGGGGGGGGGGGGGAAAGGACTGGAAATGGGCTGTGATGGGGGGGGGGGGGGGGGATGGGGGAGGAGAAACGGAATGGAAATGGGCTGTGATGGGGGGGGGGGAAGGACTGAAATGGGCTGGGATGGGGGAAACAGACTGGAAATGGGCTGTGATGGGGGGGGGGAACGGACAAATTGGCTGGGATGGGGGGAGGAAACAGACTGGAAATGGGCTGTGGGGGGGGGGGGAAACAGACTGGAAAAGGGGCTGGGGGGGGGGGACCATACGGAAATGGGTGAGGGGGGAGAACCGGACTGGAAATGGGGGGGGGGGGAGAAACAGACTGGAAATGGGCTGTGATGGTGGGGAGAAACGGACTGGAAATGGGCTGTGATGGGGGGGGGGAAATGGACTGGAAATGGGCGGGGGGGGGGAAATGGACTGGAAATGGGCGGGGGGGGGAGTAATGGCCTGGAAATGGGCGGGGGGGGGGGGTGAACCGGCCAGGAAATAGGCGGTGATGGGGGGGGGGGAGAACGGCACTGGAAATGGGCTGTGATGGGGGGGAAGAAAACGGCTGGAAATGGGAGTGGGATGGGGGAAGGAACGGACTGGAAATGGGCAGGGGGGGGAGAACCAGACTGGAAATGGGGGGGGGGGGAGAAATGGACTGGAAATGTGCTGTGATGGGGGGGGAGAAGCGGACTGGAAATGGGCGGGTTGGGGAGAACCGGACTGGAAATGGGCGGGGGGGGGGGGAGAACCGGACTGGAAATGGGCGGGGGGGGGAGAACCGGACTGGAAATGGGATGTGATGGGGGGGAGAAACGGACTGGAAATGGGGGGGGGGGAGAAACGGACTGGAATAGGGCTGTGGTGGGTGGGAGAACAAACTGGAAATGGGCTGTGATGTGGGGAGGGGGGGAACGGACTGGAAATGGGCTGTGATGTGGGGGGGGGAGAACGGACTGGAAATGGGCTGTGATGGGGGGGGGGAGACTAAAAATGGGCTGGGATGGGGGAAACAGACTGGAAATGGGCTGTGATGGGGACGGACGGACAAATTGGGCTGGGATGGGGGAAACAGACTGGAAATGGGGGGGGGGAAGGGGAGAACCGGACTGGAAAAGGGCGGGGGGGAGAACCAGACTGGAAATGGGCTGTGATGGGGGGGGGAGAAACGGACTGGAAATGGGCGGGGGGGGGGGAGAAACGGACAGGAAATGGGCTGTGATGGGGGGGAGAACGGACTGGAAATCAGCTGTGATGGGGGGGAGACTGAAAATGGGTTGGGATGGGGGAAACAGATTGGAAATGGGCTGTGGTGGGGGGGGGAGAACACTCTGAAAATGGGCTGTGATGGGGGGGGAGAAATGGACTGGAAATGGGCTGTGATGGGGGGGGGGGAGAAACGGACTGGAAATGGGCTGTGATGGGGGGGAGACTGAAAATGGGCTGGGATGGGGGGAAACAGACTGGAAATGGGCTGTGAGGGGGGGGGGAGAAAAGGACAAATGGGCTGGGATGGGGGGGGGGGGGGGGATGGGGGGAAACAGACTGGAAATTGGCTGTGATGGGGGGGGGGAACAGGACTGGAAATGGGCTGTGATGTGGGGGGGGGGGGGGGGAACGGACTGGAAATGGGCTGTGGGTGGGGGGGGGAGAACGGAATGGAAATGGGCTGGGTGGGGGGGGGAAACAGACTGGAAATGGGCTGTGATGGGGGGGGGGGGGGATGGGGAGACCGGACTGGAAATGGGCGGGGATGGGGGGGGAAACGGACTAGAAAATGGGCGGGGGGGGGGGGGGTGGAAGAAACGGACTGGAAATGGGCTGTGGGGGGGGAGAACAGACTGGAAATGGGCTGTGATGGGGGGGGGAGAAACGGACTGGAAATGGGGGGGGGGGGGGGGGGAGAACGGACTGGAAATGGGTGTGAGGGGGGGGGGAGAAACGGACTGGAAATGGGCGGGGGGGGGGGGGAGAAACGGACTGGAAATGGGCTGTAATGGGGGGGGGAGAAACGGACTGGAAATGGGCGGGGGGGTGGGGGTGGAGAACCAGACTGGAAAAGGGGGGGGGGGGAGAAATGGACTGGAAATGGGCTGTGATGGGGGGGGGGAGATATGGACTGGAAATGGGCAGGGGGGGAGAAACGGACTGGAAATGGGCGGGGGGGGGGGAGAACGGACTGGAAATGGGCTGTGATGGGGGGGAGAAACGGACTGGAAATGGGCTGTGATGGGGGGGGAGAAACGGACTGGAAATGGGCGGGGGGGGGGATGACTGGACTGGAAATGGGGGGGGAGAAACGGACTGAAAATGGGCTGTGATGGGGGGGAGAAATGGACTGGAAATGGGCTGTGATGGGGGGAAACAGACTGGAAATGGGCTGTGATGGGGGGGGGGGAGAAGGGACTGCAAATGGGCTGGGATGGGGGAAACAGACTGGAAATGGGCTGTGATGGGGGGGGGGGGAACAGACTGGAAATGGGCTGTGATGTGGGGGGGAAAGGACAGCAATTGGGCTGTGATGGTGGAGGGGCGGAACGGAATGGAAATGGGCTGTGATGGGGGGGGAAAGGACTGAGAAATGGGCTGTGGATGTGGGGGGGGGGGGGAAACCGGACTGGAAATGGGGGGGGGGGGGAGAAACGGACTGGAAATGGGCGGGGGGGGGGGGAGAAACGGACTGGAAATGGGCGGGGGGGGGGGGGGAGAAAGAAAATGGGCTGGAAATGGGGGGGGGGGAGGAGAGAACAGACTGGAAATGGGCTGTGATGGGGGGGGAAAGCCTGGAAAATGGGGGCGGATGGGATGGGGGGAAACAGGACTGGAAATGGGCTGTGATGGGGGGGGGGGGGGGGAGAAACTGGACAAAGGGCGGGATGGGGGGGGAAATAGAGTGGAATGGGTGGTGGGGGGGGGGAGACAGACTGGAAATGGGCTGGGGATGGGGGGGACGGGGAAACGGACTGGAAATGGGCTGTGATGGGGGGGGAGAAACGGACTGGAAATGGGCTGTGATGGGGGGGGAGAACCGGACTGGAAATGGGGGGGGAGAAACGGACTGAAAATGGGCTGTGATGGGGGGGAGAAATGCACTGGAAATGGGCAGGGGGGGGGGGAGAACCGGACTGGAAATGGGCAGGGGGGGGGAGAACCGGACTGGAAATGGGCGGGGGGGTGGGAGAACGGACTGGAAATGGGCTGTGATGGGGGGGGGGAGATATGGACTGGAAATGGGCGGGGGGGGGAGAACCAGACTGGAAATGGGCGGGGGGGGGGGAGAACCGGACTGGAAATGGGCTGTGATGGGGGGGGAGATATGGACTGGAAATGGGGGGGGGGGGAGAACCAGACTGGAAATGGGTGGGGGGTGGGGAAACAGGACTGGAAATGGGGGGGAGAAACGGACTGGAAATGGGCTGTGATGTGTGGGGGGGGGGGAGAAACGGACTGGAAATGGGCTGTGATGTGTGGGGGGGGGGGAGAAACGGACTGGAAATGGGCTGTGATGGGGGGGAGAAACGGACAGGAAATGGGCGGGATGGGGGGGGGGGGGAGAAACGGACTGGAAAATGGGCTGTGAGGGGGGGGGGGGAGAAACGGACAAATGGGCGGGATGGGGGGGGGGGGGGGGAAATGGACTGGAAATGGGCGGGGGGGGGGGAGAACGGACTGGAAATGGGCTGTGGGGGGGGGGGAACGGACTGGAAATGGGCTGTGATGGGGGGGGGGAAAGGACTGGAAATGGGCTGGGGGGGGGGAAACGGACTGGAAATGGCTGGGGGGGGGGGGGAGAACAGACTGGAAATGGGCTGTGATGGGGGGGGGGGGAACAGGACTGGAAATGGGCGGTGATGGGGGGGGGGGAGAAACGGACTGGAAATGGGGCGGGGGGGGGGAAACTGAGGGAAATGGGCTGTGGGGGATGGGGAGAAACAGACTGGAAATGGGCGGGGATGGGGGGGGGGGGGAGGAACGGAACAGACTGGAAATGGGCGGGGGGGGGGGGGAAACAGACTGGAAATGGGCGGGGGGGGGGGGGAGAAACGGACTGGAAATGGGCGGGGGGGGGGGGAGAACGGACTGGAAATGGGCTGTGATGGGGGGGGGGGAGAAAGACTGGAAATGGGCTGTGATGGGGGGGAAACGGAATGGAAATGGGCTGTGATGGGGGGGGGGAGAAAATGGACTGGAAATGGGCGGGGGGGGGGGGGGAGACTGGGAAATGGGCGGGGGGGGGGAGAACCGGACTGGAAATGGGCTGTGATGGGGGGGGGAGAACCGGACTGGAAATGGGCTGTGATGGGGGGGAGAACCGGACTGGAGATGGGGGGGTGGGGGGGGAGAACCGGACTGGAGATGGGGGGGTGGGGGGGGAGAACCGGACTGGAAATGGGGGGGTGGGGGGGGGAAAATGGGACTGGGATGGGGAACAGACTGGAAATGGGCTGTGATGGGGGGGGAACGGACTGGAAGATGGGCGGGATGGGGGGGGGGAAAAAAACGGACTGGAAATGGGCTGTGGTGGGGGGGGGGGGAGGAGAACCAGACTGCAAATGGGCTGTGATGGGGGGGGGGAGAAACGGACTGGAAATGGGCTGTGATGGGGGGAGAACAGACGGAAATGGGCTGTGATGTGGGGGGGGGGGGGGAGAACGGACTGGAAATGGGCTGTGATGGGGGGGGGAGAACGGACTGGAAATGGGGTGGGATGGGGGGGAGAAAACAGACTGGAAATGGGCTGTGGTGGGGGGGGGAACAGACAAATGGGCTGTGATGGGGGGGGGAGGAAAGAAACGGACTGGAAATGGGCTGTGATGGGGGGGGAGAACGGACTGGAAATGGGCTGTGGTGGGGGGGGGAAACGGACTGGAAATGGGCGTGGGGGGGGGGGAGAGAACGGACTGGAAATGGGCTGTGATGGGGGGGGGGAAACGGACTGGAAATGGGCTGTGATGGGGGGGGAAACGGACTGGAAAATGGGCTGTGATGGGGGGGGGGGAGAACCAGACTGGAAAATGGGGTGGGGGGGGGGGGAGAACAGACTGGAAATGGGCTGTGGTGGGGGGGGGCGAACAGACTGGAAATGGGCTGTGATGTGGGGGGGGGAACGGACTGGAAATGGGCTGTGATGGGGGGAGAAAGGACTGGAAATGGGCTGTGATGGGGGGGGAGGAAACGGACTGGAAATGGGCTGTGATGGGGGGGGGGGGGGGGGAGAAACAGACTGGAAATGGGCTGTGATGGGAGGGGAGAAACGGACTGGAAATGGGCGGGGGGGGGGGGGGGGGGAAAACCGGACTGGAATGGGCGATGGGGGGGGGGGGGGGAGAAACGGACTGGAAATGGGGGGGGGGGGGGGGGGGAAATGGGACTGGAAATGGGCTGTGATTTGGGGGGAGAAACGGACTGGAAATTGGCAGGGGGGGAGAACCGGACTGGAAATGGGCGGGGGGGGCAGAACTGGACTGGAAATGGGCTGTGATGGTGGGGGGGGAGAAACGCACTGGAAATGGGCTCTCATGGGGGGAAACAGACTGGAAATGGGCTGTGATGGGGGGGGGAGAGAAATGGACTGGAAATGGGCTGTGATGGCGGGGGAGAAACGGACTGGAAATGGGCGGGGGGGGGGAGAAACGGACTGGAAATGGGCGGTGGTGGGGGGGGGGGAGAAACGGACGGGAAATGGGGGGGGGGGGGGAGTAACGGACTGGAAATGGGCTGTGATGGGGGGGGAGACTGAAAATGGGCTGGGATGGGGGAGAAACAGACTGGAAATGGGGCTGTGATGGGGGGGGGGGGAACCGGACAATGGGCTGGGATGGGGGGGAAAACGGACTGGGAAATGGGGGGGGGGGGGGGGGGAGAAACGGACTGGAAATGGGCGTGATGTGGGGGGGGGGGAGAAAGACTGGAAATGGGCTGTGATGTGGGGGGGGGAGAACGGACTGGAAATGGGCTGTGATGGGGGGGAAACAGACTGGAAATGGGCTGTGATGTGGGGGGGGGGGAGATGGGGGAGAAACGGACTGGAAATGGGCTGTGATGGGGGGGGGACGGACAAATGGGCTGGATGGGGGGGAAAACAGACTGGAAATGGGCTGTGGGGGGGGGGGGGGAGAACAGACGAAAAAGGGGCTGTGATGGGGGTAAACAGACTGGAAATTGGGCTGTGATGGGGGGGAGAGGACTGGAAATGGGCTGTGATGGTGGGGGGGATAGGACTGCAAATGGGCTGTGATGGGGGGGGGAACGGACGAAATGGGCGGTGATGGGGGGAACTTGGACTGCAAATGTGTGCTGAGAAGAGTGGATTAGGAGCAAATGGTCTGTGATGGTGGGGGGGGGGGATAGGACTGGAAATGGGCTGTGATGTGGGGGGAGAAACGGACTGGAAATAAGCAGGGGGGGGGGAGAACCGGACTGGAAATGTGCGGGGGAGGGGGGAGAACCGGACTGGAAATGGGGGGGGGGGAGAAATGGACTGGAAATGGGCAGGGGTCGGGGGGAGAACGCACTGGAAATGGGCGGGGGGGGGGGGGAAACCGGACTGGAAATGGGGGGGAGAAACGGACTGGAAATGGGCGGTGATGGGGGGGGAGAAACTGACTGGAAATGGGCGGGGGGGGGGGAGAAACGGACTGAAATGGGCTGGGTGGGGGGGGGAGAGAAACGGACTGGAAATGGGCTGTGATGTGGTGAGGAGAAACTGACTGGAAATGGGCTGTGATGGGGGGGAAGAACCGGACTGGAAATGGGCGGAGGGGGGGGGGGGAGAAACGGACTGGAAATGGGCTGGGATGGGGGGGGGAGAGACTGAAAATGGGCGGGATGGGGGGGGGGGGTGGGGGGATGGGGGAAACGGACTGGAAATGGGCTGTGATGGGGGGGAACGGACAAATTGGGCTGGGAGGGGGAAATAGACTGGAAATGGGCAGTGATGTGGGGGGGGGAACGGACTGGAAATGGGCTGTGATGGCGGGGGAGAAACGGACTGGAAATGGGCTGTGATGTGGGGGCAGACTGAAAATGGGCTTGGATGGGGGAAACAGACTGGAAATGGGCTGTGATGGGGGGGGGGGGGGGGGGAACGGACAAAGGGCTGGGATGGGGAAATAGACTGGAAATGGGCTGTGATGTGGGGGGGGGGAACGGACTGGAAATGGGCTGTGAGGTGGGGAAACAGACTGGAAATGGGCTGTGATGTGGGGGGGGGGGAGAACGGACTGGAAATGGGCTGTGATGGGGGGGGAACGGACAAATTGGGCTGGGATGGGGGAAATAGACTGGCAATGGGCTGTGATGTGGGGGGGGGGGAACGGACAGGACATGGGCTGTGTTGTGGGGAAACAGCCAGGAAATGGGCGGTGAGGGGGGGGGCGGGGGGAGAACGGACTGGAAATGGGCTGTGATGGGGGGACGGACAAATGGGCTGGGATGGGGGGAAACAGACTGGAAATGGGCTGTGGTGGGGGGGGGGGAGAACATACTGGAAATGGGCTGTTATGGGGGGAACGCACTACAATTGGGCTGTGATGGGGGAGGACTGCAAATGGGCTGTGATGGTGGGGGGAATGGACGAAATGGGCTGTGATGGGGGGGTACTTGGACTGCAAATGGGCTGATGAAGAGCTGGATTAGGACTGCAAATGGTCTGTGATGGTGGGGGGGATAGGACTGGAAATGGGCTGTGATGGTGGGGACGGGACAGACTGAAAATGGGCTGGGATGGGGGAAACAGACTGGAAATGGGCTGTGATGTGTGGGGGGAACAGACTGGAAATGGGCTGTGATGGGGGGGGGGGGACAGGGAACGGACTGAAAATGGGCTGTGATGGGGGGGAGAAACGGACTGGAAATGGGCTGTGATGGGGGGGGGAGAAACAGACTGGAAATGGGCGGGGGGGGGAGAGCCTGACTGGAAATGGGGGGGGGGAGAGACAGACTGGAAATGGGGTGTGATGGGGGGGGGGAGAACCGGACTGGAAATGGGCGGAGGGGGGGGGGGGAGAACCGGACTGGAAATGGGCAGGGGGGGGAGAACCGGACTGGAAAAGGGCTGTGATGGGGTGGGGGGAGAAACGGACTGGAAATGGGCTGTGATGGGGGGAAACAGACTGGAAATGGGCTGTGATGTGAGGGGGGGAGAACGGACTGGAAATGGGCTGGGATGGGGGGGGGGAGACTGAAAATGGGCTGGGATGTGGGAAACAGACTGGAAATGGGCTGTGATGGGGGAAACGGACAAATTGGGCTGGGATGGGGGAAACAGATTGGAAATGGGCTGTGGTGGGGGGGGGGAGAACAGACTGGAAATGGGCTGTGATGTGGGGGTGAACGGACTGGAAATGGGCTGTGATGGGGGGGAAACAGACTGGAAATGGGCTGTGATGTGGGGGGGGGGGGGAACAACGGACTGGAAAGGGGCTGTGAGGGGGGGACGGACAAAGTGGGGTGGGATGGGGGGAAACATACTGGAAATGGGCTGTGGTGGGGGGGGAACAGACTGGAAATGGGCTGTGATGGGGGGGAAACAGATTGGAAATGGGCTGTGGTGGGGGGGGGAGAACAGACTGGAAATGGGCTGTGATGGTGGGGACGGACGGACTGAAAATGGGCTGGGATGGGGGAAACAGACTGGAAATGGGCTGTGATATGGGGGGGGGGAACAGACTGGAAATGGGCTGTGATGGGCGGAATGGACAAATTGGGCTGGGATGGGGGGAAACAGACTGGAAATGGGCTGTGGTGGGGGGAGAACAGACTGGAAATGGGCTGTGATGGGGGGAATGGACTACAATTGGGCTGTAATGGGGGGAGGACTGCAAATGGGCTGTGATAGTGGGGGGGATAGGACTGCAAATGGGCTGTGATGGTGGGGGGGAATGGACGAAATGGGCTGTGATGGGGGGGAACTTGGACTGGAAATGGACTGATGAAGAGCTGGATTAGGACTGGAAATGGGCTGATGGGGGGTGGAATAGGGCGAAGTGGGCTGTCGAGGGGGCGAGGATTGGACATTAGCTGATGGGGGAGCGTGGAGGAAATGGGCTGATGAGGGACTGGAATGGAACTGGAAAAGAGCATATGGGGGCTAGGACTGGAAATGGGCTGATGAGGAGCTAGGATAGGACTAGACCTGGGAGGTTGGGGGGAAAGTAGACTGCACATGGGTGGTGGGCGGGACTCGGAGACTAGAACTGGGCTGATGGGGGCTGGAATAGGAATGGAAAGTGGGCTGATGGAGTTGGAAAAGGGCTGGAAATGGGCTGATGGGGAGCTTGGAGTGGCAATGGGCTGCTGGGGGAGTTGGAATGGAACAGGTAAACAGCATATGGGAGGCTAGGACTGGAAATGGGCTGATGTGGAAGCTTGGGAGACTGGGACTAGAAGGGGGCAGATGCTGGGTGGGTCTAGAACTATAAAGGAGCTGATTTTGGGGGAGGACTAGAAAGGGATGGGAAATGCGAATGGAGAGGGGAAAAGATATTTTGTGTGGGAGGGAAGGAAAGTCTACGAAGGGGCGGGTATTGGAAGAGTAAGTGTATATTGAGAATGGAAGGGTGAAATTTGAGTGGATGATAAAGCAATAAGGAAAGAAATGGAGGAAAGAGCAAAAGGGGAAAGATCAGTATGTTAAAGCAGATATAGAGAAAAAATTTGGAAAAAAATCTAAAAGAGTAGAAAGGAAAATGTTTATCTCGCATAATAAACAAAGAAACCAGAATAAAGTGACTTGATAAATTGAAACTTAATATAAAATGCACAAGAAACAAAATGTATAAAAATACTTTTTTATTTTGAATTTATTAAACTGGAATATTCTTCTATATCATCAGCTCTGGGAAATGTGCATTTTTACATCTTTTGTGTTTTGTTTAGTACAAGAGGAAATTAATTTATAGTTTTATTTCTCCAGTGTTGTTGTACATCCCAAGTTTGGCTTTTGGGGTTCCCAGTTTAATTATTGTCTTCCTATTTCTAAATTGTGATCCCTTGTTCTTTGGTGACGGTCTATATTCTGCATTTTAACCAAGCTGAGGTATTCTGTTCATGTAGTTTCTATTTGACCATGTCACTTGTTCTCTTTCCCCAGTAGGAGATGCATTGGTATTCTCTGAGATGTATTGGTTTAATATTTGCAGTGTTGCCTTTTGATAGGTAGGGTTTGGTGCTTTGTGAGTCCTGGCAGAGCTGTTATGATATGGTGGATTTGCTTTGAGTTCTAAAAGGTCAGTGTTTATACTACTTCCTAATGGGCCTGGCGGTTGGCACTGGAATATAGTAACGTAGAAATCTTAGTCTTTCTTTATCCAGACACTCATTAAGAAGCATGTTTACTAAAAATGCATGTTAACATTATGCAAATATTTATGCAAATGAGGCTCCATATGCAAATGAGGCCCTGCAATTAATCTCCGCACATGGCCCCGCACCCCCCTTGGGCCGCCCCTGAAGATCAGCATACCATAAACTACGAACAATACAAAGACTCCAACCACTCCTGGATGAGAAGAGCTTCTGCACCATCTGCCAGGGTCTGCCAAAACATAGCATCCAACCTCTACAACTAATACAAAGCAAGGCAGCAAGAATAGGATACTGAGGGACACCCACATAACCCCTACATTAAAACAACTGCACTGGCTCCTAATCCTTCAAAGATCGAAATTCAAGTCACTCAATATCATCTTTAAGATACTTCACAAACTGGCACCAATCGCCCACCAACCAATGATAGAGAGAGATTCAGAAACAAGAAACAGGCGATCCTCCACTAGAAACCTATTGCTCATACCAAAGGCAAAAACCAAAGCAAAACAAGTAACCTGTAACAGAGCGCCCTCCCTCTATGCAGGGCTGGCCCGTCCATTGTGCGATAATGTTGTTCGCACAGGGCCCGTGCTTCAGGGGACCCCATGCGAACACCATTATGGCACACCGGACGGCTTCAGAGGGATCTGGGGAAGCCTGCTAGAGGCCCTGGCTCCCTCTGTACAGACGCCAGCGTGAAGATCCTTTTCCTTCACGTTGGCGGCTGTTTCAGTGAAGCCACGATTGCTGGGAAAGGTTAAAGGCAATGCCCTTTAATATTTCCCAGCATTCACGGCGTCACAGAAACAGCCGCCAGCATGAGGGAAAGGATCTTCACGCTGGCGGCTGTACAGAGGGAGCCGAGGCCTCACGCGGACTTCCCCAGCTCCCTCTGAAGCACCTCAGATGGCCGCAGGGCTGGTCGTGGGGGGGGGGGGGGGGCTAGGACTGCAAATGGGCTGTAATGGGGGGGAACCTGGACTGGAAATGGGCTATGGGGGGAGGAATGTAAACTAGAAATGGGCTGGGATGGGGGAGGGGGGGCTAGGACTGGAAAGAAGCTGTGTTGTGGCGTGGGCTAGGACTGGAAAGAAGCTGTGATGGGGCAGGGGCTAGGACTGGAAAGAGGCTGTGATGGTGGTGGGAACTTGTACTGGAAATGGGCTGTGATGGTTCTGGGGGGCCCAGGACTGGAAATAAGCTGTGATGGTGGGGGCTAGGACTGGAAATGGGCTGTGAAGGGGGGGGGACGGACTGGAAATGGGCTGTGATGGGGGGGGCGTTAGGACTGGAAATGGGCTGTGATGGGAGGGCTAGCACTGGTAATGGGCCGATGAAGAGCTGGAATAGAACTGGAAATTGGCTGATGGGGGCTGGAAGTGGGCTGATGAGGGGGCTAGGATTAGAAATTGGCTGATGGGGGAGCTTGGAGTGGAAATTGGCTGATGGGGGGCTGGAATGGAACTGGAAAAGAGCATATGTGGTGCTAGGACTGGAAATAGGCTGATGAGGAGCTGGAATAGGACAAGAAATGGGCTGATGGGGGGAGCTTGGATTGCAAATGGGTATTGGGCTAGAATAGGATTGGAAATGGGTTGATGTGGGGGCATGGGAGAATGGGACTAGAAGGGAGCGGATGCTGGGTGGGTCCAGAACTATAAGGGAGCTGATTTTGGGGGAGGACTAGAAGGGGATGTGGATGGGGAATGAGAATGGAGAGGGGAAAAGATATTTTGTGTGGAAGAAAAGTCTACGACGCCGGGTATTGGGAGAGTAAGAGGGGATTGAGAATGGAAGAGTGAAATTTGAGTGGTTGGCACTGGAATATAGTAATGTAGAAATCTGTTAGTCTTTCTTTATCCAGACACTCATTAAGAGGCATGTTTACTAAAAGTGCATGTTAATATTATGCAAATATTTATGCAAATGAGACTCCTTATGCAAAAGAGGTCCCACAATTAATCTCCGCACATGGCCCTGCACCCCCCTTTGGGCCGCCCCTGCCTCTATGCACCAACGCTTTGGAACTCATTACTGGAAACAATAAGAGCTACCATGGATCTCTAGGATTTTCGCAAAGCCATAAAGATGTTCTTATTGACGGAGCATTATACCAACATCACTTGAACACCTTCTAGTCCTACCTTACAAAATCAGTCCCCACCATATACCCTACCTCTACACCCTTGCATTACTCCAATATAACAGATGATTTAACCTAATGGTCTATTGTTCCACTGTACAATCCCACTGTATAATAGTGCATCCAAGTTTAAATATGTTATATGTATATCTCAATACCTATCCTAGCTCTATCTCCATTGCTACAGAGTTTAAACGTTTTTCCTGTCTGCTCTTCTAACTGAGTGACTAACCCCTCCCCCCCTGCTGAGGTATTATTTAGCCCCTTTTCCTGTATTCCACATGTGTTTAGCTCTGTTTGCCTTTCTGTCCTCTGGGAAGAGAAGTGCCCCTTTTGCATGCTCTGCTGGAAAGGTGAATTTTGCTTGCTTCTTGTGAATAAATTTGCTGGCTTTCTGTGAGTTCTGTCTGTAGCTCTCTGTATATTTATTTATTTGTCATTGTTAGTGTGCTCTCTCATCTCATTGCCTCTTTTTTTTTTTGCACTTCTTTGCTCAGCTTTTCTCAACTGAATAACTTATACCCCACCTTCTCTCCCCACCCACCCTGTGGCTCTCAGGATTTCATAGCTGTCATCTGCTCATTACCTCACTTATTCACAGGTGCACCTAATCCCCTTGGGCTTTCTCCCACCTTTCTATTTCTTCGGCCTCTATTCTCCTCTCCATCCCTCTTCTATGGCTCCTCATCACATTGTCTTCCTTTTCGTCATACTCCCTAATTGTCTTTCCTCCTACCAGCACCTTCACTCCTCCCCTCCTTATCTTCCCTTTATCATCCTTACTTCCCCCTCCATTCTGTCTTCTACCTTGTCAACAGCTCTTGAGTTTCACCACTTTCTCCCTCTCATTCAGCCATCTCCTCTCTAAGACAACCTCACCCTCGTTTCCGCCATATTGTCTCCTCTCTGCTACTCCTTCTCTCATCCAGAGATATCAACCCCAACCCTGGCCCCCCTAGACTTTTGTCCCACTCTGAGAAGACATCTTCATGAAACACCTCTAATCTTATTCACATCCTTCTCCTTTCCCCTTCCTCTCTCCCTTTCCCATGTGTCTTGTAGAACGCACAATCCACCTCTAATAAACTTGCTTTTACTCTTGATCTCTTTATCTTTAATGCTCTCCATCTTCTTGCTCTAACTGAGACCTGGCTCCTCCCAGAAGACACGGCATCTGTCGCTGCTTTTTTGTCATGGTGGCTATCAGTTCTCCCACACCCCTTGTCCCACTGGCCATGATGATGGTGGTGTTGGGCTTCTACTTTCTCCCTCCAGCCAATTCCAATCCCTCCTGCTGCCTCAGTCTCACTCCTTTCCCTCCTTTGAAGTTCACTCTATCCGCCTTTTCACTCCACTACCTCTCCGGGTTGCTGTTATTTATTGATCTCCTGACAAGTCTACTTCTGCCTTTCTCACTGACTTGACTCGTGGCTCTCCTTCTTTCTGGATTCCTCTTCCCCCACTCTTATTCATGGGGATCTTAACATTCATGTTGATAACCCATCTGATCCTTATGCTTTAAAGCTCCTTCCTTTTACCTTCTCATTCAACCTCCAGCTTTGCTCTACTGCCACCACTCACTAGCATGGCCACTGCCTTGACCTTGTATTTTTCTCTAATTGCTTACCCTCAAACTTCTGTACCTCAGATCTTCCCTTATCTGACCATCACCTGCTAAGCTTCACTCTTCATCACCCAAGCCTCAACC
This sequence comes from Ichthyophis bannanicus, assembly GCA_033557465.1. Classification (NCBI taxonomy): domain Eukaryota; kingdom Metazoa; phylum Chordata; class Amphibia; order Gymnophiona; family Ichthyophiidae; genus Ichthyophis; species Ichthyophis bannanicus. The sequence goes on from CM066034.1 coordinate 934,559,576, forward strand.
TCATCCAACCTATTTAGAAATCTTCATGCTATTGATTCTTTGGTTCTCTCTTCCACTATGTCATCTGAGTCTGTTAATGAGGCAGTAGCTACCTATAACACTGCATTTTCCTCTGCTCTGGATGCTCTCGCTCCGCCCATGCCACATCCTGTGAGGCATAGAGCACCCTAGCCCTGGCTTTCATCCACTACCCGCTATCTACTTTTCTGTGCCCGATTGGCTGAGTGTGCTTGGCTTAAATCCAGTTACCTTGTGGACTTTTTACACTTCAAATTCATGCTTGTCTCTTTCCAGTCAGCCATAGTACTTGCCAAACAAGACTATTATGTCCATCTGACTAACTCTCTTGCCTCTGACCCTTGCTGTCTCTTTACTACTCTCAGCTCTCTCCCTCAAGGTGCCTCCACTTCTGACCCCTCCGTCCCTTTCTGCCCAAACCCTGGCTATTTTCATGACAAAATCCACAAGATCACCCTCCAATGCCCCACAAAGTCAGCTACTTCACCTCCTCCCCCCCACCTTCACTCCCAACTTTCCCGCTCTACCTCTGCTGCCCTCTCTTCCTTTTCTGTGATCTCTGAAGAGCAAACTGCACACCTTCTTTCTTCCTCCAAACTCACTAACTGCTCCTCTGATCTTATCCCTTCCATCTCTCATATTCTCAACCTATCCCTCTCCATGGCAACTGTCCCTGCAGCCTTCAAGCATGCTGTAGTTACACCTCTCCTGAAGAAACCCTCACTTGATCCTACCTGTCCTTTTAATTATCAACCCATCTCCATCCTCCCCTTCTTTTCTTAACTACTTGAACACGCGGTTCACTGCCTCTCCTTTCACTTCCTCTCCTCTCATGTCCTCCTGAATCCTTTACAATCTGGCTTTTGTCCTTTACACTCCACTGAAACGGCTCTTGCCAAAGTCTCCAGTGACTTGTTCCTGGCAAAATCCAAGGGCCTTTACTCTGTCCTCATCCTTCTTGTCCTCTTTGCTGCTATTGACACTGTTAACCACAACCTTCTCCTTGATACTCTGTCCTCGCTTGGTTTTAAGGACTCTGTACTTTCCTGATTCTCCTCTTATTTCTCCCATCGCTCTTTCAGCAGTGTTTGTTCTGGTTGCTCCTCCTCTACTACTATTCAACTCTCAGTTGGTGTACCCGAAGGATCTGTCTTGAGTCCACTCCTTTTCTCTCTATATACCCAATCCCTTGGTGCGCTCATCTCTTCCCATGGCTTTAAATACCATCTTTATGCTGATGACGCCCAGATCTACCTCCCTACGTCTGAAATCTCTCTGGCAATCCAGACACGGATCTCTGCCTGCCTTTCTCACACTGCTGCTTGGATGTCTCACCGCCGCTTGAAATTGAACATGGCCAAAATTGAGCTTCTTATTTTCACCCTAAAAGCTCCTCTCTCCAGTCTCTGTGGATAACTCTCTACTCCTTTGTTTCCTTGGCTCGCAAACTTGGGGTTGTCTTTGACTCCTCTCTCTACTTCTCCACACACATCCATCTGATAGCTAAGACCTGCAGTTTCTTTCTCTATTCAAATAAAACAAAAACTAGCCAATAATGAAGGTATCATATAACCAAACATAACAACCCCCCCCCATCAAACTATTAATCAAAGCTATCTCAGCCTATAATATACCTCAATATATACCCACCCTAATGGTAATATATTTACATCTCAAAGTTATCTGTCTTGTGAGACTATGGGGGTGGTGTATATGATTATATGTCCCTGTTTAATGATTTATGTGGGCTGTACTACCAGAAAGATTCGTATTCGACCAACTGAGCATAAAGAGTTGTATTAATAATAAGAATGAGGCCACACCATTAGTCGCTCATTGGATACAATGTCAACATTCAATTAATGATATTAGATGGCGTGTTTTAGATTGTTTACCACAACCCTGGAAGGGGGGTAATTATAATAAACGTTTAGTAATTTGTGAACATCAGTGGATGCATAGACTGGGTTCTATTGAGCCAGTTGGTTTAAATCAAACTGTTAATTGGTTTGCTCTGTTATGAAGGCGGAGTCTCTGGCCATGTGAGTGTTTTCTGTTTTAGTTAGTCTAAGTTTATTTAAAGGGCGAGTGGGATATGTTTTAGGAGACAGCCTGTTGGAATGGTGGTTAGGATATCTTAGAAAATGTTCCCCTGAAGCAGATAAGGAAATTGTATGCAATAGGGGGCGAGAGATTGGTGTGCATGGACACAAGAGAAGGACCTCGGTGTGATTGTTTCTGACGATCTCAAGATGTGAAACACTGTGACAAGGCGGTGGCAAAAGACAGAAGGATGCTGGGTTGCATACAGAGAGGAATTACCAGCAGAAAGGAAGAGGTACTAATGCCACTCTACAAGTCACTGGTGAGGCCTCACTTGGAATATTGTATTCAGTTTTGGAGACCGTATCTCACAAAGGATATAAAGAGGCTGGAAGCAGTTCAGAGGAAGGCGACCAAAATGATTTGATGCCTGCATCAGAAGACTAATGAGAAGAGACTTGAAAACCTAAACATGTACACTCTGGAGAGGAGGGACAGGGGAGATATGATTCAGACCTTTAAATACATAAAGAGTATTAAAAGACAATGAAATCTCCTCCAAAGACAGCGAAGCTGTAAAACTGGAGGGCATAGAATGAAAGGCAATGTCAGGAAATACTTTTACACTGAAAGGGTGGTGGATGCTTGGAATTACCTCCCAATAGAAATGGTTGGGGCAAACACGACAGAATTCAAAATGGCATGGGACAGACACAGTGGATGCCTTTATCAAAATAAGCATAACTATCTCTTATATCTGAAATAGGGATGACCTACAGGGAGCAGTGGGTACACCCCTAAACAAAGGCATGGGGAGGGGTGACCTGCACGGAGCGGCAAGTGCACCTTCTCTTGCTGCCTTGCTGGGCAGACTAGATGGAGCATACTGGTCTTTATCTGCCGTCATATACTATGTTACTATGAAACACAATATTGTGTCAGGTAATACATGTGTGTTGTAGATACCTTTGAAATTTGTGTGAGTATTATGTTATCCAAAGGCTGTCTTAATGCCAGGGTATGATGACCTATGATGAAAATTCAGCTCTCTGGTAAATGCCTGTTGGGCCGATATACTAGAAAACCATTTTTGGCCTTATATAGTTCTTATAATTGTTTTCTGAGGTCATATCTGGAAGAATGAAAAATATTCACCTGTGTGGAAAATGTTTATTTTGAGGTATATTATAGGTTGAGATAGCTTTTGTTTAATAGTTTGATGGGGTTTTTTTTTGTTATGTTTGGTTTCTCTCTATATCAACAACAAAATCTGCCCATTCCTTTCTGAACACACTACTAAGACACTTATCCACTTTTTAATCACCTCCCGTCTTGACTATTGTAACCTACTCCTGGCTGGTCTCCCTTTGAATCATCTCTCTCCCCTTCAATCTGTTCAACACTCTGCTGCGTGGCTAATCTTTCGCCAGCCTCGTCATAGCAACATAGTAACACAGTAAATGACGGCAGATAAAGACCAGTATGGTCCATCTAGTCTGCCCAGTAAGATGGCAAGAGTAGATGCACCTGCCGCTCTGTGTAGGCCATCCCTCCCCATGTCTTTGTTTAGGGGGTGAACGCACCGCTCCATCTAGGACACCCCTATTTGTTGAGAAATTAGTAGGGACCAACCAAATTCACAGGAAAAAATTGGCTAACAGTAACTGCATTTACCTTTTCAAGATAAATGACGTCAGCTAAATAAGCACTCGGACGAGCAGCAGACGCTTTAACTTCAGTAACAAACAAAATATGCAAACAAAACCTGTCCTGAGAATCGCTGGCTTCGTCAGTAACAATTGCAACGGATGGCGCAGCTGACAAAAGTTCCTCCAATTGTTGTTTGTGGTTGGAAAAAACTTTCTGTTGGAAGTCTATTCGCAGGTGTTGTGAAGCAGGCAACAGCCCGAGGTTCGGGATGTGGTTTTGTAGGTAGGAGCGCAAGGTGGGATGATCTAGTTTTTCCAAAGGAATGTTAACTTCAGTAAATGCTTCAACTAATTCAAATACAGCCATACTGCATTCGTCCCTCACTTCCGTGCTACGTGAAAACATTCCCGTAACCGTCACCTGCTTTTTTGCCTTTCTATCCAGTGCTGCTTCTGCTGCTTTTCTTTGGGAAGCATGAACTGACGATTCCAAGTGCCTGTCAATACTTCCTTTCCTGGTGTGATCAACAGTAACGTTAAATAATTTTCCAGAATCGGCATGTAAAGTTCCCTTTGGATACTGCTTAGCTCGTTCTACACAAGAGACATGTTCAGCTTTCTTCATTATCGACATCATTGATGCACTTTGACATAATTCAATTTTTAATTCAGACTAAACGCTCCCAAATTGAAGCACCCTGCCTTCAAATTATGGTGGTGGCAAAGAATACTGTGTACGAGGGGGTACCCAAAAAAAACAGGAATTATTTTTTAAAAGCTATTTATTTCAAATTGTTTACAAAACAACCTTATCCCCTTCAAAATACTCTCCATTACAACTGATACATTTGTCCCACCGGTGCTTCCACTGTTCGAAACATTTTTTGTAGTCATCTTTAGAAACGGCTGACAGCTCCTCCCTCTTTTTTTTCTTGACTTCTTCAATGTTGTCAAATCGGTGTCCTTTCATGCCCCTTTTCATGCGTGGAAATAAGAAAAAGTCGCACGGAGCCAGGTCAAGCAAGTAAGGTGCGTAGGGCAGCGGAACCATGCCATTTTTAGCCAAAAACTGTCTAACAGAGATGGCTGTGTGTGCAGGTGCGTTGTCGTGGTGGAAGAACCAGTCTCCTGTCTGCCACAAATCGGGTCTTTTTTGACGAACACTGTTGTGCAATCTTCTTAAAACTTCCAAATAAAAGGTTTGATTGACAGTCTGACCTGGGGGAACAAACTCTGAATGAACTACTCCCTTGGCATCAAAAAAGCAAATCAGCATTGTTTTGATGTTTGATTTGACTTGACGACATTTGTTTGGACGGGGTGACGATGACGTCTTCCATTGGCTTGACTGTTGCTTTGTTTCTGGGTCGTAACCATAGCACCATGACTCATCACCAGTAAAGACCTTTGACAGAAAATCTGGATCAGTTTCAAGCTGTTATTTCAAAACACGACATGTTTCAACTCGATGTTCCTTTTGATTGTCAGTCAGAACCCGAGGAACAAACTTGGCAGCAACCCTTTTCATTCCCAAATCTTCCGTTAAAATTCGCTGAACCGAGCTCCAAGATAACCCACTAATCTCTGACAGTTTATCAATTGTCTGTCGACGGTCTGTAAGCACAAGCTCTCGGATTTTTTCAATATTTTCATCGATTCGGGCAGTTGATGGACGCCCAGAACGAGGTTTGTCATCAATCGACATGTTGCCATTTTTAAAACGAGCAAACCACTGGTACACTTGACTTTTTCCCATAGTGTCATCTTGATAAGCTGTTTTCAACATTAAAACAGTTTCAGCAGCATTTTTACCGAGTAGAAAACAAAATTTCACAGCTGCACGTTGTTCACTTAAACTTGTCATCATAAAAAAAGAAACAAGAACAAAACAGCGCTAGCAAAAACAATCACTGCAGATGAACAGAACAAGCCAGGTCGACAACACAGGTGGCACTGAACTGACAAAGAGTTGCACTATACACGCCTAGCGGCAGAAGTGCGTACTACACAAGCTCCGCCCATGGCAATGTTATTCGTGGTTTTTTTGGGTACCCCCTCGTATACTGTGGACTACCTGAATCAGGCTCTAAGTAAATGCTCCCAATTGAAGCATCTTGCGCAGTTCTTTTTATCGGGGCCCAGAGATGACGTTGGAAGTGCTGCCACACACAGGTCAGCAGCTCAATTGGTGGTAGAAGAGATTGAAGCACCCTGCGCAGTTCTTTTTATCGGGGCCAAGAGATGACATCAGAAGGGCTGCTGCCGAACAACCGGCTCTCTCACCCCTCTGTGGGAATCAGGCTGTAAGTAAACACTCCCAAATTGAAGCACCATGTACAGTTCTTTTATTGGGGCCCAGAGATGATGTCAGAAGGGCTGCTCCCAAACTGGCTCTCTCACCCCTCCGCGGGAATCAGGCTGTAAGTAAATGCTCCCAAATTGAAGCACTATGTGCAGTTCTTTTATCGGGGCTCAGAGATGACATCAGAAGGGCTGCCACACACAGGTCAGCAGCTCCCGAACCGGCTCTCTCACCCCTTCGCGGGAATTTCACATTTTTCATGGAAGACAGCCAAATTCACGGAAAATGCCATGGCTGTGAAATCGTGAATTAGGTTGGTCCCTAGAAATTAGATAGTTCCATTTATTTTGATTTTATCCTGTTGCTGTAAAGGGATCCACTGTGTCTGTCCCATGCCATTTTGAATTCTGTCACTGTGTTTGGCCCCACCACTACCATCAGGAGGGCATTCCAAGCATCCACCACCCTTTCAGTGAAAAAGTATTTCCTGACATTGCCTTTCAATTTACCACCTTGCAGCTTCATGTTATGCCCTCTAGTTTTACAGCTTCCCCGTCTTTGGAAGAGGCTTGTTTGTTCATTATTTCTCTTTAAATATTTAAAGGTCTTAATCATATCTCCCCTATCCCTCCTCTCCTAAAAAGTGTACATATTTAGGTCTTCAAGTCTCTTCTCATAAGGCTTCTGACGCAGGCTCCAAATAATTTCGGTTGCCTTCCTCTGAACAGTTTCCAGTCTTTTTACATCTTTTGCAAGATATGGTCTCCAAAACTGAACACAGTATTCCAAGTGAGACCTCACTTATTCAGTGGCATTAGTACCTCTTCCTTTCCTCCAGCTTTTGTAGATCTTTCCTCATGTTAACCACTCCCTCAGGGGAGTCCACTCTGTTGCAAATTTTCGTGTCATCTGCAAAAAGACAGACTTTTCCATTCAGTCCTTCAGCAATATCACTCACAAATACATTGAACAGTGCTGGGCCCAGGACCGAACCCTGGAGTACCCCGCTAATCACCTTCCTTTCACCCGAGTGAGCTCCATTTATCATCACCTTCTGTCGTCTGTCAGTCAACCAATTTCTGATCCAGTTTACCACCTTGGGACCCAACCCCAAACTTCTGAGTTTATTGATAAGCCTTGTATGAGGAACAGTATCAAAGGCTTTGCACAAATACAGGTAGATGACATCCATTGCATGCCCCTGATCTAGTTCTCTGGTCACCCAGTCAAATAACTCAATCAGATTTTTTTGGCAAGATCGTCCTTCGGTAAAACCATGTTGTCTCGGATCTTGCAACCTGTTGGTTTTGAGAAATTCCACTATTCGCTCTTTCAGGAGCGCCTCCATTACTTTTCCCGCCACTGAGGTAAGGCTCACAGGCCAGTAGTTTGTCACTTCTTCCCTGTCACCACTTTTGCGAAGAGGTACCATAGCAGCCATTCTCCAGCCCTAAAGAACTTCTCCTGTTTCCAAGGATCTGTTGAAAACATCCTTTAACGGTCCCTGCAAGAACCTCTCTGAGCTCTTTCAGTATCCTGGGATGTATCTCATCCGGTCCCATGGCCTTGTCCATTTTCAGCTTCGCAAGTTGGTCTAACACATCATCTTATGTGAATGGTGTGGTATCTACTTCATTCCCATTTTTAAATTTGGGAGTCACAGGTGGTCCTTCTCCAGGATTTTCTTTAGTAAAAAGAGAGCAGAAGTATTTGTTTAGCAATTTCGCTTTTTCAATGTCACTTTCCACGAGTCTGTTCCCAGCACTTCTGAGTCCTGCAATTCTACCTCTGAACTTCTTCCTTTCCCGAATCTACCTGAAGAAAGTTTGGTCGCCAGACTTCACATCTTTAGCCATCTTTTTCTTTGCCTTTGATTTTGCTTTCTGAAGGGATAATTTGACTTACGTCTGCTTTATATGTTTGCTTTATATTGACTACACCCTTGCCTGCTGGAAATGCACACAGCAACATATGGTTGGCACAGAAGAAAAGCATGTGGGCTACAAGAGAGAGTATATGTGGCCTACTATAAAAGAGTCTGGGTAACCATACTTTGGACAGGAGTGTGCAGAGTTTGGGCCCAGCAAGATAAAATACAGGCCAAGCTAGAAACAAAGAGCACACATACTCTGAGCCTTGAAGATTACAAACAGTGCCAAGAAATGGAACAACATGTACGGAACACAGGAAGAAGCAGAGAGGGCTGCCTACAAACTGCACAGATAAGCAGACCTTGAAACTTCAGCTAAGAGACCTGATAAACAGGGGAGGGTCCCAGGGAGAGAACTTTGCAGAAAGCTGCAAATGACATAAGAACTTATGCAGAACTTTCTGGAACTTTGGGACAGAGAGGTATATAAGAAAGCAACTATAGAGCTTCGGGGACAACCTTCTCTCTCACCATTGTGGGGGCAGAGAACGTTGCCTGCACTCAGATCCCTCAGACAGACACTTGTGTATCTGTGCTTACAGCTTTTTGCTTGCACCAAATAAAAGAGTTTTGCTGACAAGTGCCTGTGATCTGAGTTCTTTCCTGGTGTATGGCTCCCATGTGCCCAGGCAATATTGGTGACAATTGGGCATACTTTGTAGGTGGACCCAGCCTACATTTCCTTATTTCACTTTTTGTCTCTTTGAGTTTGATCCTGTATTCATTTCTGTGTTCCTCTGTTTGCAAGCTTTTGAATTTTGCAAAAGCTGTGCTTTGTGCCTTTGAGCAGCCACTTCTTTGGAAAACCAAATAGGTTTCCTTCTCCTCTTGTTTTTATTTACTTTTCTTACATATTTATCTGCTGCCCCTTTTATTGCCACCTTTAGTTTAGCCCATTGCAATTCCACATCCCATAATACCCTTCTTCTCAAGTCACTTAATTGGCACCCTGTTTCCACATCCAGTTCAAACTTCTCCTGCTGACCTACAAATGCATTTACTCTGCAGCTCCTCACTACCTTTCTTCTCTTATCTCTTCCTACACCCTCCCTCGGGAACTCCGCTCTTCTGGCAAATTGTTTCTGTTTGTGCCCTTCTCTTCTATTGCTTTCATTCTTTTATCTTTATTTAAAACTTAATATACCGCCAGAACCGAGGCATATGGCGGCTTACAATAAAAACAAAGGGAATACTGCTGAAGAAGGAAATGGAAAAGGAACGCCATTTATTGATAGGAAAGGGACAGCATTAGAGGAAAAGGGACAGCAGGCAGCAATAACAGGAAGAATAGGTACTCATTGGGTATCAACGAGGGGGGGGGGAGAGATGTGAGGAAGGTCAAAAGCAGTGCAGAAAAGATAGCTGCACCTTATGCCTGGAACAAACTATCTGAGTCTGTACGTCAGGCGCCTTCTCCGATCCTTTTCAAATATAGAAATCTAGAAATGCCCTCACACTGCAGTGTAGATAGTTTATGTATATAGTTAACCCAGTTATCCAAGTTTGTACTCCTGTTCAATGTAAAACCTGACAGTTTGTCGTTATGGTCGTTTTGTTATGATGTAAACCGCGCTGATTCTAAATAGCGCGGTATATAAGAAACTGTAATAAATAATAAATAAATAGGCTGAAAACTCACCACCTCGCTGTTGCTTTCGGATCTTGACTCACCTGATCTCTTTATGTTTCTTTACTATGGCCCCTAGATGTATCCCTGTCAACATTTTCTGTGTTGTCTGTCTTGACTAGATTGTAAGCTCTGATGAACAGGGACTGTCTCTTACATGTCTGTGCAGTGCTGCATACATCTTGTAGTGCTATACAAATGCTCAGTAGTAGAAATAGTACTAGTACTCTCTCAAAGTTTAATTCCCCGTTTACTGTAAAGTTGTTGAAGTTATAATGTAAACCACCCTGAATGGAAGATGGGGCAGTATAAAAGACCTGTTAAATAAATAAATAAACAAACACAGTAAGCCCTCCCCCCTCCCTCTGCAGTGGAAGTGGCTGAGTAGGAGGGATTTCCATAAACTTTAAACTTGAGAAAATAACCAGAACCAAGAAAGGTGGTCTTAATTATTTCATTGGTTTTAACTGTGGGATACCCTGATTCTTACTTATGCTCCTGGGTATTATGTTACTTCTACTCATTTATTGCCAATAATACTTCAAATTGAATAAAGATTGAGGTTTATTTTTAAAGTTTATTCACATACATAGAGCCACCCTGAAGGAGCAATATTAAAGAAATTGAAATCTTGGTAGAAAAGATTTATTTCAAGAACCCTAAATGAAAGCTTTCAAAGTCAGTAAATAGATCACAAAAATCCTGCAGCTTTTGCAGGCCCCGATATCTTTATCTGGATGGACCAACATAACAATTCAAAGCTTTCAAAAGCATATAGGTTCCTTCTTCCAAGATCAAAAATCTTGCAAAACTGCTGCCTTTCTGTCCTTGCAGTGTTCAAGGACGGGGGAGTCTTGCATTACTTAACTTTAATATTAAAGTCATAAATTTTGCAAGAAGGCTCACATTTCCCACAACGGCTGTAAAAAATAAATTGATTTTGCAACTATTTACAGTTTTGCCCTTTAACCTTTCCCGGCATTCGCAGCTTCATTGAAACAGCCGCCAGCGTGAAGGTAAAGGCTCTTCACGCTGGCGGGCTGTGCAGAGGCAGCCGGGGCTTCGCCGGCTCCCTCTGCAGCCGTCCATTGAGCGAGAATGTGGTTCACGCAGGGTCCCCTGAAGCGCGGGGCCCTGCGGGAACAACATTCTCGCTCAATGGACGGGACGGCCCTACTTGCATGTATTCCTACCGTCAGATCTTACATTAACTCACATGCTCTCATTACTCTTATCCACTTGTTTAATCCTTTCACAACTTGATTTTTGTAATCCCATCTTCTGTGATATCAGCAATTGTGAACTCAACGACCGCAGTTGGTAAAAATACAGCTATTAAGCTACTCTAAATCCATCCAGTTATGACATTACACCTCTATCCCAGGCTTCCTATAGCATATCACAGCCATTTTGAAATATTGATTTTTACCCACAGGGCATGTTACATGGGTTTACCTACCTATCTGTTTTCTCTCCTTATTCTTTACCAATTGATCCATGCACTTCGCTCTCCAAACATGAATCTTCTTGTTCTCCATTCAGCATAGGGTTGCCAACTGGTTCCAGATGCGTCTGACAGGTTTGATCCAGTCCTGGGTTTACCTCATGACATACAGGGCTATGTAGTTCTGATTTCTCCATTGCACGCCGTAAGAAAAGGAAAACTACAAGTCACTGCATGCCATGGCCCAGGGCTAGATTAAGCCTGTCGGGCACATCTGGAGCCAGTTGGCAACCCTAATTCAGTAGCCCCTTCTAGTTATGAATCTATCCATAGTTCTGCATTTTTCTTTTTGGCATCCTCACTCTGGAACTCTTCCTCTTTATATCCAGAGTGAATCTTCCTATTCAAAATTTAAGGCAGCTTGGAAAATGTATTTCAAGACTGCTTTTGCTGATCTGCTATGACGACATCTTTTTATGGCTGTTTGGGCCGCACTGGGCTTGCAGTGTCTGCACTTGAGTACACTTCCTTGTTTCTATCTGTGCCATCCCTATGCTTTTTGCTTTGTAGTTCCTCTATTCCTTCCATTTTTTATTTATGTATTTATTTATTTAACAATCGCTTATATACCAAGACCTTCCAAAGATCAGGTGCGGTTTACAATGAACAAGTTAAGGAACAGTGTAACAATACTGTTTTTTTACATGAAACTTCTATAAACTATTTACAATAGTCTGTTAATAAAGAAAAAAGGAGCGCTGTTCTTGCAATAGTCCACCAGGAGCCACAAAAAGCAAGAAGCCAAGACGTCAGGACGATTCAAATCAAATTTATTAATACAGACCCCAACGCGTTTCGGCAATCAATGCCTTCATCAGGGGGTAGCAGCTACAATATAAATATAAGTAATATAAACATAAAAACATAAAAAGAAAAATAAATTAAAATCATAAACAATAACATATATAATATAATCTTGTATAATCGAGAAGGACTGGTGAAATTCTTACCAATGTAGTTAACAAACAGATGTATATAAACGCAGGACACACAAATGTAATGAAAAATAATAATTAATAATATTTAAAATAACAGCATAAATATTCTAAAAAGGTTATAACAAGATATTATATAATTATTAGTCAATAATTTTTAAAAAAACTACAACATAAGTCTTCCAAAAAGGTTGTAGAAAATACTTGTATAAATGTAAACATGAAGGAAACAATCAGAACTATTATACTTACATGTAACCCTATTTATGGACTGTTAGTGTAATCTTAAGTCCAGGGTTGGGCGTATTCTGTCTCACAATATTAAAGAGACTTGGTGTCACCTGTCTTAGACTGTAAATATAAAACAACTAAAGATAATCACAAAGAGGAGCATAGAATTGAATTAAAATCAATCATGTAGGATAGATTATGCATAAGGGAGGATGACACATAAAAAAATGAATGAATAGTAATAATAGACTATAAAATAAATATATAATGGTGTAGAGCTATGGATTTATACATATAAATATTGTAAAGACTTATGATTAAAAAACATGTAGAAACTAGATTCATCAACAAATCTTATGCCTTATTATATTATGGGTATCTGCTAAATAGCAAACCAAGTATAAAAAATCTAAATGCACAGAAAATGTTGAAATTATAAATAATAGCCAATGAATCACAGATTGAGAATCTTCATCAAACCAATGAATCAAGCCAAAGAAATTGTAATAATTATTTCAATGATGAGAAATACATAAAAAATGAAGATATACATATATATGAAATATATATATATGTATGAAATAAATAAAGTAAAACAATAGAGTAAAACAAATTGTACATATACACATTTCACGCCATGAGTATGAAGATAACATAAAATAGTCTAGATAATGAACTAATAAGTGTAATAGTTAGTTAATAGATATTTATATTGAACAAAGGAACCGATCACTGTAAAATGATACTTCCTATCAATTTGCTATAAAGGATAAAATGACTATTGTATATGAACTGATGATGTGTTTAATATGACAAACTGATGGTTCAAGTATTAACAAACGAGTTGTACCTAAATAATTAAACATAATTTGTTTTAATGTAAATAATCGACCTATAATCGATTGTCTTAAATGGTCCTCTATCCTATAATGAAACAAAGGTATTTTATTTATAAAAAGATACTATTGAATTAAAAATGAAATATGCATGATTTTATAGATGTTAACGCCTTTCTTGGTTAATAACGTTGCTGACCTTGATGTTGTGGATCGATAGCATTAACCTATAAAATGCATGAGTTACTAAACCATGATACGATATCACGCAATTTAAATGTTGAACTAAAGAAATACATGGATCCATTAGGTAGCAAACTCGAAGGCGTATTGTGCCGGTACTTGTTCAAAAACGGACGACATAATGAAAGAACTCGAAGGATGGAAGAATGACACCTTAAATGTACATATGGAAACCTTAAAGTACATGCAGATAAAAATGGAATGAAAATGATGATGGTAAAATAAAAGTGAAGTACCTTAGACACTTAAATTTATCGTTCTCCCAAGTTCATTGCCTATGTCATAAGAACACATGAATAATGTTAAAATGCCGTATAACCTAGCTTTTACTTAGAAAGCATTTTCTGAAGGAAAATTACTAACTGTAAAATGACATATGCCAACGGTTTAAAAATATATGCGGAAGACATTAGATAAACATAAAAATGCGTTTAAAAAGGAGAAATGTACTTGAATAGCACCCATGCTATCAGGTGATGTAAAAGTTTTTACTCACGTTGATCTTACGATCGAGTACAAAGATTGTTTGCCTTAAAAAGCTGCAAAACGCTGGTACTGCTCACATAAAATCGAAAGTGAAAGTGTACTGGCTTCGAGGGGTATAATGTAGCCTTTTGAAATTGGCGCCAAAAACAAAGAAGCTGATTGGAGGAAAAGTGATGAGGCGAAACGCGTAATGACTCACCATAATGTTAATGAATGAAATCACTTAAAAACAGTGTATTATATATGTACATAAGAACATTTCTGTGATAATGAAAAACTACGAAACATAAAAGGTAGTGTTGTTCATAAGAAAGAATACCTAAACAAATTAACATCTAGGTTCTAATAGGTGGATGGAAAAATACTAAACGAGTCTCTGGACTTCACAGGAAGACGGAGAGGTCTATCTCTTGGTTAAGACCAGCTGGAGATAGGCTTTTAAACTCATAGATGTATCTTTGTTCCAATTTCAATAGTTTATTGTTTATATCTCCTCCTCTCCAATATGGTTTGATCCATTTCAAAACTAAATATTTCAAGTCATTAATTTTGTGATCGGCAGCAATCCAATGAGAAACCAGAGGTTTGTCTATGATTTTCCGGGAAATGCAGCTTTTGTGCTCAGTAATCCGAGGCCGAATTTCTCTTTTAGTTTTGCCAATATATACAAGATGACATGGGCACTGTATGAGGTAAATTACATTGGACGTTCTGCAGTTCGTATAGTCATTCAGGTATATCTTATGTCCTGATTTTAAATCCGTAAAGCTATTTTTGGTTATGATGGTGTGTAGACAAATGGAACATTTTCCACAGCTATAATGTCCCTTGATATTAGGGGGAGCATGTGATCTCATGAGGGCTGATGGGACAAGTGTATTGGCTAGATTGGTATTTCTTTTATAAGCAACCATAATATGTTTTGTATCAAACGCTGGCAGTGTGGTGAGTAAATGCCATTCCTGTCTAAGAATGTTCACTATTGGCTTCGAATATTGTGAGAATGTTAAAGCACAAACAACCCTGTTCGAATTTGTAGAAGTCTTCTTTTTTTGTAACAAAACAGAACGATCAGTAGTACAGGCACGTAAATATGCTTTCTTGATGCTCTCTTTAGGGTATCCTCTTGTTTTGAACCTGTAATGCATATCAACAGAGTGACGTTCAAAGTCTCTATCTGTAGTGCAGGTTCTTTTAATTCTGAGGAATTGACTTACCGGTAGATTTTGTTTGAATGCTCTATTGTGGCAGCTATCATAATGAAGGAGAGTGTTGCGATCAGTGGGCTTTCTATATAATTCTGTGACAAAGCCATTGTGGTCCTTCTTAATCATAATATCAAGGTAAGGGATTTTTTCAGAACTGAAGGTGCCCTCAAATTGTAAATGGGGGTCTAGGGAATTGAGCCACAGGAAAAATTCTTGTAACTTGTCTTCTGGACCATCCCATATAATCAGAATGTCATCTATATACCTTTTCCATAAAAGGACATTAGATGCATAAGGATGAGTGTTCAGATATTGTGCTTCAAAGTTAGCCACATAGAGATTTGCCACGTCTGGGGCCATGGAGGAGCCCATGGCAACCCCTTTCACCTGTTTATAAAAAAGACCACGGAAGTAAAAGAAATTCTCTGACATCGCTATTGAAGCTAACTGTACTAGAAAAGCCGTGGGAGTACGTACTGGTCGTGTCCTTTGTATGAGAGTATTGGCTAGAACTTCAAGTGCAGCCTGTTGAGGTATATTAGTATACAGAGAGTTTATGTCCAAAGTAACAAGTATAAGCTGATCATGATATTGATTAAATTCTTGTAAAATATTAATGATATGTGTAGAATCGCGAATATAAGAAGGTATCTGTACAACAAAAGGTCTGAGGTAAATGTCAAGAAATTTGGAAATGGGTTCCAAAACTGAACCTATAGCAGAAACTATTGGACGACCTGGTGGTTTCTGTAAAGATTTATGTATTTTAGGTAAAATATAGATAGTGGGAATAATAGGATGTGTTACGCGCAGATATGTAATCTCGTTGGATGTGAGATACCCTGCTTCTTTTCCTATGAAAAGGAGAGTGTCAATTTTTTGTTGTATCATTGGTGTGGGGTCATCAAATATTTTTTGATAGAATTGTTGATAATCTGTATAGACACAACAAACGGCCTGGTTATTTCAATCTGAACAAATCACAACTGCAGGCACTTAAGACATTACAATGACATCATAATCAAGCCAGCCGATAAAGGCGGTGCCATAGTTATTCAGAATAGAGAAGATTATATCAATGAAATATTACGACAACTTAATGATCAACAGAAACCACCAGGTCGTCCAATAGTTTCTGCTATAGGTTCAGTTTTGGAACCCATTTCCAAATTTCTTGACATTTACCTCAGACCTTTTGTTGTACAGATACCTTCTTATATTCGCGATTCTACACATATCATTAATATTTTACAAGAATTTAATCAATATCATGATCAGCTTATACTTGTTACTTTGGACATAAACTCTCTGTATACTAATATACCTCAACAGGCTGCACTTGAAGTTCTAGCCAATACTCTCATACAAAGGACACGACCAGTACGTACTCCCACGGCTTTTCTAGTACAGTTAGCTTCAATAGCGATGTCAGAGAATTTCTTTTACTTCCGTGGTCTTTTTTATAAACAGGTGAAAGGGGTTGCCATGGGCTCCTCCATGGCCCCAGACGTGGCAAATCTCTATGTGGCTAACTTTGAAGCACAATATCTGAACACTCATCCTTATGCATCTAATGTCCTTTTATGGAAAAGGTATATAGATGACATTCTGATTATATGGGATGGTCCAGAAGACAAGTTACAAGAATTTTTCCTGTGGCTCAATTCCCTAGACCCCCATTTACAATTTGAGGGCACCTTCAGTTCTGAAAAAATCCCTTACCTTGATATTATGATTAAGAAGGACCACAATGGCTTTGTCACAGAATTATATAGAAAGCCCACTGATCGCAACACTCTCCTTCATTATGATAGCTGCCACAATAGAGCATTCAAACAAAATCTACCGGTAAGTCAATTCCTCAGAATTAAAAGAACCTGCACTACAGATAGAGACTTTGAACGTCACTCTGTTGATATGCATTACAGGTTCAAAACAAGAGGATACCCTATAGAGAGCATCAAGAAAGCATATTTACGTGCCTGTACTACTGATCGTTCTGTTTTGTTACAAAAAAAGAAGACTTCTACAAATTCGAACAGGGTTGTTTGTGCTTTAACATTCTCACAATATTCGAAGCCAATAGTGAACATTCTTAGACAGGAATGGCATTTACTCACCACACTGCCAGCGTTTGATACAAAACATATTATGGTTGCTTATAAAAGAAATACCAATCTAGCCAATACACTTGTCCCATCAGCCCTCATGAGATCACATGCTCCCCCTAAAATCAAGGGACATTATAGCTGTGGAAAATGTTCCATTTGTCTACACACCATCATAACCAAAAATAGCTTTACGGATTTAAAATCAGGACATAAGATATACCTGCATGACTATACGAACTGCAGAACGTCCAATGTAATTTACCTCATACAGTGCCCATGTCATCTTGTATATATTGGCAAAACTAAAAGAGAAATTCGGCCTCGGATTACTGAGCACAAAAGCTGCATTTCCCGGAAAATCATAGACAAACCTCTGGTTTCTCATTGGATTGCTGCCGATCACAAAATTAATGACTTGAAATATTTAGTTTTGAAATGGATCAAACCATATTGGAGAGGAGGAGATATAAACAATAAACTATTGAAATTGGAACAAAGATACATCTATGAGTTTAAAAGCCTATCTCCAGCTGGTCTTAACCAAGAGATAGACCTCTCCGTCTTCCTGTGAAGTCCAGAGACTCGTTTAGTATTTTTCCATCCACCTATTAGAACCTAGATGTTAATTTGTTTAGGTATTCTTTCTTATGAACAACACTACCTTTTATGTTTCGTAGTTTTTCATTATCACAGAAATGTTCTTATGTACATATATAATACACTGTTTTTAAGTGATTTCATTCATTAACATTATGGTGAGTCATTACGCGTTTCGCCTCATCACTTTTCCTCCAATCAGCTTCTTTGTTTTTTGGCGCCAATTTCAAAAGGCTACATTATACCCCTCGAAGCCAGTACACTTTCACTTTCGATTTTATGTGAGCAGTACCAGCGTTTTGCAGCTTTTTAAGGCAAACAATCTTTGTACTCGATCGTAAGATCAACGTGAGTAAAAACTTTTACATCACCTGATAGCATGGGTGCTATTCAAGTACATTTCTCCTTTTTAAACGCATTTTTATGTTTATCTAATGTCTTCCGCATATATTTTTAAACCGTTGGCATATGTCATTTTACAGTTAGTAATTTTCCTTCAGAAAATGCTTTCTAAGTAAAAGCTAGGTTATACGGCATTTTAACATTATTCATGTGTTCTTATGACATAGGCAATGAACTTGGGAGAACGATAAATTTAAGTGTCTAAGGTACTTCACTTTTATTTTACCATTATCATTTTCATTCCATTTTTATCTGCATGTACTTTAAGGTTTCCATATGTACATTTAAGGTGTCATTCTTCCATCCTTCGAGTTCTTTCATTATGTCGTCCGTTTTTGAACAAGTACCGGCACAATACGCCTTCGAGTTTGCTACCTAATGGATCCATGTATTTCTTTAGTTCAACATTTAAATTGCGTGATATCGTATCATGGTTTAGTAACTCATGCATTTTATAGGTTAATGCTATCGATCCACAACATCAAGGTCAGCAACGTTATTAACCAAGAAAGGCGTTAACATCTATAAAAATCATGCATATTTCATTTTTAATTCAATAGTATCTTTTTATAAATAAAATACCTTTGTTTCATTATAGGATAGAGGACCATTTAAGACAATCGATTATAGGTCGATTATTTACATTAAAACAAATTATGTTTAATTATTTAGGTACAACTCGTTTGTTAATACTTGAACCATCAGTTTGTCATATTAAAACACATCATCAGTTCATATACAATAGTCATTTTATCCTTTATAGCAAATTGATAGGAAGTATCATTTTACAGTGATCGGTTCCTTTGTTCAATATAAATATCTATTAACTAACTATTACACTTATTAGTTCATTATCTAGACTATTTTATGTTATCTTCATACTCATGGCGTGAAATGTGTATATGTACAATTTGTTTTACTCTATTGTTTTACTTTATTTATTTCATACATATATATATATTTCATATATATGTATATCTTCATTTTTTATGTATTTCTCATCATTGAAATAATTATTACAATTTCTTTGGCTTGATTCATTGGTTTGATGAAGATTCTCAATCTGTGATTCATTGGCTATTATTTATAATTTCAACATTTTCTGTGCATTTAGATTTTTTATACTTGGTTTGCTATTTAGCAGATACCCATAATATAATAAGGCATAAGATTTGTTGATGAATCTAGTTTCTACATGTTTTTTAATCATAAGTCTTTACAATATTTATATGTATAAATCCATAGCTCTACACCATTATATATTTATTTTATAGTCTATTATTACTATTCATTCATTTTTTTATGTGTCATCCTCCCTTATGCATAATCTATCCTACATGATTGATTTTAATTCAATTCTATGCTCCTCTTTGTGATTATCTTTAGTTGTTTTATATTTACAGTCTAAGACAGGTGACACCAAGTCTCTTTAATATTGTGAGACAGAATACGCCCAACCCTGGACTTAATATTACACTAACAGTCCATAAATAGGGTTACATGTAAGTATAATAGTTCTGATTGTTTCCTTCATGTTTACATTTATACAAGTATTTTCTACAACCTTTTTGGAAGACTTATGTTGTAGTTTTTTTAAAAATTATTGACTAATGATTATATAATATCTTGTTATAACCTTTTTAGAATATTTATGCTGTTATTTTAAATATTATTAATTATTATTTTTCATTACATTTGTGTGTCCTGCGTTTATATACATCTGTTTGTTAACTACATTGGTAAGAATTTCACCAGTCCTTCTCGATTATACAAGATTATATTATATATGTTATTGTTTATGATTTTAATTTATTTTTCTTTTTATGTTTTTATGTTTATATTACTTATATTTATATTGTAGCTGCTACCCCCTGATGAAGGCATTGATTGCCGAAACGCGTTGGGGTCTGTATTAATAAATTTGATTTGAATCGTCCTGACGTCTTGGCTTCTTGCTTTTTGTGGCTCCCAATAGTCTGTTAATTACATATTAACATTAGGTAACATTATAGAACTATGTACAAAAGCTCTTTGAGTTTAATTAACAAATACAATATCACTAAAGACTCAAATAAAATTGCTCACAGGAGTGGCCATGTAAATAAGATAAGGATATCAAAAGAATTCACTAAGGCCAAAAAGATAACTAACAAAAAATCCCTTCAGGGAGGGAGTTCCAGAGAATGGGGGCAGCATGAGAGAAAGCTTTTTTGTTAGTTATCTTTTTGGCCCATTCTCTGGAACTCCCTCCCTTCAGGGAGGGAGTTCCAGAGAATGGGGGCAGCATGAGAGAAAGCTTTTTTGTTAGTTACCTTTTTGGCCTTAGTGAATTCTTTTGATATCCTTATCTTATTTGCATGGCCACTCCTGTGAGCAATTTTATTTGAGTCTTTAGTGATAAGTTTGTTTATGGAGGCAGGTGCCATATTATTTAGAGCCTTAAAGGTAGTTATTATCATTTTATAGTTAATTCTGCATTGTATTGGGAGCCAGTGTAAGTTTGCTAATATAGGTGTTATATGCTCAAAAGGGTGCACCTTCATTATAGTTCTGGCTGCCGCATTTTGAGCAAGTTGTAGTCTTTTTAGATTTTGTTTTGTTGCGCCTATGAGAATTAGATTGGCAAAATCAAAGTGAGGTGTAATAATGGCCTGTATTATACTCATAAAGTCCTGTAAATGAACCAGTGGGCGTAATTGTTGTAGGATTTTGAGCTTAAAATAGACTTTTTTTGTTATGCTTCTGATATGGGTGTTCATACTGAGATGTGTATCAAGGATCACGCCTAGATATTTCACTTCATTTTTTATATTGATATCATGATTTTGAAGTGTGATGTGTGTTGGGGGAACGAAAGATTGTTTTTTCGTTACGATTAGTATGTCTGTTTTAGAGTGATTGATATGGATGGAGATTATGATCTTTTAACCATGTGGCTAGCTCGTTGAAGCAATCAGTTAGTAATTGAAGAGGGAGTATGGGTATTGTGAATGGAATGTACATCATTATATCGTCTGCGTATATATGGTAGAGAATGATGAATTTTTTGAAGATGTTGCAGACTGGTTGGATATATATATTAAAGAGGAGGGCTGAGAGGGCGGAGCCTTGAGGGAGGCCGAGTATCTGATTGTATGTGTTAGAGGTTTGGGTGCCGATTCAATCGAGCACTACTGACTTCATAGCATTAACTTTCAAACCCGAAAAAGCTCCAAACTCCTGTATCAGTTGCAGCACGCGTACTAAGGACCTGGGCAACTTCGTAAGACTCAGCAACATGTCATCAGCAAAGGCATTAACTCTAATATCTTCCCCTCCCAAGTGTATACCAGCAATCTCCAGGTCCTGCCGCATCGCCCGCAGAAGCGGTTCCAAGGCTAACACAAAAAGCAGCGGGGACAAATGGCAGCCCTGTCGCGTGCCTCTCTCTAACACAAAGGGCTCCGAGAAAACCCCATTCAAGCCATGGGTTGGGCATACAATGTTTGCACCCAACACACGAAGTTCCATTGCAAGCCGAACGCAGACAGCGCCTCCCACATATAGACCCAGGCCACTCTATCAAAGGCTTTTTCAGCATCCAAGCTTACCAGAAGTAAAGCCTCATCCGTCTGTAGACAATGTTCCATTCCCAAAAGCAACTTGGCAATATTTCGAGAGGCCTCCCTCCCTTGCACAAACCCAACCTGGCTAGGGTCAACTAGTGATGGCAACAGAGGTGTAAGCCGAGCTGCTAACACTGAAGCCAGAAGTTTCAAATCACAATTAATAAGAGAAATTGGGCGGTATGAGGCCGGATCTAACAAATCCTTCCCGGGTTTCGGAATCACAGTGATATCCGCACAACGCATATCTCGAGGAAAAATACCTTTGGTACGGGCCTCCTCATACATCACCACCATAGATGGAGCAAGCTGCGGGGCCAAGATTTTATAATATTCCATACTAAAGCCATCCGGTCCCGGAGCCCGATGAGATTTCCCCCGCTTAATACCCGCAAGGAGCTCCGACACCGTCAACGGCGCATTAAGCGTCTCCAAGTCCGCGGCCGAAATTCTGGGAAGGGATAAGCTGTGAAGGAACGTTACCCCCTGTCCATAATCTCGAGCCTCCTCACTATACAGCTGCTGATAGAAAGTTCGAAAAATCTGCACAATGTGCACAGGTTGGTGCTGTAAAACACCACTCTGGTCACGCAGCACAGGGATAAACCGATTGCCTCGAGGATCCCGCACCAGCCTAGCCAGTAACTTCCCCGCCCTATTACCATACAAATGGAGTCGATGTTTATAGTAGTGTAGCGAAAACGAAGCTCTCCTCTGAAGTAAAGCATTGAGCGCCGCCTGCGCAGTAACATATTCCTGCTGAAGCTCACCACCTCTACCCCGACACACCTGACGCTGCAACGTGCGCAGGGCACGCTCCGCAACTATGATACTACGGTCCAAGTGTTTCCGACGCGACACCGTGTAAGAGATGATCGCACCTCTCAGCACCGCCTTACTAGCCTCCCAAAATGTCAGCGGGGAGCAGTCTGGGAGATCATTGAATAGGACATATTCTTCCCACTGCTTTACAAGAAATAAACGGAAAGCCTCATCCTCCCATAGAAAAGCCGGAAATCTCCATCCCTTTCTCTCCGGTCCCTGACACTCCCATGTAATCCAGACCATACCATGATCCGAAACAGCAATGGGCTCTATCTCCGCCTGGCCAACCTGGGGAAGCCCACCCTCACTAACAAGTATGTAGTTGATACGGGACCAAGTAAGGTGTGCTCTCGATTGGTGTGTGTATTCCCGCATCCCAGGGTGTAGGACACGCCAGACATCCACAAGGGCTCCCACCCTACACAAATAGCTAATTCCTCTATGGGACCATGTCCCGTCCCCTCCCCCCCCCCCCCCCGGAGAAGACTTATCCACACGGGGGTCATGTGGACAGTTGAAATCCCCAGCCACAATGACCTTTGCCCCTCCCGCATGCTGTAGCAAACCTATCAACTGGGTAAAAAAAGCATGGTCATATACATTGGGTGCATAGACATTTAGAAGCCATAGGGGTTCATTATACAATTGGCCCTTTAACAAAACATATCACCCATGAGGGTCTGCATGCACCCCCTTCACATCAAGAGGGACCCCCTTCTTTACTAACACCACTACTCCCGCTTTCTTCGTACCCGACTCCGCTCCATAAGCCACTTCCACCCAATCCCGGGCCAGTTTCCTGTGTTCCACAGCACTCAAGTGTGTCTCTTGCAGCAGGGCAATATGGGCACCCTTTCTCTTGAGCCCCTGGAGAATTTTGGTACGCTTAATCGGCGAGCCTATGCCCCCCACATTCCAAGAAATTATCTTGATCTCAGGCATATGTCAATACAAAGATAGCCATTGGCATAATCGCTTACTCTGCTCCCAGAGGCGCCCAGCCTCACCTCCGGGACCTTCCACCATTGCATTAAATTTCCATGATTTAACAAACCTTTCACCCCCTTGTAGGGTCATCCAAAAAGATGAAATGTGCTGTCCCCTTCCCCTATCCCCACCCACCGTCCCACCCATCTTCACCTCACTGCCCTCCCCCTTCCCATCTCTCCCCCCCTCCTCTCCCACCCCCCGCCCCCTACGGTCCCCCACCCCATTCACAACCTACGTCCCACCTACCTATCCACTCCCAACCCCCACTATGTGAACTATCAATCACAACCACTACAGTCGAGGTTGGACTTCGAGCTTGGCGCAGCAGGGCCGCCCCAACCCCCCCCCCCCCCGAGTACTGGTCAATAAGTACACGGTACCCTACTCAGCAAACAATAAACTGCACTCAAACAAGCAACAAACATCCACACCAGGCAACACATAACTATAGAGCCATAACCGGCGTCTCTGTCCCCCACCTGTACAAGAGAATATATATCAACCCCCCCCCCTATAGACAGTAAGCATCGACACATAGCCAGTAACACATTCTAGAGCAGAAAATAAACATTTCACAGTGTGGAGCTATCTTCAAGGCCATCGTGCCATGTAGCCCATCTAGGCGAGAAGTCCCCAGAACCACCTCGAAGGCGCAGTAGTCCAAAGCTTCAGCCGCTCTCCACCCGAACCGGCGACCCTGCCGGCCCAGCGTTCAAAGCGTCCAAGAAAGATTGGGCTTCCCCGACCGCAGTAAAAGCATGACTAATACCGGAGTGTGAAACTCGCAGGGTAGCGGGAAATGCTAGCGTGAACTGCTTTTTTCTCCGGAACAGAGCAGAGCATATCGGCGCGAAATCCTTCCGCTTGGCTGCAACGGCTGCGGAGTAATCCTGGAAAAGTAAAAGTTTTTGATTTTCAAAAGGTACCTCTCGCTTCTGCCGAAAAGCCTGGAGGATTTGCATCTTGTGTTGAAAGTTCAAGATTTTGGCAATCACCACCCGCGGCCGCGGGCGCGACTCGAGTCTCGGCCCCAATCTGTGCACGCGCTCCACTTTCAGCTGGCCTACCAAGTCGTCCAGGCCCAAGGTCTTGGGCAGCCAGGATTCAACCAAGGGCAGAAGGTGAGCATCAGTAGTAGATTCCGGGATCCCCACGATCCGTAAATTGTTCCTCCGGGAACGATTCTCGAGGTCTTCAACCTTCTCCACTAAAGCTGCTAGCTGCGCATGCTGAGCCTCGTGCTCCCTGGCCCTGCTGCTCCCAGCGTCTTCCAGCGTAGAAACGCGGCGTTCCACCTCCTCTACTCTTTGGCCCATTTCAGCCAACGCCGTACCCACAGAGTCCAGCTTAGTAAGAATACGGTCAAGCTTTGGTTCAAGGAGTTTTACAACCTCCTTCGCCAGTTCCTCCGTTGCAGAATCAACACTCTCCGCTCCCGGGGAGGCCGGATTAGTACCGCCAGGCAGCATGGCCCCGGCTCGGGTAGCTTTCTCCCGCTCTTTCTTCGGTGGTGGAGGCATTTTTTGCTGCGATTTCGTTGCCACCGTGTCCCTTACTAGTATCACAGCAGTACAGAGCAGTATCCCACACCTTCCACGGGTATAAAATGCAAAGAATAATTGTTAAAGCTGAGGCGGCCCCGGAGCGAGCAGAGAGCACGTCCTCACTCGCTCATGCGCCACCGGAAGTCCTGTTAGTCTTTCTTTATCCAGACACTCATTAAGAGGCATGTTTACTAAAAGTGCATGTTAATATTATGCAAATATTTATGCAAATGACTCCTTATGCAAATGAGGTCCCACAATTAATCTCCGCACATGGCCCTGCACGCCACCTTGGGCTGCCCCTGCCTCTATGCACCAACGCTTTGGAACTCATTACTGGAAAGAATAAGAGCCACCATGGATCTCTAGGATTTTCGCAAAGTCATAAAGATGTTCTTATTGACGGAGCATTATACCAACATCACTTGAACACCTTCTAGTCCTACCTTACAAAATCAGTCCCCACCATATACCCTACCTCTACGCCCTTGCATTACTCCAATA
Source organism: Ichthyophis bannanicus (assembly GCA_033557465.1). Lineage (NCBI taxonomy): Eukaryota > Metazoa > Chordata > Amphibia > Gymnophiona > Ichthyophiidae > Ichthyophis > Ichthyophis bannanicus. The sequence continues at coordinate 934,585,166 of CM066034.1, forward strand.
TAACAGATGATTTAACCTAATGATCTATTGTTCCACTGTACAATCCCACTGTATAATAGTGCATCCAAGTTTAAATATGTTATATATATATCTCAATACCTATCCTAGCTCTATCTCCATTGCTGCAGAGTTTAAACTTTTTTCCTGTCTGCTCTAATTCTGAGTGACTAACCCCTCCCCCCCTGCTGAGGTATTATTTAGCCCCTTTTCCTGTATTCCACATGTGTTTAGCTCTGTTTGCCTTTCTGTCCTCTGGGAAGAGAAGTGCCCCTTTTGCAAGCTCTGCTGGAAAGGTGAATTTTGCTTGCTTCTTCTGAATAAATTTGCTGGCTTTCTGTGAGTTCTGTCTGTAGCTCTCTATATATTTATTTATTTGTCATTGTTAGTGTCCTCTCTCATCTCATTGCCTCTTTTTTTTTTTTGCACTTTTTTGCTCAGCTTTTCTCAACTGAATAACTTATACCCCACCTTCTCTCCCCACCCACCCTGTGGCTCTCAGTCTTTCATAGCTGTCATCTGCTCATTACCTCACTTATTCACAGGTGTACCTAATCCCCTTGGGCTTTCTCCCACCTTTCTATTTCTTCTGGCCTCTATTCTCCTCTCCATCCCTCTTCTATGGCTCCTCATCACATTGTCTTCCTTTTCTTCATACTCCCTAATTGTCTTTCCTCCTACCAGCACCTTCACTCCTCCCCTCCTTATCTTCCCTTTATCATCCTTACTTCCCCCCTCCATTCTGTCTTCTACCTTGTCAACAGCTCTTGAGTTTCACCACTTTCTCCCTCTCATTCAGCCATCTCCTCTCTAAGACAACCTCGCCCTCGTTTCCGCCATATTGTCTCCTCTCTGCTACTCCTTCTCTCATTCAGAGATATCAACCCCAACCCTGGCCCCCCTAGACTTTTGTCCCACTCTGAGAAGACATCTTCATGAAACACCTCTAATCTTATTCACATCCTTCTCCTTTCCCCTTCCTCTCTCCCTTTCCCATGTGTCTTGTAGAACGCACAATCCACCTCTAATAAACTTGCTTTTACTCTTGATCTCTTTATCTTTAATGCTCTCCATCTTCTTGCTCTAACTGAGACCTGGCTCCTCCCAGAAGACACGGCATCTGTCGCTGCTTTTTATCATGGTGGCTATCAGTTCTCCCACACCCCTTGTCCCACTGGCCATGATGGTGGTGGTGTTGGGCTTCTACTTTCTCCCTCCAGCCAATTCCAATCCCTCCTGCTGCCTCAGTCTCACTCCTTTCCCTCCTTTGAAGTTCACTCTATCCGCCTTTTCACTCCACTATCTCTCCGGGTTGCTGTTATTTATTGATCTCCTGACAAGTCTACTTCTACCTTTCTCACTGACTTGACTTGTGGCTCTCCTTCTTTCTGGATTCCTCTTCCCCCACTCTTATTCATGGGGATCTTAACATTCATGTTGATAACCCATCTGATCCTTATGCTTTAAAACTCCTTCCTCTTACCTTCTCATTCAACCTCCAGCTTTGCTCTACTGCCGCCACTCACTAGCACGGCCACTGCCTTGACCTTGTATTTTTCTCTAATTGCTTACCCTCAAACTTCTGTACCTCAGATCTTCCCTTATCTGACCATCACCTGCTAAGCTTCACTCTTCATCACCCGTTGCCTCAACCTCATCCAACCTATTTAGAAATCTTCATGCTATTGATTCTTTGGTTCTCTCTTCCACTATGTCATCTGAGTCTTTTAATGAGGCAGTAGCTACCTATAACACTGCATTTTCCTCTGCTCTGGATGCTCTCACTCCGCCCATGCCACATCCTGTGAGGCATAGAGCACCCTAGCCCTGGCTTTCATCCACTACCCGCTATCTACTTTTCTGTGCCCGATCGGCTGAGTGTGCTTGGCTTAAATCCGGTTACCTTGTGGACTTTCTACACTTCAAATTCATGCTTGTCTCTTTCCACTCAGCCATAGTACTTGCCAAACAAGACTATTATGTCCATCTGACTAACTCTCTTGCCTCTGACCCTCGCTGTCTCTTTACTACTCTCAGCTCTCTCCCTCAAGGTGCCTCCACTTCTGACCCCTCCGTCCCTTTCTGCCCAAACCCTGGCTATTTTCATGAGAAAATCCACAAGATCACCCTCCAATGCCCCACAAAGTCAGCTACTTCACCTCCTTCCCCCCCCCCCACTTCACTCCCAACTTTCACCCTCTACCTCTGCTGCCCTCTCCTCCTTTTCTGTGATTTCTGAAGAGGGATCTGCACACCTTCTTTCTTCCTCCAAACTCACTACCTGCTCCTCTGATGCTATCCCTTCTATCTCTCATATTCTCAACCTATCCCTCTCCACGGCAACTGTCCCTGCAGCCCTCAAACATGCTGTGGTTACACCTCTCCTGAAGAAACCCTCACTTGATCCTACCTGTCCTTTTAATTATCAACCCATCTCCCTCCTCCCCTTCTTTTCTAAACTACTTGAACACGCGGTTCACTGCCTCTCCCTTGACTTCCTCTCCTCTCATGACCGCCTGAATCCTTTATAATCTGGCTTTTGTCCTTTACACTCCACTGAAACGGCTCTTGCCAAAGTCTCCAGTGACTTGTTCCTGGCAAAATCCAAGGGCCTTTACTCTGTCCTCATCCTTCTTGTCCTCTTTGCTGCTTTTGACACTGTTAACCACAACCTTCTCCTTGATACTCTGTCCTCGCTTGGTTTTATGGGCTCTGTACTTTCCTGATTCTCCTCTTATTTCTCCCATCGCTCTTTCACCAGTGTTTGTTCTGGTTGCTCCTCCTCTACTACTATTCAACTCTCAGTTGGTGTTCCCCAAGGATCTGTCTTGAGTCCACTCCTCTTCTCTCTATATACCCAATCCCTTGGTGCACTCATCTCTTCCCATGGCTTTTAATACCATCTTTATGCTGATGACGCCCAGATCTACCTCCCTACGTCTGAAATCTTTCCGGCAATCCAGACACGGATCTCTGCCTGCCTTTCTGACACTGCTGCTTGGATGTCTCACCGCCGCTTGAAATTGAACATGGCCAAAATCGAGCTTATTTTCCCCCTAAAAGCTCCTCTCTCTCAGTCTCTGTGGATAACTCTCTACTCCTTTCTGTTTCCTCGGCTCGCAACCTTGGGGTTGTCTTTGACTCCTCTCTCTCCTTCTCCACACACATCCATCTGATAGCTAAGACCTGCAGTTTCTTTCTCTATTCAAATGAAACAAAAACTAGCCAATAATGAAGGTATCATATAACGAAACATAACAACTCCCCCCCATCAAACTATTAATCATAACTATCTCAGCCTATAATATTTATTTATTTATTTATTTATTTAACATGTTTTCTATACCGCCTTTTCCTTAAATCAAAGCGGTTACCAAGACACAAGAAGGGAGAACAGAGGCAGGGAAGCATACACTGACTAAACTATACAGTGAAGGTAAAATTGGGATACACAACATCAAGGAACTGTTACAGATAAACACGTTACATGCAGGCTATAATAATAAAGACTTGTTAGGTGTCTGTGCCATAGTGCTCAATGAAGAGTACAAACTTCAGTTGTTTTCTGAACTCCTTTAAATCATCTATGGATCGCACATCAGGAGGGAGAGAGTTCCAGATAAGTGGGGCCGATAAGGAAATTGCCCTTTGTGTAGTACATTTACACGCTTTTCTGAAGCTACTTGGGGTGCTGAGAGTGTTTGATGTAGTTTTTCTTCTTGGCCTGTTGTTATTCTGAAGTAAGAGATTATGAAGGCTAAAAGCAGAGCACTTGTGTATGATCTTGAATATATTAATTACCATCTTATATTTGACGCGCTGGCTTATTGGAAGCCAGTGGAGCTCTTTGAGAGTAGGGGTGATGTGATCTTGAGATGCTGAGCCAGCAATTATTCTGGCTGCTGTATTCTGAGCCATCTGAAGAGGCTTAAGTGAGTGTTTTGATAGTCCGTAGTAAATAGGATTACAAAAGTCCAGAATAGGAGTTATTAAGGCTTGGCAGACTGACCGGAAGTGGTCATATGAGAGTAAGGGCTTGAGGCGTCTAATCACTTTCATTCTATAGTATGCACTCCTCACAGTCTTTCTGATATGTGACTGGAGGGTTAGTCCTTTATCGAGGGTAATTCCAAGATATCTAACTTCGTCCTTGACTGGTATTGTAATATTGTTGTAATTAATGAAAGGTGGGGGGTTGAAGTCAGTGTTTCGAGTGACAATATAATATAATATACCTCAATATATACCCACCCTAATGGTAATATATTTACATCTCAAAGTTATTTGTCTTGTGAGACTATGGGGGTGGTGTATATGATTATATGTCCCTGTTTAATGATTTATGTGGGCTGTACTACCAGAAAGATTCATATTCGACCAACTGAGCATAAAGAGTTGTATTAATAATAAGAATGAGGCCACACCATTAGTCGCTCATTAGATACAATGTCAACATTCAATTAATGATATTAGATGGAAGGGGGCTAATTATAATAAACGTTTAGTAATTTGTGAACATCAGTGGATGCATAGACTGGGTTCTATTGAGCCAGTTGGTTTAAATCAAATTGTTAATTGGTTTGCTCTGTTATGAAGGCAGAGTCTCTGGCCATGTGAGTGTTTTCTGTTTTAGTTAGTCTGTTTATTTAAAGGGCGAGTGGGATATGTTTTAGGAGCCAGCCTGTTGGAATGGTGGTTAGGATATCTTGGAAAATGCTCCCCTGAAGCAGATAAGGAAATTTTATGCAATTGGGGGTAAGAGATTGGTGTGCATGGACACAAGAGAAGGACCTCGGTGTGATTGTTTCTGACGATCTCAAGATGGCGAAACACTGTGACAAGGCGGTGGCAAAAGACAGAAGGATGCTGGGTTGCATACAGAGAGGAATTACCAGCAGAAAGAAAGAGGTACTAATGCCACTCTACAAGTCACTGGTGAGGCCTCACTTGGAATATTGTATTCAGTTTTGGAGACCATATCTCACAAAGGATATAAAGAGGCTGGAAGCAGTTCAGAGGAAGGCGACCAAAATGATTTGATGCCTGCATCAGAAGACTAATGAGAAGAGACTTGAAAACCTAAACATGTACACTCTGGAGGAGAGGAGGGACAGGGGAGATATGATTCAGACCTTTAAATACATAAAGAGTATTAAAAGACAATGAAATCTCTTCCAAAGACAGGGAAGCTGTAAAACTGGAGGGCATAGAATGAAAGGCAATGTCAGGAAATACTTTTACACTGAAAGGGTGGTGGATGCTTGGAATTACCTCCCAATAGAAATGGTTGGGGCAAACACAATGACAGAATTCAAAATGGCATGGGACAGACACAGTGGATGCCTTTATCAAAATAAGCATAACTATCTCTTATATCTGAAATAGGGATGACCTACAGGGAGCAGTGGGTACACCCCTAAACAAAGGCATGGGGAGGGGTGACCTGCACGGAGCGGCAAGTGCACCTTCTCTTGCTGCCTTGCTGGGCAGACTAGATGGAGCATACTGGTCTTTATCTGCCGTCATATACTATGTTACTATGAAACACAATATTGTGTCAGGTAATACATGTGTGTTGTAGATACCTTTGAAATTTGTGTGAGTATTATGTTATCCAAAGGCTGTCTTAATGCCAGGGTATGATGACCTATGATGAAAATTCAGCTGTCTGGTAAATGCCTGTTGGGCCGATATACTAGAAAAACATTTTTGGCCTTATATAGTTCTTATAATTGTTTTCTGAGGTCATATCTGGAAGAATGAAAAATATTCACCTTGTGGGGAAAATGTTTATTTTGAGGTATATTATAGGTTGAGATAGCTTTTGTTTAATAGTTTGATGGGTTTTTTTTTGTTATGTTTGGTTTCTCTCTATATCAACAACAAAATCTGCCCATTCCTTTCTGAACACACTACTAAGACATTTATCCACTCTTTAATCACCTCCCGTCTTGACTATTGTAACCTACTCCTGGCTGGTCTCCCTTTGAATCATCTCTCTCCCCTTCAATCTGTTCAACACTCTGCTACGTGGCTAATCTTTCGCCAGCCTCGTCATAGCAACATAGTAACACAGTAAATGATGGCAGATAAAGACCAGTATGGTCAATCTAGTCTGCCCAGTAAGATGGCAAGAATAGATGCACCTGCTGCTCTGTGTAGGCCATCCCTCCCCATGTCTTTGTTTAGGGGGTGAACCCACCGCTCCATCTAGGACACCCCTATTTGTTGAGAAATTAGTAGGGACCAACCAAATTCACAGGAAAAAATTGGCTAACAGTAACTGCATTTACCTTTTCAAGATAAATGACGTCAGCTAAATAAGCACTCGGACGAGCAGCAGATGCTTTAACTTCAGTAACAAACAAAATATGCAAACAAAATCTGTCCTGAGAATCGCTGGCTTCGTCAGTAACAATTGCAACGGATGGCACAGCTGACAAAAGTTCCTTCAATTGTTGTTTGTGGTTGGAAAAAACTTTCTGTTGGAAGTCTATTCGCAGGAGTTGTGAAGCAGGCAACAGCCCGAGGTTCGGGATGTGGTTTTGTAGGTAGGAGCGCAAAGTGGGATGATCTAGTTTTTCCAAAGGAATGTTAGCTTCAGTAAATGCTTCAACCAATTCAAATACAGCCATACTGCATGCGTCCCTCACTTCCGTGCTACATGAAAACATTCCCGTAACCGTCACCTGCTTTTTCGCCTTTCTATCCAGTGCTGGTCTGCTGCTTTGCTTTGGGAAGCATGAACTGACGATTCCAAGTGCCTGTCAATACTTCCTTTCCTAGTGCGATCAACAGTAACATTAAATCATTTTCCAGAATCGGCATGTAAAGTTCCCTTTGGATACTGCTTAGCTCGTTCTACACAAGAGACATGTTCAGCTTTCTTCATTATCGACATCATTGATGCACTTTGACATAATTCAATTTTTAATTCAGACTAAACGCTCCCAAATTGAAGCACCCTGCCTTCAAATTATGGTGGTGGCAAAGAATACTGTGTACGAGGGGGTACCCCAAAAAAAACAGGAATTATTTTTTAAAAGTTATTTATTTCAAATTGTTTACAAAACAACCTTATCCCCTTCAAAATACTCTCCATTACAACTGATACATTTGTCCCACCGGTGCTTCCACTGTTCGAAACATTTTTTGTAGTCATCTTTAGAAACGGCTGACAGCGCCTCCCTCTTTTTTTTCTTGACTTCTTCAATGTTGTCAAATCGGTGTCCTTTCATGCCTCTTTTCATGCGTGGAAATAAGAAAAAGTCGCACGGAGCCAGGTCAAGCAAGTAAGGTGCGTGGGGCAGCGGAACCATGCCATTTTTAGCCAAAAACTGTCTAACAGAGATGGCTGTGTGTGCAGGTGCGTTGTCGTGGTGGAAGAACCAGTCTCCTGTCTGCCACAAATCGGGTCTTTTTTGACGAACACTGTTGTGCAATCTTCTTAAAACTTCCAAATAAAAGGTTTGATTGACAGTCTGACCTGAGGGAACAAACTCTGAATGAACTACCCCCTTGGCAACAAAAAAGCAAATCAGCATTGTTTTGATGTTTGATTTGACGACATTTTTTTGGACGGGTTGACGATGACGTCTTCCATTGGCTTGACTGTTGCTTTGTTTCTGGGTCGTAACCATAGCACCATGACTCATCACCAGTAATGACCTTTGACAGAAAATCTGGATCAGTTTCAAGCTGTTATTTCAAAACACGACATGTTTCAACTCGATGTTCCTTTTGATTGTCAGTCAGAACCCGAGGAACAAACTTGGCAGCAACCCTTTTCATTCCCAAATCTTCCGTTAAAATTCGCTGAACCGAGCTCCAAGATAAACCACTAATCTCTGACAGTTGATCAATTGTCTGTCGACGGTCTGTGAGCACAAGCTCTCGAATGTTTTCAATATTTTCGTCGATTCGGGAAGTTGATGGACGCCCAGAACGAGGTTTGTCATCAATCGACATGTCGCCATTTTTAAAACGAGCAAACCACTGGTATACTTGACTTTTTCCCATAGCGTCATCTTGATAAGCTATTTTCAACATTAAAACAGTTTCAGCAGCATTTTTACAGAGTAGAAAACAAAATTTCACAGCTGCACGTTGTTCACTTAAACTTGTAATCATAAAAAAAGAAACAAGAACAAAACAGCGCTAGCAAAAACAATCACTGCAGATGAACAGAACAAGCCAGGTCGACAACACAGGCGGCACTGAACTGACAAAGAGTTGTACTATACACGCCTAGCGGCAGAAGTGCGTACTACACAAGCTCCGCCCACGGCAATGTTATTCGTGGGTTTTTTGGGTACCCCCTCGTATACTGTGGACTACCTGAATCAGGCTCTAAGTAAACGCTCCCAATTGAAACATCTTGCGCAGTTCTTTTTATCGGGGCCCAGAGATGACGTTGGAAGTGCTGCCACACACAGGTCAGCAGCTCAATTGGTGGTAGAAGAGATTGAAGCACCCTGCGCAGTTCTTTTTATCGGGGCCAAAAGATGACGTCAGAAGGGCTGCTCCCGAACAACCGGCTCTCTCACCCCTTTGTGGGAATCAGGCTGTAAGTAAACACTCCCAAATTGAAGCACCATGTACAGTTCTTTTATCGGGGCCCAGAGATGATGTCAGAAGGGCTGCTCCCGAACTGGCTCTCTCACCCCTCCGCGGGAATCAGGCTGTAAGTAAATGCTCCCAAATTGAGGCACTATGTGCAGTTCTTTTATCGGGGCTCAGAGATGACATCAGAAGGGCTGCCACACACAGGTCAGCAGCTCCCGAACCGGCTCTCTCACCCCTTCGCGGGAATTTCACATTTTTCATGGAAGACAGCCAAATTCACGGAAAATGCCATGGCCGTGAAATCGTGAATTAGGTTGGTCCCTAGAAATTAGATAGTTCCATTTATTTTGATTTTATCCTGTTGCTGTAAAGGGATCCACTGTGTCTGTCCCATGCCATTTTGAATTCTGTCACTGTGTTTGCCCCCACCACTACCATCAGGAGGGCATTCCAAGCATCCACCACCCTTTCAGTGAAAAAGTATTTCCTGACATTGCCTTTCAATTTACCACCTTGCAGCTTCATGTTATGCCCTCTAGTTTTACAGCTTCCCCGTCTTTGGAAGAGGCTTGTTTGTTCATTATTTCTCTTTAAATATTTAAAGGTCTGAATCATATCTCCCCTATCCCTCCTCTCCTCCAAAGTGTACATATTTAGGTCTTTAAGTCTCTTCTCATAAGGCTTCTGACGCAGGCTCCAAATCATTTCGGTTGCCTTCCTCTGAACAGTTTCCAGTCTTTTTACATCCTTTGCAAGATATGGTCTCCAAAACTGAACACAGTATTCCAAGTGAGACCTCACTTATTCAGTGGCATTAGTACCTCTTCCTTTCCTCCAGCTTTTGTAGATCTTTCCTCATGTTAACCACTCCCTCAGGGGAGTCCACTCTGTTGCAAATTTTCGTGTCATCTGCAAAACGACAAACTTTTCCATTCAGTCCTTCAGCAATATCACTCACAAATACATTGAACAGTGCTGGGCCCAGGACCGAACCCTGGGGTACCCCGCTAATCACCTTCCTTTCATCCATTTATCATCACCTTCTGTCGTCTGTCAGTCAACCAATTTCTGATCCAGTTTACCACCTTGGGACCCAACCCCAAACTTCTGAGTTTATTGATAAGCCTTGTATGAGGAACAGTATCGAAGGCTTTGCACAAATACAGGTAGATGACATCCATTGCATGCCCCTGATCTAGTTCTCTGGTCACCCAGTCAAATAACTCAATCAGATTTGTTTGGTAAGATCGTCCTTCGGTAAAACCATGTTGTCTCGGATCTTGCAACCTGTTGGTTTTGAGAAAGTCCACTATTTGCTCTTTCAGGAGCGCCTCCATTACTTTTCCCGCCACTGAGGTAAGGCTCACAGGCCGGTAGTTTGTCACTTCTTCCCTGTCACCACTTTTGCGAAGAGGTACCATAGCAGCCATTCTCCAGTCCTAAAGAACTTCTCCTGTTTCCAAGGATCTGTTGAAAACATCCTTTAACGGTCCTGCAAGAACCTCTCTGAGCTCTTTCAGTATCCTGGGATGTATCTCATCCGATCCCATGGCCTTGTCCACTTTCAGCTTCACAAGTTGGTCTAACACATCATCTTCTGTGAATGGTGTGGTATCTACTTCATTCCCATTTTTATATTTGGGAGTCACAGGTGGTCCTTCTCCAGGATTTTCTTTAGTAAAAAGAGAGCAGAAGTATTTGTTTAGCAATTTCGCTTTTTCAATGTCACTTTCCACGAGTCTGTTCCCAGCACTTCTGAGTCCTGCAATTCCACCTCTGATCTTCTTCCTTTCCCGAATCTACCTGAAGAAAGTTTGGTCGCCACACTTCACATCTTTAGCCATCTTTTTCTTTGCCTTTGATTTTGCTTTCTGAAGGGATAATTTGACTTAGGTCTGCTTTATATGTTTGCTTTATATTGACTTCACCCTTGCCTGCTGGAAATGCACACAGCAACATATGGTTGGCACAGAAGAAAAGCATGTGGGCTACAAGAGAGAGTATATGTGGCCTACTATAAAAGAGTCTGGGTAACCATACTTTGGACAGGAGTGTGCAGAGTTTGGGCCCAGCAAGATAAAATACAGGCCAAGCTAGAAACAAAGAGCACACATACTCTGAGCCTTGAAGATTACAAACAGTTCCAAGAAATGGAATAACATGTACGGAACACAGGAAGAAGCAGAGAGGGCTGCCTACAAACTGCACAGATAAGCAGACCTTGAAACTTCAGCTAAGAGACCTGATAAACAGGGGAGGGTCCCAGGGAGAGAACTTTGCAGAAAGCTGCAAATGACATAAGAACTTATGCAGAACTTTCTGGAACTTTGGGACAGAGAGGTATATAAGAAAGCAACTATAGAGCTTCGGGGACAACCTTCTCTCTCACCATTGTGGGGGCAGAGAACGTTGCCTGCACTCAGATCCCTCAGACAGACACTTGTGTATCTGTGCTTACAGCTTTTTGCTTGCACCAAATAAAAGAGTTTTGCTGAGAAGTGCCTGTGATCTGAGTTCTTTCCTGGTGTATGGCTCCCATGTGCCCAGGCAATATTGGCGACAATTGGGCATACTTTGTAGGTGGACCCAGCCTACATTTCCTTATTTCACTTTTTGTCTCTTTGAGTTTGATCCTGTATTCATTTCTGTGTTCCTCTGTTTGCAAGCTTTTGAATTTTGCGAAAGCTGTGCTTTTTGCCTTTGAGCAGCCACTTCTTTGGAAAACCAAATAGGTTTCCTTCTCCTCTTGTTTTTATTTACTTTTCTTACATATTTATCTGTTGCCCCTTTTATTGCCACCTTTAGTTTAGCCCATTGCAATTCCACATCCCATAATACCCTTCTTCTCAAGTCACTTAATTGGCTCCCTAACTGTTTCCACATCCAGTTCAAACTTCTCCTGCTGACCTACAAATGCATTTACTCTGCAGCTCCTCACTACCTTTCTTCTCTTATCTCTTCCTACACCCTCCCTCGGGAACTCCGCTCTTCTGGCAAATTGTTTCTGTTTGTGCCCTTCTCTTCTATTGCTTTCATTCTTTTATCTTTATTTAAAACTTAATATACCGCCAGAACCGAGGCATATGGCGGCTTACAATAAAAACAAAGGGAATACTGCTGAAGAAGGAAATGGAAAAGGAACGCCATTTGTTGATAGGAAAGGGACAGCATTAGAGGAAAAGGGACAGCAGGCAGCAATAACAGGAAGAATAGGTACTCATTGGGTATCAACGAGGGGGGGAGAGAGGTGAGGAAGGTCAAAAGCTGTGCAGAAAAGATAGCTGCACCTTATGCCTGGAACAAACTATCTGAGTCTGTACGTCAGGCACCTTCTCCGATCCTTTTCAAATATAGGCTGAAAACTCACCTCCTCGCTGTTGCTTTCGGATCTTGACTCACCTGATCTCTTTATGTTTCTTTACTATGGCCCCTAGATGTATCCCTGTCAACATTTTCTGTGTTGTCTGTCTTGACTAGATTGTAAGCTCTGATGAACAGGGACCGTCTCTTACATGTCTGTGCAGTGCTGCATACATCTTGTAGTGCTATACAAATGCTCAGTAGTAGAAATAGTACTAGTACTCTCTCCAAGTTTAATTCCCCGTTTACTGTAAAGTTGTTGAAGTTATAATGTAAACCACCCTGAATGGAAGATGGGGCAGTATAAAAGACCTGTTAAATAAATAAATAAACAAACACAGTAAGCCCTCCCCCCTTCCTCTGCAGTGGAAGTGGCTGAGTAGGAGGGATTTCCATAAACTTTAAACTTGAGAAAATAACCAGAACCAAAAAGGTGGTCTTAATTATTTCATTGGTTTTAACTGTGGGATACCCTGATTCTTACGTATGCTCCTGGGTATTATGTTACTTCTACTCATTTATTGCCAATAATACTTCAAATTGAATAAAGAGTGAGGTTTATTTTTTAAGTTTATTCACATACATAGAGCCACCCTGAAGGAGCAATATTAAAGAAATTGAAATCTTGGTAGAAAAGATTTATTTCAAGAACCCTAAATGAAAGCTTTCAAAGTCAGTAAATAGATCACAAAAATTCTGCAGCTTTTGCAGGCCCCCGATATCTTTATCTGGATGGACCAACATAAGAATTCAAAGCTTTCAAAAGCATATAGGTTCCTTCTTCCAAGATCAAAAATCTTGCAAAACTGCTGCCTTTCTGTCCTTGCAGTGTTCATGGACGGGGGAGTCTTGCATTACTTCACTTTAATATTAAAGACATAAATTTTGCAACAAGGCTCACATTTCCCACAACGACTGTAAAAAATAAATTGATTTTGCAACTATTTACAGTTTTGCCCTTTAACCTTTCCCGGCATTCGCAGCTTCATTGAAACAGCCGCCAGCGTGAAGGTAAAGGCTCTTCACGCTGGCGGGCTGTGCAGAGGTAGCCGGGGCTTCGCCGGCTCCCTCTGCAGCCGTCCATTGAGCGAGGATGTGATTCACTGAGGGTCCCCTGAAGCGCGGGGCCCTGCGTGAACAACATTCTCGCTCAATGGACGGGACTGCCCTACTTACATGTATTCCTGCCGTCAGATCTTACATTAACTCACATGCTCTCATTACTCTTATCCACTTGTTTAATCCTTTCACAACTTGATTTTTGTAATCCCATCTTCTGTGATATATTCCAGGGCGCGGGCAGGGTCCCAGGGCCCGTTTGTAACCGGGTGCACGGCCCGGCGCGGGACCCTGCTTGGCCGCGGGAGCGCGCATTGGCGTCAGGACGACGGCGGCAATTTAAAATGATTGGCTCTGCTGCGAGATGGAGGAGCAGAGCCAATCAGGTGGGCGCAACTCCATGTGCTACGAGGCTCTTGGCTTGCCCGCAGCACATGGTAAGAGGGCGCCCACCGGGAAGGAGAGGCTGCAGCGGATCCGAAGAGCGTCGCGGTCCGGTGAAGGCCTACAATTTTCTGGGCTTGTGGGCAGTGAGTGCAAAAAACGGCACTCTGCTGCTTACCAGAGGGCGGTTGTCTTGTCGCGGTCCAGCCGGGCACTAAATTCTGCTGCTTGTGCTCAGCGTGAGGGGAAACCGGCAGTCAACAGGCGCCTGCACCTCCGGACACGTGAGCTGATAGAGGGCAAGCATTGTAGGCGACGGGCGCAGTGCACGGCGATAGGATCGTGAGCAGGAGGAGGGAGGGGGCAACGGAGAATCAGCGGCCCGAACAATTTGGTCGGGGAAAAGAAGGGTTTATTTCAGGTGGGTGGAGATGGGTCCGAAGAGGCCGGCGGGGGGTAGGGCGGCTGGGAGGTCAGTAGCCCCACATGGGGCAGGGAATAGGAGTAAAAAAGGAGTGAGCAACAGAGGGAGGCTGCAGCAGGGAGGCAGTGGAGAGAGGCAGGTATCTGGGGTAGCGAGGGGCAGGGGGATAGATGCTGGTACAGCAGGTAGGGGGGGAGAGGTGCTGAAAGGGGGCGCGCGGCTAGGCCCCGGAGAGCGAGGGTAGCAGGGGGGGGTAGGCAGAGCTAGCGTGATCGTGCCTGAACCGGCCCCTTCAGGAGGGGATCCGGGTAGCGGTACAGAGGGGAGTAGCGCGGGAGTAGGGGGTCCTAATAGTGGGACACCCCAAGGCGGCGCTGTATGGGGTAGCATGGCACCATGGGAATGGAGGGGTGTGGGGACCAGCCCAGCTGGTGGCGGGGGCAGGGGAGGAGAATGGTTCAGAGGGTACCCCCTCTCGCCCGGGGCTTTAGGTCCTCCCGAGCAGCTTACTGCTTGGGATAGGTGGCAGGCGGGTGGCCAAGGCTCATCGGGTAGGGATTGGATGGGGCATGGCAGCCGTCGTGGCCCTCGGTTTTCTCCCCTTTGTGTCCCCCTTTTTTATCTTCACAGATATCCTTTCCGGTAGCGCCGCGGGGTGCGCCGCTTCCTGGCGAGTCGGAGCGAGTGATGGACAGCGAAGCTGGCAGCGGAGTGGCGGGAGTGAACACATCTGCGGTAGAGCGAGAGCGAGACGCACGTGATCAGCCGCGGGTGCGCGACCCTCGTGATGGTGTTCTGGTGTCTCAGGAAGGCGCAGTGCCTGGCGGAGATGCGGGTGAGTCATCAGTGCGGGGAGTTGAGGAGAGGGGTGGGTCGCGGGGGGAGCATTCAGGAAAGGCGCGCAAGAAGAGAAAGCATGCTTGTCGGCGGAGGCATAGCTCCAACTCATCGTCCTCTTCTTCGTTGGAAGGTTCGGATTCTTCGTCAGGCGGAGCGCAGATTACGGCTGTTTCGGGTGACGGGGGGTTCACTGGGCGGGGAGGTGGTGGTTCCGCATCACTGGCGGCAGTGGCAGAATTGTGGGAGGGTGTTCCGAAGAAGTTGCGGCGTAAAATTCTAAAACGCAAGTACATTGAAATTTTCCGCCTGCTCGAAGGCCGAAAACGTTCGGGGGATAGTAAGAAGAAGCGGAGGGAGGATGAGAAGGCTGGACGGGTGCGGCCGGTGTCGCGCAACATGGTCAACTGGGTCCGATCGTTCTTGCGACTAGCAAGTGTATGGGGGCATCAGTATCCGGAGCATTACGGCGGCTTGCTGTCCTATGCTGATGCTATTTTGGGTGCGTCTCAAGCGCACGACGGATGGTCGTGGCTTAACTATGACGAGAAGTTTCGGGACAAGATGGAAGAAAATACGTCACTAACGTGGGGGACGCAGGACAATAATCTGTGGTTGACGCAGATGTCTGTCAAGACGGGTAGTGGGGGAGCTAGTGGAGCTAAGATAGGGCAGGGTTATACCGGTGGGGCAAATCGTTCCTTTCGTGGAGCACCCTCAGCAGTACTGGCCAAGCCGGTCCTCGGGGCCGGGGCAGACCTTTGTTGGAGATACAATCGGACCACCTGTCCTTTCCCGGATTGTAAGTTCCGGCACGCATGCTCTTTGTGCGGAGGTGCCCATCCCGCGACAAAGTGCCTTAAGAAAGGTGTGGCCACCGCGCCACTTCCGGGAGCCAAGTGAGGTTTCGCATTGCGCGTTAGCGCCTTCCCTAATTCGAGGACAGGTGCTAAGTAGTTGGCTTCTGAGGTATCCGAAAGCAAAAGAAAGTTTGACATTGCATTTAGGCTTTAAGTTTGGTTTCATTATTCCTATAAGGGGTAAGGTGGTCACGGGGGCGGTTAGGAATGCGGCGAGCATTCGGCGCTGGGCAGCGGTGGCGCGGACAAAACTGACTGCAGAATTGCGTCTAGGGAGGATTGCGGGGCCTTTCCGCATACCACCGTTTCGGAATTTCGTCATGTCTCCTCTAGGAGTGATCCCCAAGAAAGAGCCGGGAAAGTTCAGATTGATACACAACCTGTCATCGCTGATAGGGACTTCGGTTAATGACTCCATTCAGCGTGAGTTCTGCACGGTGCAGTATGCTTCCTTTGATAGGGCGGTGGAGTTAGTATCCGAGGCGGGTCGCGGGGCCCTGTTAGCGAAAGTTGACATTGAATCGGCCTTTCGATTACTGCCAGTTCATCCATCGGCTTTTAGGTTGCTTGGTTTTCGGTTCGAAGATGCATATTACTACGATAAGAGTCTGCCGATGGGATGTGCGATATCTTGTGCCTACTTCGAGATGTTTAGTTCCTTCTTACATTGGATGTTAGTGAGGAGGGTGGGAGCTTCAGAAGTGGTGCACTATCTTGACGATTTCCTCTTCGTCGGTAGGGCGGGGTCGGATGGCTGCAAAAGACTGCTGGAAGGTTTCGAAGGGATGGCGGAGGAGTTGGGGGTGCCGCTGGCGGCAGGCAAGACGGTGGGGCCTACCACGCAGCTTATCTTTTTGGGTGTGGAACTCGATTCAGTGAATATGGTGGCGCGTTTGCCGCACGAGAAAGTGGTAAAACTCCGGGTCTTAGTGGCCAACGTGCTGGCCTCGCAGAAAGTGACCTTGAAGGAGCTACAGGCGCTATTGGGGTCCCTTAATTTTGCCTGTAAAGTCATTCCGATGGGGCGGGTGTTCAGTTGGCGCTTGGCGGCGGCGACGGCAGGTGCAAAACGGCCGCATCATCGCATTCGGGTCTCGCAGGTTATGAAGGAGGATCTCCGGGTTTGGGATGCCTTCTTGGTAGAATTTAATGGAACGACAGTGCTGCGAGAGGCGGAGGTCACCAGTAGTGACATGCATCTTTACACGGATGCTGCGGGGGGAGTTGGTCTGGGGATCTATTTCAGGGGCTCGTGGTGTTCTGCTAGATGGCCGCAGTCCTGGGCGGAAGGGGGCTTGTTGAGCAATATAACGTTTTTGGAGCTCTTTCCAATATTAGTCGTGTTGGAATTGTGGCCAGATAGGCTGGCTAACCGCAGGGTAGTGTGGTGGTGCGACAATGAGGCAGTGGTGCATGTCGTCAATCGTTATTCGCCCAGGTGTTGTAAGGTGGCTTCGCTTATGCAGCGGGTGGTACTTGCTTGCATGCAGTTGAATGTTGATTTGAAAGCGCGTCATATTCCAGGGCATATTAATGAAATTGCTGATGCTCTCTCCCGTTTGCAGATGGAGCGTTTTCGGAAGTTGGTGCCGGAGGCGGACGAGGAGGGTCATGTGGTCCCCTCGAGCTTGTGGAGCGTTGGCCTGCAGAGATGAGGCAACTCTTGAAGAGCTCAGTGGCGGCTAACACCTGGGAAGCCTATCGGCGGGGTTGCTCGCGGGTGCAGCGGTTCTTATGTGAGCGGGGTTGGAATGGGGGGAGGGCCCCTTCTCTGTTGCTCGGACAGTATGTAGCATGGGCCAAAAGTAACGGGGTTACACGGTCGGCGGTGCGTGGACATTTGGCAGGTTTTGAATTTTTTGCTAGGGCGGTAGGGTTGGAGTCCGGGGGTAGGGGTCTCCTAGCGCGGAGGCTTCTGCAAGGGTGGGAGCGGTTGCATCCGGCTCCGCGGGATCGCCGACGGCTGATTACACATGAGTTGCTGGTGGCGGTGTGCCAGGAGCTGGGGCATGTGGCGAGAGATCCCTACGAAGCAGGGCTCTTCAGGGCGGTGTTTTGTCTGGCTTTTTTCGGGGCATTGCGGGTCAGTGAGTTGGCAGAGGCTTCGAGTCGATGCGATAGCGGAAATAGTCTGCGGTGGCGGCACGTCTGGATTGAAGACAGAAAAATGCGGATTCTTCTGGCTAAGTCCAAAACGGATCAAAAAAGAAAAGGGTCTTGGGTGGTCCTTGGGGCGACGGGTGGGATCACCTGCCCACTGGCGGCTATGCGGGAGTACTTGGCCATTCGCCCGGTGGGCGGGAAGGGGTTGTTTGTGCACAAGGATGCTTCCCCGCTTTCGTGTTTTCAAGTCACGGCTGTATTGCGTCTAGTTTTGCGGCGGATGGGAGAGGACCCTTATCAGTTTTCATCGCACTCTTTTCGCATCGGGGCAGCAACCAGTGCAGCGGCGGCGGGCTTGTCCGGCGCGGCGATACAGAAGATTGGCAGGTGGCGCTCGAGGGCTTTCGAGGGCTACGTACGCTTATGAATACAAAAAGGGGGGGTTTGGGGGGGTTAACTAATATTGTGCCTTTCTGTTACAGGTGGGGGTGTGAGTTTGCTGGGATGCTGGCTCCTGGGGCACTCCTTCGTATATTGGGCTGGCCAGCGGGCGGCGCAACACCCAGGTGGAGCGAATTTGCAACTTGATCCGGCAGTGGTGGCGGTGTCATGGCTGGGGCGAGCGGGGTCTGCGGTGGTCGCAGCTGCTGCCTGTGCTTCGCCACCACCAGCGCGTCAGAGGCCAGCCAGCGATCCTGTTGGTGCATCTTGGGGGGAATGAGCTCTCTTCGTGGACTTGCAAGCAGCTGATTAGGGCAGCCAAAAAAGACTTTTCAGTTTTGCTCCGGATGTTCGAAGGGGTGGTCTTGATTTGGTCTGACATCATCCCGCGGCCTGCGTGCTGGGGGCAGCGGCGCTGGTCGCGGGGGGTGATCAAGATCAACAGGCAGATCGGGAGATGGGTCGGTGAACAAGGCGGATTGCAGGTGCAACACCCCTGGGTGGAGGTGGCCTGCTCCGGATTGTACAGAGAAGATGGGGTACACTTATCTCCAGTGGGTACCGATTTGCTATTGAATGATTGGCAGGAAGCTCTGGAGAAGGTGGTGCAGGAGAGGCCGCACTGGTCGCAGCTTGGGACTTTAAGGGGGCGGCACAGGGAAATATGATCCCCCTGTGCCGGTGGCGGGATCCCGGAGGTCCGGGGTCCGGAGCCTTTGGTGACTAGGGGAGGGGGCGGGGTGCCCTCGACCCGGGCAACCCCTGGAAGACTTTTGCTAGTAACATGGCAAAGTCGGATAGGGGGGGCCGAACTGGGCCGTTGGTGGGGACCACGGCTTGAGCGGAGGTGTGACCGCTTTGCTAGTAGCACGGCGGGCGGTCCATCAACCCGCGGGGCTGGGTGGCTCCATTTATATATATATATAGTTACATATACCTGTTAAATCTTCATGGGTTGTTAAATAAAGCTGCGACCAGTTTTTCCCACCAAGAACGTGTTTGTGAGTTATTTGAGGCATTGGGGGGGTGCGTAAGATATATGACATAGCGGGAGGGGGGGGAGGGGCATGAAAGAAGGGAAGCCGGGTCCTGCTACCCGGTTAATTCCAGGGCGCGGGCAGGGTCCCAGGGCCCGTTTGTAACCGGGTGCACGGCCCGGCGCGGGACACTGCTCGGCCGCGGGAGCGCGCATTGGCGTCAGGACGACGGCGGCAATTTAAAATGATTGGCTCTGCTGCGAGATGGAGGAGCAGAGCCAATCAGGTGGGCGCAACTCCATGTGCTACGAGGCTCTTGGCTTGCCCGCAGCACATGGTAAGAGGGCGCCCACCGGGAAGCCCTCCCACCCACCCTCTTGAGGGTTGTGGAGGGGGTGATGGGGTGTCGCAGCTGGGGGAGGGGGGGTGTTAGGATGGGCGGGATCCCGGAGGTCCGGGGTCCGGAGCCTTTGGTGACTAGGGGAGGGGCGGGGGGCCCTCGACCCGGGCAACCCCTGGAAGACTTTTGCTAGTAACATGGCAAAGTCGGATAGGGGGGGCCGAACTGGGCCGTTGGTGGGGACCACGGCTTGAGCGGAGGTGTGACCGCTTTGCTAGTAGCACGGCGGGCGGTCCATCAACCCGCGGGGCTGGGTGGCTCCATTTATATATATATATATAGTTACATATACCTGTTAAATCTTCATGGGTTGTTAAATAAAGCTGCGACCAGTTTTTCCCACCAAGAACGTGTTTGTGAGTTATTTGAGGCATTGGGGGGGTGCGTAAGATATATGACATAGCGGGAGGGGGGGGGAGGGGCATGTAAGAAGGGAAGCCGGGTCCTGCTACCCGGTTACAGCAATTGTGAACTCAACGACCGCAGTTGGTAAAAATACAGCTATTAAGCTACTCTAAATCCATCCAGTTATGACATTACACCTCTATCCCAGGCTTCCTATAGCATATCACAGCCATTTTGAAATATTGATTTTTACCCACAGGGCATGTTACATGGGTTTACCTACCTATCTGTTTTCTCTCCTTATTCTTTACCAATTGATCCATGCACTTCGCTCTCCAAACATGAATCTTCTTGTTCTCCATTCAGCATAGGGTTGCCAACTGGTTCCAGATGCGTCTGACAGGTTTGATCCAGTCCTGGGTTTACCTCATGGCATACAGGGCTATGTAGTTCTGATTTCTCCATTGCACGCCGTAAGAAAAGGAAAACTACAAGTCACTGCATGCCATGGCCCAGGGCTAGATTAAGCCTGTCGGGCACATCTGGAGCCAGTTGGCAACCCTAATTCAGTAGCCCCTTCTAGTTATGAATCTTTCCATAGTTCTGCATTTTTCTTTTTGGCATCCTCACTCTGGAACTCTTCCTCTTTATATCCAGAGTGAATCTTCCTATTCAAAATTTAAGGCAGCTTGGAAAATGTATTTCAAGACTGCTTTTGCTGATCTGCTATGACGACATCTTTTTATGGCTGTTTGGGCCGCACTGGGCTGGCAGTGTCTGCACTTGAGTACACTTCCTTGTTTCTATCTGTGCCATCCCTATGCTTTTTGCTTTGTAGTTCCTCTATTCCTTCCATTTTTTATTTATTTATTTAACAATCGCTTATATACCGCGACTTTCCAAAGATCAGGTGCGGTTTACAATGAACAAGTTAAGGAACAGTGTAACAATACTGTTTTTTTTACATGAAACTTCTATAAACTATTTACAATAGTCTGTTAATTACATATTAACATTAGGTAACATTATAGAACTATGTACAAAAGCTCTTTGAGTTTAATTAACAAATACAATATCACTAAAGACTCAAATAAAATTGCTCACAGGAGTGGCCATGCAAATAAGATAAGGATATCAAAAGAATTCACTAAGGCCAAAAAGATAACTAACAAAAAATCCCTTCAGGGAGGGAGTTCCAGAGAATGGGGGCAGCATGAGAGAAAGCTTTTTTGTTAGTTACCTTTTTGGCCTTAGTGAATTCTTTTGATATCCTTATCTTATTTGCATGGCCACTCCTGTGAGCAATTTTATTTGAGTCTTTAGTGATAAGTTTGTTTATGGAGGCAGGTGCCATATTATTTAGAGCCTTAAAGGTAGTTATTATCATTTTATAGTTAATTCTGCATTGTATTGGGAGCCAGTGTAAGTTTGCTAATATAGGTGTTATATGCTCAAAAGGGTGCACCTTCATTATAGTTCTGGCTGCCGCATTTTGAGCAAGTTGTAGTCTTTTTAGATTTTGTTTTGTTGCGCCTATGAGAATTAGATATGGCAAAATCAAAGTGAGGTGTAATAATGGCCTGTATTATACTCATAAAGTCCTGTAAATGAACCAGTGGGCGTAATTATTTTAGGATTTTGAGCTTAAAATAGACTTTTTTTGTTATGCTTCTGATATGGGTGTTCATACTGAGATGTGTATCAAGGATGACGCCTAGATATTTCACTTCAGAAGGCACCCCACAACGCACACCACAGGCTACATTATAAAGTTGAGTGTCCGCTGAGGCACATCAAAATGTCCTCCATAGAGCATCCTAAAAGGGAACGTAAAGGGAGCCAGATAAGGTGACACATGGTGCGCCCTATGAGGCTCAGTAAGGTTATAGTACGCTGAGGGGCTGTCGCTGGTAGCAGTCATGTGTATTAAAAATATATAATGCAGCAGACAGCCCTATAAAAGGAGTCCACTGTGGGTCTGAACCCATGACTACTGGCCCCACAGGCAATGAAGGAACCACTGGCCTGCAGCCCCATAGCTGCTAACAACCCCCTGGCCGGCTACTGAAGGGCAGCAGGACACCACCCTAACTGCCTGCTGTGTTGGCTAGGATCTTTACCAATGCAGACATACCCATGGTGCACTGCACATGCAGACCAGCAGTCCAGAGATGAACACAAGAAGGGGTACGTACCCACATAGCCCCCTGGTATGGTAAGGTGAAATGACTGTGTGCGTCACTGTCACATAGTAGCAACAGACAGTATCCCAACAGGGTTCCCCATAAGAAGCTAGAAAAGGTGCCCTTTAAGGCAGCCTGATCCGTAGCACAATGGGTAAGACACTGTCAGGTGGTGCAAGGTCTGTGAGTTCAATTCCCCCTGTGTGCCCAAGGACCAAAGCTGCCTGCAACAGTACCCTCCACAAACAGTAGTCACTCATATGTAGAACCAGTCACCACTCTCTTTAAACCATAGATAACCCCATTTTTTGTCGGACACAAACAACCTGAGAGGTGGGAAAAAATGCCCACCTCCCCTCGTTGGAAGTGGCCGTTTAATCAAGAGAGCCTCAGCCCCCAAAGGTAGAAAACAGTGTGAATCTGCAGCCAGAACCGGGTGTGTGAAACGTACAAAGTCAAATATATACACAAATCATTTAATAAAGGAAAGACAACGTCAAACTGTGCTTGAAACAAGGCAGGGGACAACCAAATTGTCATGCCATTGTAAGCCAGCAGCAAACACCACCAGGACATGCTTTGTTTGGTACAACTATGGGCCCTGTACTAAGTGAATGTGTCCCTGCCAGGTGGGCGTATCTGTGGATGAGTGTGCGTCATGACCCCCACACTAGATCAGTAATGTCATAGTTAGTCTGTTTTTTAGGTCCAACAAGTTCTGCTGGCAAACACCCACTCATAGGGATATAACCCGAAGGTTTCATATAGGGCACCCTAAAAGCCACACCAGAGGGCAAAAGCTAATGTGCACTGTCTGCCAGAGCACCCTATAGGGCGTGTCACAAAGCGCCCCATAGGGCATGTTATAGGGTCCCTGATGAGTCACTGTGAGGAGTCTGCAGTGTGAGGGTGTAGCTGCTGTCAGCACCAATGTAAAGCAAGATAACAAAAAGCCCCCTAAGGGGCGCCCAATGATCCACTGTGTGCTGAAACCCATGACCTAGGGGCCCCCCCCCATGCATGGAAGTAACTATTTGCTCATATTGCTAGTGCAAATAACACAGTCCCAATAATGAGGTGGCCAGCTACTGGAGCAGAACTGTCAAATAACCCAAACACCCACACCAGAACCACAGAAGTTGCACTATGTACATACAAGGGATGCCTGACAAGGAAACAAAGCAAGGTCTCAGCAAACAAGGGCATATGGCAAACACAATCAAGACCAAGGCTATGATCATTACCAAATATATAAGGCCCAATAACATCACAGACCCCTTTCAAAGACTGAATGTCACTGGCAAAAGCAAAAGCAAAAACAAACATACTATGGTTAGTGTGCGCAAGAAAATGCAGATGTCCGTAACACCTGAACCACAACCCCCTGACTGTGCACCGAGGGGCGCCATGTCCTCACCCAAGGTGCTTGCTGGGGTGCTAAGGATATGGGTGTATGCAACAGTACCCATGGTGCACTGCACATGCACAGCAGCAGTCCTGAGATGACCATAGGAGGGGGTAGGCACCCCCCACAGCGCCTGGCCCGGAAGGGAGAAATGAATATGTGTGCCACTGCCATAGAGCAGCAAAAGACAGTAGCCCAACAGTGTGCCCAAGAAGAAGCCTGAAAAGGTGTACCAGTACGGTGTCAAGACAGGTGTCCAAAGCTAAGTGCAATATGAGGTACATAGGGATAGGAGAGTGCTGATGGAACCACGCCCCATAGAACAATATGGCATGGTGCTCCAAAAATGGTATGTTTGCCAAGGTCAGTGTGCCCTAGGGGCTGCAAGGTGTTCCTGGAGGGCCTGCAGGACCTGCGTGGAACAGAGACAGATGTAGTACAAACACCACCTAGAACCCACAGTAAAGACAATGAACAGGCGACAGATGGAGGGCGAGTAGGGAGTTAACGGACCCTCATCCCTGACAGCATCACACGTGTCTGGCAGCAGCGCAGACAAACATGGCGGTGGCAACAGCATCACAGCAAAGGGTGTTGGCACCCTGGAGTACTGGAAAAACAGTGTGTGGCAGGTGAGGAGAATATGTGTCCCCCAGTGGAGGGTGAGGTGGCCAGAGGAGTGAGTCTAAAATGCAGAACAGGCACGGGATCACCAAGCAAAAAGAGATGCTATGCAGACAAGGGTAGCAGGGTAGGATACGGGGCAACAGTCCACAGCAACATACAGGACATCTCACACCACGATGATGCAGATAGATGGATCAAAGGATAGACAGCAAATGTGATTAGGATAATAGGAGCGGCCAGGACGTAGAAGCCAAGAAATGAGTGTTACAGCGACCACAGGTACCAGTGCAGGAAAGGCAGAAAAACAGGGGAACAGAGAGAGTGCAAAGCTATGACCACTAGAATGGAAAGCACTGCAGAAAAAAAATGACCACAACACCACCCTGAGGCACACAGAAATGGATACAGACAGGATCACAGCATGTCAACATCCAAAACCAC
The DNA here is from genome assembly GCA_033557465.1 of Ichthyophis bannanicus. Lineage (NCBI taxonomy): Eukaryota > Metazoa > Chordata > Amphibia > Gymnophiona > Ichthyophiidae > Ichthyophis > Ichthyophis bannanicus. Next base: position 934,609,574 of record CM066034.1, read on the forward strand.
AGCTGCATGTCAGGCGATGGAACCACAGAGCGTAGCCAAGATGCAGTACACATGTGGAGGAGGGGTCCACAGCCAACAACACAGTCCACAGGTGGGATGGAAGACACATATGAACAGGTCCCCCCCCCACACACACACCATGAAATATAATGCAGTGTAAACAACATGCAACTGATCAGGGGAGTGACACATGAGGGGTGGAAGGGGATAGGTCAATGGAGGGCCATGTGGATGGGCTGTAGAAAGGGCAATGGACTGAAAGAGGAGCATGTTAATGACCAACAAGATCAGGGATGAGGCCCAGGCCAACCAACATCAGCAGCACCAATATACATGTAGCCCAGCACATGCACCACTCCAGGAGGAGAACTACAATTTGTCCAGACAATGTGGCACAGGGGCAGCTAACATGCCACACAGACATGAACAGCTCAACCATGGATAGGTGGGCGGAGATGTGATGGGGCTGCACACATCATATGGCCAAGTAAGCAGCAAACAAGGAAGGAAAAGACAACTGCCAGGTGTCACCCAAAACGTCAATCACACGAGTGGCAATGAAATGGGGTGACCAACCCCCCAAATATCCAAAATAACGAATGTGCAAACATCTGTCCCCAACAGTCAATCACCAGACCCAAGCAGAAAGCATATTCTGCATTCCAGTGCACCATATGACGTGAAGAACGACATGCGGCCTGTGTGGCAGCCAACGTCGCAAGGACACACCCAACCCACGTTGCGACGCCACCCACCTGTTTCTGCCCGTGGAGCCTACACACCCTGACCACCCCCCGCTGGTGCCCCCCAAAATCCAAAGCCCTAACTCAGCAGACGTTGCAAACAGACAGTAATATGTGAGGTGGAGGGTCTCACCATGACATGTCCGCACAGTGTATGCACTCACTGTATGCACAGCAGACACCATCCCCAGCAAACAAAAGACTCTGGTGAAAGCATGCAGAGTGACAAGGCCACATGCCATGCCAACAGTGACGGCTCAAAAATCACAAACCCATGTACAGCTCATCACCCCCTACTGCAAAAAGGAAACACCCAAACAGGTCATGGCAGCAATGGCAGGCAAGTCACCTCAGGAACAGTAACAATAGGCCAGCAATGAGTACGAGAAAAAGGCCTGTGTCCAAAGTGCAGAGGAATATCTCCCTGTGTCACCAGCATCCAGGAACACGCTCACATGGGTGCAGTGGCCAAGCACATATGGATGACGGGATGACCAGATGCAGTGGAGCACATGTGTCAACATTGTTGTCAGTGTCCTGTGTGAAAAGATGCAGATATCAGGTAAGGGAATGGCACACCCACCCACGACCCCTGGAGGACAGAAAGGAGACACACAGATAAAACCAGCAGCACCCAGAATGCATAGATAGCACAACATGACATGGCCACAACACTGAGCACAGTGCACATGCACCACTGCAGGAGATGTCCCTGAAGACCAGGACACCATCCCAATATGTTCATGTAAATGCACATGACACGCATACACCCCAGGGGTCCAGAGCATGTGCAGCAGTGGTGGCACACACAGATAACAACGAAGGACATCCTGATAGCAATAGGCTAAATGCAGCATCAGCACGTGGTGTATTTCCCAGAGGATGGAAGGTGAGGCCCACCTGAAAGGTATACCAGTGGCCTGACTGGGAATGTCCGTGTCAGGCAAGAGCACAAACAGCCCCAATAGCGGATGCAGACACCAATGGACGGCGGACATCATCACGTCTGCATGGGTAGCTGTGAGTGGAACATGTCCACGGTGCAGTGTGTTCTGCGGAAACACAATGTTGATGTACACTGGACCACCAGCAAAACTGTGACACATCTGCGAAAAAAATATGACACATGTGCACAATGTACATTAGCCCACAAGCAGAAGGTAACAGAGGGATGAGGGAACATAATTGGAGAGGTGGCCAAACACATCCCTACAACACAGATAGGCAGGGTAGCGCAGAATGACCGTTCATGTAGACAGGTCAATCAGAAACAATAACATACACTGTGTGACAAGGTACGCATGCCAGAAGGTTCAGATAGCAGGACCCCCAACACTGAACGACAAATGGAGACACACATCACAGTACATGCATGAGTGGCACAAATCTGTCAAATGACTCAATGGCAGTGGCTGTTCAACATACCCTTTGACAATACAATGTCCTGTGCCCGAGTAGACACACTGCCTCTCAATATGTGTCTAAGATACACCATGAAGACTCCCAAGATGTGAACAGGTAATGGCCACATGTGTGACAGATGGAAGCTAAGGGTGATGGAGCAGTGGTCCAAAGACATGTGCATCACCATAGGAGCAGTGGAGAGAACACAACATATATGTGTCTAACCGTGATGACAGCAATGCAATCCTCACTATCTGGCAACTCACCCAAGTCAACAGGAATGGTGCATATATGAACACACACTCCCCACATGCAGCACAGCTTCGGGCAGCATAGTCATCCAAACCGTGTGGGCCCGGAACACAGAAGCTCATCCTGTGGAGCCAAGAACATGACAGAGATATGGAGACATGAGATGGCAGTGCTGCACAATCCGTACACCAGCTAACACATGGCTAACCCAGAGACACGTCCCCAGCATACCCCTAACTTACAGGAAAAGAGCTCCTCAATCAGATGTTGCCTGGCTGCCATCCCCGCACGTGTGTCACCATGGCCAGGTGCAGGAGGGCACACAGGATCCACCCCGAGATCCTCATTAATATCGACTGGAACATTGTGCCTGAGAGCAATGTTGTGGAGGATGCAACATGCTATGATGATCTTTGCCACAGTCAGCGGTCCGTACTGTAAGGCCCCGCCAGTCCTATCCAGACACCTGAAGCGACTTTTGAGAACGCCAAAGGTGCGCTCAATCACTGAGCGACTGGAGGCATGGGCCTCATTGTACCGTATCTCTGCACCTGGCCAAGGGAGACGCACAGGGGTAAGCAGCCAGGTGCGACACCCATATCCTGCATCACCTGCAGAAAACAATGGTGCAAAGTTACATGCGTGCTGAGGCACCAATGAATGACAGACGTAGCAATACAGAACTGGACAGCCTAGAGGCCGTGCACACACATATGAGGCAAAAACAGTGCACATAGTGGTAGTGCAGCAGAGGCTGTCGAGGCCAGAGGCAAATGACCATGACATGCCGATAGGGGCAGTGCACACCCATGTAACCGTGTCACAGGACATGTGCCAAAACTGTGCCGAGAGAGAGCAGTGGTGGGAGCTGTGAGCCAAGATGCCCGAAAGTGGCTAAACACACCCGGGGGTGAAGGGATGCACAGGTGTGCAAGTAGGTGTCTGGCCTGATCTGGCGCACACACAGCATAGGCCACTGGGATACATTGCGGGGGTGGGGTGGTGGAAGCAACAGGCGGTGGTGGCAGGGGACACCGAAGAAGGTGCCCAGACATGCAGCAGACATGTGTCATAGCTGAAGCACCCACAGCACATTTCACGTGTAGCCCCCAGCATGGCCAGAGAGAGAAGGTCGCGCATACAGAATGACCATGACGAGTATGTGTCTGTGACACCCCCCCCCCAGGATGGCACACGTACAACCATGCAACATATGGGCTGCCCAAGCGACTGACCCCACTGGGAGACATGTGTACAACTGCCAGTGCAGTATGCCCGTGCCCAGATGTGGAGGCCATGGGCATGTGGCAGGTGTAGCTCACAGGCATGGAGGGGACACATCATATGCAGCACGGGTGCCCCTGGACGCAGCAACTCAGAGTAAAAGAGGGCAAGGCCACGGAAAAGGCAACACCACATGGCCGCTGGGACACACATGTGAGAGCAAACAAACACACATGGTAGACAGAGAGATGGGTGTCATTGCACATATGTCTGTGACCAAAACACCAGTGACACGGCATGAGGCAGTGTGCCACACCCAATAGTCTGCACCCAGAAATAACACCGCAATGTCAGGCATGCAGTGGACAATGGTGACAATGGTGTAAAGACACCCACCTACAGTAGGTGCATGTCATACACGTTGAATACCCACCCAGCAGGACGTAGTCCTCATATTGACCAGCCTCAAACTGGCCAAACACTGCCGAGTTCTGCAGGATATAGGAGTCATGGGCAGACCCTGGAAACCGCGGGACCACATTCAGGATATGCATACTTGCATCACAAACAACCTGCACATTGAGGGAATGGAAGTGTTTGCAGTTGCAGTACACAACCTCCCTGTCGCGTGGCGGGACAAGGGCAACATGTGTGCAATCTATAGCGCCCATCACGTGTGGTATCCCAGCAATCCTATGGAATGCCTGTGCCAGGGCCGCCCAATGTTGCCTCCTGTTGGGAATTGCAATGTAATTCCCAACCCGGCTGACCATGGCACGCAGTACCTGGTGGAGACAGCGGGAGAAGGTCGGTGTACTCATCCCACCCACTGCTGCCACCGAGGATTGTAAACAGCCAGAGGCAAAGAAATGTAGGACAGCCAGGAGCTTGGTCATACCCGGTATAGCATGTGACCTGGCAGTCAGGGGCTCAAGGTCAGGTCTGAGTTCCTGATAGAGCTCCCTAATGGCCCCTGTGTCCAGCTGGTAGAGGGAGATTACCTGGCCCTCTCTCAGGTCCTGGAGCAGGGTCCTGGGCCTGTAGAGACGTTCCAGGCAGGGTTGTGCTTCAGCACACCTATGGCGCCGTTGGTCACCCACACCTGCCTGTGCAGCCCCCACAGCTGCAGGCCTGAGTTGCAGTGGCATTGCACCCATGCCCAGGGCCGCAGCCCCAGGAAAAACATCTCCCTCCTCCGGAAAAAGAAGCCCAGCCAGTTCGACCAATGCAACCACTGCAGCACCTGCATGCGCAGTCTCAGCCATGACAGACACAGGTTGGGGGATAGCTGGGTTAGAAATAGTGGTCGGGGTGGGGATGGACATCACATGATCGCCACACACCTGGTAGAATAGAAAGATCCAGAATACAACAAACATAAAACATACCTGTTTGAAATGGCACCGCGCGCTGTGTCGCGCGTTCCCATAATGCACCCGCGGCCAATCATCTACATTTCACAATCATCTACGTGAGTCCCTGAGATGTAGCAGGGTGTAAAGAAACTGCGTATCACACTAGAAACCACACCCAGACGCCAATATAGGAGTGACATACAATGAACGTGCCCATGAGCAGGGACCGGAAGAGGCGTTGCAACGTGCGTAATGAAGCGTGCAACGTCTGAGTGATGTCACTTACGCGTCATGTAGTGCTGCAGCGTCCAGCGCTACTACTAAGGTACAGATAAACATAGCAATATATCAAACGTGGGAATAGGTGGGCCAGCAGTACACACAACGGAAGTGTTATAAAGGCGCGTGTAAGATGGATCCCTGAAATGGCACCTGCTGCCTACATGAACACATATGATGTCACTTCCTGCACGTAGCACCGCGCATCGCAACAGCCGCGCATCGCAATGCGCCTCGCAGCGCACGTGGTTGTGCACGTGGCTGTGCGCGTAGCCAACGCCCCGCGACCCACGCCCCATTAAAACCTATATGTATGATTGGCTGTGTATGGCAAACCCCCGAGCACAACCATACGTGACAATATGGAGCACAGGGAGGCAGAGGAGCAGCAGCATGCAGTGGACCAGCCCACCCACCCATCAGCACCAACTACATCTGGCGATGATGAGGTGCCAGGGCCATCTGGGGTTGACCAAGCACCAAGTGCACATGCAGGTGCAGCTGGGAGACCAAGGCAGCCTAGGGTCCCAGTCCCAGCAGAGATACGGCGGAGGGCCGTACGCTTCAGCCAGCAGGAAAATGATCTCCTCCTGGCAAACATCTTGGAGAGATATGACCTTTTGTTTGGGTGCCAGAGCTCAACCCTCACAATAGCCACTTGCAACAGGGCATGGTCTGAGGTCCAGGCAGCAGTGGCAGCAGCAGGGGGACCCCACCGCGACATTGAGAACTTGCGAAAACGCTATTGTGACATCAAAAGAAACATATGGACTGAGCTTGTGAGGGAGCAACGTGGGGCCCAAGGCACTGGAGGGGGCCCAGCTCAGGTGGCAAACCTCTCAGACCTTGAACGTCGCCTGGCTGAGAGACTTGGCCCAATATATGTACATGGCCTACCTGCTGCATTGGACACAGCGCACCCACAAGCAGGTAAGGGGGGAGTGCAGACCAACTGTGGGATATAGCAAAGAAACATGGTGTGCACCACAACAGAGGGGGGGGGCAGTACGTGGCTTTTTGGGAATTGAGGGGCAACTGAGACACAGAGGCAGCATCCATTCAAGAGCCACGGTGGGGGGGGCCTGTCTATGGGTGGCAGTGGGCGGCAGAAGTAAGTGAATGGGAGACTGTGCAGGGGTGGCAGGCCCACAGTGACAGCAGAGGGTGCCGACATATTGCATGTCTCACGGTGCAGGGCTGGCAGGGGCAGTAGGGCCACACGGGTAGGGAGACAGCCAACCGGAAGGCACACTGCACCTGCTTAGGACAGGCTGGGTGGTGGCAGGATGAGGGTGGTGGTGGCCATGCAAGGGGTGTGCGGCAGCACCCAGGGATGGGGGGGCCTGGGGAAACAGGGCACAGGGGATACTTGCATGGGGAGTGCACAAACGTAATGGGCTGCCACTAGAGACATGGGCCAGACTCACGTGGATCAACAACTCACAGATGCCTGAGGGGGTATGTGACGGGGTGGGGAGGCAGCCAGACCCCCATCTGACCTATGTAACCTTGTGGCACCCAGGTGATGTCAGCGCCATCGACGCACAGGAGGCGGCACAGGGCGAGTCAGGCGCGGGACCATCCAGCCCAGTGGACACTGTGTCTGAGGTGGCCCATGTGGGAGCGGAGAGGCAGGCTGCACCCCTGGGGGATGGGGACATGCAGGTCCCAGGAACTGCAGACGGGGACACAACACCCACCACTGCAGGCACTGGGGACGGGCCTGCGGATGAGGCGGAGCGACACCGGAACGAGGCACTGGCTGCTGTGGCAGATGTCATCGGGGAGATGCAGGCGCACTCTGCAGCAGCTCATAGAGATGCAGAGGGTGATTGTCCTAATGTGCTATGCTTGATATGCCTCCGAACAGGTGTTGCTTTTACCCCTGTCTCACATTGCACTATGGCCTCTCCCCACAGGTATACGGCATGTACTGCGCTTGGTGGCCCGGGCACAGTGCCGCCAACTGCAGCTGGCATGCCGCATGCAGCGGACCATGTCTGGGGTCCTTGCTCGTGTCGACCGCATGGCCACGGCGTGTGAAAGGATGGCTGACACCCAGGAGCAGATAGCGGCAGGCAGGGGAGCAGTCATTGTCCATCTGCAGGAGCCAGAGCCAACACCACCACATACACCTGCAGCAGCAACGGCACTGGCAGCAGGGGGGCGACAAACACCAAGGGTTGGGCGGGGCCGCCCAAGGGGTGGCAGAGGGAGGGGAAAATAAAGGGCTACACAGGTGGCCAGTGAAGGTGACATGTGTTCATTGTCTCAATTGGGGCCCAACAATCACACACCCCCACCCCACCCCCTGGCCCATGACCAGGCACGACACGGTGCCACTGATGTCAACAGCCATTGCCCCCCCCCTTCAGCCATGTCCACCATGGGTACACAGCCAATCACATAATCTGCAATGCTGGACCACCACTCCCATGTCGTGGTGGCTTGCATTGTGTCGTGGGGCCTCACGGACCCCGTGGACCAATACCCTGTTGAGCCCTCACACACCATTAGTCTCTGTGTTGGTGTAGGTGCACTGTATGTCCTGCACGGGGAGACACATTGGCCGCTCCCATCATGTTAGACCCAGACAGAATGTGCACTGCACATGTCACGTACTCCGGTTCACATGCTCCCACAGCCATCCACCTTGGCGCACCCGTGACACATGTCCACTGTGGTCCCCTGCGCACACCCTTGCAGCTTCCACAACCTTAGGGTGACCCCCCGGTAAGGCCTACCCATCACCCTGTGCACCAGTGGCCGCAATATATACCTACACCCCCTTGCCCCCCATTAGGCACATCCCAATACCACATTTGGCTCCATAAGCTACATCCATTACCTGTCACCTGTCGCACCATCCACACTGCGCTCCACCCCATCCACAGCCATGCCGCACTGTGCCACTCCTCTGGGCATTATCCCGCTAAGCCCCCATCCCCACCCTCTGCTGTGCCCACCCCCAGACCCCCACACCCCTGTGGGTGCCACCAGCGATGGGCCAATGCACTCCACTGACAGTATGCTCTTGCACCCCCTAGGGCCAGCCATTACACCCATCACACCATACAACAAGGTTGTCCTGCGCCTCCCAGCGGATCATTGGACCATCCTGTACCATACCCCTTTCCCACCCTGCATGCTGGTATACGTGCTTGCCATCTAGCCAGCTGTTGCCTGGCCCTACACAGTCACAGCTGGCAACACCACTCACTCCCCCCCCCCTCAGGCACCAGCTTCACCACCTCCTGAGGTGCACCCTCTGTGTTCTCACCCTAACCCCACCCCTACGCATACACCTCAGCCGTCCTACCTTTGCCACAACAGCCTAACACTATGGGGTCATGCTGGTTAGGCTACACAGGCCGTCCACCCTCCCCCGCCATATGTCGCATTATCACTCTGTGCTGCGCGTCCCGCACCTTCGTACACATCTGCTGTCGCAAGTCACTCATGCACGCCACTCTCCCCCCTGCTCGTTGACCCACCCTCTCACCAACGTAGCTGTGACATGTCTGTGGAGGTGCTCTCACCGCAGCCCTTACCTGTTCCACGTCCTCCCTTGCCTCTCAGAGTGAACACTGACACACCCATCACTCGCACAGCACTGTCACCTAGCAATGAGGGACATCTGACCAAGAGGTTCATATATGAAACATAGAACTTTTTACGCATATTTATATTTACAACATATTTACAACATTTGAACTGGGACACACATAGTCCAACATTGTTACATAGTATATGATGCCAGATAAAGACCAGCATGGTCCTACTAGGCCTCCTAGCCACACAGCATTGGGCACTCCCATCCCTGTGGACAATGTGATGGAGAGGCAATGGCACGGTCTGTCACAGGGCGGGTGTGTACTGCCTATCCAGGTGCTACACACCCCGGGGACCCCTGGCACATGGTGGCTGCTCCGGTGCGCCCCCAGCTACGCGCTCCTCCAGCAAGCGTAGCCGGTCAGCCACCATGGTCAGGGTCGCAAGGACCTGCCCCATGATAAGGGCATTCTGCCTCTGGGCATGTGCATGTGCACGCACAGCCGAGGCCACGCGCAGCCCGCACATGCAGCCACAAAGACACAGGTCTCCCCGTGTCTGTGTGGCTGCATCCACGGTGCGCATGTCCTCGGCTATGTGTTGCATGCCCACGTCCAGTGGGTGTGCGTCGCCATCACCATGGGGTAGGTCGCTTGCGCCCCCGTAGCCCTGTGACAGCTCATGTTGCTGGGCACCCACCACACATGCCCCCCCAACCCCCCCACCCAACCCATCCCCCACCAGCGCAACGTTGGGCAGGTCACCCACTTCAGGCCCCTGTCCCACCACATCAGGGACCCTACCCGCCCGGGCCACCTGCACCCGCCCCTCCTCCCCCTGCCCCCCCAACACCTCTGCCCTCCCCTCCTCCCTAACCTCCTCCCCCACCGTCACCGCACGGGGCAGCTGGATGTCCTCCTCAGCCGGCCCCCCACCCTCCCCCACATGCTCCTCCTCCCCCTCTGCGTCCGCGGGTTGTTCGGCAACATGAGGTGGTGTGTGGAGCTCCACCACCATTTCCGCAGGGTCAGGCCTCACATCCATGTCTTCTTCTCCCTGTGGATCTCCGTGGCCCGGATCCTGCACCACCTGTCCCTCCGCAGCGCGTGCATCCACTGTGGGAGAGGGGGACACATGTCATTCCCATGGTCACACATGTGCCACAGCAGTAACATACATCCTGTGGTCATGTCAGCCACTGGGCCATGTCACATCACTCACCGTCCTGTTGTGCCAGCCGCTCCCTCTGCACACGGCGCACAAATCATGGATATCGTGCCCTCAGCTCCCGTGCCTTTTTGCGGAGATCCTCGACCTATTGGGGTGCAAACACATATTGACATTAGGGGTCAGACACCCTTTGGTGGCCTCTGCTGCTACACATATACAATTAACAGTGTGAAATATGGTTTGACCCAATGGGTCCCGAACCGAGACATTCACCACACCACCAGGATGAGGGGTAGGGCTCTGAGGTGAGGCCTACTGCATCCTGGGGATCTGGATTGCCTCTTGGGTGGACTGTCTGGGGCATTCACCACACCACCTGTTCCCATGAACTTACCTCACGTGGGTAGTCTGAGCTTCGGTTGTACCGAACAGTGAGGCGCTCCCATGCCCTTCGGACCCTCACCAGATTCTGCCTTCTTGATGACCCAGGGAATAGGCGCCTCTGTCTGAGGCAGAATAGCTCTGTGAGTAGGTAGAGCTCCCTTTGTGTGAATGCTGGCTTTCTAGACATTGCAGCCATGTCTTCAGAAAGAAATGTGCGTTGCCACGTGCGTTGTTACGGGCGTAGCCACGTGCGTTGTTACGGGCGTAGCGATGTGCATTGTTATGGGCGTGGCTACGTGCCTTGGTGCGGACGTAATAGCGTGCGTGGGTACGTGTGTTCTTACCTGCGTGGGCACTTAATATTTAACACCCAGGTTTTAGTACTGCTGCTACATCTCCTAGGTAGTCGTTTGGACTCTGCTCATTACAGGGTCGGCTTTATGTTTCCTAGCCCCTTCTGCTGCACACATCTCACATTTGCATACATTCACCTTCCTTTGCCTAGAGGTGACCATGACGTAGAGCTGTATCCGACATTTCAGATGTAGCTTTTGTTTAGATGTATTGAGGGGAATGTGTGGAGACAGGGCCACAGAGGGAGTCCCAGATTAATTAGCTGTAAGGTTGACAGTGGGAACAATGTGGAGGTGTTGTGAGGTTTACTTTCTGGGAATGTATAGCATGGATTTTCTCCTTTTCATGTGTTTTCTTTCACATTTGGACTATTTCCTCTCTGCCCTTTGGGCATAGAACATTGGCTTTGATTCTCTATAGCACCTCAGATAATGGTTTTTTTCAGACAACACTGCTCCGAGCGGAATTGCATCTGACAGCCCTGCTACGTATCAGCACAGTGGGTTCGTACCCATAACCTCTGGCTCCACAGTCGGTGCATTTGACAGTGGGTTGCAGTTATGTCTGTATCTGTATCTCCTTCTCTATGACTGGCTGACTACAGAGGGACGTCAGTTCACCACACAGTCCATCCACAGTAGTTCTCAGGGTTTGATTGGCCCAGTCACACCCATGATGCACTTGACATGCAAATCAGCTGTTCACAGATACACACCATGGGGAAAGCACCCCCACAGCACCTTGGCCTGGTGGGGTAACTGAACATGTGCACCCCCACAGCACCTAGGCATGGTAGGGGTTTCTGAGCGTGTGTTTTACTGGAACAGTGTAGCTACACACCGTCACATTGTGCGGTTACTGCGCTCACCGTGAGGCTGCAGTGATGCGTACAGCAGCAGGTCCACAGCAACATCCATGGCAGACATAGGCCATGCTGGACATCCACAGCAGTGTTGATGTGTGGGATAGGTATTTACTGCACAAACACCTTGGATATATCTGTCTGGATCAGTCTGGTATAGTCCCTAGGGGGATTCTGGTGGAAAACACAGTCTCCCATCACCCGATCCACATTCTCCCTCCCTGCACTGATGGCAGTGGAAGGGACCATCACCCCCAGTTCTGCTGTGGGTCAGACACCCCTCAGGGCAGTTACTGCAGCTCTCTACATATCCATAGCACAATAGCAGACAGACATTAGGCCTGTATATGCTATGCTGGACCCCACCACTATATGATATTGTCCTGCAGCAGGCCTTCAGCCAATGCACCCTGCAAGGCTCTCCATCAGGACATATACCAGCTGCAAACAGTCTGCTAGTAGGTCCATGATGCATGTTCCTGTTGGAAATGCATGCACCCAGAACTGGACTGGGATGGCAGCATACACAACAAGCAGATATGTCAGTGACTGGCCCCCATAGGGAAACACATACATATCACATGACAGAACTACAATATAGCACAATGGGGATGCCTAGCCATGCTGTGGTCACTGCACAGTCAGGGTGAGACTGAGCTCCCTGCAGAACATACAGCAGTCACCCTGTCTGTGTAGCTGGTGGATGGGCACTAATATGCCGCAGTCGGTGCCCTATGCGCTGTGCAGATGCAGACCATCATGCCACCATGCTACCATGTCTGGCCTCTACCCATGGTACCTTGCTCCTCATTATGCACAATTGCCGGCCAATACTGGCAACAGTGCTGGCCGTGTGGCCTGTGGAAGGTGTTTGCAGCCACCACACACTGTAGAGACAGACACACACTCCAACACCTATGCCAGCATTCTGCTACTGTAGAGGGGGTTCAGCAGCCCTGCCCACCACACCAAGTCTGGACAGTCCAGGCATGGATATGGTCCGCAATACTGTTGGACGTCACTCCCCAGGGTGGTAAACACTGTCAGTGACCTGACCTAAAGCACACCCCGCAGACATCAGAATGATTGTTCTGATGGAGCTAAATGAGCAAACTGTGCTTGACGTAGGACTTGCTATCTACCAGTAATCATAGGAAATGTTTGATAGGTGCGTACCGTATACCCAGGTGTAGGGTGCCATTGCTAGGGTATGCCTGTGCTAGTATTGGGGGATGCACACAGGGCCCAATGTCCTGCCTCTCCAGGGGGCATTTGTCACTGGTGCCTGTGGGTGTGGGTGTGTCTGCCCCTGTTGGCTGGTGCTTTACAGCAGAGGTTCCCAACTCAGGTCCTGGTGTGCCAAACAATGTTCGGGTTTTCCTGCTGTCCCACATAAATATGCATGGCCTACATCTGCATACCATGGGGGTGGTGCATAGCTATGCAGCACAGGCATCTTCATTAGAGGCAGCATGGAACCTGAATGGTGTGTGGCACTCCAGGGCTGCATTTGGGGGACTCTGCTCTAGGTAATGCGGCTGTTTCTGGTGTCTGTGCTTGGTGTGGTAATATATAGGCGTAATGACCATGTGTATGTTCGCAGCAATACAGGTTTGTCATTACAGTCACGGTACAGTTGGGGGAAAAATATGTGGACTGGAATGGACATTGACCCAGCTGGGCTTTGAACCTGTGACCTTCTGTTCTTGCACACACTGTCTGTGTGCACTGCACCACCATGTTGCCACTGATATGCTGTATTCCCTGGGTAGTCCATGACTATACATCCAACAGGGCCTGTCTGTTGTTGTGGATGTGGCAGCCTGCACATGGCTAAGCCACTGTCTGCTGGGACTAGCAGCCACTGCCCTCTCCATCACCTGTATCCTTCCGCCAACATGCTGACATGTCCTTATCTTGAAAAATGAATATAACCTGCTTGAGGTGTGCCACTCCAGGACTGCATTTGGGGGACTCAGCTGTTGGTAATGGTCATTGTTATGGGGTGTGTGCGGTGTAGGGTAACATATTGGTGTTTGAACGATGCCTCTGTTCTCTGCAATAAAGGGGTGTCTTTACTATTTCTGTTTAGTGGTGGGTAAAATATGGTGACTGGGTTGGCAGAGGCCCCAGCTGGGATTTGAACCTGTGACCCTCTGGTCCTACAGGTACTGGCTGTGTCTGCTGCACCACACTGTAGCCACAGTGACAGTGCAGTCCCTGGTGATAGGACACCTGACCAAAAGATTCTGAACTCTGCTCTGCACATTTTTACTGTGGGCTCATTCACCTTGTATGGTGACATAGGTGCACATAAGCCCCACATATGGCCTCGGAATGAGAAGATGGGAACATAACCAAGCTGGCCAATAGTGATATTAATGGGCAACCCTGGAACACACTCCCAGGAGCGCTCATAATTAGGATTAGGAAATGATTTTTGCATGGGTCTATGCTCCGTGGCCAAGACTCATTTCTTTTTTTGGAGCTTTCATGGCAGTGTTTTTAATGGTTGCCCATTAATATCACTGTTGGCCAGCTTGATTATAGTTTTTTAGGATTTTGTTGTGGTCTTTTTCCATTCCTATTTGCTATTTTGTTCAGTGCACATATATCACACTGCTCACGTTTTCTAGGTTTCCCCGGTTTTGCTGTACATTGCTGACGGAAATGGTTTCTCTTCCCTTTAGTATGCCTTTAATGGCAGGTTTTCATTCGCGTTGGAATTGTGCTCTGCAATTCAGCGTGTTAGTATGAGGGGAGCCTCTCCCCGCCCACTCTCCGCCCATTGACCCCTTCTCTCCGCCCACTCGCCACCTTCTGCGCTGTTTTAACGCGCCGCGGAGCTTTACAATCGTTAACTACGGTTAACGCGCGTAGTATGATGTTACCGGTCGTTGCGCGTGATTACACGCGTTCTACTGCACTTACGATCGTTAACATCATACAACGCGCGTTATTCACGTCTACTGCATTTTAGTAAACATACCCTATAGTATAGCAGGTTTTAGATCATTTAGCAAGTCTGTGAAGATAGGGAGTTTGTTTTTCATGGATCTTGCGTTTATTAGGATACAGGACAATGAAGATAGGTTCCTTATGTTTTGTTGGGAATTGAATTGTGGTATTAAGGTGGGTTTTATATATATTAGCCTATAGTGGTTTGTTTTTGTGTTACAAGCTGTATTCAATTGTCCTAAGGGAGGGTCAGGTCTGATTGTTCTGTGTATTATTGGTATTGGTTTGTGATTAATGTTATTTAAGCTGTGAGTCAAGGTAACTAATGTAATAATTATGGTGCAAATGTAAAGCATTCTTAAGTAACAGGTGTTTGTAGGGGCCATTGTATGTCTATTAGTTGTGGGGGTAATTTTCTTATATATGGTATGAGGCTCGCTGCGTAAACAGGTTGCTACGGGAGTGGCGGGTTGCTGGTAGATAAAGGTTGCTAGTAACACAAGAAAAATGTACAGAAAGCTATAGGCTACTGTCAACAGTAAGGCAAAAATGTATGCTACTGACAACAGTAAGGCTACTGGCAACAAGTTACTGGCAGCCAATTACTGGCAAAAAGATGCAGGTAGCAGTTACTGACAATAGTAAGGCTACTGGAACAATTTACTGGCAACAGTAAAGGCAAAAATGAGGCTACTGAAACAGTAAAGCTATTGGCAACAGTAAAGACTTGAGTGCGGACTACTGTTAACAATAAGGCTACTTGCAACAAATTACTGACAACAGTAACTTGTAAAGGTAAACAGTAAAGGTAAGTGTAGACTGCTGGCTGTGTAGTTAATGCTAGCTACAGGCAACTGTAAGACTGCAAGCTTCTGGCAACAGTAAAGACAAAAATGCAAGCTACTAGACACAGTACAAGTGGTCAATTGTAGACAACTGCTGGTTACCGTAAAGGTAAATGTTGACTACTGGCAACAGTAATGATATCAAGAAGGTAACAGGTTATACGAGGTTACAGATATTACTGGTAGCAGGGATAGTATAAGGGTGCTTAGTTTTGTCCGTTTAGGTGACGTATACTTGCTGTGATGGAGCAGACAGTCCTGCTGATGATGAGAGCGAGCTCGACCCTGGGGGAGCTCAAGCTGTTGATTAGTTGTGGTAATGAATACTTGGATGTTTCTTGGGTGTTTCAGAGAAGGCCGCTGCCTAAGGGCCGTGCCAAAGGGCCCTCTGGCGAGGCCCTCAGGCGCGGGTGCGCCAGAGGCGCTCCTCATTAAATGGAGAGTGGGCTGTCCCGATTGGTCAGCACAAGGCAGGCAGGCATGTTGCTGGATGGCTGCGGGTGGAGCAGGCAGCTTGTCTCCCTCCTGGGAGAGCGGTGAGTCGTCAGCCCAGGTGGTGTGCGTTTGCGTGGAGGCTTCGGTCTGGGTGGTCGCTTTCTCCCTCCTGGGAGAGCTGGGCGGTCGCTTTCTCCCTCCTGGGAGAGCTGGGCGGTCAAAGGGCTGCAATCCGTGCGGCGCTCCTCTTTAAATGGAGAGTGGGCTGCCCCGATTGGTCAGCACGAGGCAGGCAACCCTAATACATGGCTATAAGATAGCTACTGAATATCACTGCTATATGTATAACTCTGTGAAATGCCCTGTTTGCCCCAGCACCATACAGAGAATGCTGGAGCAGTCAGAGTAAATGTTTAGCTATAGTGCCGCTGAAAATGGACAGATAAGGGATTTCTCTGCACAGCAGCTGTTGCTATGCTAAGTCCTTTTGAATACTGCGAGGATAGCAATCACAGGTGCAAGAAGAATATTTAATATACCTGAGATATTAGTACGAGTAAAAGCAAAATTTTAGATAGTATGTGGAGATTGGAATTTATTTATATTCTCTTATATACTGTGCTATTCTGCATCAGTGCGGTTTACATTGAACAAACTGAAATTACATTGAACAGGACATTATAACTTGGAGATAACTATTTTACAGGGAACATGGGCTATGGAGGGTTAAGTGGCTTGTCCAAGACCACAAGGAGCACCTGTGGGACTAGAAACCCCAGTCCTTCCGGCCCAAGGTTGCTGTCCTCTAGTGGGATTTGAACCCCCGACCGTCCGGTCTGAAGTACCTTGCCCCAACCACTAGGCCACTCCTCCACTCCATTGAGACATCAATGTCAGCAGAATTTTAGAAAAGGCTTTGCCAGACATGGAGCCTTTTCTAAAACGGTGCAGGAGCGGATGTGTATTTGCCAATACGTGGAACTATACATGGGAAAAATCAAAGGAGGCAACTCGGAAACTTCCACATCTAAGTACTGCCACTAACACCTATATGTGGGCCATTTTGCAAACCAACATGTATAAGTGCTACCAGTTAACTACAGATGCCAATTTGGAGGGGGAAACAAACAATAGAAGATTAAGGAGGATAATGCCCTTAAATTCCTCCTATAAAGGACTGGCCAAAATGAGCACTTTTTCAGAACCTAAAATAGTCAGGGAGCAGGTGCAAGTCCCAACTTGGACAATTTTGATCATACACATGCATTTCCTACATATAATGGTGAATGCATACAGCATAGATTTTTGATCTGCTCAATCCCTACCCAATCATGCTCCCAAAAGACCCACTTCCAATTTCTATTTATTATGGGCATCCACATGTAAATTTAGTCCTTTTAAAAACACTGAATTTTGCAGATGGAAATTGTGCAGAAGACTTCTAAAATAACCTCACTTAATGTTTTCATTGACAAACTAATGCTGTTTTTCTGATCTATTTTCAGGAAGTTGTTGTAAGGCGAAGAAACGCGTTTTAGCACCGGAGGAATCAGTATTTCAACAGCAAATCCGAATCCCAGTTATGCCTTTCAGTCCAGAGCTTTTAGTTCTTCTGCCTCAAAAATAACATCCACCCCAGTATCTCATAAGAAAAGGGAAAAGGATTAGTCTTTGAAGATGGTCTCCAAAATGTCAACTCAAATAGGGGAGACCTTTGAGGAGATTATCGAGGAGACCGTCGTGTCTAAGAAGACGGATAAACCAGAGCATGAGGAAATAAACAGCGAAATAGCAAAATTTAAACCTTGAGAGAAGCTAGATTGACATTTTAGGGGGAACAATATACACCTGATCCGTTTAGTTGCAAATATAAATTGTGGGGCTTATTGCTCAATGGAATGTTCGTAAGGCTTTAAATATTATCCTGAATGCCAATGACAAAATGATCACCCTAAGAAAATATTTACTATAATCACTACTTGTTTTGGGAGCACTCTACTCCGGCAATAGAATTGGGGAGAGTTTTGAAAAATAACATTTCCTTTTGTAAAGCTTTCCTCTGAAATCTAGAAGGCAACTAAGAAGGGGAAACCTTTATTGCCAAAGCCACTGCAATTGTAAGATCGGCAGCACTTGTTATGGCACTGTTTCAGAATCAGGGGCCGCTATTTACACGAAGGTAGTAGAAACACGGTAGTGTTTAAGGAAATTATATTTACAAGGCTCTGCTTCTCTCCTTCACCCACACACAAAACAGCGGAACCTCACAGTGGTTCCATCACTTAAAAGTGATTTTAGACATTGATCAGTCCTTTGCTAACCATCACATAGTTCTTAGACACTGAAGAAATGAGCACCACGGTATACTTGCAAAAGCATATGTAGCAAAGTAATTGTCAGGACACAAGAGAGCAGGCTCCTGCAGGCAATGGCAAAGTACACAACGAGCAGAAGCAATTGATGACCCAGTGGCTTCAAGATGGTTTAAAATACTTTATTGTAGGTCCCCGACGCGTTTCGGGGTACGCCTTTCTCAAGGGGAGAATTGCTTTACAAAGAAAAGACAAATATATTTATTAAAAACACATGCATTAAAACATTTTTAAAAGGCAACCGGAACACATTGATAAACTCTTAAAAGACATGGACAACATTTACTTTAAATTAGGTCAAAAGAAAGTAACGCTGTTAAAAGTATGCATAAGAACTTAAAATAACACCCATATTAAAAAAAGATAATCAAACAAACTTGTTAAAACACCATAGAAAAAGCAGACGCAGGGCAGCAGGAACATATTCAAATGAAGTATACTTAATCACATAAAAGGTACTCACTGAAGCGTGCACCGAAGTGCCGTTAGAAACCGAAGAGACAATGTGGTCTTTTGCGATGCTATAATGTATCACTGTACAAATAGACAAATCACCCTAAATTAAAAATAGTGTCAAACATAGGGATCTTACACAAGTACTTTAAAAACTGTATATTTTAAATACCTGCATAAACTGTGTTGACTGTGTATTCAAAGATAAATCTTTCTAAAGGAACTTGTGTAGGAAAATGATGAGGCCCCCGGGCCGGTCCCGCGGCCGACGGTAACTCGGGCCCGGGCCCGGCCTTGGCCCTCGTCACGTGTTTGGGGTGCAAGGGGAGGGGGGGCGCGAGGGCTTGGGGCCGGTTGCCATGGGGATCGTTTTTCGCGGTCGCGAGAAGCGATCCTATTGGCTGCGGTGGGTAAGGTGGGGGTATAGGGTTGCGAGGAGCCACGTGGCTCGGCATTTCCTGCGGCTCCTCGCTGACAATCGGGCGTGTTTCCCGCCCACCCTCCCTTGGCATTACGGGGGGGGGGGTTTGTTGCAGCTGGGGGGGGGGGGCGGGGTAGAGAGACCGCGCTCGCCGAGGCGGCGGGAGTGCTAACTGCTTTAGGAGCTGTGGGGAGCGAAGGGCTCCCCGGGGGTGGGGGCGAGACATCCCGGTTGGGGGTCTCGGCCCGGTAGGTGGGTGTGAGGGCCGGCCTTTGCTACTAGGATGGCGAGGCTGGCGGTGCGGGGGGTGGTGAGGAGGATGTTCCGCCTTGCTAATAGTATGGCGGGTGGGGCATCGTCCAGTATGGGGGTGGGGTGAGATTAAGGTTGGTTGCCCATGTTGGGCGGTTATTACATGTATTAAATTTGTAAATAAAGCTGCGACCAAAGTTGTACCATGTTAAAGTGTTTGTGTGCTTATTATGTAAGACAAATGGTGGTTGGGGGTTAGCTGATGGTGTGGAGGGCGAGGTGGGCCTCCGGGTTACCTGAGTTACTGCAAAGAATACACAGACGTAGAATGTAAATAATTACGTTTTGTAAATTGTGCTACTTGTGCAAGGAACCAAAGTGCATTTACTTACTACCGATGGCACGAGCTGTGCAGGGAGCGTTTTTTCTGAAACGGATCGAAATCCTGCTTTCAGTGCTATTTTTCAAGACGCTAATTTTCATGCCAAAAGGGGTGTGGCCATCATTGTCCAATTGCTGAGGGGATATTCGAGAGAATGGGGAAGAATATCTAATAATGTAAAAAGGTGAGACACTGTTTCATGTTAAGAAACGTATTTAATAATGTAAAAAGGTGAAACACTGTTTCATGTTAAAAAATGTATTAAAAGAAGAATAACCCAAATGAATAAAAACAGACAAACCATACTAAACCATTATACTACATATGGAAGTCTTTGCAAGGAGACCGACAGATGCCTGTTGATACTAGAAAAGTGTGTAAAAAAGGCTATAAACTCGTTTTAAACTCTATGGTACAATACAAATGTGTCCTTGTGAGTGTCATCTTGGGCTATTTAACATATTAGCGCCTAACTTAACTTATCGTTAAAAAATGGCAGCCACTTTTTGACGGTGAAGGAGTTATATAAACCACAGTGGTAAAGTGTCACCTTGGAGTACTTAACATATTAGCACCCGACTTAACTTGCCGTTAAAAGACGGCAACCACTTTTTATCGGTGAAGGCATAAGATACAACATAGTTGGTTTGGAAAACAAAGTATATGTAACAGAAAAAGTGATGCTTAAGAAAGCATAAAACTAAAAACATCCTACAAAAATAAAAATATATGTATAGGTTTTGTGATTAAGCCAATCACGACGAAAAGTTTTTAAAAAACATAGAATATAAAAGATGGTGAATCAATAAAACTCAGTACACAATCAAAATAAAGAGTGTAGTCAAAAGATTGAACGTGTTTAAAAATGGATGGACAAACTATTAGTAGCTATGGACCGAGCAATAAATGAGATGATAGATGATGCAGCGGCACTAAAAGATTTAATGCCCTAGGCGAATCTAGGATACTTAATCCGGGCAAGTATTAGATATCCATTTCCAATAAAATTAAGAGTCCATCGCCGCTACAAGTTAAAAACACTACTACGCCTACAAAGGCATGCTTCCAAATTGAAAATGCTAATATGTATCAGAGTGAATATTGAAACAACACTAAATTACACATTAAAGTCTAAAACCATAAATAAGCAATAAATAAATAAAAATAGAGAATTATATCATTATAACCGACGTTAAAAACTTCTAGTTATTAAAAGTAAGTGGACAAGGGTGTTTTTTTGCAATGGTAAAATATACATAAGTATCATAACAATTTGTTTATGCGTCAAACAAAACAGCAATGTAAAAGAAACTATCCCTAAATGTGGATGCTTAATCTGAGCAAGTGTTAAATATCCATTTCCAATAAAATTACGAGTCCATCACCGCTGCAAGTGAAAAACACTACTACGCCTGCAGAGGCATACTTCCAAATTGAAATTGTTAATATGTATCAGGGTGAATATCGAAATGACATTAAATAAAACATTGAAGGCTAAAACCATAAATAAGCAATAAATAAATAAAAAATGATACATTATAACCAACGTTAAAAACTAAAATAAATGGACAAGATCGTTTCCATGCAATAATAAAATGTAAATAAATATCATAACAACTTGTTTATGCGTCAAACAGAACAGCAATGTGAAAGAAACTATCTCCAAATATGACTAATGAATTGTTATCAAATGGAGGATGTGATTCATGAATGAACTGTGATTTTTTCAAACATGTGTTACTACAGGAATTAGCAGAGCTACATAGGCATAACTGAAAAATTTGAATCTACCATTGAACTTCATCATTAATAAATAAATTGATCATGTTAAGCTATAACATAACAAAGGGGACTACAAAAACACGGATAAATCTATTTCTTGATTGAGACCATTAGGTTCTAAACTATTGAACTCGTATATGAATCGCTGCTCTAACTTAAGGAGAGTCTTATCCACGTCCCCTCCTCTCCAATGAGGAAGTACTACTTTTAAAACCACATATTTCAAATCTTGCACAGAGTGTTTCATTTTGAGCCAATGAGCAACTAGTGGACAGTCAGGAACGGCTCTTTGGAGGCAACTTCTGTGTTCTATAATACGGGTGCGTATTTGGCGTTTAGTAACCGAGGTATCCGTATGCCCACCCTTTGTCTGGCGGGAACCTTAGCACTTTACCCCAATTCCCAGCCCAGACTCCTTACATCAAAGACAATTCCCCCCCCCTTTGCTTTCACATTTCACCATGACAGAATACACACAGACCATAATCTTGGTGAACAATAAGTTGGTCGCAGCTTTATTTATATAACATTGTAAATCCGGCCCAACGTAGGCCAACAAACATTATTAATCGAAACATTCCCCCCCCCTCCGCCTCCCACAGTCCGGATGATACCCCACCAGCCATTTCTAGCAAAGCGGTGCATCATCCACCCCCCCCGTCCCCCGCCGCCCGCCTTGCCATTTATTAGCAAAGGCCGGCATTTTCCACCGGGCAGAGACCACAATCGTGATGTCTCTCCCAACCTACAGCAATGCCGCTCCTCTGCCGAGCGGCATTCACCTCAAATGCCCCGCCGGGTCTGCGAGCGCCGGCTCGCTACCCCGCCACCGGCACAAGGTAGCTCCTCTATCCTTGTGCCGCCCCCCCCCAAAGAAAGCTGCGACCAACACCAATGTTCAATGGCCTCCTGCCAATCATTCAAAAGCAGATCCTGACCAACAGGAGCAAGGTGCACACCGTCGAGGCGGTAGAGGCCACTGCAGCGCACGTCCGCCCACGGATGCAACACCTGCCGTCCACCTGTTTGCTGAACCCACCGCCCAATCTGCCTATTAATTTTAATCAAACCCCGCGACCACCGCCGCTGCATCCCACAGGCGGGGCGAGGGATTATATCAGACCAAATCATGGCCACATCCGGAAAAAGTTCTTGCAGCAGACCAAGGTCCCTTTGAACAACTCTAATGAGCTGCCGGCAAGACCAGGTCGCCAAGTCATTGCCTCCCAAGTGGATCAAAAGCCCGACTGGCAGCCGATGCTGCGCCATCTGCGTCTGGACGAAGTCCACGAGCTGCCACCACCGCATTCCACGTTGTCCCATCCAGCATAGGCGAACTCCGGAGGTAGCTAGACCAAGATGTAGCCCCAATGGCCTCGACACCGCCCTCCGCTCCGCCCAGTAGACGAAGGAATGGCCGATGACCCACCATTCGCTGGTACTGCCACCATCTGAAAGGACAAAGTGGACTGCCACCAGCAGGCAACTCTGAAACAGGAAGAAAACTGTGAGAAGACCCCCCCCCCCCCACCCGGTAACCCCGGACCCCCGGTGCGACCACAAAGAGGAGTCGCCGGTCGAACCCAGGTACAGAGGTCAACCACCTAAGGGCGCACATACCCTTCATACGCCCCAGAGCGCCACCTCCCGATCCGCCGAATGACCGACCCCTCGAGCCCCGCGGCCGCCGCACTCGTGGCCGCACCGATCCGGAACGAATGCGACGCGAAGCTCCGTTCATCATAACCTAAAGACCATAACGCCAGGCACAGCACCGCCGTAAACTGAAACTGCGTCACTGGCCTACTGTCCTCATGTACAAAGAAATAGGGACCATGCAAACCCGAACGCCTCTGGGCATAATTACGCAAGGCGTGCACGGGACACGAGGGCACAGGGTAGATGGAACCCAACACCACCCAACTCCCTTTTCCCGCCTGATCCGTCTTGGACCGCGGGAGAAAAATACGGACCTGAGACCCCTGGAACGTGACGTGGGCAGGCTCAAGACCCCCCGGCGCACCCGTCTTGGCGGATCGGGGAACCAACTCGCACACGCGAAAGGCCCCAAAAAAGGCTGCCACGAACAAGGCATGAAACAACACTGCCTCAAAAGTAGAAGCCGCAACACGAGGTAAGACCTCGCAAACGCGCAGCAGCAGTTCGTGGGAAACCGGAAGCCGCCAGTCCTGTGGCCGGGGGTGAGCCCTAGCCCAACCCGCCAACAAATACCGGACTAAAAAGGAGACCCTCGGGTTCCCCCACCCCGCCGCCTTGCAGAAAAAGGAAAACCCAGCAACCGCGGACGTAACAGCCGTACGAGTCCAGCCCGCCTTCTTCGCCCAAAGCACGAACTGACCCATCAGCCCATCTGGCACACTCCCCCCATCCCAGCCCGAGGAGCTCAGGAACGCACTCACCTGGGAATAGCCACGCCGATACAAGGCCCACGTACCGCGCGCCACGGAAGACGACAACAATGCCATCAGCTCTGCATCCCAACTGTCCAGAGATGCCCCGGGACCGGAGAAGCCGCCGGATCCGCCTCCGGAGCCAACCGCCGGAATTGCGCCCACTGAAAACGAGACAGAGCGTCAGCGATGGAATTCTGGGCCCCCGGCACATGCCGGGCCCTTGCGGTGACATTCGTTCGTAAGCAGGCCAGCACAAAAATCCTCATTAAAGCAGCTACCTTCGGGCATCGAGGCGCATGCCGATTAATAACCTCCACCACCGCCGCATTGTCGCACCAGAAAACCACCCTCCGATCCCGAAGGCGCTCCGGCCAAACCCAAAAGGCAACTACTATGGGAAAAAGCTCCAGAAAAGTAATGTTCCGCGTCAAGCCGGACTGCACCCACTCGGTAGGCCAGGGCTCCGCACACCACGCCCCTTGACAATAAGCCCCGAAACCACAACTGCCGGCCGCATCCGTAAACAAGTGCAGGTCGGCATTCGACAATTCAGGCAACTGAATGACCGAGCGACCGTTGAAGTCGGCTAAAAAGGAATCCCAAACCCGTAAATCCTCGCGCATGCCCGCCGTCACCCGAATCCGGTGGTGTGGGAGCTGAACTCCCGCCATAGCAAGCGACAACCGCCGAGCGAAGGGATGCCCCATGGGCAGCACCCTGCAAGCGAAAGTGAGATGCCCGACTAGAGATTGCATGCCACGCAGAGTAGTCTTGTGCGCAGATCCCACCTCAGCCACCAGCCGTCGAAGACATGCCACTTTCTGTTCCGGCAAACGGACAACCATTTCCACAGTATCAATCTCAATCCCAAGGAAGGTCAGGCAAGTCACCGGCCCAACCGTTTTATTAGCTGCCACTGGAATGCCGAAGTCAACCGCCAAGCGCAAAAAGGTCTCCAGCAAGGTAACACAAGTTCTTTCCCGTTCAGGCCCGACAAACAAAAAATCGTCCAGATAATGTACAATCGTGCCCAGCCCCGTCCACTTCTCCAACACCCAGTGTAAAAAGGTGCTAAACGCTTCGAAATAAGCGCAGGATATGGCACAGCCCATAGGCATGCATTTGTCAAAATAATACTGCGACTCGAAGGTGAAGCCCAACAAAGGGAAGGACACAGGATGCACCGGCAGCAAGCGGAACGCGGATTCGATATCCACTTTTGCCAAGGACGCCCCGGCCCCGCATTGCCATACTAAAGCGACCGCAGCATCAAAAGAAGCGTAACGCACGGTACATTGCTCTCGAGGGATGCGATCGTTCACGGAATCCCCGGTAGGGGAAGATAAATTGTGAATTAACCGGAACTTGCCCGGCTCCTTTTTGGGCACCACCCCGAGCGGGGACACCGTGAACGGAAAGAAGGGGGGCTCGCGAAAGGGGCCTGCCACTCTGCCCAGCGCGCACTCCTCCGCAATCTTCTTCCGAACCACCTCGCTGAGAGAGCGCACCGAACTAGCGTTACGCGACCCACCCCCCGCAGGGGAACCCTGACAGGGGATCCGAAAACCCGCCGAAAAACCCTCTAGTAGTAAACTCCACGCCCCCCCGCGGGTAGCCCTGCCATACGCAATCAACCAGGGGCGCATGACTTCAATTCGCACGGGGGTGGGAGCCAAAGCCCTGAGACGTCCCTCACTTGCCCCCTGCAGGGGCACCCGCCGCACCTTTTCGACTGCACTTAATGGCCGCGTGTCCACCGCCACACAAGGAGCAGGCGTGCTTAAATTTGCAGTCTGGAAACGGGCACGAGGATTTATTGAAACGCCAACAGACGTCCGAGCCCGCAACACCACCCCGGGACTGAGGCGCCGAGGTGGTGACCGACCGAAAGGGACGCACACCCACCGCGGACGGCGCGGCTCCGCCCTTGCCACCCCCCAACAGCCCCACCCGCACGACCCCGCACGGACATCTGCGTCAGCCAAAGATTGATGTCCCTCGTGCCCCACGACAACTGTTTACTCTCCTCCATCGAGTCCCTGAACTCCTCATCGTAGTTCAGCCACACCCACCCTTCCTGCGCCTGCGACGCTGCCAGAATCGTATCCCCATAAGCCAGGAGCTCCCCATACTGTTCTGGGTAATAATGACCCCAAACGCTAGCCAGCCGCAAAAAGGCCCGAGTCCAATTCACGGTGTTACGAGACGGCTTACGCACCCGGCCCGCTTTTTCATCCTCCTTACGTTTCTTCTTACTCTCCCCGAAGCGCTTCCGGCCCTCCAGTAATCGGAAGATATCGATATACCGCCGACGCTTGATCCGGCGCCGCAACTTCCGAGGGACACTCTCCCATAGCTCCGCGCAACGAACCACAGCGGACCCACCACCCACCTCCTTTTCCCCTCCTGCAACCACAGAGTCAGCAGAAGAAAGCGTGGACGAGGACGAGGATGAAGAGGAAGCGCGCCGGCAGCGCCGCCCGTGTTTGCGCTTAGCCGTCTCCTTTCCAACGGCCCCCCCAACCGCCACATGACTCTGCCCTCCCCCGGCCGAACTGCCCGCGCCCCCAGCATACTCACCAGTCGGATGAGGAAGAGGCGAAGACACCGTGGGATCCGGAGCCGCAGCCGCCGAACCGCTCCGCTCGTCTACCGCACCCGTGGGGCCCGCCCGTACAGAGTCGGCGATGTTCATTCTGGGCCAATCACTCCGAGGAACCTGAGGCGAGAGAGGAGAGAAGGCGACAGGCCCTGACCGCACAGTGTTGGAAGCAACGCCTGGTCCCGTTCCCCAGCCCCAGGCTGAGGACCCGAGGCCACCCGCCTCCCAAGCTGCCGACCCCCGACCCACAGGAATGGAAGCCCCACCACCCCCGCCCCCCGCCACCCCTCCCAGTCACTACTCCACTGCGCCGGTCCCCCCCATGCGCCCCCACCAAATGGCCAAGGCCCCGGAGCTCCGAAGAACCCAGGAGGCGGAACATACCCGCCCGTACACCCGGGACTAGCCCAACCAGACGCAGGCGGAGAAGAATACAGGCCGCCGCCCCCGCCACCCTGCACCGGAGGAGCCCCCGCCCCAAGGACTCGAGCCTCCGCTGCCAACCCAGCCCCAGAACTATCCACCAAGGCATCCGCTCTGGCCATCTCGCCCAAGGCCCCCTCCCCGGTCTCTGAGCCAGAGGGCCCAGGCACCCCACTCCCTTGGGGGGCAGCCACCACAGCAGGAGCCCGGGACCGCACGGGCCGGCCAGAGGCGCTGGAGCGCGCCCTCGGCGACCTCCCTCGGCCCCGCCCCGCCTGCGAGCCCCGAGACACCGCCACCCCCCCTCCCCCCCTGGAGCAGGAACAGACCCGGGCGTCCCGCACCCTTTCCCCTTACCAGCAACCCCCTTAGCCCCCCCTTCTGAGAAGCGGCCTTGCCCGAACGGCGAGCCATACTGGCACCCCAGACCAAAGTGGAAATGGGCCCGCAGGAGCACACCCAAGGGTTGGTTTTATTAATTCTTCTTTTTTTTTTTTTTTTTTAATAGACTAGCAACCCCCCTGAAACCCAGAACAGTGAGGGTGCTATAAGCGGTGGTTTTAAATTAAAGAGCCCTAAGCAAAGCAGCCAGCCCGCAGGGAATCAAAGGCCCCCCGACGGAAACCCCGACTACCAATTAGCCCACACCCGCCCAAATTGCAGACGGCCCAACAACGGGCAGCAGACCCGAAGGCCACCGCCAAACTAATGTGCCCCCAAAGGCCCGAAATAAACCGCCGAACCCTGCACAAACCTTTTCGGTCGCTGGCCACGCTGCAAAGAGGGAGAGCGCACGCCGGCGATCTCCCTCGCGTGCCACCGCTCCGCCCACAACCGGCACCAGCACCAATCAGAGAGCGCTACGTGCTCACGTCGCTTGCTGGTGCCGGCCTCGCCTCTCCTCTGCACTCCCCCCCCCCCGATGCACAGTCGCGAATCTGCCGCCTTACAGCTGGGCCCCGGGAACCCGGTTACTACCGGCCTCGGGACCCTGCCCTGCGGCACGGCACATTTTTCCCAATATAGACCAAGTTACTGGGGCATAAAATCAAATAAATAACATTTTCTGTTTTGCAATTGGAAAAAGTGTGAAGATATACCTTATGATTGGTAAGTGGGTGCGTGAAGGAATCCTTTGCTAAAATAGTATGAGCACAAACTGAACAATTACCACATTTGTAATGGCCCTTAATGCTTACGGGAGGCTTTTGGTATGTTAAAGCGGATGGTACAAGAATATTAGCTAAGTTAGGATTACGCTTGTAAGCAATCATAACTTTTTTTGAGGCAAAGGTTGGCAAAGATGTTAATAAATGCCATTCCTGCTTAATTATTTTAATAATCTCACTGGAATAATTGGAAAAAGTTAAAGGGCAAACAACGTGATTTGTCTTTTTTTCTCGATCCTTTTTTATAAGGAGAGAACTACGATCTGTAATACATGCCTTAAAAAAGGCCTTCTTTATACATTTTCTAGGATAGCCACGCTGGCTAAATCTTTGATGCATTTCTGCCGCATGTTTATCGAAATCTGTGTCATTGGTGCATAGTCTTCTAATCCTCAGGAATTGACTAGTTGGGAGATTATATTTCAAAGAAGTGTTATGAAAACTATCATAATGCAGTAAGGTATTACGATCGGTGGGTTTGCGATATAAGTCCGTGACAAAACATTCTTTACCTTTCTTTATTAAAATATCCAAATAAGCAATCTGTTCTATACTATACTGTCCTTCAAATTGTAAGTTGGAATCTAGACCGTTAAGCCATTGAAAAAAAGAGTTGTAGGGTGGTTTCAGTTCCATCCCAAATCATGAGTACATCGTCGATGTGTCTCTTCCAAAGCCGTATGTGAGTTTTAAATGGATTATGAATTAGGAATTCCTTCTCAAAATTAGCGACATTAAGTTTGCGACATCAGGTGCCATGGAAGACCCCATGGCAACCCCTTTTACTTGTTTGTAAAAAACACCCTTGAATGAAAAATAATTCTCCGTCATGGCTATTGAGGCAAGCTGTGTAAGATAAAAAGTGGGAATGCGGGTTGGTTTTTCTCTCTGTATCAAAGTGTTAGTTAATATCTCCAAAGCAGCTGTTTGGGGAATATTAGTGTAGAGGGAATTAATGTCCAGGGTGACCAGTAATAAACTTTCTTCATTCATATCCTGAAAAATCATGCAATATATTAATAATGTGTGTAGAATCACGTACGTAAGAATCTGCCAACACGACAAAGGGTCTGAGAAAAATATCTAGAAATTTGGAAATCGGCTCTAGAAGAGAGCCGATGGCCGAAACTATTGGACGTCCAGGTGGATTTTCTAGAGATTTATGTATTTTAGGGATTATGTAGATGGTAGGAGTGATTGGGTGCAAAACTGTGAGAAAAGATAACTCTTTTGAAGTTAAATAACCCGCTTCTTTCCCAATGTACAGAAGCGTATCGATCTTCTGTTGTAAAAGAGGTGTTGGGTCGTCATAGATCTTTTCATAAAAATCCTTATTGGAGAGTTGACGCATCATCTCATTAATGTAAGCAGGTCGATCTTGTAAAACCAACGCTCCTCCTTTGTCCGCAGGTTTTATTATAATGTCATTGTTGTTACGTAAATCATGTAAAGCTGTTTTTTCAGTTTTAGAAAAATTGTAATACATCTTACTCTTCTTTTTGAGTTACAAAGAGGAAGAGTTGCAATCCCTTATTCCTAAAGACCCTTTCTTTACGGAAGATGAAGAGACTCCAGATTTGGAAGAAGAATGGGGGAACCTCATCAGGATGACCCAACGCTACATTAGGGAAGACCTCCATGCAGCATCCCTCTTAGAGTACTGTCGGAAGAAAATTATCCCAGGAGGTCTCAGAATACAGAAGGCACCTGGCATGTTCCGGGATGACAAAACCTTTAGGTCCGACTGGATAAAAATCCTCAACAAATGTTCCTTGGACTTAATGATTTTAATTGTTAACACCTCCAGATGCAGGGCAGAGGTACTCAAGCCATTAATTGATGCTTCTACAGATAAGCTTAAGAAACAGGATTCACACTTTGAGGTAGAAAAAAGGAAGTTTGACCGCAACACTACTGAATATAAAAAGGATATTAAGGATATTAAGATCAATAAATTTAAAAGAGATGAGGAGGACTACAAATTGAACACAATTTACTATTGGACACACGATGGATCAGGTTTTAAATCACGTCCTCGAAGCACTTCCTATAGAAAACCACATTCTTCACATCCCCCTCCCCGGTCCCCTAGAACACATTATAGGGACAATTCAAGAAATCGTATTAGGTCTCATAATAAATCACCCTCTATTTGTCCTAATTTAGAGAGAAGCCAAAAAAGAAGTTGACGTCAATCTAGTGAGGCTCCCACCAATTCCATAGATCCCTCAGGCTCACTTTTTTCCGCAGTTCCTCCCTCTGCTCGTCGTGAACACCATAGCCCACAACGGGTTTTTCAGATGGACTCCCTCTGGAGGGGAGGTGGTCGAAAATATCATCAATACCCCCAAAAATTCCAGCAGCCCTACAGACAACACCAGCCCCTTCCCCAACGGGAGAGAGACAGGGACCATCCACTAATGTCCAAAAGGCGACTAGATTGGGACCTATAAGTGGAATAATCAATCTCTCTAAACACCATCTTACGGACATTGAAACACACAAGTTTTGGAAAAAGGTTTATCATTTGTTCCCTCTAAAAAGCATGACCAGTTTGCCACGCATGTCGAACTATTTAAGTTCTTCCGTAAGTTAAAAGTTATGAATTACTTCCATGGTTCTAACAATAGTAGTGATGACAAATCGGTCATAAAAAAAACCTTCAACTTGGATGCCTCCATCCCATTCTGATCCGTTGATTGTTGCATATGAACAAGTGGTGTTATCCAAGGTGCAAGAATTATATAAAAAGAAGAGTAAGATGTATGACGACCCAACACCTCTTTTACAACAGAAGATTGATACGCTTCTGTACATTGGGAAAGAAGCGGGTTATTTAACTTCAAAAGAGTTATCTTTTCTCAAAGTTTTGCACCCAATCACTCCTACCATCTACATAATCCCTAAAATACATAAATCTCTAGAAAATCCACCTGGACGTCCAATAGTTTCGGCCATTGGCTCTCTTCTAGAGCCGATTTCCAAATTTCTAGATATATTTCTCAGACCCTTTGTCATGTTGGCAGATTCTTACGTACGTGATTCTACACACATTATTAATATATTGCATGATTTTTCAGGATATGAAGAAAGTTTATTACTGGTCACCCTGGACATTAATTCCCTCTCCACTAATATTCCCCAAACAGCTGCTTTGGAGATATTAACTAACACTTTGATACAGAGAGAAAAACCAACCCGCATTCCCACTTTTTATCTTACACAGCTTGCCTCAATAGCCATGACTGAGAATTATTTTTCATTCAAGGGTGTTTTTTTTTACAAACAACTAAAAGGTGTTGCCATGGAAGGGAGAAGAGGCACAGTGTTATATATGAAAGATTCTTGCAGAATAGTATTGCACTGACTTGTACCGTATCTTCCACAGTACTGTTCTAAATGTTAGTATGTGCACAACACGATTGAGAGAGGATTTCCATACTGAGGGTTCTTTAAATGCCTTAACAGTGTCTGTTTTGCAAGACCCAAAGATTTGTATGCTGTGTGTTTTGCATGAGAAGACTTACCTTGAAGATAACAATTACAGAATAGCTGATGGCGCTAAAATACTGCTTTCATTTTCCAGTATGGCACAAGTAAATAAAATTGATGAATCCCAGCATTACTTTGGTGGTGTACTTTATTTTAGGTCTTCTTTATGGTGCTAAAGTAACTATATCATTTGCATATTTATTAACCACTCATTAAAAGATACTGTTTGAATTTTTTTCAGATATTTAATACACGATGAATCATGTTCTTAAGATCATCTGTTGAAAAGGGACTTGTGTATTAGGGCACATCAATTCAATTCTTTTCTATTTAGTAGAGCTGGTTATTTAAGACCCACATACGAAAGTCATTCGCGAAACCAAGAAATAAGGCTACCCACTGACTATGTTAAATTACTTGTAATTAAAGCCTAGGATTGTAGAAAGAGCTATTGCCAATATAATTATGTTAGCAAGCAAGGCTCCTAGAAGCTCTGCAATTAAAAGAGCACTGAATACATTAAATACTACTTAGAGCGTGGAATTATTTATTTATTTATTTATCTATTTTCTTCTATACCGCCCCTTCCAGCGATCCAGGGCGGTTTACATGGAACATCTTAACAATATTGTACACATCTGTATACATTTACTTTGAACAATTGGATTCAACTATTTACATTGAACAAAAAACTTCAACTTTGTAAGATATTAATGCAAACAACCGTTAAACTATTTACATTGGATATTTACAGTGGGTGTGTGTTGTGTGTAGGGCATGTGTAGGTAGGTTTTGGAATTTATTTCCTTTTATGTCGTATGTCAGGAGTGTGTGGTGTGTAGGGCATGTATATATATTGGAATTTATTTCCTTTTATGTCGTAAGACAGGAGTATGTGGGGGGGGGGGGGGACAAACAGGGAGTTAGTTAATTTTGATTATGGGGGTTTGTGCATGCGAGTCCATGGTTGTTGTAGAGGTGGCTTTGGGGGAATAGGGGATTTCAAAGTGTTCAGTAAATAGGTAAGTTTTTAGTTCTTTCCTGAACTGAGAGAGGTCTTTTATGATGCGAAAGTCTATTGGGAGGTTGTTCCAGAGCGTAGGGGCAGCGAATGTGAATGCTCTGGAGCTAGTGGTTTTCTTAGTCTTCCTGAAATCTTTTGGTGTGATAAGGGAGTGGGCTGCGTTTTGTCTGTGTGATCTTGTTTCGGTTGGAGAATGCAGTAGTGTGGATAGGTGTGAGGGGGCTATGTCGTTTATGAGTTTAAAGGTTGTTAGGATAATTTTGTATCTGATTCGGCTGTTTATAGGGAGCCAGTGTAATTCCAGCAGTATTGGGGTTGCATAGGCCACACAGGTTTTAACATAACCCAATCAAGCATTCTGTGCATTGCTACTGTGTCACGGTAACATTTATAAGCTTTCTTTTGGCGCTCACTGAGAATATAAACACCTGTGTACCTCAATTGCTGTTTTGATAAAACTATGGTAGGCCCCATTGACTTGCTTAAGCCACAGTCACATCTGCTGACCACCATCTGGAGTGAATCTCTTCATAAAGACAGTTAACTAATTAATGACTATTTTATTTGGATCGGTAATAAATCACCAAATCAGCTAATCTAACTGAATCCGTTATTTTTAATGCAGCTCTGACAGTCCTAGCGCTGCTGTAGACTTGATTTCTTGGAATCTAATGTTGCAGTGCCATTTTGTGTCTGGAAATACACCTGGCAGATCATTTTCTGAGGCACCACTAGACAGTTTGAAATGAAACAGAGTGTTCGACAAAGGTCCTGCTGTACTTTTTGCTGAAGATTTTGCTTGTGAATTTTTTTTTTACATTTTCCCCAACAGGAAATTTAAGCCTCGAGTAAAAGATGTACTACTTCAAAACTCACTTGTGGGCTCTTTTAAGAGTGAATGGGAGGGAAGGGGAGGAGTGGAATTTCTAGTGCATATTCATTTTAATATAATATTCTTCCTGGCCCTATTACAAGATTGTTTCTTTTAAGGAGATTTAATCCTGGTGCAGACAGCACTGTAATCATGATTTTGCACACTTCAAAATATGATCACATTTTACAGATGCATAAGCAAACTAAGGCACTCTTTATCTAAGAAATACCTCAGGAGAAGGAAGGCTAACAGGCATGTTTTACCCTGCCTTCCAAACAAAGGTAATTCTAGGATCATACTAAACTCTGCAAAAAATGAATGTTCAAATAAATAATTCAATCATCATTTATCTATGTATTTGTTGACATGTTAATGCATGCTTCTTCAGTAAAGTCTGAAGAGTATTACAATGATATATCTATATAATGTTTTCTATACTTGAATTGATTTATCATTGTAATACCTTTGGACCTACGCAGAGGCTTTGCCGTTATTGTGCATACTTTAGTAAAAAGACTGATATGTTTCTTGGCACTAATCCAATGAAGAGGAGCCCAAAGACTGGGTACATAAAAAGCAAAAGCAAGGACCTATGTAGAGGACAGCAGTGCTTGATTTGGAACATTAAAAACTGGTGATCTGACTGAAGAGGGGTTTGAAAGAATATATCAAAACAAAAGGCCTGGAAAATAAATGTCAGTACATTAATACTGATGGAATTGCTCATAAATGTCGGTTTGCCTATTTTTTGCGATACCCATTTCTTCTTTTGGGCTTAATCATAAGTCTCAGTTTTAAAAACAAATCTATATTTTACTTAATAAATTGTTACATTTGTGAGACAAAATATGTGGTCGATTATGATCACCTTCCCAGTTTTGAAAACTCTCATTACCTGAGCCCGCTCCTCAGCTGTGCATGTGACACATTCATAGGGTCCCATAATTGAAAATGCAATAGACAACTGGGACCCCACACTGAAGGAAGCCTCAGAACCGCCAGTCAAGAACCTAAGTAATCACAGGAATCACTCTGCACCATGGTTCTCAAAACAAATAAACGACATGAAAAAATCCCTCCAGAGAATTGAAAGAAAATGGAGACAGACAAAGACACAGGAAGACCTTCACAAATATACAACAAAACTCCAAGAATACCAACATCAAATCAATATCATATAAACCTCATTTGAAATCTCTAAATAAAACACAAGAACTTTCTGACATCACACGTTCCTTAACAAAAAATAACCCACAATGTGATGATACCACATCACTTCACCCTCAAAACATGGCCAACTTTCTAGAAGGAAATCTGCAAACCACCGTCTCACACCTGCCATCCCAGCTGGAAGAAAATAACCCTATCAAAGAGGTCCCTGAACAATGGAGCTCCTTCCACACCCCCTCACAGAACAACTACAAAATATAGTGTCCACAATTAACACCTAACCTCCCCCCTAAATCCTTGCCCCGTCTCTTGGATCAAGCTAATGCCTAAACAATTAATACCTACCCTGCACAGTAACATGCGGCTCTCGCTTACAGGGAATCATGCCTCCTTGCCTTAAACAAACGATTGTGAGACTGATATTAAAAAACCAAACACTTGACCCATCAGACCCCAACTCATACAGATCCATCTCAAGTCTTCCGTTTCTGACAAAAATGATAGAGAAAGTGGTGCTAATTCAACTTCAGGACCATATAGACCGTCAAACCCCGCTTGACCCCCACCAGTATGGATTCAAGCCAAATCATAGTGTGGAAATGCTGTTCATCTCTCTACTGGATAGAATCATAACCACTATAGATGATATAAAAATGAGTGTGCTTTTAATCTTCATTGATATCAAAGCAGCATTCAACTCTATAATTCACCCAACAACTCTGGATCATCTGAAGAATATGGGCTTAAATGGTATCACCCTCCAATGGCTCTATTCATACCTCAGTCAACACAAACTACAAGCAAAGTCTGGTCCTAATTACTCAAGGATATTTGACCGACCACAAGAATCAGTGCTTTCTGCTGTACTATTCAACATATACCTTCAACCCTTTGGCAACATATTTTAAAGCTACAATATTGAATACTGAATTTACGCAGACGATATAATGGTCTTTGACCCATTTCACACCGCTCAACCTTACTTTTTCAGAGTTATATCACGCCGATAAAACCTCCACATAAACTATACCAAATCAAAAGCACTCATAACCCATAACAATGCATTCACATCCACGAACAAACTTAAAGTACATCAGAATGACAGAGATCAAGCAGGAAGTGAGGTATCTCAGAGTCATACTGGCCCGTAACTTAAATATCCAAACACACATATCCAAAGCAACAAGATCAGCATACCATAAACTACGAACAATACAAAGACTCCAACCACTCCTGGATGAGAAGAGCTTCTGCACCATCTGCCAGGGTCTGCCAAAACATAGCATCCAACCTCTACAACTAATACAAAGCAAGGCAGCAAGAATAGGATACTGAAGGGCACCCACATAACCCCTACATTAAAACAACTGCACTGGCTCCTAATACTTCAAAGATCCAAATTCAAGTCACTCAATATCATCTTTAAGATACTTCACAAACTGGCAACAATCGCCCTCCAACCAATGATAGAGAGAGATTCAGAAACAAGAAACAGGCGATCCTCCACTAGAAACCTATTGCCCATACCAAAGGCAAAAACCAAAGCAAAACAAGTATCCTGTAACAAAGCGCCCTCCCTCTATGCAGGGCTGGCCCGTCCATTGTGCGATAATGTTGTTCGCACAGGGCCCGTGCTTCAGGGGGCCCCATGCAAACACCATTATGGCACACCGGACGGCTTCAGAGGGATCTGGGGAAGCCTGCAAGAGGCCCTGGCTCCCTCTGTACAGCCGCCAGCGTGAAGATCCTTTTCCTTCACAATGGTGCTGTTTCTGTGAAGCCACGATTGCTGGGAAAGGTTAAAGGCAATGCCCTTTAATATTTCCCAGCATTCACGGCTTCACAGAAACAGCTGCCAGGATGAAGGAAAGGATCTTCACGCTGGCGGCTGTACAGAGGGAGCCAAGGCCTCACACGGGCTTCCCCAGCTCCCTCTGAAGCACCTCAGATGGCCGCAGGGCTGGTCGGGGGGGGGGGGGGCCAGGACTGCAAATGGGCTGTAATGGGGGGGAACCTGGACTGGAAATGGGCTATGGGGGGAGGAATGTGGACTAGAAATGGGCTGTGATGGATCAGGGGCTAGGACTGGAAAGAAGCTGTGATGGGGCAGGGGCTAGGACTGGAAATGGGCTGTGAAGGCGGGACGGACTGAAAATGGGCTGTGATGGGGGGGCTAGGACTGGAAAGAGGCTGTGATGGGGGGGCTAGGACTGGAAATGGGTTGTGATGGTGGTGGGGGAACTTGGACTGGAAATGGGCTGTGATGGTGGTGGGGGGCCTAGGACTGGAAATAGGCTGTGATGGTGGGGGCTAGGACTGGAAATGGGCTGTGATGGTGGGGGCTAGGACTGGAAATGGGCTGTGAAGGGGGGGACGGACTGGAAATGGGATGTGATGGGGGGGCTAGGACTGGAAATGGGCTGTGATGGGAGGGCTAGCACTGGTAATGGGCCGATGAAGAGCTGGAATAGAACTGTTAATTGGCTGATGTGGGCTGGAAGTGGGTTGACGAGGGGGCTAGGATTAGAAATTGGCTGATGG
This sequence comes from Ichthyophis bannanicus, assembly GCA_033557465.1. Lineage (NCBI taxonomy): Eukaryota > Metazoa > Chordata > Amphibia > Gymnophiona > Ichthyophiidae > Ichthyophis > Ichthyophis bannanicus. The sequence continues at coordinate 934,646,762 of CM066034.1, forward strand.
GGGAGCTTGGAGTGGAAATTGGCTGATGGGGGGCTGGAATGGAACTGGAAAAGAGCATATGTGGTGCTAGGACTGGAAATAGGCTGATGAGGAGCTGGAATAGGACAAGAAATGGGCTGATGGGGGGAGCTTGGATTGCAAATGGGTGCTGGGCTAGAATAGGACTGGAAATGGGCTGATGTGGGGGCATGGGAGAATGGGACTAGAAGGGAGCGGATGCTGGGTGGGTCCAGAACTATAAAGGGAGCAGATTTTGGGGGAGGACTAGAAGGGGATGTGGATGGGGAATGAGAATGGAGAGGGGAAAAGATATTTTGTGTGGAAGAAAAGTCTACGACGGGCCGGGTATTGGGAGAGTAAGAGGGGATTGAGAATGGAAGAGTGAAATTTGAGTGGATGATAAAGGAATAAGGGAAGAAATGGGGGAAAGAGCAAAAGGGAAACAATCAGTATGTTAAAGCAGATATATAGAGAGAATGGAAAACATCTAAAAGAGAAGAAAGGACAAATGGCTAGCTTGCAGAAGACATGAAGAAACCAGAAGAAAATGACTGGAGCAATTGCAACTGAAAAATAAAATGCCCAAACAGAAGGTAGAAAAATACTTTTTATTTTGAATTTATTAACTGGAATATGTCTGGTCTGGGAAGTGTGTATTTCTAACATCTTTGCGTTTTTATTTCGTGCAAGAGGAAATTACTTTATAGTTTTATTTCTCCAGTGTTGTACATTTCATATTTGGCTTTTGGGGTTCCCAGTTTAATTATTATCTTCCTAATTCTAAATTGTGATCCCTTGTTCTTTGTGTGGTGACAGTCTATGTTCTGTGTAACTGAGCTGAGGTATTCTGTTCATGTAGTTTCTGTTTGACAGTCCCACTTGTTCTCTTTCCTCCAGTGAGATGAATTGCTATTCTCTAAGATGTATTGGTTTAATATCTGCAGTGTTACCTTTTGATGGGTAGGGTTTGGTGCTTTGTGAGTCCTGGTAGTGCTGTTATGATAGGGTGGATTTGCTATGGATTCTAAATGGTCAGTGTTTATAGCACTTCCTAATGGTCCTGGCGGTTGGCACTGGAATATAGTAATGTAGAAATCTGTTAGTCTTTATTTATTTATTTTTATTTAACATTTTTTATATACCGCACTATTTACATCAGCGCGGTTCACATGTAACACAAATGTCCAGTGTGGGGAAACTACATTGGACTTACAATAAAGAGGAATTTGAACTTGGAGAACATGTCAAACTATGTACATCACTCTTCGATCTATCTATGCATGTATTTAAAATCCATTGTGAGGTGTAGAGTTTCTTTATCCAGACACTCATTAAGAGGCATGTTTACTAAAAGTGCATGTTAATATTATGCAAATATTTATGCAAATGAGACTCCTTATGCAAATGAGGTCCCACAATTAATCTCCGCACATGGCCCTGCACCCCCCTTTGGGTCGCCCCTGCCTCTATGCACCAACGCTTTGGAACTCATTACTGGAAACAATAAGAGCTACCATGGATCTCTAGGATTTTCGCAAAGCCATAAAGATGTTCTTATTGACGGAGCATTATACCAACATCACTTGAACACCTTCTAGACCTACCTGACAAAATCAGTCCCTACCATATACCCTACCTCTACGCCCTTGCATTACTCCAATATAACAGATGATTTAACCGAATGGTCTATTGTTCCACTGTACAATCCCACTGTATAATAGTGCATCCAAGTTTAAATATGTTATATATATATCTCAATACCTATCCTAGCTCTGTCTCCATTGCTGCAGAGTTTAAACTTTTTACCTGTCTGCTCTAATTCTGAGTGACTAACCCCTCCCCCCCCCCCCTGCTGAGGTATTATTTAGCCCCTTTTCCTGTATTCCACATGTGTTTAGCTCTGTTTGCCTTTCTGTCCTCTGGGAAAAGAAGTGCCCCTTTTGCAAGCTCTGCTGGAAAGGTGAATTTTGCTTGCTTCTTGTGAATAAATTTGCTGGCTTTCTGTGAGTTCTGTCTGTAGCTCTCTATATATTTATTTATTTGTCATTGTTAGTGTGCTCTCTGATCTCATTGCCTCTTTTTTTTTTTTTTGCACTTCTTTGCTCAGCTTTTCTCAACTGAATAACTTATACCCCACCTTCTCTCCCCACCCACCCTGTGGCTCTCAGTCTTTCATAGCTGTCATCTGCTCATTACCTCACTTATTCACAGGTGCACCTAATCCCCTTGGGCTTTCTCCCACCTTTCTATTTCTTCTGGCCTCTATTCTCCTCTCCATCCCTCTTCTATGGCTCATCACATTGTCTTCCTTTTCTTCATATCCCCTAATTGTCTTCCCTCCTACCAGCACCTTCACTCCTCCCCTCCTTATCTTCCCTTTATCATCCTTACTTCCCCCCTCCATTCTGTCTTCTACCTTGTCAACAGCTCTTGAGTTTCACCACTTTCTCCCTCTCATTCAGCCATCTCCTCTCTAAGACAACCTCGCCCTCGTTTCCGCCATACTGTTTCCTCTTTGCTAACTCCTTCTCTCATCCAGAGATATCAACCCCAACCCTGGCCCCCCTAGACTTTTGTCCCACTCTTAGAAGACATCTTCATGAAACACCTCTAATCTTATTCACATCCTTCTGCTTTCCCCTTCCTCTCTCCCTTTCCCATGTGTCTTGTAGAACGCACAATCCACCTCTAATAAACTTGCTTTTACTCATGATCTCTTTATCTTTAATGCTCTCCATCTTCTTGCTCTGAGACCTGGCTCCTCCCAGAAGACATGGCATTTGTCGCTGTTTTTTGTCATGGTGGCTATCAGTTCTCCCACACCCCTTGTCCCACTGGCCATGATGGTGGTGGTGTTGGGCTTCTACTTTCTCCCTCCAGCCAATTCCAATCCCTCCTGCTGCCTCAGACTCACTCCTTTCCCTCCTTTGAAGTTCACTCTATCCGCCTTTTCACTCCACTACCTCTCCGGGTTGCTGTTATTTATTGATCTCCTGACAAGTTACTTCTGCCTTTCTCACTGACTTGACTCGTGGCTCTCCTTCTTTCTGGATTCCTCTTCCCCACTCTTATTCATGGGGATCTTAACATTCATGTTGATAACCCATCTGATCCTTATGCTTTAAAGCTCCTTCCTTTTACCTTCTCATTCAACCTCCAGCTTTGCTCTACTGCCACCACTCACTAGCATGGCCACTGCCTTGACCTTGTATTTTTCTCTAATTGCTTACCCTCAAACTTCTGTACCTCATATCTTCCCTTATCTGACCATCACCTGCTAAGCTTTACTCTTCATCACCCGTTGCCTCAACCTCATCCAACCTATTTAGAAATCTTCATGCTATTAATTCTTTGGTTCTCTCTTCCACTATGTCATCTGAGTCTGTTAATGAGGCAGTAGCTACCTATAACACTGCATTTTCCTCTGCTCTGGATGCTCTCGCTCCGCCCATGCCACAACCTGTGAGGCATAGAGCACCCTAGCCCTGGCTTTCATCCACTACCCGCTATCTACTTTTCTGTGCCCGATCGGCTGAGTGTGCTTGGCTTAAATTCAGTTACCTTGTGGACTTTCTACACTTCAAATTCATGCTTGTCTCTTTCCAGTCAGCCATAGTACTTGCCAAACAAGACTATTATGTCCATCTGACTAACTCTCTTGCCTCTGACCCTCGCTGTCTCTTTACTACTCTCAGCTCTCTCCCTCAAGGTGCCTCCACTTCTGACCCCTCCGTCCCTTTCTGCCCAAACCCTGGCTATTTTCATGACAAAATCCACAAGATCACCCTCCAATGCCCCACAAAGTCAGCTACTTCACCTCCTCCCCCCCACCTTCACTCCCAACTTTCCCCCTCCACCTCTGCTGCCCTCTCTTCCTTTTCTGTGATCTCTGAAGAGGAAACTGCACACCTTCTTTCTTCCTCCAAACTCATTACCTGCTCCTCTGATCTTATCCCTTCCATCTCTCATATTCTCAACCTATCCCTCTCCATGGCAACTGTCCCTGTAGCCTTCAAGCATGCTGTAGTTACACCTCTCCTGAAGAAACCCTCACTTGATCCTACCTGTCCTTTTAATTACACAGGTACACTACCAAAAAACTGCCTCCAGTTTTGCAACTGATTCCTATAGATTTTGGGGTGCTGAATCCAGGAAAAATAGCCAAAATGTTCCATCACGTCACGTTTTCTTGCAAAATTAGATTTCTTACCCATATAAGGAATGTTCACATAATTTCTTTTTAGCCGACTGCAGTTTATTTTCTTGGCCCAAAATAGAGGTTGTAATGGTTAACTAACTAGAAACACTCCCTCATGATATTTTAGAGTGTTTTGTATTCATTTTATACATTAACAGGACAATTGGGAGGCGGGGGGCTAAATCCAGTACTCGCGCTGGCGCAAGTTCTTTCCTGTTCGCCTCGCCTCGTTCGCTTGCTCAAACACGGTGGTTGCGACATGAACGTTCCTGTCAAATTTCAGTTTCTTGCAAGTTCATTATTACCTTTTGTTTGCTCAGTCGTAATCCAGCTTTATTCCGAAGTGGTTCACTACAGTTGTAGTTTGCAGTGCTGTGTATTTGTGATGGCTCACAGAGCCAGAGGTTGCGTCAACTCTCCGGACAGTTTTGTTTTATTTGTGGGGAATATACCGTGAAAAAGCGGCAGAGGAACATTTCTGCATTTATTAAAAAAGTATATTTCGCCTATTTCGGTTTGAAGTTAGGCGATCAAGACAAACCGTGGGCTTCTCACAAAGTGTGCAAGACATGTGAGGAAGATCTACGCTTATGGATGAAAGGTAAAAAACAAGCATTTCGTTTCGGAATACCTATGATGTGGCGTGAACAAAGAGACCACAGCAGTGACTGCTATTTTTGCTCTTGCATTGTGAAGGGATACAACTTAAAAAATAAGAACGTAATAAGTTACCCCAACCTTCCCTCAGCAATTAGGCCTATGCCTCATAGCAACGAAGTACCTGTGCCTGAACCACCAAAATCTTTGGATCATATTTGTGTGGACGGTTCTGATCATGATGAGACTCATCAGATGGTTTTTCCCGATGAGTCCAGTACTTCCGAGTTTGAAACTGAACCAGATCTGAAACCTGAACTTTTCTCTCAAGCTGAATTGAATGATTTAGTCCGGGATTTAGGACTCCCAAAAGATGCTGCCCAACTGCTAGGTTCTCGGCTTAAACAGAAAAATCTATTGTCACCAGGAACAACTTTTTATTGGTACCGCAACCGCGAGACACAATTTTTGAAGTATTTCAGCAAAGAGGAAGATTTGGTATTTTGCAACGATATATACGGAGTGATGGAAAAGTTTAAACTCAAGTATGATCCTGCTGAATGGCGGCTGTTCATTGATTCGTCAAAAGACAGCATAAAAGGTGTTCTTCTTCATAATGGCAACACATTCGCTTCAGTTCCTATTGCTCACTCTGTTATTCTCCAAGAAAAATACGAGAATTTGGCCCTGATTCTTCAGAAGATTCGTTATGATGAGCATAAGTGGATGATTTGTGGAGACTTTAAAATTCTATCCATGCTATTAGGGCAGCAATCCGGTTTCACCAAATATCCCTGCTTCCTTTGCTTGTGGGATAGCCGGGCCCGCGACCTACACTGGGGGAAAAAAGACTGGCCAATTCGGGAGTATTTGAGACCCGGTGAGAAAAATGTTCTTCATGAGAGCTTGGTACCTCGTGATAAAATTCTATTACCACCTCTCCACATTGAGTTGGGTCTCATTAAGCAATTCATCAAGTCCCTTCCAAAAGATGCTGAGTGCTTTCGGTACCTTTGCTCAAAGTTCTCCCGACTTTCTGAAGCAAAGCTAAAGGAAGGCGTGTTTGTTGGCCATGATATAAGGAAACTCATTTCAGATGGAGCATTCGCTGAAACGATGTCTGAGAAGGAAAAAGAAGCCTGGGATTCCTTCAAGAATGTTGTTCTCAAATTCTTGGGGAACAGGCGGGATGAGAACTATAAGGATATTGTTGCCAGGATGCTCAATGCCTTCAAAGAACAAGGCTGTAACATGAGCCTGAAAGTCCATTTCTTGCACTCCCATGTGAACTACTTTCCCGAAAACCTGGGGGCATACAGTGAAGAACAAGGTGAAAGGTTTCACCAGGACATCAAGGACGCAGAGAGAAGGTACCAAGGAAGATGGAACACCACTATGATGGCTGATTTCTGCTGGTTGCTGCTGCGGGAAACCCCAGATGAAAAATACGCCAAGCAGCGCACCAAGAGAAGCATTCGGGGGAAGAAGAAATGGGCCCACCAGGAGATTGATTGACCCAAGAATGACTTTAAAATCTAAACTGTGTTGACAAATATCGTGTTTTTACTAAACTTTGAAATAAAAATTTGCTAGTTATTACCACAGTGTCGGATCTCATTTATTAGAATTTTATTTTCACACCATCGGGTGTTTGTCTTCATGTATTGCAATGGTGCGGTTTGCGTTTTCTATTCTTACATACATACCTGTACAACATTTTTTGCACATTTCTTTGCTTTGCTTTGTGTCTAACCTCGCTCTTATATGCTCAATGTTTGTGCACATGTATGTGGCTGTTTTAAGTGCAGACAATTTTGCTACCATCACAGTGTGTTTTGTTGACATTACTCTATTCTTATGTGCTGCCTTGTTACAATTTTCTTTATTCTTATTTGAATAACTACTAAACAATTAGTATAAAGAATTCATCCAAGAAACTTTTATCTCGATCGCACTCAATCTGAAACGTTCACCTCAAACTGCTAACCCAATGTAGCAAAAAATCTGTATGTGATGGAGCAAATTGGTTACCAGATTTGGATTCAGCGCACCAAAAAACGTAAAAATCAATCAAAACATTAGAGGCAGTTAAAAAAAAAAATTTTTTAGTGTACCTGTGTTATCAACCCATCTCCCTCCTCCCCTTCTTTTCTTAACTACTTGAACACGCGGTTCACTGCCTCTCCCTTCATTTCCTCTCCTCTCATGTCCTCCTGAATCCTTTACAATCTGGCTTTTGTCCTTTGCACTCCACTGAAACGGCTCTTGACTTGTTCCTGGTAAAATCCAAGGGCCTTTACTCTGTCCTCATCCTTCTTGTCCTCTTTGCTGCTATTGACACTGTCAACCACAACCTTCTCCTTGATACTCTGTCCTCGCTTGGTTTTAAGGACTCTGTACTTTCCTGATTCTTCACTTATTTCTCCCATCGCTCTTTCAGCAGGGTTTGTTCTGGTTGCTCCTCCTCTACTACTATTCAACTCTCAGTTGGTGTACCCCAAAGATCTGTCTTGAGTCCACTCCTTTTCTCTCTATATACCCAATCCCTTGGTGCGCTCATCTCTTCTAATGGCTTTTAATACCATCTTTATGCTGATGACGCCCAGATCTACCTCCCTACATCTGAAATCTCTCCGGCAATCCAGACCCGGATCTCTGCCTGCCTTTCTGACACTGCTGCTTGGATGTCTCACCGCCGCTTGAAATTGAACATGGCCAAAATCGAGCTTCTTATTTTCCCCCTAAAAGCTCCTCTCTCTCAGTCTCTGTGGATAACTCTCTACTCCTTTGTTTCCTTGGCTCGCAACCTTGGGGTTGTCTTTGACTCCTCTTTCTCCTTCTCCACACACATCCATCTGATAGCTAAGACCTGCAGTTTCTTTCTCTATTCAAATGAAACAAAAACTAGCCAATAATGAAGGTATCATATAACCAAACATAACACCCCCCCCCATCAAACTATTAATCAAAGCTATCTCAGCCTATAATATACCTCAATATATACCCACCCTAATGGTAATATATTTACATCTCAAAGTTATTTGTCTTGTGAGACTATGGGGGTGGTGTATATGATTATATGTCCCTGTTTAATGATTTATGTGGGCTGTACTACCAGAAAGATTCGTATTCGACCAACTGAGCATAAAGAGTTGTATTAATAATAAGAATGAGGCCACACCATTAGTCGCTCATTGGATACAATGTCAACATTCAATTAATGATATTAGATGGCGTGTTTTAGATTGTTTACCACAACCCTGGAAGGGGGGTAATTATAATAAACGTTTAGTAATTTGTGAACATCAGTGGATGCATAGACTATTTGTTGAGAAATTAGTAGGGACCAACCAAATTCACAGGAAAAAATGCGCTATTTCACGGGAAGTCTTTGAAAATTCAACCTATTTCATGGAAAATTCACGGGCCTTTATTTCAACGTTTTATGCGAACCTTAACTAGCAGTTATAGTGTCTATTTCAAGTAATTGCTGTCAACTGTCAGAGCAGAGGACAAAAACCATGGCCAACACAAGGAATATCCAAAAAGAACTTTATTGAAGAAGACACAATTAAACAACAAATACTCAGGCATTCATAGTTTTGAGTTCTTTGCAATAGTCACTTGATTTGTCAAATTGCTCATCAACAGTCTCTGGCGCTGCGGTGCACTGACAGTCATGTATTGCTTCACACTCCTTTCAGCATCAACACTGTTTGTGGGCACAGATAAGTATCGTAGCGCCAACCGGCTGAACAGCGGGAATCTGCCAGTGCTTGCAAACCATAATGATGTGACAGACGTTTCTGCGGGAACATCTACAGCCACTGCTTTGTAAGCTGCAAATTCAGCAAAGAGATGACAGTCATCTATTCCAGGTATGTTCTGTATGAACTCATCACATGGCAAAAGCAAGACCTGCGTAAAGTCAAACACTCTGAACGACTTCAAGAAGTTCAGCCCTGGCTGGGAGAATCATTGACGACCTGTAGGTTTGTAGTACTGACTAAGCTTCTCAGCGGTATCTTCAAAGGCCTTTTTGTACTTGGCGACAATGGCAATACTTGCTTCGTATTCTGCCCAAGCCAGAACGTCTATCACTTTGTTGTATGCCAGATGTATGCGAACATCAGTGGACTCAAACCATGTGAGCAAGTCTACAAGCTTCACTGCATTAGCAGCGCTGACGTTCACATCTTCTGCGACGACAGCAGGATCATCAAGAAGCTCGTACAATTCAGTCAGTGTATTTGTTGCATCTCTCATTTGCAATTCTTCAGCAATTTGTAAACTTGTTTGTAGAACTGGATGAATTTGGCATGGTGCATAACAGTTTTAAACCAGCTGTTCCACCTGGTAACTACTGGGATAGGAGGCAGCGGCACTTCTGTTTGTTTTCACAGCCAAGAACTCCTTGTATCTGCGTTTCCTAGCGGAGCAGTAACTAAAAATGGACTTGAACAATGCCAGTAGACGATCGACGTGTTTGAAGTTTTTTTCGCAGGGTCTCGCCAACCAGGCTAACAATGTGCGCGTTGCATGTACAGTGAACAGCGTTTGGTAGCACTGCTGCTATTTTCTCAAATGCTTTGGAAATGTATGATGCATTATCAGTTACGAAAGCACTAACATTATTGTAAGAAATTCTCATGTTAGCCACACAGAGAAGTACAGTTTGGCTAACAGTAACTGCATTTACCTTTTCAAGATAAATGACGTCAGCTAAATAAGCAGTCGGATGAGCTGTAGACGCTTTAACTTCAGTAACAAACAAAATATGCAAACAAAACCTGTCCTGAGAATCGCTGGCTTCGTCAGTAACAATCGCAACGGATGGCACAGCTGACAAAAGTTCCTTCAATTGTTGGTTGTGGTTGGAAAAAACTTTCTGTTGGAAGTCTGTTCGCAGGTGTTGTGAAGCAGGCAACAGCCCGAGGTTTGGGATGTGGTTTTGTAGGTAGGAGCGCAAGGTGGGATGATGTAGTCTTTCCAAAGGAATTTTAGCTTCAGTAAATGCTTCAACCAATTCAAATACAGCCATACTGCACGCGTCCCTCGCTTCCGTGCTACGTGAAAACATTCCCGTAACCGTCACCTTCTTTTTCGCCTTTCTATGCAGTGCTGCTTCTGCTGCTTTTCTTTGGGAAGCATGAACTGATGATTCCAAGTGCCTGTCAATACTTCCTTTCCTGGTGTGATCAACAGTAACGTTAAATAATTTTACAGAATCGGCATGTAAAGTTCCCTTTGAATACTGCTTAGCTCGTTCTACACAAGAGAAATGTTCAGCTTTCTTCATTATCGACATCATTGATGCACTTTGACATAATTCAATTTTTAATTCAGACTAAACGCTCCCAAATTGAAGCACCCTGCCTTCAAATTATGGCGGTGGCAAAGAATACTGTGTATACTGTGGACTACCTCAATCAGGCTCTAAGTAAACACTCCCAATTGAAGCATCTTGCGCAGTTCTTTTTATCGGGGCCCAGAGATGACGTTGGAAGTGCTGCCACACACAGGTCAGCAGCTCAATTGGTGGTAGAAGAGATTGAAGCACCCTGCGCAGTTCTTTTTATCGGGGCCAAGAGATGACGTCAGAAGGGCTGCTCTAGAACAACCGGCTCTCTCACCCCTCTGCGGGAATCAGGCTGTAAGTAAACGCTCCCAAATTGAAGCACCATGTGCAGTTCTTTTATCGGGGCCCAGAGATGATGTCAGAAGGGCTGCTCCCGAACTGGCTCTCTCACCCCTCCGCGGGAATCAGGCTGTAAGTAAATGCTCCCAAATTGAAGCACTATGTGCAGTTCTTTTATCGGGGCTCAGAGATGACATCAGAAGGGCTGCCACACACAGGTCAGCAGCTCCCGAACCGGCTCTCTCACCCCTTCGTGGAAATTTCACATTTTTCATGGAAGACAGCCAAATTCACGGAAAATGCCACGGTCGTGAAATCGTGAATTAGGTTGGCCCCTAGAAATTAGATAGTTCCATTTATTTTGATTTTATCCTGCTGCTGTAAAGGGATCCACTGTGTCTGTCCCATGCCATTTTGAATTCTGTCACTGTGTTTCCCCCCACCACTACCATCAGGAGGGCATTCCAAGCATCCACCACCCTTTCAGTGAAAAAGTATTTCCTGACATTGCCTTTCAATTTACCACCTTGCAGCTTCATGTTATGCCCTCTAGTTTTACAGCTTCCCCGTCTTTGGAAGAGGCTTGTTTGTTCATTATTTCTCTTTAAATATTTAAAGGTCTGAATCATATTTCCCCTATCCCTCCTCTCCTCCAAAGTGTACATATTTAGGTCTTCAAGTCTATTGTCATAAGGCTTCTGACGCAGGCTCCAAATCATTTTGGTTGCCTTCCTCTGAACAGTTTCCAGTCTTTTTACATCCTTTGCAAGATATGGTCTCCAAAACTGAACACAGTATTCCAAGTGAGACCTCACTTATTCAGTGGCATTAGTACCTCTTCCTTTCCTCCAGCTTTTGTAGATCTTTCCTCATGTTAACCACTCCCTCAGGGGAGTCCACTCTGTTGCAAATTTTCGTGTCATCTGCAAAAAGACAGACTTTTCCATTCAGTCCTTCAGCAATATCACTCACAAATACATTGAACAGTGCTGGGCCCAGGACCGAACCCTGGGGTACCCCGCTAATCACCTTCCTTTGATCCGAGTGAGCTCCATTTATCATCACCTTCTGTTGTCTGTCAGTCAACCAATTTCTGATCCAGTTTACCACCTTGGGACCCAACCCCAAACTTCTGAGTTTATTGATAAGCCTTGTATGAGGAACAGTATATCAAAGGCTTTGCTCAAATCCAGGTAGATGACATCCACTGCATGCCCCTGATCTAGTTCTCTGGTCACCCAGTCAAATAACTCAATCAGATTTGTTTGGCAAGATCGTCCTTCGGTAAAACCATGTTGTCTCGGATCTTGCAACCTGTTGGTTTTGAGAAAGTCCACTATTCGCTCTTTCAGGAGCGCCTCCATTACTTTTCCCGCCACTGAGGTAAGGCTCACAGGCCGGTAGTTTGTCACTTCTTCCCTGTCACCACTTTTGTGAAGAGGTACCATAGCAGCCATTCTCCAGTCCTAAAGAACTTCTCCTGTTTCCAAGGATCTGTTGAAAACATCCTTTAACGGTCCTGCAAGAACCTCTCTGAGCTCTTTCGGTATCCTGGGATGTATCTCATCCGGTCCCATGGCCTTGTCCACTTTCAGCTTCGCAAGTTGGTCTAACACATCATCTTCTGTGAATGGTGTGGTATCTACTTCATTCCCATTTTTATATTTGGGAGTCACAGGTGGTCCTTCTCCAGGATTTTCTTTAGTAAAAAGAGAGCAGAAGTATTTGTTTAGCAATTTCGCTTTTTCAATGTCACTTTCCACAAGTCTGTTCCCAGCACTTCTGAGTCCTGCAATTCCACCTCTGATCTTCTTCCTTTCCCGAATCTACCTGAAGAAAGTTTGGTCGCCACACTTCACATCTTTAGCCATCTTTTTCTTTGCCTTTGATTTTGCTTTCTGAAGGGATAATTTGACTTAGGTCTGCTTTATATGTTTGCTTTATATTGACTACACCCTTGCCTGCTGGAAATGCACACAGCAACATATGGTTGGCACAGAAGAAAAGCATGTGGGCTACAAGATAGAGTATATGCGGCCTACTATAAGAGTGTATGGGTAACCATACTTTGGACAGGAGTGTGCAGAGTTTGGGCCCAGCAAGACAAAATACAGGCCAAGCTAGAAACAAAGAGCACACATACTCTGAGCCTTGAAGATTACAAACAGTTCCAAGAAATGGAATAACATGTACGGAACACAGGAAGAAGCAGAGAGGGCTGCCTACAAACTGCACAGATAAGCAGACCTTGAAACTTCAGCTAAGAGACCTGATAAACAGGGGAGGGTCCCAGGGAGAGAACTTTGCAGAAAGCTGCAAATGACATAAGAACTTATGCAGAACTTTCTGGAACTTTGGGACAGAGAGGTATATAAGAAAGCAACTATAGAGCTTCGGGGGCAACCTTCTCTCTCACCATTGTGGGGGCAGAGAACGTTGCCTGCACTCAGATCCCTCAGACAGACACTTGTGTATCTGTGCTTACAGCTTTTTGCTTGCACCAAATAAAAGAGATTTGCTGACAAGTGCCTGTGATCTGAGTTCTTTCCTGGTGTATGGCTCCCATGTGCCCAGGCAATATTGGCGACAATTCGGCATACTTTGTAGGTGGACCCAGCCTACATTTCCTTATTTCACTTTTTGTCTCTTTGAGTTTGATCCTGTATTCATTTCTGTGTTCCTCTGTTTGCAAGCTTTTGAATTTTGCGAAAGCTGTGCTTTTTGCCTTTGAGCAGCACTTCTTTGGAAAACCAAATAGGTTTCCTTCTCCTCTTGTTTTTATTTACTTTTCTTACATATTTATCTGTTGCCCCTTTTATTGCCACCTTTAGTTTAGCCCATTGCAATTCCACATCCCATAATACCCTTCTTCTCAAGTCACTTAATTGGCTCCCTAACTGTTTCCACATCCAGTTCAAACTTCTCCTGCTGACCTACAAACAATGTTCCCTCTAATTTTCTGTAGGCTGTGTGCGCATAAAATATCAGCTGTGCAGCTTTTGAAGGAAGATTAAATTTTTGTGCGCCACATAACGACACTCGGAGTTATATACTTTAAAATTTGACTACACATCAGAATACAGTATGTACACCACATTGATTGCACTAGAAACATTGTATAGCTTGTGAAAACCGTAAATACATAACAACTTTTAAATTTTAAGACGTCTGTGTTGTTTTCTATCAGAACCAGAACCGTAATTTTTGTGCGCTCTGTTGTAAAGTATGTGCGCTCGCTCGGCGAGGTATGTGCGCGCGCACATGCGCACAGCTTAGAGGGAACAGTGCCCTACAAATGCATTTACTCTGCAGCTCCTCACTACCTTTCTTCTCTTATCTCTTCCTACACCCTTCCTCGGGAACTCCGCTCTTCTGGCAAATTGTTTCTGTCTGTGCCCTTCTCTTCTATTGCTTTCATTCTTTTATCTTTATTTAAAACTTAATATACCGCCAGAACTGAGGCATATGGCGGCTTACAATAAAAACAAAGGGAATACTGCTGAAGAAGGAAATGGAAAAGGAACGCCATTTGTTGATAGGAAAGGGACAGCATTAGAGGAAAGGGACAGCAGGCAGCAATAACAGGAAGAATAGGTACTCATTGGGTATCAACGAGGGGGGAGGAGGAAGAGGGAGAGAGGTGAGGAAAGTCAAAAGCTGTGCAGAAAAAATAGCTGCACCTTATGCCTGGAACAAACTATCTGAGTCTGTATGTCAGGCACCTTCTCCGATCCTTTTCAAATATAGGCTGAAAACGCACCTCCTCGCTGTTGCTTTCGGATCTTGACTCACCTGATCTCTTTATGTTTCTTTACTATGGCCCCTAGATGTATCCCTGTCTACATTTTCTGTGTTGTCTGTCTTGACTAGATTGTAAGCTCTGATGAACAAGGACTGTCTCTTACATGTCTGTGCAGTGCTGCATACATCTTGTAGTGCTATACAAATGCTCAGTAGTCGAAATAGTACTAGTACTCTCTCCAAGTTTAATTCCCCATTTACTGTAAAGTTGTTGAAGTTATAATGTAAACCACCCTGAATGGAAGACGGGGCAGTATAAAAGACCTGTTAAATAAATAAATAAATAAACACAGTAAGCCCTCCCCCCTCCCTCTGCAGTGGAAGTGGCTGAGTAGGAGGGATTTCCATAAACTTTAAACTTGACAAAATAACCAGAACCAAGAAAGGTGGTCTTAATTATTTCATTGGTTTTAACTGTGGGATACCCTGATTCTTACTTATGCTCCTGGGTATTATGTTACTTCTACTCATTTATTGCCAGTAATACTTCAAATTGAATAAAGATTGAGGTTTATTTTTTAAGTTTATTCACATACATAGAGCCACCCTGAAGGAGCAATATTAAAGAAATTGAAATCTTGGTAGAAAAGATTTATTTCAAGAACCCTAAATGAAAGCTTTCAAAGTCAGTAAATAGATCACAAAAATCCTGCAGCTTTTGCAGGCCCCGATATCTTTATCTGGATGGACCAACATAACAATTCAAAGCTTTCAAAAGCACATAGGTTCCTTCTTCCAAGATCAAAAATCTTGCAAAACTGCTGCCTTTCTGTCCTTGCAGGGTTCATGGACGGGGGAGTCTTGCATTACTTAACTTTAATATTAAAGTCATAAGTTTTGCAACAAGGCTCACATTTCCCACAACGGCTGTAAAAAATAAATTGATTTTGCGACTATTTACAGTTTTGCCCTTTAACCTTTCTCGGCATTCGCAGCTTCATTGAAACAGCCGCCAGCGTGAAGGTAAAGGCTCTTCACGCTGGCGGGCTGTGCAGAGGTATCCGGGGCTTCGCTGCTCCCTCTGCAGCCGTCCATTGAGTGAGAATGTGGTTCACGCAGGGTCCCCTGAAGCGCGGGGCCCTGCGTGAACAACATTCTCGCTCAATGGACGGGACGGCCCTACTTGCATGCATTCCTGCCGTCAGATCTTACATTAACTCACATGCTCTCATTACTCTTATCCACTTGTTTAATCCTTTCACAACCGAGGTTTGACTGTATTGATTTTTACCCACAGGGCATGTTACATGGGTTTACCTACCTATCTGTTTTCTTTCCTTATTCTTTACCAAACGATCCATGCACTTCGCTCTCCAAACATGATTCTTCTTGTTCTCCATTCAGCATAGGGTTGCCAACTGGTTCCAGATGCGTCTGACAGGTTTGATCCAGTCCTGGGTTTACCTCATGGCATACAGGGATATGTAGTTCTGATTTCTCCATTGCACGCCGTAAGAAAAGGAAAACTACAAGTCACTGCATGCCAAGGCCCAGGGCTAGATTAAGCCTGTCGGGCACATCTGGAGCCAGTTGGCAACCCTAATTCAGTAGCCCCTTCTAGTTATGAATCTATCCATAGTTCTGCATTTTTCTTTTTGACATCCTCACTCTGGAACTCTTCCTCTTTATATCCAGAGTGAATCTTCCTATTCAAAATTTAAGGCAGCTTGGAAAATGTATTTCAAGACTGCTTTTGCTGATCTGCTATGATGACATCTTTTTATGGCTGTTTGGGCCACACTGGGCTGGCAGTGTCTGCACTTGAGTACACTTCCTTGTTTCTATCTGTGCCATCCCTATGCTTTTTGTTTTGTAGTTCCTCTATTCCTTCCATTTTTTATTTATTTATTTATTTAACAATCGCTTATATACCGCGACCTTCCAAAGATCAGGTGCGGTTTACAATGAACAAGTTAAGGAACAGTGTAACAATACAGTTTTTTTACATGAAACTTATATAAACTATTTACAATAGTCTGTTAATTACATATTAACCTTAAGTAATATTAGGTAACATAGAACTATGTACAAAAGTATGGTTCGTTTAGGCAAGACTCCCTTAACACAAGTTGGGGTAGCGACTGAAACAGAGTGGTTGTGACTGAATGGAGAAAGAAATGAGGGAGTGATATTTATGAGTGTGTAGAGTAAATTGTGTTAGTGTTAGACTAAACAGTAGATCAGAGTTATTCATTTGCACTAACAATAGAGTGGCAAGTGTAATGGGGTATTGAATTAAAATTGGTCTAGTGTGGATATAGCTTTTGGCTGTCTAGCCATCTGTTATCCTTTTTCAGTCTGGGATAGAGAATTTATGAGTGGTCCATAGTGTAGGCTGAACAGATAGGTCTTTAAATTCTTACGGAGCTCTTTGAGTTCAATTAACAAATACAATGCAGAATTAACTAATTTGTTCAATTAACAAATACAATGGAGAATTCAATTAAATTAAATGCAGAATTAAATTCTTACGGAGCTCTGAGTTTAATTAACAAATACAATGCAGAATTAACTATAAAATGATAATAACTACCTTTAAGGCTCTAAATAATATGGCACCTGCCTCCATAAACAAACTTATCACTAAAGACTCAAATAAAATTGCTCACAGGAGTGGCCATGCAAATAAGATAAGGATATCAAAAGAATTCACTAAGGCCAAAAAGATAACTAACAAAAAAGCTTTCTCTCATGCTGCCCCCATTCTCTGGAACTCCCTCCCCTTCAGGGAGCAGCATGAGAGAAAGCTTTTTTGTTAGTTATCTTTTTGGCCCATTCTCTGGAACTCCCTCCCTTCAGGGAGGGAGTTCCAGAGAATGGGGGCAGCATGAGAGAAAGCTTTTTTGTTAGTTATCTTTTTGGCCTTAGTGAATTCTTTTGATATCCTTATCTTATTTGCATGGCCACTCCTGTGAGCAATTTTATTTGAGTCTTTAGTGATAAGTTTGTTTATGGAGGCAGGTGCCATATTATTTAGAGCCTTAAAGGTAGTTATTATCATTTTATAGTTAATTCTGCATTGTATTGGGAGCCAGTGTAAGTTTGCTAATATAGGTGTTATATGCTCAAAAGGGTGCACCTTCATTATAGTTCTGGCTGCCACATTTTGAGCAAGTTGTAGTCTTTTTAGATTTTGTTTTGTTGCACCTAGGAGAATTAGATTGGCAAAATCAAAGTGAGGTGTAATAATGGTCTGTATTATACTCATAAAGTCGTGTAAATGAACCAGTGGGCGTAATTGTTTTAGGATTTTGAGCTTAAAATAGACTTTTTTTGTTATGCTTCTGATATGGGTGTTCATACTGAGATGTGTATCAAGGATCACGCCTAGATATTTCACTTCATTTTTTATATTGATATCATGATTTTGAAGTGTGATGTGTGTTAGGGGAATGAAAGATTGGTTTTTCGTTACGATTAGTATGTCTGTTTTAGAGTGATTGATATGGAGATTATGATCTTTTAACCATGTGGCTAGCTCGTTGAAGCAATCAGTTAGTAATTGAAAAGGGAGTATGGGTATTGTGAATGGAATGTACATCATTATATCGTCTGCGTATATATGGTAGAGAATGATGAATTTTTTGAAGATGTTGCAGACTGGTTGGATATATATATTAAAGAGGAGGGCTGAGAGGGCGGAGCCTTGAGGGAGGTCGAGTATCTGATTGTATGTGTTAGAGGTTTGGGTGCCGATTCTAACTGTTTGTGTTCTGTTGCTCAGATAAGATGTGAATCAATTGCGTACAGTAGAACTTACTCCTATTTGGTTGAGTCTATTGAGCATTATAGTATGATGGACACTGTCAAAGGCTGCACTGATATCCAGGAAGAGAAGGATGAACGCTTGTTTGGGGTTATCGATTCCTCTTACAAGTGTGTCGATAAGTACTGTTAAGAGTGTTTCTACTCCATGACAAGGGCGAAAGCCGTATTGTTGATCATCAAGGGGGGCGGAGATGTCCATATATTCTTGTGTTTGAATTTGGACAACCTTTTCAATACGTTTAGCCATAAAAGGTATACTTGAGATGGGTCTATATGAGTTTGGTGATGTTGGGTTGCCATTTTTGAGTATTGGGCGAATTTGTGCATGTTTTAGTGTGGATGGTTGATACCATTGGCGTAGTGATAGATTGATGATAGGGAGGATGAAGGGGGATAGAGTTGTAAGAGTATTCTTTATCCAGATTACAGGACATGGATCTAGGTGGGATGTTGTCGTATTTAGATTTGAGATAATATTCTTGAGTATGTCCTTGGTAATAGGGTAGAAATCAGTCCATACATCAGTTTGATGATGGTTAGTATTGAAAAATGGTATTGGTAAGAATGTATTAAGTTTTGTTTTGTTTATATAGTGATTGGCTAAAGTCTGGGCAGTTATATCTGTGATGTCGTTGCTAGGGTTATATGTATTATTAGTTAAGTTTTGGACAATGGAAAAAAGTTCTCTTGGTCTGTTTATTTATTTATTTATTTAACAGTATTTCTAAACCGCCTTATCTTAATAATCAAGGTGGTATCTATTTAGATAGAACGGCTGAGTGGAAGTTTTTCTTTGCACTATCTGTAGCTTCTTTATACTTTTTGAGGCGGATATGGTATTTTTCATGGTAAGTTGTTCGTTTTGTTCGGCGCCATTTTAGTTCTATTTTCCTCAGTTCTCTTTTCATTGATTTTAAAGTGCTACTGAACCAGGGGGCATCACTGTTTCTACGGCAGTTGTTCCTTTTGATTGGTTGTTTATTAGCAGCCGCCTTAGTGATTGTTTTATGCCAGGTTGCTACAGCTTCGCCTAGGTCAGAGGGTAATGTAGAGAGATAGGGGATCGTTAGATCGAGAAATTCATCCTCATTGAATCTCTTAAATCTAGGTATTGGAGCAGTTATAAATCTGTTTTTATTATTTGTTTCAGTGTAGGTGAGGCTAAACTTGATTAGGTGGTGGTCTGACCAGGGGATTGGGGTGCACTCCAGTGATGCCGAGTTGAAACGTTTATGAAGTACTTGTGGGAGAATAACAAGGTCAAGAGTTCCTCCTTTGTTATGGGTTTTAGTATTAATGGTTTGATGGAAGTCCATATCTGATATTGATACAAGGAAATGGGATGAGTGAGAGGAGGGTAGGAATGGGAGGTCGAAATCTCCTAGCATTATTATTGTGTTTGAATCTGTGGATGAACTAAGGAGTTCTAGTAGAGCATCCAATTTTTCTGGTTTTTGATCAGGTGGTCCGTATACTAAACAGATTCTTATATGATCAATTTTTATGATGTGTCAGTGTTGTTGTGGAAGTCAGAGAATTGTGGTTTTGCTTTTAACACTTTTTTTGTCATCATGAGTACACCACCTCCTTTTTTATGGTTTCTATGTGAATGTGAGATATCGTAATCAGTGTTTTTTAATTGGTTTAGGTAAACAGTGTCAGTGTCAGTTAACCAGGTTTCAGTGACACATAGTATAGCAGGTTTTAGATCATTTAGCAAGTCTGTGAAGATAGGGAGTTTGTTTTTCATGGATCTTGCGTTTATTAGGATACAGGACAATGAAGTTAGGTTCCTTATGTTTTGTTGGGAATTGAATTGTGGTATTAAGGTGGGTTTTATATATATTAGCCTATAGTGGTTTGTTTTTGTGTTACAAGCTGTATTCAATTGTCCTAAGGGAGGGTCAGGTCTGATTATTCTGTGTATTATTGGTATTGGTTTGTGATTAATGCTATTTAAGCTGTGAGTCAAGGTAACTAATGTAATAATTATGGTGCAAATGTAAAGCATTCTTAAGTAACAGGTGTTTGTAGGGGCCATTGTATGTCTATTAGTTGTGGGGGTAATTTTCTTATATATGGTATGAGACTCGCTGCGTAAACAGGTTGCTACGGGAGTGGCGGGTTGCTGGTAGATAAAGGTTGCTAGTAACACAAGAAAAATGTACAGAAAGCTATAGGCTACTGTCAACAGTAAGGCAAAAATGTATGCTACTGACAACAGTAAGGCTACTGGCAACAAGTTACTGGCAGCCAATTACTGGCAAAAAGATGCAGGTAGCAGTTACTGACAATAGTAAGGCTACTGGAACAATTTACTGGCAACAGTAAAGGCAAAAATGAGGCTACTGAAACAGTAAAGCTACTGGCAACAAGTTACTGGCAACAGTAAAGACTTGAGTGCGGACTACTGTTAACAATAAGGCTACTTGCAACAAATTACTGACAACAGTAACTTGTAAAGGTAAACAGTAAAGGTAAGTGTAGACTGCTGGCTGTGTAGTTAATGCTAGCTACAGGCAACTGTAAGACTGCAAGCTTCTGGCAACAGTAAAGACAAAAATGCAAGCTACTAGACACAGTACAAGTGGTCAATTGTAGACAACTGCTGGTTACTGTAAAGGTAAATGTTGACTACTGGCAACAGTAATGATATCAAGAAGGTAACAGGTTATACAAGGTTACAGATATTACTGGTAGCAGGGATAGTATAAGGGTGCTTAGTTTTGTCCGTTTAGGTGACGTATACTTGCTGTGATGGAGCAGACAGTCTTGCTGATGAGAGCGAGCTCGACCCTGGGGGAGCTCAAGCTGTTGATTAGTTGTGGTGATGAATACTTGGATGTTTCTTGGGCGTTTCAGAGAAGGCCGCTGCCTAAGGGCCGTGCCAAAGGGCCCTCTGGCGAGGCCCTCAGGCGCGGGTGCACCAGAGGTGCTCCTCTTTAAATGGAGAGTGGGCTGCCCCGATTGGTCAGCACGAGGCAGGCAGGCACGTTGCTGGATGGCTGCGGGTGGAGCAGGCAGCTTGTCTCCCTCCTGGGAGAGCGGTGAGTCGTCAGCCCAAGTGGTGTGCGTTTGCGTGGAGGCTTCGGTCTGGGTGGTGGCTTTCTCCCTCCTGGGAGAGCTGGGCGGTCAAAGAGAGGCAGAGAGGCTCGCATCCTGGAGATGAATGCATGGCTGCGTGGATGGTGTCATCGAGAGCGTTTTGGTTTCCTAGACCATGGGATGCTGTTCCAAGGGTTGCAAAGCAGAGATGGCATCCATCTGTCCAAGAGAGGTCAACGCATCTTTGGTAGTAGACTGGCTAATCTACTGAAGAGGGCTTTAAACTAGATTCGTTGGGGATGGGTGAAGAAAGCCCCCAGGTAAGTGAAAGCCCCCAGGTAGGTGATACATTAAATACCTTTATGGAAATGGGTAACAGGGGTAACATATGGAAAGCAGTATGTATTAATGCCCGTAGTATGGGAAATAAGATCCCTGAAGTTGAAGCTTTGGTGGGAGTGGCGGACTTGGATTTAGTGGCAGTTACAGAAACATGGTTCACAGAAAACCATGACTGGGATGTAACTATACCTGGCTATACTTTATTCAGAAAGGACAGGGTAGGAAGAAGGGGAGGAGGAGTGGCACTATATGTAAAAACTACTATTAAAGCTTTGGAATTACAGAGCTTAAAAGGGAGAGAGGAGGCATTGTGGGTTAAACTAGAACGAGGGAAAGAGAAATCTATTTGCATTGGAGTGATATACAGACCTCCCTCACAAGAGGAAGAGGTGGACAGAGAGTTAATTGAAGACATACGCAGCATTGCTAGGAAAGGGGAAGTGCTACTGATAGGAGATTTCAACATGCCAGATGTTGATTGGCACATTCCTGCTGCAGTATCATCTAGAAGTAAGGAGATCCTGGATTCTCTACAGGGGGGAACTATTCAGGCAATTGGTAACAGACCCCACACGTGAAGGGGCCATACTGGACTTGGTGCTTACCAATGGTGAAAGTGTTTCTGATGTTGTAGTGGGAGATCATTTTGCATCCAGTGATCACCAGATGGTGTGGTTCAGTATTAGGACTAGGGCTGTTAGAATCCATTCCAAGGTGAGGATCTTAGACTTTAGGAAGACTAACTTTGCGAAGATGGGCCAATACCTCAGGGAGTCGTTAGTGGGATGGGAACAGCTGGGGGATTTAGAAAAACAGTGGGCAAAACTGAAAGGAGGTATTTTAAAGGCAACCAACCTTTTTGTTAAAATGGTAAATAAAGGCAAAAGGAACAGGAGACCGCTATGGTTTTCGAAGGAAGTAGCTGAAAAAGTGAAGAAAAAGAGGGAGGCCTTCATGAAATACAAGAGATCACAGAGAGAGACAGGCATCTGTATTTGGAAAAACTTAGAGAAGCTAGCAAAGTAGTCAAGAAGGCAAAGATTCAAAAGGAGGAGGAAATAGCCAATGCAATAAAATGGGGGGATAAGACATTTTTCATATATATTAGTGAGAAGAGGAAGGGCAAAGGTGGTATTGTCAGACTCAAGGGTGCAGGGGGGGGAATATACAGAAGCTGATAAGGATAAAGCGGAATTGCTTAACAAATATTTTTGTTCTGTGTTCACAGATGAAGAACCAGGAGCAGGACCTCAGAAAACACCCACAAATAAGAACAGAAGCGAGGGACATCTTGAACAATTTTCAGAAGACTGTGTTCGTGAGAAAATAGAAATTACACTTACCTGGTAATTGTCGTTCCTTGAGTGACGACAGTTTAGTCCTCTACTTCTGGGTTGTGCACCTCTTCCTGCAGCTAGGAGACTGGGCATGTCAAAGTTGTGACATCACTGGATATAGCCTGCTGGTATCTCCCATCAGCCTCCAGTGTACTATTGACAAAGCAAACTCAAAGGAACAACAAATAAGTAACTATACCATAACTTTAAATAACTCCCCATTCTTCAACCGGAGGAGCCTTTTAAACCGTATCCGGTGTATATTTTCTTTTCTTTTCTCTTTTTTTTTTTTTTTAAATTAATTAATTTATTTATTGTAACTTTACATTCATGTTCCCCCTATGCAAACACGTATCCTATACCATCACCTCGTTTAAATAAGAGAAAAGAAAGAAAGAACAGAGAGGGATACTCACTGCGATCGAGAAACTGAAAGGATCTGTCTACTCCTGGAGATTGATGCTCCACTCCGCCTGAAAATAAACTCTGAAGAAATCACACTCCTGGGCGGGAATGAGGACTAAACTGTCGTCACTCAAGGAACGACAATTACCAGGTAAGTGTAATTTCTATTTTCTTATCGTTCCTCCAGTTTAGTCCTCTACTTCTGGGATGTAACAGAGCAGTAATCATTGGGAGGGACCTATCAAGCCAACTCACCACACTGATGACCCGGAACAGGCCTCCTTTACTGCCAAAACATTGAGGCAGTAGTGGTTGCTGAGGAAATGAAGAGACGACCGTGAAGCTGCTCTACCAATCCCACCTGGTGGAATGACACGGTGATTCACCCATGAAGCCGCTTGTGCCCTGGTAGCAAGAGTCAGAAAGCCCCCCGGAATCATACAACCTCGCCAGCAGAAAGCTGAGGCAACCACTGCCTTAACTCAGTGCGAAATGGCCGCCTTCGCTGCTGCTTCCCCTTTGTGGGGACCTCCAACCAGCACACAAAAACAAAGAAACGAACATCGCACCCTGCATGTAATGTGTCCTATCGGCGTAAGCTACGAATAAATACCTCCCCTTCCAGAAAAACCGAGAACTGGAAGAGAAACCAATAGGCTCAGGAGAAAAAAAATCAGAAAGCCACCTATTGGAAGGACGACAGAACTGCTCGCAAACACCACCCTCTATCCAGAAAGGGTGAAAACGGCTCATTAGATGACAACGCCTGAAACTCCGAAACTCGTCGCACCGAACAACGAGCTATCAAAGCCACTGTTTATAACAGCAAATCCTTTACTGACGCCTGGAGTAAGAATCAAAGGACTCTTTAGCTAACGCCTCTAAGGCCCAATCGGGATCCCCCGGCGGCACCCAAAGTAGCGCAGTCGGATCCCAACTTAAGGAAACGCTACACAGCAATCCAAACACCTAGCGCTATTCCCTTCACAGACTCCTACAGCCGGAAACAGTCGCCCGCTGGATCTTCCAAGGAACTGTCCCGCTAGATCCTTCAGACACTGTCCTGCAGAGAACTCAGACCAAGGATACAGACACCTTTGTCGCCCGGACTTGCCGCCGTGAACAGCAGCCTTCCAAAAGGCGCCAACCATGGACCTACGTAGCAGAAGCAGCCTGCCTCCTTGCTCTCAACAAGGCGGCGAAGACTGCCGCAGAATAACCCTTCTACATGAGCCCCGCCCATACAAAGGCCAAACCGTAGGCGGGCACCGATCCACCTGAGACATTCGTCACGGACCTAGCCGCAGCAGAACGTCCGCTACCGACAACTTCTAGGAAAAGCCTGTCGAGTAGAGGAATGAGAAAAGCCTAGTACGGCCGTCTCGCCCAACCGGGCGCTACCAAGAGCACCTTTCTCCGAAAGCCTCGATACGCCAACTAGTTGCCCTATGAGAGCCCACAGGGAAAGGACAAGACAAAGACTTAATGGGAGCTTACTGACCCTCAACTTGGACGAACCATCAGCTGCCCCATTCCGCCACCAGAGGGACCTCTGGGTGAACCCCAAGGAAGCCAATAATATTAGCTAGCGCTTGAATTAATCCATAATGCACATTGGCCCCAAAAAGCAAATCAGGCTCTAGTCGATTCAACTCCCTGATCCTTTCCTGTTCCAGGCAAGTACACTGCCGTAAACACTGTGACCAGCGGAAGCATGCTCTCGCCTCCCCAGGCTCCAAAAATCGGAGCTTGTAAGGCCAGAGCATTGCCCCCAACGATCACTTCAGTGAACCATCTACTTTCCCATCTTGCGATAAAGAAGATTGCTAGGGCTCTGTTCCATACAGTGAGTCCGCACCCCCTGGAAGTGCAAGGTGTGCACCCACCCACGTAGTACCCAGGCGTGCCCCTGCTTAGCCTCAAAATGTCAATCAAGAACCGGCGAATTCAGGACAGCTGAATACTTCCTTTATTTTCCTTCCTTCTTTAGTTATTTATTTATATATATATTTTTTTAATTATTATTTATTTATTTTACAAAGACACCTCTAAACCAAAAATGCCTTCAGCATGTGTTAAGAGACGCTCTTTCTGTGTCAACAATATGAAGTAGAAAGAACTCCCAAACACAGGCATACTAATCCACGGCCGTCCTGCTAGAGTAACGCCCCATTCCATCTGACTGCACAAAGATGGACTTTTATATTTTAAGTTCAACTAGCACCGGGTGATATGAAATACAGCTCTCATTCCGCAGTGGCAATTGAGTCAGCAATAAAGAAGCTGAGAAACTGCAGACAAGTTCCCATTATACCACCTGGTAAAGACTCCATTTTTTAGACCACTGAAGCAAAAAAGCATGCGAGCGTGCCTTGTGTCCTGCCAGCAGCTGATCGAATTGAAGGGATTCAGTGTATGCAGGGCATTTTCCAGAGAACGCAAGGCCCCTCATCCAGGCTGACTCCACATTCACAGTCTAAACTGGCAGTCACCTTGGCTGATGCCGATCAGCGCGGAAGCCATCTTGAAAGCCCAGCATATGAAGTATGCCTACTAGAGTCTGAGTCGCTGCCATTGCTGCTAGAGAACTAGCCTGACTGCGTGCTTCTGGCCCCCCATTAAGGCATTCGCTGAACACTAGCAGAGACTCTCCGTACTGGAGAACCGCTGATAAATGGAATGGGAGCATAGATAGCTTCAAAGGCCAGAGTTCGATTTTGCAACCCCTCTCCGCTGAGCTGCCTTTTCCATATGTAAAATTAAACCACATATAGCCAAAATTAAGACATTACAAATCTACAGTAAAATTTTATAATTTGGGCAAAGCCAAACTAAACGGGAACATTTTCCATTAAGAAACCACACAACTATAAAATCCTTCCCATGACATAATGCTTATGGCAGAGCATTCCACATCTGTGGACTGGCCATGGCGCTCACCCAAGCACCTGTTACAACTATCCAAGAGAGTTAGCACCATAATTCCTTTTGACTTGAATATGATTACAGCGGATCATAGCGCTATATCACAGCAGCTAAGCCAAAATATTACCCTGCCATATAAACAGACTTTAACGCTTTATAGGACCCTCTATGGATAGCGGAAGGAGATTCTGGTAAATCAACATAGTTATGCCCCTTTTTCTTGGCTTGGCTTTTTTTTTTTTTTTTTTTAAAGTATAAGACTCCAAAAACCAAGTTTCTGCCAACTCCAATGAAATCAAAGCAGATTAGCTAAAATTACACGAACTGCTACTATAGCTTTGCAAGAAGCTACCAGCCCCCGCTGCACCCAGTTGTCCTTCCCCCCCTTATCCAGGGGGATTCTGCAGTGCAGGAAGCATTGCCCACCCCCTGCCAGCCTACTGCATCTGCCAGGGAGCTGAAGAGCAAAATAGAAAGTAGAACCCCTGGAAGCAAACAGTGTCCCGTCTCTGGGATTCAGGCGCAAAAGGTAAAAATCAAAAGTAAAATCAACAGTGTTAGCTAAAAATAAACAAGGCTCTCTCTCACTAAAGCGAGTTTCTTTTTCTTTTTGAAATCCCACTGAAGTCCGTGGGACCCAAGCTTTCGAACACAGCCCCTGACACTGTGCATTAACTGCAACCAGAAAAATGAAAGGAAATGAAACCCTGCTCTAGTAATAGATGAGAATTTCCTGGGAAAGGCCTGCTAAGCGTTGCTATGAAACCCACAGGCCTTCTTGCAGTCAGAGAAAGAGCAGTGGAATACACCAAACACCTTGCAAATGGAGGTCAGAGATTGTTGCCTGTGTGAACCTGATGAGTAATATGATTTTGTATTGTACCACTCACCCCCCAGGGATGGGGGCACGGAATACTTTATGTGATTCATGAGCAGCGCGGTCATTCGGTGGCCTTTAGGGCAGCAGAGCCCAACCAATGATACATAAATTAAGAGCTTTAAATCCTGGTCATATAAACTGGATTCTCAGACCTTACATCACATGACCGAGGCTCTGTGGTGATTTTTCCTGACCTGCAGATAATGGCTGCCTGCACAGTCACAGAAAGGCACTATTGAGTGTACCAGCTGCCCTCTGGTGGCCATAGACCGTAGCACAGGCACTTCCCGGTTGGCAGTTTAACTAACAGTGTATTTTTGTACATTCTAAGGTTTTCTAAACCTGTCCCTGTGAATTTTGGGCAATTGTCACTATAGAATACATAAAGGCACACTTCTAGGCTTTTCCACCTGCAAAACTACAAATTAGGGCTCTGCCCTTGAACCTAAAAGCTGGCAATTTTCCTAATATCCAGGGCCTGAACAGATGCTCCTCAGAGACATGATTAGGAGGGAAAGAACATGTGGTATCAGATCAATGCCAAAACTGCTGTCCTGTTTTTTAGTTTATTCTTATTTATTCTATAAAGAGGATTGACAACAGTCCCCCTTAATGCTGAGGAACCCCCTGGCCTAAAAAAAAAAACTACAAACAAAAGAAAGAAACAAACACTAGGCCCAAAAATTTAGCTATTCTGCCCGTTTTCCTCACGCAGGCAGCTCACTGCAACTCTTGCCGTGCGGTCCAAATACCTAGAGAGGAAATGGCCGCCCCTTTGCCAATGAATTTTGGCGCCAAGAACAGCCGCCGCTGCAAAAATGAGGCCTCAGCAGACCAACAGAGCTCGAAGGCCTTACCTGCAGGGCAGAAAGCCACGCAGCCTGCTCCTACCTCCTTGAATTCCTCCGATCCTCAAGCTGCGCTGATGCGCCTGGCAGTCACAGCGAGGATCGCTCAGCCGGTTCCACAGAGTAAAATTAAAATCCCGCAGCAACGGAGAGGCTCTGTCTCACACAGCTTCAGTGTGGCTGTACGGGTCCCAGAGCTTTCTCCCGTACAGTCCAGGGAGAGAGATCCGCACCGGCAAATGCCTGCAGCAAGTGAAAATCACTGACAAGGAGGGAAGGCGAGAGCTGCTACTAATTTAAAGAACCAGGCTCAAATTTAAAATGACTGTAAATAAGGAAATTTGCTCCTAACTAAAGGGAACTAATCCCCGATTGTCAATTAACCAAAGGTAACTGAATGAAAAGTAAAATTAAAAGTAAATGAAAGGTAAAAATCAAAAGTAAAATCAGAATTTGTCACACTAAATGCTCCTATCTGTTCCCCCCAAGTGAGCCCAGAAGCTAGGCTCACTATGTCCTCCTGCTGCAAGGAGACTGGACACACTGGAGGCTGATGGGAGATACCAGCAGGCTATATCCAGTGATGTCACAACTTTGACATGCCCAGTCTCCTAGCTGCAGGAAGAGGTGCACAACCCAGAAGTAGAGGACTAAACTGGAGGAACGATAAGGAACTAGCTCAACTTAAAGTAGACAAAGCGATGGGACCGGATGGGATACACCCTAGAATACTGATGGAACTTGGGGACGTTCTAGCAGCTCCACTGACTGACCTTTTCAATGCCTCGTTGGAGTCGGGAGTGGTGCCAAAGGACTGGAGAGAGGCTCATGTGGTGCCTTTACACAAAAGCGGAAGTAAGGATGTGGTTGAAAACTACAGGCCAGTTAGTTTAACTTCGGTGGTAAGTAAATTATTTGAAACGCTGCTGAAAGAGAAAATAGTGAGGTTTCTAGAGTCCAGCGGATTACAGGATCCGAGGCAGCATGGATTCACCAGAGGCAGGTCTTGTCAGACAAATCTGATTGATTTCTTTGACTGGGTGACCAGGGAGTTGGACCGAGGGAGAGCTCTAGATGTGGTGTATTTAGATTTCCGTAAAGCCTTTGACACTGTTCCTCACAGGCGACTTATAAACAAACTGAGCACCCTAGGGATGGACCCTAAAGTTACTGCTTGGGTTAGAAATTGGTTGGGTGGGAGGCGACAAAGAGTACAAGTAAATGGAGCTCACTCTGAGGAGAAGGATGTTACCAGTGGTGTGCCCCAGGGATCTGTTCTTGGTCCGATTCTTTTTAACATCTTTGTTAGTGATATAGCGGAAGGGCTGTTGGGTAAGGTTTGCCTCTTTGCGGATGATACCAAAATCTGCAATAGAGTAGACACCCAGGAAGGTGTAGATAACATGAGTAGGGATCTAGCTAAGCTTGAATAATGGTCTAGAATTTGGCAGCTGGGATTTAATGTTAAAAAATGTAAGGTCATGCATTTGGGCTGCAGCAATTCAAGGGAGCAATACAGTATAGGAGGTGAAGTACTTTTGTCCACTAAAGAAGAGCGGGACCTAGGCGTGGTTGTGTCTGATGATCTTAAAGTAGCTAAACAGGTAGAAAAGGCGACGGCAAAAGCTAGAAGGATGCTTGGGTGCATACGGAGAGGAATGGCTAGTAGAAAAAAGGAGGTGATAATGCCTCTGTATAAGTCTTTGGTGCGACCTCATTTGGAGTATGGTGTGCAGTTCTGGAGACCGCACCTTCAAAAGGATGTGAACAGGATGGAGTCGGTGCAGAGGGTGGCTACTAAAATGATTAATGGGCTTCATTATAAAGCATATGAGGACAGACTTAAGGATCTTAATATGTACACCTTAGAGGAAAGGCGGGATAGAGGTGATATGATTGAGATGTTTAAATACCTCCGTGGCATAAATGTTCAGGGAGAGAGCCTCTTTCA
Organism: Ichthyophis bannanicus; assembly: GCA_033557465.1. Lineage (NCBI taxonomy): Eukaryota > Metazoa > Chordata > Amphibia > Gymnophiona > Ichthyophiidae > Ichthyophis > Ichthyophis bannanicus. Next base: position 934,676,497 of record CM066034.1, read on the forward strand.
ATTGAAAGCAAGTTCTGCTACGAGGGGACATGGGATGAGGGTGAAGGGAGATAGATTCAGGAGTGATATGCGGAAATATTTCTTTACGGAAAGAGTAGTGGATCCATGGAATAGTCTCCCAGTGGAGGTGGTAGAGATGAGGACAGTAACTGAATTCAAAAAAGCATGGGACCAACACAGAGGATCTCTAAAGATAAAAAGTGGACTGTTGTAGTTGTTGTTATGGAAGGACAGACTAGATAGGCCATGTGGTCTTTTTCTGTCGTCATGTTTCTATGTTTCTAAAGGGCTGCAATCCGTGCGGCGCTCCTCTTTAAATGGAGAGTGGGCTGCCCCGATTGGTCAGCACGAGGCAGGCAACCCTAATACATGGCTATAAGATAGCTACTGAATATCACTGCTATATGTATAACTCTGTGAAATGCCCTGTTTGCCCCAGCACCATACAGAGAATGCTGGAGCAGTCAGAGTAAATGTTTAGCTATAGTGCCGCTGAAAATGGACAGATAAGGGATTTCTCTGCACAGCAGTTGTTGCTATGCTAAGTCCTTTTGAATACTGCGAGGATAGCAATCACAGGTGCAAGAAGAATATTTAATTATACCTGAGATATTAGTACGAGTAAAAGCAAAATTTTAGATAGTATATGGAGATTGGAATTTATTTATATTCTCTTATATACTGCGCTATTGTGCATCAGTGCGGTTTACATTGAACAAACTGAAATTACATTGAACAGGACATTATAACTTGGAGATAACTATTTTACAGGGAACATGGGCTATGGAGGGTTAAGTGGCTTGCCCAAGACCACAAGGAGCACCTGTGGGACTAGAAACCCCAGTCCTTCCGGCCCAAGGTTGCTGTCCTCTAGTGGGATTTGAACCCCCGACCTTCCGGTCTGAAGTACCTTGCCCCAACCACTAGGCCACTCCTCCACTCCATTGAAACGTCAATGTCAGCAGTATTTTAGAAAAGGCTTTGCCAGACATGGAGCCTTTTCTAAAACGGTGCAGGAGCGGATGTGTATTTGCCAATACGTGGAACTATACATGGGAAAAATCAAAGGAGGCAACTCGGAAACTTCCACGTCTAAGTACTGCCACTAACACCTATAAGTGGGCCATTTTGCAAACCAACATGTTAAGTGCTACCAGTTAACTACAGATGCCAATTTGGAGGGGGAAACAAACAATAGAAGATTAAGTAGGATAATGCCCTTAAATTCCTCCTATAAAGGACTGGCCAAAATGAGCACTTTTTCAGAACCTAAAAAAGTCAGGGAGCAGGTGCAAGTCCCAACTTGGACAATTTTGATCATACACATGCATTTCCTACATATAATGGTGAATGCATACAGCATAGATTTTTGATCTGCTCAATCCCTACCCAATCATGCTCCCAAAAGACCCACTTCCAATTTCTATTTATTATGGGCATCCACATGAAAATTTAGTCCTTTTAAAAACACAGAATTTTGCAGATGGAAATTGTGCAGAAGACTTCTAAAATAACCTCACTTAATGTTTTCATTGACAAACTAATGCTGTTTTTCTGATCTATTTTCAGGAAGTTGTTGGAAGGCGAAGAAATGCGTTTTAGCACCGGAGGAATCAGTATTTCAACAGCAAATCCGAATCCCAGTTATGCCTTTCAGCCCAGAGCTTTTAGTTCTTCTGCCTCAAAAATAACATCCACCCCAGTATCTCATAATAAAAGGGAAAAGGATGAGTCTTTGAAGATGGTCTCCAAAATGTCAACTCAAATAGGGGAGACCTTTGAGGAGATTATCGAGGAGACCGTCGTGTCTAAGAAGACGGATAAACCAGAGCATGAGGAAATAAACAGCGAAATTGCAAAATTTAAACCTTGAGAGAAGCTAGATTGACATTTTAGGGGGGAACAATATACACCTGATCCGTTTAGTTGCAAATATAAATTGTGGGGCTTATTGCTCAATGGAATGTTCGTAAGGCTTTAAATATTATCCTGAATGCCAATGACAAAATGATCACCCTAAGAAAATATTTACTATAATCACTACTTGTTTTGGGAGCACTCTACTCCGGCAATAGAATTGGGGAGAGTTTTGAAAAATAACATTTCCTTTTTTAAAGCTTTCCTCTGAAATCTAGAAGGCAACTAAGAAGGGGAAACCTTTATTGCCAAAGCCACTGCAATTGTAAAACGGCAGCACTTGTTATGGCACTGTTTCAGAATCAGGGGCCGCTATTTACACGAAGGTAGTAGAAACACGGTAGTGTTTGAGGAAATTATATTTACAAGGCTCTGCTTCTCTCCTTCACCCACACACAAAACAGCGGAACCTCACAGTGAAGTTTAAAGCCCTCTTCAGTAGATTAGCCAGTCTGCTAGTGAAGATACGTTGACCTTTCTTGTACAGATGGATGTCATCTCTGTCTGCTCTGCAACCCTTGGAACATCAGGTCTATGAAGGCATAAGGCATTTACTCAGAATCTGAACTCATCTATGTTCTGGGTACTTTGCAGATATCATTACATATGAAAGCAAAGTGCGGTGTTGTTGTTGTTGTTAAGTGCCGTCGAGTCGGAGTCGACTCATGGCGACCCTCTGGATAGCTATCCTAAATTGTGTTCGGTCTTCAGTCAGGCGGCTCATTGTTGACAAACTGGTACCCGTAGCTGCTGTTATTGTATCGATCCATCTCATTGCTGGCCTTCCTCTTTTGCGTTGACCCTCTATCTTGCCAAGCATGATGTCTTTCTCTAATGATCCCTCTCTTCGCATGATGTGTCCAAAGTATGAAAGTCAAAGTCTTGTCATCTGAGCTTCTAAAGAAAGCTTAGGTTTGATCTCCTCTAGTACCGACTGGTTTGTTCTTCGAGCAGTCCATGGTATACACAGTATTCGCCGCCAGCACCATAATTCAAAGGCATCAATTTTCTTCCTGTCTTTTTCACTGTCCAGCTTTCACATCCATATGATGTTATTGAAAATACCATGGCTTGAACAAGTCGAATCTTTGTATGAAGAGAGACATCTCTGCTCTTCAGAATCTTATCTAGGTCTTTCATAGCCATTCTGCCAAGAGCAATGCGTCGTCTGATTTCTTGACTGCTTGTTGCTTCTTTATTGATAGTGCGGTATACAGTCACAATTACATAGGTCCTGTCTAATCTTAGCTAGGACCTATGTAATTGTCCTGTCGTTAAGTTACAATGAAAAGCATAGGTGAGAATACAGATCCCGGCCGCGCATTTAAACGCGGCCGGGCACAGGTGGGCGCCGGCGGGTCAAGGGTTAACCTTGGGGGGGGGAGACGGGGCGGGGGGGGAGGGCAGCGCGGTCGGCGATATAAAGGCCCGTAGCGCATTTGCTCGTCCTCTTTCTCCTCCTCACGGTGCCGCTCGGAAGGCGATCATCTTACCGCAAGTTACGGACACGTGGAGGGCCGCAGAAGACCTGAGGAATCCAACGCGGGGGAAGTGGTCTGCCGATAACACTCTCCGAAGCCAGCGGGTTGCTTAAGGTTTGAGCGGCGTTTTTGCAATCAGCCTATCGGGGCCTGGCACACAGGATTGTGGGAACTCGGGAGGGTGGGGAGGGAGTGAGGGAGGAATGGGGGGGGGGTTGGGAATGAGCGGACGAACAAAACGTTAGGGTAAATGTGGCTCAAATGGAGGACCCTCAGGGGAAGATTCGGCTATGCACGGGGAAGGCACAAAATAATAGAAAAAGAGGCATTCAAACATGGCTCAGCTAAATAGCGATCCCTACACGAGGGCAATCAAAGGGGGTAGACTGTGTCACAAGGCTCAAACCGCATGGCGCGGCACCGATCCGGTTACCGAACGTATGTGGTTTACAAAGGAAAAAAGAAAGGGAGAGGGCTGGATGGATTACGAGACGGAGGAGAAAGGGGTGATATACCTAATCAGGGATAGGGCACGGTAACCCAAGATGGTTCCGGTGAGATGTTACAGTTTCTTGACACGATGTTCCTAGCCCGGGAGGATGGCAGTTTGAGGTAGAAATGGTAGAGCACATAAGTGAGGGGGTTCATTCGAAAGGGTATTTATCTTGTCTTTTCTTTAAAACATTGGGGTCTGTGTATCTTATCTTGCTTGCTTCATATGACGGTATGATCAGTAGTTAAAGAGCGCTGTTATTTAACACATGCAGTGGCTGCCATCTAGTGGCAAGTAATGGGTATTCATCGTAGGAGTGAGGATAATGTGTATGTTTTGTTTTTCTTTTTTTTTTTGGCTTGCCTTGCTTAATATGCCTGTATGGTCAGTGGAAAAGGGGGGCACTGTTAGTGAGCACAGGCAGTTGCTGCCAGCTAATGGCAAGAAATAGGTATTCATATCATGAGTGTTGTAAAGGGGGATTTGATGTTTTATAGTAGTGGGACCTCACGTGCCTTTCCCACACACATATTGTCCAGTATGCTGCATTCAGGGAGGCGATGGACTGCAGGGGGGACACTGCACTGAATGGGAGGGAGCATCCAAAAAAAAAAAAAAAGTGTGTATGGGTAGGTGTGTATGTATATATATATTTACGGGTAGATAGATATATATATGTGCGTACGTATATATAGATATAGAGATAGAGGTGTATGTATGTATATATATATATATATGTGTATAGGGGCAGATGACGGGAGGGGAGGGCCAGAACGCTGGTACCCCGTCAGCTGTAAAGTCCCTAAAAGTGCAACGCTAATGTGCCTTTTTTGGTCCCTCCGTGTTCCTCCCATAGCATTTTGATACAGGCAATACAACATGCCACGAAGGGCAGCACATGGCGGAGAAAGGAGCCTGGGGAGACACCACAACCCGGACGGAGCGAGCAAGGGTCGAACGACCCGCGGTGCTACAAAACGGGCACCTGCAAAAGCTGCCAAAGAAAACGCCAGTGGCGGAGATGGTTCGCGCAGGAGCCGCGCAGCTAAGAGTTCGCGATAGAACGGTCCGGACGCTGCGCAACCACAGGTACAATCGACATCCAGTCCGGAGCTGGAGGAGCTGTTGCGGCTCATACGCGAGCAGGTGAACCAGCACGGCCTGAATGCTTTCAAGCAACGGCTGGAAGCAGCTAACGTGCAGCACGATGAACCGCCGGTCCCGAGTGACAGCACGCCAAGCAGCAACTCGGCAAAGGGCGACAGTACGCCAGGCAGCAGCGCGGCGACAGCGGACAGCGCGCCCAGCACCAGCACTGCGCATGGCAGCAGTGCACCGCTCACCTCAGCGGCCCAAGGTAAGCTGACGGGCAACAGGGGGGCACTAGCAGGATTGTCATCCTCGTCATCTGAAGAATCAGTCTCGGAGGACGAGGGAGACATTTCCTTGGCGAACGCTATGCGCAGCATGTTGAAAACTTTTAAAAGAAAAAATAATAGAGCTCATAAGCAAAGACGGTTAACCAGTGTTTGGGCAGGGCAGAGTGACACACGCACACAGACACCTGACGACGGGAAATCCGCACCCTCCGGGGTAACACCCACAACTACGCTAACCAGCCCAGTGGCGGTGAGCGGAGACCCGCGCTGCGGAGTAAGCTCCCTAGCCAGCGCAGTGCCCAAGAAATTGAAAAAACGAATTTGGCGGAGAGAATATATCGATATATTCTCGTTACTGATCAGGGATCAGGACGGAGAAATAATCGAGGGCAAAGAGAAGGATAAGAAGTGGGAGAAGAAGCCTAAAATTGCGAAATCCATTAATTGGGTGTCGGCTTTCCACATTTTTATGAGCGTGGTCCTGGAGCGTGAGCCAGAACTGAACCAGTACCTAATTAAGTACTTGGACACAATAACGCGAGCACACAAGCAATTAGGGGGGTGGGCCTGGCTTAACTATGACGTTAAGTTCAGGCAAAGCTTAGCCGAAGACCCAACCATGACCTGGCAACACAGGATCGTGGATCTCTGGCTAGAAGAGATGGCACCCAATAGGCCATACTGCCAGGAAGGGTCCGTTCAGTCCTTTCAGGCGCCACAATGGCGGCAGGCCTCCCAGACGAACGGGCGCAGGGCATGCCGCCAGTTCAATGCGGGGAACTGCACGTGGCGGCCTTGCAAATTTCGACATGTGTATGCCAACTGCGGGGGTAACCACCCAGTCACAGTTTGCCGCACCAGTAAAGACAATAAGTCCTTTCGACCAGGGCATCTACGGGGAGGCGATGGCGATGGACCCAACCCCATCAGGCTTGACCACATGAGACCGTGGCTACGCGCTTATCCGCGCCGAGACGATGCTCTCAGTATCGAGAGCGGCTTCACTTACGGTTTCAGGATCCCGGTTGCAGCCAACCCGATAGCACATGGAGTACGCAATTCCCCATCTGTCAATAAATTCATCAACGTAGTCCAACAAAAATTATCAAAGGAACGAGAGTTGGGGAGGGTGGCAGGCCCATTTAGGACCCCACCCATCCCAGATTTGGTACTGTCCCCACTGGGAATCGTGCCTAAGAAGGAGCCAGGAAAATTTTGCCTCATACACAACCTATCATACCCCAAGGGGCGCTCAGTGAATGATCAAATCGATCCGGCGATATGCTCGGTGAGATATTCGACGATCGACTACGCGATAGACCTCATAAAAAAACGGGGCCATCAGGTGAAACTCGCCAAGGCGGATATTGAATCAGCCTTTCGACTCCTGCCGGTCCACCCTGAGTCCTTTGGGTTGCTGGGCTTCACCTTCAATGGTGACTATTACTTTGATAAGTGTCTGCCCATGGGTTGCTCGATATCGTGTGCGTACTTCGAACAATTCAGCACATTCTTACACTGGGTGGTAGCGGATATCGCGGGCTCAGGTACGCTGGTACACTACTTGGACGATTTCCTCTTTATTGGAAGCGACCGGGAAGACTGCCAAAGAGTCCTCAGGGTCTTCGAACAAGTAGCCGAGCGCTTTGGTATTCCGCTGGCGGGTGACAAGACCTGTGGGCCCGTGGAGATCAACACCTTTTTAGGTATTGAGATAAACGTAGCAAAGCAACAGTCACGCCTTCCGGAGGACAAGATACAAAAATTGAGAGCAGCCATTCAGGCCCGCAGAAAGGCTACCTTGGAGCAATTTCAATCAATGCTGGGCCTGTTATGTTTCGCATGCAGAATCATGCCTATGGGACGGGTCTTCTGCCGTCGCATAGCAATCGCGATGAAAGGGATCCGGAGAAAGCATCATAAGATCAGGATCATGCACGGCATAAAAGAGGACCTGCGCATGTGGGAATTCTTCTTGCAATCCTTCAATGGACTGACTTTCTGGCAGGAGCTGCCGGTGTCGAACGGAGACATTGACCTGTTCACAGATGCCGCCGGGGGTACGGGATTTGGGATTTACTTCAAAGGCGCATGGTGCGCGGAGGAGTGGCCCCCTGAATGGCACATGGTAGGTGCAACCAAAGATATCACATTCCTAGAGCTTTTTCCCATAGCCGTGGCAGTAGCCATGTGGGCCCCGCAGCTCCGGCGCAAGGCTATCACTTTTCACACGGACAATATGGCAGTAGTGTATGCCTTGAATGGAATGCGCGCACACACTCAAGGGGTGATAGCGCTCCTACGGCATATAGTGCTGACATGCCTACTGCATAATATAACTATCAGGGCGAAGCACTTACCCGGTTCTCTTAATAACCTTGCTGATGCTCTCTCTCGTTCCAAGATCTCACTATTCCGATCCCTTGCGCCCAACGCCGACGCCGCCAAGACACCTGTCCCGGATCAGGCATGGGATCTTGGTCCACTGAAGTATGGGAGCTGGTATTGGGTTCACTATCCGAGAGGACAAGGAGAAAATACCTAACGGCCTGGGAGAAATTCCGGGTTTTCTGTATGACGAACAGGATTAAGGAAGTTTACCCTACCACGGGATCCATTCTACGGTGGATCCTGCAGCAAAAATGCAAGGGTGTGAAAAAATCAGCGGTGCAAGCACAACTGGCGGCGATCACTTTCTTTACGAAGGCGATGGGCGGTAGCAGCCCCAGAGCGGACTTTGTCATAACAAGGGTGATGAAGGGCTGGACGACTGAACAGCCCTGCAGAAGGGAGTTACGGTGCCCTATAACACATCTAATGTTGCATAAGCTGATAGAAGTCGCGGGCCGCATATGTTTCGACAATTTCGAGACGCTGCTGTTCCGATGCGCCTTTTCATGGGCCTTCTTTGGAGCATTCCGCGTAGGCGAGTTAGTCGCATCGGCGAGTAGGGCTAACGCCGACGGGGGCATTAGGGAACGAGATATCAGCATGATTAATGGTATACTCTCGCTGCGGGTCCGGAGATCCAAGACAGACACGGAGGCGAGAGGCACCACGATAAGATTAGCCCAGCTAACAGGGGACCCATCATGTCCAGTAAAAACCTTTGCTGACTATCAGCAAATCCGGCCGAAGGGGTCAGATCACTGGCTGGTGCACTCGAACGGTGTCCCCCTATCGCGCTTCCAATTCGCCAAGGTTCTGAAGCAGGCCCTAGAGGTAATAGGCTTGAAACCGTGCTTTTACGGCACTCATTCCTTCCGGATCGGCGCCGCTTCCACGGCGGCTAGCCTGGGGATGACCAAGGAGCAGATAATGGGCATCGGTAGATGGCGCTCCGATAGGTACAAACTATACGTGCGCCCGGTGTAACGCCACGGGGCAAGCCTTGAGGAGGCAAGAGACGCAAGAGACACAAAAAAACCCAAAAAAACCCCCACACAAACAGATACAAAAAAAAAAAAGAAAAAAAAGAAGGAACATAAGAACACGAGTGTTGAGTTTGAAGTAGTTCTGTGATACGTCCGAGTTCGCTTGTTTTACTTGTTTTCAAGCTGTGTTACCTCAAACGGTGCGATGACAGTGTCCAACGAATTTGTATTTTCAATGATGTATATAGGTGGCAGACCCGGACGGGAAGCGTGGATATGCGGCCATTCATTCGTGCATTGGGCGGAAAGGAGAGCAGCCATCAGACCACAAGGCCCTAATTTGGGCCTCCCCACAGATAAGGTGACAGTGAAGTGGATAGGCCGTCGAGGTATGGTGTGGGACCAGTTGTTACCGTCCCTCTTGCGGGTGCGGAATGCAGGGGGGCGCCCCTGGGCGATAGTCATCCACCTCGGCAGTAATGACCTGACGAGTACCCGCAGTGTTGAACTAACAAGAAAAATGCAAATAGACATTGTCAGACGGCTGCCTAGGGTGAGAACTTACACAATCTTGACGATGCATATATTCATATGATTCTTGCAAGGTATTGCGGGTATTGTAGTTCATTCACTCCCAAACACAGCTGATGACAATAATTTGAGTTGTGAAACCAAGTGGTAAGATCAATAAAATACTTCTTTTATTGATGGGGTTTAATTCACCCAGCACATGTATGCTTGATAGCACTATAAATGAGGTTACTTGCTTGCAGTGTTTAAAATGGATAACAAAAAGTCACAAAGTAAACCAGAAAACAACCTTCAGCTTGTCAGGCAATTAGCTAATGTTTTCTTAGCAAGTAATTACCAAATACAAAGGCACAAAGTAAAGAATAAACTTTGCTGGTTAGGTTAACTTCTGCTTATTTTCCACGCCGATCTCAGCAGTGATTCTCCCTTGCTCACACACACAATCAGGTGCAGCCCTAATTACTATCAATGGACCAGCTGAAAGCCTTTAGCTGGCTGGCTGCTACTGTGTGAGCCCAAATCCTGCTTTAAGAGCTGTTTGCAGTGGAAATAAAGAACAAAGTTAGGTTTCTTTGTGATGGCTGATGTGTTTGCTCACGGAAAACTAGCAATAGCATTTAGATAGAGAACAGTCCATATAAATAGTTTCATCTGCTGTATCTCTCTCTTCATCAACAATCATAGGGTCAATATCATACATTGGCACAGATGAGTCTTTCATTAAGGCACTATCATGAGAATGCTTATTCCCTTGCTGCCATTCTCTATTATAGATAGGGTCTGGATCAGTGTTCATACCTGAGCCTCTCCTGCCATCATAATTCCTCTCTGTAAAGCCTGGCCAATATGTAATCCAATTCTGATGTCCAGCCTTCCAATCTTGATCCCTGGACACTGGATCTCCTCTCACATACCTTCTGGCCTTGGTCTGAAAGTCCCTTCCACGTGCAGTCTTCTCTCTTCCAGGTAGCCACTGGTGATTCCTATCTCTGCCACTCCATTCCTCTGGCTGAATCCAGTCCAATGGACTCTGCTGGATTTTGGAATACCTCCCAGTATGAGTACTGCCTTGGAATCTCCCAGACCTTCCAATAGCCTTTCTTATCTTCCTTCCAGAGAGTTTCCTTCTCTCTCTATCTGCGTGGCTTTTGCTGAAGCTGTTCTTCCAACTGTTGCTGAAACTGTTATCTGAAGAAAAAGCTCTACTCTTATCCTGTTCTAATGTGTGCTGCTCCCTAACACAGCGCAGCTGTGTTGAATCAGGCCCTGCCCTTTGAGATGAGTGCTTAGGGATTACCTCATAGCTCTCTTGATTGCACACACATTCTCTCACTTCAGCCCCTCTCATGGCTGCTGGAAACCTGGTGCATTCTGGGACTGGTAGTCTTTTAATGTGAAAACTCTGTTTTCTTGCTTCTACCAGAACTGACAGGTTGCTTGTTCAGAGTCACATCATCTTTTCTATAGCTCCTACCTGAGCTATGATAAGCTTCCTTATTACAACATGCAGACACTGGCGGATACCTTCCCGGGTACATTATTGGTCTGGTCACACATCGTACCTCGGCGAGTTTGGAGGGGCGAATGGTCGCATCAGGCAGTGGAACGTACCAGGAAGAAAGTGAACAGATGGATGATGCGATTTATGGACGCAATTGGGGGGCATAGCATCGTTCACGATCTTATAGAGGAGAAGTGCCCCGGCTTGTATCGTACAGATGGCGTACACCTATCCGAAATCGGGATGGATGTGTTCCTCTGTGCAATACAAGACGCGCTGGAGCGTCTATGGCAGAAACAACTGTTGGCCACAGCGGCAGGAGAGGGCCCATCTCGAGGTGGGGACCCCCCGGCGAGCGAGGAATCGCCGCCGGGAGGGATTGGCAGGAGAGATAGGGACCCCTCCTCTCGAGAGAGCGCACAGCCCAGACATGATAAAGGGGGATTGGAACATAGAGGATGTGTCCGTAAACGGGACACTGAGTGGAAGCAGGAACAGTGTCCCGAGGGCCTCCCGATGCTTTCACGGCGGGAGAAACGAGTATAGAGATTCCCAACGTAGCCCTGCTCACGCCTTTGACGGGGACTTGGGCAGAGGCAGATCGGGACACTGTTGCAAGAGAAACAGAGCCCAGAACAGGGCCGGTTAGCGAAACATCCCTGGGAAGATATCATGCTAGTAAGAAACGCCGGCAGTGGGGAAAAGGTTGGGACGGCCGTTTTCCAGAGATCCCTGCCGAGCGACAAGAACCTAATCAGAGTGGGCTGTGCCTCTAGTGAAGGGTTGAAGCGTAATTTAATGTCATACATTGTCATTTACTATATAAATGGTTGTATGTTATTTATGAAGGATTCTGTAAATAATTACGTGATAAGATTATGCTGTGGCCAACAGTTTCGTGTACTGTACTTTCCAAAATATGTTGTTAAACAAATAAATACTGGGTGTTTTGTTGCAAATTCCGTGTGAGCGCAGTTATTTTAGGTAGGGGCGAGGGGGGGAGGGGGCAGGGGAGGCGGGGCGGGGGTAGAGACCCGAGGCCTCTATGCTGGTCGCCCGGCTGAGTACCTTTTACATTTCAATGTTCTATTTATTTATTTGTGATTTTTTTCTATACCGCCCCCTTCCCATAGTCATGGGCGGTTTACAATAGAACAAACTAGTATACATGAAACACAGGGTAACAGTGATACATAATCTACAGGTGAACTATTTACATGTACAATATTTACAAATTAACTATATACACTACTAAATAGCACTGGAGTGTCCTTGAATTTCTATCATGTTATTCAGTGATGAGCCAGGAATCTGTGTAGGGAATGGGTATGTGTGTGGGTTGCAGCTAAGATGGGTAGATTTCGTTATTGTGAAGTATTTTGTTGTTGTTGAGTATATTACCATAGTGTTCGATGAATAAGCATGTTTTGAGTTCCTTCCGGAATGTCTGGAGATCTTTAAATCGCTCTTAAAATATACGGTAGAGCTTTCCATAGGGTAAGTGCAACATTGGTAAATGCTCTCTTGCTTGTGGATTGGTTCATTTTATGAATGTCTCTGGGAACTCTTATTGTGTTTTGAGTGGGTTCTCTTCAGATTCTTTCGGTGGTGGGTATGATGGTGCAATGTCATTGATGAGTTTAAAGCAGTCTTTGCTCAATTGTCCAATCATTTAGATTCCACAAATTTTCTCCACCCCCGCCAATCCGGTTTTTGCCCACTATTCTTCTTGCTTTCCTCAATGAGATACGCCTTGCTCATGATCTTGGTGACATCTCAGTGATAGTATCTCTGGACCTCTCAGAGGCTTTCGATCTTGTTGACCATTCACTTCTCCTCTCTCGCTTGTGTGAAGCCAGTCTTTGTGGCACAGTTTACCGCTGGTTCCGCTCATCTTTTTTCTTGGTTCTATGCAGTCCTCTCTTGCACTACACCGGCTGTCTCTTCTGACCCTGTCCCCCCTCACTATGGTGTTCCTCAGGTCTCTGTATTGGCACCTCTCTTGTTTAATGCTTTCCTTGCACCATTTGCTCTCCTGGTTCAACAGTTTGGAATAGCTGCCTACTATTATGCTGATGACCTTGTTCTCCTTCATCACACCTGTCCCCTTCAACCTGAACTCTCCCCCTCAACTCTTGCCTTATCTTTGTTGCTAACTGGTTGACCACCAACTGTTTACACCTCAGCCTGATGAAAACACTAGCTATTTGGTTCACTCACGGCAATCCATCCCCCCAGGTAGCACTAACCCTTGCAGGTACCCCCATCCCCTTGGTGTCATGCTTTCGTTATCTCAGGGTTTTCCTTGAACCTGATCTTTCATTTCAGGATCATCTCTCTCATGTTATATGAAACTCTTTCTTCTTCCTCTGCCAGATCCAAGCTGTTCGCCCTTTCCTCACTACACAAGCTATCACTACTCTTTTGTTGTCCCTTCTCATGTCTCGTCTTGATTTCTGCAACTCTGCCCTTGCCAGAGTTCCTCAGATTCAGCTACACAGACTACAGCTAGTTCAGAACACAGTGGCCCGTATTGTCACTAATTCCACTCGTCAGGAGCATGTAACCCCCCCTTCTCATCCACCTTCACTGGCTTCCTGTAGAATATCATATTTGTTTTAAAATTCTCACTATGGTTTATCAAGTTGTTTACACTCATAACCCAAAATATTTGGCACATCTCCTTCAGTTTCACACTCCCAGTCAATATCTCTGGTCAGCACACATAAATCGCCTCCACCTCCCCGTGCCCATCTGCAATCCACCCATAACTCTGCCTTTTTCTTCATTGGTCCTGCACTATGGAATTCACGTCCCACCTCCCTCAGGCTGGAGCAGAACTACAGCATTAAAGTCCATCTAAAACCCATTTATTCTCTGCTACTGACCTCCCTGCCCCCCCCCCCCATGTCACCTTTTCTGTGTTGTCCGTCTCCTCTGTTTGGTCTGCTTGATTGCTCTATTCTCTGTCCTGTCTTGCACTGTAATTTCTTTTTCCTTCTCCGGCCTTTGGCCATCTTTTTATTTTATCGATTGAACACCTCCTTGTTGTTATGAAGGGCAGTATATCAAATGTAATAAACACACAAAGGAGATCATAAGTGTTTTATATTTGATCCTACTTGTAATGGGTAACCAATGAAGTTTATAAAGAATTGGGGTTGTGTGTTCTGATCTATGGGTTTTGCAGATTATGCGTGCTGCAACTTTGAGCCATTTGGAGTTGATTGGTGATCTTCCTTGGTAGACCTTGCAATATGCTATTACAGAAGTCAAAATGAGGTGTGATCAACGCTTGGCATACTGACCTAAAATCATGACTATTTAGTGGCTTTAAATGTTAGATCATTTGTAACTTAAAAAAGATAGATCTTGTGACTAGTTTTATGTGTGATTCCATGTTGAGAGACTAACCAAAGGTAATCCCAAGGTATTTTACTTCATTTTTACTTCCAGATCAGCCTCCTGTGTTGTGAATTTTGGGGGTATAGTGAAGTTCTGGTTCCGGTTAACATATAGTGCTTCTGTTTTGTTGTAATTTTTAGGTTATGTGTCCTCAGCCGCTTTGCTGTTTCATTGAGGCAGTTCGATAGATGATTGTGGGTGGGGTTATATCTATAGGGAGGTATAACATAATATCGTCCGCATAAATATGATACCCCACTCTGAATTTTTTTTTAAGATATTGCAAATTGGTTGTAAGTATAAGTTAAATAGTAGTGCTGATAGGAAGGACCCTTGTGGTATACCTTGCTCTTGTTTAAAGGTTGAAGATGTTTGTTGGTCAATCTTAACTTGAGTGTGGTCTGATATATATAGGACTTAAACCATTGGTACACAGTGCCCTTTAGACCTATCTGTTTGAGTCTTGCCAGAAGTAGGTTGTTAAATATCCACTATATTGTTTGTCACTTTCCAGAGCTCAATGCTGTGTAGCTATGAATAGTATAACAAGCTCCACTACTTTACCATAAACCAACCATTTGATGCATAATACAAAAGCGATAATTTTTAAAGCGATCAGATCTCAGAATCGAAAATGGCTATATACTGCATAGACTTTCATGGTGCAGTAAAATGCCTTCAATACATCAATGATCTGTAATATCGCTAGTTTTTATCTATCTTGTTCTTCTATGTTTTATTTCTTATATTTATATATTTTCAATAAAATTGCGCTGCAACTAGGGCAGTATCTTTTTTCTCTCACGGCTTGCTGCTATGCTAGTAATAGTCCTACTAGTAATAGTAGGTTGTGACTAATGCTATCGAAGGCAGTTGCAATATCCAGGAAAATGAGTATAAATGCCTGTTTAGGGTTAGCTATACCTCTTATAAGTTTATCGAAGAGGGCTAGGATGAGGGTCTCTACACCATGGAACAGTCTAAAGCCATATTGTTGCTCATCTAGCGGGGGAGTTTAGGTCAGAGTAGTCCTGTAGTTGAGTTTGGATAACATTTTCTATAACTTTTGCCATGAATGGAAGGGCTCGATATTGGTTTGTATGAATTAGGATTTTGCATGTCTAGAGATTTGTTTTTAGGAATAGGTCAGATTATCAAGTGTTTTAATTCTAGAGGTATATACCTCTGTAACAGGGATTGGTTGACTATTGTAAGAATAAATGAGGACAGTTCAGTTTTAGCTGCCTTAATCCAACTAACAGGACATGGGTCGAGTGGTGATGTGGTGGTATTGATTTTGGAGATTATATTTTTATATTTTTTTAAGCTGTGCCAATTGTTTGTGTTTGATGGGTCATTTTCATTATGTAAACATGGGATATCTCCAGAATCTTGTCATTTTAATTTATTCCTGTAGTGGTTGGCAAGAATCTGTGGCTTAATGCTAATATTGTTTGCTTCTGGGCTAGGCATTTGAGTAAGGGTTTTTACTATTTCAACAAGTTCCCTTGGATGGTTAAGTGATTTAATGAGTTTCAGAGTGGTATTCTTTTTTTCTATTGTTGATAGATATTTTGTATGATTGGAGAGCATTCATATAGAGTAATTTGGCATTTCCAATTTAGTTGATCTCCATCTGTGCTCAAGTTTCCTTAATTTTTGTTTTAGCCTTCTTAGTTCCTTTGTGTACCATTTTTCAGTGTGTTTTGGTGAGGTACAGCAGCGCGAATTTGGTGCAATTGCAGCTTCAGAGATTGAGGTATTCCAATTATTTAACATTTTATCCAGATCAGGTAGTGTCAAGTCAATTTGTGGTAGTATCTCATTTAGAAATGCTTCCTTATTAAAGGATTTGAATCTCTTTCTATGTAATTCTAAGTTTTGAGTTAAATGTGAGGCGAGAGGTATTGGTAAGTTGAACTCTACTACATAATGGTCTGTCCAGGGAACCTGGATTACTTTTGGCATCGAGTGGTGGTCATTTATTAATGGATTGGTGGGTATAAATATTAGATCTAGGGTATTATCTTTTTCATGTGTAGGTGTCTGTACTATTTGCTGGTAACCCAAATCGGCCATTGAATCAAGGAATGATGTGGCTTGCGCATTGTGAAGGGATAGTACTGTAGGTTGAAATCATCTAGCATTATTTGTGGCTTTAAGGATGAATTGCAGGCAGTTTCCAATATAGATGTGATATTATCTGAATTTGAGGAGAGTGGTCTATATATTAGGGAGATTGCAAGGCTTTTGTTCTCAGCTTTAAGTATGTCCATTTTATCTAGATTATTGCATAGGCAGAGGGAGGCTTTTAGATTTTGCTTTATCAATATAACATTTCTATGTATGGACTTTCTATGGGCCTTAGTCTGCTCCAAATAGAAGGCCAAGGCTCTTTTGAAGTCCAATGTGTGCAATATGCTTTCCCATTTGTGAACAAGGTGTCTTGGGGAAAAGGTTAGGACTACTGACTGATTAAGTTGAAAGGCCGACGCAAACTTAGGAAGGAATTTATATAAAACCACCCTATTGTTTAAAACTTGGAATAAGGTGGATCTGATATTAAGGCCTGAAACTTGCTAACTCTGTGTGCCGAGGTTATCACCACCAAAAATAAGACCTTCCAGGTCAGAAACTTCAAACTATAGGTATCCAGTGGTTCAGAAGGAACTTAATCAGCTGAGTTAAAACTATGTTGAGATCCCAAGACACTGAGGAAGGTTTGTGCAAAGGTTTCATTAGAAGTAAGTCCCACATAAAGCGAACAACTAAAGACTGCAGAGACATAGGTCTACCTTCTACATGAGGGTGATAAGCACCAATTGCACTGAGGTTTACCCCTTATCAAGTTGGTCCTTCAGGCCAGACTCTGCCAAATGTAGAAGATATTCAAGCAGATTTTGGGTGGAATATGAGAAAGGATGTAGGGCCTTTCTCTCAAACCAAACAAACCTCTTCTATTTAAAACCATAAACCAATGAATGGAATCTCTTCTGGAAGTTAAGACGACACTGACCCACCAATAGCAAGTTCAGGGAGGACAAGGTAAGCCCCTCAATATTCAAGCTACGAGGACTAGGGACTTGATGTTGCAGTTCAACATCATCCCTCAGTCTTGCACAATCAGGTTTGGTGAAGAGTCCAGATGAACTTGTCCCTTAATGAAAAGCTAGAGGAGAGAACCAGGTTTGTCTGGACGAGTAAAGGGTTATGAGGATCATGGTGCACTTGTCATCTATGAGTTTCATGAGAGTCTTCAGTATCAGAGGTATAGCAGACTATGCAGACAGAAGACTCTCCCGAAGTCAAGGAGGAAGACATTCAATGCTAGTTGGCAGTGTGTCCCCACTCTGGAGTAGAACCAAGGCACTTGTTTGTTCTGAGGAGTGCCAAACAAATCCATTGAATGGATTTCCCAGTCCAGAAAGATATTCAGACACTTCTCTATCTAGGGCTCATTCATGTGTTGAAGGACACTGCTCAGTCTGTACACCAGGGTAATGTCCTCACCAGCTATGTAAGTGGCACTGACCATCATCCCATGTGAGATGGCAGAGTTCCACATTCTGTCTCCTAAAATAAGAGATATAACCCAGTGCCTCCCTGCATGATGACATAGTACATGGCCACTTGGTTGTCCATCTTGAACCATAAGAATTTGATTGCTGTCTTAAGAGCATTCAAAACTGCCCTTAGTTCCAGGAAATCAATCTGATGGAGACTCATGGGAAGACCACATCACCTTAGAGTGAAACCCATCCACATGGGCTTCCCAGCCAAGTTGGGATGCATTTGTTGTGAGTAGATTTTCATAGGGAGGAATTTGAAAAGATAATCAATCCTTTGGCCAAATTGGAATTGACCAGCTCCCAGGACAAGGAGTCCTGGAGGGGAACTGTCACAGATGTGTCCCGGAGTCTTAAGTAGACTGTGTCCACTGCATGTTCTAGGTCCACAGAGCCTCTCTCATTTTGAGAGGTGCCAAGTATGTGATGTAAATTATTGAGGTCATGTGGCCCAACACTCTCAATATGTTTCTTTCTGGTATCTACTGACTCGTTTGGACATCTCCACAATCACCACCAGTTGGGTGAGCCTGTTTTGTCGGAGAAAAACACCCAAACCATGTCTCACAGAGCTCTGCTAAACTTTAATTCATGTGATGGGCTTAAATTGGACTTGCAATAATTTATTATGTACCCTAGTAACTAACACCTGAATGGTCATGCATACGGCTTCTTGAACTCCATCCCCCCTTCCTGTTGACTAGCAAATTGTTCAAGTAGGGAAGCATATGCATACTCAGTTTGCATAGACACGCTACCACAACTGCGAGGCATTTGGTAAATATGTGAGGTATGGACGCAAGGCCAAATGGCAATATACAATACTGGTAGTGGTGTTTCCTACAATGAATTGCAGACATCCCCTTTTTGAAGAAAGGGAAGCAGAGTGCCAAGGGTAACCATTCTGAACTCACAAGGTACCTGCTCAGATTCCCCAGATCTAGGATCCCCATTTTCTTTGTCACTAGGAAGTACTTTGAATAAAATCCTTGCCCTTCTTACCATGGTGAAACAGACTCAATTGCATGGGCCTGTTGAAGGGTGGAAAGTTCCTGAAAAAACATCTCCTGGTGCTGAGGCCCTAGTGATGACCCTCTAATTAGGCAATCTGGTGACAGTTCAAACAGATGCAATCTGTGTGCATCTCAAACTACTTTGCAAACCCAAGTGTCATAGGCTATAAGGCCAATGATCTGCAAAGAACATGAGCCTCTCCCCAACATCTGGCTGGGATGCAGACTGGGACTTCTTGGCCCTTTTCTGCCTAGGACATGAGCAAGAACCTTGCCTGGTTTGAGCTAAGTGGGAGAAAGGAAGATACTTACGACTGTAATAGGATCCTTCTATGCCCTCTGCTCTGGAACTTCTCACATGATCAGCCTGATTTTGACATGGGCCTGGAGGTGGTCTTACAAGTGTCACTGTGCTGCTTGATATGTACAGAAGCCTCCTACACGTTATCTCCAAAGAGATTTTCTCTAGGGCACAGCACATCAGTAAGCTTCTCCTGAACACTAGGTTGTAAGTCTGACACCCACAGCCATGAGTGGCTCTGGGTACCAATACTCATGGCCCTTTTGAGAGTAGATTCAACATCCATGGAATGGTGTGTCAGCTAGAGCTTCTCAGATCTGAGAGCCTTCCTACTCTGTACTCAGTTGAACGTCTTGCTCACTGGAGGCATAACAAAGAGGGTCTTCCACATTCTCACCTGCAGTATCTGAAGGATGTGGTGCATGGGTATGTCACTGCCTCCTTTGGGGGATCTCAAAGCAGGAGGATTTCCAATTCTTCTGTCCTGGGTTCTTCCTCTGTTTCCAACTGCAGTGGTATGGACTTGGTCATAACCCTGACAAAAAACATGGAAAGAGAGCTCCTCTGGTGGAGACTTGCTTAAATCATGAGGTGGTGAGAGAACCGAGGACAACTCAGGAGATATCTCCTCAGAGAAATACTCCAAGTTATACTCAGAGTCCCAGGAGCGCTCAGATGCAGACTCAAGAGAAGTACTCAAAAGATATCTGAGCCTCTGCCTGGCTGGTGGTCACTCCACATGGAAGACGGACTTCCTCCGGGAGTGTCTGTGCACCAATGATTTGTGATGCTGCAGGGAGCAATCACTCTCCAATGCACTCGAGATGAACAGGCAATCATTAGTGTCAAGGCCCTTTGAGGTCTTGATGATTTCAGCTGCAGGCAGGCGATGGTCTCCAAAATTGGCTCAATGTCACGATACATCATCTTTGATACCATCAAAACGGTGGCCTCATGCAGAGCAAAGATCATTGTAAGAATCAAAGGTCCATCATGGACAATGTCTCGTATCAAACCATGGCAAATCCAGGTCACAAGTATCTAACATTTCACAAAAGTAGCCAGTTCCAAGCTACATATTCCCCAGGTAGAAGCAATGATTTTCTCTTTGACTACCTTAATAACTGTTTATGGACACTTCCTCCAGGAATGTATCTAAACCTTTTTCAAACTCAGCTACAATTCCTACTTTCAAATCTACTGACAACAAAGTTCCAAAGGCTAATTATACACTGAGAGAAAAAATATTTTCTCCTATCCGATTTAAATATATTACTTTGTAGCTTCATGGCGTGTCCCCTAGTCCTTGTATTTTTTGAGAGAGTAAACAATTGATTTGTGACTATCCATTCTATTCCACTCAGAATTTTAGACACCTCTATTCATATCTCTCTCCTCAACTGTCTCTTCTTTAGGCTGAAGAACAAAACCTCTTTAGCCTTTCCTCATAGAAGAGTCATTCCATCCCCTTTATCATTTTGGTTTCACTTCTCTGTACCTTTTCTAACATTGCTTTATCTTGCTTGAAATACAGAGACCAGAATTGCACAAAATACTTAAGGTGTGATCACACTGTGGAAAGATAAAGGCATTATGGATTTGCTTTGTTTCATTTTCCATTCCTTTCCTAATGATCCTTAATATTCTGTTTACTTTTTTGGCCACCATCACACAGTGAACAGAAGATTTCATTATACTGTGCACAATCATGCCCAGATCCTTTTCTTGGGTGGTGCCTCCTAACATAGAACCCTATCTATAGTTTGGGTTATTCTTTCATACATACATCACTTTGCACTTGACCACAGACTTCATCTGACATCTGGATGCCAAGTCTTACCAAGTCCTCCTAAAGTTTCTCACAATCCACATATAATTTAACAATTCTGCAAATTTAATCACCTCACTTCTTGTTCCCATTTCCAGATCATTTATAAATATGTTGAAAAGCAACGGTCCCTATATGGATCCCTGGAGTACTCCACTATTCACCTTCCTTCAATGAGAAAATTGAACATTTATCCCTAACTCCCTGTTTTATATCTCTCAATTAGGTTCCAATCCACAATAGAAGAGTGCCTCCTATGCCATGATTCTTTTTTAACTTCTTCGGGCGTCTCTGATGTGGGACTTCATCAAATGAGTTCTGAAAGTATAAATATCAACTGGCTCACTTTCATCCACATGTTTGTTCACACATTCAAATAAATGGAGCAAACTGGAGAGGCAAGACTTCCCTTGGTAAATCCATGTATTAATCTAGGTGCTCGGTTATAAAATTATCTTTCGCAAGGGGTCTTTGATAACTGTCCATCCTTCCTGCAGGTTAAAGAATATAAAAAGCAATTACTCAAATGTTCTCCATGGACAGTAGTAAAGGTTCTCACGTATGGATGATGTCATCCGATGGAGCTCCTGTGCCATAGCATTCCCAGCTCCTTCTAGAAGCTTTTGGATTCCCACTGCGAATGTGCATGGCTTCCCTTCTGCTGCTACAGAGCTATCTTATCCTCAATCTATTCAAAGAGCTGAGAAGAATTCAACTCCTAATGGAGATGGGAGAGTTGTGAAGTCTTTTTCTGCTGTCCACAGAAAACACCTGCTACAAATGAGTAACTACTGTTTCTCTATGGACAAACAGGAAAACGTCCTCATGAACGGACTCCTTAGCTACAGGCTATACTTAAAAAGGGATAGTGTTGGCAGCAGGCCCTTTATGTATATATTTATTTTTAAGGTAGCCTAAACAGAAAGAAATGAGTCTAGAGGAGATGGAGTTGGATGCTACTCCCTGAACAGAAGTTGAAAGACTGATTGACCAAAACTACTCTAGTGATGGAAATCCTCATCTAGACACTAGTGAGATGTGATGGTGTGGACTGAAGTCTATGTTGCAGTTTTGCAAATCTCTTTCTATAGAGACCGAGTTCAAGTGGGCCATGACACAGCCATGGATTTGACATTATGAGCCTTGACATGATCTTGAAAGGCTTAGGCCTCCCTGGGTATAAGTGAAAGAGATGCAGTCTGTGAGCCAAATTGATAAGGAGTGTTTGGAGACGGCAACCCCTAGCTTGCTGGGGGGGTCAAAAGAAACAAGCTGGATAGACCTTTTATGAGCTTTCATCCACTCTAAATAAAAAGCTATGGCTTACTTTCAGTTCAACATGTGTGGCGCAGCTTCTATTTTGTGAGAATAGGGTTTTGGGAAAAATGTTGGAAGGACGATTAACTGGCTAAGATGAAATTCTGTAACCATATGTAACCACTTTCAGAAGAAATTTGGGATGAATATGAAGAACTACTTGTTGTAATGAAACTTAGTTTAAGGTGGATGAATTAATAGAGCCTGAAACTCTCTCACTCTGTGCACTGAAATGACCGCCACCAGAAATAATACTTTCCAGGTCAAGAATGTTATCAGCTATGTGAGAACCACAATGAGGTCCCAAAACCATGTGAGTGTCTAATAGAGACGTTTCAGAAGTAGAAAGCTGTTTTCTTCATTTGGGGCTAAGGGCTGTACAAAGAAGGGTTTACCCTCTGTATCACAATGATAAGCTCTAATTACACTAAGATGTACCCTTAGGGAAGGGGTTTTCAACCCAGTCCTCAGGGAACCCTAGTCCAGTCAGATTTTCAGGATTCTCAGAATGAATATGCATGAGAAAGATTTGCATGTTCTGCCTTCATTGTATGCAAATCTATCTTATGCACATTCATTGTGGGAATCCTGAAAACCTGACTGACCTAGGGTTCCCCGAGGACTGGGTTGAAAACCTATGCTCTAAAGAGTGTAGAAGGTATTCAAGCAGTGTTTGTGTGGACAGGCGAAAAGATCAATGGAGTGTTCCTCACACCAAACCTCGTCTGCTTAAGAGAATAAGATTTTCTCGATGAGGCTTTCCAGGAGGCCAAAAGAACATTGGTGACACCAGCTGGCGGTTTCAAAGCAGAACTTCAGCCTCTCAGCATCGCAGCTGTAAGGGCCAGGGGGACTTGATGTTGGGATGCAACATTGCATCTCATCTCCTGCGATATCAGATCTGGTGCTTGCCTGAAAGTTCCAGAAGTAGCAGAAACTATGGCTTTCTGGGTCAATAAGGAATGATAAGAATCACTGTACCATTGTAGGTTCTGAGCTTCAGAAGGGTCTTAGCAATGAGAAATATTACTACTACTACTACTGATCCATAGCACAGATAACAACTAATGGTTAGAGTAGTAGGTTAGGAACAGGGCAACCAGGGTTCAAATCCCACTGCTGCTGCCGATATTGTGATTACTGGGGATGGAGTGCTTTCTTCACATATATCTGTAACATGGATTGGCTGCTGTTGGAAACAGAATACAGGGCTTAATGGACTAGTATGGTATATCTTGCGGAAATATTTCTTTATGGATGCAGAAATATATTTTACGGAAAGAGTGGTAGATGCGTGGAATAGTGGAGGGAGAGTATCTAAATTCAAAAAAGCAAGGACAAACACAGAGGCTCTCTAAAGGAAAAAAGGGGACTCTTGTAGTGGTTGATATGGAAGGGGAGATTAGATAGGCTATGTGGTCTTTTTCTACCATCATGTTTCTATGATCATTTGTATAAGACTACAAGGCGGACGAAGCACTGTACAGGCACATGTAAAAGACTGTCCCTGTTCATCAGAACTTACAATCTAGTTAAGACAGACAATACAACAGTCGAGAACAAGAAAACATCTAGGGATATGGTAAGGAAACACACAGGAGATTAAGTGGATCAGGATCCAAAAGTGGCTTTGAAGAGGTGAGTTTTCAGTCTGGATTTCAAAAGGGCCAGAGATGAAGCCTGATGTATAGGCTCGTAGTATGTTCCAGGCATAAGGAACAGCATTGTGAAAGAATCAAAGTCTTGAATTGGCAGTGGAAGAGAAGGGCACAGACAGAAGCAATCCGCCAGAAGAGTGGAATTCCCAAGGAGGGGTGTAGGGAGAGATGAGAGGAAAGGTAGTGAGAAGCAGCAAAATGAGTGCACTTATAGGTCAGTATTGAAGGATATGCATACAGAAGACCCTCTCCCCAATCGAGGAGGAAAGCATCTATTTGGCTGTGTGACCCACCCTTGATTAGAAATGAGTCACCTGTGCATTCTGAGGAGTTGGGAAGAGGTTTATAGAGGAGGTGCCCTACTTCTGAAAGATGTGCTGTGCTACATCCTTGTCCAGGGTGCATCCATGAGGCTGAAGTACTCGGCTCAGTTTGTCTGCCAAAGTGTTCTGTGGCTCTCAACTCCATCCCATTAGAGACAGCAAAATTCAACAACCTGTTTCTCAACACTTGAGGTATGACCCTGTTTCTCCCTGTTTGTTGATGTAAAACATAGTTACCTGATTGTTGGTCTGAATCAGTACAATTTGATTGGACAACTGATCTCTGAAAGCCCTTAGAGCATTTGCTACTGCTCTTATTTCTAATAAGTTTATCTGATGGAGACTTACTTGGAGGGACCAAATTCCCTGAATGTGGAATCCATCGAGGTGAGCTTCCTATCCCAGTTTGGACACATCTGTCATCAGTAATTTTTGTGGAGTGGGAATATGGAAGGGAAGACCTTTTGCTAGATTGTCGTGATTTGTTCAACAGCACAGAGATTGAATGAGTGGAGTAGTGATGGACAGAATGTCTCAGAGATTACCTGTGGCTTGTGACCACTGGGTACACAAAGTCCACTGAACTTGTCACATACAGTTCAGGTATGTTGTGTACAATTATCTTGAAAAATAATTAGAAATATTCCAGTTGTATGTCATTATATTTTAATAGCATGTACAAAGGTATACAACAAAAAAAGATGTCTGTGCAAATTAGACATAGTAATTTCTGAGAACCCCCCCCCCAAATATGATCTAGAAAGGATTAATGGCAGCCTTCACACTAATATTTGGTAGCACAACCTTTGGCAGTGATAACAGCTTCCAAATGTTTTTGTAACAATGTATACATTTTCTTACATCTGTCTGCTAGTAGTTTCTCCCACTTATCAACTGCGATTTGTTTCAGCTCATGAATGTTCCAGGATTTCTTTAACCACTGGCAACTTTCAGCTCTTTTCAAAGGTTCTCAATTGGACTGAGATCAGGACTCATTGCTGGCCAGTTTAAAACGGTCCATTGTCTCCTACTTTTGGATTATGTTTTGGGTCGTTGTCCTGCTGGAAGACCAATGACCTTGGATCCACACCTAGCTTTCTGACACTAGATAGCACATTTCACTCCAAAATACCATAGTAGTCCTCTGATTTCATAATTCCTTTAATACGTTCCAGGCCTCCAGTTCTTAAGGCAGCAAAACAGCTCCACAACATTACGGAACCTCCATCATATTTAATAGGAAGCGTGTTTTTTCCCTTATAAGCTTCATTTCTTCACATGTAAATGTATCACTGGTCTGCATTGGCAAAGAGCTCAAGTTTGGTTTCATCTGTCCACAGAACATTTTCCCATAAGGATTGTGGTTTCTCAAGGTAGATTTGGGCAAAGATCAGGTGTGCCTTTTTGTGTCTGTCTTTAAGCAGTGGGATCCTTTGTTTCTTTGTAAGCTCAGTGGCTCAGTGGTTGGGACAAGTTACCTCAGGCCGGAGGGCTGGGGGTTCAATTCCAATGTAGGGATAAGTAACCTCATGCCGGAGGGACTAGGGTCTCTAGTCCCATGGCCTTGGGCAAGCCACTTAACCCCTCCATTGCCTCAGGTACACTTAGATTATGAGCCCTTCAGGGACGAGGGAATAAAAAGTGCCTGTTAGCATATATCTGTAAACTGCTTTAATACACACAGTAAAGGGTGATATATCAAGTGCCTAAACCATAACCGTTTAGTTTGTGGCATAGGTGCGGATTGAAACCACCACTCAAGATTGCTCCAAGTCAGCCTTAAGCTCTTTGGATGTTGCACATGGTGTTTTCCCAACAATATGTACTAAACTTTGAAGACTTCTTGGATTCATTTTCCTCTTCCCACCAAATCCTGGGAGGTTTTTGACAGTTCCATGAGCAGAAAGCTTCATAACATTGTGAACTGTAGACACAGGAATCCCAAGGTCTTTGGAGATTGCCTTGTACCCCTTTGAAGCTTGATGTTTGGTGATAATGGCTTTTCTGCTGGTCTCAGGCAGCTCTCGACTTCACCACTGTGAAAATGGAACAGGGAGTGAATGTGGCCATTTTAAACATTAGAACCATCAATTCATTGGTTGACTCAAGTCATACGAGTACTGACAACCGATCATAGGTGCATCCAATTTTACTGCAATGGGAATGTTGTTCTTCTGTTCAAACCAATTTGAATTGTCTATTAGTGTGCCATTAATCATGTCCTGACAATGTCCCAGTTTTTATACTATTTCCTTTTTTAATTGGTCTTGTTTTATTTGATTCTTTTGTGTGTCAAATGTGTGTGCATACATAGTCCAAAGCAATTTCACAGGCTTTTTTTTAGGAGATATTGGACATTAAAGAGTTGAACTTCAATGGTGCAAATAATGTTGACCATAACTGTATTAAGATGTGCCAAGGGTCTTACATGTACTGTCAAGACCATGTGGCCTAATAATCTCAACATGGCATGAGCTGATATTTGTTAACTCATTTGAATCTCCTGCACTAGTGTGTTCAGTCTGGATAGTCTATCATGGGGGAGAAAAGCTCTCGCTTGAGTCATGTTGAGCAGAGCTCTGATGAATTCCATTTGTTGGGTAGATAGAGGTGGGATTTGGGATCACCGATTACAAAGCCTAGTAGTTCCAGCATCCGAATAGCGATCCATATTGATTCCAAAGTTTCCTCTGGACTGGTGCTCTTGAGAAGCCAATCATCCAAGTAGGGAAAAATGTGCACTCTCAGCCTGCATAAAATGCTGCTACTACTTCTGAACCTCAGCCCCGTCAACTCAACTTCTCTGTAGTGATCAGGACATCTATGCACTGATGACTTCCTGCATACTGAAGGAGCATTGGACCCTGATACACTAGACTGTGATATCAGCTGGACAGGTACCAAAGTTCCGATGTTGATGCCTCTACCACAGGCACTTTGTGCTTCTTAACAACAGGTTCTATGGCCAGTGTCATCATGTCACATCCATCTAGGCAATGGGACACTGTGATAGCTGGGTAAAAATGATATAATAGGGTAGATCAAATTGTGGAGTGGTTGCACTATATTATTAGAGCATGCAGGGAGTTAAACAGGATAAACGTTTGGCAGGAAAGAAAATACTCTGTCGAATCTCTATGGAGGAAATTCCATGTAAAAAGGGGAAGGCAATGGCAGGTGGGGTGTACTACCATCCACCTGGCCAGAATGAACAGATGGATGACGAAATGCTAAGTGACATCAGGGAAGCTAACAAAAGCTACAATACAGTAATAATGGATGATTTCAATTACCCTGGTAGCAACTGGGCCTATGTCACATCAGGACATGCTAGGGAGACAAAGTTTCTAGAAAGAAAGAAATGACTGCTTCATGGAGCAGCTAGTTCATGAACCAACACAAGGGAACACTATTTTAGACCTAGTTCTTATGGAACAAAGGATCTGGTGCAAGAGATAACAGTGCTGGGGTCACTAAGCAATAGTCATAATATGATCACATCTGATTTAATAAATGGAGGGAGGACAGCAAGGAAATCCATGGTACTAGCATTTAACTTTCAAAAAAGAGACATGATAAAATGAGGACAATGAAAGAAAAAACTAAAAGGAGCAGCTGTAAGATTAAAGATTTACATCAAGCATGGGCACTGTTAAAAAATAGGGCATTGTTTAAAAATACTATCTTGGAAGCTCAGAGCAGATGTATTTCACGCTTTAAGGAAGGTCAAATGACTGCTGACATTGTTTAAAGATGAGGTCAAAAAAGCTGTTATACCCAGAACGCATCTTTCAGGAAATGGAAAAAGGTGTCAAATGACGAAAACAGGAAACATCATAAGCACTGGCAAGTTAGATGCAAGACATGGATAAGGCAGACTGAGAATTTGATAAAACAGCTTGCCGTGGAAGCAAAAAACGCATATTAAAAAATTTTCAAGTAGATTTGTAGCAAAAAAAAACAAAACAGTGAGTGTGTTGGACCATTAGATGAAAAAGGAGTAAATAGGGCATGAAGGGAGGACAAGGCCATAGCGGAGAGATTGAATTAATTGCAACAGAGAATGAATTAATTGCAACAGAGTGGACTCCCCCGAGGGAGTGGTTAACATGAGGAAAGATCTACAAAAGCTGGAAGACTGGTCTAATGCTTGGCAACTACGATTTAATGCGAAAAAGTGCAGTGTCATGCACTTGGGTAGCAGAAATCCAAGGGAAATGTACGCGATAGGGGGCGAGAGGTTGGTATGCATGGTTGAGGAGAAAGACCTTGGTGTGATTATCTCTGATGATCTCAAGGTGGCAAAACAGTGCGACAAGGCGGTGGCAAAAGCCAGGAGGATGTTGGGCTGAGAGGGATTACCAGCAGAAAGGAAGAGGTACTTATGCCACTGTATGTGTCACTGGTGAGGCCTCACTTGGAATACTGGGTTCAGTTTTGGAGACCGTATCTTGCAAAAGATGTAAAAAGACTGGAAACTGTTCAGAGGAAAGCGACCAAAATGATTTGGAACCTGCGTCAGAAGCCTTATGAGAACAGACTTGAAGACCTAAATATGTACACTTTGGAGGAGAGGAGGGATAGGGGAGATATGATTCAGACCTTTAAATACTTAAAGAGAAATGATGAACAAACAAACCTCTTCCAAAGACGGGGAAGCATTAAAACTAGAGGGCATAACAAGAAGCTGCAAGGTGGTAAATTGAAAGGCAATGTCAGGAAATATTTTTTCACTGAAAGGGTGGTGGATGCTTGCAATGCCCTCCCGATGGAAGTGGTGGGGGCAAACACGGTGACGGAATTCAAAAAGGCATGGGACAAACACAATGGATACAGCAATAGGATAAAAACAAGATAAACGGTACCATCTAACTTCTGAACCATATAACGTCTCAACAAATAGGGGTGTCCTACATGGAATGGTGGGTTTACCCCTAAACAAAGACATGGGGAGGGGTGGCCTGCACAGAGCGACAGGTGCACCTACTCTTGCCATCTTGCTGGGCAGACTAGATGGACCATGCTGTTCTTTATCTGCCGTCATTTACTAAGTTACTATGTTAATTCTTTACTTCTGTCTTTACTGAGGATGAAGAAGGAAGTTACCCAGGCCTGAAATGATATTTAAAGGTGATGTATCAGAAGAATTGAAACAAATCTCGATAAACTCAAAAGATGTAATACAGCTATTTGATAAACTAAAGAGTAGCAAATGACCTGGACTGGATGGTATACATCCCATGGTGCTTAAAGAACTGAAATATGAGATTTCAGACCTACTATTAGTAATCTGTGAACTATCATTAAAATCATCTGCACTACCTAAAGATTGGAAAGTGGCCAATGTAATGCCAATTTCTGAAAAGGGTTCCGGGGTGATGCTAGAAACTGAAGACCAATGAGCCTGACGTCAGAATCAAGAAAAATAGAGCAACCATTATAAAGAACAAAATTACTGAACATTTAGATAGTCATGGTATAATGCAAGAATGCAAACAGGGATTTGGCCAACGAAAGTCTTGTCTCACTAATCTGTTATAATTTTGTGAACGGGTGAATAAAGGTGCACCAGTTGATATAGGGTATCTGGATTTTCAGAAAGCCTTCGACAAGGTCCCTCATGAGAGGCTCCTGGGGAAACTGAAAAGTCATAGGATAGGAGGCAGTGCACTATTGTGTGGATTAGGAATGGGTTAAAAGATAGAAAGCAGAGAGAGGGCTACATGGCCAAGTTTCTCAATGGAGAAAGGTGAATAGTGAAGTACCCCAGGTATTTGTGCTGGGCGTGCTACTTTTTAACATATTCGTAGGTGACCTAGAAATGGGAGCAACGAGTGAGGTGATCAGATTTGCAGATGACATGAAATTGTTCAAAGTTATTAAAATACAAGAGGAATGTGAAAAATTGCAAGAGGACCTTGATAAATTGGAAGACTGGACGTTCAAATGGCAGATGAAATTTAATGTGGACAAGTGCAAAGTTATGCACCTTGAGAGAACAACCCAAACTATGTTTACACATTAGGGAACCACCACCCAGGAAAAAGATTTAGGCGTCATCGTGGATAATACTTTGAAACCCTCCGCCCAGTGTGCAGCAGTGGCCAAGAAGGCAAATAGAATGCTAGGAATCATAAGGAAAGGAATGGAGAATAAAACAAAGGCTATTATAATGCCTCTGTATTGTCACATGGTGCAACTACACCTTCCTCTTCAACTATCATAGAATCAATATCATGGACTGGCTCAGGGGAATTCCTTAATGGAGCACTCTCAGGACAATACTTGTTTCCCTGCTGTCTTCCAAGTGAAGAGCTAGGGCATAGATCAGTGTTCATACCTGAGCTTCCATTGCTGTTAGGGTTCCTTTCCAGATATCTTGGCCAGTACGTAGTCCAGTTTTTATGTCCAGCCTTCCAATCAAGATCCCTGGACACTGGGTCTTTCTTCACATACCTTCTTGCACTGGTCTTAGGGCCCCTTCCAAATGCAGCCATCTCCCTCACAGGTACCGTCCGGGGATTCCTGGCTCTGTAACCCCACTCCTCTGGCTTTCCACAGTCCAATGGGGTATGCTTGCCTCTGGAATGACTCCCAGCACACGTACCTGCTATGAACTCCTTTAGACCTCCAAGATGCTTTCCTCTTCTTTCTTCCACGCTGCTTCTTGCTCTCTCTGTCCTTGAGCTCTGGGTTCCTCATCAACTCCAACTCCGTCTGCTCCTGCTGCTGCTGCCTCTGCTCCTCCTGATTCTGTGTAGAATAGGCTTTACTTTTAACTTGTTTAGAGGGATACTCCACCCTAGCACAGCTCAGCTGTGCTGAATCTAGCCCTGCCCTTGGAGATGAGTGCTTGGGGATTACCTCATAGCTCTCCTGATTGAACACACGTTTCCCCACTTCAGCTCTTCTATAGGGTGTTTGAAACCTGGTGCATTCTGGGACTGGTAGTCTTTTATAAAAACATTCTGTTTTATTATTTCTACCAGCAAAGACAGGTTGCTTGTTCAGAGCCAATTCACCTCTATTATAGCTCCTTCCTGAACTATGATAAGCTTCCTTATCACAATATATATATATGAATATATAGGTTTAAAGAAAGATGCCTGCAATTAAGCAGACAGAGCTATGCACATTAGGACGTTCACATGGAGATGTGAAGAGGAAAGATTCATCTAAGAACAAGAAGGTGGAACCTACTTGAGAAAATATATAGAAAATCTATTCCTCAAGGTTATAATCGTGCAAGAATGCTATCCAGTGAAATAACCCAGATGGTTACGTGAAAGAACAGAGGATATCATCAGTCTGTAAATAGCAAGTCCTGAGTTCAGCAGAACTCTAACATGGTAAATGGACAGAGATGCATAGGATGAGATACCCAGTTGACCCACTTGCGGGACAAAGAAGGGTATCATGCATTTTAGTTTAATATGTGCTGTCCATGAAGGGTTAGAATACCATGAGGACAAGTTACAAGTAAAAAAGAGCATATTCCCTGTAGGAATTGGAGAACTCTTTAGACTTTCACGTAGAGAAGGCTTATGTCCTTTATTTTAAAAGGAGATAGTAGGGTGGGAAGAACCCGCACAGTCATGGGGCATGACTGAGGAAGCCTTTTTCAACCATGGAGGATAGTCATTAGAGAAAAATCCCATGCTCTCTAGCAAGGGCCCATAGTGGAAAGCTTCTCTGTAGGATTGCAGAGAGCATAATGCAGGAGAAATGGGAGATAGAACTGGTGTTGGAAAACACCAGCTGCCACGTCAACTATGCTGTCAAACCCCAAGGATTGGAGATGGCAAGAATAGAAGGTAGTTAGATAGCCTGCAGTGAGAAGGATTATCCAAGAAAGATGTAAGTACTGTCTTGGAAACACTACTAAGGCCAGATAGAAAGTAGTGGAAGACAAGACTGGAACTTGTGGAAAAGTACCAGTAGTCAATCACTGGAACTCCTGCATGGGCAGCTATTGAATAGGACAGCAAAGAGATCTTTCTGTGTGAAACAGAGAGAACAGACTGAACAAGGAGAAGAAATCCTGTTCCCGTCTGATGAGCTGCCCAGACAAAAATAAAGGCTAAGAAAGTCTTTTAGTGGTATGGTACCACTCCTACAGGAGAACCTGGAGAAGAGGGTAGAGATACAAGAGCTGACGAATGACTTACCATATGGTAAGTCATTGGAAGGAAAAAATTCATGTTGGTACAGAGAAACTATCATGTGATAGTTGTTAAATCTCTCTTATCAGGAAGAGGAAAAACCCTGTGACTCAGGGACATGAATATCCTGACAGCTCAACATACCATAGAACAAGTGAATGAAAAACAGTGAAAAACTTCTGTTGAAAAGAAGTTAACTGTAGGTTATAAAGAGATTAATCAGAACCCCATGGTTGCTGTGTTTATTCAGCCTGGCTAGAGTTTGGATTCTTCAGACCAGGACGAGGCTTCCCCTGTTTGGGAACATCTGAATGATGGGCAGGAGAAGAGTGAAACCTCTTTCTCCTAGGGAAAGAAGGTTTGGTAGGGCATTTCCTACCTACTGGGGAAGGAGAAGGCTTAGGATCGCCTTCAGAAACAGGGAAGTCAGTGGTGCACTGAGCAACCTGATGTAAAGACTCCTTATTGAAGAGATTTTCTCCAGTGCAAGGAGTATTACCCAGTCTTTGTTTTGCCCATTTGTTCAAGTCTGAAGCTTGGAGCCAGGCTTTACGTCGTGCCCCTATGGCTATAGCAGAGGTTCTGCTAACAGACTCAAAAGAGTCTAGGGAAGCACGAGAAAGAAACCAAGATATATTTTGGCTATGACTAAGTAGTAAGGAATAGTCTGTAGCCTTGGGCTCTGATAGAAAAGGAGTCAAAAGAGATAATTTCTTTGTGACCTCCTGAAGGGATAGACTCATATAAAAAATATATGAGAGAATACTTGTTGCCAGCATAGATGTTTGGAAGGCTTGACGTCCAAAGGCATCCAGTGTTCTAGATTCACGACCTGGCGGGTAAGAAGAATGCTTTTTACCTTCCTCATTGCTGATTCCACTACAATGGAATGATGGGGAAGTTGAGACTTTTGAAACCCTGGAGAGGGGGGCACCTGATATAGAAGATCAGTTGCTCTAGAAGGTGAGGAAACCCTTAAAGGTGTTTCCCACATTCTTAGAAATGGATCCTGCAAGGAATGATGTAAAGGAAGCATTATATTTTCCTTTTCTCCAGAACAAAGAGAGCCTTGAGCAGGATCATAACCAGGGGTAGGAATAGCAAGGGATGTTGTTATGTCCAGGAGAAAATTCTGAAAAGAAGGATCTCCAACAGAAATCATCCCTGGACAGGCTAGATCTGAAGAACTAGCCTGGGCACCGGAGTAGGCACTTGAGAATGTAGGAATAGAAGATCTCGCCCGGTGCAGAAAAACATCCCTAAGGAATGGGTGCTGGTACTGGAGGTCATGACATGAGATAGTCAGTACTGCATCGTCCATGCCAGGTATCGACTCCAAACTAGGTATAGAAAGGAGAGACTCTGATGAAAGAAGCATGGAAGAAGCTGACTCCGATGCTACTGCAGGTATCGGCACCGATACCGGTAGCTGTGCCGGC
Organism: Ichthyophis bannanicus; assembly: GCA_033557465.1. Classification (NCBI taxonomy): domain Eukaryota; kingdom Metazoa; phylum Chordata; class Amphibia; order Gymnophiona; family Ichthyophiidae; genus Ichthyophis; species Ichthyophis bannanicus. The sequence continues at coordinate 934,710,185 of CM066034.1, forward strand.
ACCGAAGACGATACCGACATCAAAGCAGTCATCGGAGGCTGCTCAAGTGGTACCGAGGAAACCGAAGGCCTTTGATAATTACCCTCGGTACTGAGCATGCGGAAGCGGTACGCATCGGATCCGAGACGTGTCGGTACCCAGTCTTCCAGACTGGAAATCGATTCCAGACTCGGCATCGAAGGAAGCGAGTCTATCGATGCATGTCTAGAAGGTACCGACATCGTTGGTAGTATCGGCAGTGATACCGATACAGGAAAGTCAATCTGGAATGTATCGACCGGTCCCGAAGGTACCGAGAAACCCAGATGACGATCCCTGGTGAGGGAGTGGATCGCTCAACAGCAGTGCCGATGCCGGGGTATCGGTACCGCTCGAAGCGGATGCCACCACCGAGCATGGCTCAGGTATGTTCTGTGGGGGGTGAGCCCCAGGAACAACCTGGAACCCCTGGAAGGCTTTGGAGGCCGAAGACTCCCGCCGGGGTTTTGAAACCAATGGACTCTTGAGGGCAAGGCCGGAACCGTCATCATGCTGTGCATGAGACCTACCACTCAAGAATTGGCTAGTCTTAACAGACTTTTTGTGGGTTACCTGATCCTGTAGAGGAGAAGAAATGGTCGGTGCCCTGCCACTGGAAGGGAACTCGGTATCGAGGGAAACTCGAAATGGAAAGTTTCTTCTCATAACATTGTAGCCTAATGGTTCCGCAGGAAAATGGTCAGGACCCAAACAGGTTAGACACCAGGACATGGAGTCTAAAAACAGTACTGCACTGCCACAGTTAAGGCACTTCTTAGGAAAAGAAGGTGGCAGCTCCATAATGGAGAGGCCTTAAAGGCCCAAAAGTTTAAAACTGAAACTGAGGGAAAAAAATTTCCTGAATTAAGAAAAATAAAAAGAAAAAACAACGGCGATACCGGTGGAGCCGGGGAGACAGCCGCGACCACAAGAAAACAAGAATTTAAGAATTTAAGAAAAAATATTTTCTGCGGTGACAGGACAACGTCCTGCCAGCTCCGCGGAAAAACGAAAACTGAGGAGAGACAGTTGGAAAGGCAGCACGCAGGCGCTGAGGGATGCTCCCAAAAGCTTTCTGATTGGACGCTGGGGAGCGTTCCCGCACAGGCTCCGTCGGTACCGACGTACCCATATGTGAAGACTCATTCCTGCTTGTTCCTGGAGATGCAGAGTGTAGCCCGTTTGACACTAATAAGAGAAAATATTTTTTCATTCAACGCATAATCAAACTCTGGCATTTGTTACCAGAAGATGTAGTAAAAGCTGTTACTGTAGCTGGGTTTAAAAAAGATTTTGACAAGCTTCTAGAAGAAAGGTCCATAAACCATTAAAGAGGACCAGGGAAATCCACTGCATCCTCCAATACAAGCATTGTGGAACTAGATATGGGTGCACACAAATTCTTCGGTGCCGAAGAGCTGCAGTCACTACCACATGACCTTAGAGAACGTCCTTGGGGCACTGGAGAGTCCGAATGGGAGGGCAGCGAACTAAAAGTGAGAGCCAAGCATGGCAAAACACAGATACTTTGCCGATTCCCTGAATCAGGATATGAAAATACACATCTGTCAAATCCAGAGATGCCAGGAGCTCCCTTCGGCACACTGCTTTAAATCACGGATCGCAGATTCTATCCAGAAACACATATCGTGCAAGTGCTCATTGACACACTTGAAACCAGAATGGGCTGGAATGTTCCTTCTGTGTCAGCACCACAAGACAGATGGAATATTTATTTATTTACATTCTCTTATATACTGCGCTATTCTGCATCAGTGCGGTCTACATTGAACAAACTGAAATTACATTGAACAGGGCATTATAACTTGGAGATAACTATTTTACAGGGAACATGGGCTATGGAGGGTTAAGTGGCTTGCCCAAGACCACAAGGAGCACCTGTGGGACTAGAAACCCCAGTCCTTCCGGCCCAAGGTTGCTGTCCTTTAGTGGGATTTGAACCCCGACCTTCCGGCCTGAAGTACCTTGCCCCAACCACTAGGCCACTCCTCCACTCCAAGGGAATATTTGCCCTTGCCCAGATTGCCTGGGGTAATGGGCACCACTGTTTAAGGTGATCTGCACAGCGGACCTGTTAGTCACAGATGGGAGAAAACAAAAGTGACTGGGATCGGCCTCTTTGCATTCCAGGACATAGCCATACTGAATGGGGACTAGCATACAGCGATCCTTGGTGACCTGGTTCCATTCCTGAAGAAGCAGCAAAGCCTGCCCACAGCCGGAAGAACCAGGGATTGGGCCCCCAAACCTTTATTGTGCAGCTCAGGAGGGTTCTCCTCTGGATGGGACTGGGTCCCCGTGCTGAAGCACTCCACAAAAGAATTGAGAACAAGCCTGAAGTCCATAAACAGAGGGGGAAAAAAGCTTTCTAAGTCAGTTGCGACAGGAGTCCGACCAGTGCACCCATGAGGAACAGGTAGAAGCTGATGGAAAAAGGGCTCCTGCCCGCTTCACAGTCCCCTTTGGACCTGTCCTCCAGAAGGTGTTAAGATTTCATCTCACCCAGGTCCTTCACCAGCTTTTCCAAATCGGACTCAGACGCGTCCCTCTATGTCCAGATGGGCAACCGGACTTTGGAAGATGAGTCCGCTGCCCTAGATCAGAACCAAGCCAATGCTGTGTTACCACCAACAGGGCATAATCCCTGGCCATCAGATGAACCAGATCATACATGGTATTAGAAAGGAAGCCACAGGCGATGTCAAAAGAGAGGTAGTATCATCCAGCGAAAGAGAATGAATTCACTAGAGCAGAGTTTGAGATGTCAGGCTTGCACATACTGCCAACAAAAGAAAAGCAGCTGTTGTGGCAAACTGGTTCTTCAACACCGAATCCACCTTTCGGTACAAAAAAAAAAAATCCTTTAAGGCCGATCCGCCTTCCACAGGAATGGTGGTCCGTCTGGTAACCACTGTGACCTGCACATCCACCCTGGGAATATCAAACCACACAAAGTATTCCTTATGTGGAAGAGTGCATATCTTCTTAAACACCTCTAGCCCCTTAGGCAGGGAGTTGGGTGAATCCCACTCTTAACCGGATTATGTCCTTGATCACTTCTGGAAACAGAGACACCGCAATGGATTTCTACACCCCTTGTAGGAGCGGGCTCCTGCTCTGTACCTGGCACATCAGCCAAGTTCAAGGTGGAGACCCTAACAACAAATGCCACCAGCTCCTCCTTGCAGAATATGTTTATGTTTATTAAAACTTGTTATACCGCCCAACACAATAGGCACCTGAGCGGTTTACAATAAAAGGCAGATCACACTGCCCTCCTTGCAATCCTCTGAAGATGAGAGTACTTCTTCATCCACATAAGAGCCCAGTCCTGAGACATCTGCCGGGGACACTTAGCCAAAGGTAGTCAAACAAGTCTTCCACTGTCAGCCTGTCCCTCCTGAGACTGTGCCCGGGGGCACCCAGAGGCTGAAGAATCTGAATTTCTATGCCAGAAGGACCAGGCCCGCTGTAAAAAGGAAAGAAATCTGGGGAGGACAATCCAGAGTTCGGAAATTCTCGTCTCGAAAATGACCCCCCCAACACCATGTGGCATAGCTGCTGCAGATCCCTTGCAGGGGTTCTCAACCCTGTCCTCGTGACCCACCTAGCCAGTCGGGTTTTCAGGATAACCACATTGAATATGTATGAGAGAGATTTGCATACACTGCCTCCATTATATGCAAATCTCTCCCATGCATATTCATTGTGGTTATCCTGAAAACCCGACTGGCTAGGTGGGTCCCGAGGACAGGGTTAAGAACCCCTGCCTTAGAGGGTGAGGAGCGGCTTAAAGCACAGTCGCTGGCTGGCTGCAAAATCCTTACCCACAGCGCCATCTTCCACCTGAGGCAGGCAAGGCTGGACTAATTGCACCCCCAGGCTGAGAGGAGCAGGCCCTCCAGGGATGACTCAGAAGCTGCCATGCAAGAAGAGCAAAGTCCAGAAGCCAGAAATGAGGTGTCACACTTGCCATAGGCCAAACAACACTTCCTGGAAGAAAACAGAGTTAAGGCAAGTATCACAACAGTGTACACTAAGGCCACGGTGGCCTGAAAGCATGCATTAACTGAGCTTTTACTGAAATGCATGTTACAGGCGCTAGGGAAGGAATAAGTATTGGAGCCGCTTGGGAATGCACATACAGACCACGTGACCACCAAGTGCACAATAGGAGAAAGTGCTATTAACGTGTGCAGAAAACAGCAGGAAACCACCAAACTGTGCTAAAGGTAGTCAGTGGTCCACCTTGAATTGCATCCCAGACAGATGGAATTGGCAGCCCCCCAACAAGGACAATGATTAGGTCAAGCTTTGGTACTCACCCTCCTGAGAGCCCGTCAGAGGATCCATGCCAGGCTCAGCTCTACTCCCCTGAAACCGTTTCATTGGCTTTTGCAGTACTGCATTTAAGGTGGCTCGCAGGCAGATCCCTCTGAGAGTCTTCTGCAATCTTCGGGAGAGAGAAGGGGAGAACAGAGGAAGAGGGAGGGCATTGAGGTTGTGTGAGGTTGCTGCACTGTTCTAGATCCTTCCAATTTCTGGCTACTCAAAGGGCTCTTATCATAAGTGCATGGAGGCAAATCAATTTTCCCTTCTTCTATGTCTACTGAAAGGACTGTAGTCTAGTGGAGCCTCCCATGTCATAGTCAAGTGAGAGAGTCATTCTCAAGGTGGTCGATCACGAGAATTTGATCAATCTTTTCCTCTCAAATCTTCAGAAATTTCTTCAGAGAGGAGAAACTCATCCACCATCTGCTGGAGCCAAAGAAATACTGAAGAGTCCTCTGGTAGCTGAGGCGGATAGCGACATGGGAGTGATGTAATTGAAATCTGGGCTTTTTATTGGTTCTTTGTCTTCACCAATCTGCAGGTAGGGGAACACAACCCACTTGTCTGGACTGGTCTAGCAGGACGATACTGAAGTCATGTTTAAATGCACAAAAAACAGCAGTTCCACTTGTGCAACATTGTATTCAAAAGCAACACAGTTTTTCCTCTGAGTTTATAAGTTATTCATCAAATTAAAACCAATGTGAGAGGTGGTGATCGCAGGAAAATATTACTACTACATGAACAAAAGTGAATTTTTAAACTGGATACTCTAGAACCCAAAGGGGCTGAATATTGCTGTTGAGTGGAAGATTTTTTGTTTGAAGTTCTGGGGATCATTTATGGGCCATTAAAGAGATTGTATGAATATCAGAGTGATGACATTTCTATAAAGGATTGGCTGTTTTGTATGTGATACATTTTGGGAATCGATTGGTCTCTTTAAACTTAAGTTTGTACAAATGGGATCTCGCATCTTGTATGTGGAGGCGGTAGCACGAAGCTGAAAACTGACACGCCAAGAACTGTAATGGAAGAAAATATGGCTGAAAAATACTGGGAGTTGCAGATATTTGAAGAAGATTAATGTCAACCCTTGATGCAGCAAATATTTTTGAAAAACAAAGGTTTTTGTCGGGTAATGTGAAGAGCTATGTGGCAGCAGGTAGTGTGCACTAGCTTGTGATGAAAAATAAGGTGCTTTAAATGTTCAAAGAATTGAATGAGATATGATTGTGTAATTTGATGAATTCAGCATTTTTGAATAGAATATCATTGTTAAATGTACCGTTTTTTTTATTAAATCATTTTGAGAATACTGCACTGGTTGATGAACTTTAGTATTTGTTGATAAAGATATATTTTTTAAAGAAAAATTAAAGAGTTAAAAATGGAGTTATAAAAAGATTAAACATCTAATAGAATTAAATAATTAAAGGAGTTTTTCAGTATCTATGATGATGGCTTTAAATTCTTACACATGAAAAGGTGACTGTGGATGGCTATTGAGCTCAGAGATCCGTTCTCTCCCTTTTTAACCTTTATTGTTCAGAGATATGTGGTGATAACAGTCGTTTTATGAATTCTGAGTATCTATGTTTAGTATAGGTAGCTTCTTCACTTCTTCCTCAGTAAAGATAAAATAATTCCTTTAGTCTCTCTATGTCTTGCCCTCCCCCCCCGAAAATGTCCCATTTACCCCTTGATCATCTAATAGTCCGCCTTGCCTCCTTCACAGGCATCTTGATTTAAATGTAACTTAATTGTGAGTTTTTGTTTCTATGGCAAGCTTCTTTTCACATTTTTTGCCTTATCAATGCTTTGCATTTAATTTGCCAGTGCTTATGCTGCTTCCTATTTTCTTTATCATCTTTATAAAATCATTGATCCCAACAGCCAAAAATACCCTCATCTCCCCAATAGGTAAGAACCCCCGCTTCCAATCTCTTGAAGCCCCCACCAAGCAAGATCTCCCCTCACTCCCCAATCCCATCCCCAACACTTAGCAGGTGTTGGCCTGGTGGCTAGTGGTGAAGCAGGAGCAATCCCCAGATGCTCCTGCACCATGGGCAATGAAGTCCAGAATGGCATCAGTCGATCCCTAGTGGTAGTTTCATGGTACTACCACTAGAGGATTAAGCCATCAATTAAGAGCACACTGCCCTTATTTGAAGCCTTAACTCCTAGCACTACTACTGTGAGACTACTGCTAGGTGCCGATTGGCACCATTTTTAGTCCTACTATTACTAATCACTTGTATAGCACTACTAGGCATATGCAGTGCTCTGTATCCACAGGGCAGGAGCATCTGGGACTCAACTCCTGCCCCGCCCCCAACAACTAGGGAAATCCTTGGTAGGTGCCAGGGGTGGTCTTGCCTAGTAGGGGAAGAGATTAGGGGATCAGCAATGGAGCTTTTGCCTATAGGGGGTTTTGGGGATCTTCTTGACTATGGGATTAGTGACTGGAGGTGAGGTGGGGTGGGGTGAGGGAGGGTAGCGGGAAGGTGGGTGGGTGGGTTGATGCTGTTTTGCCTCTGCCCCTTTATTGGCATTCGGGCATGCCTTGGGGCAGGTGCAAAAGTTAACATGAAAATGTTTTTCCATACATAAGTATTCCCTGTGTGAGATAGGAAATACATGCATAGTTTTTTGGCCCACCCAAGTCACACCTATATCATGCCCCCTTGAAATTTCTGCAGTGAGGCTCTCACACATGTAAATAGTGGCTTTTGAAAATCTCAATTTAATGTGTATATAATCTATTTACATGTGGAGATGGTTCTAAGATAATCTCTACAGCTTTCCAAATGTTGCCCCCTGCCCCTGCCCCGCCTCCCTCCCCCCCCCCCCCGTAGGCGCAGTGGGATGCTCCCAAAAGCTTTCCTATTGGATGCTGGGCAGCGTTCCCGCACGGACTCCGTCGGTACCGACGGTACCCCAGATGTGAAGACTACATTCCTGCTTGCTCCTGGAGATAAGAGTACATTAATAAAATTCAAAGCAGGAAAAGGATCCAGGGAATGTGTGTAGCTTTTGTAGGGAAATCTGACTTAAATCTGCCGTGGGTCTGCTTATATATATATTGGCTTCATATTAGCTTTATATGACTGCACCCTTGCCTGATGATATTATGGATGGCACAGAAGACAAGCATGTGGGTATAAAGGAGTAGATGTGGCCTGCTATGGAGGATTTGCTATGGAGAATTCTGGGTAACCATATTCTGCATAGGAGTATGCAAAAATATTGGGCCTAGCAGTATTTGAGCCTAAGCAAGAAAAACACAGGCTAAGCCAGGAATGCAATTCTTATGAGCATAAACACACTCTCCTACCCTGAAGGTTTCAATTAGTGCCAAGGAGAAGGAAAAATACAGGAAGGGTCAGAGGTCACAGGCCATGCATAGATAAATAGACCTAAAAGTATAGAGGTCATAGGCCATGTATAGATGAGCAGGTCTGACAGGTCTAAATGTACAAATGTAAGGAGATTATCCCCTGGGAAAAGTGTTGCAGGGCCCTGCTGACACTTAAGAATGTATGATGGATTCAAGTGTTGTAAGATTCTGAGGCCCTGCTGACACTTAAGAATGTATGATGGATTACTGAACTTAATTTGAAACAGACATTTGAGACGGAGAGACATGTATATAAGGCAATTATTTTTCAGGTAAGAGCGGGCGGTATTTTCTTCCTCTTAGCAGAGAAAGAAAGTACTGTCTGCCATTTCTAGATAGGCATTTGCTGTTTGCTATTTTATAATCACGTTTGTTATTCTAAATAAAAGTCTTTTGAGCTAAAGCAACTGCCGTCTAAGTAATTCTCTGATTGGTGATATTTTGGGCAACCGTTGTGGGAACCAGAAGCTACAATAATTGGTGCCGAACACCCTCTAAATTTTTTCCCTTCCAAATTGCCCAAGGACTCCTCTGACTGCAGTTTTTGACTTGTAGTTTTACTTGTCAGAGGGACTACCTCCTGTTTTTCACAGTAGATTAAAAAAAAAAAACAGGGGATGAGAATACCTTAAGAGGATTCCTTCTGCTGGTACAGAAGATGGGAATACCGCTCTGAGTGACGTCGAGAGAGATTTTGATACCCTAGGACGACTCCAGTGGGTGAGTTTTGTTTTTCCTGTCTACAAACAAAGACGGAAGATTTACCCAGGTTCAATTGGTGGGTGAGTACCAAATTTACACATATGCATATGTATTTTATGTGTTTCATGTTTTGTTATGTAGCAAATCGTTAGATTGTCTTTGCATTTAATTGTAATGGTAGGGAAAGAAAGTTTGAAAGTTTTGCCCAGACATTAGGTCTCTGTCTTTCCGGGATTGATTGATGTACGCTTGAGACTGTACATATCATTGATATGAAGCGAATGTGTGTCTTTATCCACGTTTTCATACCTCCGCGAGGAGATTGGCTGGATTTAGACGAAGCATAAGCGTTGTCAGCGTGTATAAGTCCTGGATTTCTTAATTTCGCTCCTCTGTTAATTACGAGGTTTGGATTGCTACCTAAAAGCGAAATTGCACGCGCCTCTGTATATAAGGAGGTTCAATTTGCTATTGGTAAAAGGCGACGTTAATTGCCCCTGTCCCTGAACAGTGAAAACACCAGGTCTACATAGCCTATAGAGAAGGGACAGCTAGGGAAATGTTTAAAAGAAAATCTAAACAGGAAGAAAATACTGAGAAAGGAACTGAGCCCGGTCCTAATCCCATAGATAGCCTTGTTAAACAGAACCCCCTATTGGAGGCTTCAATAAAAAATTGCTCTAAACAATGGGAAAAATGGACGAAAAAAACACCCTCTCTTGCCTGGCCAGCAGGGGGGTCGTTTGATCCGCTCATTTTGACCAAAATTAGGGATCATATTTTATTTAACAAATGTGGCAAAGCCCAATTGGAACATTTGCGACATATTTCCCTGTGGATGCAAGCTGGTCCAGAGCTTTCGCCATCTGCCCCTGTGCCCCCACCTTCTTATTGGGCAGCCGAAAGTAAAGCTATGGCAGCCATAGGCTATTCCGACCCTGTTTTCCAGCCCAAGTCAGAACCGACTTCTCACCCAGCAGCCTCTATACCCCCAGAACAGGTCCTGCATAAACTCTTGGACACTGAGGGAGCTTGGGCAAAGATTGAGGGTTATGTTAACTTAAAAGCCACCCCTGCCCCAGATCCCAGTGCATATGCTGAGGCACAGGCAAGATTAGAAGAGTTGAAACAGCAATTAACAACAGAACATGAAGATTTAGAAAGTCAGGCTCAAGCTTTAAAGCAATCTGAGGAAAAAATTACTGAGAATCTTAGAAGATGGGAGTTAGACCTGACAGATAGGGAAAAACGTCTTAAGACGATTATAGAAGAGGAAGAAGAGGAGAAGGTAGAGGAGGAAGTAGATGACGAAAAGACAAAAAGTGCACTTACAGTGATTTGTGGAGTTGTGAAAGGTGGTAAAGCTCTTCGAGCTCCACAACCCTGTATCCTTACTTTTATTATAGAGCAGGAGGATGGCAATGGTTATTATGTTTACCGATGGTCCTCCAACATGTACGGTTGGACAAGAGCCAACCAGCCTCAGATGTTACAGTGGCCCCCTAATGGATCACTAGAAACTGTACACCTTAACACCGCCCGACTCTGCATTCGCGGAGGAGCGGGAGACCCTAACTGGGATTCTGCCTATATGGAGGCAGGTCTGAGGGTTTGGGAGAAGTATGAGAATCAGGACGCTAATAAACAGCTTCTGTTTCCAGTAATCTACACAAATGAAGGAAAATCTAAATATATCCCATGGAGTTTTACTGATATGACTAATATAGCCAGTAGTCTCCCTCCACTTAGTAGAGGAGGAGAGACATGGATTCAAAAATTTGAAAGAATTACGGCTGGATATCATTTGGCTTTGGGAGATATCAAAGCTTTATTGGCCAAAATTCTGGGAAATAGTGCGACAAATCAAGTGTTCGCCAATGCCAATTTAGGCCAGGTGAAGGTCACAGTTAACACTTATGATGGTTCTTCCTTCAACGAGTTTCGTCCTCGTATTTGGGACTCCCTCAGGGAGATGTACCCTACTCAGCGCAGTTTGGCTCCTCTCACTGCTATGAGATTCCAAATAGGTGAGGATATCAGTGCATACCTCGTACAATTTCAAGATTTATGGGAAGCACAAATGGGGGTACCATACGATGATGTTTGTATGAGACCTGTATTTTTCCAGACTTTGTGTAATACATTACCCCCATCCGTAACTGCAAAATTAAAGTCTATAGTAGCCTTGGAGTCTGAGCCATGGCCTAAACAACAGGCCCATATTTTGCATTATATCCGGTCTTTAGAAGAAGACACTTTGAAACCTGAGAAGGATTTGAAACAGGCCCAAGCACGCTTGTTACACCTTCAACTTAAAGGGTTACAAGAAATTAAAGATCCCCAATCCACCACCAAATTACATCTTGATAAATCTAATAATGAACTTATTAGACAACTAAAACAGAAAATTAGGGAACAGCAGGAGAAAATTGATGACATGGAATATCTGGATCCTTATGAGGATGATGTTCCAGACCCCTGCAATGAGGTATGGGATAGGGATAAGGAGCGCATTTACTATAACGGAGCCCAACGACCCCGTTATCCTCAGCCACAGCGTCGAGGTCCCTCTTACCAACAAAATAACCGCACTCCTGCCCCACAGTGTTGGAACTGTGGTGGTTACGGTCATTTTCAGCGCTCATGCCGTGCTCAGCGCAGAAATGAGAACTTTGATAGGAGGCGTTTTCCCTTGTGGACACCTCCCCAGAATTCTGGACCCCCACCCCAACAATGACTGGGAATCTATATCTTACAGGCGAGGCTCACATATCAGGAACCTCTGATCACAGTATATCTTAATGATGAGCCCACAGAAATGTTACTTGATACAGGAGCCACGTCCTCTGTATTAACTGCTTTACCACAGAGATGCCAGCTTAGTAGAAAGAAAATGACTACCACTGGTTTTGATGGTAGACCCCTTACATCTTATCTAACTACACCTATTTGTTTAAGAATAGGAGATCAGCAGATTTCTCATTCTTTTCTGTTTGCCCCATATTGCCCAGTAAATTTGATGGGTAGGGACTTACTGGTGAAATTACAGGTTGAATTCACCTATGGTCCGCTGGGAGAAAAAGGCCCTGAGCGGTCACTGCTACTCAGCCCTTATGGCCGAGTTAAATCACATCTGTCTGTAACCATTCGTATTAAGCCTGGCTGTAAACCACCAAAGATTCCGCAGTATCCCCTCCAACCGGAGGCCCTGCAGGGATCTCGCCAGGAGATTCAGGAGCTGTTACAGCATGGAATTATTGAACTCAGTAATTCCCCATATAACACCCCACTATTCCCTGTGAAAAAGCCTAATGGGAAGTGGAGAATAGTTCATGACTTACGTGCACTTAACAGTGTTATTGAACCACAGTTTCCAGTAGTCTCAAACCCTGCCACATTGCTGACAACGACTACTCTGTACAAATATCATACTGTTCTGGACCTTTCCCATGCCTTTTTTGGGATAGAGGTCGAACCCACATCCAGGCAGTTTCTGGCATTTATTTTTGAGGGTCAGCATTATCAGTGGACCAGGTTACCCCAAGGATATGTGGAAAGCCCCTCCATATTCTCTCAAGCACTAGTTGCTGATTTGCAATCATTCAGGGCAGAGCTGCCCAGCAATGTGTCTTTGTTACAGTATGTAGATGACTTACTGCTTTCCACAGCTGAGGCTGCAACAAATCTGGCCCTCACAGATAAACTTGTTTGTTATCTTTTGGAAAGTGGATACCAGATTAACATGGCCAAGGCACAGATTTGCCAAACTGAAGTCACTTTTCTGGGTTTCCTAGTAGGAGATGGAATGCTGTCTCTGACAGAGAAAACTAAACAACACTGCTTGCAATTACAGATGCCTACCACTGTAAAGCAATTGCGATCTCTGCTCGGCATGATAAATTTCTGCAGAAATTGGATCCCAGGTCATAGTCAACGCACACATCCCTTTCGCAAATATTTAAAAGGGGGGGCTAAGGGGTCGACTGTTATCAGCCTGTCAGCTCCTGACCAGATTTTGCTTCAATCTCTTTTGACTGATGTCTCGCACACACCAAGTATCTGTCTTCCTGACTATTCAAAGGAGATGTTTCTCATTAGCTTTCACGGACATCACACGTGGGCAGCTGTGATTTATCAGGATGATGGTAAAATTGTGTCCTACTTGTCAGGATCTTTTTCTGTTACAGAAATAGTTCTGCCTGATGTTGAGAGAGGATTAGTAGCCACCAGTGAGGCAGTCAGGAAGACCTATAACACCTTTCATCCCTTGCGACTCACTGTGTATTGCTCCGGTGATGTAGAGGCATTGTTATGCAGTAATACTCTCCACTTTACCCCATATCGGGTGCACCAGCTTTGTGCTACTCTGCTACGGAGTCACATTCTCATTAAGCCATTCCCTGCAAGTCACCCTTTTGGCTACCTACAAAATTTAGTTTTTGTCATTAGTGGAGAGGAAGAAGATAAGATCCCCATTTTTTCTTTTGCAGATAATATTCTGTCTCTTCACGAAATGCCTGTCAATTCTAAAGTCTGGTTCACTGATGGTTCTGAGACGTCACTATGTTCTGGTTTCAGTGCAGTACAAATATCTCCCTCTGGAGACATTCTAGATGTATTGCAATATCAGTTGCCGAGTGTTTATAGTGCTCAAGGTGCAGAACTCTGTGCAATTTTGGCAGTCTTACTGCATCAGGAGAGACAGAACATTATTATATTCACTGACTCCCAATATGCAGCACAAGTGCTGACAGTACTTCACCAGAAATGGTCACAAAGAGGTTTTATCACTTCCTCAGCCAGCTCAATCTCACATCTTGATGAGATACATCAAATTTATGAGTGTTTAGAGAAACGCAGAATCAACAATCTGTTTCTGTGCTGTGAGTGGGTTCCTGGACATACACAGGGAGACTCTTTCCGCCAGATGGGCAATGCCCTGGCAGATCAGTTAGCCAAAGTAGTAACTAGTAATGCTTCCCTGACCTTGCCTGTTACCAGATCACAGATCTATTTAGTACCTGACCTTGCTGATTATCAGAAAGATGCTGTTTCTCATGAGATAGGAAATTGGGAGAGACTAGGTTGTTCCCAAATTAAGAAAATGTGGGTACATCCATCAGGAAAACTTTGTATCTGTTATGTGGCACTAAAACGCCTTACAGATCTCATACACGATATCTATCATTCTAGTACTGCAAATGTCTACAGCATGCTTGAGGACATTTTTTGGTGTCCACACATGAAAAATCGCATTCAGGAACTAGTAGCTAAATGTCCTGTGTGTATCCTGAATTCTCAGCCAGGAGGAAAACCCATAGCCAAAGGTCATCTCCCGGTTCTAAGTGGTCCTTTTGAATCCTGGTATGTAGATTTTACTGACATGATCCACAGATGTGCTCAGAAGCGGTACCTTTTAGTGTGGGTTTGCCCTTGGTCTAAATGGATTGAGGCCTTCCCCTGCAATAGAGAGACTGCTGAAGAAGTAGTAGAGGTTTTGCTAACACAAATAATTCCCCGATTTGGCATTCCTAAAGTCATATATTCTGACAATGGCTCTCACTTTCGTAATGCTCTTGTAACTGCACTCACCCAGCATCTTCCTGTTCAGTGGAAGTATGTTTCTGTGTATAAACCTACTTCCAATGGTCTTGTTGAACGATGTAATGGCATTTTGAAAACTCAACTCAGAAAGATTTGCGCTTCTGGTCATATGACCTGGCTACAAGCATTACCAATGTGCTTATTTCAGCTGCGTAATAGCCCGATCAAGCGATTACATCTGACACCTCATGAAATGGCCACTGGCCGGCGTATGCGCACAACTAATTTATCACAGTCCCAGGTTTCGATTCATGATAGTCTTTCTGCTTACCTTGCAGAACTCCGGATTACGCTTCAAGAAATTGCTGACCGTGTAGCAGCCACACAGTCTGTGTCCAGTCCATCCTTATTACCTTGTTTCCCTGTAGGGTCCACTGTCTAAAAGAAATTGTGTTCGTGCATCCTGGGACTGCCCAACCTTTTCAGGACCCCACGTTGTCACTGCTGCTTCCCCTTTTGCTGCAAGACTGAATGATACTGATACTTGGGTGCATGTCAGCCATTTAAAAGCATCTCCAGCTGTCCCATCTGATTAATCAGTTTTATTTTCCTACAGAACTCAGTGTTCTCACAACAGTGCTATGTTATTAGTACCAAAGATGATCGCTGTCAAGCCTACTCCATGGGCGTCCTTGTGCTTTTTTCTGGGAATCTCTGTCATAATTGTGCTCCTTATTGAGTGTTTACATCCAGATGGACAGCTAGCTTTGTTTCTCCAGGGATGGAACCAGACTAACCAGACGATATCTCGAGCACCCCGAGCTTTACCTGAAGGCTCTCTGAACTTGTGGAAGCAATCAGTATTACACATTGTTTCCCTGATGAACATTGCAGACTGCATTATTTGTACCCCTTTACCAAAGGGTGTATCATATGCTCCAGTACATGTTTCAAAGGTTCCCTTAAATGAGTATGCAGGACAGCTTGCTTGTGTAGATAATAATAATTTTCTGCCAGTTGTTATGAGACTTTTAATTGTTCCCAGACGTGGCATGCAATGAATATGATACATGACCCTTTGCGTGTATATGTTGGCCCGAATATGATATTTGATTTATGTTTAATAACAAATGTATCCATTGCTTTTTCAGACAGGTGTAACCTGTCATATAATGTGATTAATGGATCCTTTCATTTTGCTAGTAATTCTGTCATGATAAAGTGGTATAATCAATCCGGTAATATGGACCCCTCCAATATGAAATATGATTGGAGAAATATTACAAGAAACCCAGTAGTGTTTAATGGAGCTGACTTCCGCTGGTATGTGGGAGTTGGTCCCATTTATCACGATGGTTCAGCTGTGCTGACAACGGGTTCTCAGAATGAATCTCCATATACTTCTTGCTATCTCCCAATGTCCAGTTTCAGGAGGGATCTTACCTCAGCTACTACAGGAAAATCTTTTGTTAAGTGGTTTGATGGGCATCATATGAGTCGCACATGGACACCTGCTACAAACCTCTTTGCTGTAATGGGTCATTATTGGTTGTGTGGGGAAACTCTGTATCAGGTAATTAACCTCTCCCTATTACCCTGTGCTTTGGTTAAAGTTTCTTCTTTTTCTGTCTTGATACCTCTTAATGTTACCCATCATTCTGCTTCTCGCTCCACCCTGCATAGATTAAAACGTAGCTCCTCAGCTTATGCTAGCCCCTGGGATTCCTCTATAGCCGAGGATGATGCCATTCAGGCCTCATTTGAGTATATCAATTCCACTTATCCCATGACTAAAACTCGTTTGGATGCCCTTAGCGCAACGGCCTGGATTCCCTTTGCCACCCCCGCCCTTACTGCTGAGCTTGGTATGGCTGTACGCCGTTTGCAATGTTTGTTGCATATTCAAATGAAAGCTGTTACTGAATCCATATCACGCCTAGCCGAGTCCCTTGAACAAAATACACAAATGACTCTGCAGAATAGGCAAGCTTTGGATTTACTTTTGGCCGCTGAAGGCGGAACATGCACTTTCATTAATGCTACGAACTGTTGTACTGTAATCGCTAACCACACGGTGTTTGTGTTAGATGCCATGAATAAGATAAAGCATCTCTCTGAATTGCATATTGATGATTTTAAAGGGGGACTTCAACTTAATAATATTTGGGGTAGTATTGCTTCATGGTTTGCTAGTTTAGGTGTAGGACTTAAAGCCTTCTTTATTACGCTTTTAAGTATAGCTTGTTTTGCAATCATTGCTTGTTGTACCTTATCCATTTTACTTGCCTGTTGTAAACGAATGATATCGCAAAGCACTAAAACCATGTATATTGTGTCAAGGGAACAGTACCAACGATTGCCTTTGAATGATCCATCTTTGTCTCAAATGGTTGTTATTCACGCCCCTTAGTGGGATTATTTTAATTATCCCCCCAACAAAAAAAAAAAAAAAAAAAAGAAAAAAAGTGGCGAATGTAGGGAAATCTGACTTAAATCTGCCGTGGGTCTGCTTATATATATATTGGCTTCATATTAGCTTTATATGACTGCACCCTTGCCTGATGATATTATGGATGGCACAGAAGACAAGCATGTGGGTATAAAGGAGTAGATGTGGCCTGCTATGGAGGATTTGCTATGGAGAATTCTGGGTAACCATATTCTGCATAGGAGTATGCAAAAATATTGGGCCTAGCAGTATTTGAGCCTAAGCAAGAAAAACACAGGCTAAGCCAGGAATGCAATTCTTATGAGCATAAACACACTCTCCTACCCTGAAGGTTTCAATTAGTGCCAAGAAGGAGGAAAAATACAGGAAGGGTCAGAGGTCACAGGCCATGCATAGATAAATAGACCTAAAAGCACAGAGGTCACAGGCCATGCATAGATAAAGAGACCTAAAAGTATAGAGGTCATAGGCCATGTATAGATGAGCAGGTCTGACAGGTCTAAATGTACAAATGTAAGGAGATTATCCCCTGGGAAAAGTGTTGCAGGCCCTGCTGACACTTAAGAATGTATGATGGATTACTGAACTTAATTTGAAACAGACATTTGAGACGGAGAGACATGTATATAAGGCAATTATTTTTCAGGTAAGAGCGGGCGGTATTTTCTTCCTCTTAGCAGAGAAAGAAAGTACTGTCTGCCATCTCTAGATAGGCATTTGCTGTTTGCTATTTTATAATCACTTTTGTTATTCTAAATAAAAGTCTTTTGAGCTAAAGCAACTGCCGTCTAAGTAATTCTCTGATTGGTGATATTTTGGGCAACCGTTGTGGGAACCAGAAGCTACACTTTAAAAGATGAAAACAGTAACTGTGCATTAAGGACAAAGTACTTTAAAAGAAACAGTAAATTCATAGTACAGACACACCAAGGCAATACAAAAAATGAAATATATGTTCTGAGATTTGTCTACATGCTGTCAGCACAGGTTTGACTCAAGGAAGCAGTGAAAAAGTGTAATTACAAAGTCTAAGCCTTCAGAAGGAGATGTGAAATGACAGCTTAATAAATTATGTATGTGTGTCTAACTCAGCAGGGTGCATTGCCACATTGTACAGAGTGAAAAAAGGAGAGATGCAGGCCATAAATCCACTAAGCATGGTTTTGTTTGACATTTTAAATATTCATCAAGTATGTATACTTCACTGGTGTGAGGATTTTTACTATACACTAAAAAAGTATAAAACCCCTCCCCCCCTGTAAGATAATTCATTATAAAATAAGGGTCCTTAAGAGACAATAAGCTCTGTCTACTCGTGAAGGAAGGACCAGGGAATGGATGACCATTAAATCAACCATAAATGCCAATTCCAGCAATGCAGCCTTGTACAGCTATGGTGAAACCTGTGTCTATGGCAACTCGAAACAGATGAAAAAACAAAATTTATACATTTATTGACATCCTGACAGAGAGCTCTGCTTGAAAAGAGATGTTCCTGCAGGGAAATATAACAGGCTTTATCATGGAGCTTAAATGAATGATGAATCTGCATGTGAGTTAATTAGCAGTCAGGAAAGGGGTATACAGTGGAGATAAATGAAGAATGACTAATTAAAAAGATAGGTGACAATAAATCATCTATTTCACTTGAACTGCTCTTAAGAATCTGTTCCAAGATGAACTTCAAGATAAATATGCTGCTCAGTGCTTAGGATTCATTCAAAGATATACAGATGAATGTGACCCTGACTTATTTCGTAATCCAGTATTGAATTACATGAATATAATTTAGATTTAGCTTTCAAAAGATTTTGGCTGTGGACTGCACTAGGCAATCTATTGTAGTGAGGTTCATTGATGCTAAGGATCTGAACTAAATGTGGAAAGCTAATATAGATACAAACGATAGTATGACTTGAAAAATAGCAAAGATATACTTGACATGTAACCTGTGGCAGATTGCCCATAGGCAGCGTTCATGCTATTGACTGAATACAGAAGTTATCTTGTGGTCTGAGGACAGCTACTACAAACTCTACAAACACCACACTGAAAAAAAAATCACAATAAAATGGTAGTACTGAATTCCATTTTGAGAACGTCATCAAAAGCAGAAAAAAGAATAAATTAGACTTACCTGCTAATTGTCTTTCCTTGAGTATTCTCCGGGCCAGTCCAGGAACAGTAGGGTTGTCAATCTCCTTCAGCAACTGAGGACTGAAAACTTCAAAGCTTTGCTGACAGCCTCCTAGCTCCCCCTGGTGTCAGAGAGCCAGTCTACGAATGTCCAAGCAGTATATAAAAACAACAAACAGCAAACTAACCGCCAAGCAACTTACGAACCCCTAAAGCCCGGCACACAACCCCAAAGAAAACTAGAACTCACAATAGCCTGCAGCTATAGCCCCCTGAAACTCTAACAAGGAGCCGTAAGGGGGCCCCCTAATCCAAACCTGCACATCCACAAGGGTTCCCCTAGAGAATCGAACACCACTGCGCTATACCTGAAAGAACGCGGCGGACGAACGCTGCTGCGCGGTCCACCCCCGCACCGATAAGTGCTACCATCTCCTGGGAGGGCCCTGGACTGGCCCGGAGAATACTCAAGGAAAGACAATTAGCAGGTAAGTCTAATTTATTCTTCCTTTTCG
This sequence comes from Ichthyophis bannanicus, assembly GCA_033557465.1. Lineage (NCBI taxonomy): Eukaryota > Metazoa > Chordata > Amphibia > Gymnophiona > Ichthyophiidae > Ichthyophis > Ichthyophis bannanicus. The sequence continues at coordinate 934,729,302 of CM066034.1, forward strand.
TCTCTCCGGGCCAGTCCAGGAACAGTAGGGCAGTACCAAAGCAGTACCTACTCTCGGGAGGGTCCCACTAAGCCCCCCAAAACTACGGACGCACCGACACTAGCATCCGCCGCTGCTTGCACATCCAAGCGATAGTGCTTCGCAAAAGTATGCAAGGACGACCAGGTCGCCGCCCAACAAATGTCCACCGGTGGAACCAGAGTTCTCTCGGCCGAAGAGGCCGCTTGCCCCCTAGTCGAATGAGTCCTCAAACCTTCCGGCGGAACTTTTCCGCTTGCATGATACGCTGCCGCAATCGCCTGCTTGACCCAGCGAGAAATGGAGGCCTTGGAAGCCGCTTCCCCCTTGCGGGCTCCACCAAACAAAACAAACAGCCTATCCGATTTCCGAAAAGACTGCGTACGTCGGAGATACCTATGCAACACCTTACCAAGATCCAAGCGATGAAGCGAATATTCCCCCGCAACCGCTGGGGTCGACCAAAAAGTAGGCAGCGAGATGGACTGATTCAAATGAAAAGTGGACACCACCTTTGGGAGAAAAGAGGGTACCGGCCGTAAAACCACCTTTTCCGCTGAAAACTGCAGGAAGGGCTCCCTGCAAGAAACAGCCTGCAAATCCGAAATATGTCTAGCTGAACACAAGGCCACCAAAAAGGCGGTCTTCAAAGTGAGCTCTTTTAGGGCTATCCTCTTTCCCGGCTCAAACGGAGCGCGCATCAAAGCCCGAAGAACCAAGTTCAAGTCCCAGGGCGGCACAACCGATCTTTGAGGACGGCGCACGTTCCTAACCGCGTGAAGGAACTGACGCACATCCGGATGGACTGACAAACGAACCTTGCCACGATAGCAAGCCAGAGCCGCCAAGTGAACTCTCAGAGTACTGAACGCCAAGCCCTTGTCCAACCTGTCCTGGAGGAACGACAGGACTTCCCACACCCCTGAGAAATGCGGAAGCACCCCACGCCTTGCGCACCATCCTTCAAAAATCCTTCAAACGCGGATATAAGCCAACGTCGATGACGCCCGTCTCGCCTGTAACATGGTGTTTACTACCGCCGCGGAATAGCCTCTCCGCCTCAACTGCTGCCCTTCAAGAGCCAAGCCATAAGCAAGAAGCGATCCACCTGCGGCATGAGAATGGGTCCTTGGTACAACAAGTTCATCCGACAGGGCAACCTCCACGGACGGTCGGCCAACAGACGTATGAGATCCGCATACCACGCCCGTCGAGGCCAATCCGGCGCAATGAGAATTGCGTGCCCCTGGTACTGAGCGACTCTGCGAATGACTCGCCCGATCATCAGCCACGGAGGGAAGACATACAGAAGTTCCCCCACCGGCCAGGGTTGAACCAAGCCATCGAGGCCCTCGGCCATACGTTCCCTGCGCCGGCTGAAAAAATCGGAAGGCTTTGGCATTGGCGCAGGTTGCCATCAGATCTATCACTGGTTGGCAACGCCGCGTAATGTCGTGAAAGACGGCGTCGTTCAAGCGCCACTCTCCGGGGTCTAGGACATTTCGGCTGAGGAAATCGGCCTGCACATTGTCCTTTCCTGCCACATGCGCTGCCGACAGGGCTAAGAGATGATCCTCCGCCCAACCTAGCAGCGCCTGACTCTCCTGCAACAGGACCGGCACTGCCTGTGCCCCCCTGCTGATTTATATATGCCACGGTGACCGCATTGTCCGAGAACACCTGCACAGCTCTGCCGCTGACCAGACGAACGAACTCTTCCAACGCCAACAATACCGCTCTCATTTCCAGTTGATTGATGGACCAGGAGGCCATCTCCACCGTCCAACTCCCTTGAGCTACGTGAGACAGACAATGAGCCCCCCAACCGGAGAGGCCGGCATCCGTGGTGACTAACACCCACTCCGGGGGGTCCTGCGGCAGCCCTGCCCGAAGATGCGCAGGATCGCTCCACCACCTGAGACTTTCCAGAACCGGAACCGGACAACTCAACCGCTGACTGAGAGGATGCCGCTGCGGAGACCAACGAGACAGCAAGGAGTGCTGGAGCGGACGCATATGCGCTCTGGCCCACGGCACAACGTCCAGGGTAGCTGCCATGGAACCGAGAAGCTGCAAGTATCTCCACGCCGTGGGAGCCTTGAGGCGCAAAAAGGCGGCCACCTGCCGCAATATCTTTTGAACTCTGCCCTCTGAAGAAACACCGCTCCCTGCTTCGTGTCTAACACTACCCCCAAATACACTAGGGATTGCACGGGCATCAACTGACTCTTGGACCGATTGACCACCCATCCTAAGCTTTCGAGAAAGGATACCACCCTGGATGTGGCCGCTGTCGATTCTGGAACCGAGCGAGCCCGGATGAGCCAATCGTCCAGATAGGGATGAACGAGAATACCCTTTTGGTGCAACGCCGCTGCCACTACTACCATGACCTTCGTGAACGTGCGAGGAGCCGTTGCCAGCCCAAACGGCAGCGCCCGGAATTGAAAATGTCCCATGGGAACTGCAAAGCGCAGAAACTGTTGATGCTGGGGATGAATGGGAATGTGCAAGTACGCCTCCGTAAGATCTATGGAGGACAGCACCTCGCCCGGCCTCATGGACCGGATCACGGATTGCAGCGTTTCCATGCGAAAGTGCGGCACCCTTAAACAGCGGTTCACATGCTTTAGATCCAAAATGGGCCGAAAGGAACCCTCTTTTTTGGGCACCACAAAATAAATGGAGTATCGACCGAAGCCGCACTGGTCTGGAGGCACCGGGACCACCGCCTGGATCTGCAGCAACCGCTGAAGGGTTTGTTGCACCGCCAAAGCTTTCGCTGGAGACCCGCATGGCAACCGCACAAACGCCTCCGGAAGCGACTGCTCGAACTCCAGAGAATAACCGTCCTGAATGATCTCCAAGACCCAGCGGTCCGTAGTGATGGCGGTCCAGGCGGAAAGGAAGCGCTGCAAAGTCCCCCAATGAGGCTCTCCCCCTGGACCCGCCTCATTTCATTGCAGCTTCTTAGGGGCATTGGACTGAGAACCACTAAATCCCCGTCCAAATCCTCGAGCCCCACGAAAGGACTGACCCCTGGGGACAAACCGCTCCCTCTGATAAGGCGTAAACCGAGACCCTCGGAATCTGCGAAACTCCCTAATCGGTCCTCTCTGCGCCGAGGCCTGCCGGGGCCCCTTCGGCCTGTCCTCCGGCAGACGTCCGCCTTTGGAGTCCCCCAGATCCTTTACAATCTTCTCCAATGCCTCTCCAAAAAGCAGCTTGCCCTTATAAGGCAACTTACTAAGACGCGCCTTCGAAGAAGCGTCTGCCGCCCAATTCCTCAGCCAGAGGAATCTGCGAGCGTCAATGACGGAAGCCATGGACTTGGCTGACATCCGAACGAGATCATAGAAGGCGTCGGAGAGATACGCCGCGGCCGATTCTAACTTCGCGCCCTCAGGTGCCGATGTGCCGTCCAAAGCCGGAGAAGACTCAGCCTGCAGCCACCTAACCGAAGCCCTGGACACATATGCCCCACAGATGGAAGTTTGCAACGCCAAGGCACTGGTGTCAAAAGCCTGTTTAAGAAGGGACTCCAGCTTTCTATCCTGCAGATCCTTAAGAGCCGCGCCGCCTTCCACCGGAATAGTAGTCTTTTTAGTCACAGCGGAAACCAACGCGTCAACCTTCGGCATGCGCAACAAATCCCTCTCGTCCTGAGGAACCGGATTATAAGCGGACCAACGTCCGTGCCCCCCTCAAGGTGGCTTCAGGATACTCCCACTCGGACTCAATCATCTGCTTAATCACTCTATGTACCGGAAAGCACCTCTGTTCAGCCTTAAACCCCTGCAATAAGGGATCCTCCAAGGGCTCAGCCTGGGCTGCCAGCAAGGCAATATTCAAAGCCGCCAGAGAATGGGAAATAAGCGCCCCGAGCTCCTCCTTTCTAAATACTCTAAACAGATTGGGATCACCACCAGCTGCAATCTCGCCTTCCTCGAGATCCTCCGGCCATAAATCTAGACCAGACTCTGAAGGAAGCTCTTTCTCTGGACCTGAGAACCCTATAGCCTGTTGGTCCAAATCCCCTGGGGCCACCCCGACGGACAAAACCGCATGTGAAGGCCCTTCTCCAGGGTCCCCCGCGAAGCCAGGAACTGTGGGCAAAGCCGGGGGCTGGGCGCAGCTGCTGCATCTGGTCCCCGCTCCAATCTGAGGCAGTAAGCCTTATGAAGCGATAAAATAAAATCGGGAGAAAAAACAGCAGGAAATCCCCTCAGGCACCTGAGCAACAGGAGCAGGGTCCACCACTAACTTGGGAGCTGACCATTTTGACTTCATTTTCCGTTTTACAGAGGTTTGTGACAAAGCGGGAGAAACGGCAGCTGCCTTTAAAATGGCCACCGTTCCTGCCTTGTCACTGGCGGCAGGAAGCTTTCCTGCCACATTTTGTACCCCCGTAGGCTCCCCCATGAGCCCAAATTCGAGAACCGGGATCCCCGAGGCCTAACCCCGACCCCCTCCGAGGAAACTCCGCACGTCCAAAAACCGCTGCCCGGACTTACCGACAGCGCCGCTGCTCCCTCAGCGCTCAGCGATCGCGGCCCGCACAAAGGAAGGAAAAACAGAAAGAAACGCACCTGATCAAACAGTGACCCTTCAAGCACCGCTGCTCGCGGCAGAGAAGGGGAGAGGAGGACGCAGAGGTTTGATTCTGGGGCTCCCAGGATCCTGTTCTTCTCTCAAGCGTGGCACAGGTCGTCGAGGCAGGCTCTGCCTCTAGTGCTCCAACAGGCAGTGGACCGCCGGCTTCCCTGCAGAACCCAATGAGGGTGTAGTTCTGTGGCTGTTTGAGCTATGGAAATATATATATATTTTTTTTAAATTCAAATCAAGGCAAAAACAATGCACCCTCAGCCCCCCTAACACCAACCCAGCTAGGGCCAGGTAGGAGAACCGGATAAAGACAAAGTCAGTTTTCTTCTCTCGGAGCCTGTCAGAAACACCTCCTTCAGCTGCTTAGGACTGAAAAGACGGTCTCTCTGACACCAGGGGGATATAGGAGGCTGTCAGCAAAGCTTTGAAGTTTTCAGTCCTCAGTTGCTGAAGGAGATTGACAACCCTACTGTTCCTGGACTGGCCCGGAGAGACGAAAAGGAACAAGCAAATACTTTGATGCAACTGGAACACACTAGGACAAATATTAACAACCAGAGACTGATCAGTGTTCAAGTCCGTCTTCTGAAAGTGCAGCTAAGAACAAAATATCAGGGTGTGCCTACATTCTCAATGCAGGATAACATTTTACTTTTGGAAAAGCTGTGTTTTCTTCATGCCTGTGGGTCTAGCTGAATGTTTTTAACCGTAGATGAACACACTTCCTTTCTGAAGATATATTCTATTTTGTTTGCATTTACTAAAAGCTCTGGCTAGGCAATTTAAAGCAATTTGTTACCAAGGAAAATTTGACCAAATTGCTTTCAAATTTTAGGAAAGCAGAGCTATCCTGGACTGAGAATCTAAATATATACATTTGGCTGAGGATTTATTTCATTTGCACTGGAGACTGACAAATTAATATTAAAGCAAAGCTGTAAGAACTGTGTGTTTTTTTGCAAATAAACTGTAGTTCCTCATCTGTAGTAGGGGTTCTCCAGGAACAGCAGGAATAAGTCCTCACATATGGGACTCCCAAGCTATAGGCTATTGAAAAAACCTGTACAAAGCACCACAGGGTAACCAGAAAAATGAACAGAGAAAAACAGTATAAGAAATCACTGAGAAATTCTGAGAGTCAGGGTCCAGCAGGACATCAACAGCAGACAGACTCTACAGTAGACTGGATGGACAGAAAGGACGGTGGGAAGGAGTTGCTCTAATTCCCCAAAGAGGTGCCAGAGTACGGCTTGGCCGAAGTTGCTGTCATGTCAGGAATTTCTATCCAGACAGTGGTGGGCGTAAAGTTCCCTGTCGAGATGTCAATAAATGCATAAATTTTGTTTTTCATCTGTTTCAAGTTGCCATAGACACAGATTACATCATAGCTGTACAAGGCTGCATTGCTGAAATTGGCATTTATGGTTGATTTAATGGTCATTCATTCCCTGGTCCTTCCTTCACTAGTAGCCCTACAGATCTCTACTGTGGAGACAGAGTGCAGGTGGGCCACCAAGGCAGCTATAGCACGAACACTGTGCTCCATGATATGGCATTCCAGAGTAAGCCCAGCCTGAGCATAAGTAAAGGAGATGCAGTCTGCCACCCAAATTGAAAGGATGTGTTTCAATATCACCATGCCCAGATGGCTAGGGGTCAAACGAGACAAAGAGCTGGGAGGAATGGCGGTGTGCTTTCATCCTCTCCAGGTAGAAAGTGAGCACTCTCCTACAATCCAAGGTGTGTAGTGAAGCCTTCACTCTGTTGGCATGAGGCTTTGGAAAAAAGGTGGGCAAGACCAGACTGATTCATGTGGAAAACAGAAACTACTTTAGGTAGGAACTTGGGGTGAGTTCTAAAAACTACCCTGTTCTTATGGTGCAGGGCAGGTACACCACTAATTCTTGGAGTTCACTGACCCTGCATGCAGAAGTGACAGCCACCAGAAAGATATCTGAGCTGAGGGACTCAAATGGGGAAGAGAGAAGCAGTTCCGGTATGATGTTAAGATCCCATGCCACCAGAGGTGGTCCAATGGATGGATGAGATAGCAGGAGGCCCCTCAAAGTGACCAATCAATGGGTGAGCAGAAATGGGCTTATCAGCGGTGGTATGCGGCCGCAGCACTGAGATGCACCCGGATTGAATTGGCCTTCAGGCCAGAGTTAGAGAAGTGTAAGAGGTAAGACAGCACGGACTCCACTGAACAGAAGAAAGAGTCTAAAGCCTTGTCCGCACACCACAAGAAAAACCTACACCACTTGAAGGTGTAGGCGCATCATGTAGCCTCTATGTGAAGCCTGGAACACGTTCTCCACTGCCTCTGGCAGGTGGAGGGGGAAAAGAACTTTGTGCTCATCATCCATGCCGTGAGTGCTAGGCACACTACATTGGGATGCAGTAGGGTACCTGTGTCCTGAGAAATCAGGTCCAGAGTGCAGCAGAGCCTGAGCAGCTGTTGCCGGGACAGCCGGAGCAACAGGGGAAACCAGGGTTGCCTTGGCCAATGTGGTGCTATGAGAATCATGGTGGCACTGCCCACTTGTACTTCGAAGAGGGTCTTGGCCACCAGAGGAGTTGGGGGGTATGCATACAGAAGGCCCTCGCTCCAGTCCAGGAGAAAAGCATCAGACACTACCCGATGTTTGCACAGCACTCTGGAGCAAAACCATGGTAGCTGGGCATTGTGAGAAGTGGCAAAGAGGTCTATGGATGGTGTGCCCCACAGTTGGAAGATGCAGCTTGCTACCTGCCTGTTGAGAGTCCATTTGTGTGGTTGAAGGATTCTGCTCTCCTGGTAGGTATACAGCTCTTAGGAGCATTTTACAGTATTTATTTAACAGGAGGTTTTTTTTTTATACTGCTTTATCATTTAATCAAAGTGGTTTACATTGTAACTTAAACTTGGTAATGTACATTAAACAGAGATATTGATAACTTGGATTCTTCTGAAGCATACTATGCAAGATGGCAAATTTCCAGAGGTGGACTTGTCTCCCAATAGAGGCGGTATGACCCCATTCCACCCTGCTTATTGATATAAAATATGGCTACCTGGGTGTCCATCTAAATGAGGACTACGTGGTTGGAGCGCTGTTGAAAAATCCTCAGGGCACTGGTGACAGCTTAGAATTTCAGGAAGTTGATTTGGTGGAGGCTCTCCTGAACCGTCCAGAGACCCTGTGTGCGTAGACCATCCAGGTGAGCGCCCCAACCAGCCTTGGAGGCATCAGCCATTAGGATGTGTTGATGTGATAGGGCCTGAAAAGGCAGCCCTGTGAAAAGGTTGGAGGGCTGTTGCCACCAGGTGAGGGACTCCTGGAGCAGGTGAGACACTCTGACCTTGTCCTGGAGGTGGCCGGTCATCTGGCGCCACCGCATGTAGTGTGCGCACGGAGTCTGACTCATGCGGAGTCATGCTGCTGGTGTGACATGGACTACGGAGGCCACATGGCCAAGGCGGCGTAGCATCTGTTGAGCTGTCACGAGGGGGCAGCGCTGAATGCCCTAAGCCAGGGCAACCAGACGCTGGACTCTGTCCTTCAGCAGGTATGCTCATGCTAGAGTAGTACTGAATAGAGTCCCAATGAACTCAAGCCTTTGCAAGGGCTAAAGATGAGACTTTGGGTAATTGATGACGAAGCCGAGGTGCTCCAGCACTTGTATGGTCAGTTGCGCCAAACATCTTCCAGTGACCTGGCCTTGATCAAACAGTTGTCCAGGATAGGGAAGACAAAGATCCCCTGGGTACAGAGAAAAGCAGATATGACTGCTAGATACTTTTTTTTTTTTTTTTTTTTTAATTTGTATACTGCTACTTCCAGCGATCAGCAGCGGTTTTGATTACAGATTGGAAATTGTCAAATCATGACAGGAAATTTTTGAGGTATAAACACATTGATTAGACAGGAAAGCACAGCACACAGAGAACTATTTTACAGGGAACATGGGCTATGGAGGGTTAAGTGGCTTGCCCAAGACCACAAGGAGCACCTGTGGGACTAGAAACCCCAGTCCTTCCGGCCCAAGGTTGCTGTCCTCTAGTGGGATTTGAACCCCCGACCTTCCGGCCTGAAGTACCTTGCCCCAACCACTAGGCCACTCCTCCACTCCTTTGTGGAGACCCTGGGGGTGAAGGAAAGGCTGAAGGGTAGCACCTGGCACTGATCATGCTGTCCCAGTGAGGTATTCTTTGAAGTGAGTGAATGAGAATATGCATATAGGCATCTTTGAGATCCAAGGAGCACAGCCAATCTTCCCAGTGGAGGTAAGGCAATAAGGTTCCCAGGGATACCATCTTGAACTTCTCCCTCACCAGGTCCAGATGGGCTGAAAGCCTCTGGTCTTTGGAACTAGGAAGTAGCAGGAGTAGAATCCCCGAACCCTTTGAGATGGAGGAACGAATTCACTAGCCCGGTCGGACAAGAAGAACTGGACTTCCTGTGGAGCAAAAGGCAGTGGTGAGGGTCGAGGGGGTACTCCCCTGGGAAGAAGGTGTGGGAAGCTGATCGAAGTGCAACTGGTACCCCTCCCTGATAATTTGAAGGGCCCAGGTGTCCGTTGCTATGCTAGGTCACCTGTGGGCAAAATTAACCAGTTGACCTCCCACCTGTGGCAGAACTGTGTCCGAAATGGGAAGAAAGCCAATTTTCTGGAGGAAGGAGTCAAATATCCCCACCAGGCTGTGGCTGAGGTTTCTGAGACTTTGGCCGGTGCTACTGGCGTTGGTCCTTTTTGTTGTTGCTGTCCCTGCTGGGGCGCCTGGCAGGAATGGTACATTGTAGGTACCATAGTAATTCTTCTTGGGGAAGACAGACCTTTTTCCGAATGGAGGGGTCAGATGTCTTTTGAGAGAGAGAGAGAGAGAGAGAAAAAGAGAGAGAGAGATCATCAGGAGTTGTTCTCTGTCCAGCTCCGTAGCATTCTCCTCCATTGGTTTCCCAAAGAGGTTTTTACCCCTGCAAGAGACATCAGCTAGCTTGGTCTGGACCCACTGTTCCAAGTCAGAGGACTGCAGCCAGGCGAGGCAGGAGGCCCCAATGCCCATGGCGGCCACTTGGGCAACCGACTCAAATCCACTGTATGCAGCTTGAGTAACATACTTAAAGTACTCCTGTGTCTTGGAGACAAGGGCTAGATAGTGTTGCAGCTGCTCCACCGACATATTAGCAGAGAACCTGGTGAGATCCCTCACAAGATCTCAGAGGAACATCCCCATATACAGTTGGTAGGTCTGGATACAGGCCACCAGCATCGAGCATTGATAGCACCTTCCTGACAAAGCCGTCCATGGTCAGTGTCTCCTGGCCCAGGGGCACAGAGTTTTATGTCTATGAACTCTTGATGCGGCACATGGCCAACTCCATGAGCATAGAATTATAGGTAGTTGCAGCTTCTCTAAGCCAGGGCTCTTGCTCATCCGATACTGAGAATTGAGACAGCGGCTCACTGGGGAGCGCCATGAGTGGGGTCTCCCACATTCAAAGAGGTGCTTGAGGATCCAATCCATCGGCACTGCAATGGCCACCTTCGGGGGGGGGGGGGGAGAGGGGTATTGGAGAATATCCAACTCCTTGCCCATGGGTTCCTCCTCTGTTTCAATGGTGAATGGCAAAGCCTTCCCCATGTCCTGCACGAACTCATGGAAAGACAAGTCCTCTGGAGGGGGACTTCCTCAATTCATAATGGAGCCAGGGATCGGAGGGAATGTCCTAGTGCCGCATGGTCTCCAGTGACTCCTCTTCAGTTTCCCAAATATTGGAATCCAATTTCAAGAGGAAGCTGAAGTACCGACGTGATTACTCATGGCATTGGTGGGGGTCAGCCGGAGTGGAGGGAGACAGAGGCTCCTGACAGTTTGACCCCAAAACACTTGGGGGAAAGAGTGGGTGCATTGAGAGGGGTCTCGAGGTGCCCTGGAATCACTATCCTCTTGATGGAGAGCATTCAATTCCAGTATGGGCTGCACATCTGATGGTGAGGTTGCCGCCATCGATGGTGCCATCACCGGTGCCAAGGAACCAGAGGTGAGCGGGTCTCAGGCAGCCTACTGGGTCAGGAACGCAGACAGGCTGTGCTTGAGGGCTTCCATGTGCTGCGCAAGAAGTGCGGTCTCTGATGCTGTTGGAGTTGATGCAGCAGCCACTGGCACTTACGCCAGTTCCCTCACTGGGAACTCCACAACAGTAACAGCTTCAGGTGTATCCTGCTGGCCCTCCGGGGCCTTGGGAAGTGGTTCCTCCCATTGGGGCAGCTTGGGGGCCACTTCCAGCCCTCGTTCTCAGAGTCTCATTTAGTGCTATGATGCCAGTGCCCATGGGCCTTCACCCTGGACTTAGCATTGCCCTTGGATGTCGTTGGGGCTGGAGTCTGATCCTTCCGGGGGTGCTCCTTTTCAAAGGAGAGCCACCAATCTGACTCCATAACCTCTTGGCTCCAAATGGACCCGGCCTCCGTGTGAAGCTGAAACTTTGGTGGAGGTCTTGGAAGGCATCGATGCTAATGTCGGAGCAGACGCCAAAGAGTAATTCTCATTGTTTTTCTTGACTCCTGAAATGCTTGCACATCATCTGAAGGCAGAGAGCATAGATGGAGGGCTCATGGTAAGGCCCGAGGCACTTAAGGCACCAGTTGTAGCAGTCCAGCCACACTGGGTGCACTGGTTGGCTTTGACATATTCGGGAAGATGGCTTCCGTCAAGTCAAAGGACTCTAATGTCCCAGTCAACCAGGGGGCGTGAGAGAAAACCCCCCCACACCTCAAAGAAAAAGAAACCCAAAGAAAAACGTGGCGCCAAGGCACTGACGAACCTGGGAACAGGCAAGAAGATTGTGATTGAACACGTGAAAAAAACAAAAGAGACATACCCTAAGGGTATCCACTTTTTCTTGGGATCAGACAGTGTCCGATAGGCTCCATAGAAAAAAGAAGACTGTAAGATGGCTCCTTTCAGGTGGGAAGATGAACACACATACACGATGGCCCTCCTAAAAGCTTTCTATGGAAGCTGGGGAGTGTTCCCGCGTCAATGTCGTCACTCATATGTGAAGACTTACTTCCTGCTTCGTCCCGGAGAAAATAAAATGATGAATTTTTGATGGAAAAAAGTCAATGTGATGGAGTATTTTTCAGTAAAGGCTCATTCTAGGCAGAAATGTAGTACTGCAAAGGATGCTTTTTGCATTTGCAATCTCTGCACTAGCAAATCAGACAGTAACAAATACTGTGCAACTGCAAATTTTAAAATAAATATAAAGGTCTCAGTGGAATTGCGACTCTCATTCAAACAACTAAAAATAAGATTTAACTTTTTTTTTTTTTTAAACAAAATGAGAGATGTATTTAAGTAGGCTAAAATAAACCTTTATTATAAGACAATCCTTTATAAACACAATACACACATTTTTGCAAAATAAACCCTCACTTTCCCCAATTGTAAGACTATTTTTAAAATGAATTCTAAAACAAACCAAAGTACTAGCTATAAAACACTTTTATATTTCAAAGGCAACACAAAAGAATTACACCTTTGGTTAAACTGGTTATTTAAAAAAAACATAATCCAAGAAAAAATTTGTTTTGAAATTTAAGGTGTATATTGCAAAAGGTATTATCACACTCTGGTTTAACAGCTACATTGGGCAACAAAATGAAGAAAACAACAAAATTTAGTATAACAAAATAATATATTCACATGTATTTATTAAATATCTCTCAAACCTACTGTATGTATTCTAGTCATAGTTCAAGCAAAGGACTGCTGTTAGACAATCTGTAAAGAATACATTCCACATATTTAACAATAGCTTGTATTAAATTAAACATACTAAATAGCCATACCAATTTGGATGACTTCAATTGCTGTTCTTGTGTGCTATGAAAAGACGACAAAAATGAATAGTGAAATCAAAAGCTTTCCAGCCATTATCTTTGCTAAAATGCCATCCTGGCTAATCTACAGCAAGGATTATCTTCCTACTTACAGCAAATGAATGTTGCCATAAAAAGAAGCTGAAGGTTGGAAAGACTCACTAAGCGATAAAACTGAGTCACTTTAAATAATGCATTAATATTTAGTTTTCTTCAAAGTGGATAAAGGGAATTCCCATGCTATAGTTAAAAGTAGTACTGAAAGGTAGAAGGGATTATATCAGCAAAGAGATGGTAAAATCATTAGCAAGCTGACGTCAGTGAGGATTTGCCCATTCCCAGGGAAGCAAAAGGTTCTGTTCAGTATTGCAGCAATAATGAAAGGAAATCAATGTTGGCATATTAAAATGGCTGCAGTTTTTATCTTTAGTTAAAGAAGCACTGTTAATCCAAGTACTAATTTACTTATTAATTGTGTTTGCCACTTCCTACAGTGCCTTATTTCGTGGTTCTTTTTTCTCCTCCAAAGCTCTTTTTATTTTTAAGTTTGCTTGTTTACCCCAGTTCAAATGGAAGCCTGGCTCTACAGGAGTATGGTACCATCAGTCTTGGGTTTTCCACAATTTAGCTAGGTGCAACAGAGGCCACAGAACGAATTCTTTCCAGAACTTGGGTCTGATCAATAGGTGTGAAATTGTTCGGACTGGAGACCCCCCCTTCCCCTGTGGTTGTCAATACTGCCTTCAAAGCATTTCTAGTCCTCATTAATACAAGCAGGGCTTTGAAGTTGAACTCCTACATAGTACTGTGGTGCATTCAGTCTGCCTTGCATTTTTAAGTTTTATAGAATAAGGCGGCATGCACTCTGATACTCGGATCAAATTTCCAATTATAAACTTCCTTGAAGACACCCTTCAGTTATGTCATAGCTCATATGCTAAAGATCTAGTGGCATTGACACCTGATAATGAATAACACTGCAGCATCTATACATCAATAATGGTGATATGAATGAGATGACCTTCATTCATAAAAAGAAACCAGAAATAAATAAATGTCAAGTGACTACTTATTAAATAAAAGAAAGAATAATTCATAGGATTTTTGGTTTTGACACTGAAGAGCATGCAAGTATTTCTCATCAAATACCATCTACTAGAAAAAAACAAACACTAGTATCTCTAGAGAAGCGGATCTACTGAAAACCATTCCTGAAACAGATATGACAGGGGGGGTCGCAGACATCGTCAAGACATACTTGGTAAACAAATAGCAAGGAAGGCATTTAGAACATACCAATTTTTGAAGAATGCAAAATTCTGACTTTAATTTTTTAAGTACATTTTGGTTTGCCTGGGAGTCAATTATGGTAAGGCATACCACTACATATGAGTATACATGTAAGGATATGAGCTGCAGGTGATATTATAACTTTACTTAAGAACTGGTACTGCAATGGGCTGGTGGAATCCTCTTTTCTGCGACATGAAGATAGAAAACACTCAATGGCTTCCAGTGACAAGGTCAGACATGCTGTTTTAGCTTTCTATCATCTTTGGATATTTTAGCATCCTTCAACTTAACGAGAGTGGTGACAACACAAGGCCATAGTGAAGAACAAGTAAACTGTCCTACAAGAAATAAGAGAAGAAATAGCAGCACTGAAGTTATTCTACAAAAGACTTTACATGAAGACTGCAAGAATTCAAAATATCAATCTCATACCAGATTTACAAAAGTGGTAGTTGGGATTCATTAATCCAGGCACTTAATATTCTGCATCATTAAGCACCTCGAAAAAGTCTCTGTAATCACATCGATAATTTTGCCCATTCCCAGAAACCATTTTTGGAGACCTTGCATTCGAATTGTGAAATTTTCTCCATTTGTTAATTAGGTTTCAAGTGGCAAATCTAATTGCACTGTGTTAGTAATACTGCAGCTTCTTCGGTCATCATATTTTTCTTTTTCACCTTTTGTAGAGACTTTCTTAAAAAGGATATAGCGTTATTAGAAAAGGTTCAGAGAAGAGCCACCAAAATGGTAAAGGGGATGGAAGGATACTCCTATGAAGAGACGACTGAGAGGAGATACGATAGAAGTCTATAAATTAATGAATGGTGTGGAACGGGTAAACGTAGATCGATTGTTTACGTTATCAGAATATAGAAAGACTAGGGGACATGCAATGAAGCTACAGGGTAAACTATTTAAGACTAATAAAAGAAAATACTTTTTTCACTCAACGTGTAATCAAACTCTGGAATTTGTTACCGGAGGATGTAGTAAAGGCTGTTAGTGTAGCTGGGTTTAAAAAAGGTTTGGACAAGTTCCTGGAGGAAAGGTCCATAAACCATTATTAAGAAGGGACCCAGGATATCAATGCTTGACGCAGTACAAGCATTGTGGAACCTGTGTCTTTTGGGGAAACTGCTAAGTACGTATGACCTAGATTGGCCACTTTTGGAAAAAGGATACTGGGCTTGATGGACCTTGGTCTGACCCAGTATGGCATATCTTATGTTCATAACTCTTCCGGTGCTCTGTCATTTGTATCCAAAGCAGCAAATCAATTTTGCAGTTTTTAAATTCCGGCAGTATATTCTCTACAAAAGGTGAAAAACTAAAAATGGCCAAAATGGATGACCGAATAAACTCTGAAAATTGCCCAGAAATGTAGAGAAGCTAAGGCCAGAGGAGAAAGAGGTAATCATAGAAATCAAAAGAGATTTCCAACATGCAGCGAGACAAGTAGTACTACAATAACGCATGCAAGGAAACAGAATCAAACTATTAGAGAAAGAACAAGATCAACTTTCCTACAGCTAAAAGAGTTAAAGAGAAAATGCGAGTCTCGAACTGGAATGCTACAAGATGCTCAAGGATCCATTTTGAATGATGCCGAGATCAAGGAAGGTGGGAAAAAATGCATGGTCATGATACCATAAAGTTCAAGTGGACAACAGCCATTTCAACTTGCACCTTATGATCAGGAACCATTGGTGATGAATGCTTTCATTGCTGCTTTGATGACTTCTTTATCAAAGAACAAAGCACCGGGCATTGATGGCATTCCCACTGAATTATTACAGCAATCGGATGCAGCTATTACCATACTTACAAGGCTCTTCTAGGAAATTTGGAATACATCATGGTCAACTGACTGGAAAGGTTCTGTGTTTATAACAATACTGAAGAAAGGTGATCCAACTAACTGAAAATTATCGCACAATTGCTCTGATTCTACATACCAGCAAGGATCTAAAGATCTTTTAGCAGAGACAACAACCATATCTGGAATGATAGTGCAAGCAGGGTCCAGGAAAAGGTGAGAAACAAGTGATATCATCGCAGATGTGAAATGGATCCTCGAAGAGACAAAAGGATATTTATGTGTTTTATTGACTACAGCAGGGCTTTTGACTGTATAAACCAAGAGAAAATCTTGGTCACATTAAGAAGCATGAGTATACCAGGACACCTGATAGTTCTCTTGCACAGTCTTTACATTGATCAAGAAGCAACATTTTGAACGGAACAAGGAGAAACAGAAAGGTTTAAAATCAGCAAAAGGTGTACAACAAGGCTGCAAACGTTCCCCCTACCTGTTTAATTTATATGCAAAACAAATCATCAGAGGAGGATGACTGTATGAAGATAGGTGGAAGATTCATCAACAATCTTGCTATGCTGATGATACATTACTGTCTGAAAGTGAAGACTATCTGAAACATTTGCTTCTTAAAATCAAGGAACAGTCTTAAAACGGGTCTGCATCTTAACGTGAAGATGACAAAGATCCAGACAACTGGTAAAATCAGTAAGTTTATCTTTGATAGAGAAGAAAGAGAAATAGTGGACAACTTTAACCTGCTTGGATCGATAATCAATAAAGAAATGACAAGCAGTCAAGATATCAGACGATGCATTGCTCTTGGCAGAATGGCTATGAAAAACCTAGACAAGATTCTCAAGAGCAGAGATATAGTAGTTACTCACCTGTAACAGGTGTTCTCCAGGAGCAGCAGGAATCAGTCCTCACATATGGGTGACGTCAGCGCCGACGGAGCCCTCGCGGAGCAATTTTCCCCAGCTTTCAAAGAAAGCCTTTGGGAATTGCAGCGCGCATGCGCGGTCCCCTTCCCGCCCAAGGGTGCCATCTTGGCCAGTCTGATGACATAGCGAAAAGATAGCAAAAAATTAACAAAAACTAAATCACAGGATTGCAACTCCGAGGGGAGGAGGGAGGGTTGTGAGGACTGATTCCTGCTGCTCCTGGAGAACACCTGTTACAGGTGAGTAACTACTATTTCTCCAGGACCAAGCAGGAAGTCAGTCCTCACATATGGGACTCCCAAGCTTAAGGCTACCGGAGACCCCAAGCACAAAAAAGAAGCTCCCTCAAGCTCAGCAGCACAGAAGGAAGGAATCTTCTCTGAATAATCACCAACCGGTAGCCCAACATCCGGGATGGAGGGTAGGAGTTGCCTAAACCTCAAAGAGATTACGGAGGACTGCCTGTCCGAAAGCACTGTCCCTGCGGGACTCCCTCTCGAGGCAGTAATGGGCTGCAAAGGTCTGGCTCGAAGACCAAGTAGCGGCCCTGCAGATGTCTGCCAACGGAACAGAGCGGAGGTAAGCCACTGACGCAGCCTTCGCCCGAACACGATGAGCCGTGACTCGACTCTCCAACGAGAGGCCGGCCGCCCCATAAGCCCAAGCGATACAGTCAGCTACCCAGATGGACAGAGTATGCTTGGAGACAGGGAGCCCCAACTTATTGGGGTCGTAAGACACGAAGAGCTGGACAGTCTTACGGTGCTCCCGCGTACGGTCAAGGTAGAAGGTCAACGCCCTTCTACAGTCCAGGGTATGCAAGACCATTTCAGCTCGGCTGGAGTGTGGCCTGGGAAAGAAGGTCGGAAGCACCACCTCCTGATTGATGTGAAAAGGGGAGACCACTTTCGGAAGAAACTTAGGATGAGTCCACAGGACTACCCTATTCTTGAAGAACCTAGTGTACGGGGGATCAGACACGAGGGCCTGCAGCTCACTAACGCGTCTAGCGGAAGTGAGGGCTACCAAGAACAAGGTTTTCCAAGAAAGAAAGCGAAGAGGGCAGGTAGCCATAGGTTCAAAAGGCGGACAGGTGATCCGCTGTAACACCACATTCAGATCCCAGTCAGGGGCTGGGGGGCGTAAAGGTGGTTTAAGGAGAAGGAGACCTCTGAGGAACCGTGCCACAAGAGGGTGGCTGGAGAGAGGTCCGCCGTCCACTGGCACATGATGTGCAGAAAGATCACTGAGGTGAACTTTGACCGAGTTGGACTTGAGTCCAAGGTTGGAGAGGTAAAGCAAGTACTGCAAGACCACCGACACCGAACAGGAGAAGGGATCCTGGGACTGTTGAGTACACCAGACGGAGAAGCGACGCCACTTAAGGGCGTAGGATTTCCGTGTAGAAGGACGTCTGGAAGCTAAGACGACTTCCTCCACATCAGGAGGCAGCAGGAGGGGAGCAAGGACTACCCTTTCAGCAGCCAGGCCATCAGATGAAGGGATCTGAGGTTGGGGTGTAGGAGAGACCCCTGATCCTGCGTCAGAAGATCGGGTTGAAACCCTAGGGGCAACGGAGCATCCACCGCCAGTTGCAGCAGGAGCGGAAACCATGGCTGCCTGGGCCATCGAGGGGCTACCAGGATCATGGAAGCCTTGTCTCGGAGAACCTTGAAGAGAGTTTGAGACACTAGCGGCATGGGGGGAAAGGCATACAGAAGGCCTGTGGACCATGAGAGCAGAAAAGCATCCACCGCTACCCGGAGGGGATGCGGTTGCCGAGAGCAGAAGCGAGGAAGTTGCCGGTTCTCGGGACTGGCAAAGAGATCCAGCGTGGGAAGGCCCCACTTTAGAAAAATTCTTTGAGCCACCAATGGATCCAATCTCCACTCGTGCGGTTGGAGGATTCTGCTGAGTTTGTCCGCTAGGTAATTCTCCTGGCCAGGCAGATAAACGGCCTTGAGGAGGATGCCTCGGCTGACGGCCCAAGAGCAGAGCTGCTGTGCTTCTCGGCAGAGAAGGAAGGAGCCCGTGCCCCCCTGTTTGTTCATGTAGAACATGGCAACCTGATTGTCCGTCTGGACAAGGACGGACTGGTGAGAGACGAGGTGGGAGAAGGTCCTGAGGGCCAGGCGGATCGCTCTGAGCTCCAGGAAGTTGATCTGCTGGGCAGACTCCCACGAGGTCCAGAGACTTGAGTACTCGCCCCTTGGCAATGTGCTCCCCAACCGAGGAGAGAAGCATCGGTCGTCAGGACCAGAACAGGCGGAGGAGACTGAAACGGCATGCCGAGCACTAGGTTCGGTAGATGAAGCCACCATTGCAGAGAACAGGCCAGCGGGCTGGAGATCTGCACTAAGTCCGCTAGACCGCCCGTGGCCTGATGCCACTGCTTGCGAAGGCACCACTGAGCAGGCCGCATATTCAGGCGGGCATTTGGGGTCACATGGACCGTGGAAGCCATATGGCCGAGTAGTTGCAGAAAACGCCTGGCTGAGACCAGGGGCCGGCTGCGAAAACGGCCGGCAAGTTCCATGAGCCGCTGAGCTCTGTCGAGAGGCAGAAAAGCTCTCGCCTGAAGTGTGTGCAATCTTGCGCCGATGAACTCGAGATCCTGAGAGGGGAGCAAAGTGGACTTTGCGAAGTTTATGACAAAGCCCAAGTACTGGAGTAGAGACACAGTGCGGTTCGCGGCGTGCGTGGCCTCCTGAGAGGACGGTGCTCTGATGAGCCAGTCGTCCAGGTAAGGAAAAACATAGAGGCCCTGAAGCCTGAGATAAGCCGCAACCACTGCGAGACATTTTGTGAAGACTCGGGGTGCGGAGGATAGGCCAAAGGGCAGTACTCGGTACTGGTAATGACTGCCTGCCACCACAAACCGTAGATATTGTCTGTGGCTTGGGTGGATTAGGATGTGAGTATAGGCATCTTTTAGATCCAAGGAGCATAGCCAATCTCCCTGCTGGAGGTAAGGCAGCAGGATTCCAAGGGTAAGCATCTTGAACTTTTCCCTCTCGAGGAACTTGTTGAGGTTCCGCAAGTCCAGGATGGGTCGGAGGCCTCCTGTTCTTTTTGGTACCAGAAAGTACCTGGAATAAAAGCCTTGACCTCTCAGGTGGTGGGGCACCGGTTCCACAGCCTGTTCCTGAAGAAGACTTGCCAACTCCTGAAGGAGTAAGTCCCTGTGCAGAGGGGGTCTGGGAGGCTCCCCTGGAAAAAAGGAGGGAGGTACCTGGCGGAAGTGCAGAAGATAGCCTTCTTGGACTATGCGAAGCACCCAGGTATCTGACGTGATGCTGGACCACCTGTGGGCAAAGTGGAGCAGCCGGCCTCCTGTGCTGGGAGGAACCAGCGGAGGGAGAGAGGCTATGCTGAAGAAGTCAAAAACCCCCACGCTGCTGAGCAGGGGCCGGTGTTGCAGACTTGGGGGCTTGCTGCCTACGGGACCCATTACCCCGTCCCTTGGCCTGCTGACCCTGTTGGGGAGCTGCGGAGGCCTGATAATGAGGGTAGTGTTTATAGGCAGCCGCCTTCCTCGGGTAAAAGGGCTTTTTCCCCGAGCCCTTCTTCTTCTGAGAAGGGGCAGAGGTCTTTCTAGAGAGCCGAGTCCTGGTGAGAGTTTCAGTCTCGATTTGTGCAGCCTTTTCGTCCATGGGTTTGCCAAAGAGGTTTTCACCTCTGCAGGGGACATCGACCAACTTGTCCTGCACCCAGGGCTCGAGGTCGGATGACTGAAGCCAAGCCTGTCGGCGGGCACCGATGCCGGCTGCGGCTACCCGAGCCGATGCCTCAAAGCCATCATAGGCTGCTCGAGAGATGAACTTCGAGCACTCCCGAATTCCAGTGGACAGGGCCCGGAACCTCTGCAAAGGTTCCTCGGAGAGACCAGCAGAGAACCCGGCTAGTTCTTTAGCTAGGTCTCTAAGGTACATGCCCATGTAGAGCTGGTAAGTCTGGACTCGACAAGCAAGCATAGAGCCTTGGAAACACTTCTTACCGAGGCCATCCAGGTTGCGGGCTTCCCTGCCGGGAGGCACCGAGGAGTGCATCTTCTGGCTCTTGAGCTTATGCATGGCCGATTCCACCACCATGGAATGGTGCGGCAGCTGTGCCTTTTGGAAGCCAGGGCTCTTGCGGACTCGATATATGGAATCGACCCGCTTGCTTAAGACCGGCGACGACGCCGGGCTCTCCCACATGCAGAAGAGAAGTCGTTCCAGCATTGGAGGAACCGGCACAGTAAAGTGCTCCTTAGCCGGAGAGTCATACTGGAGGGCGTCGAGCTCCTCGGCTCGAGGCTCCTCCTCGGGATCCGCAGGGAAGGCCAAGGCTTTGGCCATATCCCTCACGAAGTCCGAGAACCGGGCATCCTCCGGGGGTGACTGTCTCCGAGGTTCGGACTCGGGGGAGTCCGACGGGGGACACACCGAATCCGAAACGAATCCGGTGACTCTTCCACCTCGGATTCCCAGGCAGACTCCTCGGAGGAGGAGCCAAGCGACTCCGGTCGGGCGGGCATAGGCGCCATCCGCCCTGACGCCGAGGGAGTCAGCGTTGACGACCTCGGCCCCGAACGGGAGGCCGAAGGAGACCTTGACCGAGGATCGGCTCGGTCTCCGGGGTCGACTTAGATGTCGACGTCCCGGCGGTCAGGGCAGAAGCGCCAGCGAGGCTAGCAATCAATGCCCGCTGCTGGTCCATGAAGGCAGTCAGACTGCTCTCCAAGGCCGTCAACCTGAGTCCGAACTCAGGAGACCCAGCAGCCGCCGACTCGGGCCCCGACGGCGTCAGGCCCGACGTCGGACCCCTCGGAGGCGAGTCCACGAGGACAACAGGACTTACGTGAGCAGACGAGTCCATCTCCAGCCGAGGCTGTTTTGACGGTCGCTCCAGCTCCAAAGACCCGGGACGGCTATCGGGGCTATGCGACCTGGCCCTCGCGGATCCAGGAGCGTCCACTGATGCCACCCTCGCGGGTTTCTTCCTCCGATGATGTTCCCGGGTAGGAGACCCCCTCTCAGAGGAACTCCGGCGGTGCTCAGAGCCCGAACCTCTGGACGCCGAAGCCTCTGACGAGGTCCGGGTACGGCTGGGGTCAGAGAAGATTCTCTCCCGCTGGTGCTGCCGACTCCTCAAAGCCTTCGAGGACATCTTGCCACAGGGCCCACAGATCATCTCCTCATGATCCGGGCCCAGGCAGCGGAGGCAGCAATCAAGTGTGTCAGTAAGAGACATGAGTTTCTTACACTGAACACACTTTTTGAAACCACTGGCAGCCATCGGGGGAAAAAGGGCCCCTGCGAGGTCAAACGTTTGGGCTGCCAGGGAAAAACGAAAAAAATGGGAATTTGTCACGAAGGACAGAAAAAACCGAAAAAATAGAGGGAGGACTCGCAACCGGCGTCGCGAGTCCGGACGGGAAAAAGACCGGCGTCGAACCGAAGAAAATACAGAAAAATAAGAAGAAAAATCGACTTTTCAGCGGTGACTTTTAGAAAGCGTCTGTAGGGCTCCGCGGAAAAAAGAAGACTGGCCAAGATGGCACCCTTGGGCGGGAAGGGGACCGCGCATGCGCGCTGCAATTCCCAAAGGCTTTCTTTGAAAGCTGGGGAAAATTGCTCCGCGAGGGCTCCGTCGGCGCCGACGTCACCCATATGTGAGGACTGACTTCCTGCTTGGTCCTGGAGAAGTCTCTCTCCATACAAAGATTCAACTTGTCCAAGCAAAGGTATTTTCAATAACGTCATATGGATGTGAAAGTTGGACAGTGAAAAAGAGAGACAGGAAGAAAATCGACGCCTTTGAATTATGGTGCTGGTGAAGAATACTGTGTATACCATGGACTGCCTGAAGAATAAACCAATCAATATTAGAGGAGAACAAACCTAAGCTTTCTTCAGAAGCTTAGATGACAAGATAGACTTTCATAATTTGGACATATCATGTGAAGAAAGAGATCATTAGAGAAAGACATAATGCTTGGTAAGGCTGAAAGTCAATGCAAAAGAGGAAGGACAGCAATAAGATGGATCGATACAACAACGGCAGATATGGATGCCACTCTATCAAGAAAGAGTTACCTGATTGAAAACCAATTTTAAAAAATCTATCCAGAGGGTCACCATGAATTGACACAGACTCAATGGCATTTAAACAAGGAAAAGAGCAGAGGTTGTAGGGGGAGGAAATAAGTATTTAAAAGGGGGCTCCAATTATCTATGCCCCACCCTCCTTTCCCCATGAATAAAAAGGCTGCTACAGCAATCGAGTATAGACCGCAGCCATACTGCTCCACCGGCACCGGTTCAACCGCTCGAAGCTGTAACAGGCGGGATAGAGTCTCCTTTACCACATCCAACTTTCCTTGGGCTTTTCAGGGGGACTGTATGAAAAATTCTCTTATTGGCCGAAGCCATTCCAGCTTCCTATCCTGGGCATCCTTCAAAGTCGCATTCCCCTCTACGGGAATCATCGTCTTCTTAGTCACCACCGACACGGCTGCGTCCACTTTAGGCGACCTCAAGAGTTCATGCTCCTGCTCCGGCAGGGGATAAAGGCGCGACAGTGTCCGCCCTCCCCCGAGTCCTGCTTCTGGCAGATCCCACTCCTCCTGTATCATCTGTCTAACTACTCTATGGACTGGGAACACTGCCTGCGACTTCTACACTGCCTGAAGCAGCGGGTCCTCCAATGTCTCCTCTTCCCCTGGTATACTTGCGGGCATATTCAGAGCCTTCAATGACTCAGACGAGAGCAGGTAGCTCCTCTCGAAGAAACACTCACCAGCCTGGCTCGATCCTCCCCTTCTGAGATCTCGCCATCTTCCAATTCCTCAGAAAGGTCCAGGTCGAAGTCCAACTCTTCCGTCTCCGGACCCTCCGATTCCGGTGATGAGTGCACCTCTTCCAAACCTCTAGCCCTCTTGGCCGGGACTCCCAAATCACTTACCACCATGTTAGCCGCCCTCTTCGACCCTCCTGGTGAAGAGAGGCCACCTTCTACATCCTGCTGTCTCAAGCAAAACGCTCTATGCAACAGCAAGACAAACTCTGGTGAAAAATCATCCAAAACACCTGGTATTCCTCGAACCAGTGACCCCGAGGGTCCCGGAGTAGCCAAGGAACAGTGGTCCCCCATCCCTAGCGACAGAACCGAACCTCCAGCCTCCTGTGACCGAGAGGGGGTCCCCAGATTCACCTTGTCCTGCTGCTCGTTTTCTAAGGAGACAGCCTCCTGCCTCTGAGACCGCTGCCTTCTGGGCCCTGCAAACCAGGCATTGCGGCTTTGCCGGCATAGTGGCTGCGATTATAAACCCCACAAGCCTTGAAAACAAAAAGCCTACTTAACCCCCAAAATCTCTAAAAACAGACTAAACACGGCAACACAACTGAAATTAACTTAAAGTAAAATAAAACACGTTAAATTCGCTAAGGGACCTGTTTCCCTCGTCACGGCAAAGAAATCTGCCCCGAAGACCAGTAACCGCGCACACAGTGTAGGCGGGAAACTCGACCGCAGCCTGCCAAAACCGGCGGCGGGAGCCTGCACCACTGCTCCTGGCCTCCGTCTCCTCGCCGTTAAACAGACCCCGGTTTAACTCACCGTACCTCTGTCAGCCCCAATGATTGGCACGGCACTGCCAGTTGCATATATAGCCAGGTGTCATCAAAGAGATAACACGCTCAGTCTCCAAGCTGCTAGAGGAGGAGCATTACCCAGAGGTGTGGGATTGTACTGGAGGGTCAATAAGGAAATATATATTTTTTTTAACAGAGGCAATCCACCAACACCACCTCAGCTCCCCACCACATATCTTAGATATTCTATGGTCTGATCACCATTTAATTAATTTTGCTATCCCGCCTTATCTATCTGTACAAACACAACACGCCAAAGATAATCCATGCAGACGATATAAAAGATGAAATTAGACTTACTTGCTAATTGTAGTTCCTGGAGGAACTCCAGTCTAGTCCTGGAATCTCTGGGGTTGTCATCCTCTTCCAGCAGCTTGGAGACTGAGAAACGTCACTTTTGTGATGTCACTGGTACATAAGTCCCGGATCCGCCTCCTCAGACCAGTTACCTATTGACAAAGCAGACTCACCGGAGCAACCATTAAGCAGCAAACTGTACCATAAGGCAATTGTAAACCACTAACTGAAAACTAAAAACTGTCAAGCACAACTATGTACATATGTTTTGAAACATATTCTACTCGGTAAGGTCCCGATCTTCCCCCCTGTGAAGGAAATTGACCTCCCGACCATCCCTATTGCTCCCCCCCTGCCGTAGGAAACTAGGCCGTAACCTCGTCCCCTGATACTCTTACCTGTTATCTTACTCGTGCTTCTGGCCATAGTCCACAAATCACCAGGGCGGGACATGGGACTAGACTGGAGTTCCTCCAGGAACTACAATTAGCAGGTAAGTCTAATTTCATCTTCCTGATCGTCCCTCCAGTCTAGTCCTGGAATCTCTGGGGATGTAACAGAGCAGTGAATAGATTCAACGGGAGGGCCCTGCTATACCAGCCTGAAGCACTGCCGATCCAAAACAGGTATCCCTCTCCGCCTGAATAACCAGACGGTAATGCTTCACAAACAAGTGCAAGGAAGACCAGGTCGCTGCTTTACAGATTTCTTCCGCCGGCACCAGACTGCACTCCGCCTAAGAGGCAGCTTGTGCCCTAGTGGAATGAGCTCTAAGCCCTTCCGGAACTACCCGGCCTTTTAACAGATATGCTGACGCGATCGCCTCCTTCAACCATCGGGCAATAGAAGATTTAGATGCTGCCTTTCCCTTTCTTGCTCCTGCATACAGCACAAATAACACAGGTACACTACCAAAAAACTGCCTCCAGTTTTGCAACTGATTCCTATAGATTTTGGGGTGCTGAATCCAGGAAAAATAGTCAAAATGTTCCATCACGTCATGTTTTCTTGCAAAATTAGATTTCTTACCCATATAAGGAATGTTCACATAATTTCTTTTTAGCAGACTGCAGTTTATTTTCTTGGCCCAAAATAGAGGTTGTAATGGTTAACTAACTAGAAACACTCCCTCATGATATTTTAGAGTGTTTTGTATTCATTTTATACATTAACAGGACAATTGGGAGGCGGGGGGCTAAATCCAGTACTCGCGCTGGCGCATGTTCTTTCCTGTTCGCCTCGCCTCGTTCGCTCGCTCAAACACGGTGGTTGCGACATGAACGTTCCTGTCAAATTTCAGTTTCTTGCAAGTTCATTATTACCTTTTGTTTGCTCAGTCGTAATCCAGCTTTATTCTGAAGTGGTTCACTACAGTTGTAGTTTGCAGTGCTGTGTATTTGTGATGGCTCACAGAGCCAGAGGTTGCGTCAACTCTCCGGACAGTTTTTGTTTTATTTGTGGGGAATATACCGTGAAAAAGCGGCAGAGGAACATTTCTGCATTTATTAAAAAAGTATATTTCGCCTATTTCGGTTTGAAGTTAGGCGATCAAGACAAACCGTGGGCTCCTCACAAAGTGTGCAAGACATGTGAGGAAGATCTACGCTTATGGATGAAAGGTAAAAAACAAGCATTTCGTTTCGGAATACCTATGATGTGGCGTGAACAAAGAGACCACAGCAGTGACTGCTATTTTTGCTCTTGCATTGTGAAGGGATACAACTTAAAAAATAAGAACGTAATAAGTTACCCCAACCTTCCCTCAGCAATTAGGCCTATGCCTCATAGCAACGAAGTACCTGTGCCTGAACCACCAAAATCTTTGGATCATATTTGTGTGGACGGGTCTGATCATGATGAGACTCATCAGATGGCTTTTCCCGATGAGTCCAGTACTTCCGAGTTTGAAACTGAACCAGATCCGAAACCTGAACTTTTCTCTCAAGCTGAATTGAATGATTTAGTCCGGGATTTAGGACTCCCAAAAGATGCTGCCCAACTGCTAGGTTCTCGGCTTGAACAGAAAAATCTATTGTCACCAGGAACAACTTTTTATTGGTACCGCAACCGCGAGACACAATTTTTGAAGTATTTCAGCAAAGAGGAAGATTTGGTATTTTGCAACGATATATACGGAGTGATGGAAAAGTTTAAACTCAAGTATGATCCTGCTGAATGGCGGCTGTTCATTGATTCATCAAAAGACAGCATAAAATGTGTTCTTCTTCATAATGGCAACACATTCGCTTCAGTTCCTATTGCTCACTGTTATTCTCCAAGAAAAATACGAGAATTTGGCCCTGATTCTTCAGAAGATTCGTTATGATGAGCATAAGTGGATGATTTGTGGAGACTTTAAAATTCTATCCATGCTATTAGGGCAGCAATCCGGTTTCACCAAATATCCCTGCTTCCTTTGCCTGTGGGATAGCCGGGCCCGCGACCTACACTGGGGGAAAAAAGACTGGCCAATTCGGGAGTATTTGAGACCCGGTGAGAAAAATGTTCTTCATGAGAGCTTGGTACCTCGTGATAAAATTCTATTACCACCTCTCCACATTAAGTTGGGTCTCATTAAGCAATTCATCAAGTCCCTTCCAAAAGATGGTGAGTGCTTTCGGTACCTTTGCTCAAAGTTCCCCTGAATTTCTGAAGCAAAGCTAAAGGAATGAGTGTTTGTTGGCCCTGATATAAGGAAACTCATTTCAGATGGAGCATTCGCTGAAACGATGTCTGAGAAGGAAAAAGAAGCCTGGGATTCCTTCAAGGATGTTGTTCTCAAATTCTTGGGGAACAGGCGGGATGAGAACTATAAGGATATTGTTGCCAGGATGCTCAATGCCTTCAAAGAACAAGGCTGTAACATGAGCCTGAAAGTCCATTTCTTGCACTCCCATGTGAACTACTTTCCCGAAAACATGGGGGCGTACAGTGAAGAACAAGGTGAAAGGTTTCACCAGGACATCAAGGACGCAGAGAGAAGGTACCAAGGAAGATGGAACACCACTATGATGGCTGATTTCTGCTGGTTGCTGCTGCGGGAAACCCCAGATGAAAAATACGCCAAGCAGCGCACCAAGAGAAGCATTCGGGGGAAGAAGAAACGGGCCCACCAGGAGATTGATTGACCCAAGAATGACTTTAAAATCTAAACTGTGTTGACAAATAGTGTTTTTACTAAACTTTGAAATAAAAATTTGCTAGTTATTACCACAGTGTCGGATCTCATTTATTAGAATTTTATTTTCACACCATCGGGTGTTTGTCTTCATGTATTGCAATGGTGCGGTTTGCGTTTTCTATTCTTACATACATACCTGTACAACATTTTTTGCACATTTCTTTGCTTTGCTTTGTGTCTAACCTCGCTCTTATATGCTCAATGTTTGTGCACATGTATGTGGCTGTTTTAAGTGCAGACAATTTTGCTACCATCACAGTGTGTTTTGTTGACATTACTCTATTCTTATGTGCTGCCTTGTTACAATTTTCTTTATTCTTATTTGAATAACTACTAAACAATTAGTATAAAGAATTCATCCAAGAAACTTTTATCTCGATCGCACTCAATCTGAAACGTTCACCTCAAACTGCTAACCCAATGTAGCAAAAAATCTGTACGTGATGGAGCAAATTGGTTACCAGATTTGGATTCAGCGCACCAAAAAACGTAAAAATCAATCGAAACAGAGGCAGTTTAAAAAAAATTTTTTTTAGTGTACCTGTGTAATCTATCCGACCTATGGAAACTGGCCATCCTGCGGATATACCCTTTTAAGGCTCGCCGAATATCCAAGAGATGCAAATGCTCCGCGGAATGACTGCCCCTCTCCGCCGCGAATACTGGCAAAGATACCACTTGATTCATATGAAACATTGAAACCACTTTGGGCAAAAAGGATGGTACTGGCCTCAAGACCACCTTAGTATCGAAGACAGACTGAAAGGGCTGTCTACAGGACAACGCTTGTAACTCTGAGATCCGCCTTGCTGAAGCAATTGCCACCAAGAACACCACCTTAAGCGTGAGATCCTTCAGAGACGCTCTTGCCAATGGCTCAAAGGGCGCTTTCCCAAACGCCCCCAACACTAAAGGGAGATCCCAAGACGGCACTATTTGTTTAAGCGGCGGGTGCAACAGGCTCACTGCCCTCAAAAAAACGCTTAATATCCGCATGGCCTCCCAACACCTCGCCCTGCACCTTACCCCTATAGCAGGATAACGCTGCCAACTGCACTCTTAAGGAAACGGCCGCCAATCCCTTCTGAAAACCATCCTGCAAGAACGACAGCACCTGCAGAACCGAAGCCTTTAAGGGAACGCACCCATTTTGCTCACATCAACCTTCAAAGATGCGCCACACTCTAACATAAGCTAAAGAGGTAGACCGTCGCCGAGCTCTCACCAAGGTGGAAATCACCCCCACCGAATAACCCTTTGCTCTCATCCTAGCCCTCTCAAGAGCCAAGCCGTAAGCGAGAACCGATCCACCTGAGGCATGCAAAGGGGCCCCTGAGTTAGAAGATCCCGATGATCTGGAAGCCAACAGTCGCACCAGGTCCGCGTACCACGGCCTCCTTGGCCAATCCGGCGCTATCAGGATTACTTGACCCTTGTGCCGCTCTATGCGCTGCAGGACTCGACCGATCAGCACCCAAGGTGGGAACACATAAAGGAGCTGCTCCTCCAGCCATGTCTGAATAAGAGCGTCCAAGCCTTCCGCCATTCTCTCTCTCCTTCTGCTGAAGAAGCGATCGACCTTTGCCGACTGAAAAGTCGCTATGAGATCCATTACTGGCAGCCCCCAGTGACGCACTAGCATCTCGAAGACGTCTGGGTGTAGAACTCCCTCTCCCGGGTCTACCCTTACCCGACTCAAGAAGTCGGCCTCCACATTGTCTACTCCTGCCACATGCGCCGCCGACAAAGCCACCAGATTGTTCTCGGTCCACTCTAACAAACTCTCGGCTTCCGCCTCTAGTGCCACACTGCTGGTGCCTCCCTGACGGTTGACGTAAGCTACTGCGGTCGCATTGTCTGAGAACACTCGAATGGCCTTTCCACGTAGCGCCGACTGAAACTCTTGCAATGCCAGCGCTACCGCTCTCAATTCTAGTCTGTTGATCGACCAACTCTTCTCTAACTCCGACCATTGCCCCTGCGCGAATTGTCCCTGAAAGTGAGCTCCCCAGCCTAGCAGTCTGGCATCCGTCGTCAGAGATATCCACGCCGGCGACTCCAAGGGCATCGCTTTTTCCAGACACCCCGGCCTCAGCCACCACTGAAGCGCTCTGCACGTTAGCAGCGGGCAAGTCGGCCTTTGAGACAACTGATCCTTCTGACAGTCTATCCTTACCCTATAACTAATAACAAATCCTGTTGTGTATACTTGTAAATACTCATGTAAATAGTTGCAGTAATGACGTCCCATGTTTTATCCAAGTTCTCTGACCTTGTTCTCTGTAAAACCAAACAGTTTATTGTTCTGGTCTGTTATATTGTGAACCGCGCTGATGCTGAATAGAGCGGTATATAAGAGCCTGTAATAAATAATAAATAAATAAATAAATAAATGTGAGCCCTTGCCCACGGAACGAACTCGAGCATCGCCGCCATGGTCCCCAGTACTTGAAGGTAATCCCAGGCCATGGGACTCCGCTTGCTGAAAAATCGGCTGACCAAGGTTCTGAGCCCCAGTACCCGCTGCTGCGGCAGGAATACTTGGCTCAGCCTCGTATCGAAGCGGGCCCCCAGGTAGGTACTCCAGACTCTGGGACGGCTCCAGCTTGCTTTTTGCCATTTTGACTACCCAACCGAGACTCTGCAAAAAGGACACCACTTTGGCCGTAGCTACCACACTCTCCTCTTGGGACTTCGCTCTGATCAACCAGTCGTCCAGATAAGGGTGAACCAACACCCCCTCCTTACGCAAAGCCGCTGCCGCCACCACCATCACTTTGGTGAACGTACGTGGCGCTGTGGCTAGGTCAAAAGGAAGCGCCCGAAACTGGAAGTGCCCAATAGGGACTGTGAACCTGAAAAACCTCTGATGCTCCCGCCGAATCGGAATGTGAAGATATGCTTCTGAGAGGTCTAGAGACATAAGAAATTCACCCCGTCTTACTGCTACTATGACGGACCTGAGGGTCTCCATTCGAAAATGAGACACCCTCAGGCAACGATTTACCCTCTTGAGATCCAAAATAGGCCGAAAAGTCCCTTCCTTTTTTGGAACCACGAAATAAATGGAGTATCGACCGCAACCACACTGGTCAGGGGGAACTGGCACTATGGCCTTGAGGGCTAGCAGTCTCAGAACCGTCTCCCGCACAGCCTTGCGCTTTTCTCTTGCACTGCAAGGGGACTGCACGAAAGAATCTGCTACTGGCCGCTGAAACTCCAATGCATAACCGTCTCGGATAACCTCTAACACCCACTGATCTGAAGTGACCCGGTCCCAGGCAGGGTAAAAATCCCGTAACCGACCCCCTAGGGGAACCACCCCCATCTGGGCCCCCCTGACTTCATTGTGATTTCTTGAAATTCGAGGAAGAGGAGGTCGTCCCAAAACCCCTGCCCACTCCTCGAAACCCTTGGTTTCTACTGGGAAAACGCCCCCGCTGAGCCTGACCAAACCTTGGGGTATGAAAATGGCGAAAATCACGTTGCTGACCGCGAGGCATGGGAGTGGACCGACCCTGCCTCAGCTTGTCCTCTGGCAACCTACCGCCTTTAGAGTCTCCTAAATCCTTCACCAATTTCTCCAGATCCTCACCAAACAGCAGCTTTCCCCGGAAAGGAAGCTTACTCAACCGTGCCTTGGACGCGCCGTCTGCTGCCCAATTGCACAGCCAAAGACATCTGCACCCCGCAACCGCGGAGGCCATACTGTTCGATAATCCTCTAATAAGGTCTTAATGAATGTCGGCCAGATAAGCCGCTCCGGACTCTAATCTAGATGCCTCTTTGGCCATTTCCTCCAAGGGCTCCCCTTGCATCCCCTGCGCCCAGCATAGGCAGGCCCGTGCCACCCAAGCTCCACAAACAGAAGCCTGTAAGGAGAGCGCGTTGACCTCAAATACTTGCTTTAACAACGTCTCTAACTTGCGGTCCTGAGCATCCTTGAGTGCTGCACTTCCCTCCACCGGAATTGTGGTCTTCTTGGTAACTGCCGACACTGCCGCATCTACCCTAGGAGGCTTAAACATGTCCTTATCCTGATCTAGAAGCGGGTAAAGATGCGCCATCACTCGAGACCCTTTAAGGGCAGATTCAAGGGTATCCCACTCTTCCTGTATCATCTCCTTAAACACCCTATGTACCGGGAAAGCCCTCTGAGTCTTTCGAACGGCCTGCAACAGTGGGTCCTCCAGAGCCGCATCTTCTGCTGACCCCTCCGCCGGCATATTAAGAGTTCGGAGAGATTCTGCAATTAGAGCCGGCAACTCTTCTCGATGAAACACCCAGACCACCCTCGCCTGATCCTCCTGTTCCGCAATCTCTCCTTCTTCGAAATCCTCGTCCGGGCCCACGTCTTGCTACGGATCCTCTGACCGAAGATCTTCCGAAACAACTGACTCCTCTGCTCGGTCCAACTCTTCTCTGGGTCTCTTCACACCTACGCCCGACATTGCCGCCGATAAAGGCGTTCCCGGTCTCTTCTGCCCCAGCCCCGCCGCCGAAGAGCTGACTGGAGCCCTATTTAGAGAACCTGCCAAGGCTTGCTGGAGCAAGGCAACAAAATCTGGCGCAAAAATGGCTGCCAAGCCCCCCGGTAAAGGCGGCTGCGCTGTCGGAAGATTCAGAACCGCCAAAGTACTGGGCACTGGCTCCCTTGTGGCCACAAATTATAAGGCTGGCTCTGTAGGGCCCGCAGCGCCTTCCAGCACCCCCAGTCCAGTGTCAGAGCCCTGATCCATAGCTCATGACTCCTGACTGCACCCTCTGCAGACACCATCCGCAGACACTGAACCCCTTCTAGCACTGCACAGCAAACAGAGCAGCCTAGAAGGCATTTTGACCACCCGGAGCCTCCTTAAAACCGTACCCAGGCTCCTCAACAAACCCCTGTCTGTTGAGTAAGGCCCGACTTCTTTTCTTTTTTTCGATTTTATAGATGCCCTGCCTCTAGGCACACTGCCCCAGACAAATTATGAAGAAAAGAATCCAAAACGAGGTTCCCCGGCCAAAATACAGGGCTTTGAAAATAGAAAAGGGAAGCCACGATTCCCGCGCGCGAGACACGTGGTCCAGCCTGCAACGTCAGGCCCACGCTCTCCCAGCTCTTCTCTCTATGCTAACCAACTCTGTCCTTCTCAGCTACCTGAACGGCGCCTGGTGCCTTCTCTGCACTTACCCCCGTCCCAGGAGCTGCCAACACCGGCTGGAACGGAAGGACTCCTGATTGAAGCCTTTTTCCTCCTCCTCCTCCGAGCCGTCACTGAAGCCGCTGGCTCTAATCACTTCCGCAGGCAGACCTTCTGCTAGCAATGAGCCCTGCCGGCTGCCGATTCCTCTCCCCCTCTCCCTGGGATCTGTAATCGGTCTGGTCCTCTCTCCCTCTCAAATTACCCCAGATACAGCCCCCCGAAGCCCCAGGATATCCCCAGATAGAAGAGGAGGGGGGAAGGAAGAAGGGAGGGAAGTGGAACTTAACCGAGGACCTTTCACAGGAGGGAAAAATAGCACCTGAGCACTTCTCCTTTTATATTATTTATTCCTCTTAACTATACTCACACTAACTCTCCTTAATTGTCTCTCCAGTGAGCCCCGAACTCCTGGGCTCACCAACCTCCAGCTGCTTGGAGACTGGGATAACTGGTCTGAGGAGGTGGATCCAGGACTTATGTACCAGTGACATCACAAAAGTGACGTTTCTCAGTCTCCAAGCTGCTGGAAGAGGATGACAACCCCAGAAATTCCGGGACTAGACTGGAGGGACGATCAGGAACATTTAATAAAGACACATTCCTAGATGAAATACTTCCCCAACTATATACCAACACCAACAAATTGTCTGATCTCCTGTCAAAATGAAATGCTATTATCTCTACTGCCTCTTCCATCATCATCTGTCTTTAAAAAAACAGACAAAAAGGCACTGCAGAATGGTACACCCAGGACCCTGAAACATAAAGAGCTGTTTAAGGAGAACTGAACATGCCTGGAGAATATATAAATCCATACATGTCAAAGAGCTTTACATAAATACACTTCAACATTATAAACAATCAATAATAACAAGAAGGACTACTACATTAAAATCCTCCCTCAATCACCTGAGAGAACTCTTTCAAATTGTAAAAACTTTGACTCAGACCTCAAATTCCGATACAAACAATATCGGCATTATCCTACAGACCCTAGCAAATTTCTACTCGAATAAACTAAAACTTAAACCATTATCTACTAACCTGCATACTCCAGCTGACAGCACTACAACAAATGATGCACAAAGGCCCACATTTCATCAAATTAGTCAAGATTACTTCAATATTATCGTCTCCAAGATAAATACAACCACCTCTAAGTTTCAACCCCTGCCCTGTCAGCTGGATAAAAGCAACATGTGCGGAGTTTTCCCTCATCATACTTAAAATGGTCAACTTTTCATTAATAGAAAGACATAAGCCAAAAATTCTAAAACAAGCTGTAATCCGCCCAATTCTCCTGCATAAATCCACAGATAAAACAAACACTAATTCAAATAGGCCAATCTCCGTTTCCTGGCAAAGGTGATTGAGAAAACTGTACAAATTCAGCTCCAGGTCTACATCAACCTAAACTCACCTCTGGACGTATATCAATATAGTTTTAGACCATATCATGGCACAGACACACTTCTACTAGCCCTCTTTGACAAACTCAGAAGAGATATAAACTCCTCGAAACAGGCTTTCATCCTAATATTCCTAGGTATTGCCTCCATCTTCGACAGCATACATCACAGCATACTCCTAAACAGACTCCGACAAATTGGCTAACAGGGCACAACAATTCAATGGTTTCAATCATATCTATCCAACCGCTATCAACAGGTGACAATCAGCCCACACACATCCAATTAATATAGACAAAAGCAAGGATTACCACAGGGTTCATCCCTCTCAGCTCTCCTTTTTAACATTTACTTGCAATCAATTTGCAATATCGTCAAGAAATTCAAAGTAGCATACCACATTCATGCAGGCGATAATGTAGTATCTACCTATCGACATATCAAATGCCGATATCAATCAGATCACATCCTGTTTTAGTGAAGCCTCAAAATGGCTGAACTCCCACAACTTAAAGATCAACCTTAAGAAAACCGAAGTGCTACACATTCCTAGAAATCAAAGCTTCATCCCCCTACCACTATACATCTCACAGATGCTGACCGCATAGTAAAAAATAAAGTCAAATATTTGGAGTCACACTGGACAAAACACTCTGCATGGTATCACACAAAATCCATCACAAGCAAGGTCTATTTCAAACTGAGATTGATCCAACATCTGAGACCACTACCCCCATGCGATGACTTCAGATTGGCGCTTCAAGCAATTATAACACCCCAATTTGATTACTTTAACAGTATACGCCATGGTCTCCCCACACAACTAATAAATCAGCTACAGATGGCTCAACACGTAACAGCTCCTAAAATTGCTAAGGTACATTCCTCTGACCACATTACGTCAATACTATATGAACTACACTGGCTACTGATCCAAAGTCGTATTAAATATAAATCATTTTAAGCTCCTAAAAACATAGCCCCAACCCTATTTCTCAACACTCATAAGCACTCATAAGCACACAAGCAAATGATCGAGTCTGAAGAAACCGATCACAAAACACTAACTATCTCGTCTGACTTTAAAAATTCCAATTGATCAACCACTAAGAGGTAAAGCATAGTTACTCACCTGTAACAGGTGATCTCCGGGAACAGCAGGAATTTAGTCTTCACATATGGGTATCGTCGGTACCAACGGAGCCTGCGCGGGAACGCTCCCCAGCGTCCAATTAGAAAGCTTTTGGGAGCATCCCACAGCGCCTGCGTGCTGCCTTCCAGCCTTTCCCAACTGCATCTCTCCAGTTGAGTTTAAAGCTGGGACAAAGAGAGAGAGAGAGGGAAAGAGAAAGAGAGAGAGGGAAAGAGAAAGAAATAGATAGAGAGATACAACTCCAAGGGGAGGTGGGTGGGTTGTGAAGACTAAATTCCTGCTGTTCCCGGAGATCACCTGTTACAGGTGAGTAACTATGCTATCTCCAGGAACAAGCAGGAATGTAGTCTTCACATATGGGACTCCTTAGGTTTAGATGCCAGGGAGAGACCCCAGAAGTTGTGTGTCCCTGTGAAAGGGCTCCACTTCCCCCCATGGATCTCTGGCATCCAACCAGGGATGGTGGGTAGGAGTTGATTAGGTATGGAACAGGTGTTGGAGAACAGCCTGATCAAACAAGGCATCCCAGTGGGAGTCCTTGTCCAAGCAGTAATGGGCTGTGAAGGTATGAACCGAGGCCCAAGTGGCTGCTCGACAGATGTTGTCAATAGACACAGAGTGTAGATGAGCCATTGAAGCTGCCATGGCTCTCACATTGTGAGCTGTGACATGGCCCTCCAGAGGAAGATTCTTACTCTGATAGGCAAAGGAAATGCACTGAGCAATCCAGTTGGACAGTGTTCTTTTGGAGACTGGAAGTCCCAAATGAGAAGGATCAAAAGCAACAAAGAGTTGAGAGGACTTTCTATGCTCCTGTGTTCTTTGTAAGTAAAAGGCTAAAGCTCTTTTACGGTCCAAAGTATGAAGATTCCTTTCTGCATTTGATGCATCCTCAGGCCTTGGAAAAAACACAGGCAGGTAGACCGCTTGGTTTAGATGAAAAGGTGAGACCACCTTTGGCATAAAGTGTGGATGAGTTCTAAGGACTACCTTGTCATGATGGAACCTTGTATAAGGTAGATCAGCCACTAGTGCCTGCAATTCACTGATGCGAAGTGCTGATGTGATTGCAATGAGAAAGATAACCTTCCAAGAAAGGAATTTCAATGAGATAGTAGCTAAGGGTTCGAAAGGTGGCTTCATGAGCTGACCAAGAACCAGGTTTAAGTCCCATGCCACCGGTGGCCTAATGGGAGGCTTAGTTAGAAGGCGGCCTCTCATAAATCTTGCTATAAGAGGATGGGAGGAAATAGGTTGTCCATTTAGAGGCTTGAAAGAAGCTGCAATAGCACTCAAATGGACTCTTACTGAGTTAGCCTTAAGTCCTGCATTGGATAAATGAAGGAGATACTCCAGTAATGATTCCAGAGGTATCGCAAGGGGGTTAAGACCCTTCTGCGAACACCATATGGTAAACCTCTTCCACTTAAAAGCATAAGAGCATCTTGTGGAAGGCTTCCTGGAAGAATAAAGGATATCCTTTACTTGCTGAGGGAGGTTAAGATCATGGAGATCTAGGCCTTCAGCAACCAAGTCCTGAGATGCAGAGACTGGGGATTGGGATGCCATAACATTCAGTCCTCCAGCGACAGGAGATCTGGAGCAGACCCTAACTCCAGGGAGGGAGCTTGAGAGAGATGTAGAAGCAGAGTGTACCACACTTGCGGTGGCCAATGTAGAGCTATGAGAATCATACGGCCTCTGTCTCTCTGAAGCTTGAACAGGGTTTTGGGAATTAGGGGAATGGGTGGAAAGGCATAAAGGAAGTATTGACCCCAGTGAAGGAGGAAAGCATCCCTGGCCTGAGAGCCCTGAGCCGGAATTCTGGAACAGAACCGGGGAAGTTTGGCATTCAACAGACTTGCAAAGAGGTCTATGTTCGGGGTTCCCCAAATTTGAAAAATCTTGGCCACCTGATCTGCATGCAGAGACCATTCATGTGGAAGCAGAACTCGACTGAGTCTATCTGCCCAAGAGTTTTGTATGCCTGGAAGATACACTGCCATGAGATGAATCTGATGCTCTCTGGCGAGGGCCCATAGTCGCAAAGCTTCGATGCAAAGCGACAGAGAGCCTGTTCCCCCCTGCTTGTTCACGTAGAACATGACTACCTGATTGTCCGTATGAATGAGGACTGTCTTGTAGCTGAGCAGAGTGTGGAACACTCAAAGAGCAAGGAAGATTGCTCTGAGCTCTAAGAGATTGATATGTAGATGAGTCTCCTGTGGAGTCCAAGTGCCTTGGGTGGAAAGGTCTTGCAGATGAGCTCCCCAACCCATTGGTGAAGCATCTGTTGTGAGAGTTGCCTGGGGTAAAGGTTGTTGAAAAGGGGACCCCAGCAACAGGTTTTGAGTGGACTGCCACCATTGGAGGGACAAAACAAGGCGATTTGTGTTTGCTATTTTGTCTGACAGGCACCCTGATGCCTGTGTCCAATGAGTGGATAAAGTCCATTGGGCTGCTCTCATATGGAGGCAAGCATAAGGAACCACATGCACGGTAGATGCCATGTGGCCTAGTAGTTGTAACATTTATCGAGCAGTGAGATGAGGCTTTAGCACTGCCTGAGAAGCTAACTGCACCATGCGAAGGCAACAGGTCTGAGGAAGGTAGGCCTTTGCTTTGCTGGTATCCAGCAAAGCTCCTATGAACTCTAGAGACTGAGTGGGAGTTAGACTGGATTTTGGGATGTTTATGACCAGACCCAAATACTGAAGGATACGCATTGTGCAGGACAGAGAAATCTTGGCCTCTGACTCTGATGGGGCTCGAATGAGCCAGTCTAAGTAGGGGAAGACGAATATTCCTAGATTGTGAAGAAAGCACAGTTACTTACCTGTAACAGGTGATCTCTGGGAACAGCATGAATTAGTCCTCACATATGGGTACGTCGGTACCGACGGAGCCTGCGCGGGAAAGCTACCCAGCCTTTCAGATGAAAGGCTTTTGGGGCCTCCCACTGCACATGCGTGCTGCCTTCCCGCCTTCCTGACCAGCTCTCCTCAGTTCGAGTTTAAAGCTGAGACAATAGAGAGAGAGGAAAGGAAGATAGATAGATAGAGATACAACTCCTAGGGGAGGTGGGTGGGTTGTGAGGACTAATTCCTGCTGTTCCCAGAGATCACCTGTTACAGGTAAGTAACTGTGCTATCTCCAGGAACAAGCAGGAATAAGTCCTCACATATGGGGACTCCCTAGCTAAGATGCCTGGGAGATCCCCCTCCAAGGGTAACCATCTTCGTATGGATCTCAGGCATCCATCCAGGGAAGGTGGGCAGGAGTTGTTTAAGTATGGAACAGGTGTTTGAGGACAGCCTGACCAAACAAGGCATCCCGGCGGGAGTCCTTGTCCAAGCAGTAATGGGCTGTGAAGGTATGAACCGAGGCCCAAGTGGCTGCTCAACAGATCTGATCTATGGACACAGAGTGAAGATGAGCCATAGAAGTGGCCATGGCTCTCACATTGTGAGCTGTGACATGGCCTTCCAGAGAAATGTTCTTACTCTGGTAAACAAAAGAAATACACTGAGCAATCCAATTGGAAAGTGTACGTTTGGAGACTGGAAGTCCCAAATGAGAAGGATCAAAAGCCACGAAAAGTTGGGAAGACTTTCGATGTGGCTGAGTCCTGTTGAGGTAAACGGCGAGAGCTCTTTTACAGTCAAGAGTATGTAGGTTCCTCTCTGCACTGGATGCATGAGGAGCCGGAAAAAAAACAGGTAGATATACCTCTTGATTAAGATGAAAAGGCGAGACCACTTTAGGCATAAAGTGGGGATTCGTCCTAAGGACCACCTTATCATGATGAAATCTGGTATAAGGTGGATTAGCCACCAAAGCCTGCAGTTCACTGATGCGACGGGCCGAAGTGACTGCAATAAGGAAAAGAACCTTCCAGGAAAGAAATTTCAGGGAGGTAGATACCAACGGTTCAAAAGGTGGCTTCATAAGTTGACCCAGAACTAGATTCAAGTCCCATGCTACCGGAGGTCGTCGGATGGGAGGCTTAGTGAGGGTCAGGCCTCTCATGAATCTTGCAATAAGAGGATGAGAGGAGACAGGTTGTCCATTTATAGGTTTTAAGGATGCTGCAATAGCACTTAAATGGACTCGTACTGAATTCGTCTTGAGGCCTGCATTAGAAAGATGCAGGAGGTAGTCCAGTAGAGAATTCAAAGGAAGTGCTAGAGGGTCAAGACCCTTGTGCGCACACCAAATGGAAAAACGTTTCCATTTGAAAGCATAGGAACGCCTGGTAGAGGGTTTCCTAGAGGCATGAAGGATATCTTTCACTGGCTGGGAAAGATTAAACTCATGAAGGCTTAAGCCTTCAGTAACCAAACTCGGAGATGTAGGGACTTGGGGTTTGGATGCCACAAGGTCCCCTGCTCCTGAGACAGAAGGTCTGGTGCAGCTCCCAGGTCCAGAGAGGAGCCCTGGGAGAGCTGTAGAAGTAGAGGGAACCACACTTGGCGTGGCCAGCGTGGAGCAATGAGGATCATTGATCCGTGATCCCTCTGAAGTTTGAACAGAGTCTTGGGAATCAAAGGAATGGGTGGGAAAGCGTACAGGAATTCCTGACCCCAATGTAGGAGGAAGGCATCGTTGGCCTGAGCTCCCTGACACGGAGTCCTGGAACAGAACCGGGGAAGTTTGGCATTCCACGGACTTGCAAAGAGGTCTATGTCCGGGGTCCCCCATTCCTGAAAGAGTCTGCGTATCTGGTCCATATGTAGGGACCATTCGTGTGGGAGCAGAACTCGACTGAGTCTGTCTGCCCGAGAGTTTTGAACTCCTGGAAGATATACTGCCAGAAGATGAATTTGATGCTCTCTGGCTAAGGCCCATAGTCTGAGAGCTTCGTTGCAAAGCGACAGAGAGCCCGTCCCTCCTTGTTTGTTGACATAGAACATGGCTACCTGATTGTCTGTCTGAACTAGGACAGTCAGGTTTACAAGGAGGGTGTGGAAGACTGTGAGGGCAAGGAAGATTGCTCACAGTTCTAGAAGGTTGATGTGAAGGGTGGTCTCCTGAGGAGACCAGGTGCCCTGAGTGGAGAGGTGTTGAAGATGAGCTCCCCACCCTGTTTGGGAAGCATCTGTTGTGAGGGTTGCTTGGGGCAACGAAGGTTGGAAGGGAATCCCCAACAACAGATTTTTGGAGGATGTCCACCACTGGAGAGACCAAAACAGTCGTTTTGAGGTGAGTATCTGGTCTGAGAGCAGTCCTGATGCTTGGGACCACTGGGTGGCCAAAATCCATTGAGCTGCCCTCATATGAAGACGAGCGTAGGGCACCACATGGACCGTAGAGGCCATGTGGCCCAGAAGTTGCAGCATTTCCCTGGCTGACAAGTGACTTCTGGACTGAGCCTGGGAGGCCAAGCTTATTAGCCGTTGGCCTCGGACCAGAGGGAGGTAGGCCCTTGCAGTGGTGGAGTCCAATTGGGCCCCTATGAATTCCAGGGACTGAGTAGGGATGAGTTGGGACTTGGGAACGTTTACCACAAGTCCTAGATATTGAAGAATACGCCTTGTGCGGTCCAGAGAAATCTGGACTTCTGACTGAGAGGGAGCTCGAATGAGCCAGTCGTCCAGATATGGGAAGACAAAGATTCCCATGCCTCTTAGAAATGCGGCTACGACTGCCATGCATTTTGTGAATACTCTTGGAGCAGAGGCGAGACCGAAGGGCAGTACTCTGTACTGGAAATGTTTTCCCTGGAACAGAAAACGAAGATATTTTCTGTGGGATGGATGGATGAGTATATGAGTGTACGCATCCTTGAGATCTAGAGAACAAAGCCAATCCTGACTCTGAAGGTATGGAAGGAGAATGCCCAGAGAGAGCATTTTGAATTTCTCCTTGAATAGAAACTTGTTCAATTCTCTCAGATCTAGGATAGGTCTGAAACCCCCTGTCTTCTTTGGTATGAGAAAATAAGGGGAGTAGAACCCTAACCCCTGTTGAGGAAGAGGAACCTCCTCTATTGCCCGTTGGGCAAGGAGAGAGGAGACTTCCAGACCCAACAGGGTCAGAAGAGATGGGGGAGAACTGAATTGCCTCACCATGGTATGGGGAGGAAGGCTGGAGAAATGAAGTTTGTAGCCCTCCCTGATAATAGAGAGGGTCCATTGCTCTGATGTTATTTGCTCCCATCTGGGAGCAAAGTGAGCTAACCTTCCAGGAATGGTGAGGGGCTCTGGTTGTTCCAGAGCCAGAAAGGGTAAGTTCT
The DNA here is from genome assembly GCA_033557465.1 of Ichthyophis bannanicus. Taxonomy (NCBI): domain Eukaryota; kingdom Metazoa; phylum Chordata; class Amphibia; order Gymnophiona; family Ichthyophiidae; genus Ichthyophis; species Ichthyophis bannanicus. The sequence goes on from CM066034.1 coordinate 934,770,951, forward strand.
CTAGGGGCAAGTCAAAACCCCTGAGGGGGTTGAACCTGCTGGGGTGTAGCAGACACAGCAGGCTTTGATTTCACTTGCTTAGATTGCTGACGTTTAGCAGCAAAGCGAGGCTGAGCAGATTGTTGGCCAGTATTTTTGGAAAATCTGGTCTTCTTATAGTAAGGCCTTTTAAAAGGCTTCTTTTTGGCAGGAGTAGAAGTAGACTTAGAAAGTCTATCTAAAGTGGCATTTTCTGCGTCCATTTGAGCAGCTTTAATTTGCCAGTCCTCGCCAAATAAGTTCTCACCTGTACAGGGCAGATTCCTGAGGCCATCTACAACCCAGGGTTCTAAGTCAGAAGCCTGGAGCCAGGCAAGACGTTGGGCTGCAATAGCAATTCCCGAAGCCCTGCCAGCAACCTCAAAAGAATCAAAAGCTGCCCTGTTGGAGAACTTGGAGACCTCTGAAAGTTGTGTCACCACAGAAAAGAAGTCCGCCCTTTGATCTTCAGGGATAAAGGGGGCAAAATTTTGTACCTTTAGGGCAAGTTGTTCAAGAAACATGCCCATATAAAGGCTATAAGAATTGATCCTGGCTATAAGCATACTAGCCTGGAACATCTTTCTACCAAAAGAGTCAAGGGTTTTACATTCTCGCCCTGGAGGGGTAGAAGAATGTCTCTTAGGACTCTTTATTTTCTTCATGGCAGACTTCACCACAATAGAGTGATGAGGAAGTTGAGTCTTCTGGAACCCAGGAGAAGGAGGGACCCTATACATGGTGTCCAACCTACGGGAATGGGGAGACAGTGTTAAACGAGTCTCCCACAAATCCATCAAGTGTTCTTGAAGGATTTCATGGATCTGTCGAGGCCGTGCCATCGATGTCAACCTGTGACCCCATGGTTGCTTTGGAGGCCAGAGCCTCCCGCCAGGGTTTTTTGGCCTGGGCAGAATCCTCGAACTCAAGATTGGGAGCCTCTCGATCTTTAGAAAGAGATTTGCTTTTAGAGGATTTGCCCACAGGAGTTTTGGTTACCTGAGATCCATCCGGAGAGGAAGACCTGGATGACTGTGATGCTTCTGAAGGAAACAGCACATGGAGCTTGTTGGCCCGGTTCTGCAAACCACGTTTAGACATCTGGGTGCAGGATGGGCAGTCCGGTATGGAGTGGTCAGGTCCCAAACATTTAAGACACCATTCATGGGTGTCTGTGACAGAAATAACAGCACTGCACTTGGTACACTTTTTAAAACCAGGGACTGGCTTCTCCATGAGGAGAATTTGTGTAGGCCTAAAGGCCTAACAAAAGTTACCAAGCTGTGCTGAAGAAAATAAAAAAGTTTTGTTGTTTTTTTTTGTAAAAGAAAGAAAAAAAGACCGGCGGTACCGGTTTCGGTATGGGGAAGGCAGGCACGCGGTCTAAAGAAACAAACAAAATAAACAATTTCTTCAGCGGTGACAGGAACACGACCTGCTGGCTCCGCGGAAAAAGAGAAACTGAGGAGAGCTGGTCAGGAAGGCGGGAAGGCAGCGCGCATGTGCAGTGGGAGGCCCCAAAAGCCTTTCATCTGAAAGGCTGGGGAGCTTTCCCGCGCAGGCTCCGTCGGTACCGACGTACCCATATGTGAGGACTTATTCCTGCTTGTTCCTGGAGATATGCTGCTACCAAAGCCATGCATTTCGTAAACACCCTTGGTGCTGAGGCCAGACCGAAAGGAAGCACCCTGTACTGGTAGTGCTTTCCTTGAAAAAGGAACCGAAGAAACTTTCTGTGAGTTGGATGGATGAGAACATGAGTGTACGCATCCTGGAGATCTAGAGAACAAAGCCAATCCTGACTCTGAAAGTATGGCAGCAGAGTTCCCAGAGAAATCATCTTGAATTTCTCTTTGAAGAGGAATTTGTTCAATTCTCTGAGGTCTAAAAGAGGTCTGTGTCCCCCTGTTTTCTTTGGGATAAGGAAATAGGGGGAGTAAAACCCTGTACCCTGTTGATGAATGGGTACTTCTTCTATTGCCCCTTGGGCAAGAAGTATAGTGACCTCTTGATCTAATAGGTTGATGAGAGAGGTCGGAGAATTGAACTGTCTTACCATTGTGGGAGGGGGCATGCACGAAAAGTGAAGCTTGTACCCCTCTTTTATAATGGAGAGTGTCCAATGTTCTGCTGTTATTTGCCCCCACAACCTTCTGCTGTTATTGGAATGGTGGAAGGCTCTGGTCCCTTGAGAGCCAGGAAGGCTAAGTTCTCTGGATGAAAGTCAAAGGCCTTGTGGAGGCTGAGACTGCTGAGACGGTTGAGGCTTAGCAGTCTTTGCTTTCCTTTGTTTAGGTGGTTGCTGGCTCTTTTGGGCAGACTGACCTGCAGAACGTCCCTGCTGGGAATAAGAGGGATAAAACCTCTTCTTGGAGAAGAATGGTTTTCAGGATCAGCTGTGGCTTTGGATAATCTATACAAAGTAGAGTTGTCAGCATCTAATTCATTGGCATTCTCTTGCCAATTTTTGCCAAATAGATTCTCACCTGTACAAGGGATATTGCCCAGTTTGCCCTGCACCCATAGCTCCAAATCGGATGCCTGGAGCCAGGCAATTCTACGTGCACCTATGGCAATGGCAGAGGTTCTGCTTATACACTCAAAACAGTCAAAAGCTGCACGGTTAACAAACTTAGAAACATTCTGGGCATGTTTGACCAGTGTGAGAAAGTCCTGCCTTCTATCCTCAGGAAGAAGAGGGCTCAAAACCTCTAAATCTCCTGTGACTTCTTTAAGGAACATTCCCATATATAAAATATAGGAACTGATCCTGACAGAAAACATGGAAGCCTGGAAAGTACAACGTCCAAAGGCATCCAAAGTTCTACACTCACGTCCTGGGGGATTAGAGGCATGCCTCTCTGCACTTCTGCTCCTTCTCATAGCTGATTCCACTACAATACAGTGGTGAGGAAGCTGAGTCTTCTGGAACCCAGGACAAGGAGGGACTCGATACATGGTATCCAGTCTACGAGAGTGAGTATGAGGTGGTAAGAGGTGTTTCCCACATTCTTAGCATGAGATCATGTAAGATCTCATGGATAGGCAAAGTAGCTGCCTCTTTAGGAGCCTTGGGATATTGTAGAATCTCCAACTCTTTTGCCCTGGGCTCTGTTTTGGGAGCCACAGTAATGGAAAGACCTCGAGCCACTTCCCTGATGAAATCCTGAAAGGAGATATCTTCTGGAGGAGACATCCTACGTTTAGGAGAGGAAGGCTCCTCCGGGAGAAGCATTCCGGTACCGACAGAGCTGTTAGAATCCTCGGAGTCTTCCGAAGATTTAAGTACCTTCTGTCCGGAAGCTCCTGAAGAGCCCGATACCCATACCGACCGAAGTCGGTACCGGGGGGAATCGGTACAGGTGTATCGGTACCGGAAGGCATCGCATGACTGGGTGCCGGCAAAGCAGACCCCGATGTCGATGCCGTCGGTACCAGAACCAATACCGGTGCCGGAGTCGGTACTGGCTGAACTGTCTGACGCGGTTCCGAGGGTGTCGATGCCGCAAGGAGAGCCGCCAGACTGCATTCAATAGCCAGGAACCTCTGGTCTATCGATGCTGCCGATGCCTGGGTATCAGTACCGGAGAAAGCAGCCGGTACCCCAGAGCATGGCACCAGTAGTTCTGCCGAGGTTGAGGCCTTGAGAACATCCTGGAGCCCCGATAATGCTTTGGAAGCCGAAGCCTCCCGCCGGGGCAATTTTGCTGGTACAGAACCCTCAAGGGCAACACCAGAGGCATCTCGATGCTTGGAAGGAGATCTACCTTTGAGGACCGGCTAGACTTATGTTTGGTTACCTGAGATCCATGGGAGGAAGACTAAGCCCTGGAAGACGTCGATGCCACAGAAGCTGCATCAGAGGGAAAAAGGGTGCTGAGCTTAGCAGCACGGTTTTGTCGACCCCTCTTGGACATCATGGCACAAGCAATACACTCAGAGATAGAGTGGTCAGGACCTAAACATTTAAGACACCACTCATGGGTGTCGGTGACGGAGATGGTACCGCCACACTTTGTGCACTTTTTGAAACCCGAAGCGGGTTTTTCCATAGTGGAGGAAATTTTGGGCCTAAGGCCCAAAATGGCACGTGCACCTGGGAAAGAAAAGTTGGGAAAAAAACAATTTTTTTTTAAAGAAAGAAAACAACCACCGGCGGTACCGGTATAGCGTCGAAGAAGGCAGATGCGACCACAAAAAAAGAAGGAGAATAAGGAAAATTTTCTGCGGTGACAGGAACGACGACCTGCTGGCTCCGCGGAAAACGAAGAACTGGAGAGAGGCAGTTGGGAAAGGTGGGAAGGCAGCACGCAGGCGCTGTGGGATGCTCCCAAAAGCTTTCTAATTGGACGCTGGGGAGCGTTCCCACGCAGGCTCCGTCGGTACCGACGATACCCATATGTGAAGACTAAATTCCTGCTTGTTCCTGGAGATACCTTATTCCCCTTGGCTTATATAGGCTATGGGCTCTTCTGTCTTTTCATGAAGTGCTTGTGCCCAGGGACACGGCTCCATCCAAAGGAGGACCCTCCCAGGCTGCACAATGAAGGTTTGGTTCCTCCAGTTTTGGGCAGGTTTCACCTCTTCTCCAGGAATGGGCCCAGGTCACCAAGGATCTACTGGGTTCTAGTCCCCCAGTCAATATGGCTATGTCCTGGAATGCAAAGAACTGATCCTGTCTGCTTTTGTCTTCTCCTCTTGCGGGTATGTGAACAGCAGGGCCGCTGTGTGGATCACCTTGAACAAGTTGCCTCTCCTGAAGGCAATGTTGCCCATTCTCCTGGATGAGCAGGGCAAGGACAGGTATTACATCTGTTTTGTGGTGCCGACATGGAAGGAACATTCTGGTCCTCAAGTGTCAATGCATGCTTGCACGTCATACACTTGTGGATGGAAACTTTGCAATCCATTATTCAAGCAGTATGCCAAGGGGAGTTCGTGGCATCTCTTGGATTTGGTTGAGGTGTATTTTCATATCCCGGCTGGAGCATCAGCAAAGTATCTGTGTTCTGCCATGCTTGGCTCTCTTCTTCAGTTCGCCATCCTCCCATTCAGACTCTCCCTACCCCAAGGACATTCTCTAAGATCATGGTGGTGGTGGCTGTGGTGCCAAGGAATGTGTGCGCACCTGTATCTGGATTACTGGTTCATTCGGGCCCATTCTCTTTCAGAGCCTTCTCGGGTGGCTCCCTGAGTGCTGTCCTTTCTGATAAGCCCCGGCTGGGTGATCAATTGGGGTAAAAGCCAGTTGTCGCATTCCCAGTCCGCGGAATTCCTGGGAGCACGTGTCAATACTTGTGTGCAGAGTCTTTCTGCCAGAGGAGAAAGTCAGAGACTTTGCAGCAGGCTCCCAGAGTCCGGGTTGATCTTCAGCTCCTCGGATTGATGGCGGCAACAATCAAGATGGGGCAGTCTCACATGAACAGGCGCCCACGACCTATTAACATTCAGAAAAACTCTCAAGACTCACCAATTACCGACCACTTCACTGATGACAGGACTTAATCCCATTGCACCTCAACCCCTTTCCCCATACCCAATTCCTCTCCCCTTTTCCCCCATTATCCCCTCTATTTGCCTCCCACCCCACCATGCTCCCTGTTCACCCTTGATTTAAGTTCTCTCCAAGTTTAATTACCCTGTTTTAAAAGGATTCCAGTGGTGATCCGAGAAACTACAGACCGAAGAGCCTGATGTCAGTACCAGGAAAAACAGTAGAAACTATTATAAAGAACAATTACTGAACGTGTAGATATTCATGGTTTAATGGGAGACAGCCAACATGGCTTTAGCCAAGGAAGGTCTTGTCTTACTAATCTGTTATGTTTTTTTGAAGGTGTGAATAAACAGGCAGACAAAGGTGAGTCGGTTGATATAGTGTATCTGGACTTTCAGAAAGCCTTTGACAAGGTCCCTCATGAGAAACCTTTAGAAAAATTAAAAAGTCATGGGATAGGAGGCAGTGTACTATTGTGGATCAGGAACTGGTTAAAAGATAGAAAGCAGAAGATAGGGCTAAATGGCCAATTTTCCCAAAGGAGAAAGGTGAATAGTGGAGTACCCCAGGGATCTGTGCTGGGTCTGCTGCTTTTTAACATATTCATAAATGTCCTGGAAATGGGAATGACGAGCGAGGTTATCAAATTTGCAGATGACACAACACTATTCAAAGTTGTTAAAACCCATGAGAATTTTGGAAAATTGCAAGAGGATCTCGATAAATAGGAAGACTGGGCATCCAAATGGCAGATGAAATTTAATGTGGACAAGTGCGCCTAGTAGGAAAGAAAAACCCAAATTATGGTTACAAGATACAAGGTTCCACATTAGGAACCACCACTAAGGGAAAAAGATTTAGGCGTCATCGTGGATAACATGTTAAAACCCTCCGCTCAGTGTGCAGCGGTGGCCAAGAGAGCAAATGGAATGCTAGGTATTACTTTTCAATGTGTATATGCAGCCCATATGTGATATTATACGCTCATTCAACATTTCCAGTCTGATACGCAGATGTCGTCTTGCTGTTCACTCCAATCAAAATTATGCAGTCTAACCTCTCCCCCCTAGTTGATTGCTTCAACGCAATTACAGACTGGCTCCTAACTCAGAACTTACGCATAAATTTTAAGAAAATCGAGGTATTCTTTATCACGAAGAACAAGAGCTTCTCTCCCCCAACTACTCAGAAAATGAGAGACGCAGAGCTTCCATGTAAAAATGTGATACGTTACTTGGGAATCACGCTCGACCAACAGCTCAGATTTAAGGAACACAAAGAACACTTCCAAGGCTATTTACAACAAAATCATGATGTTAAGACACCTCAGACCTCTGTTGGCACCAGGAGATTTTAGAACCATATTCCAGTCACTTGTAACACCACATTTCGATTATGCAAATATTATCCTTCATGATCTCCCCAAAAGCACACTCAACCCATTGCAAATAGCGATGAACGCAGCAGCCCATATTCTCTGCGGTCTATCGATAAGAGATCACATCCCACCCATACTTATGGAGTTGCACTGGTTACCGCTGGGCAGCAGACTCACCTATAAAGCACTACTCTTAACTTTTAAAGCAATCAACCTCATTGCCCCCTCTTCCTTAACCGCCCTCATCACTACCACCCCCAACAACAGACTCAGGAGATCAGTAGCTACAAACACGCTTATTATACCACTTGAAGCGACAAAATGCAAGCAAACTACCAGAAATAGATCTTTCGCCTTCTTTGCCCCGAGATGCTGGAACAACCTCCCTCCTCATAACGGAGCAATTAAGGACCTTTCTCAGTTCAGGAAAGCTCTTAAGCACCATTTGTTCCTTCTACACTTTTCCCACCCTAAACCAACACAACCATCCCCCATACCACATCTCACTCACGAGGATTCTAACACACCCATAACATGATTTATACATAGCACAAACCAGACCCTTCCAGCACGGGTTATATATTGTGAATAATCTCCCAACACTGCGATGATACCTGTATATAGTTTATACTGCAACTGTACATAGTCCCCAGTTCTTTCCCAAGTTATCCATCCTGTTATAATGTAAGCCTATGGCCATTTGTTTGTGGCAATTTTTCTGTTATTTGTAAAACGCGCTGACACAAAAAAGTGCAGTATAGAAGAACTTTAAATAAATAAATAAATAAGGAAAGGAATGGAGAATAAAACAAAGAATATAATAATGCCTCTGTATCGTTCCCTGGTGCGACCGCACCTTGAATATTGTGTGCAGTTCTGGTTGCCGTATCTTAAAAAGGATATAGCGTTATTAGAAAAGGTATAGAGAAAGAGCCACCAAAATGGTAAAGGGGATGAAAGATACCCCTATGAAGAGAGGCTAAAAAGGTTAGGGCTCTTCAACCTGGAAAAGAGACAGCTGAGGGGAGATATGATAGAGGTCTATAAATTAATGAATGGAGTGGAACAGATAAACGCAGATCGTTTATGCCATCAAAATAAAGAAAGACTAGGGGGCATGCAATGAAGCTACAGGGTAACCTATTTAAGACTAATAAGAGAAATCAAACTCTGGAATTTGCTATCGGAAGATGTAGTAAAAGCTGTTAGTGTAGCTGAGTTTAAATAAGGTTTGGGCAAATTTCTGGAGGAAAGGTCCATAAACCATGTGGACTCAGAATATCCACAGCTTGACCCAATACAAGCATTGTGGAACCTGTGTCTTTTGGGGAAACTGCTAGGTACTTGTGACCTAGATTGGCCACTGTTGGAAATAGGATACTTGGCTTGATGGACATTGGTCTGACCCAGTATGGCATATCTTATGTTCTTATGGGTGGTTGGGTAGGAACGTATATTGAAGCCACTTCGACAGAAAGCGTGCAAGAACCACGTACCTGCCAGGCACACAATAGTAAAAACAAAACGGATGCATGCAGGAAAGGGCAGGAAACTCCCACACTGTGCCAACAGTCACCACGGTCCATCCTGAACTGCATCCCAGATGAATGGAATCAGGAGCCTCCAACAAGGACAATGAACAGATCAAGCCTTGGTACTCACCCCCTGAGAGCCGCAGACAGAAATCCATGCTAGGCTCAGGTCTACTCCCCTAAAACTTTCTCGGGCTTTGTAGACAGTGTGTTTAAGGTGGATGGCCAGCAGATTCCTCAGAGCGCTCTGCAATCTTTGGGAATGAGCCGGAGGCACAGAAGAGGAGGGAGGGGGCAAGATTGTGTGAGGCTGCTGAATTCTTGCAAATCCTTCTAATATTCTGGCTGTTCAACATGCTCTTATCATACGAGCGTGGAGCTGAACTAATTTTCCCTCCTCCTATGGCAGTCTAGTGGAGCTTCCATATCACATTCAAGTGAGGGAGTCACCCTCAAGATGGTCGCTCATGAGCATTTAAATCAATCTTTTCCTCTCAATTATTCAGATTTTCTTCAAACTGGAGAAAGCATAGTTACTCACCTGTAACAGGTGATCTCCGGGAACAGCAGGAATTTAGTCTTCACATATGGGTATCGTCAGTACCGAAGGAGCCTGCGCGGGAACGCTCCCCAGCATCCAATTAGGAAGCTTTTGGGAGCATCCCACAGCGCCTGCGTGCTGCCTTCCCGCCTTTCCCAACTGCCTCTCTCCAGTTGAGTTTAAAGCTGAGACAAAGAGAGAGAGAGGGAAAGAGAAAGATAGAGAGATACAACTTCTAGGGGAGGTGGGTGGGTTGTGAAGACTAAATTCCTGCTGTTCCCGGAGATCACCTGTTACAGATGAGTAACTATGCTATCTCCAGGAAGAAGCAGGAATGTAGTCTTCACATATGGGGACTCCTTAGGTTTAGATGCCAGGGAGAGACCCCAGAAGTTGTGTGTCCCTGTGAAAGGGCTCCACTTCCCCCCATGGATCTCTGGCATCCAACCAGGGATGGTGGGTAGGAGTTGATTAGGTATGGAACAGGTGTTGGAGAACAGCCTGACCAAACAAGGCATCCCGGCGGGAGTCCTTGTCCAAGCAGTAATGGGCTGTGAAGGTATGAACCGAGGCTCAAGTGGCTGCTCGACAGATGTCGTTGATAGACACAGAGTGCAGATGAGCCATTGAAGCTCCCATGGCTCTCACATTGTGAGCTGTGACATGGCCCTCCAGAGGAAGATTCTTACTCTGATAGGCAAAGGAAATGCAATGAGCAATCCAGTTGGACAGTGTTCTTTTGGAGACGATGTCCCAAATGAGAAGGATCAAAAGCAACAAAGAGATGAGAGGACTTTCTATGTTGCTGTGTTCTTCGCAAGTAAAAGGCTAAAGCTCTTTTACAGTCCAAAGTATGAAGATTCTTTTCTGCATTAGATTCATGAGGGCTTGGAAAAAACACAGGCAGGTAGACCGCTTGGTTTAAATGAAAAGGCGAGACCACCTTTGGCATAAAGTGTGGATGAGTCCTAAGGACTACCTTGTCATGATGGAACCTTGTATAAGGTAGATCAGCTACTAACGCCTGCAACTCACAGATGCAGCGTGCTGATGTGATTGCAATGAGAAAGATAACCTTCCAAGAAAAGAATTTCAATGAGGTAGTAGCTAAGGGTTCGAAAGGTGGCTTCATGAGCTGACCAAGAACCAGGTTTAGGTCCCATGCCACCAGTGGTGGCCTAATGGGAGGCTTAGTTAGAAGAAGGCCTCTCATAAATCTTGCTATAAGAGGATGGGAGGAAATAGGTTGTCCATTTAGAGGCTTGAAAGAAGCTGCAATAGCACTCAAATGGACTCTTACTGAGTTAGTTTTAAGTCCTGCATTGGATAAATGAAGGAGATACTCCAGTAATGATTCCAGAGGTATCGCAAGGGGGTAAAGACCCTTCTGCGAACACCATATGGTAAACCTTTTCCATTTGAAAGCATAAGAGCGTCTTGTGGAAGTCTTCCTGGAAGCATAAAGGACATCCTTTACTTGCTGAGGGAGATTAAGATCATGAAGCTCTAGGCCTTCAGCAACCAAGCCCTGAGATGCAGAGACTGGGGATTGGGATGCCATAACATTCCGTCCTCCTGAGACCGGAGATCTGGAGCAGATCCTAACTCCAGGGATGGAGCTTGAGAGAGATGTAGAAGCAGAGGGTACCACACTTGCCATGGCCAATGTGGAGCTATGAGAATCATATGGCCTCTGTCTCTCTGAAGCTTGAATAGAGTTTTGGGAATTAGGGGAATGGGTGGAAAGGCATAAAGGAAGTCTTGACCCCTTTGAAGGAGGAAAGCATCCCTGGCCTGAGAGCCCTGAGCCGGAATTCTGGAACAGAACCGGGGAAGTTTGGCATTCAACGGACTTGCAAAGAGGTCTATGTTCGGGGTTCCCCAAATTTGAAAAATCTTGGCTACCTGGTCTGCATGCAGAGACCATTCGTGTGGAAGCAGAACTTGACTGAGTCTGTCTGCCCAAGAGTTTTGTATGTCTGGAAGATATACTGCCAGGAGATGAATCTGATGCTCTCTGGTGAGGTCCCATAGTCGCAAAGCTTCGTTGCAAAGCGACAGAGAGCCTGTTTCCCCCTGTTTTTTCACGTAGAACATGGCTATTTGATTGTCCGTATGAATGAGGACTGTCTTGTAGCTGAACAGGGTGTGGAACACTCGAAGAGCAAGGAAGATTGCTCTGAGCTCCAATAGATTGATATGTAAATGAGTCTCCTGTGGAGAGGTCTTGCAGATGAGCTCCCCAACCCATTGGTGATGCATCTGTTGTGAGAGTTGTCTGGGGTAAGGGTTGTTGAAATGGGGACCCCAGCAACAGGTTCGGAGTGGACTGCCACCATTGGAGGGACAAAATAAGGCAATTTGTGTTTGCTATTTTGTCTGACAGGCACCCTGATGCCTGGGTCCACTGAGTGGATAAAGTCCACTGGGCTGCTCTCATATGGAGATGAGCATAAGGAACCACATACACGGTAGATGCCATGTGGCCTAGTAGTTGAAGCATTTCTCGGACAGTGAGATAAGGTTTTAGCACTGCTTGAGAAGCTAACTGCACCATGCGAAGGCAACGGCCCTGGGGAAGATAGGCCCTTGCCTTTTTGGTATCCAGCAAAGCTCCTACGAATTCTAGAGACTGAGTGGGAGTTAGACTGGATTTTGGGACGTTTATGACAAGACCCAAATACTGAAGGATACGCATTGTGCAAGATAGGGAGTTCCTGGCCTCTGACTCTGATGGGGCTCGAATGATCCAGTCGTCTAATTAGGGGAAGACGAATATCCCTAGAGTGCGGAGAAATGCTGCTACCACAGCCATGCATTTCGTGAACACTCTTGGTGCTGAGGCCAGGCCAAAAGGAAGCACCCTGTATTGGTAGTGCCTTCCTTGAAAAAGGAACCGAAGGAACTTTCTGTGAGTTGGGTGGATGAGAACATGAGTGTACGCATCCTTGAGATCTAGAGAACAAAGCCAATCCTGACTCTGAAGGTATGACAGCAGAGTTCCTAAAGAAATCATCTTGAATTTCTCTTTGAACAGGAATTTGTTCAATTCTCTGAGGTCCAAAATAGGTCTGCATCCCCCTGTTTTCTTTGGGATAAGGAAATAGGGGGAGTAAAACCCTGTACCCTGTTGATGAATGGGTACTTCTTCTATTGCCCCCTGGGCACGAAGCATAGTGACCTCTTGATCTAACAGGTTGATGAGAGAGGTCTGAGAATTGAACTGCCTTACCATTGTGGAAGGGGGCATGCACAGAAAGTGCAGCTTGTACCCCTCTCTTACAATGGAGAGTGTCCAATGCTCTGCTGGTATCTGCTCCCACCTGGGGGCAAAGTGACATAACCTTTCTGGAATGGTTGAAGGCTCTGGTCCATTGAGGGCCAGGAAGGCTAAGTTCTCTAGATGAAAGTCAAAGGCCTTGTGGAGGCTGAGACTGCTGAGACGAATGAGACTTAGCAGTCTTTGCTTTCCTTTGTTTAGGTGGTTGCGGACCTTTCCAGGTAGGCTGACCTGTAGAACATCCCTGCTGGGAATAAGAGGGATAAAACCTCTTCTTTTTTGAGAAGAAAGGCTTCTTGAAAGACTTCTTTCTCACAGGATGAGCTGTGGCTTTGGATAGCATATCCAAAATGGAGTTGTCAGCATCCAACTTATTGGCCTTTTCTTGCCAATCCTTACCAAACAGGTTCTCACCAGTACAAGGACTATTGCCCAGTTTGTCTTGTACCCAGAGCTCCAAATCAGATGCCTGGAGCCAAGCAATTCTACGTGCACCTATGGCAATGGCAGAGGTTCTGCTTATGATTCAAAACAGTCAAAAGCTGCACGGTTGACAAATTTAGAAACATCTTGGGCATGTTTGACCAATGTGAGAAAATCCTGTCTTCTATCCTCAGGAAGAAGAGGGCTCAAAACCTCTAAATCCCATGTAACTACCTTCAGGAACATTCCCATATATAAAATATAGGAACTGATCCTGGCAGAAAGCATGGAAGCTTGGAAAGCACGACATCCAAAAGCATCCAAAGTTCTGCACTCGCGTCCTGGAGGATTAGAGGCATGTCTCTTTGCACTCCTGATCCTTCTCATAGCTGATTCCACTACAATAGAGTGGTGAGGAAGCTGAGTCTTCTGGAAACCAGGACAAGGAGGGACTCGGTACATAGTATCCAGTCTATGAGAGTGAGGAGAGGTGGTAAGAGGCGTCTCCCACATTCCTAACATGAGATCATGTAAGATCTCATGGATGGGTAGAGTAGCTGTCTCTAAGAACTTTGGGATATTGTAAAATTTCCAACTCCTTTGCTCTGGGGCTCTGATTCAGGAGCCACAGTAATGGACAGACCTCGAACCACCTCTCTAATGAAATCCTGAAAGGAAATATCCTCTGGAGGAGACATCCTGCGCTTAGGTGAGGAAGGCTCCTCTGGGAGAAGTATCCCGGCATCGACAGAACTGTCAGAATTCTCAGATTCCTCTGAGGACTTAAAGTACCGTCTGTCTGGATGCTCTTGCAGAGCCTGATACCCGTACCGACCGAAGTCGGTACCAGGAGTAATCGGTACCGGAGTATCGGTACCGGAGGGCATCGCATGACTGGGTGCCAGCAATGTGGACACCGATGTCGATGTTGTTGGGACCGGTACCGATACCGGTGCCGAGGTCAGTGCCGGTACCGGCTGAACTGTCTGACGCGGTTCCGAGGGTGTTGATGCCGCAAGAAAAACCGCCAGACTGCGTTCAATAGCCAGGAATCTGTGGTCTATCGACGCTGCGGATGCCTGGATGTCGGTACCGGAGAAAACAGCCGGTACCCCAGAGCATGGCACAAGTAGTTCTGCCGAGGTCAAGGCCTCGAGAACATCCTGGATCCCCGATAATGCTTTGGAAACTGAAGCCTCCCACCGGGGCAATTTTGCCGGTGCAGAATCCTCAAGGGCAATGCCAGGGGCATCTCGATGCTTAGAAGGAGATCTACCCTTTGAGGACCGGCTGGACTTGTGTTTAGTTACCTGAGATCCACAGGAGGAAGAGGAAGCCCTGGAAGACGTTGATGCCACCGAAGCCGCATCAGAGGGAAACAGGGTACTGAGCATAGCAGCTCCGTTCTGCCGACCTCTTTTAGACATCATGGCACAGGCCATACATTCGGTGATGGGGTGATCAGGATCTAAACATTTTAGACATCACTCATGGGTGTCGGTGACGGAGATGGTACCACCACACTTGGTGCACTTTTTGAAACCCGAAGAGGGTTTTTCCATTGTGGAGGAACTTTTGGGCCTAAGGCCCAAAAAGGCGCGTGCACGTGGAAAAAAAAGTACTAAATATATATATATTTTTTTTTTTTTTAAGAAAAGAAAGAAAGAAAAAACGGCGGTACCGGTAGAGCGTCGAAGAAGGCAGACGCGACCACAAAAAATAAGGGCAATAAGGAGAATTTTCTGCGGTGACAGGAACGACCTGCTGGCTCCGCGGAAAACGAAGAAAAGGAGAGAGGCAGTTGGGAAAGGCAGGAAGGCAGCACACAGGCGCTGTGGGATGCTCTCAAAAGCTTCCTAATTGGACGCTGGTGAGCGTTCCCGTGCAGGCTCCGTCGGTACCGACGATACCCATATGTGAAGACTACATTCCTGCTTGTTCCTGGAGATAATCCATCCACCATATGCTGGACACAAAGAAATACTGAACAGACCTCTGGTGGCTGAGGTGGATAAAGGCATGGAAGTGATGTCACTGAAACCTGGGCATTTCATTGGTTCTTTGTCTCCACCAGTCTGCTGGTAGTAGAGCAAAAAACATTTGTCTGGACTGGTCTAGCAGGATGATATGGAAATACTTTTTAAAATGTGGATGCTTGTCAATATTAGTTTGTTATTTTAATGCTCCCCTCCATATGGAGTAGTCTAGAGGTTAAAATAACAGCCTAGCACCCAAGAGAGCTGGGTTTGATTCCCACTGGCACACCCTGTGACCTTGAGCAAGTCACTTTACCCTCCATTGCTTTGGAAGAAAAAGCCTGGCAATCTACTTCCAGTCATACTTTGCCAAGAAAACTCAGGGGCTGCTGGATCGCCAGGAGTCAGTATTGACAGCACTTAAAAAAAGAAAAAAAAATCCAAACACACACAACCCACAAAGACATCCTCAAACTCCATATGGAAAATATGCTCAGAGAGAAAACAAATAGGCCTACCTGCATTGCACTATGGCCAATTGCATGGTGAACCTCTCTCAGCGTCTGATAGTTTTCCAACAAGTGGTCTCCACATATTATATCCACCTGTAAACAAAGTATGCAGGATCAAAAAATGAGTTACTCATACCAAGCTTCCCATATAGATAAATCCATTTAACTGGATAGTTTTGGGTTGTTTTTTTAAACTATTCAGTCAATAATGGTAACTATAATCACTGACATAGAATAAGTCCACTATATAAACAGAAAAGAATAGGAAGAGATGCAGTAGTACACACAAAAGGTTTTGCATCATGTTAGCACCTTCCCACAGTTATTAAAAGGGAAAGATAAAGCCTCTAACTTGAGTATCAGTGTCAAATTTAGGATAATCTTCCTTAGGCTAGCCTGTACAAAAGCTTTCAATTCATCTGGTTCAGAAAACAAGTTAAGTATTAGATACACTTTTAAATATAAATTAGGTATGTAATTTAACATAGAAGTACCACCTAAGGCAAGCACCTGGGATCTCAATGTGACAAACTGATGACAACTGAATTTTGAGATACACATCTGGAAACATCCTAATGTTGTTGTTAAGTGTCATCAAGTCGGTATCGACTCATGGCAACCCTCTGGATAGTTGTCCCAAACTGTGTTCGATCTTCAGTCAGGCGGCTCATTGTTGACAGACTGGCACTCATAGCTGCTGTTATTGTATCGATCCATCTCATTGCTGGCCTTCCTCTTTTGCGTTGACCTTCTACCTTGCCAAGCATGATGTCCTTCTCTAATGATCTCTCTTCGCATGATGTCTCCAAAGTATGAAAGTCGAAGTCTTGTCATCTGAGCTTCTAAAGAAAGCTTAAGTTTGATCACCTCTAGTACTGACTGGTTTGTTCTTTGGGCAGTTCATGGTATATGCAGTATTCGTCACAAGCACCATAATTCAAAGGCATCAATTTTTTTCCTGTCTATCTTTTTCACTGTCCAACTTTCACATCCATATAAAGTCACTGAGAAAGCCATGGCTTAAACATCCTAATAACCAGTTCAAAAATGTCTTACTGTGGGAAGGAAAGAACATTTTAAATTTCCTTTCTCAATCAGACTAACATAAGATGCATAATATTGGGTCAGACTAGAGGTCCATCAAGCCCAGTGGCCAATCCAGGCCACAAGTACCTGTCAGATTCCCAAAAAGTAGACAAATTCCATGGTGCTTATACGAGATGTAGCAGTGGTTTTTCCCAGTCCACTTTAATAATGGTTTATGGACTTTTCCTCCTCTAGGAACATTTCCAAACTTCTTTTAAGCCCGGCTACACTAACAGCTTTTACTACATCCTCTGGCAATGAATTCCAGAATTGGATTATGCATTGAGTGAAGAAATATTTTTTCCAATTAGTCTTAAATGTACTACATTGTAGCTTCATTGTAACCAAGAGTGGCTCTTCCCTCTGATTAAGGTAATAATTCTGCAGATAAATCAACTGAAGACAAATAAGCTTTTAGCTCCTGGGCTTTAAAACCACCCCAGAGAAAAAAAATGTCTTTAAACAAAAACTAAGCAGACAATATAGGAGAAAGAGAAGACTCAAAGTTCTAAAATTTCAGCATCTTTCTCAACAGACAATATAAGGCACCAACCTACTGATGCATGGTGACATCTTATGTCTGTTGAGAAAAACACCAACTCTGAGAGCATTTGAAACACGTACTAAATGATAATGAAGCCCCTAACATATCAGGGCACCATTGAAGGTATTTGGCTGCATCATTTGGAAAGATGTACACATGAAAGAGAAGAACACTGAGAAAGTCCAAGTCAAGTGTTGTGGACACAGATACAGTAAGAGTAGTTACTCACCTGTAACAGGTGTTCTCCAGAAGCAGCAGGAATCAGTCCTCAAATATGGGTGACATCGACGTATATGGAGCCCTTGCGGAGCATTTCCCCAGATTTCTATGAAAGCCTTTGGGAATACTGCACGCATGCGCGGTCCCCTTCCCGCCTAAAGGTGCCATCTTGCTTAGTCTTTCTTTTTCCGAGGAGCCCATCGGACGTTCGTCCTAGTCACCTGGAGAAAAGTTAGATTTTTCTTGCGATTTTCTTACGATTTCATGCGCAGTTGTCAGAATTTTTTGAAGATCAGAGACTGAATGCTTGAGAACCACATTTTAAAAAATATACAGGTCTGAATTTGTGTTGATGGGAGTGACAGATATGGCACAGACATCTAGAAACAGAAGAGGTGGTGATAAAGCTAGTCAGATCTCTCCTCGGCATCAGATTTGGTGAGTCATCAGATTTTAGGTGTAAGGAGTTGGAGCTGTGAGGGAAAGTTTGAAGACGGATCGATTCCTCATTGAGGGGCAGGAATTATGCGGTGAAAGCACGAGGGCAGATGTTATGGTCACACTGTCAACAGGGATTCCTCAGAGTTTAGTCTTTTCCCCATTTTTGCTCAATATTTATCTGTAGCCTTTGGGAGAGATAGTTAGGAGTGGTAGACTAGAGGAAGGCATTGTTATGCTATGAACAATTTATTGACCCCTACAGAACCCCCCCCCCCCTCAGAAAATGACAAAAAAGTCCTTACAACCTATCCAGTCTGCCCATCCATAAGAACTGTTAAGTTCTACAATCTCTTCCTCTCCTCTCAGAGATCATCTATTTGTCTTATGCTTTTCTTGAATTCAGATACAGCTCTCAACAGGGAGGCTGTTCCACTCATCCACCACATCTACCATAAAGAAATATTTCTTCAGATTACTCCCAAGTCTGCCTCCTTTCACTTTCATCTTTATGACTTCATTCCAGAGTTTCCTTTCAAATGGAAGAGGGCACCTGCAGTGCATATATTCCATGGAGGTATTTAAATGTCTTAAATATCCTTCTTCCACCTTCCCTCCAAAGTAGACTTATTGAGATATTTAAGCCTATCCCCATATGCCTTATGATGAAGACCAATGACCATTTTAGTAGCAGTCTTCTGGACTGACTCCACCCTGCTTATATCCTTCTGAAAGTGCAGTCTCCAGAATTGTGCACAGTACTCCAAATGAGGTCTCATTAGAGACTTTTACAAAGGCATTACCACCTCCTTTTCCCTGCTGGCCATTCCTCTCCCTATGCACCTAAGCATTTTGCCACACCACCAGTTATAATCTCCCCTTGGACAGCAGGAGAAGTCCTCACAACCCACCCACCTCACCTAGGCGGTCATCCTCAGCGTTGAAGATGAAGACAAATCCTTCTTCATCTTCAGGAAAACATCTATCAATTGCCAGTGCTCTGTGGTACTACAGGTGCTTGGCTCAGAGTGGGCTTGAGGGCTCTTTTATGTGGATGCACTGCCAGGGTCTGATGCAGCCTTTGATGCCACTGAGATTGGTGCTGTCGATGCCAATGGATCAAACTTCTTAGCACCAAAAATAGTTTTGCACCGCTTCCCTCGACCCTTGAGCCCTCTTTTTGTTATCTGCAAACACAAATTACAATAGGAGGGCTGATGATCGGGTGTCAGGCACTGAAGGCACCAATTTATCTGTTATGGATATGGTCATTGAGCACCTGGAACACTCTTTAAGTCTGCTGGCTAGTTTAGTTTGCAGTTAATTAAGTAGCTCTCTTGAGTGAAGGTGCTTACATTGTAATTTAACTTTTTGCTATATTGTTATCTTGTTAACTATGTTTCTTGTAATAGTTGTGTTGCGTTCATTGTAAACTGCCTTGATTACTTGATAAGGCAATATAAAAAAAACTCTCAAATAAATACTGTCTAGACAAATAGCCATGGCAAAATCAAATGGCTCAATTTTTTGAAGGAAAAATTAACACATACATGCAGCCAAAGCACAAACACCTAAGGGGGCAATGATGCTGTGGAAAATAAAGGAAAATTTAAATGGCCGCGATCTCTAACTACAGGAAAAATGTACAGGAAAAAACCCACGATGGCAGGTGGGCAAAAAGCCCAAAAGGCCAATAACCACTAATTTGAAACAATTATGAAGAGCAATTCTGCATGAGTGAGTTGGGCTCTGCAGAACAAATTCCAAGGTAAAATGGCACTGCGGAGGCGGGCGGGAAAATGCACGCATGCACAGAGGAGCTTCCAAAAGCTTTCAGGAGGTAGTGGGAATACTCCCTGCTTGTCCACAAAGAATTGTGTTTCTGTTTAATTTGCTAATTAGGGGAACAAGTATTTTCACACTAGTGGGCCATAAACACAAAATAAATTGTCTTTTCTCCACCAGGTCCGAGATACCTATTGTGTCTATATCTTCATGTAGTACCATACAATCTAATTTCTCCAGTATTATCATTTTTAGAATCTAGCATTTTCAAATAGACACCTAAATGTATCTTTTTCATTTCTATCAATATTCTACTTAATATTAGGAAATGATTGAGGAAATTGTGGGAATCATTCATATTTGTCTGCTCTAAATCCTTTGGGTGATATTTGTTTTTCCTCAAGCTATCAGGATACTCTTAACTGCTTCAAATTCTAACCATACCCTCAGAAGATGTCTCACTTTGAACCATACCCTCTTGAAGGCTTTCTCCATTTCCAGGAAAACTTAACATTAAATTCCCACTTTTGTTGTTAGATTTCATTTCACTTCTGAGATTTCTGAAATGTTTAGATCCTTCTTTATTTTTTCCATTCCAATCATGTATGCAAACCTAGGTGTTCTTTACATCTAACCTAGTGCTATCCTGATGGGTTCAATTACAAATATGAACTAAGGATGATCTCAAGATGGTACTAAAGCAAAATATTGTGGGCATCACAAGGGCTATACGCTGTTTAAACCAGTTTAGTTCAAATCTGTTTATTGAAGCCATCAACACATATTCCATGTGAGCACTCTGGCTCAATATCAACAGCATATAAAGAAAACAAAACCACCACATATTACAAGTTTATTATTTTCACTCCCCTACCCATTCCCCCACCTACATCATGTTCCAATCATTCATTAAACACAGCAACAAACCCCCCACACTTACACAATCCCAGGGTAATTATGGACAAAAAACAAGATATGACGACTACCTCCCCCCACTCCCCGCAACATTGTAATTCTTACACGGCCCCTAAGGGGTTATCCTAATGACCATCCCCCCAAACCACCACACCAAGGGTCAAACCCATCTGTCAACTTTTTCTATGCCTCCCCAAACTCACTTGGTGAAGGTCATTCCACCCTTGGCTTTTCTACATATACCATACCACTCTACCCCTTCCCTGGCACCCCTCTACTACCCCCACCCACCCCATCAGATTAAACCAGTTTAAAAGCATAAACAAACAGTACTTGATTTCTCAAAATATCAAGCTTAATTGGCATCACTATGTCCCCTATTGGTCTTATTTCTAGTTTTACATTTGTTTATTTTATATTATCTTCTTCTTCTCCAGTTTATTGAAAATTTCCCTTTGGACATACTAAGACGACGAAATTGTGCAAACTGTAAATTCTAAATATCTACTCAGGAATGAAATTTTAAAAAAAGTGAACCAAAAATAGTCTTATTTACATTGTCAGAGACATTTGCTATCTTAAAAAGAATTTTTAAAACAGTACAACAGCAGGCAAGACACTAAAGAATATTAGCATGAGTCATTTTAAAAGGAAAGAGATTAAGTTCAATAAACTAAAACATCTTTTAATTAGCAATATATGCATACAGTCAGAACAATTTCCCTAAGGCACACAGATATAGCAACACATCAATAAAGAAAATAAACAGGCTGCCAATACATTCGTAAACCAAATAAATAATTTAAGGCTTTCCTTTTAGATAGAAAGGAGATCTGTATACTCACAAACCCAGATGAGAACTTGCTGGGTTCTAAATGTATTTTTGCTAAACATTAACTGTTGCCCGTATATATTCTAATACATGTGTTAAGCTATCTTAAGATGTAATTGCACCATTGAGATAAAAGACTTTGGAATATAGGTCAAAATTTAACAAAAAAGTCTCACTTGCATTTATTTATGAGAATGTCTATGCTACTAACCCAAACAATTTTCTCTCTCAGCAGTGAACATTCAAAATAGTAAATAAAGGTAAAAGGAAAAGGAGACCGCTATAGCTTTCGAAAGAAGTAGCTGCAAAGGTGAAGAAAAAGAGGGAGGCCTTCATAAAATACAAGAGATCACAGAGAGAGGAAGACAGGCATCTATATTTGGAAAAACTTAGAGAAACTAGTAAAATTGTCAGGAAAGCAAAGATTCAAAAATAGGAGGAAATAGCCAATGCAATAAAATGGGGGGGGGGGGGGGGAGAAGACATTTTTCAGATATGTTAGTGCAAAGAGGAAGGGCAAAAGTGGTATTGTCAGACTCAAGGGTGAAGGGGAGGAGTATGTAGAAGCTGATGAGGATAAAGTGGAATTGCTTAACAAATATTTCAGTTCTGTGTTCACAGATGAAGAACCAGGAATAGGACCTCAGAAAACACCCACAAACAGGAACAGAAGCGAGGGACATCTTGAACAATTTTCAGAAGACTGTGTTCGTGAGAAACTAGCTCAATTTAAAGTAGACAAAGCGATGGGACCGGATGGGATACACCCTAGAATACTGAGGGAACTTGGGGATGTTCTAGCAGCTCCACTGACTGACCTTTTCAATGCCTCGGAGTCAGGAGTGGTGCCAAAGGACTGGAGAGAGGCTCATGTGGTGCCTTTACACAAAAGCGGAATTAAGGATGTGGTTTAAAACTACAGGCCGGTTAATTCAACTTCGGCGGTGAGTAAATTATTGGAAACGCTACTGAAAGAGAGAATAGTGAGGTTTCTGGAGTCCAGCGGATTACAGGATCCGAGGCAGCATGGATTCACCAGAGAAATGTTTTGTCAGACAAATCTGAAGGATTTCTTTGACTGGGTGACCAGGGAGTTGGACTGAGAGAGAGCCCTAGATGTGGTGTATTTAGATTTCAGTAAAGCCTTTGACAGCGTTCCTCACAGGCGACTTATAAACAAACTGAGCACCCTAGGGATGCACCCTAAAGTTACTGCTTGAGTTAGAAATTGGTTGAGTGGGAGGCAACAAAGGGTACAGGTAAATGGAGCTCACTCTGAGGAGAAGGAATTTACCAGTGGTGTGCCCCAGGGATCTGTCCTTGGTCCAAATCTTTTTAACATCTTTGTTAGTGATATTGCGGAAGGGCTGTCGGGTAAGGTTTGCCTCTTTGCGGATGATACCAAAATCTGCAATAGAGTAGACTCCCAGGAAGGTTTAGATAACATGAGGAGGGATCTAGCCAAGCTTGAAGAATGGTCTAGAATTTGGCAGCTGGGATTTAATGTTAAAAAATGCAAGGTCATGCATTTAGGCTGCAGAAATTCAAGGGAGGAATATAGTATAGGAGGTTAAGTACTTTTGTCCACTAAAGAAGAGTGGGACCTAGGCGTGGTTGTGTCTGATGATCTTAAAGTAGCTAAACAGGTAGAAAAGGCAACAGCAAAAGCTAGAAGGATGCTTGGGTGCATACGGAGAGGAATGGCTAGCAGAAAAGGAGGTGATAGTGCCTCTGTATAAGTCTTTGGTGCGGCCTCATTTGGAGTTGTGTGTGCAATTCTGTGGACCGCACCTTCAAAAGGATATAAACAGGATGGAGTCAGTACAGAGGGTGGCTACTAAAATGGTTAGTGGTCTTCATTATAAAGCATATGAGGACAGACTTAAGGATCTTAATATGTACACCTTAGAGGAAAGGCAGGATAGAGGTGATATGATTGAGATGTTTAAATACCTTTGTGGCATAAATGCACAGGAGGAGAGCCTCTTTTGATTGAAAGTAAGTTCTGTTACAAGGGGATATAGGATGAGGGTGAAAGGGGATAGATTCAGGAGTGATATGCGGAAATATTTCTTTATGGAGTGGTGGATCCGTGGAATAGTCTCCCAATGGAGGTGGTAGAGATAAGGACAGTATCTGAATTCAAAAAAGCATGGGACAAACACAGAGGATCTCTAAAGGAAAAAAGGGGACTGTTGAAGTTGTTGATATGGACGGACAGACTAGATAGGCCATGTGGTCTTTTTCTGTCGTCATTTTTCTATGTTTCTATGTAAGAAAGCAAAAGACAAAACCAGAACTTATACAATGCACATAAAATATCAAGCAGGATAAATGCTCACACATGGGAATCCCTAGCTACAGGCTGATTAAGAGGAGGGGTAGGGGGGGGGAGAGGATACGAAACAGGTGCTGCAACAGGCTGACACTGGTTGGGACATTTTTTGGTGGTAACAGACCTTTTGTATGTATAAAAAGTGGGAGTGGAGGAGTGGCCTAGTGGTTGGGGCAAGGTATTTCAGGCTGGAAGGTCGGGGGTTCAAATCCCACTAGAGGACAGCAACCTTGGGCCGGAAGGACTGGGGTTTCTAGTCCCACAGGTGCTCCTTGTGGTCTTGGGCAAGCCACTTAACCCTCCATAGCCCATGTTCCCTGTAAAATAGTTATCTCCAAGTTATAATGCCCTGTTCAATGTAATTTCAGTCTGTTCAATGTAAACCGCACTGATGCAGAATAGCGCGGTATATAAGAGAATGTAATAAATAAATAAATAATAAAATAAATATTCTTTTTCTCATTTTTTTTTTAAATGAAGAGAAATGGGCAAGAGGGAATGGAGTTAGAATTCGCCGAACAGATTCTTATGAACAGCTTGGTGGAATCTGCTGTCATGTCGGGAGTCCCTCTCCAAACAACAGTGAGATGTGAATGCGTAGACAGACGTCCAAGTGGTGACTTTGCAAATCTCCTCCATGGAGATTGATCTCAACTGAGTCATCCACACAGCCATGGTTTGAAGATTATGAGTTGGTCATGATCCCACAAATGTCAAGCTCTTCGGCATAAGCAAAAAAAGGATGCAATCCACAAGCTAAATTTTAGTTAGTTAAAATATTTGTAACCCACCAATCCAATATCCTCAGCAGGTAACAAACATACATAATTAACTGATAGTACACAACATAAAACAAAAGACACGACATGTCCCAGAAAACCACTAAGTTTATATAAATTGGTCATCACCAAAAGCCTTTCCAAAAAGCATAGCTTTTATTTACTTTCTGAAGTCAAGATATATCAGACAATTGTTGGAGAGACCTAGGCAAACAATTCCATAGCCTAGGACCTGCTCATGACAAGGTATGATTCTGCGTACAAGCCAGCTTAGCTGTATCCAGGGGAGGATCCTCCAACAGATCTAGACTATGAGAATGTATTACTCACAATGGTTGGTATGGTTGAATTAACAGTCAAGAAAAAGGGATAATCTAATGGTAAGTGCTTGAATATCACCCACAGTGCAAACTATTGGACTATAAATTCTATCGACAGCCAATAATGCCGCCTTAGAACTGGAAAAATGATCTGATCATTTCACATCAAAAGTATGTACAGATACATTTTACACCAATTGCAAAGCATGCAAACAAGAGTCAGATAGTCCCAGATAACTTACACTGCAGTATCTATGGGCGATAAAAGCGCCTGCAGAACAGTTCCAAAATTTGCCATATTGAGGTATAGTTTTAATCTATTTTATTTTATTTATTTTTTAGATTAAGCCTTTTCAGTAGGAGTTCAAGGCGAGTTACGATCAGGTACTATAAGTATTTTTGTGTCCCTGGAGGGCTTACAATCTAAGCACCTGAGACAATGGAGGGTTAAATGGCTTCCCAAGGCCACAAGGTGTGTCAGTGGGATCTGAACCCTGGTTTTTCTGGTCCCAGGATACTGCCCTAACCACTAGGCTACTTGTTCACTTCTCTATGAAGTCATATTAACAGCCTTCAGTTGAGGGCAAAATGTTAATATGTATCAGGCAAAATACCTAAATAGTATATCTCCTCAACTTTAATTGTACAAGCCCAGCCACAATGCGTAGTTACTCACCTGTAACAGGTGTTCCCTGGGGACAGCAGGAATCAGTTTTCACATATGGGTGACGTTGGCAACAGCTGAGTCCATGCGGTAACCTCTCCCCAGCTTTCAAAGAAAGCCTTTGGGAGATTCACCACACATGCGTGGTTGCCTTCCCACCCAAGGGTGCCATCTTGCATCAGTATGATGACATAGCTCAAGACGGCAACAAAAAGAAAAGTCCCGGCTGCGAATCAACGCGGCCGGGCACAGGCACGCGATGGCTCGCCGAGGTTTCGGGGGCGAGGGCGGGCAAAGGGCCGAGTACAAAAGAGCGCGCCCGGCGCATGCTTGGCCTCTTTGCCGCTCACCCCCCCTTCCTGTAGGAAGCCGGACATCAGAAGTCTAACGAGGCCTGCTTCAACGGCAGCCTGAGTCATGCGGATCACACCCGGAGCTGCGCTTTCGTAGAATTTCGCCACCGGACTTTAGGTATGGGGGAAGGCAGTGAGTAGAACAGTGGGGGTAGTGGCGTTGCGACATGAGTGGGGAGCCCCTTTTTAATGCTGTGAGCCCTGTTAACGATGCGGCAGTCGAGTCCGGTGGGGGGGGGGGGAAGCTAGGCGGCAGAGAAATACAGAAGGCATAAGTGGCTGGAAAACAGCATTAGATTGCAAGCGATGCGGTGCTTTACCGGCCATGAGGGCGCCACCGGTACACGTGGCTAAGCACCGCGAAGGGAGCCAGATGACTGGGGGGGGGGGGGTGGGCAGGCAGGGGGGGAAGCTAGGAGGCAGAGGACCGGAGGCAAAGAGGTTAGAAATAGCGGTATATAGCATAGATGCTGTGCTTTATGAATGAAGCCAAATACAGGAGGAGGGGGGGGAGGGGGGTAACGATCACAGCAAACGAAAAGGACACGAGGGCAGACAGAGAGGGATGAATAAGGATCAGCCCAGAGGGTCTTTCGGTTATAATAATAAAAAAAAAAAAAAAAAAAAGAAAGGGATTGCAGAGAATAAAGTGTGTAAGTTGGTGCAGGAAAGCAATGGGGGGCTGTGAATGCAAGTACAAGACTGCCATCTTGGGAAGAAAAGCGGTACTGCGGACTGTTAATATAATTTGTCTGTTAGACTATGAAAGGTATATAGCATATCGCTGAGGTGCTCTGGGGGGATATGTGCAGACCAAAATATGTAGATGAGGATTTAGATAGGTATACACGGAGTGAGCGATATTATTGGACAAGGGGAGAGCACTACCTACATATGGTTGGACATGAGGAACTGAGAAGAGCACGAGATTGAGGCATGTAATGATAGTAATTTAGACTTTCCATTACCTTTGGTTAGCAATTCTATCCTAGTTAAGAGATGCCGAGAAAGGAGACACAGAAGACTTCAGGGACACGGGGCGCCAAGGCTGCATCGAAGGCAGCGCCAGCATCAAAAGCACGGGCAGCTGCTGCGTCAAAAAGGAGAGACACACAGAGGGCTAGCCGTGATGCCACCACCCACGCAGCCGCACCCAAGCCTCGGCGCAGTAATCGGACGAAGGTGCCACAGCAACTGGAAAACTCGGCCCCGCCACAGGGGCAAGAGTTGGATGACCTGCTCCAGATGGTTCGAGATCAGGTTACGCAACACGGCCTGACCGCAGTAAAGCAACGACTGGGTGCGACAGGCTTCGCGAATGAGGAAATACCGTCGACGAGTGGCAGCACGACAACACCCAGCTCAACACATGATAGGTCTGGGTGTGAAAAGGGGGCTTCAGAGTCATCTACATCACCATCAGACGAGTCCAGTTCAGACAGTGGGAGGGACATAGAATGGGCAGACATGATGCAATATGCATTAAAGAAATTTAAAAGGAGGAAGGGCACAAAACTATCTAATCCCCTAAAACAGGCATGGTCGGGGAACAGTCCGAGGGGTGAGGACCGCGTGTGCTCGCCATCTGGAGCGGCCCAAAGAACGCAGCTGGATTGGCGCGACGCCAGTCGCGACCCACGCTGCGGGGTGAGCTTCCTAGCGGTGTCGGTACCCAGAAAGTTAAAAAAGAGAATTTGGAGGAGAGAATATATTGACATATTCTCTCTCCTGCTCAGGGATCAGGATGATGAGTCAACCAGTGGAAGGGATAAGGAGAAAAGAAGCGAGAGGGATAGGAAAACTAAAATTCCCAAATCCATTCACAATTGGGTGGCAGCATTCCACGTCTTTATGAGCGTGGTGATGGAGAAAGAACCCGAAGCGGGGCCATACCTGACCAGGTACCTGGACACAATCACCCACGCACATAAACAATACGGTGGATGGGCCTGGCTGAACTATGATGTGAAGTTCAGGAGAAACATGGCCGACGATCCCACCCTAGCATGGCACCATAGAGTGCTAGACATGTGGACAGAGGAAATGGCGCCCAACAGGCCATGGTGTCAGGACGGGCTGCAGCAGCCGCTGCCGAGCATGCAGTGGCAACAGCCTTTTCAGAACACCCAATGGCGGCAGGCCAATCAGTTACCAGGGAGACGGGCATGTCGACAGTACAACGCAGGGAGTTGTACATGGCAGCCGTGTAAATTCAAGCACTCCTGCTCAGTATGCGGAGGGGGACATCCCGCTTTCACATGCAGGGCTTCAAGGGAGTCGAAGCCTTTCAGAGCAATACAGCAGCGATCCACCGATGGGGTTGGCGCCAACACCCATCAGAATTGAGCATATGCGGCCATGGCTAAGAGCATACCCTAAGCGTGACATAGCCATCAATATAGAAGATGGCTTCTCACAGGGTTTCCGTATTCCATCCTTAATCTTGATGAAAAGAACTCAAACGCGCTTACTGAACAACCCACCATCTGTCCGAAAACACAACGAGATCGCCCGCAGCAAGATAGCAAAGGAATTAGGTATGGGGAGAATAGCAGGTCCTTTCCAGTCACCCCCATTCAGGGACATCGTAGTCTCCCCACTGGGAGTCATAACCAAAAAGGAGCCGGGACAATTCCGGTTAATTCATAACCTATCATACCCGGAGGGGCAGTCAGTCAACGATTATATTGACCCGGCATTATGCACTGTCAAATATGCAACCATGGATCAGGCAATTAGACTCATACGAAGCAAGGGGCCACGAGCACAACTAGCGAAGGCGGACATAGAGTCTGCTTTCCGGCTATTGCCAGTGCACCCCGAATCTTTTCCATTGTTGGATTTCTCGTTCAATGGGGAGTTCTTCTATGATAAATGTTTGCCCATGGGATGCGCAGTATCATGCACATATTTTGAACAATTCAGTTCATTCTTACACTGGGTGGTTGAAGACCTGGCAGGCCCTATTACGGTAGTGCATTATCTGGACGATTTCCTATTTGTAGGAAAGGACCATAATGACTGCAAGAGGATACTGGATATCTTTGAGCAGACGACACGAGCGTTTGGGATTCCGTTGGCAAAGGAGAAGACAGAGGGCCCAAAAGGGATCATCACTTTCCTGGGCATACAATTAGATGTGCCGGCACACAGGTCGCGCTTACCAGCTGAGAAGGTGCTTAAGTTGAAGAAAGATATGCAACTACTGCACAGCCAGCGGAAAGCGACACTCCAACAATTTCAGTCCATGCTAGGCCTACTATGCTTTGCATGCAGGGTGATACCCATGGGGAGGGTGTTTTGCCGTTGTATGGCATGGGCAACGAAAGGTATAGCCAAAAGATACCACCGCATCAGGGTTACCAAAGAGATACGGGAAGACCTGCAGGTCTGGCTACAATTCCTTCACACCTTCAACGGCCTTGCCTTTTGACAAGCGCACCCGGTATCTAATGCGGAACTCGAATTCTTCACCGATGCATCGGAAGGGATTGGTTTCGGCATATACTATAAAGGTGCATGGTGCTCTGAGACATGGCCCATGGAGTGGCACGCGGAGGGAACCACCAGGGACATCACATTCCTGGAGCTATTCCCGCTAATGGTAGCCCTGTGTATATGGGCCCGCGAGCTCGCCAACAGAGCTATCACCTTCCATATCGATAACCTAGCGGTGGTGTGGGCGGTGAACAGTATGAGAGCCAAGACATCAAGGGTAGTTGCACTATTAAGGCGGATAGTGTTGCTATGCCTGGCACACAACATAACCCTTAGAGCCGAACACATCGAAGGCGAGAATAATAACATTGCCGATGCTCTTTCTCGTTCTAAGATCTGGCTTTTTCACCAGCTGGCGCCCGAAGCCGACGAGGTCAAGACGGCAGTGCCCGATCAAGTCTGGGAGTATGGTCCACCGAGATCTGGGAGCTCCTGTTAGGAGCTCTAGCCGAGAAGACCCGGTGCAGATACGTAGCGGCATGGGAGCAATACCAAGCATTTTGCAGTGAAGCAGTCATACAGCAGGAAGACAGATTAAATGTAGCAACGATTCTGAGATGGATTATGCATTGCAAAAGCAATGGCTACACAAAGGCTGCAGTACAAGCCCGGTTGGCGGCAGTATCATTTTTTGCAAAAGCGATAGGGAAGAGGAGTCCCAAGGCTGAGTTTATCATAACGAAAGTGATGAGGGGCTGGTCCTTGGGGCAGCCCCGAAAAGTGGACAAACGCCGCCCATTCACTCATCAAATGCTCCGACAACTGATGGTAACGACTAGCCAAGTGTGTTACGATGAGTATGAGGCGAGGTTGTTTCGATGCGCCTTTTCCTGGGCCTTCTACGGAGCATTTCAGGTAGGGAAGCTTGTAGCTTCCTCATCCGCCGAGCAGGGGACAGCCTGCGGAGGTATGGAAAAGCGCGATGTGAGCATACTCACTAGGGCCGTAGTGCTGCAATTGCGCCGATCCAAGACCAACGCGGAGGGAAAAGGGGCACAGGTGGTGCTGTCGGCATTGCACGATGACCCCACATGCCCGCTGAGAAATGCTTTAGCCTACCAACAGTTACGGGCGCGCTCAGAAAAGCAATGGTTCGTGCATGCGAACGGGGCACCCTTATCACGTTTCCAATTTATCAGAGTACTCAAGCTAATAATTGAACGAACGGGACGGGATGCAAGCTTATACGGCTCGCACTCCTTTCGCATTGGAGGTGCTGCAACGGCGGCCAGCATTGGGATGTCCAGAGAGCAGATAATGAAGATAGGCCGATGGCGCTCGGATAGATACCAACTGTATATACGTCCAGCGCAGTGAAGAAGGACGAAGTAAAAAAAAAAAGTTAACGGAATAGAGCGGGAGGTGGTGGTGATAATGGTAATGTATGGATGCATTTGTGTACAGACAAAGTGAATGATCATTGTTGGATAAGTAATGACGTAATCATGGCTTTCTGATTGTGATCCATGCAGGAGTAAGTTGCCACCTATGGCCGCGGGAGGTGTGGATATGTGGCCATTCATTTGTTCACTGGGCCCAAAAAAGGACACGGTGCAGACCGCAAGGGTCGAATTTGGGATTACCAAGTTCAGACATTGCTGTGGTGTGGCTGGGACGACGGGGTATGGTGTGGGACCAGCTAATGCCGTCCTTGCTCCAAAGGAAGAGAGCAACCGGGAACCCATGGATGATTGTGATCCATTTGGGGGGCAACGACCTTGCGTCTACGCGCAGCGTCGAGCTCATCAAAAAGATGCAAAGCGACATGCGGATGCTGGCTAACGCATTTCCCGGGACGATCTTGGCATGGTCACACATCATACCGCGGCGAATGTGGAGGGGCGAGAACTCGCACAAGGCAGTGGAGAAGACAAGACGAAAAGTGAACAGATGGATGGCCCGCTTCATGAGGGCCATAGGGGGATACAACATCACGCACGACCTAATAGAAGAGAGATGCCTGGGATTGTATCGCGCAGATGGAGTCCACCTGTCCGACATTGGAATGGACATTTTTCTCTGCGCCATAGAAGATACAATTGAACGACTATGGCAGAAGCAGGTGTTGGCCACAGCAGCGCGTTGATTGGTGGGGCCCCGTCAACAAGCGAGGATTCGCTGTTGGCGGGGTTGGCTGGAAGAAACGCACCCGGTGAGAGAGAACACAGCCTAGGCCTTAAGTAAAGGGGGAGAGGTACAGGAGAGAAACACAGACCTGTCCCCGGAGAGAGTAAGATGGTGACAAGAACACCGCGCAGAGGGCCCCCTGCCTTGCTTTGACAGCGGGCAAGTGGGGGTAAAGAAGAAAAGGTTGCCAAGTCTGCTTGAACGGCAGGCGTAACAGCTTTTTGACTGAAGGACAGAAAAGACTGAGGGACTGAGAAAATGCTTTCACGGCAAATTTTCGCCGCCTGATATTTACAAAGTCTGTGAGATATTGGCTGTGTCTCTCAAGGGGGCAAAAGGAAAGAGGTGTTTACAAGGAATTTGTATACAGTGTTTGTTGATTGTTAAGTGCATGCTGTGGGCAACAGTTTTGTACTGTTAATAACCATTGGTGTGTAAATAAATAGAATTAATCTGGTGAAAGAAATCCCCCTGGTGTAGCGTTGTGACTTATGGGAGGGAAAGTAGGGGGGGGCAGGCGGTAGGGTAAGGGGAGGGGAACCCAAGGCGGTCATGCCAGTTGCGTGGCTGAGTCCTGGCTGCGAATCAACGCAGCCGGGCACAGGCGCGCGATGGCTCGCCGAGGTTTCGGGGGCGAGGGCGGGCAAAGGGCCGAGTCCAAAGAGCGCGCCCGGCACATGCTCGGCCTCTTTGCCGCTCAGCCCCCCTTCCTGGAGGAAGCCGGACACCCACCCGACCCGCCCAATTAGCAAATGTGGGGGGGGGGGGGGGGAAACAGTCGCAGCATGCGAGACAGCTGGAAGAAACGCACCCGGTGAGAGAGAACACAGCCTAGGCCTTAAGTAAAGGGGGAGAGGTACAGGAGAGAAACATGGGCCTGTCCCCGGAGAGAGTAAGATGGTGACAAGAACACCGCGCAGAGGGCCCCCTGCCTTGCTTTGACGGCAGGCAAGGGGGGGTAAAGAAGAAAAGGTTGCCAAGTATGCTTGAACGGCAGGCGTAACAGCTTTTTGACTGAAGGACAGAAAAGACTGAGGGACTGAGAAAATGCTTTCGCGGCAAATTTTCGCCGCCTGATATTTACAAAGTCTGTGAGATATTGGCTGTGTCTCTCGAGGGGGCAAAAGGAAAGAGGTGTTTACAAGGAATTTGTATACAGTGTTTGTTGATTGTTACGTGCATGCTGTGGCCAACAGTTTTGTACTGTTAATAACCATTGGTGTGTAAATAAATAGAATTAATCTGGTGAAAGAAATCCCACTGGTGTAGCGTTGTGACTTATGGGAGGGAAAGTAGGGGGGGGGGAGGCGGTAGGGTAAGGGGAGGGGAACCCAAGGCGGTCATGCCAGTTGCGTGGCTGAGCAACTCCATGGGGAGGAGCGAGGGTTGTGAGGACCAATTCCTGCTGTCCCTGGAGAACACCTGTCACAGATGAGTAACAACGTTTTCTCCAGGAATAAGAAGGAAGTCCGTCTTCAAATATGGGACTCCCTAGCTACAGGTTACTGAAAAAAAAAGCTATAAGCAATATGCGGCCCCCAAAAATGAACCATGAGAAACAGTGAGAGTAGAGTTAGGTTGCAAGACCTCAGCAGTGACCCCAGAGTTGACTAGGGAGCCAGTACTCCAGTAGCCTGGACACACAGAAGGTGCCGAAGGGCAGGAGTTCCTTTAAACGCTGAACAAATGGAGTACTGCCTGGCCAAAACTGCTGTCCTGCTGGGACTCCTCCTGCAGGCAGTAACGTGCTGTGAAGATGTGAACTGAGGACTAGATAGTGGCCCGGGAGATCTCCGTTAAGGAGATCGAGTGGAGGTTCACCACAGAAGCCGTCATGGCCCGGATGCTGTGAGCCATGACCTCCAGCGAGAGACCAGCCTGACAATAGGTGAAGGTGCTTGGAGACCACTACACCCAGGCGATTAGGGTAATTGGAAATGAAGAGCTGAGAGCAGCAGCAATGGGGCTTGGTCCACTCTAAGCAATAAGCCAATGGCTGTTTACAGTCCAGTGTTTGGAAAGAGCCTCCACTCTACTGGTGTGAGGATGCAAAATAAAGGTGGGAAAAACTACCTCCTGGTTGAAGTGAATGGAGAGACCATCTTCAAGAGGAATTTGGGATGCGTCTTAAGCACCACCCTATTCCTGTGAAGTCTGGTATAGGGGGCATGAGCCACCAGTGCCTGGAGCTCAAGGAGGGAGGAGTGGTCTAGTGGTTAGGACAAGGTACTTCAGGCCGGAGGGCCAGGGGTTCAAGTCCCACCTGGGGACAGCAATCTCATGCCGGAGGGACTGGGATTTCTAGTCCTATAGGCACTCATTGAGGTCTTGGGCAAGCCACTTAACCCTCCACTGCCCATGTTCCCTGTAAGTATTAGTATATGTGTCTCATATCCCCTCGTGTTAAATGTATTCCCCAATTGACTGCTTTGACCTGGTGAAAAGCGGGATATAAATACAGCTAAATAAATAAAATAAAATAAATAAATGACCCTGCAGGTAGACGTGAGCACCATGAGGAAGACTACCTTCCAGGACAGATACTTGAAGTGACAGGAACCCAGCAGTTGAAAGAGTGGAGCAATGAGCTACAAGAGGACCACATTTAGATCCCATGCCTCCATCGGCAGATGAATGGGAAGTCGAGAGAGCAGAAGGCCCCTCTGGAAGTGAGCCACGAGAGGTTGGGTGGAGAGGGGCTTCCCCCCGATGAGGTAGTGGTGCACAGAGAGTGGACTGACATGAACTTAGAGTTAGATTTTAAGTCAGCATTAGAGAGGTCTAGTAGGTTCTGCAGCACCAGCTGGACAGAATATGAGAAGGGGTTGGCACCCCTTTCCACACACCAAACTGAGAAGCGGCATCACTTGAAGGCATATGCCCGCTGGGTGAAGTCTTTGCAAGAAGCCAGTAGGACCTCTTCCACCTCTCTGGGCAAGTCGAACTGGACCAGGGCTACCCTTTCAGCAGCCAGGCTATAAGGACCAGGGTCCCTAGGTTGGGGTGCAGGAGAGAGCCTGCCTCCTATGAGAGCAGGTCTGGGGCGTTCCCCAGGGGGACTGGGGACACCTGAGACAGGCTGAGGAGAGTGGAAACCAGTGCTGCCGGGGTGCTATGAGGATCAGGGTGGCCTGGTCAAGCTGGACCTTGAAGAGGGTCTTGGCAATGAGTGGCATGGGAGGGAAGGCATAAAGGAGTTCTTCCACCCACAGAATGAGAAATGCATCAGCTGCCACTCGGGAAGGGTATGGCAGTCTGGAGCAGAAATGGGTCAGCTGAGCATTGGCTGGGCTGGCAAAGAGATCCAGCATGGGAAGGCCCCACTGGCGGAATAATCGGTTGGCCACACAAGGGTCGAGCTGCCACTGATGGGGCTAGAGAATCCGGCTGAAGTGGTCCACCAGAACACTGTCCTGTTCGGGCAGGTACACAGCCCAGAGGAGCGTCCCGCTTTCACTGACAAATGTTGAGAGACTGACTGCCTCCGAGCATAGGAGGGATGATCCCAAGCCCCCTTGCTTGTTGATTTAGGACATTGCCACCTAATAATCCAGATGGACAAAGACGGCTTGGTTCAACAGGTAGTGTTGAAAAGCCCGGAGGGTGCTGGCGATTGCTTGGAGCTCCAGGAAGTTGATCTGTTGGAGGCTCTCCAATGCTGACCACAGATCCCAAGTACAGAGGTCATTGCAATGGGCCCTCAAGCCAAACTTTGAAGCATCCATGGTGAGGACCCTTTGAGGAGTCAGGATTTGAAAGGGCATTCCTATTTGCAGGTTTGATGGCTGCTGCCAAAATCAACAGGAGAAGAGGGTGTCCGCAAAAGTGCAAGAAAGGTGAGAGCGGAAACCCAAAAACCACCGTATTTTTGAAATTTCCTTGTGGTAGGCCGTGGTTTTTGGGTTTCCGCTCTCACCTTTTCTTGATGGCTGCTGCCACCAGTTGAAGGACTCAGCAAGGGGACGGGTGATTGTCCCCCTTTCCTGCATGTGCCCCGTCACCTGGGACCACTGGGAGCAGAGGGCCTACTGGGCCAGTCACATGTGGAAACTGGCATTGGCCATGACATGCACTATCGAGGCTATGTGCCCCAGGAGGCCCAGCATGAGTCACGCAGAGGGTCAGCCCTGAATCTCCCCTGCGAGGGCCGCCACGCACTGGGCCCTGTCGATGGCGAGAAAGGTTCAGGTTTGGACTGTGTCTAGCAATGCCCCTAGGAACGCCAGGCTTTGGGTCGGTAGCAGATAGGACTTTGGGCAGCTGATGACGAACTCCAAGTGCTCCAAATGGATTAGTTTTTCACATACTATGGCAGTCATGAACCTCACTTCTAAGCCAGGGTATGTGGTGTATTATCTTAGTTTCTCAAGTTTACTGCTAATGCTCAGCATAATACTTGCATCCTGCCAAAGAGAGCTTCCTTCTGGAGTTTGTAAGATGTAGCAGGTATGAGTAGTTTGTCAAGATATGCTTGGAAATTCTTTATCAAGCATATTGCTCCCAGTACAATGGGAAAGATTTCTGTATCTTTCTGCCACATTTTCTTCATCTCTGACTGAATTTCTTGGTACTTCAAGATCTTCTGCCTCTCCATGTGATTCACAGAATAATCACTCGATACTGATACATCTATTATCAATGCTGCTCTGGTATGCTTCTCCATTACCACTAAGTCTGGTTTCCTGGCATTCAGTTTCTTATCCGTCGGAATGGGAATGTCCCAGGTGATCATAACCTCTTCATTCTCTGTTATTCATTATCCCAGTACTTTTCAGGGACAGTGATGTTGCAGTGTTTCCAGTAGAGGTGGTGTGCTACTTTCTTGTGCCTTTCGGTATAGGAATTTTCCGCCATCGGAACTTCACAGCCTGCTATAAGGTGAGTCACTGTTTTCAGCTCTTTCTTACAGAATCAGCATAGGTCTGTTATGCCAGTTTTTTTCAATACTCGCCGTAAACCATCTCGTCCGTAATCTGCTGTCCTGAGCTGCAACTATCAAGCTTTCATCCTTCAGATTCTGGTCACCTTTCGTTAACCATTCATGTGTTCGTTCTTGATCGACAAAAGGTTCTTGGAATAACAAACTGTACTTTCCACTGTATTTGCCCATTTACCACTTGTTTTTCCTCACCTGCTGATCTAATTCTTTGAAGTTTTTTCTCTTGTTTTGCAAATTCTGTTACTTCTTTTCCTGTGCATGTCTGTGGATTCGCACTCACTCCTTTTAATCGTCGGAACGCTTGTCCAAGTTCGATAATGGAGACAGATTCTGGATGTTTACTTTTATATTTCAACACTTTTTGTGTATTTGGATCCAATGACGCTGTCAGTTAAGCCTGGAGGCCTATGATAGTAGCTCTACAGATGTAATCAATCTCTATAAGTCCTAGCCCTCCTTCAGCTCTAGGAATGTACAGTCTTGACACACACTGCTTCACTGCTCTAGAGTAAGAATGGTGCGGTGTGCTGTCTGTTGCACCTTTATGGCAATGCCGCCCCTGAACAGCCATTTGTCTAGGCAGGGAAAGATGAATACCCCGGCAGGTGAGGAGCGACCACCTCGGAGCTGAGGCAAGAACCTGGTATTGGTAGTGGCTTCCTCCGATGACAAACTGGAGGTACTGCCAGTGTCTCAGATGGATGGGAATATGCGTGAGGGCATCTGAGATCCAAGGAGCATAGCCAATCTCCCTGGCAGAGGTAAGGCAGAAATGTTTCAAGCAATGTACCCCACGGCTCCAGCATAGTCTCCTGACGATGCCACCAACATCCGGCTCTTCAGGAGATGGCACTGAGAAGATGATCCCCTGTCCGATCTCCCACAACCTCGGGGCTCAGAATGGGCACAGCTGTCATGCGAGGCCGAGGATGCCAGCTCCGTGAGCAATGCTAGGGCCGAGACTGAGGTTTTTGCAAATATGGACTCTCGCTGCATTGCTCATCTTCTGCTGAGAGAGCCCAAAGGAGGAATCATTGCTGTCTGCACCTAGGCAATGAAGACAGCAATCGTGCAAGTCTGTGCGGAACATGGTGTGCCTGCAGTGGGCACAATGCTTGAACCCACTGCAGAGGACATATGGGGAAGACGACCCTC
This sequence comes from Ichthyophis bannanicus, assembly GCA_033557465.1. Taxonomy (NCBI): domain Eukaryota; kingdom Metazoa; phylum Chordata; class Amphibia; order Gymnophiona; family Ichthyophiidae; genus Ichthyophis; species Ichthyophis bannanicus. The sequence continues at coordinate 934,808,097 of CM066034.1, forward strand.
ACGAGATCAAACGCAAGCATCCCGGCCAGGGAGGGCGCGAGGAATTCCCATGCACAGAGAAGGGCAAAAAGAACCAAGAAAAAAGTGGCGCCGGGGTGGTAGCAGACCCAGAATGGCAAGGCGGCACCGGTATGCATACTGAAGAAGGAAAAAAAAATCAAAATAGAAAATCAACCTTTTCCGAGGTAAAAACGTCCGTCCGATGGGTTTCGCAGAAAAAAAGGAGACTGAGGCAAGATGGCACCCTTGGGCAGGAAGGCAAACATGCATGCGTGGGGGATATCCCAAAGGCTTTCTTTGAAAGCTGGGGAGAGGTTACCACATGGGATCCGTCGGTGCAGACATCACCCATATGTGAGGACTGACTTCCTGCTTGTTCCCACAGAAGAACCTTTACCATATATGGGCATGGATTTGGTTCTTCCTATGTCCAAGCTCAAACAGTGTTTCTCCAAACACTGGTCACCCATTAAAACTTCTCGTTTTGCATTTGCTAGTGCCATGCCGCCTTAGCAAATGATGGGATAGACAGCAATGTCATTGGCATAAAGCCGGTAATCCAAACTAAGTGTCCTGAAAATATCACATTGGTTCTCCAATATAGGCTGAATAGCAAAGACTGACAATGCAGACCCTTAGGAGCTCCAGTTGCTGTTGAAAATACTGCAAAAAAAAGTTGAATCAACCAAATAGTCCTACTGTGTTCTGTCTCTAAGTTAAGAGTAAAACTAGCCAAAAAAAGTTGCCGTGATAACCAGCAGCTCAAGTCTCAACAACAGACTTGATTCACAGAGTCAAATGTGGCTAAAATATCAAGGAAAGTTATCAAAACAGGACCAGAGCTTTCCAGCTAAACAAGCCAATTATGGATCACTGAAATTGTACTTTTGTTGTGCACGTTCCCAGTCTGTTGGCGCCAAAAGACACAAAAAGCTGGGTGAACATTATATAGGCTTTAGCTTGCTGCAGATAGACTGTAAGAGAGCCTTAGTTGCCTAAGTAGTGCAATGTACTTTCCCTCTTTGTAAGCATGTGGTTTTAGGATAACTGTTGGAAAAACAATTGACTAATTATGATGGAATTCTGACATCACTTAAGGAATTTTGGATGCACATACAAAACCACCCTATTGTGATGAAAAAGGTAGAGAGTGAATCCATTACTAGAGCCTGGAGCTCGCTAACTCTACATGCTCAAAATATCGCCACCAAAATAAAGACCTTTCAGATCAAATGCTTCAGTCCATAGGCATCTAGCATCACGAGCTTCCATCATTGAGGTTCCCAAAACATAACGGGAGGCTTGGGGGGAAAGTTTAGTAAGTAAGCAAGCTATGCAAAATGAACCAAAGACTATAGAGAGATGGTCTTCCTTTCTACATATTGATAGATGCCAATTGCACCAAGATGAACCCCTTCAGAGTTGGTCTGAAAACCAGACTCTGACAAATGTAGAAGGCATTCTATTCAAGCAGTTTTTATGTGGGACATAAATGATTTAGGATCATTGCTTCACACCATATAGCAAACCCATTTACTGTATGATGTGAGGAAATGGCCCTAAATCTCTCCTGGAAGTCAAGGGGACATTGGCAACTCCAACTTTCAGAGATAAGGGAGACAGTTAGCCTTTCAATATCCAAAATGTGAGGGGGCTAGGGACTTCATATGTTGGGATGCAACAGTATTAATTGGTTCTGTGAAATTAGGGTCAGAGAATCACCAGCAAAGAGAAAAACTGCAGGGAAAATTGCAAAGAGCAATGAAATGCATATGATGGGCTCTATGGAGAAAGACTGATCACATGGGGCCAGGCGGCAGCGGGTGGGAACTTGCATGCAAGTGCAGTGGGGCCACTCTAAAAACGTCTAGGAGCAGCTGAAAGGTTCTCGTGCAGGCTCTGTTGGCGACCATCCATATTTGAGCACACCACCACTTCTCCATGGAAATTAGCTTTTAACATTTTACAAAAAGCATTTCTGTTCATCTTGCAAATCTAAAGGCAGTTCATCCCAGTCTATGGCTGATTATCAATAAAGTTCTCAAACAAGTCTCCAAATGAGCTCCTTTAGGAAGGGGAAGAAACAGCTACTGATTCTCTGAATGCAAACGTCTGACAGGCTAGTGGACTTACATAAACACTTCACAATTATACTGGGGCATCCTTGTGATTGGCTCAAAAACCAAGAACAAAATTTTGAAATTCATTCTACATACTATTGGCAGCCATTGAAGGCTCTCCAGATTGGAAGACAGGAGCTGAGCTACAGCATTCTGAACCAATTAGAAGAGTCAAATGACTGTTGACAACCCAATAAATAAAGAGTTCCTGTAGTCTAGGCTAGAAAGTGCTAAAGCCTAAACTACTATCCTTACATTCTGCTTGGATAGTACACATTTGAAATCTTCAGATATAATCTGCTACAACACAAAACTCTTCAGCCACTGTGTAGTAGATTTACTTGAATGTTTAAGGTTGTTGTTTTGCTGCATAATTCAGCATCCTTCAGTGAGCTTTAGTTCACTGTTTGGCCAAACATTCTCCTCCATAATTTTCTGATATAAAGCAGAATTCATAGATCTATCAATTGCAATGAGCTATCTAAATCATGATGCAGAAAAAAGCAGCCCTACACCATACTTCCAAATTAAGAACCTCATCTCAACTGTCAAGCATGGTGATGAAGGGCAGCGTTTTCTATTGCCAAACGAAGATAAGAAATGGCACACTGGGTCAGACCAAGGGACCATCAAGCCCAGTATCCTGTTTCCAACAGTGGCCAATGCAGGTCACAAGTACCTGTCAGGTTCCCAAAATGTATACAGAATGCATGCTGTTTGTCCCAGGGGTAAGCAGTGGATTTCCCCGCTCCACTTTCCCTCCAGGAATGCATCCAGAACTCTTTTAAACCCAGCTACACCAACAGCTTTTACTATATCCTCTGTTAACGAATTCCAGAGTTTGATTATGCATTGAGTGAAAAAATATTTTCACTGGTTTGTCTTAAATGTGTTACACTATAGCTTCATCGCATGTCCCCTAGTCTTTATACTTTTTGAAGGAGTAAACAACTGATCTATGTTTACTATTGCTATTTACTATGTTTGCTATTTTGACCAAAAAGTTACATTTTTAACTTGTCTGTCCAGAAAACATTTCAGAAGGCTTGTGGATCCTCCGAATGCTCTTGAATCCAAGGTGGGCAGTAGTAGTGTCTTTCTAGCTATTCTTCCAAGAACACCATTCCTATTCAATTTTTTCCTGATTAAAGACATGGGCCTGCTGTGAGACATACATATATTTAGTCATTAGTCAAGTGTTTTGTGAATTCATGGATGATTTTGGTAACCTTACGTTACACAGCAACTTTGTCACTGCAAGTCAAGTGAACCAAATTTAGCTTACACCTTCTCTCAGTGTTTAATTATATTCAAGAACAATAGGTATTTTTCCTAACCTTAGGTGGATTACAGTTTTTTGCACCTGAGACAATGGAAAATTAATTGACTTGCCCAAGATCACAAGTAGCAGCAATGGAATTCAAACCTGACTTCTCCGGTTTGAAGCCTGCTGCTAATTAAGCTATTCCTTCAGTCCAGTTTGCTCTTGGTGTGATCTTGGAGGATGATTGCTTCAAAGTAGATTTATACTAGTGTTCAACTTTTTCCATTTATAGACTGACAGTGGATGGACAGAGCCTCAAATATTTAGAAATGGCTTTGTAACCATGTCAAGACAAGAGAGCATCAATTACTCTATATTAGAAACATAGAAACATGATGACAGAAAAAGACCACATGGCCTATCTAGTCTGTCCTTCCATATCAACAACTACAACAGTCCACTTTTTACCTTTAGAGATCTTCTGTGTTGGTCCCATGCTTTTTTGAATTCAGTTACTGTCCTCATCTCTACCACCTCCACTGGGAGACTATTCCATGGATCCACTATTCTTTCCGTAAAGAAATATTTCCGCATATCACTCCTGAATCTATCTCCCTTCACCCTCATCCCATGTCCCCTCGTAGCAGAACTTGCTTTCAATTGAAAGAGGCTCTCTCCCTGAACATTTATGCCACGGATGTATTTAAACATCTCAATCATATCTCAATCATATTTAAACAGCCTACAATCATATATTGTAGGTTTTCTGAAATTCTGAAAGTAAATTCTTTTAGATCTTTACATAGATTCATTTTGCATGTTTGTTTTTTGTTATTCAATTATTTAAACACTTGATTCTAATTATCCAATTAACTGTGCTAAGAAACTAAGGGGTATGTTTACTAAGCAATGGGACCATGGCTCCGATATCGCACAGAAGTTGCTACTGCAGCTTAGCAAAACATACCCCTAGGTGCTCTTAACTCAGAGGTTTATATTAGATATATCAACTGCATTAACTATGACAAATATTTCATACACCGATTCTGAATTATGGACACTGTTCCTATTTGTATATTGTGTTTCAAGAAATAGGAATGGTGTATATATATATCTCCAGGAACAAGCAGGAATAAGTCCTCACATATGGGTACGTCGGAACCGATGGAGCCTGCGCGGGAAAGCTCCCCAGCTTCCCAGAAAGGAAGCTTTTGGGGCCTCCCACTGCACATGCGCGCTGCCTTCCCGCCTTCCTGACCAGCTCTCCTCAGTTTCTCTTTTTCCGCGGAGCCAACAGGTCGTGTTCCTGTCACCGCTGAAGAAATTCTTGTTTTAGTTTGTTTCTTTAGACCGCGTACCTGCCTTCCCCATACCGAAACTGGTACCGCCGGTCTCTCTCTTTCTTTGTTTCAAAAAAAAAAAAAAAATCTTTATTTTTGCACAACTTGGTGACTTCGGTTAGGCCTCAGGCCTAAACAAATTCTCCTCATGGAGAAACCAGCCCCTGGTTTCAAGAAGTGTACCAAGTGTAGTGCTGTTATTTCTGTCACAGACACCCATTACTGGTGTCTTAAATGTTTGGGACCTGACCACTCCATTCCGGACTGCCCATACTGCTCCCAGATGTCTAAACGTGGTTTGCAGAACCGGGCCAACAAATTCCATGTGCTGTTTGCTTCAGATAATCCAGCATCACAGTCATCCAGGTCTTCCTCTCCGGATGGATCTCAGGTAACCAAACCTTCTTCGGGGAGGTCCTCAAAGAGCAAATCTCCTTCAAAGCATCGAGAGGCTCTCACTTTTGAATCTGAGGATCCTGCCCCAGCCAAACAACCCCGGCGGGAAGCTCTGGCTTCCAAAGCTCCATCTATGGGGTTACAGGTTGACATCGATGGCACGGCCTCGACCGATCACCTGTTAGACTGCTCTGGGGTACCGGCCCATACCGGTACCGACATCCAGGCAGCAGTGGCGTCTATGAGCAATACTGTTCAGACCATGCAGCAGGCCATGCTGGCTTTCATTAAAGCTGCGACGCCCTCGGTACCGCATCCAGCGGTTCCGGGTCCGGTTCCGGTATCGTTTCCCATATCGGAACCGAGACCATCGTCTTCCAAACGCAGATCGGTTCCGCATGCCGGATCCGGGTTTTCACCCGATACCGATCCCATACCCGGTACGCCCGATGTCGATACCGAGCGGTATGCGTATCGTGCGTTGGAAGCAAATAGAGGATACTCTGACTCTTCTAAGGATTTTGACTCATCCGAGGACTCTGATGAGCTGTCTCTAGTTCTTCCTGAAGAGCCTTCTTCCCCAAAGAGGAGAATGTCTCCACCAGAGGATTTGTCCTTCCAAGACTTCATTATAGAAGTAGCTAAAGGACTTTCTATTACCACATCCTCTGAAAAAGAACCTAGATCAAAGAAACTGGATATTTTAGGATACCCTAAGGTTCCTAAAGAGGCAGTCACCCTGCCTATCCATGAAATCCTTCAAGAACACTTGATGGACTTATGGGAGGCTCCTCTAACGTTGCTCCTTATTCTTGTAGGTTGGACACCATGTATCGGGTCCCTCCTTCTCCTGGTTTTCAAAAGATTCAGCTGCCTCACCATTCCATTGTGGTGAAGTCTGCGCTGAAAAAGATTAAGAGTACCAAAAGGCACTCTTCTACCCCTCCAGGGCGAGAATGTAAGACCCTAGACTCTTTTGGTAGGAAAATCTTCCAGGCTAGTATGCTTATAGCCAGGATTAATTCATACAGTCTGTATATGGGCATGTTTCTCAGGGAACTTGCCCTAAAGGTACGGCATTTTGCCCCCTTTATCACTGAGGATAAAAAGGAGGAGTTCATTTCTATAGTGAAACAGCTTCTAGATGTTTCTAAGCTCTCCAACAGAGCAGCCTTTGATTCCTTTGAAGGTGCCGGTAGAGCTTGTCATGCCCGCTGCCAACTCCCAAAGAGACTACAGTCTTGCACAAAAGTGGAGGGAAAAGAAAAAGGCTTTATTTTCCCCTTTTAGCACTAAGGGTTCATAACATAGGATAAACACTCCGGTACGTAGCAAAACAAGTCTTTACAGCAGATTTTGAAAGTAAGAGATGGAATAACCAAAAACTGTTAACTTCACAGTGTCAAAAACATCCAATAGCAAATTACTTCATTCACTCAATGAGCTCTGGAACGCTTCTATATCACTTCCAGCACAGTATATACATTCCATAGGACTATCAATGTCCTCCTGTACAGATTCCACCTGCATGGCCTCCTCTGACTGCTCCGAGGGATCAAGGTAAGTGTACTTCATGTGAGTTTGTCTCACTGCTTCCCAAGGCTTGGCAGTTTGTTTGGGCTCATGGTTCAGCGTGGTGGAATACCAAAATGGCATTTCTTGCTCTAGAGGTCTAAAAACATTATCTCTATAATGTTTTCCTCTAAAAGTTCTTTTCTTGCTCAAACTATCTTAACTTTTGCTTTGGCTCTTGTTTTAGATAAGGAGAACCACCTTCCCAGGATTCTTCTCTTAGCTTGACTTCAGGCACACAATAACAAAGGTTAAAAGCTTTACCTTTAGGTTTCCGTTTGGTTCTCTGGGGTGAGGCTGGAGGCCTACCTTGGCTGCTGCCTTCAGTATCAGTGCTCTCAGGTATATTCCTCCTGCTCTCCCAGTCTTTCCTCCTCTGGCCTTTGAGGCCTGTTCTCTTGTGGGCTTCAGGGCCCGGTCTGGCTTGGCTTCGGCCTTCTCGGCCTGTCCTCTCTCTTACAGGACTGGTTCTCCTTTCCCAGTCTGCCCTTTTACTCAGGCTTGCTTGCGGCCTAGATCCCACTCTTGAGTTAGTACCTTCATAGCATCTCTTTGGTCCTTCTCTGGAACATGCATTCGCTTGGTCTCTCCCAACTGGTGAGGGTGATCTTTCCACAGCTCCCTGAGTAGCAGCTCTCCAAGCAGACGAAGTTTTAGCAGCTGAGCTTCTTGCAGGTAAGCTCCTAGCAGTTAAGCTTCCTCCTGACTCTTGCTTGCTTCCTCTTAAATGTGAGCTTTTGGAACATGAGTCCTGCCCACTAGGGCGTGGTTCTGTGGTCTCTGTCCTAAATCTCCTGCTCCCTCTAGGTGAATCCTCTGGAAATTGCAGGCAATTTCTTTTTCTTTCAGACTTCAAAACTATTTTTCTCTTCAGAAGAGGGTCCGCTGTATCACACATCCCCCTTCTCAAAATATTACGGGCTGGGAAAGCCTCTTCTCCACAGCACGTAATACTGGATTCTGCCCTGTTTAGCGGTCTCTTACCACAGTGATACGAAGGTTTTCTAGAAGTTAATAGCGCCGCGCGCTCATGCCAAGGTCGGAGGTGGTTGGCATGATACACCTGCTCTCGTCCATTCGTCTCTTGAACGACGTATGGAGTGGTCCCTATCGGGCGGACGACCGTAGAGGGCCCTTTCCAGCGGGACTCAAACTTAGGTGTGGCTCCAGGGACTAACACCATCACCTTGTCTCCGTCTTTTAAATGTCTAGGCTTCACCCGCCTGTCGTAGTAGTATTTTTGTTTTCTCTGGCTTTTCTCCAGTTCCTCAGTGGCGAACCTGGAAGTTCGCTCGAGTCGGGTCCTCAAGTTCTGTAGGAATAAAGGTATCCCCATTTCTACCTTCTTCGGCTCGGACCACTGCTCTCTAAGTACATCGAGAATGCCCCTGGGTGTCCGTCCGTACATAAGTTCATACGGGGACGTACCTAATGAGGTCTGCTTTCTCTCTCTACAGGCATAAAGCACGAAAGGTAGCATAGTGTCCCATTCATTCATCTGTCCATCCAGAGCACGCCTGAGCATTTGCTTTATGCTCTGGTTTAACCTCTCTACCAGGCCGTTGCATTGTGGGTGGTAAGCGGCTGTCTGCACGTGGCGGATACCAAAAGCATCCCATACTTGGTTAAGGTATTTCGACCGGAAATTACTTCCTTGATCCGTCAAAACCTCCTGTGGGAATCCTACTTCGCAAAATAATTTTATCAATTCGATGGCCACAGACTTGGCCGAAATATTCCTTAAGGGAACGGCCCAAGGAAATCTGGTGGCTTGATCAATAATCACTAGTATATATTGAAACCCCCGTGGCGTCTTGATGAGGGGTCCTACCAGGTCCACAGCCAGTCTACGGACGGGGTCTGTGATTATGGGCATCGAAACTAATGGCACTCCAGTTGGTTTCTGCGTCGTGACTCTTTGGCATGACGCGCAGGACTCACAGAAACGTGTCATCTCTCGAAACACCCCTGGCCAGTAAAATCTAGTCAGAATCTGATCCAGGGTGCCCTGCGCACCTTTATGACCCCCAACGGGGTGGTCATGCGCCAGGCGTAGAACTGAAGCCTTGAAATTACTTGGGACCACCAGTTGTTTCCGTACTAGACCAGTTCGCCGGTCCTTACTTTCTCTGTCGAGTATCTCCTCTTCCAGGAGGAATCTTGGGTATGTCTCCCTTTCCTCTTTGGTCTGCTCAAAGGCATGAGTGAGCGCTGGATCCGCTCTCTGTTCCATTTTAAATGATGGGAACCTTTCCATCACCTCAGCCGGAATCCACGGCATCCCTTTTCCTGCTTCCAGCTCCGCTCTTGCTTTAGAACGATGTTGCCTCTCTCTTCTTCGCTCTGCCTTCGGCTTCCTTTCCCGGCTTGAGGGGTCCCCTATTATCCCGTCATGCGAAGGGAGTTCCCCTAGGGAAATATCCTTGGAGCAGGAAGGCTGCTCACTATCTTGTGTGTGCGACCTTGTAGACACTAGAGCCTTCACAAAAGGACCATCTTGGCAGGTCTGACTCTGTCGTAGGGAGGAACATGCACTAGGCTTTGGCTGGATGCAGATGGAATCTGATTTCGCCACTGACGATAAACCTTCTTTTAGGGTCCTCTTAAATTGTGGCCAGTCACGGCCCAGGACCAATTCTTGAGGTAACCTAGGTACCACAGCGATCAGCATTTCCTTTACAATGCCCAAGCGTTTTATCTGTAATTTATACACAGGGTATCTAGTGGCTGCACCATGCACACACTTAATTTTTACTTGTCCTACTGGAGATTCTGGAACCGATAGGCCTTGAGCCTGGATCAGCGACCATAACTTTTTAGAGACCATAGTCTGATCGGCTCCAGAATCCAACAACGCTTTGACTTTTATGCCCTGTATCTTTACATCCAGGACCAGACCTTCACGTACTGTACTGGGGGACTCTCCCACCAAAGCAGTTCGCGAAAAACATTCATACTGGAGGTGTCCTCTCCTGCCACATGTAAAACATTTCTTTACATTCCCCCTTGCCTGGGTTTTAACATTTTTCTCACCAACAAATGGAGGACGAGAAGGGTTCTCCAGCTTTTGTACCTCAGCCCCTATCGCTATCTTGGAGCTCATCCTAGGTTGGGCAACTTTTTCAGCTTCTAAATACCTTTCAGTAAGGGTTATAGCATCAGACGTAGTGCAGCAATTTGGAAGTATTAAAAAGTTCTGCACTCGACTGGGCAGAGCAGCCATATACTGTTCAAGGATTATAACATCCATTAGGGTGTCTATATTTCTCCTTTCAGGCTGTAGCCATTTATGAGCTAGACTACGCACTCGATGACCTAGTGCCTTAGGTGTTTCATTAGCCCTCAAACAGGTAGCCCTAAACATTTTATTGTAGGTGAAAGATGAGAGGCCTAAGCGATCCCTTATAGCCAATACTACTTCCTCATAGGAATCAGCTAAGGTTGGAGGCATTGCCCTGTAGGCGGCTAGCGCCTCGCCCGTAAGGGACGCAGCTAGTCGAATTGCCCACTGTTCGCTCGGCCATTTAGCCGAAGTAGCTATTCGAGTAAAGGTATCTAGGAAATCATCTATGTCATTCTCTGCACACAACTTTCCCATCACCAAGTCATTACATGCCCATTGTCCATGGTCTGGATTCACGGGTCCAGTAGTCGCCTGATTCTCCGGCTTGCTCTTTGCCAGTTCTTCTTGCTGCTGTGCAAGCCACTTATTCATGGTCTGTATGAACGGCTGTTGCTGCTGTTGCATTGCCTGCAGTGCTTGCGTTTGGCTTAATTGCGCCAACTCTGCTTGTTTGTTGAATTGTTGTGCCATCCAGGCACATAGCTCCTTGGGTTCCATGATCCCTGAAACAACAATAAACAGAAGAGAAAGGAAACCCAAGTGCGGCACTTCCCTTAAAAAAAAAAATGCTACTTTTTTTTTTTTCACTTAACCTCGCTTAACCTCTGTCAAGCACACTTCCCCAGTATCCAACACAAAACAGGTTTAATCACTTGTTACCTTGTTTAAGTGTTGAGTCAGCTTTAGAGGAAGGTACGCTGCTATTCACGGCCTTGTTGCTTTTCCTGGACGGTCTCAGGATTGTCAGGTCACAGGATTTTCCTTCGGATCCAATCCGTACTTCCAGAAACTCCGTTCCAGGTTTTTGCAAGTCCAATCCAGCAAATTGTCTGTTCCGTTCCGGATTTTCCTCGTTTTTTTTTTTTTTTCAAAAAAAAAAATTCGCCTTTTCAATTTTACTGCTGTGGGTTAACTTGGCACGTCCGTTGCGTTGGCGTTTATCCTGCCAACTACGCCACTTGTCACGACCAGGGCGCCAGCACCCCCTGGTGGCGGCGTAGTTTTTCCACCGAAGGGCTGGGCCCGGGGCCACTAAGATGTTTATGATCAGGGTTGGCCAGGTGCGAGGGTCAAGGGCCAGAGCCTTGTGCCAGTCTCGCTGCCAACTCCCAAAGAGACTACAGTCTTGCACAAAAGTGGAGGGAAAAGAAAAAGGCTTTATTTTCCCCTTTTAGCACTAAGGGTTCATAACATAGGATAAACACTCCGGTACGTAGCAAAACAAGTCTTTACAGCAGATTTTGAAAGTAAGAGATGGAATAACCAAAAACTGTTAACTTCACAGTGTCAAAAACATCCAATAGCAAATTACTTCATTCACTCAATGAGCTCTGGAACGCTTCTATATCACTTCCAGCACAGTATATACATTCCATAGGACTATCAATGTCCTCCTGTACAGATTCCACCTGCATGGCCTCCTCTGACTGCTCCGAGGGATCAAAGTAAGTGTCCTTCATGTGAGTTCGTCTCACTGCTTCCCAAGGCTTGGCAGTTTGTTTGGGCTCATGGTTCAGCGTGGTGGAATACCAAAATGGCATTTCTTGCTCTAGAGGTCTAAAAACATTATCTCTATAATGTTTTCCTCTAAAAGTTCTTTTCTTGCTCAAACTATCTTTTAACTTTTGCTTTGGCTCTTGTTTTAGATAAGGAGAACCACCTTCCCAGGATTCTTCTCTTAGCTTGACTTCAGGCACACAATAACAAAGGTTAAAAGCTTTACCTTTAGGTTTCCGTTTGGTTCTCTGGGGTGAGGCTGGAGGCCTACCTTGGCTGCTGCCTTCAGTATCAGTGCTCTCAGGTATATTCCTCCTGCTCTCCCAGTCTTTCCTCCTCTGGCCTTTGAGGCCTGTTCTCTTGTGGGCTTCAGGGCCCGGTCTGGCTTGGCTTCGGCCTTCTCGGCCTGTCCTCTCTCTTACAGGACTGGTTCTCCTTTCCCAGCCTGCCCTTTTACTCAGGCTTGCTTGCGGCCTAGATCCCACTCTTGAGTTAGTACCTTCATAGCATCTCTTTGGTCCTTCTCTGGAACACGCATTCGCTTGGTCTCTCCCAACTGGTGAGGGTGATCTTTCCACAGCTCCCTGAGTAGCAGCTCTCCAAGCAGACGAAGTTTTAGCAGCTGAGCTTCTTGCAGGTAAGCTCCTAGCAGATAAGCTTCCTCCTGACTCTTGCTTGCTTCCTCTTAAATGTGAGCTTTTGGAACATGAGTCCTGCCCACTAGGGCGTGGTTCTGTGGTCTCTGTCCTAACTCTCCTGCTCCCTCTAGGTGAATCCTCTGGAAATTGCAGGCAATTTCTTTTTCTTTCAGACTTCAAAACTATTTTTCTCTTCAGAAGAGGGTCCGCTGTATCACAAGCTTCGGGCATTGCCATTGCAGCCCGACGACTTGCTTGGCTCCAGGCCTCTGACCTAGAGCCCTGGGTCCTGGATGGCTTACGGAATCTGCCCTGTACAGGTGAGAACTTATTTGGTAAAGACTGGCAAATTAAAGCCACTCAAATGGACGCAGAAAATGCTACCTTAGATAGACTTTCTAAGTCTACCTCTACTCCTGCCAAGAAAAAGTCTTTCAAGAGGCCTTACTACAAGAAGGCCAGATTTTCCACAAATACTGGCCAACAATCTTCTCAGCCTCGCTTTGCTGCTAAACGTCAGCAACCTAAACAGGCAAGGTCAAAGCCTGGAGTGTCTGCCACTCCTCAGCAGGCTCAACCCCCTCAGGGGTTTTGACTTGCCCCTAGAGAACTTAACCTTTCTGGCTCTAGAACAACCAGAGCCCCTCACCATTCCCGGAAGGTTAGCTCACTTTGCTCCCAGATGGGGGAAAATTACATCAGAGCAATGGACCCTCTCTATCATCAGAGAGGGCTACAAACTTCATTTTTCCAACCTTCCTCCACATACCATGGTGAGGCACTTCAATTCTCCCCCATCTCTCCTGGCCCTTTTGGGTCAGGAAGTCTCTTCTCTCCTTGCCCAAGGGGCAATAGAAGAGGTTCCTCTTCTTCAACAAGGGATAGGGTTCTACTCCCCTTATTTTCTCATACCAAAGAAGACAGGGGGATTCAGACCTATCCTAGATCTGAGAGAATTGAACAAATTTCTGTACAAGGAGAAATTCAAAATGCTTTCTCTGGGCATTCTCCTTCCATACCTTCAGAGTCAGGATTGGTTTTGTTCTCTAGATCTCAAGGATGCGTACACACATATACTCATCCACCCATCCCACAGAAAATATCTAAGATTTCTGTTCCAGGGAAAACATTTCCAGTACAGAGTACTTCCCTTCAGTCTAGCCTCTGCTCCAAGAGTGTTCACCAAATGCATGGCAGTTGTTGCCGCATTTCTAAGAGATCTGGGAATTTTTGTATTCCCATATCTGGACGACTGGCTCATCTGAGCTCCATCTCAGTCAGAGGCCCAGATTTCCCTGGACCGCACAAGGCACATTCTGCAGTATCTGGGACTGGTGGTAAACCTTCCCAAGTCTCAACTTATCCCTACTCAGTCTCTGGAATTCATAGGGGCCCAGTTGGATACCACCACTGCAAGGGCCTACCTACCTCAAGTCCGGGGCCAACGTCACTTGACAGCCAGAGAAATGCTGCGACTTCTGGGACACATGGCCTCCACGGTACACGTGGTGCCCTACGCTCGTCTTCATATGAGAGCAGCCCAATGGACCTTGGCCACCCAGTGGACTCAAGCATCAGGAGCGCTCTCCGACCAAATACTCACCTCAAAGCGTCTGTTTTGGTCCCTCCAATGGTGGATGTCCACCAAGAATCTGTTGTTGGGGGCCCCCTTCCAACCTTTGTTGCCCCAAGCAACCCTCACAACAGATGCCTCCCAAACAGGGTGGGGAGCCCATCTTCAACACCTCTCCACTCAGGGTGCTTGGTCTCCACAAGAGACCACCCTTCACATCAACCTCCTGGAACTGCGAGCAATCTTCTTTGCCCTCAAAGTCTTCCATACCCTCCTTGTCAACCTGACCGTCCTAGTCCATACAGACAATCAGGTGGCCATGTTCTACGTAAACAAACAAGGAGGGACAGGCTCTCTGTCGCTTTGCAATGAAGCTCTCAGATTATGGGCCTTCGCCAGAGAGCATCAAATTCATCTTCTGGCTGTGTATCTTCCAGGGGTTCAAAACTCTCGGGCAGACAGACTCAGTCGAGTTCTGCTTCCACACGAATGGTCCCTACATATGGACCAGATACGCAGAATCTTTCAGGAATGGGGAACCCCGGACATAGACCTCTTTGCAAGTCCGTGGAATGCCAAACTTCCCCGGTTCTGTTCCAGGACTCCGTGTCAGGGAGCTCAGGCCAACGACGCCTTTCTCCTACATTGGGGTCAGGAATTCCTATATGCCTTTCCACCCATTCCTTTGATTCCCAAGACTCTGTTCAAACTCCAGAGGGATCACGGATCGATGATCCTCATAGCTCCACGCTGGCCACGCCAAGTGTGGTTCCCTCTACTTCTGCATCTCTCCCAGGGACCCTCCCTGGACCTGGGAGCTGCGCCAGACCTTCTGTCTCAGGAGGAGGGGACTTTGTGGCACCCAAACCCCAAGTCCCTACACCTCAGAGCTTGGTTACTGAAGGCCTAAGCCTTCATGACTTCAATCTTTCTCAACCAGTGAAAGATATCCTTCATGCCTCTAGGAAACCCTCCACGAGGCGTTCCTATGCTTTCAAATGGAAACGCTTTTCCATTTGGTGTGCTCAACAGGGTATTGACCCTCTAGCACTTCCTTTGAATTCTCTACTAGACTATTTCCTGCATCTTTCTAATGCAGGCCTTAAGACAAATTCAGTAAAAGTCCATTTGAGTGCTATTGCAGCATCCTTAAAACCTATAAATGGATAACCTGTCTCCTCTCATCCTCTTGTTGCAAGATTCATGAGAGGCCTGACTAACTAAGCCTCCCATCCGACCTCCTCCGGTAGCATGGGATTTGAACCTAGTTCTAGGTCAGCTTATGAAGCCACCTTTAGAACCGTTGGTTTCTACCTCCTTGAAATTTCTTTCCTGGAAGGTCCTTTTCCTTATTGCAGTCACTTCGGCTCGCCGCATCAGTGAACTACAGGCCTTAGTGGCTAATCCACCTTATACTAGGTTTCATCATGATAAGGTGGTCCTTAGGACGAATCCCCACTTTATGCCCAAAGTGGTCTCGCCTTTTCATCTTAATCAAGAGGTATATCTACCTGTCTTTTTTCCGGCTCCTCATGCATCCAGTGCAGAGAGGAACCTTCATACTCTAGATTGTAAAAGAGCTCTTGCCTTTTACCTCAACAGGACTCAGCCACATCGAAAGTCTTCCCAACTTTTCGTGGCTTTTGATCCTTCTCATTTGGGACTTCCAGTCTCCAAACGTACACTTTCCAGTTGGATTGCTCAGTGTATTTCCTTTGCTTACCAGAGTAAAAACATTTCTCTGGAAGGCCATGTCACAGCTCACAATGTGAGAGCCATGGCCACTTCTATGGCTCATCTTCACTCTGTATCCATAGATCAGATCTGTCGAGCCGCCACCTGGGCCTCGGTTCATACCTTCACAGCCCATTACTGTTTGGACAAGGACTCCCGCCGGGATGCCTTGTTTGGTCAGGCTGTCCTCAAACACCTGTTCCATACTTGAACAACTCCTGCCCACCTTCCCAGGATGGATGCCTAAGATCCATACGAAGATGGCGAACCCTTGGAAGGGGATCTCCCAGGCATCTTAGCTAGGGAGTCCCCATATGTGAGGACTTATTCCTGCTTGTTCCTGGAGATAGCACAGTTACTTACCTGTAACAGGTGATCTCTGGGAACAGCAGGAATTAGTCCTCACAACCCACCCACCTCCCCTAGGAGTTGTATCTTCTATCTATCTTCCTTTCCTCTCTCTATTGTCTCAGCTATAAACTCGAACTGAGGAGAGCTGGTCAGGAAGGCGGGAAGGCAGCGCGCATGTGCAGTGGGAGGCCCCAAAAGCTTCCTTTCTGGGAAGCTGGGGAGCTTTCCCGCGCAGGCTCCGTCGGTTCCGACGACCCATATGTGAGGACTAATTCCTGCTGTTCCCAGAGATCACCTATTACAGGTAAGTAACTGTGCTATATATATTTACACACACACACAGCAGGAGGAAATCTATTGCAACTTCCTTCTTTAAATTTAGTGAAACCACAGAGAATACTATGTGTAAAGTTGTATGGAGTTTGTTTGCACAACTTGATTGGTCAGGGATTATAACTCACCTAGGAAACAAGTAAAAACCATCTATTCTGTTGTTAAGCTAAGCAATGTATTAAATTGACACAGAGTATCTGGCATTTGCAAATCAGGTTTTGAGGAAGATGGAGGAGTTTCTTTATTGCTAATTTTATCGTTTTATAATATTTTTATTATTTTAATGGAATGTTCGAGGTAGTGAGTTTTTCTAGCCAATTCGACTTTGGTTGGGAGATCTGTTTTACTGTCTGGATATATATACACATTTGTAACTGCTGTATTAAATATGATACGTCAAGAAAGTAAAACAGCAAGTATTTTATTTGGCGAATACCTTTGGATTCAATATATATCTTATTAAATGCAAGAAGATAGTTAATGTCAAGTCTTATGTTCTTGCACTATGCTGAAGAGGGAGCCCCAGTAGTCACATAACAGTGCAACTTGGTGGTTGGACTTAGGGCCTATGAATATAGTATTCTGGAAATTCAAGGTCCCCATCCAAGAGCTGTTCCTGCAATGTGATTTTGGAGGGGATATAAAACACAGAAATAGCTGACTAGTTGAGGGTCCGGGTGCTGTGTCCCATCCCTGGTTCCGATTACATCAAAAGCCCCGAGAATCATTAGAAAAGGGCTGGCCTCCAAAAAGATGGGAGATGTGGGGGAGGAGATGGCAAGGATCAGAACATTGCTAAGTCGATTATTTGCTATCTTTCCTACAGCATTCCAGCTTCTAATTTATTATCTTTTGGCAGACATTGAGCTTTTTAAACTTGACTGAGGAATTGCAGCATCCAATTCATCTGCACTTCTTCTTTAGTATCTTTGGTAATTTTAAATAGCATGTCAAGAGTTTTTATTTCTTGGGCTTTGGTGCTTAAATGTCAATCATGTTGTTAACACTTCAACAGACTGGGCTTTTAGGCTCTTGAGTTATTCAGAGCAGTCATATGGTAGGGTGTTATATGTTGTCTGCATTAGTAAAGAGTAGTTTAATTGCCTTGTTCACACACATCACTGTAGCTACTCATTCAGTTATTTTCACATTACAGACAGATCTATTTTTACACTCTTATACTCCAAGTAGATTAATGATGAGAGGCACTGGCTTGGTAACCAAGAGAACAGGATTTGATTCCCACTATTTATTTATTTTATTGTATTCCACTGCTTTGCACAAAAGGCCTGGCAATTTACTTCTGGTCAGGCTGCCAAGAAAATCCAGGAGATGCTAGGTTACCAGGAGTCAGCACTGACTCAAAGGCAAAAACTGCATTCTGCATACGTGTCGTTATTTTCTTAATTAGTGTAAAAGCCTGCCATTAAATGATTGGCACAATGATGCGTGCAACTTGAGTCTTCCTCTTTCTTCCCTTCCAAACTCCAATACATCCCCTCCTTCACTTTTCACTTTGGTCTTGTTTTTTCATTCATGTATCAGACAGCCCACCCCCCAGCAGCATCTGCAACAAGTCTGGAATAGTCAGGGACTGTGCTTTAAGGCAGCTACATCCCCTGACACTCACTGGACCGCACCTATTAGGGGCAGTACTCTGTTCCCACAGAATGGGTCCTAGGATCGTTTCTAGTACCACCACACACTTCCCTGCTACTGCTTTATCTGGCTACCAGGACGTTTTGCCTGCCTTCTTGCAATGCCAAACTAATTTTCCACATAGCCCCCACCTCTACAGGTGGCTTTTTCCCCCAATACTGCAATCTCCTGGACTAGAAGGACTCGTGCTCTTTGCCATCCTCAGTCTGCTTTTCCAGCATGATGGTATACCCCACAGCCAGTATGTAGCACAATGCAGGCCACTCTGACCCTGAAAGGTGTGTGCAGAACTAACTGCCTTTTACTGTACAGTGGTATGGATCTGCATCAAGTATCAAAACACTAATCTAATGCCTGTGTTCTGGGATTCTCTTGCTGAACTTGAGGTTTACTGTAGTGCATATTTACTGATGCACTTTTTCTAAGTCAGCAATATGGCTTCAATCCATATCCAAAAAGAAAATAGCACTACATCTGCCTTAAAAGTAAAACAAGAACTAAACTAAACCTTTCTAAAGAACCACTGAATCTGGTCAGCTGGTCACAGCTGAATAAAGTCCAAAACTCATTTGGATTAGAAAGCGTAGTTACTCACCTGTAACAGGTGTTCTCCAGGAGCAGCAGGAATCAGTCCTCACTTATGGGTGACGTCGGCGCCGACGGAGCCCTCGCGGAGCAATTTTCCCCAGCTTTCAAAGAAAGCCTTTGGGAATTGCAGCGCGCATGCGCGGTCCTCTTCCCGCCCAAGGGTGCCATCTTAGCCAGTCAGATGACATAGCTAAAAAAGACAGCATAAAAAAATTTGCAAAAAGAACATAAGCAGACGATTGCAACTCCAAGGGGAGGAGGGAGGGTAGTGAGGACTGATTCCTGCTGCTCCTGGAGAACACCTGTTACAGGTGAGTAACTACGCTTTCTCCAGGACCAAGCAGGAAGTCAGTCCTCACTTATGGGACTCCCAAGCTCAAGACTACCGGAGACCCTAAGCACAAAAATGAGCTCCCTCTAGCTCAGCAGCACAGAAGGAAAGAATCTTCGCTGAATTATCACCCACCGGTAGCCCACATCCGGGATGGAGGGCAGGAGTTGCTCAGACCTCAAAGAGATTACGGAGGACTGCCTGTCCGAAAGCACTGTCCCTGCGGGACTCCCTCTCGAGACAGTAATGGACCGCAAAAGTCTGGCTCGAAGACCAAGTAGCGGCCCGGCAGATGTCTGCCAGCGGAACAGAGCGGAGGTAAGCCACTGACGTAGCCTTTGCCCGAACGCAATGAGCCGTGACTCGACTTTCTAAGGAGAGTCCGGCTGCCCCATAAGCCCAAGAGATACAGTCCGCAAACCAGATGGACAGAGTACGCTTGGAGACCGGGAGCCCCAATTTATTGGGGTCAAAAGACACAAAAAGCTGAGCAGCTTTACGGTGCTCCCGCGTACGGTCAAGGTAGAAGTTCAAAGCCCTTCTACAGTCCAGGGTATGGAGGACCGTTTCAGCTCGGCTGGAGTGTGGTCTGGGAAAGAAGGTTGGAAGTACCACCTCCTGATTGATGTGAAAAGGGGAGACCACTTTTGGAAGAAATTTTGGGTGAGTCCGTAGGACTACCCTATTTTTGTAGAACCGAGTGTAAGGGGGATCAGACACGAGGGCCTGCAATTCACTTACGTGTCTAGCGGAAGTGAGGGCTATCAAGAACAGTGTTTTCCATGACAGAAAACGGAGAGAACAGGTAGCCATAGGTTCAAAAGGCGGACAGGTGATCCGCTGCAAAACCACATTCAGGTCCCAGTCAGGCGCTGGCGGGCGCAGAGGTGGTTTAAGTAGAAGGAGACCTCGGAGAAACCTCGCTACGAGAGGGTCGCTGGAGAGAGGTCTACCGTCCACCGGCACATGATGTGCCGAAAGAGCACTGAGGTGAACTTTGACGGAGTTGGACTTAAGTCCCAGATTAGAGAGGTGTAGCAAGTACTGCAAGATCACCGACACCGGGCAGGAGAAGGGATCCTGAGACTGTTGGGTACACCAGACGGCAAAGCGACGCCATTTAAGGGCGTAGCATTTGCGGGTAGAAGGCCGTCGCGAAGCCAAGACGACCTCCTCCACCTCTGCCGGCAGGAGAAGGGGAGCAAGGACTACCCTCTCAGCAGCCAGGCCATGAGGTTGAGAGACCTGAGGTTGGGGTGTAGTAGAGACCCCTGATCCTGAGTGAGGAGATCCGGTTGTACCCCCAGAGGGAATGGATCCTCCACCGCTAATTGCAGTAGGAGCGGAAACCACGGCTGTCTGGGCCAGCGAGGGGCCACCAGGATCATGAAGGCTTTGTCTCGGAGAACCTTGAAAAGAGTCCGAGAGACTAGCGGGATGGGAGGGAAAGCGTACAGAAGGCTCCCCGACCATGAAATTAGAAAAGCGTCCGCCGCAACCCGAAGGGGGTGTGGCTGACGAGAGCAGAAGCGAGGAAGCTGCCGGTTGTGAGGACTGGCAAAGAGATCCACCGTGGGGAGGCCCCACTTTAGGAAGAGCTTCTGAACTACCAAGGGATCCAGACGCCACTCGTGCGGCTGGAGGATCCTGCTGAGTTTGTCCGCCAGGCAATTCTCTTGGCCCGGGAGATAAACTGCCTTGAGGAGAATGCCGTGACTGACGGCCCAAGAGCAGAGCTTCTGTGCCTCCCGGCAGAGGAGGAAGGAGCCCGTGCCCCCCTGCTTGTTCACGTAGAACATGGCAACTTGATTGTCCGTCTGGACAAGGACGGACTGGTGGGAAGTCAGGTGGGAGAAAGCCTTGAGAGCCAGGCGGATCGCCCTGAGCTCCAGGAAGTTGATCTGCTGAGCAGACTCCCACGTGGTCCAGAGGCCCTGAGTACGTGCCCCTTGGCAATGTGCTCCCCAGCCCAGGAGGGATGCATCCGTGGTCAGCACCCGGGTCGGCTGAGGTGACTGGAAAGGCATTCCGAATATCAGGTTCGGCTGCCGAAGCCACCACCGGAGAGACGAGATCAGCGGCTCGGAGACGCGCACTAGGTCTGCTAGGCCGCCTGTGGCTTGTCGCCACTGCTGGCGGAGACACCATTGAGCAGGCCGCATATTCAGGCGGGCATTGGGGGTCACATGGACGGTGGAAGCCATATGGCCGAGCAGTCTCAGGAAGCGCCTGGCGGAGACCAGGGGCTGGCTGCGAAAACGGTCGGCTAGGTCCATGAGCCGTTGAGCCCTGTCGAGCGGTAGGTACGCTCGTGCCTGAGGAGTGTGGAGCCTTGCGCCGATGAACTCGAGATCCTGTGAGGGGAGCAAAGTGGACTTTGCGAAATTTATAACAAAGCCCAAGTACTGCAGAAGAGTCACCGTGCGGCGTGTGGCGCTGGTGACCTCCGGAGCGGACGCCGCTCTGATGAGCCAGTCGTTGAGGTACGGAAAGACATAGAGGCCGTGAAGCCGGAGATGGGCCGCCACCACCGCGAGACATTTTGTGAAGACTCGCGGTGCGGAGGACAGGCCAAAGGGCAGTACTCTGTACTGGTAATGATTTCCTGCCACCACAAACCTTAGGTATTGGCGGTGGCTTGGGTGGATGAGGATGTGCGTGTAGGCATCCTTTAGATCCAAGGAGCATAGCCAATCTCCCTGCTGGAGGTAGGGCAGAAGGATTCCAAGGGTAAGCATTTTGAACTTCTCCCGCACAAGGAACTTGTTGAGGTTGCGCAAGTCCAGGATGGGTCTGAGGCCTCCTGTTCTCTTTGGTATTAGAAAATACCTGGAATAAAAGCCTTGACCTCTCAGGTGGTGTGGCACCGGTTCCACCGCCTGTTCCTGCAGAAGACCTGCTAACTCCTGAAGGAGTAATTCCCTGTGCAGAGGGGGTCGTGGAGGTTCTCCCGGAAAATAGGAGGGAGGGACCTGGTGGAAGTGGAGAAGATAGCCTTCTCGCACGACTTGAAGCACCCAGGCATCTGCGGTGATGCTGGACCACCTGTGGGCGAAGTGAACCAGCCGGCCTCCGGTGCTGGGGGGAACCAGCGGGGGGGGAGAGGCTATGCTTAGTGAGTCAAAAACCCCCACCCTGCTGAGCAGGGGCTGGTGGTGTAGGCTTGGGGGCTTGCTGCCTACGGGACCCGTTACCCCGTCCCTTGGCCTGCTGGCCCTGTTGGGGAGCTGCAGGGGCCTGATAATGGGGGTATTGTTTGTAGGCAGCCGCCTTCCTCGGGTAAAAGGACTTTTTCCCCGAGCCCTTCTTTTTCTGGGAAGGGGCAGAGGTCTTCCTAGAAAGCCTGGTCCTGGTGAGAGTCTCAGTCTCAATTTGTGCAGCCTTTTCAGCCATGGGCTTGCCAAAGAGGTTTTCGCCTCGGCAGGGGACATCGACCAACTTGTCCTGCACCCAGGGCTCAAGGTCTGACGACTGAAGCCAAGCCTGTCGGCGGGCACCGATGCCGGCTGCGGCCACTCGAGCCGATGCTTCAAAGCCATCATAGGCTGCTCGGGACATGAACTTTGAGCATTCCCGAATGCCAGTGGACAAGGCCAGGAACCTCCGCAAGGGTTCCTCGGACAAACCAGCGGAGAATCCGGCTAGCTCTTTAGCCAGATCTCGGAGATACATGCCCATGTATAGCTGGTAAGTCTGGACACGACATGCGAGCATAGAGCCCTGGAAACACTTCTTACCAAGGCCATCCAGGTTACGGGCCTCCCTGCCAGGAGGCACCGAGGAGTGCATCTTCTGGCTCTTAAGACGATGCATGGCCGATTCCACTACCATGGAATGGTGTGGTAGCTGTGCCTTTTGAAAGCCAGGGCTCTTGCGGACTCGATAGATAGAATCGACCCGCTTGCTCAGGACCGGCGAGGAGGCCGGACTCTCCCACATGCGGAAGAGTAGTCGTTCCAGCATAGGAGGAACCGGTACAGTAAAGTGTTCCCTTGCGGGAGAGTCATACTGGAGGGCGTCGAGCTCTTCGGCTCGAGGCTCCTCCTCGGGGTCCGCAGGGAAGGCCAAAGCCTTGGCCATATCCCTGACGAAGTCCGAGAACCGGGCATCCTCCGGGGGGGACTGCTTCCGAGGCTCGGACTCCGGTGAGTCCGAGGGGACACACCGAGTCCGGAAAGAATCAGGCGACTCTTCCTCTTCAGACTCCCAGACCGACTCCGACGAGGACTCGGTGGGGTCGGCCCGGGCAGGGCGCGGCGCCTGCCGCCCCGACGCCGACGGAGTCGGCGTCGGCGACCTCGGTCCCGAACGGGAGGCCGAGGGTGACCTCGACCGAGGATCGACTCGAGTTCGCATCGACTCGAGGATCGGCTCGGTCTCCGGGGTCGACTTGGACGTCGACGTCCCGGCGGTCGGGGCAGCGGCGCCAGCGAGGCCAGCGAGCAGTGCCCGCTGCTGGTCCATGAAGGCAGACAGTCTGCTCTCCAAGGCCGTCAACCTGAGTCCGAGCTCAGGTGACCCAGCAGCCCCCGACTCGGGCCCCGACGGCGTTCGGCCCGACGTCGGCTGTCGCGGAGGCGAGTCCAGAAGGACCACAGGACTTACCCGAGCAGGCATCTCCGACTCCAGGCGAGGTCGCTTCGTGAGGTGCTCCTTCTCCAAGGACCCGGGGCGGCTGTCGGGGCTATGCGACCTGGCCCTCGCGGAACCAGGAGCGTCCACCGACGCCGCCCTCGCGGGTTTCACCTTCCGACGATGGTCCCCGGAGGGAGAACCCCTGTCGGAGGAACTCCGGCGACGGTCCGAGCTGGAGCCTTTGGACGCGGAGGCCTCCGACGAGGTCCGGGTACGGCTGGGGTCAGCGAAGATCCTATCACGCTGATGCCGCCGACTTCTCAACGCTTTGGAGGACATTTTGCCGCAGGGCCCACAGATCAGTTCCTCATGATCTGGGCCCAGGCAGCGGAGGCAAAAGTCGTGTGTGTCAGTTAGTGACATATTTCGGTCACACTGACCACACCGCTTAAAACCACTGGCAGCCATCGGGGGAAAAAGGGCCCCTGCGAGGTCAAAGGACCGGGCTGCCAGGGAAAAATCGAAAACGAAAGCTGACTAAGTCAGAAAAACCGAAAAAAAGGAAGAGGACTCGTGACCGGCGTCGCGAGTCCGGGCGGGAAAAAGACCGGCGTCGAACCGAAGGAAAAAGAATAAAATAATGAAGAAATATCGACTTTTTCGCGGGGACAAGACGGGGACGTCTGTAGGGCTCCGCGGAAAAAAGAAGCCTGGCTAAGATGGCACCCTTGGGCGGGAAGAGGACCGCGCATGCGCGCTGCAATTCCCAAAGGCTTTCTTTGAAAGCTGGGGAAAATTGCTCCGCGAGGGCTCCGTCGGCGCCGACGTCACCCATAAGTGAGGACTGACTTCCTGCTTGGTCCTGGAGAAATGAAGAATTCTCATTAAATGAATGTTCTTGAAAGCAAAGAACACTGCACGACATGCTAACCTGACATAAGACTGCACTGGAAATGCAGTTAATTGTTTTAGAGGGGGAAGAAGGAACAAGATCGCTTCCAAGAAGAGAGTCTAAATCTTGTGTTATCTATGAGAAGGAGTTCAAACAAAAATCTAAACACACAATCCTTAATAGGGATGAAAAATAGTTATTTTCAGGCAGTTGTAACAGATAAACACTTCAGAATATTAGACTTTCTTAGCTCTGCCACGTCCTCTTGATATATTTCTTCTCTCACACATTATATGTAGTGATTACTTATTTGGCAGTAACAGAGGGATACAATTTTATTTTGTAATATATGTTTTGCCAATATTAATAAGAACATAAGATATCCCTTACTGGGTCAGACCAAGGATCCATCAAGCCTAGTATTCTGTTTTCAACAGTAGCCAATCTAGGTCATAAGTACCTGTCAGATTCCCAAAAAGGTACAGATTCCCACATTGCTTATCCTGGGGTAAACAGTGGATTTCCCTGGTCCTCTATAATAATGGTTTATGGACTTTTCCTCCAGGAATGTGTCCAAACCTTTTTTAAACCCAGCTACACTAACAGCCTTAACCTAATCCTCCTGTAACGAATTACAGAGGTCAATTATGTGCTGAGTGAAAAAATATTTTCTCCAATGAATCTTAAATGTGCTACTCAGTGTCCCCTAATCTTTCTACTTCTGAAGTAGTAAACAACCGATATACTTTTACCTTTTCCACTCCATTCATTATTTTATAGATCTCTATCATACTTCCCCTCAACTATCTTTTTTCAAGTTTTAGAGCCCTAACCTTTTAAGTCTTTCTTCTTAGGGGTATCCTGCCATCCCCCTTTACCATTTTAGTTGCTTTTCTCTAAAGCTTTTCTAATTTTGCTATATCCTTTTTAAGATATGGTGACCAGAATTGTAAATAATATTCAAGTGTGGTCGCACCATGGAATATACAGAGACATAATATCATCCTTAGTTTTATTTTACATTCCTTTCCTTATGATTCCTAGCATTCTATTTGCTTTCTAGGCCACCACTGTACAATGGAGAGCGAGTTTTAATATATTATCCACTACGATGCCTAAATCCTTTTCCTTGGTGGTGGTTCCTAAAGTGGAATCTTGCCATCGCAGAATCATAGTTTGGGTTGTTCTTCCCTAAGTGCATAACTTTGCACTTGTCCACAAAAAATTTCTGGACCTAGTGCTTATCAGTGGGGGAAAGTGTTTCTGATGATATAGTGGTGGATCATCTCGCATCCAGTGATCACCAGGTGGTGTGGTTCGGTATTAGGACCAGGGCTGATAAAATTCATTCAAAAGTGAGGGTCCTAAACTTTAGGACAAGTAACTTTGCCAAGATGGGACAATACCTCAAGGAGTCGTTAGCGGGATGAGAACAGCTACAGGATCCAAGGCAGCATGGATTTACTATGGGCGGATCTTGACAGACAAATCTAATTTCTTTGACTGGGTGACCAGAGAATTGAACTGAGGGAGAGCCCTAGATGTGGTGTATTTAGATTTCAATAAGGCCTTTGACACTGTTCCACACAGATGACTTATAAATAAATTGAGCATTCTAGGAAAAGACACTAAAGTGACCGAGTGGGTTAGATATTAGTTGAGTGCGATGCAACAAAAGATATAAGTCAATGTAGCCTACTGCAAGGAGAATGATGTAACCAATGGTGTGCCACAGGAATCTGTCTTTGATCCAATTATTTTTATCATTTTTGTTAGTGATTTTGCTGAAGGGCTGTCAGGTAAGTTTTCCCTCTCTGCAGATGATGCCAAAATATGCAAGACACTCAGGAAGTAATAGGTCACATGAGGAGGGATCTTGCCAAGCTTGAAGAATGGTCAAGAATTTGGCAGCTCAGATTTAATGCTAAAAAATACAGGGACATGCATTTGAGCTGCAAAAATCCAAGGTAGCAGTAGAGTATAGGGGCAAAGTACGTCTACAAAAGACGAGCGGGACAGGGGCGTGATTTCTGATGACCTTAAGGTGGCTAAATAGGTTGAAAAGGTGATGGCAAAAGCCAGAAAGATGCTTAGGTGCACAGGGACAGGAATGGCCAACAGAAGATAGGAGGTGATAGTGCCTCTGTATAAAGTCTTTGGTGAGAACTCATTTCAAATATTGTGTGCAAGTCTGGATACCACATATTCAAAAGGATATAAAACAAGATGGAGCCTGGGCAGAGGGCAGCTACAAAATGGTCAGTGGACTTCATCATAAGGCATATGGGACAGACAAAGAGCTCAATATGCATACTTTGGAGGAAAAGCGGGAGAGGGGAGATATAATAGAGATTTTTAAAAACCTTTGTGGCATAAATGCACAGGAGGAGATCCTCTGTCAATTGAAAGAAAGCTCTGCACGAAGATGAAGGTGAAAGGGGATAGACTCAGGAGTAAGGTTGTTGTTAAGTGCCGTTGAGTCGGTGTCGACTCATGGCGACTCTCTGGATAGTTGTCCTAAATTATGTTCGGTCTTCAGTTAGGCAGCTCATTGCTGACAGACTAGTACCCGAACCTGTTATTGTATCAATCCATCTCATTGCTGGCCGCCCTCTTTTGCGTTGACCTATCTTGCCAAGCATGATGTCTTTCTCTAATGATCTCTCTCTTCGCATGATGTGTCCAAAGTATGAAAGTCGAAGTCTTGTCATCTGAGCTTCTAAAGAAAGCATAGGTTTGATCTCCTCTAGTACTGACTGGTTTGTTCTTAGGGCAATCCATGGTATATGCGGCATTCGCCGCCAGCACCATAATTTGAAGGTATCAATATTCTTCCTGTCTATCTTTTTCACTGTCCAGCTTTCACATCCACATTATGTTATTGAAAATACCATGGCTTGAACAAGTCGAGTCTTTGTTTGGAGAGAGAAATCTCTGCCCTTGAGAATCTTGTCTAGGTCTTTCATAGCCATTCTGCCAAGAGCAATGCGTTGTCAGATTTCTTGACTGCTTGTTGCTTCTTTATTGATAGTTGATCCAAGTAGGTTAAAGTTGTCCACGATTTCAATTTTTTCTCCTTCAACTATGAACTTGTTGATTTTGCAGTTGTCATATTTGTCTTCTTTACATTAAGGTGCAGGCCCATTTTGAAACTATATTCTTTGATTGTGAGAAGCAAATGTTTCAGATCATCTTCACTTTCAGCCAGTAATGTGGTATCATCAGCATAGTGAAGGTTGTTGATGAGTCTTCCACCAGTCTTCACACCTCTGTCTTCTTCATACAATCCTGCTTCTCTGATTATCTGTTCTGCATATAAATTAAACAGGTAGGGGGAAAGTGTACAACCTTGTCTTACACCTTTGCTTATTTTAAACCATTCTGTTTCTCTTTGTTCCGTTCAAATTGTTGCTTCTTGATCAATGTACAGATTGTGCAAGAGAACGATCAGGTGTTCTGTTATACCTATGCTTCTTAATGTGGCCCAGAGTTTCTCATGGTTTACAGTCAAAAGCCTTGCTATAGTCGATAAAGCACAAATAGATATCCTTTTGGTATTCTTTAGTCTTTTCAAGGATCCATCTCACATCCGCGATGTCGTCTCTCGTTCCTCGCCTTTTCCTGAACCCTGCTTACATGTCAGATAGTTCTCATTCCAGGTATGGTTGTAGTCTCTGCTGAATAATCTTCAGTAGAATTTTGCTGGCATGTGGGATCAGAGCGACTGTGCGATAATTTCCACAGTTAGTTGGATCACCTTTCTTTAGTATTGGTATAAACACAGATCTTTTCCAGTCAGTTGGCCATGATGTTGTCTTCCAAATTTCTTGGCAGAGCCTTGTAAGTACGGTAACAGCTACATCAGATTTCTCTAATACTTCTATAGGAATGCCATCAATGCCTGGTGCTTTGTTCTTTGATAAGGCTTTCAATGCTGCTTCAACTTCTTCTTTCATCACCAATGGCTCCGGATCATAAGGTACAGGTTGAAATGGCTGTTGAACTACTTGATCTTTATCATATAAAAACTCTGTATATTCTTTCCACCTTTTCTTGATCTTCTCAGCATCATTCAACATAGAACCTTGAGTATCTTCTAACATTCATTCAAGGCTGGAATAATATGCAGAAATATTTCTTTATGGAAAAAGAGGTAGATGCGTGAAAGGAGGAGGCGGCAGTAGAGATCAGGACAATATTGGGAATTCAAGAAAACATAGGACCAACACAGAAGATTTTTAAAGGAAAAAATGGGACTATAATGGTTGATATGGAAGGGCAGAATGGATAGGCCATATGACCTTTCTGCCATTATGTTTCTATGTTTCATCAGCCATTTGGATGCCCAGCCTCCCAATTTATCAAGGTCCTCTTGCAATTTTTCACAATCCTCTGCATTCTTCATTCATTTTATAAGAGGCTTAATCTTTTGTTTTGGGAGCAATTCTTACATCACGCCCCCTGGCATGTAATTGGGGGCATAGTCAAGGCATGTCCTTGGTGATGCATCCTGATGTTTCTTGCTTCCTTAGGAGAGTAAACCAGATTCACCCATCATTGCGTCCAGCAGTACTTAACCCTTAAGATGGCTTTCCTAATAGCTATTGCATCCGCCAGAGATATCTGAACTACAGGTCCTGTCAAGGGAGCAAACCATACTTGCGGAAACAACAGACACAGCAGACTGAGTAATGACTAGAGGTCACAGGTGCTTTATTGAGTAGAGAAGTCCCTACGCATTTTGGCAAACTGCCTTTTTCAGGGGGTGTACATCCTTCAGAGAACAATAAATGTAATGACAAAAATATTAAAAACAGTAAAATAAAAGCTAATAATCTAAACAGCATTAAGCAAATGAATGAATGAATAAATAAATAAATACATACATACATAAAAAGTAAGAGCCATTACAACATGTATAAAGATAAAATTGTAAAGTGCAGTACATACGGGGGGCGGGGGGGGGACTTAAACTTTTACTTTTTATTTATTTATTCATTCAATTGTTTCATGCTGTTTATATTAGTTTTTATTTTATTGTTATTTTTTGTATAAATCTGTTTATTAATGAGCACCACAAAAAACCCCCCTTAGAAACATAGAAATATGACGACAGAAAAAGACCACATGGCCTATCTAGTCTGTCCTTCCATATCAACAACTACAACAGTCCCCTTTTTACCTTTAGAGATCCTCTGTGTTTGTCCCATACTTCTTTGAATTCTGTTACAGTCCTCATCTCTACCACCTCCACTGGGAGACCATTCCATGGATCCACTACTCTTTCCGTAAAAAAATATTTCCGCATATCACTGCTGAATCTATCTCCCTTCACCCTCATCCCATGTCCCCTCGTAGCAGAATTTGCTTTGAATTCAAAGAGGCTCTCTCCCTGAACATTTATGCCATGGAGGTATTTAAACATCTCAATCATATCTCCTCTATCCTGCCTTTCCTCTAAGGTGTACATATTAAGATCCTTAAGTCTGTCTTCATATGCTTTAAATGAAGACCACTAATCATTTTAGTAGCCACCCTCTGCACCGACTCCATCCTGTTCACATCCTTTTGAAGGTGCGGTCTCCAGAATTGCACACTATACTCCAAATGAGGTCGCACCAAAGACTTATACAGAGGCATTATCGCCTCTTTTTTCTGCTAGCCATTCCTCTCTGTATGCACCCAAGCATACTTCTAGCTTTTGCTGTCGCGTTTTCTACCTGTTTAGCTACTTTTAGATCATCAGACATAACCACGCCTAGGTCCCACTATTCTTTAGTGGGCAAAAGTACTTCACCCCCTATACTATATTGCTCCCTTGGATTGCTGCAGCCCAAATGCATGACCTTACATTTTTTAATATACAACCCCAGCTGCCAAATTGTAGACCATTCTTCAAGCTTAGCTAGATCCCTCTTCCTGTTATCTACACCTTCCTGGTAGATTGCAGATTTTGGTATCATCTGCAAAGAGGCAAACCTTACCTGACAGCCCTTCTGCTATATCACTAACAAAGATGTTAAAAACAATCTGACCAAGGACAGATCCTTGGGGAACACCACTGGTAACATCCTTCTCCTCAGAGTGAGCTCCATTTACCTGTACTCTGTCGCCTCCCACCCAACCAATTTCTAACCCAAGCAGTAACTTTAGTGTCCATCCCTAGGGTGCTCAGTTTGTTTATAAGTCGCCTGTGAGGAACAGTGTCAAAGGCTTTACTGAAATCTAAATACACCACATCTAGGGCTCTCCCTCGGTCCAACTCCCTGGTCAACCAGTCAAAGAAATCAGATTTGTCTGACAAGACCTTCCTCTGGTGAATCCATGCTGCCTCGGATACTGTAATCCGCTGGACTCCAGAAACCTCACTATTTTCTCTTTCAGCAGCGTTTCCAATAATTTACTCATCACCGAAGTTAAACTAACCGGCCTGTAGTTTTCAACCACATCCTTACTTCCGCCTTTGTGTAAAGGCACCACATGAGCCTCTCTCCAGTCCTTTGGCACCACTCCCGACTCCAACGAGGCATTGAAAAGGTCAGTCAGTGGAGCTGCTAGAACATCCCCAAGTTCCCTTAGTATTCTAGGGTGTATCCCATCCAGTCCCATCGCTTTGTCTACTTTAAGTTGAGCTAGTTTCTGACGAACACAGTCTTCTGAAAAAAATTGTTCAAGATGTACCTCGCTTCTGTTCCTGTTTGTGGGTGTTTTCTGAGGTCCTGCTTCTGGTTCTTCATCTGTGAACACAGAACAGAAATATTTGTTAAGCAATTCCACTTTATTCTTATCAGCTTCTACATATTTCTCCCCTGCATCCTTGAGTCTGACAGTATCACTTTTGCCCTTCCTCTTCTCACTAACATATCTAAAAAATGTCTTATCTCCCCATTTTATTGCATTGGCTATTTCCTCCTCCTTTTGAATCTTTGCCTTCCTGATGACTTTGCTAGCTTCTCTAAGTTTTTCCAAATATAGATGCCCGTCTTCCTCTCTCTGTGATCTTTTGTATTTCATGAAGGCCTCCCTCTTTTTCTTCACTTTTTCAGCTACTTCTTTCGAAAGCCATAGCGGTATCCTTTTCCTTTTACCTTTATTTACCATTTTAACAAAAACATTGGTTGTTCTTAAAATATCCCCTTTCAGTTTTGCCCACTGTTTTTCTACATCCCCCAGCTGTTCCCATCCCACTAACGACTCCCTGAGGTATTGGCCCATCTTGGCAAAGTTAGTCTTCCTAAAGTCTAAGATCCTCACCTTTGAATGGATTCTAACAGCCCTAGTCCTAATACTGAACCACACCATCTGGTGATCACTGGATGCAAAATGATCTCCCACTACAACATCAGAAACACTTTCACCATTGGTAAGCACCAAGTCCAGTGTGGCCCCTTCACGTCTGGGGTCCGTTACCAATTGCCTGAATAGTTCTCCCTGTAATGAATCCAGGATCTCCTTACTTCTAGATGATACTGCAACAGGAATGTGCCAATCAACATCTGGCATATTGAAATCTATCAGTAGCACTTCCCCTTTCCTAGCAATGCTGCGTATGTCTTCAATTAACTCTCTGTCCACCTCTTCCTCTTGTGAGGGAGGTCTGTATATCACACCAATGCAAATAGATTTCTCTTTCCCTCTTTCTAGTTTAACCCACAATGCCTCCTCTCTCCCTTTTAAGCTCTGTAATTCCAAAGCTTTAATAGTAGTTTTTACATATAGTGCCACTCCTCCTCCCCTTCTTCCTACCCTGTTCTTTCTGAATAAAGTATAGCCAGGTATAGTTACATCCCCCGTTATGGTTTTCTGTGAACCATGTTTCTGTAACTGCCACTAAAGCCAAGTCAGCCACTCCCACCAAAGCTTCAACATCAGGGATCTTATTTCTCATGCTATGGGCATTTATACACACTGCTTTCCATATGTTACCCTGTAACCCATTTCCATAAATGTATTTAATGTATCACCTACCTGGGGGCTTTCACCTATCTGAAGGCTTTCACCTAACTGGGAGCTTTCTTCACTCGTCCCTAACGAATCTAGTTTAAAGCCCTCTTCAGTAGATTAGCCAGTCTACTACCGAAGACGCGTTGACCTTTCTTAGACAGATGGATGCATCTCTGCTCTGCAAACCTTGGAACACCATCCCATGATCTAGGAAACCAAAACGCTCTCGATGACACCATCCACGCAGCCATGCATTCATCTCCAGGATGCGAGCCTTTCTGCCTTGGCCTTTACACTCAACAGGGAGGATTGAAGAGAACACCACCTGTGCACCTAACTGCTTCACCCTCTGTCCCAGAGCCATGAAGTCAATTTTGATACATTCCGAGGGATACCTGACACTATCATTTGTTCCAACATGGATTAGCAACATTGGGTAATAGTCAGTGGGCTTGATGAGTCTTGGCAAACTTTCCATAACATCTTGGATTTTGGCACCAGGCAGACAGCATACCTCTCTGGACATCAAGTCTGGTCGGCAGATGGATGCCTCAGTACCCCTCAGAAAAGAGTCTCCAACCACCGCTACCCTTCGCTTCCTTGTGGTCACTGATTCTGCAACTTTGGGGTACTTGAGCTCTGGTTCTTCCCTTTCCAGAGATGCTTTCACCTCTTCCACTTCCAGGGCTGCATAATGGTTCTTCAATTCAAGGGCTGGAGAAGTTGGAAGTCTTTTCTTGCTCTCAAACCTAGAATTCTTGCCCTAGGAGCTACTTTCTTCTTGCGCTATCCCTGTAAATGCTTAATATGTTTTGGATATGATAAATTTGTCTTTTTGTCACTCTCAGATCTGGAACAGTGGATTCTTGATAAGGAAAAGACACAGTGATTTTTCCTTTTCTTGTTCAATTTAGATGATGGTTATAGACATCAGGTAGAGGGAGGGTTATTGAATGATGGGCTGGATTTTTGGCAGGGGCACTTTTCCTTTGGGTTTTGTGATCCCTTGCCTTGTTTTTCTTAATATTAACTTTTTATTGGTTCTACTTTCCCCTAGTCATGGGCTAATGTATTTTGTTTTCTATTTTCTTTTTGGCATTTATTATTGCTAATGTATTTCTGTATACTTTATTGATACTGTATAGTTTGAAAATCCTAATAAATAAAATATTTTAAAAAAAGAATGACGAAGTACGGAGAGTAGAAGCCCATTCCTTGTTCAGACGTCTTCTATGGTGCCCTGAGACAAATGAGAAGACACCTTGTCCTGTAGGAGAGCACTGAGTGGGGGCTGCGTTTGATATTCCACCATGAAAGTGGAGGGGGCAAAGTTTGTAGATGAAGTCTGTACCTTTCCTGGTCTATGGTGAGTGTCCACTGCTCTGAGGTGATGAGGTGCCATCTGTGAGCCTAGTGACACAGTCTGCAAGCTATGCGGAGGGGGAGGGGTCCTCCAGAGGCAGGGTGGCAATGTTCTCTAGGAAAAAGCCAAAAATCAAGCGCAGACTGTGGATGTGGAGCTGGTTGAGATTTAGCCACCTGTGGCTTCTTTTGTTGCTTAGGAGACTGCTGCCTCTTCTGTGGGGCCTGACCCTGGTACTGAGAATTTCTTCTTGCAGAAAGACTTCTTTTCAAGTGTTTTTCCTAGCAGGGTCAGCTGTTACTCTGACAGTCTCTTTAGAGTAGTATTTTCTGACTATTTGAGAGGCCTTATCTTGCCAGTCTTTGCCAAAGGTTTTCCCCTGTGCAAGGTATATTGCCCAGTTTATCTTGAACCCACTGTTCAAGATCCGAGGACTGAAGCCATGCAATTTGACGTGCACCAATGCATATTGCAGAGGCCCTGCTTGTTCATTCAAAAGCATCGAAGGTAGCCCTGTGGACAAACTTAGAGACATTTTAGCTATGCTTAACTAGGGCAAGATAATCTGCCCTTTTGTCATCTGGGAGGAGAGGGGCAAAGGCCTCAAGATCTCTGGAGACGTCTTTCAGGAAAATTCTCATGTAGAGGATATAGGCGTTAATCCTAGCTGAAAGCATGGATGCTTGAAAGCATCGACACCCAGAGGCGTCAAGAGTTCTCGATTCTCTACCTCAAGGATTAGAGGAGCGAGTCTTCGAGCTTTTGATTCAGCGCATCGCCAATTTAACCACCATGGAGTGGTGGAGAAGCTGTGGCTTTTGGAAGCCGGGACACTCTGGTACCCGATACATGGTATCAAGATGTTGACTTTGAGGTGAGACAGTGAGAGGTGTCTTCCACATACGGAGCATAAGGACATGAAGGATGTGGTGCACCAGTAAGGTGGCTGCTTCTTTGGGTGCAGTTGGGCCTTGGATGATATCTAATTCCTCCACCCTTGGCTCCTTCTCCGATGTTACCATGATAGAGAGATCCTTGGCTAGGTCTCGAATGAATTCCTGAAAGAACATTTATTTAACAGTTTTTTTATACTGCTTTATCATTTCAATCAAAGTGGTTTACATTGTAACTTAAACTTGGTAAACATACATTAAACAGGGACATTGATAACTTGGATTTTTCTGAGCAATGGAGGGTTAAGTGACTTGCCCAAGGCCACAAGGAGTGCTAGGGGGAATCGAACCCTGGTTGCTTGGTTCCCAAGCCAGTGCTCTAACCACTAGGCTCCTCCTCCACTGACATGTCTTCAGGAGGTGAAATATGTTGCGTGAGCAAGGCGAGTGGGCAGTTGTGCTTCTTGTGCTGAAACTACTTAATGGAGGTTTTGGAAGGGCCTCCTGGGTAACGTAGTTCCACAGCACTGAAATGATTCCAAGTTGTACACGAGTGGTTCAGGTTAAATAAGGATTTATTTCCCCTCCCGGGGTTGGATATTGTTGACCATGAACAGAAGGTTATATTAACAAAGAAACCATGCTTCTGGTGTG
The DNA here is from genome assembly GCA_033557465.1 of Ichthyophis bannanicus. Taxonomy (NCBI): domain Eukaryota; kingdom Metazoa; phylum Chordata; class Amphibia; order Gymnophiona; family Ichthyophiidae; genus Ichthyophis; species Ichthyophis bannanicus. The sequence continues at coordinate 934,843,157 of CM066034.1, forward strand.
AACAAAAATATGTAACTCAGATAAATGCTTATTCTCAGCTTTTAAGGCACAAAAGAATAAAACAGTGTTTCTCTCCAAAATGCTCCTTTTGGCTGTTTTCTTCTTTAGCAAAATTCAGCAATATTAACAAAGGGATTGCACATTGTCTGCTATCATATACGAGCAGTCCATATACACTTCAGACACTGGGGGTTGATAAGAATCCCACTGCATAGGATCACCTTCTCCTTCAATGTCTCTTAGAGAGGGTTCTTCTGTCTGCCGTGCAAACCTCTCTGCTTCAATCAAAGGGTTCCCTTCCCCCAACCTGCTAGAGGAGTCTGGGTGTTTGGATTCTTGTGCACACAGCTCCCGGTAACTGAAAGGATACACGCTTCCCTCTTCTGCTTGGCTATGGGAAGTTCTGTGTCTGCTTTTTAAACTGCTTTCCCCAGGAATCTCCCTTGGCTACAAATTGGTAGGTAAAACTTTTCTCTCCTTTCTGATAAAAGCTTGGTATCAGGGAAATAAGCTTTACCTTCAGGATGACTGTAATGAGCACAGCATGGCTGTCTTCTCTGGTTCCCAGAATAAACGTCTTTGCTTTTAGAGTGGTAAAAATCCCCAGTGCTTTTGGTAGTTGAGCACTGCTCTCTGTGAGCTGCAATTGTATGTCTTTCACAGCTCTCTTCCTCTGAGAAGTTTCTCCGAGTGATATTGGGATTCCCTTCCCTCCTCTCTTCTCCCAGCCACAAACCTTGGCTGCCCTCGGGATATCTATCCTTCTCTGCTCTCCTCGTTCCTTCAGTTTTCTCCACTCCTCCTGTGCCCCCTCCTGTGCTCTCTCTATCCTTAACTAAAGAGTTTTTATCTGTGTTTCTTTTTCCGTTGGGCCTGGCCACACCTCCCACCAGCTGTTCCCTCTTCCCTGATGAAGCAGGAGCTAGCTCAGGGGATGGGCGTTCCCTAGCACACTGTGACGTTCTTTGTTTGGGGTTTCCATGCCAACCCTCCATGCTTGTTTCAGATCTGTCAATTCTGGTTTCACTTTGCAGTGAATCCTCTGTTTCCATCGGCTCTGAACCTTGTACTTCACGACAGGCGATGCCCATAGCCAAGTGTTTTATTGGTACTGAGGCTGCAAGGAGGGCTGCCAAGCTCCGCTCGATGGCCAGTATACACTGGTTTATAGAGGTTGCCGATGCTTGGGTGTTAGTGACGGGTATTTGCGCTACCGTCCCAGAGCATGGCACCAGTATTTCTCCAGAGATCCAGGCCTCAGGAGCATCCTGGGGCCCCTTGATGGCTTTGGAAGACAGGGCCTCCTACAGGGGCTGTGTAACAGGCTGATCGACCTCCGAGGCAACACCCTAGGGGTCTCGATGCTTTGAGCGAAATCTTTCCTGGAGGCATTGCCAGACTTTGATGCAGTCTTGTGCTTGGACTTCAAAGATACCCAAGATTCATGGGAGGATGATGAAGCCCTAGCTGAAGCAAAGAATACTCCCAATTTAGAAGCCCGGTTTTGTAGGCCTCTCCATGTCATTCTCTGACAGAGGAACAATCTTTTGGCTGGTGGTCTGGGCCGAGGCATTTCAAACACCAGTCACGTGTGTCAGTTGCCAAAATGGTGCTGGCACAATTAGAACATTTTCTGAAACCACTACTTGGTTTCTCCATACCTTCGAGAATGTGAAGACCATGGTAGGCTTAAGGCCAAAATGGGCGTTAACGCCCGACTGTTTTTTTTTAAGATGATAAAGGAAGATGTTGCCAGGCACAGTGGAGTGCTCGCAAAAGCTTTACAATTGGACGGTGGGGAGCATTCCTGCTCAGGCTCCATCGGTACCGACGTCATCCATATGTGAAGACTACCTTCCCTTCTTGTTCCTGGAGATATTGTATTATGGTTCTTGTTTTTTCTTTTTGAACATATTTTGCATCTACAGAACCCCCTTCCTCAACAGTGGATGCAGAACAGAACCGGGACATTCACTCACAGAACTCAATCTTTAAAAAAAAAATAAAAAAATCTGATTTTGATCATCTCATTAACATTCTCCAGTACCAGGCATATTGTGAACTAATACAAAACCCTATAACAAAAGTCACTGAGTATCTATAGAGCAAATCTACCATATCAGCACCAACTTTCAAACTCACATAAGGAGTCCATCCAAAAAAAGCTTCACTGTAAATACAACAGTGGGCCCTGGAACATCCAACACCTATTTGAAAAGCTGAACAATTCAGATTACTACAGTACAGATCCCTACAAACTCCATGTTAACAGAACACCAGATCTTGGTCACACACTCAAAACACAGACCCTCACCAAGTACAGAATAAATGACAATCTAAAAATAAAAATATATAAATAAAAATTAAACTGCAACCCCAAGAAGCCAGATTCTGCATACACTGCAATACCAGAGAACTAGAAAGAGATGCATTTCCATGTACTGTATAAAATAAAAAGGTATCAAGTCCGATCCTTAAACTGAAAATAAAATTCTCTTCTAACTTTGTCTGACCATTTTATTCTCCAATTTGTAGGTCCCAATCTGAGATTTTTGCTTTCCTCTATTTCCCAGTGCACCCTCCTATCCACTTTCCCCCAGGGACGGCATGAGGGTGATGCAGGGCCATGTGTGGTGACTCACTGGGGTATCATTTGCATAAATTTAGTATATTTTATTTTAAAATGAATATGTTACCCATCTAAAATCCTAGGTGACTTCTAAACATATACATCCAATTTAGTAAAACAGATGTTACAATAAAACAAACATAATAAACATTCAATTTGATTAATGAAAAGCCATTTACATCCCCCCCCCCCAATCAAACCATTATAAGTATCTGCACATCAGATTTATTTTGATAGAACCAAATTGTTGATGGGGAGGGAAGATATAAAATGAGAAACTAATCCTGGTAGCCATGAATTCAAATGCTGGATTGGATTGTGCTACAGCTGGAAAAATCTGTAACTCAGCAGTGGTGAAATTATCAGGCCACTAAACAAAATTAAACTGAGACGTTCCCTTAAAATTTGAAATTTCCTTGAATCTGAACCGACCAAAAAAAATTGAAATTTCAGTCTGGCAGTATGAAGAATGTAAAACTGCAAATCTCAAACATAATACATATTCCAGTACCCCCAACCAACATCCTACAGCTGATCTCACCAAGAACCCGTACAGAACCCAAAGAGTAAATCTACTATTCCATAACAGCACTAACTTCCAAAACTCACACAACATGGAGAGTACCCAGAAAAGGGCAGCACCATAAATACTGTAGTGGGCTCTAGAACATTCATATTCCTATTCAGGAAACTGCACAAGCCAGATTACTATAGCTCCCTACATAGAAACTCTATGCTAACAGAACATGTAGCCTCAGTCACACATATGCAGAATATAGATAGATCTTCACCAAGTAGGGAAGATGTCAGTACAAACTAAAAACAGACATATGTAGTAAAAAAAAAATGCTTTTACCCATTACTGTTAGGTTTACAGGATTTCTTTCCCAAAATTATACTTTATTGCAGTGAGGCGAGAGAAAGAACTTGCACATAGGCATCTGCGTTGTTGGCAGAAACTAACAATGGCTCAGTATTAGTAGCATGAGTGCAACTAATGCAACTTCAGTGGGTGGTCTTAGTTGCTCCAGCAGCTATTTTGCCACCTGAAATGTGGTAACTGCAGGGGATGTAACTGCCTTCCTGCAGTTAGCCTATGGCCCTGTGTAATCAATAATGGAATTACTGTAGTTACCAGAGGATGCAGTAAAAGCTGTTAGTGTAGCTGGGTTTAAAAAAGGTTTTGACAAGTACCTGGAGAAAAGGTCCATAAACTATTATTACAGAAGACCTGGGAAATCCACTGCTTATCCTGGAACAAGCATTGTGGAACCTGTGTGCCTTTTTGGGAACCTGCCAGGTACTTGTGATCTGGATTGGCCACTGTTGGAAACAGGATACTGGGCTTGATGGACCTTAGTCTGACCCAATATGGCATTTCTTATTTTCATATGTTACCAGTACAGAGCCTAGGAAACATGCTGCTAAATATGCCAAAGAAGAGGGACTCAACAGCACCCATGCAGCATCTCCCACTTCTACAACAAGAGCGACTTGGCACCCCAACACAGCATTTCCCACCCTCTGAAAAACAATGTGACCCCAACACAACACCTCCCACTCCAACAAACACCAAAAAGGGCTTGGCAACCCCAAAACAACAACTGAAACTGTGCAATGGACCAGCATGGTGTTATTATTAATATATATTCCGTAAAAAACAAAGGTAATACAAGATGCTCGCACACCAAGAAACTAAAAGAAAAACTGAGAACCACAGCACTGTTTATAAGACCAAATTATAACTCATTTTATTCCATTATAAAGCGTAGTTACTCACCTGTAACAGGTGTTCTCCAGGAGCAGCAGGAATCAGTCCTCACTTATGGGTGACGTCGGCGCCGACGGAGCCCTCGCGGAGCAATTTTCCCCAGCTTTCAAAGGAAGCCTTTGGGAATTGCAGCGCGCATGCGCGGTCGTCTTCCCGCCCGAGGGTGCCATCTTAGCCAGTCAGATGACATAGCTAAAAAAGACAGCATAAAAATTTGCAAAAAGAACATAAGCAGACGATTGCAACTCCAAGGGGAGGAGGGAGGGTAGTGAGGACTGATTCCTGCTGCTCCTGGAGAACACCTGTTACAGGTGAGTAACTACGCTTTCTCCAGGACCAAGCAGGAAGTCAGTCCTCACTTATGGGACTCCCAAGCTCAAGGCTACCGGAGACCCTAAGCACAAAAATGAGCTCCCTCTAGCTCAGCAGCACAGAAGGATAGAATCTTCGCTGAATTATCACCCACCGGTAGCCCACATCCGGGATGGAGGGTAGGAGTTGCTCAGACCTCAAAGAGATTACGGAGGACTGCCTGTCCGAAAGCACTGTCCCTACGGGACTCCCTCTCGAGACAGTAATGGACCGCAAAAGTCTGGCTCGAAGACCAAGTAGCGGCCCGGCAGATGTCTGCCAGCGGAACAGAGCGGAGGTAAGCCACTGACGTGGCCTTTGCCCGAACGCAATGAGCCGTGACTCGACTTTCTAAGGAGAGTCCGGCTGCCCCATAAGCCCAAGAGATACAGTCCGCAACCCAGATGGACAGAGTACGCTTGGAGACCGGGAGCCCCAATTTATTGGGGTCAAAAGACACAAAAAGCTGAGCAGCTTTACGGTGCTCCCGCGTACGGTCAAGGTAGAAGTTCAATGCCCTTCTACAGTCCAGGGTATGCAGGACCGCTTCAGCTCGGCTGGAGTGTGGTCTGGGAAAGAAGGTTGGAAGTACCACCTCCTGATTGATGTGAAAAGGGGAGACCACTTTAGGCAGAAATTTTGGGTGAGTCCGTAGGACTACCCTATTCTTGTAGAACCTAGTGTAAGGGGGATCAGACACGAGGGCCTGCAATTCACTTACGCGCCTAGCGGAAGTGAGGGCTATCAAGAACAGTGTTTTCCAAGACAGAAAACGTAGAGAACAGGTAGCCATAGGTTCAAAAGGCGGACAGGTGATCCGCTGCAAAACCACATTCAGGTCCCAGTCAGGCGCTGGCGGGCGCAGAGGTGGTTTAAGTAGAAGGAGACCTCGGAGAAACCTCGCTACGAGAGGGTCATTGGAGAGAGGTCTGCCGTCCACTGGCACATGATGTGCTGAAAGAGCACTGAGGTGAACTTTGACGGAGTTGGACTTAAGTCCCAGATTAGAGAGGTGCAGCAAGTACTGCAAGATCACCGACACCGGGCAGGAGAAGGGATCCTGAGACTGCTGGGTACACCAGACTGCAAAGCGACGCCATTCAAGGGCGTAGCATTTGCGGGTAGAGGGCCGTCGCGAAGCTAAGACGACCTCCTCCACCTCCGCCGGCAGGAGAAGGGGAGCAAGGACTACCCTCTCAGCAGCCAGGCCATAAGGTTGAGAGACCTGAGGTTGGGGTGCAGAAGGGACCCCTGATCCTGAGTGAGGAGATCCGGTTGTATCCCCAGAGGGATTGGGCCCTCCACCGCCAGTTGCAGCAGGAGTGGAAACCACGGCTGCCTGGGCCAGCGAGGGGCCACCAGGATCATGAAGGCTTTGTCTCGGAGAACCTTGAAAAGAGTCCGAGAGACCAGCGGGATGAGAGGGAAAGCGTACAGAAGGCTCCCCGACCACGAGATCAGAAAGGCGTCCGCCGCAACCCGAAGGGGGTGTGGCTGACGAGAGCAGAAGCGAGGAAGTTGCCGGTTGTGAGGACTGGCAAAGAGATCCACCGTGGGGAGACCCCACTTGAGGAAAAGCTTCTGAACTACCAAGGGATCCAGACGCCACTCGTGCGGCTGGAGGACCCTGCTGAGTTTGTCTGCAAGGCAATTTTCTTGGCCCGGGAGATAAACTGCCTTGAGGAGAATGCCGTGACTGACGGCCCAAGAGCAGAGCTTCTGTGCCTCCCGGCAGAGGAGGAAGGAGCCCGTGCCCCCCTGCTTGTTCACGTAGAACATGGCAACCTGATTGTCCGTCTGGACAAGGACGGACTGTTGGGAAGTCAGGTGGGAGAAGGCCTTGAGAGCGAGGCGGATCGCCCTGAGCTCCAGGAAGTTGATCTGCTGAGCAGACTCCCACGTGGTCCAGAGGCCCTGAGTACGTGCCTCTTGGCAATGTGCTCCCCAGCCCAGGAGGGATGCATCGGTGGTCAGCACCCGGGTCGGCTGAGGTGACTGGAAAGGCATTCCGAATATCAGGTTCGGCTGCCGGAGCCACCACCGGAGAGACGAGAGCAGCGGCTCGGAGACGCGCACTAGGTCTGCCAGGCCGCCTGTGGCTTGTCGCCACTGCTGGCGGAGACACCATTGAGCAGACCGCATGTTCAGGCGGGCATTGAGGGTCACATGGACAGTGGAAGCCATATGGCCGAGCAGTCTCAGGAAGCGCCTGGCGGAGACCAGGGGCTGGCTGCGAAAGCGGTCGGCTAGGTCCATGAGCCGTTGAGCCCTGTCGAGCGGTAGGTACGCTCGTGCCCGAGGAGTGTGCAGCCTTGCGCCGATGAACTCGAGATCCTGTGAGGGGAGCAAAGTGGACTTTGCGAAGTTTATGACAAAGCCCAAGTGCTGCAGCAGAGTCACCGTGCGGCACGTGGCGTTGGTGACCTCCTGAGCGGACGCTGCTCTGATGAGCCAGTCGTCGAGGTACGGAAAGACATAGAGGCCGTGAAGCCGGAGATGGGCCGCCACGACCGCGAGACATTTTGTGAAGACTCGCGGTGCGGAGGATAGGCCAAAGGGCAGTACTCTGTACTGGTAATGATTTCCTGCCACCACAAACCTTAGGTATTGGCGGTGGCTTGGGTGGATGAGGATGTGCGTGTAGGCATCCTTTAGATCCAAGGAGCATAGCCAATCTCCCTGCTGGAGGTAGGGCAGAAGGATTCCAAGGGTAAGCATTTTGAACTTCTCCCGCACAAGGAACTTGTTGAGGTTGCGCAAGTCCAGGATGGGTCTGAGGCCCCCTGTTCTCTTTGGTATCAGAAAATACCTTGAGTAAAAGCCTTGACCTCTCAGGTGGTGGGGCACCGGTTCCACCGCCTGTTCCTGCAGAAGACCTGCTAACTCCTGAAGGAGCAACTCCCTGTGCAGAGGGGGGCGCGAAGGTTCTCCCGGAAAATAGGAGGGAGGGACCTGATGGAAGTGGAGAAGGTAGCCTTCTCGCACGACCTGAAGTACCCAGGCATCTGCGGTGATGCTGGACCACCTGTGGCCGAAGTGAACCAGCCGGCCGCCGGTGCTGGGAGGAACCAGCGGGGGGGGAGAGGCTATGCTGAGCGAGTCAAAAACCCCCACCCTGCTGAGCAGGGGCTGGTGGTGCAGGCTTGGGGGCTTGCTGCCTACGGGACCCGTTACCCCGTCCCTTGGCCTGCTGGCCCTGTTGGGGAGCTGCAGGGGCCTGATAATGGGGGTACTGTTTGTAGGCAGCCGCCTTCCTCGGGTAAAAGGACTTTTTTCCCGAGCCCTTCTTTTTCTGGGAAGGGGCGGAGGTCTTCCTAGAAAGCCTGGTCCTGGTGAGAGTCTCAGTCTCAATTTGTGCAGCCTTTTCCGCCATGGGCTTGCCAAAGAGGTTTTCGCCTCGGCAGGGGACATCGACCAACTTGTCCTGTACCCAGGGCTCAAGATCCGACGACTGAAGCCAAGCCTGTCGGCGGGCACCGATGCCGGCTGCGGCCACTCTAGCCGAGGCCTCAAAGCCATCATAGGCTGCTCGGGACATGAACTTTGAGCATTCCCGAATGCCCGTGGACAAGGCTAGGAACCTCCGCAAGGGCTCCTCGGAGAGACCAGCGGAGAATCCGGCTAGCTCTTTAGCCAGATCCCGGAGATACATGCCCATGTAGAGCTGGTAAGTCTGGACACGACATGCGAGCATAGAGCCCTGGAAGCACTTCTTGCCAAGGCCATCCAGGTTACGGGCCTCCCTTCCAGGAGGCACCGAGGAGTGCATCTTCTGGCTCTTAAGACGATGCATGGCCGATTCCACTACCATGGAATGGTGTGGCAGCTGTGCCTTCTGAAAGCCAGGGCTCTTGCGGACCCGATAGATAGAATCGACCCGCTTGCTCAGGACCGGCGAGGAGGCCGGACTCTCCCACATGCGGAAGAGTAGTCGTTCCAGCATAGGAGGAACCGGCACAGTAAAGTGCTCCCTCGCGGGAGAGTCATACTGGAGGGCGTCGAGCTCTTCGGCTCGAGGCTCCTCCTCGGGATCCGCAGGGAAGGCCAAAGCCTTGGCCATATCCCTAACGAAGTCCGAGAACCGGGCATCCTCCGGGGGGGACTGCTTCCGAGGCTCGGACCCCGGTGAGTCCGATGGGACACACCGAGTCCGGAAAGAATCAGGTGACTCTTCCTCCTCAGACTCCCAGACCGACTCCGACGAGGACTCGGTGGGGTCGGCCCGGGCAGGATGCGGCGCCAGCCGCCCCGACGTCGAGGGAGTCGGCGTCGGCGACCTCGGTCCCGAACGGGAGGCCGAGGGTGACCTCGACCGAGGATCGACTCGAGTTCTCATTGACTCGAGGATCGGCTCGGTCTCCGGGGTCGACTTGGACGTCGACGTCCCGGCGGTCGGGGCAGCGGCGCCAGCGAGGCCAGCGAGCAGTGCCCGCTGCTGGTCCATGAAGGCAGACAGTCTGCTCTCCAAGGCCGTCAACCTGAGTCCGAGCTCAGGTGACCCAGCAGCCCCCGACTCGGGCCCCGACGGCGTCGGGCCCGACGTCGGCTGTCGCGGAGGCGAGTCCAGAAGGACTACAGGACTTACCCGGGCAGGCATCTCCGACTCCAGGCGAGGTCGCTTCGGGAGATGTTCCTTCTCCAAGGACCCGGGGCGGCTGTCGGGGCTATGCGACCTGGCCCTCGCGGAGCCAGGAGCGTCCACCGACGCCGCCCTCGCGGGTTTTTCCTTCCGACGATGGTCCCCGGAGGGAGAACCCCGGTCGGAGGAGCTCCGGCGACGGTCCGAGCTGGAGCCCTTTGACACGGAGGCCTCCGACGAGGTCCGGGTACGGCTGGGGTCAGCGAAGATTCTCTCGCGCTGATGCCGCCGACTTCTCAACGCCTTCGAGGACAGTTTGCTGCAGGGCCCACAGATCAGTTCCTCATGATCGGGGCCCAAGCAGCGGAGGCAAAAGTCGTGTGTGTCGGTTAGTGACATATTTCGGTCACACCGACCACACCGCTTAAAGCCACTGGCAGCCATCGGGGGAAAAAGGGCCCCTGCGAGGTCAAAGGACCGGGCTGCCAGGGAAAACGAAAATGAAAGCTGACTAAGTCAGAAAAACCGAAAAAACGCTAGAGGACTCGAGACCGGCGTCGCGAGTCCGGGCGGGAAAACGATCGGCGTCGAACCGAAAGAAAAAAGTATAAAATAAAGAGGAAAATCAACTTTTTCGCGGGGACAAGACGGGGACGTCTGCAGGGCTCCGCGGAAAAAAAGAAGACTGGCTAAGATGGCACCCTCGGGCGGGAAGACGACCGCGCATGCGCGCTGCAATTCCCAAAGGCTTTCTTTGAAAGCTGGGGAAAATTGCTCCGCGAGGGCTCCGTCGGCGCCGACGTCACCCATAAGTGAGGACTGACTTCCTGCTTGGTCCTGGAGAAACTGTGTTATGGTTTTCACTTTATTTTGAATATATCTTCTGCATCCACAGAAACCTCTCCCCTTGACAATGGGTGCAGAGAAGACGTAGGACATTCACCCACAGAACTCAATATATTTTTAAAAAATCTGATTCTGGTCATATCACTAACATACATTATCCAGTACCAGACATATTGGTAACTAATATAAAACCCTATAAAAGCCACCTAAAAACTACAAGAACAAATCTACCATACCATTCCAGCATAAACTTCCAAAACTCATACAAGAGGCCTACCCAGAAAAAAGCAGCACCATAAATACTGCAGCGGGCCCTAGAACATCCATACACCTATTTGAAAAGCTGAACAAGTCAAATTACTACAGTACAGTATAGACCCCTATGTACAAACTCTATGTTAACAGAACACCTCCTCAGTCACACACTCAGAACACAGATCCTCACCAAGTAGAGAGATCCTCACCAAGTAGAGTAACTACAATCTAAAGTAAAAATAAAAATATGTGGACAAAAATTAAACTGAAACCCCAAGAAGCCAGACTCCACAGACGAGGATGTTTCGAAGGCATCTCCGACTCTGAGGACCCGGCACGGCTATCGGGGCTAAGTGACCTGGCCCTCGAGGAACCAGGAGCGTCCACCAACGCCGCCCTCGCGGGTTTCTTCTTCCTATGATGTTCCCGGGCAGGAGACCCCCGCTCAGAGGAACTCCGACGATGCTCAGGACCGGAGTCCCGGGACGTCTAAGCCTCTGACGAGGTCCGGGCACGGCCGGACGCGGAGTCAGAGAAGATTCGTTCTCGCTGATACTGCCGACTCCTCAACGCTTTTGAGGACATTTTGCCACACGGACCACAGATCATCGGGTCATGATCGGGTCCGAGGCAGCGGAGGCAGCAGTCGTGTGTGTCGGTAAGAGACATAAGTTTCTTACACCGATCACACTTTTTAAACCCGCTGCCAGCCATCGGGGGGAAAAAGGGCCCCTGCGAGGTCAAAAGACAGGGCTGCCAGTGAAAAAAAGAAAAAATGGCGCGAACGCTAGTCACGAAGGACAAAAACCAAAAAATAACGAACGGACTCGATACCGGCGTATCGGGTCCGGGCGGGAAAAGGATCCGGCGTCGAACCGAGAAAAGAATAGTAAATAAAATCAACTTTTTCAGCGGCGATCACAAACAGCGTCTGTAGGGCTCCGCGGAAAAAAAGAAGACTGAGCAAGATGGCACCCTTGGGCGGGAAGGGGACCGCGCATGCGCGCTGCAATTCCCAAAGGCTTTCTTTGAAAGCTGGGGAAATTGCTCCGCGAGGGCTCCGTCGGCGCCGACGTCACCCATATGTGAGGACTGACTTCCTGCTTGGTCCTGGAGAAATAAGAGATGCAGGTCCCCATACTGTGTAAAATATAAAAATAGTGCAAAGTCCAATCACTAAATTGAAAATAAAATTATTTTTCTACCTTTGTCGTCTGACCATTTTATTCTCTGATCATGCTGGTCTTGATCTCAGGCTTCTGCTTTCCTGTCTTCTCTTAGTTCTCTTTCTATGGCCTATAATCCATCTGTCATTTCTTGTCTTTTATTTTGTTTTCTTCACTTCCTTCCATCAGCCTATTTCCAGTCCCAGTAACCCTTCTCAGTATCAGCCCCCTTTCCAGTCCTCCCCTCCCAGTACCTTCCAATGTCAACCCTCTTGCATTCTCAAGACTGCCACTGGTGTCCATTCCTTCCAGTTCTCCTCCTTACCATTGTCCAACCACTTCTAGTACAAATACTATTGCAGTTATCAGCTCACTTCCACTACCAATGACACTCCCCCACATGTCAGCTCCCTTCTGTCACCCTACCATCTGTCCATCCCCCTTCCAGTGCCAACCCCATGTGCCCCCTCCCTATTACCCGGCCACCTACCAGTCCCATCCCAAATGTCAGTTTCCTTCTAGTCCCACTCCAGTACCATCTCCAGGTGTCAGCTCCCTTCCATCCCCCTCCTCCCTTCCCTAGTGTCACCACCCTTTCAGTCCCCCTCAAGTACTATCCCTCAGGTATCAGCTCCCTTCCAGCTCCCTCCTTCCCCCCATGTGAGCTCCCTTCCAGCCCCCACCTTCCTGCCTTGTCAGCTCCCTTCCTGCTCCCACTTCCCCCCATGTTCCTGCCCCCATCTCCCTGCAGAGAACCACCAATCAGGACTCCAGTTCAACTGTTAAGTTTGGGAGTGCTGAAGGTGGGCCTGTGCCTGAGGGCCTCGCCAGAGGGCCCTTTAGCGGGGAACGGAGGCAGAGAACAATGATGGAAGCCTACAGCAGTGTGAACTATCACAAGTAAACTGTAAGTTTTCATGAAACAATTTATACATAACACTGCCCTTCTCATAAATTTTATTACAATCCCTTACTGAAGCACAGTAAATAAATTAGACTGCATATAATTTGAAATACTTTGAAAAACTATTGTATCAAATATTTTACTGTTAATCATTTATTCAACATGCATAGCTATATACCAATTCTGCAATGGTTCAAAAACAATCCATTTGATCGCCCATTCCACAACAATATATATAGGAGGCATAATAGACTACTTCAAATTAATTTATCAAGCACTACAAATCAAATAAAGATCAACAAAGTAAACATACATCCCTTGAAATGTGCTCTAATCAACGTACATTTCATAAGGAACAAATACCACATCATCACCGATTATATAGATGAAAGAGTTGTTACTCACCTGTAACAGGTGTTCTCCAGGAGCAGCAGGAATCAGTCCTCACATATGGGTGTCATCAGCGCCGATGAAGCCCCAGCGGAGCATTTCCCCAGCTTTCCATGAAAGCCTTTGGGAATGCTCACACGCATGCGCGGTTCCCTTCCCGCCTAAAGGTGCCATCTTACCTCAGTCAAATGACATAGCTAAGAACAGCACACAAAATTGTAAAAACAAACTATGTACAACTGCAACTCCAAGGGGAGGAGGGAGGGTTGTGAGGACTGATTCCTGCTGCTCCTGGAGAACACCTGTTACAGGTGAGTAACAACTCTTTCTCCAGGACCAAGCAGGAAGTCAGTCCTCACATATGGGTGACTCCCTAGCTCTGGGCTACCAGGAACCCAGGCTGAACAAGAGAACTCCCTCTAGTCACAGCATCAAAGAAAGGCTTTTCAAGGACACAACCTCCACCGGTAGCCCAACAGAGGGCAGGAGTTGCCTAAACCTCAAAGAGATTCCGGAGTACTGCTTGGCCAAAAGCACTGTCCCTACGGGACTCCCTCTCCAGACAGTAATGGGCCGCAAACGTCTGGCTTGAAGACCAAGTTGCAGCCCTGCAGATGTCTACCAAGGGCACAGAGCGGAGATGAGCCACTGAGGCAGCCATTGCCCTGACACGATGGGCCGTGACCCTACCCTGCAAAGGAAGGTCAGCCACCTTGTAAGCCCAGGTGATACAGTCTGCCACCCAGATGGACAAGGTACGCTTGGACACAGCCAACCCCAACTTATTGGGGTCAAAGGAGACGAAGAGCTGAGTAGCCCTTTTATGTCCCTGCGTACGGTCAAGGTAGAAGGATAAGGCCCTCCTACAGTCCAGGGTATGCAGCACTGCTTCAGCCTGGCTAGCATGAGGCCTAGGGAAGAATGTTGGAAGAACCACCTCCTGGATGAGGTGGAAAGAGGAGACAACCTTGGGGAGGAACTTTGGATGAGTCCTAAGGACTACCCTGTTCCTATAAATCCTGGTGTAAGGTCTATCACAGACCAGGGCCTGAAGCTCACTCACTCGTCTAGCTGAGGTGAGGGCTATCAGGAAGAGTGTCTTCCAGGAAAGGAAGCGTAGAGGGCAAGTAGCCATCGGTTCAAAAGGTGGGCGAGTCAGTTGCTGCAAGACCACATTCAGCTCCCACTCAGGAGCAGGACGACGGATGGGGGGCTTGAGCAAAAGCAAGCCCCTGAGAAAGCGGGACACCAAGGGGTGACCTGACAGAGAATGTCCCTCCACCAGTGAGTGGTGAGCTGCTAGAGCTGAGAGGTGGACCCGAACAGAATTGGACTTAAGTCCCTGATTTGATAAGTGCAGTAAGTACTGAAGCACTACTGGCACAGCACAGGAGAAAGGATACTCTGTACGTAGCTGACACCACACAGAAAACCTCTTCCATTTGAGGACATAGGTTTTCCTAGTGGACTGTTTCCTAGAGGCTAGGACAACCTCCTCAACTTCCTGAGGTAGGCCCCAGAGAGCCAAAACTACCCTTGCAGCCTCCAGGCCATCAAATTGAGAGCTTTGAGATTGGGGTGCAGAAGGGAACCCTGCTCCTGTGAGAGAAGGTTGGGTTGTAACCCCAGAGGTAGTGGGGAATCCACTGCCAGCTGAAGCAGAAGCGGAAACCAAAGCTGCCTCGGCCACCTGGCAGCTACCAGCAGGACCGAGGCCTTGTTCTTAAGAGTCCTGAAAAGAGTTTGGACCACCAAGGGCGTGGGAGGAAACGCATACAGGAGGCCCTGAGACCAGGGCATCAGAAAAGCATCTGGTGCTATTCTCAAAGGATGCGGCTGCTTGGAGCAGAACTTGGGCAGTTGCTTGTTCAGCGGACTGGCAAAGAGATCTATCCAAGGGAGACCCCACTTCAGGAAGATCTTCTGAACGACCAAGGTGTCAGCATACATCAGCATGACTCAGGTGTCATGGCTGCTCCCCAGACCTTGGATTTCAAGCAGCTTTGTTACTCTGGTGATTTCAGTCTCCAAAGGTAATAGGGCAGTTTACAAGACGAGATTAACTCTGACCCCCTGTCGATGTCAGTTTCAGGGCCTGTTGAGATGGGTCTGCAGCCCCTCCTTGCTAAATCAAGAATAGCAGACCTCAAAAGGAGGGGCTAGAGAAGATTGGTCTGCAGCCCCTCCTTGCTAGAAACAATAGCAGACCTCAAAGGGAGGTGCTAGAGAATTCACTATAAAGGACAGAAACACTTCCTCTTGCTCTCTCTCTTCCACTATTCATCGGACATGAAGGACAGGAGGCTCTGATAATCAATTCTCTTCACCCCTCCCCCCCTCTCTCTCTCTCTCTTCCTCTATTCATCGGACACACCTTGCCATGAGGCTCTTACCATCACTTCTCTTCACCCCTCCCCCACCTCTCTCTCTCTCTCTCCCTATTCTTCTTACTATGAGGCTCTGACCCACATGTGCTTGCCTCTCTCTCTCACACACACACAGATTCATTGAAGTAAACTGAAGCAGCTTTCTAACAATCTCCCACCTTTGTTCTGTACCTATGTAATAAGCCTATTTCTACATAAAGACCGGTATCCAAGCCACACCTGTTTGGTTGTCTTATTTGTGTTGCTTACCCTACTGTCTCTGTGAAATGAACCCAGGACCAAGCGGAGACTAGACTAGAAGATTACAAGCCCAGAAGATTACAAGATCAGAAGATTACATTTGGGGGCTCGTCTGGGAGCACCAAAGCAGCTGCACCAAGGCAGCTCAGCAGTATGATATGTGTGTAATTCCCTCAGAGGTGGCTGATATTCCGGTCTGGGCTCAAGACAAGTTAGATTGTGGGAAAATGCACACAGAAATACTGTTGGAAGGCGAGGATCCTCTACCACAGAAACAATACCCAGTACCTCATCAAGCTATAGAACCAGTGACTAAAATTGTGAAGATACTGGAGGAGAGGGGTCTGATTAGACCTATTTCTTCCACATGCAATTCACCAGCCTGGCCGATAGTTAAACCGGGGGGTTCCTTCAGGCTCACTATGGACTTCCGTGCCCTGAATCAAGTTTCAAAATCTGTAGTGCCCGTGGTAGCCTCATACCCTGAAATGATCTCTAAACTGAACCCCAAATGTAAATTTTTCTCTGTTTTAGACATATCCAATGGGTTTTGGAGTCTGCCCCTGGCCCTTGAATGCCAGTACAAAACAGCCTTTCAGTGGCTGAATAAATAATATGCATGGACTGTGCTCCCACAGGGATATAAGGATTCCCCCTCAATATTCCATAAATACATGCAGGAAGCCCTATTACTATTGTCTTGCAGAGATAATATAATTCAGTATGTAGATGACATTCTGATTCAGTCTGAGAATGAAGCCGTACACTGGAATCATGTAAGAGAAGTTTTAAAAGCCCTCTTACAAGCTGGTCTTAAAGTCAATCCTGCCAAGGCTCAACTGTGCAAATCACAGGTTTCCTTTTTAGGGGTTACTATTGGCCAGGATGGTAAATCTGTAGATTCTCAGAGGATAGAGCTGATACAGAAACTTCCACTTCCTACAGATCAGAAATCACTCCAGTCATTTCTAGGGCTCACTGGTTTCTGTCGTGACTCCATGCACAATTATGCTGAAGTGGCAGCTCCACTTTACTCCCTACTAAAAAGTAAAAGTTATGTTTGGGAGGAAGAGCATACAGAAGCTGTAACTAAATTAAAGCACATTCTGACTTCTGCTCCTGTTCTTGCACACCCAGATCACACACAACATTTTTTCCTGTACCCTGTAGTTGGAGAGAACAGTATAGGTGCAGCTTTAACACAACGTCTAGGAGGAGTAGATCGCCCTATTGCCTTCTGTTCCAGAGTTCTCAACTCTCCTGAACTCAAAATGGGAAACTGTGAAAAACATGTACTGGCTTCCTATGCTGCTATGCAGAAATTTATATATATCATTGGTGCTCAAACCACATACATATGCAGCCATCACACCCCCCTCAAATTCATTGTAGAAGGAAAGTTAGCATGTAGCAAGATTAGGACTGAGAGAATAGTCCAGTGGACTCTCATGTTGCAGGCACAGAATGTAAAGTTTGAATTGTTGAAAGAACCTAACGTGCAAGTGGCTGGAATCTTGCTGGAGGGGCAACCTCATGACTGTCAGTCCTCACCCAGTGCCCCTAAGCACATGATTTTAGGGAACTAGGACTAGACAAAATTTCACCTTTTCTTCCTATCAGGATTCACACCCAGAAATACAGATCATTTTAGATTCTGATTATGTCTTTAAAAGTGCCATTGCCCTGCTACCCTGGTGGCTGGCAAATAAATTTAAATCTACAGATGGGTCCACAGTGAAAAATTCATCACTGTGGACTATGGCACAAGAACTGAGTGAGAGGTTTCAGAGAGTACATTTAGTTAAAGTAAAGGCACATAGGAAGAAAGGCCCTTTAGTGAAAGGAAACACATTAGCAGACTTACTAGCCAAGGAAGCATGCCATGTAGGCCTCATATGGCCCTGGTATGAGCAGACACGCATGGTTGCTATTGCTACATGTTCCACAGATTACGATCAGATAATGCCACCAGATTACTTTGTC
The DNA here is from genome assembly GCA_033557465.1 of Ichthyophis bannanicus. Lineage (NCBI taxonomy): Eukaryota > Metazoa > Chordata > Amphibia > Gymnophiona > Ichthyophiidae > Ichthyophis > Ichthyophis bannanicus. The sequence continues at coordinate 934,860,658 of CM066034.1, forward strand.
AAAATACAAAAAAATTGCCCTAATTGTTGCAAATACTGATCTCCAAAATCCTAATTTATTGTATGATCAAAAATATGATCGAATATTTTTTAAAGTTTTACTATTTTGAAGATTTTTTATTATATCTATATACACACTTGGATACAGGTCTCAGAATGAATGGGGGAGGATAGCTACAGGCTACAGTGACTGAAAAGCCTGAGAAATTCCTGACCCCTTCCTTACATCAAGGACCTTTAAAATCCAATTTTTTCTTTACCTAAAATGCTTTTGTTATTTCAACAGCAGATTTGACAAAATTATGAGCTCTGCAGACTCTCTTCAATAAATGACTACTATCAAAGTATCCGTCGTCTTTACTATGATTTTTTTCAAAAAAGAGACTGATAGTTGTAAAGAATAAGTCCAAATTAATAATATCGCTTTTGAAGATAGAAAAAAAGCCAAACCAGTTCCACTCCTTCCTGAATCTTTTCCGTCATTAAATAGCTATAACATGTCAGGACCAAAACTTCTGGCTTTCAAAAATGACTTATCTGTATGTAGAGTGAAGAACAACCAAGTCTCTTTGTTCCCGACGCAGACTTCCAGCGTCCACCAGATTACTTTGTAGCACTGCAGACAAAGGACCCTGAGCTTTCCAATTTGAGGAAGCTTGTGCAGGACACCCCAGATAACCTATATCAGCACACACCCTTTCTCACACTCGCTATAGAGAAAGACATTCTATGTGCACAAAGAGAGGAAGGCTTGGTTATAGCTATCCCTAGAGCTCGAGGTAAAGAATGGATGCATTGGGTTCATGGTGCAGGTCCTATGGGACACCCTAAAGCAGAAGAAATGCAGATTATCCTCAATAGGATGGTATGGTGGCCAGAAATGAAACATGATATACAGGATCATGTTTCCTCCTGTGTAATCTGTGCTTCATTTGGGAGGCAACCTAAAAAGAGAAGGGGACAGTTAATGAGAGCACCTCCTTGTGGCCCATTTGAGAGATTGCAAATAGATCATGTCGGCCCTCTCCCATTAACAGCTAGGAAAAATAGATTTTTACTCACTGTTGTTGATTCCTTTTCTCATTGGGTAGAAGCATTCCCTGTCCCAGATCAAACTGCTCGAACCACTGCAGAAATCCTAACTATGCAATTTTTTACACGATGGGGCATTCCCAAGACTATTGATTCTGATAATGGTCCTGCATTTGTTTCTCAGCTCATCAAGGAATTGTTTGATTTTCTAGGCATAGAACAACAACTCCACATTCCGTACCATCCACAGGCAGCAGGGCAGGTAGAAAGAATGAATCAAACAATTAAGGCCAGTAGTATAATGGGTACACTACTTGTCAAACTGATTGACAGGTGAGATAAGGATGGCGGGAGCCAATCAGCGTTCATTTCCGGTGTATGTCCCGCCTTAGGCCACGCCCCCTCCCATAGAAGTGAATGGTGAGTTAGCCCCGCCCACTCCCGCCCCCAAAATGTTGACAGGTACCAATCAGCGCCCACTTCCGGTGTATGTTCCACCTTAGGCCACACCCCCTCCCATAAAAGTGAATGGTGAGTTAGCCCCACCCAGCCCGCCCCCAAAATGTTGACAGGTACCAATCAGCGCCCACTTCCGGTGTATGTCCCGCCTTAGGCCACGCCCCTCCCATAGAAGTGAATGGTGAGTTAGCCCCACCCAGTCCCACCCCCAGGCGTGGCCACCACCCCCCACTTGACACACCCCTGCCCCTGCCCCAAGGATGACATCATCCAATCAGCGTACACTTCCGGGGGGGTGTCATACGCACGCCACGCCCCACAATATGGCATTAGCCAATCAGCACCCACTTCCGGGTTTGTGCTACGCCCACAGCCTCCCACCCTCCTCCACGCCCCCTGCCTACATCATCGGAAATGGACTGTCCCTTTTTGCTAACATCAGCAGGGAGCAGTGTGACTGACTCCGGAAATGTGTTTTTGCTTCTGCTTAATACTGAAAAACAAAAATGCTTTTCTCTCTCCCACTGCCCCAGTTCTTATTTCTCACAAAAGATTCACGGCACAGAGAGACACAATTTTCTTTACAAATGCAATTGTTAGAGAAACCAGTGCTGTCCATGTGATAGAATTTTACTTTTAAGACCTCACTGTTAGAAGTATTCTGACAGACCTGTAGAGTTCAGACTGAAATACAGAGAGACCTGAGTTCAAATCCCCCTAATACAGCTATTTTTTTTGAGAGAGCTGAGTTCAAATCCAAATACTAATACAGCTATTTTTTAGTGGCTTTGAAAAAACCAATACAGAGAGACAAGCCTGTGGTAACACGTGATTGGTTGAAACAAGAGGTCTGTTCTGAGCATGCTCCAGGTGTTCTGAGCATGCTCCTGGTGTAAGGCTTTGTGTAAGGAGAACATTTTAACACAGAGTTTCAGAAAGGAAAAAATGGCTCTTTTTGGAACACCAAGCAAACTAGGATCAGCAGAGGTAAGAGAATGACTGACTCCGGAAATGTGTTTTACAAATGTTAAACCTCAATTAACACATCTTTTGTTAGAGAAACCAGGGCTGTCCATGTGATAGAATTTTGCTTTTAAGACCTCATGGTTAGAGAAATATTCTGGCAAACACAGTGTAAGTTCAGACTGAAATTCAGAGAGAGTTCAAATGTTTGTGCTTTCTCTGTACATATCAAAGGGAGGCATTTGATGTCATAGCCAGTCAAAGGGACTACACAAAACCTGATGAAATAAACACATTTAAATCTGTTATACAAACAACGGTGGCCTGTATTATCAAGAAATGCTGGCAGGGCGTTATGCATAGAGACAGTGCAGCGTGTGTAATACATGCTCCAGGGCAAAGACATCATGATTGTGTGACACAAGAAAATACATCAGAAAATCCATAAGATCGTTCTTTAAAAAAACACCAAGTTCTGTAAAAATTGACTTTTTATGAAAATGTATGTATTTCCAGAATCTATTAGTTGAACATACAGATGAACAAAAATTATATGTATGCCTTTTATTTTTTTTAAACTTGTAATGCTCAAATGAATTTCACAAGATGAAAACATTTTATTTGAAATAAAATATTTTGAACCTATGTGTGGTGTGTTTTAGGAATGCTTAGTTAATTAAACCTACAATGGTTTGTTTGGAAAAAAAATGGGGCCTCTAGGTGTGTCCTAAACAATAGGCCATAAGATAAGAATGTGCAGAACTCTGTCGTATAAGTAAAATCCACTTAAAACGTCTGGGAAATGGGTGGGAATGTGTATTAGCCACACACACAGATATATTGCATCTATTACAATGTACTGTCTGCGAAAAAAAAGGCATTGTGAATTAGCCAGGTCGTATGATAAGATTATGAGATCCAGTACATTTCAACAGCCAGAAAAAAATCACACAGTCTCTATAGCTTGTATCATCTGCAACTTTTTCTTCAGACATGGTGAGTAGATATGAGTCTTACTTTTTTTAAAAAATATTGTTGGCTATGTAATGTTTCTGTCTCTTATGATTGTCTTTTAAAAAAATAGGAGCAGAAAAAGTATGTCCGGTGGTTTTTAATTTTTCCAGCAGCTATGCTCTTTATAATGTGTCTCACAGTGTTTCAGAGGACAGCCTCAACCTTTCATCTTTTTTTATTTTAGACCAAGAAGATGACCAGCCTAATCAACAGATGGCACCTTACAGAAAACCAAAAGACAAGCAGAATCGTGAGTATTCCGGTTTTATCCAGATCCTAAATTTTAAGGCCACTGTAAAAGAAAAAAAGTATTAGCCCCAACGTTTTTCTTTTTCAGATTGAGAAAATGTTAGAAATCCAATGACTATGGGAGAGAAGTCTAACAGGCAAAGATCACACAGCAAAAGTTTTTCTGCTGGTGAATCTACACACGCCGGTACAGAATACGGAGGGCGTGGTGAAAGCCGTGTCTTTGATCACGGTGTTTCAGAGGACAGCGCAAATAATCATGCATTAGGCACCGCTGCAGAATCAGAACCAGTTAGCTATGTTCAGTTTGTGAAAAGGTGGGATCGTAAATTGGACAAGTTTAATGGTGTAATTTATTCAGAGGAATTTCGGTAAATCAGATCGCTAAACTCCTTCAGAGTCACAGAGAAATCCACGTTTGTGTTATATTCCGTGTTGTTGTAGTTGTCATAAGAAATCGGGGGTGGGGGAGCTCATAGGGTCTTAAAGACTATACCGTTTAGCCATATTATTCATAAGAAAAGGATGTATTTGATAGACTTGAACAACACTGATAATAGCCTGTGTTTTGCAGGTAGCCTCACAGCCCTCATGTCACAGGTAAAAATGACAGATGTCGAATTGTTAGAAGGTGCTAAAAAACTACATAATGAATTGGGATGGCCGGTACATAGAAAAGTCATGCTCGATGATGTAGCAATATTTGAAAAGCATTTAAAGAGCACAAAACGCGGCAGCAAGGACCATTACGAAGGCCCCACCTTTCCAACATATAACCCCGATCTTAGAATATTTACACTGGCTCCCGATTCAAAGCCGTATAGAATACAAAACTCTCTTAACCACATACAAAGCCATAATTAAAACAGCACCCCCGACCATAAATAACCTCATCAAAATAGAATCCACCCATAATCTCCAAAGGAGAGACCAGTTAAATAAACTAACAACCCCAAAAGAATTCATTAGGGCCAAAAATCCACAACCAAGAAAGCCTTCTCCCATGCAGCCCCCATCTTGTGGAACACAATCCCAATAGAATTAAGACAATTACCTGAAATCATGGAGTTTAGGAAAAAACTTAAAACACACCTATTCACAATGCACTATGGATCCGTGTCAAACTCACCACTCACCTCTCAGCTAGATAAAGGATAATCCTACTCCAGATAATACATTTTTCAACAAAGGAATGAAGTACTGTAACCATAAAACAATGTATTGAGGACACTTGTATCACAAATAACTCTGTATATAGTTATATCCTGTTCATCTGTACATAGTTCACTAATTGTTACCTGTAATTTCCAAGTTTCAAATTGTTATATGTAAAAACAGCTCGCTCTGTTTATTGTTGTTCTATGGGAACCGCATCTGATCAATGGAAGGAGCGGTATATAAAAAACCTGTTAATTAAATTAAATTAAATTAAAGATAAACATACGCGTTGTGCTTTTACACAAATTCATGGGTTTGTTTTAAGACATCAGACAGACCTGTGTTCCCTAAGACACTGTTCTTGTTGCAACACAATGACCATTTCTATGGTATAACCGATGTCAAAAATTACTATGGGAAGCGCAACTTCTGTAGTTACTGTCAGAAACCATACAGTCACGATCATAATTGCACACTATGGTGCCGTCTTTGTTTGACACTAACGTGTGCGAATAATGTTGGTGTACAACAGAGATGCCCTAATTGCAAACTCTTTTGTCGTTCTAAAGAGTGTTTAGATAGACACGTGGATCTGGCTCTGAAAAAAGAAGTGGCATGTTTATCTAAGATACTGTGCCAGAAATGTGAGTCTTATGTGGACAAGAAACTTAAGTGCAAGGGCCGTCATTGTAAACTATGTCGCGAGCCCCTAACCGGGGATGGCGTCCACTTATGTTTTATGACCCCTATTGGTAAAACTGAAACATCTGAAAAGTATATTTTTATGATTGTGAATGTATGCAAGAAACAGGCTGGCATGTCCCTAATTACATATATGCGACGGACTTAAATGATGAAAGAAACTGGGAATTCAAGGGTCTCGAATGTATTTCTGCCTTTATACAGATTTTTTGTGACAAAAAATTTAAAGGTTACACCTTCATAGCCCATAATTCCAAAGGTTATGACGGATATTTTGTTCTTAAACAACTGCTTAAGGAAAAGATGGACACGGGGCTGTTGGTTCAAGGTGCTAAACTTTTACAAATTACCGTTGAACCTCTGACTATCCGTTTTATAGACTCTCTAAATTTCCTGCCTATGAAACTTAGCAAACTTCCACAAGCCATGGGTTTTACAGGCAGCAAGGGGTACTTTCCACACTTTTTTAATACGCTGGAAAATCAAAATTATGTGGGCCCCATGCTGGGTGTTGAACATTACGGTGTGAGTAACATGTTGCCTGAAGAAAAAGATGAATTTTTACAATGGTACAAGGACAATCAGCATAAAACTTTTATTTTGCAAAAAGAGCTGGCTTATTACTGCCAGCAGGATGTATCTATTTTGCGTCAGGCCTGTGTTCTCTACCGAGCTGAAATCATGAAAATGACAGAGAAAAGAAGTGATTGTAGAACAGGGTGACATCTCAGAAATTCAAACAAGGTGTTTAGACCCTTTCCAATATATAACCCTTGCATCTGTATGTATGGCTATGTTCAGATTCATGTTTTTAGAACCCAAGACTGTGGCACTCATCCCACCAGATAACTATCGCCGGCAGACAAAGAGATATTCATCCCCCTCTATTCAATGGCTGATGTATGTGGAGGCCAAAGAAAATATACAGATCACATATGCTCTGAAAGGTGGTGAAAAAAAGGTGGGGGCTTATTTTCTTGATGGCTATGCCGTGATCAGTGGGGTAGAAACAGCTTTTGAATTTAATGGTTGTTTTCACCACGGCTGTCCGAGCTGTTATAACGATAAAGACCAGAATCCTGTAGCAGCCACGACCTATGGTTTTCTTTATTACAAAACACAGCTAAAAGCTGCATTCCTGGAAAGCCGTGGGTTCAAGGTCATAAGTCTATGGGGGCACGAGTGGAAGCGGATGGTAAAAGAAAATGACGGGGGGCTGCGCAGATTTCCTGGCTGACTCCGCATTACCACAACCTCTGACGAGATGCCCTTTTCGGGGGTAGAACAAATGCCATTTGTCTGTACCACAAAACAAGGCCTGGGGAAAAAATACACTACTATGATTTTACCAGCCTATACACCCTTTTGTCAATAAAACAAAGGAATATCCAATAGGCCATCCAAAAATCATTTATGACAAATTTGGTCCCCCTACAAAGTACTTTGGTTTTATAAAAGCAAAAGTATATCCCCCACGAAAGCTCTTTTTCCCCGGTGTTTCCCATACAGTTGGGCGGTAAGCTTATGTTTCCACTGTGTCACACGTGTGCTGACACACGGCAACAGGAAATGTGTGCCCACACGGACGAGGAGAGAGCTTTTGTGGGGACTTGGTGTATGGTGGAGATGAAGTTAGCCATTGCAAAAGGGTATGTGGTTGTTGAAATCTATGAAATCTGGCATTTCGAGCAAAAATCTGATCATCTCTTTTTTTTTTTTTTTTTTATTGTGCTTTTTTAGTCATTACAACAACCAAAACGAGAAAGGAAAAACAGTGTACACTTGGAAAACAAATAATTAACACTATATACAGCCAATAAATGGACAACAAGAAATAATCAACAAGGGACACTGTGTAGCCCACATTACGGAAGCGAACTGTACCAAAGTAAGGAAAATAATAAAACTAATTAAGAAAACAAGGCCTTTTTAGGCCAACCAAATGGAGGCTATTTCACATTGTAGACTGTTTTGCCGGTCAGAGAGAAATTTTTCCAAGTGTGAGACATCCATGAAGATGTAAGAAGCACCCTCATAGTTAATCACACACTTACATGGAAAACGTAAGAAAAATGTAGCACCCAATGCCAAGACCCGGGGCTTAAAGGTCAAAAACTGCCGCCGGCGGAGTTGGGTGCTATGTGTAACGTCGGGAAAAACGTTAATCAATTGACCACAGAACTTAGTAGCCTTAGCTTTAAAAAAGGTTTTGAGAATACGTTGTTTCACTAACATAGATGAAAAGGTCACTAGTAATGTGGACCGTTGAGTAATTATATCTAGGGAATCCTCCAGGAAAGCAGTCAGATTAGACATAGATGGTACAATCTCATCAAACGCCCCTTCCTCAGAGGCAACCTTCTTAGATCTGGAGGGCACATAATAAATCTGAGTAACATCGATAGGATCAGAGATAGTTAACACTTCCTTAAAGTATTTGTCCAAGAGAATTTTGGCAGAAAGAAGAGATGAAAAAGGAAAGTTATCTGATCATCTCTTTTCCGAATACATCAAAATGCGCCTCCGTCAAAAACAAGAGGCTTCTGGCTATCCTCGATGGTGCAATGATACTGAAAAACAAAATGTGAACATAGCTGATTTCTTTAGAAAAGAGGGTGTGTGTGTTTGCGTGCAGACCAGATTAATGTAAACCCTGCTAAGCGTCAAATAGCAAAACTTTTCTTAAATTCCCTGGGGGGTAAATTTGGTCAAAGAACAAACCTGCCTACCACAAGCATTCACTAGTTTGAAAGATCTAGTTTTGGACTACAAGCCTGGGGCAGCAGATTTATCCCAGAAAAAGATAGGAGTACAGCAACCTGGTATTATAAGAAACAAAAAAGGGTTGGACAATGGAGACTGGTGTGATTAAAAAAACATAAAAGGTTGCTGTACTCCTATCTTTTTCTGGGATAAAACTAAATTTAATTTAATAGGTGTAGAATTTAATTTAATTAATGCAGAAAATTAATGCCGAAATTAATGCAGGAGAGGCAATTATGTTCTCAATGAGCCCTCCCCTCCCCCAATCCGCTATTAAGCAAATCAAACAGCAAATTTAAACAAATAAGGAGAATTAAAACAAAACCAGCAAGTTTACATCCCCCAAGTGCTTGCTGTTTGCCGCTCCTCTCCTCAGTGTGCTGTCCGGCACGAGGAAACCAGCCATCCTCCGCTGGATTCCACGTGGGTTGGCCGCGGCCACGTGGAGTTCAGACCGGCGGACGGAGGCTCTACTCATGCCGCCGGTCGTCGTGCCCTACGCCGAATTCGGTGATCGCTTCTCGACTCTGGAGCCGCCTCAAGCACCCAGCCGCTCCGGGGGCTTCGGTGCGAGGCAGGGAAGGCCTCGCACCGGAGTGGAGTGGAGGAGTGGCCTAGTGGTTGGGGCAAGGTACTTCAGGCCGGAAGGTCGGGGGTTCAAATCCCACGAGGACAGTAACCTTGGGCCGGAAGGACTGGGGTTTCTAGTCCCACAGGTGCTCCTTGTGGTCTTGGGCAAGCCACTTAACCCTCCATAGCCCATGTTCCCTGTAAAATAGTTATCTCCAAGTTATAATGCCCTGTTCAATGTAATTTCAGTTTGTTCAATGTAAACCGCACTGATGCAGAATAGCGCGGTATATAAGAGAATGTAAATAAATTTAAAAAAATAAAAATAAATAAAAGGCCACAGGGAAAGTCGCGGCGCCGCCTCACGTGCTCAGCCACCCGAAGGGCTTCGGCGCGAGGTGGGGCAGGCCACTGGAAAGGACATCGGGGTGCCGGCCGACTGAGCTAGCGAGGGAAGACTCCTCCGGTCCTCCTCGCTGCTGCAGGTAATCCTCCTCTGGGCCGGGAGATCGGGCACTCAGAGAGAGAGAGAGATGGGAAGGGGGGGGGGGGAGGGAGGAGTAGGAGCTAAAAATTCAAAGGCACAGAGCTAAAATAAAGAGGAAAACAAAGGTTAAAATTAAAGCAAATTCAAAGTAAATGAAAGTAAAATTTTTTTAAAAGGGAAATAATTAAAAACAGGACTCCCGTAAGCTCTCTGGTTTACTGGAACCCTCCAGCTGCTTGGAGGCTGAGAATACTGGTGTCTGTGGGTGGTGCCAGTGGTATTTATACTGCACCATCATCAAAATGATGATGGGCTCAGCCTCCAAGCTGCTGGAAGGGGTGCACAACCCAGAAGAAAGGGACTGGACTGGAGAGACGATAAGGAACAAGGAGCTTGGAACAGGGTCCAATGGGGATCATGTAGCATGCAGTGTTTTAATCAGACCAACTGACTATCTTTTGTCACTAAAGCAGGGGTCACCAACCTGCGGCCCGTGGGCCGGAGGTCCGTTCCTGCGGCCCGCGAGGCTCTACCCCGGTTAACATTACGTGCGGCCCGCCAAGGATTCCCGCCATTGTATCTGCGGCCCGCGGCATGTTCGGCGGGTTCAACGGCACGTGACCGGTTTCCCAAGAGCAGCACGCAAATTAGAGGACCAATCAGCAATAAGGCTTAAACTTTGATTCTGTTTTTGCAGCTATCGATAGAATTCCTGTTCTCTTTTTTCCCATGGCTTCCCCCACGAACAAGCAGCGCAAGCTCAGCGATGAGAACCGCGGCTTCAACCCTGAGTGGAACAAGCTCTTCTTCACGCTGCACAAGGATCGTGCACTGTGTGTCATCTGTCAGAAGACCGTTGGCGTTCTGAAGGACTACAATGTGAAGCGCCACTTCGAGTCCGTTCACCCAGAGTACGCCAAGATGGATGCAGTCAAGAAGAAGCAGGAGTTTACCCGCATGTCGTCTGCGCTCCAACGCCAGTCCGCTCTCTTTGTGAAGAGCGTGACAGCCGCCCAGACAGCAGCCACCAGCAACACCACAGCTAGCTACCGCGTTGCCTACCTCGCCGCAACTCGTCTCAAGCCCTTCACCGACGGCGAATTCGTAAAGGACTGTGTACTCGCCATCGCCGACGAAGTGTGCCCTGAGAAGAAGGTGGTCTTCGAGAAGGTCAGCCAGTCTGCCCCGACCCTCACTCGCCGCGTCAAAGATATGAAGGACGACGTCTTGACACCTTGAAGCAGCGCTTCCGTGACTGTCGGCACTTCGCGATTGCCTGGGATGAGTCGACAGATGTGAAGGATACCGCTCAGCTGGCGATCTACTTCCGTGGCGTCACAGACTCCTTCGACGTCATCGAGGAGTTCGCTCAGCTTGTGCCGATGAACGGAACCACCACTGGCGCTGATGTGTTGGCAGCTGTGCTCTCCTGGATCAAGGACTTTGAACTTGACTTGTCGCGTCTGTGTGGTGTCACCACTGACGGCGCCCCTACCATGTTGGGGAAGAAGAACGGCTTTGCCTCGCTTCTTGTGAAGCACGTGCGCGACCTCGGCCACAAGCAGGATATCAAGACATTGCACTGCATCGTCCACCAAGAAGCCCTTTGTGCCAAGTCTGCAACCATCGCTGAGGTCATGTCTGTCATTGTGAAGGCTGTGAACTTGGTGCTGTCGCACGCATTGAATCATCGCCAGTTCAAGGACTTGCTCGCAGAGGCTGACGCACAGTATGGCGATCTGCTGTACTACTGTGAGGTGCGTTGGCTCAGCCGTGGGAAGATGCTTCAGCGTGCCTACGAGTTGAGAGAGGAGCTGGCGTCTTTCCTCGAAGCCAAGGGATTCGACTTCCCGCAGCTGCGTGATCCTCAGTGGTGCCAGGATTTAGCGTTCCTTGTCGACCTGACAGCTCACATGAATCAGCTCAACACCCAACTGCAAGGCAAAGAGCTCCTCGTCTCAGACATGGTCGCCAAGGTCACGGCCTTTCAAGTGAAGCTAATGCTGTGGGAAAAGCAGCTGCGAGCACGCAACTTCGCACACTTTGCGCAGCTCGCCGCACTGACGCCTTCGGCTGCTGCTCGCCGTTACGCATCCACCATCCGTCATCTCAAGACGGAGTTTGAGGCTCGTTTCCAAGACTTCACCAAGCACTCGCAAGACTTTGCCCTCTTCAGTGCCCCCTTCGAGATGAACCCCACCGACGTGCCCTCTGACCTTCAAATGGACTTGATCGAACTGCAGTGTGACGACGTACAGAAGTCACGCTTCATGGCTATGGGCCCTGTCGCATTTTGGAAGACACAGGCGGCCACCCACCCGTCCATGGCCGCCAACGCACGCAAGGTCGCTGCTCTCTTTGGCTCAACCTACTGCTGCGAACAGCTGTTCAGCCGAATGAAATTGATAAAGTCATCCACGCGCTCGCAGCTCACCGACGACCACCTGCAAGCGTCCCTTCTCCTGTCAGTGTCATCTATGAAGCCGGACTTTAAGCGTTTGTCTGCTAGCATGAATCATCAGCCATCTCATTAAATTCAATAAAGGTGATCAGCCATTGTTTTCATAATTTTGCGTTTGTTGTTTTTTTTCGCGGGGGCGGGGAGAAGGGGGTGCGGCCCGCGAGGCTCCCGGTAGTCGGCTGTGCGGCCCGCGGCCCTCTGGAGGTTGGTGACCACTGCACTAAAGGAACTCTTCCATTCTCACATTGGCCATATATAAACATTTATATATGAGAAAAATAACTAGCAAAGGCAGCTACCTCCACAATTCCAGCTCCCCCCATCACACACAAAAAAAGCAATTATAAACAATCAATCATCGGGACTCGTGCAGAGACTCACCCCCTGCTTGCAGCTTCTGCTGACAGAACAAATCAAGAGAAAAGCGTGACCGCGTGAAGTCAGCTCCTCCTACCATCTGCCACATTAGCACACCTCGGTGCAACCATTTAAAGCCCCGACTCAGGCATGCCCACACCTGGCGAACCATGACAAAGGGCCCCTTAGATGTGGCCCTTAGAGTAGACCAAAGAGGGATCACTGCTGCAGATCAGCAGATAAAGGGAAGTGTCCTTCACACACTGACCAGCTAACTATTGCTGCCACATCCAAGACTACTACGCTCCTAACATACAAACCTGAACAGCACGCCGAACTGACAAGTATAGTTTACTTAAGCCCATCGTGCACACCACGCTGATACACAGCATGCCCTCTATTCATCCTACTGTGCATAGCATCTATAATAGTGCTAGTAAAGACCACACAAATACACTACTATGGAGCCATTCATACTCTGACAATTGAGGAACATGTTTATGTTTGCCTTTATTTGATATAATGCAATATCTGCAAGCAAGCAATGCGGTTTAAAATAAAATAAAATGGAAACAAGTAAAGGAATGCCAAACTTCAACAACAGGAAAGGCAAGTATAGAAAGAACAATAGAGTGGGAAGGATCTGGATACTGGGAAAGAGAAGGGAGAGGTGAGGGGGTTGGCTGTGTCAACCTGTCTTCATGGAAAGCATAGTTACTCACCTGTAACAGGTGATCTCCGGGAACAGCAGGAATTTAGTCCTCACATATGGGTATCGTCGGTACCGACGGAGCCTGCGCGGGAATGCTCCCCAGCATCTAATTAGGAAGCCTTTGGGAGCCTGCATGCTGCCTTCCCGCCTTTCCCAACTGCCTCTCTCCAGTCGAGTTTTAGAGCTGAGACAAAGAGAGAGAGCGAGGGAAAGGAAAAGAGAGAGATAGAGAGATACAACTCCTAGGGGAGGTGGGTGGGTTGTGAGGACTAAATTCCTGCTGTTTCCGGAGATCACCTGTTACAGGTGAGTAACTATGCTATCTCCAGGAACATGGAGGAATGTAGTCCTCACATACGGGGACTCCCTAGCTTTAGATGCCAGGGAGAGACCCCAGAAAGTGTGTGCCCCTGTGAAAGGGCTCCACTTCCCCCCATGGATCTCTGGCATCCAACCAGGGATGGCAGGTACGAGTTGATTAGGTATGGAACAGGGGCCCTTTGTCATGGCTCGCCAGGTGTGGGCATGCCTGAGTCAGGGCTTTAAATGGTTGCACCGAGGTGTGCTAATGTGGCAGATGGTAGAAGGAGCTGACTCCACGCGGTCACGGTTTTCTCTTGATTTGTTCCGTCAGCAGAAGCTGCAAGCAGGGGGTGAGTCTCTGCACGAGTCCCGATGATTGTTTATAATTGCTTTAACAAAAACTTAAAACTAAGATGCAGACAGCAGTCCAGCAGCGGGATGGGTGCTTTCCAGTCTTTTGCATTGAGTGTCAGATGTATGATTTTCTCCCAGTTGGTGAGAGGTCTTACGTGTGCACTAGGTGCAAGGAGCTCTTTGCTCTCAGGGAACGAGTCCGTTCTCTAGAGGCTAGAGTAGCAGACTTGGAAAACATAAGAAAGACAGAGAGGTACATAGACAAGACCTACAGGGATATAGTCCTGAAGTCCCACCTCCAGTCTGGCAACATCCCTGTTGCCATGGAGGAGAGAGGTCATGTGACAGGAGAGCATCACCCTGGTGTGGCAGGAAGTGATCCTCTAACTAGGACCTGTCCTCCAGGTGATGTAAAGCACAGTTACTTACCTGTAACAGGTGATCTCTGGGAACAGCAGGAATAGTCCTCACATATGGGTACGTCGGTACCGACGGAGCCTGCGCGGGAAAGCTCCCCAGCTTCCCAGAAGGAAAGCTTTTGGGGCTTCCCACAGCGCATGCGCGCTGCCTTCCTGACCAACTCTCCTCAGTTCGAGTTTAAAGCTGAGACAATAGAGAAAGAAAAGGAAAGAGAAAGAGATACAACTCCTAGGGGAGGTGGGTGGGTTGTGAGGACTATTCCTGCTGTTCCCAGAGATCACCTGTTACAGGTAAGTAACTGTGCTATCTCCAGGAACAAGCAGGAATGAGTCCTCACATATGGGGACTCCCTAGCTGAGATGCCTGGGAGATCCCCCTGCAAGGGCTCTTCATCTTCCTATGGATCTCAGGCATCCATTGAGGGAAGGTGGGGAGGAGTTGCTTAAGAATGGAACAGGTGTTTGAGGACAGCCTGACCAAATAAGGCATCCCGGCGGGAGTCCTTATCCAAGCAGTAATGGGCTGTGAAGGTATGAACCGAGGCCCATGTGGCTGCTCGACAGATCTGATCGATGGAGACAGAGTGAAGGTGAGCCATAGAGGCGGCCATGGCTCTCACATTATGAGCTGTGACATGGCCTTCCAGAGAAATGTTTTTACTCTGGTAAGCAAAAGAAATACACTGAGCAATCCAATTGGAAAGTGTTCTTTTTGAGACTGGAAGTCCCAAATGAGAAGGATCGAAAGCAACAAAAAGTTGGGAAGACTTTCGATGTGGCTGAGTTCTGTGAAGGTAAAAGGCAAGAGCTCTTTTACAATCTAGAGTATGAAGGTTCCGCTCCGCACTGGATGCGTGAGGAGCTGGAAAAAAGACAGGTAGATATTTATTTATTTATTTATAGACTCTTATATACCGCACTATTAGGCATCAGCGCGGTTCACAAAAAACAGTGAGATACACAATTCAACAGTACTTTGTGTTTACAGAAAACAGGAGAATATAACTCGGATAACAGGGTATATAATTAATAAACATAGTCATAATATCATCATGGCTTCAGTTTTGTGTGTATGTGGTCTGTGGGGTATCTGTATTGTATGTGTATGAGTGGAAGGTCTGTGGGTTGGTTGAGATGTCTTTATTGTTTACTGGATAAGATAAAAGGAAGAGGTAGTGTTTCAAAGCTTTGCGAAACTGCAAAAGGTCTGGTATTGCTCGGATGTTTTGAGGGAGGCTATTCCAACACCTTGGTGCACAGAATAAAAAGGCCCTGTCTGAAGTAGTTTTGGTACACTGTGATATTGATTTAGGGACTAACAGAGTATTGAGTGTTACTGACCTTCTGTCTCTATTGAGGGGTGGTGTTTGGATCAAGTCTGATATTGATGAAGATGAGAGTTCTTTGAAGGCTTTGAATGTAATTAGTAAAATTTTGAAAGTGAGTCTACTTTGAATTGGGAGCCAATGAAGATGTTTTAGAATAGGTGAGATATGGTCTTTCCGGGAAGCTCCATGAAGGACTCTAGCTGCAGCATTCATAGCCATTTGAAGTGGGTGTAAGGTGGTTTGTGGAAGACCTTGTAAAATTGAGTTCGCATAATCAAAATGAGGTATGATTAGCGCCTGATAGATGGTTCTAAAATCGTCTGGCTCTAGCAAGGATCGAAGGTGTCTAAGGGAGCGTATTTTGTGATATACTGCTCTTACAATATTACTAATATGTGCTTTCATATCTAATTTCTGGTCTAAAGTGACACCGAGGTATCTGATGGTGGTCTTGGTCTGGAGGTTAGCATCATTCACTTTCAAAAAGGATGGAGCAGTGAAATTTTGGTTACGTGTAATAAATAACACCTCCGTTTTCTTGTGTTGGATCCTTAGATTTTGGGATTGTAGCCAGTTGGATACTTCATTTATGCAGTTAGTTAATGGATTGAGATCAGGGTTCTCAGTTGTAAAAGGAAAATATAAAAGTACATCATCCGCGTATATCATGCAGTTAACTCTAAAGGATCGAATCAGGTTACAGATAGGCTGCATGTATATTAAAACATAAGGGCGGAAAAGGGATGAGCCTTGAGGGACCCCTTGTTTTTGATGAAACTGATCTGATGAAGTATCGTTGGATCGTACTTGTTGCCATCTGTCAGAAAGGTAGGATCTACACCACTCAAGTGCTTTATCAGTAATTCCCTTCCCTTTGAGACGCTCAAGGAGGCGTTCATGGCTAACAGAATCAAAAGCGGCTGCGATATCAAGAAAAACAAGGACGAACCCTTGGCGGATGTTATCAATTCCTGATAATAAGCTGCTGAACAGAGTAGTTAGAAGCGTTTCCACACCGTGGAATTCTCTGAAACCGTGCTGGCATGAGTCCAGTGGGGCGTTAAGATCTATATGATCCTGAATTTGTTTTTGTACTTCTTTTTCCAAAATTTTTGCTAGTAATGGAATACTTGAAATAGGTCTATATGATTCTGGTTTAAGAGGGTCAAGTTTGTTGTTTTTTAGTAATGGCCTTATGGATGTTTGCTTAAGGGTACGAGGGAAAGTTCCTGTTGTAAATGATTGAATCATGAGTCTGGATATGATGGGACTGAGATCAGCTCGTAGATCTTTGATCCAGAACGCAGGGCAAGGATCAGTATGAGCGGTGGTGGTCATGTTTATGCAAGCAATGGTGTCTTCGATTTGTCGTTTAGATGGTATTGAGAAGATAGTGAGTAGAGTTTGATCTACTGGAACTGGAACTATGTTAGGAGCCGAGTTATTGTCAATTTGGCAGAGTTTGGATTGTAGATAGTTAGCAAATATTTGAGGGTGGATTTCATATTTAAGTTGTGAGGCAGGTTCATTTGTCAAACGCTTAACTATGGCAAACAGGTCATGAGGTTTGTTCAGAGATCTTTTTAAAGTGACTGCATGGTGACGTCTCATTGATTCAGTAACTGCCATGCGATGAGATGTGAGATGTTGGATATATACAGCTCTGTCAACTTCAGAGTGTGAGTGTCGCCATCATCTTTCAAGTTTCCTTAGGGTTGTGCGCGAGGCCTTCAGCTCAGATGACTTGTCCTAAGGACTACCTTATCATGATGGAATCTTGTATAAGGAGGATTAGCCACTAAGGCTTGCAGTTCATTGATGCGGCGAGCTGAAGTGACTGCAATGAGGAAAACAACCTTCCAAGAAAGAAACTTTAAGGTGATAGAGACTAAAGGTTCAAAAGGTGACTTCATAAGCTGACCAAGAACAAAATTTAAGTCCCATGCCACCAGAGGAGGCCTAATGGGAGGTTTAGTTAAAGTTAGGCCTCTCATGAATCTAGCAATAAGAGGATGAGAGGAAATAGGTTGTCCATTGAGAGGTTTGAGGGATGCTGCAATAGCACTCAAATGGACTCTTACTGAATTCGTTTTAAGGCCTGCATTGGAGAGATGCAGGAGATATTCCAATAGGGAATTCACAGGAAGAGCAAAAGGGTCAAGACCCTTCTGAGCACACCAAATTGAAAATCTTTTCCATTTAAAAGCATAAGAACGCCTTGTAGAAGGTTTCCTGGAAGCATGGAGGATATCCTTCACTTGTTGTGAGACATTTAAGTCCTGAAGGTCTAGGCCTTCAGTAACCATGCTCTGAGGTGGAGGGACTTGGGGTTTGGGTGCCACAAAGTCCCTTCCTCCTGAGACAGAAGATCTGGAGCAGCTCCCAGGTCCAGGGAGGGCCCCTGGGAGAGATGCAGAAGTAGAGGGAACCACACTTGGCGTGGAGCTATAAGGATCATAGATCCGTGATCCCTCTGCAGTTTGAACAGAGTCTTGGGAATCAAAGGAATGGGTGGAAAGGCATATAGGAGGCCCTGACCCCAATGAAGGAGGAAGGCATCCCTGGCCTGAACCCCCTGACACGGAGTTCTGGAACAGAACCGGGGAAGTTTGGCATTCCACGGACTTGCAAAGAGGTCTATGTCCGGGGTTCCCCATTTCTGAAAGATTCTGAGTACCTGATCCATGTGCAGGGACCACTCGTGTGGAAGCAGAACTCGGCTGAGTCTGTCTGCCCAAGAGTTTTGAATTCCTGGGAGATATACTGCCAGAAGATGGATTTGATGCTCTCTGGCGAAGGCCCACAGTCTGAGAGCTTTGTTGCAAAGCGACAGAGAGCCAGTCCCTCCTTGTTTGTTTATGTAGAACATGGCTACTTGATTGTCGGTATGAACAAGGACTGTCATGTTGCATAGGAGGGTAAGAAAGACCTTGAGAGCAAGGAAAATTGCTCGAAGTTCCAGAAGGTTGATATGAAGGGCGGTCTCTTGTGGAGACCAAAGGCCTTGAGTTGACAGGTCTTGAAGATGAGCTCCCCATCCTGTTTGGGAGGCATCTGTGGTGAGGGTTGCTTGGGGTAGTAAAGGTTGGAAGGGGGACCCCAGCAACAGATTTTGAGTGGATATCCACCACTGGAGAGATCAAAAGAGACGTTTGGAGGTTTTTATTTGGTCTGAGAGAGCTCCTAATGCCTGGGTCCACTGGGTGGACAGAGTCCATTGAGCTGCTCTCATATGCAGGCGAGCATAGGGCACCACATGGACTGTGGATGCCATGTGGCCTAGCAGTTGTAACATCTCTCTGGCAGTCAAGTGGCTTCTGGACTGAATCTGAGAGGCCAAGTGCACTAGCCGGTGGCAACGTGCCTGGGGAAGATAGGCCCTTGCTGTGGTGGTATCTAGCCAGGCCCCTATGAATTCTAGGGATTGAGTAGGGGTGAGCTGAGACTTTGGCAGATTGATGACAAGTCCCAGATACTGCAGAATGCAGATGGTGTGATCCAGGGAAGTCTGAGCCTGAGACTGAGATGGAGCTCGGATGAGCCAGTCGTCTAGGTATGGGAAGACAAAGATTCCCTGAGTGCGTAGAAATGCAGCCACTACTGACATGCATTTTGTGAACACTCTTGGAGCAGAGGCTAGACCGAAGGGGAGTACTCTGTACTGGAAATGTTTTCCCTGGAACAGAAATCGAAGGAATTTTCTGTGGGATGGATGGATGAGTATATGTGTGTACGCATCCTTTAGGTCTAGAGAACAAAGCCAGTCCTGACTCTGTAGGTATGGAAGGAGAGTTCCCAGAGAGATCATCTTGAATTTCTCCTTGCATAGAAATTTGTTTAATTCTCTCAGATCTAGGATGGGTCTGTGTCCTCCTGTTTTCTTTGGTATAAGAAAACAGGGGGAGAAGAACCCTGAGCCCTGTTGGAGGAGAGGAACCTGTTCTATTGCCCCTTGGGCAAGCAGGGTATTCACTTCCTGATCCAACAGGTGTAGGAGAGATGGGGGAGAGATGAAATGTCTCACCCTGGGATAGAGAGGAAGGCTGGAAAAATGCAGTTTGTAGCCCTCTCTGATGATAGAGAGGGTCCACTGCTCTGATGTTATTTGCTCCCATCTGGGAGCAAAATGAGCTAACCTTCCTGGAATGGAGAGGGGCTCTGGTTGCTGCAGAGCCAGAAAGGGTATGTTCTCTAGAAGTAAGTCAAAACCCCTGAGGGGGTTGGGACTATTGAAGCGTAGCAGCCCCCACAGGTTTTGTTCTGGCCTGTTTAGCTTGCTGACGTTTAGGAGCAAAGCGAACTTGAGAAGACGACTGGCCAGTATTGGTACCAAATCTAGTCTTTTTGTAGAAAGATTTCTTAAAAGACTTCTTTTTGGCAGGGAGAGAAGTAGACTTAGAGAGTCTATCCAAAGCAGCATTCTCTGCATCCATCTGAATGGCTTTGACTTGCCACTCTTTGCCAAACAGATTCTCACCTGTACAAGGCAAATTGCCTAGGCCATCTTGCACCCAGGATTCGAGGTCAGAGGCCTGGAGCCAAGCAATTCGACGAGCAGCTATAGCTATGCCAGATGCTCTGCTAGCATCTTCAAAGGAGTCAAAGGCAGCCCTATTGGAGAACTTTGACACATCCTGGATATGCTTTAAAAGAAGCAGGAACTCCTCTTTTCTATCCTCTGGAATAAAGGGGAGAAAATCTTGTACTTTAAGAGCAAGCTCCTTTAGAAACATGCCCATATAGAGGCTGTATGAGTTGATTCTGGCAATAAGCATACTAGCCTGAAAGATTTTCCTGCCAAAAGCATCCAAAGTCCTACATTCTCTTCCTGGAGGGGTAGAAGATTGCCTTTTGGTACTCTATCTTTTTCATAGCAGACTTCACCACGATGGAATGGTGAGGAAGCTGAGTTTTTTGAAAACCAGGAGAAGGAGGGACCCGATACATGGTGTCCAACCGACGAGAATGTGGAGATATGGTAAGAGGAGCCTCCCATAAATCCATCATGTGTTCTTGGAGAATATTATGAATGGGTAAGGTGACTGCCTCTTTGGGAACCTTAGAGTATCCTAAAATGTCTAATTTTTGTGCTCTAGGTTCTTTTTCAGAGGATACTGTAATAGAGAGTCCTTTGGCAACTTCTAGAATGAAGTCCTGAAAGGACAAGTCCTCTGAAGGAGACATTCTTCTCTTTGGGGAAGAGGGCTCCTCAGGAAGAATAAGGGATGCTTCATCAGAATCATCTGAGGTATCGGCATCCTCAGAAGACTCGAAGTATCGCCTATTTGCTTCCAGAGACCGATACGCGTACCGACCAGTATCGACATCGGGCGTACCGGGAACCGGGTCGGTATCGAGAAAATCTCCGGAACCGAGAACCGGAACCGGCTTTCTACTAGAAGTAGATGCTCTGGGTACCGGTATCGGTCGTGGTACCGGAACCGGGGTCGGAACCGACGGTTGCAGTACCGAGGGCGTTGCAGCATTAATGAAAGCCATTATGGCCTGCTGCATGGATTGTACAGTAGTACCCATAGACGCCACAACTGCCTGGATGTCGGTACCGGTCTGAGCCGGTACCCCAGAGCAGTCTAACAGGTGATCGGTCGAGGCCGTGCCATCGATGTCAACCTGTAACCCCATAGGAGGAGCTTTGGAAGCCGGAGCTTCCCGCCGGGGTTGTTTGGCTGGGGCAGGGTCCTCAGGGTCGAACCCAAGGGCCTCTCGCTGCTTAGAGGGAGATTTGCCCTTTGAGGACCTGCCTGAAGTATGTTTGGTTACCTGAGATCCATCCGGAGAGGAAGACCTGGAGGATGCTGATGCTGGATTATCTGAAGAAAACAGCACATGGAATTTAGCTGCTCGGTTCTGTAAGCCACGTTTGGACATCAGAGAGCAGGAAGGACAATCTGATATAGAGTGGTCAGGTCCCAAACATTTAAGACACCATTCATGGGTGTCTGTGACTGAAATAGTACAGAACACTTGGTGCATTTTTTAAAACCAGAAGTTGGCTTCTCCATGAGGGAGAATTTGTGAAGGCCTGTAGGCCGCACAAACACACACACCAAGTGAAGAGAAAATAAAATAACAAAATTTTAATTTTTTTTTTGAAAATAAAAGAAAAAAAGACTGGCGGTACCGGCTCGGAATCGGGGAAGGCAGACACGCGGTCAAAGAAACAAATTAAAATAATAATTTCTTCAGCGGTGACAGGAACACGACCTGCTGGCTCCGCGGAAAAAGAGAAACTGAGGAGAGTTGGTCAGGAAGGCGGGAAGGCAGCACGCATGCGCTTTGGGAAGCCCCAAAAGCTTTCCTTCTGGGAAGCTGGGGAGCTTTCCCGCGCAGTCTCCGTCGGTACCGATGTACCCATATGTGAAGACTCATTCCTGCTTGTTCCTGGAGATAACCCTCTCGCACCGAGGAAGTTTCTCCAGGGCCATGTGCCCATGAGGGAAGGGTTAGGACAGCCGTTATAGTTGGTGATTCGATCATTAGGCATGTAGATAGCTGGGTGGCTGGTGGACGTGAGGATCGCCTGGTAACATGCCTGCCTGGTGCGAAGGTAGCGGACCTCACGCGCCACCTATATAAGGTCTTAGATAATGCTGGGGAGGAGTCTGCTGTCTTGGTACATGTCGGTACCAATGACACAGGAAAATGTGGTAGGGAGGCTCTGGAGGCTAAATTTAGGCTTTTAGGTAGGAAGTTGAAATCCAGAACTTCCAGGGTAGCGTTCTCCAAAATTCTTCCCGTTCCACGTGCAGGACCCAAAAGGCAGGCAGAGCTCCGGAGTCTCAAAGCGTGGATGAGACAATGGTGCAAGGATGAGAGGTTAGGATTTGTTAGGAACTGGGGTACATTCTGGGAAAAAGAGGGGTTCTTCCGAAGGGATGGGCTTCACCTTAACCAGGATGGAACCAGGCTGCTGGCATTAACCTTTAAAAAGGAGATAGAGCAGCTTTTAAACTAGATAATAGGGGAAAGCCGACAGTCGCCCAAGAGCGGATGGTTCGGAAGAATGTATCCTTGAAGGATACTACCAAAAGCAGAGAGGTTCCAAAAAAGAGTAAAGTAGCCCAAATGCCCTCGAGTATGGAGCAGACACAGCTTAAAGATCCCAAATTACCCATGTCTACCAATAGCCAAATTAATATGAATAAAATACAGTCTCTAAAATGCTTGTATGTAAATGCTAGAAGTCTAAAAAATAAGATGGGAGAGTTAGAATATATAGCACTAAATGAGATGTTAGATGTGATTGGAATATCAGAGACATGGTGGAAGGAGGACAACCAGTGGGACACTGTGATACCTGGGTACAAACTATATCGTAATGATAGAGCTGATCAAATTGGTGGAGGGGTTGCGCTCTATGTTAGAGAGGGCATTGAGTCAGAAAGGATTAAAGTTTTGCAGGAAACAAAATTTGCTGTAGAATCTCTATGGATTGAAATTCCATGTAAAAAGGGGAAGGCGATAGCGGTGGGGGTGTACTATCGACCGCCTGGCCAGAATGAACAAATGGATGATGAAATGTTCAAAGAAATCAAGGAAGCTAACAAAAGTTACAGCACGGTAATAATGGGCGATTTCAATTACCCCGGTATCGACTGGGTCAGTGTCACGGCAGGACATGCTAGGGAGATAAAGTTCCTAGATGACATTAACGACTGCTTCTTGGAGCAGCTGGTTCATGAACCGACCAGAGGGGAAGCCATATTAGACCTAGTCCTTAGTGGAACACCAGATCTAGTGCAAGAGAATAAGGGTGTTGGGGCCACTTGGCAACAGTGATCATAGCATGATCGCCTTTGATTTAATTAGTGGAGGAGGGATAATAAGGAAATCCACAGTACTACCTTTTAACTTTCGAAAGGGAGACTATGATAAAATGAGGAAAATAGTTAAGAAAAAACTAAAAGGAGCAGTTGCAAAGGTTAAAGACTTACATCAAGCTTGGGGGGTGTTGAAAAATACTATCTTGGAAGCCCAGACCAGCTATATTCCACGCTTTAAGAAAAGTGGAAGGAAGTCCAAAAAACTGCCAGCATGGTTTAAAGGTGAGGTCAGAGAGGCTGTTGTTGCCAAAAAAGCATCTTTCAGGAAATGGAAAAAAGAGCCAAATGATGAAACCTGGAAACAGCACAAGCACTGGCAGGTCAAATGCAAGGCACTGATAAAGAAGGCAAAGGGAGAATTTGAGAAGAAGCTTGCTGCGGAAGCAAAAACACGAAATAAAGATTTTTTCAAGTACATTCGTAGCAAAAAACCTGTGAGAGAGTCAGCTGGACCATTAGATGAGAGAGGAGTTAAAGGAGCACTAAGAGGCGACAAGGTGATAGCGGAGAGACTGAATGAATTCTTTGCTTCGGTCTTTACTGAGGAAGATGTAGGGATGTTACCCATGACTGATGTGGTATTTAAAGGTGCGGAAGAATTGAAGGAAATATCGATACATCGGGAAGATGTATTACAACTATTAGATAAAATGAAGAGTAGCAAATCACCTGGGCCAGATGGTATACATCCAAGGGTGTTGAAAGAACTGAAATATGAGATTGCAGACCTGCTATTAGTAATCTGTGAACTATCATTAAAATCATCTCTAATACCTGAAGATTGGCGGATCGCCAATGTAACACCAATTTTTAAAAAGGGTTTGAGGGGTGATCTGGAAAACTACAGACCGGTGAGCCTCATGTCAGTACCAGGAAAAATGGTAGAAACCATCATAAAGAATAAAATTACTCAGCATGTAGATAGTCATGGCCTAAAGGGAGACAGCCAACATGGCTTTAGACAAGGAAGATCTTGTCTTACTAATCTGTTATGTTTTTTGAAAGTGTAAATAAACAGGTGGACAAAGGTGAGTCAGTTGATATAGTGTATCTGGACTTTCAGAAAGCCTTTGACAAGGTCCCTCATCAGAGACTTTTGGCAAAACTAAAGAGTCATGGGATAGGAGGCAGTGTACTACTGTGGATCAGGAACTGGTTAAAAGATAGAAAGCAGAGGGTTGGGCTAAATGGCCAATTTTCCCAATGGAGAAAGGTGAATAGTGGTGTACCCAAGGGATCTGTGCTGGGTCCGCTGCTTTTTGACATATTCATAAATGACCTGGAAAGTGGAATAACTATGGTTACACGATGCAAGGTTCCACATTAGGAACCACCACCCAGGAAAAAGATTTAGGCGTCATTGTGGATAACATGTTAAAACCCTTGGCCAGTGTGCAGCGGCGACCAAGAGAGCAAATAGAATGCTAGGTATCATAAGGAAAGGAATGGAAAATAAAACAAAAGATATTATAATGCCTCTATACCGTTCCATGGTGAGACCGCACCTTGCAGATTGTGTGCAATTCTGGTCACCGTATGTTAAAAAGGATATAGCGTTATTAGAAAAGGTTCAGAGAAGAGCCACCAAAATGGTAAAGGGGGTGGAAGGATACTCCTATGAAGGAAGGCTAAAAAGGTTAGGGCTCTTTAACCTGGAAAAGAGACGGCTGAGGGGAGATATGATAGAAATCTATAAATTAATGAACCGAGTGGAACGGGTAAACGTATATCGACTGTTTACGTTATCAGAATATAGAAAGACTAGGGGACATGCAATGAAGCTACAGGGTAAACTATTTAAGACTAATAAAAGAAAATATTTTTTCACTCAACGTGTAATCAAACTCTGGAATTTGTATTAGAAGCAATTGCTTCTATGAGCGGCCTCTCAAAGGTTAAAGAAAGTCAGACAAAATTCCTGTTCTAGGCTACTCAAGAATATACATGAGTCTTCTAGAACCTAACTGGCTATTATCAAAGTTTATTCCAAACTTTGCAAGCATTGTAATGCCACTTACCAAACTAGTTAGAAAATTCAGCCCTAAGTACAGTGGTCATAATAATGCATATAGACCTTCATGAAACTTAAAATGAAGCAATGCCAGGAACCTATCTTCTATAATGTGGACTCAGATAACGAATTCATTATGCAGATATGGGTCTGGAAGTCGTCCTAATAAAAGATATTGAACTGGAGAAACACTCAATCCTGTATTTATTTTATTTCCATTTCCAGGTGATTTATGAATATGATAAGTAGCAGGCCTGGCAAAACACTTTTCAAGGGGATGATTACACTAACAGAAAGGGATTGCCTTGCAACGAAGTGTGCACTGGAGACAAATTATGTATAAGGCAAATCCCTTTGTCCTATTAACAAGCTCTGCTCTGCTACAATGGATTAATACAATGAAAGATACAAACACTTTAAAATCAGTCAAGAGCTACTTGTAGTCATATGACATTAGGATGAGATACACACCATAGAAAAATAACTTAAATGCATCTCTCTCTTCTAGAGAAAGATGTGTGGAGAAATCAGATGCCCAACAAATGTTTAGGAACATTCTTCATGCGTGAGGAGATATGTAATGGAGTTTTCACTCTAAACAGCCGAAACACTAGAAGATGTACCAGGGGTGGTGTGTGTGTGTGTGTTTTTAAGGATGCAAGTGTGGAACCTTCACACGTACCTGACAAACTGGGTTAAGTTGCAGTTTCCGTCTGAGGAATTTTTCAACATGCCCAATTGTCGCTTCCCCTGAAACTCGCACAAATTTCTTCTCCAAGGGCTAAAAAGGGAAAGCAAGTTAATTTATGTTAGAAAGTAATAAATGAAAAAGCTTTCTACCATTACACCTATAAAGGATAACATTTATTAAATTGTTGCTGACATTACTGAGAGAATATATCTTTCCCCGCATGTCTGTAGAAAAGTCAGCTTCACAAAGAAACAGCAAATTATGACAGACAAAAGCCAAAATGCTTTGGCCACGAAAGCAGCTGTTCTAAACTAATTTAAGGCTGCTGAAAACAGAAATCATAATGAAAATGGCTGATTAGGTCTAGTTGCTAAGATATATGCTATTAATTAGTCATCAAGGGCCATTAACTGTGTATTATGCAACATTTGCGTGAGATTGCATAAAACTTGCAACCAATAGAAATATCTGTCCAAAACCAGATGATGCAATCAGTATTTAAATTTGTATCACTTGACAGTATAAATCTTAAGGTGTATTAGTCACAGAAAAATTAACAATTATTTTGCATTATTTTATGCCGAAAGGTCAATCACTGCGTATTCGGCGATGCATCGCACTTGTGTTAATAATGCAGATAATTTCTGCTATATTTGTGGTGAAGTGACTTTTACATCACAAAAACGGAATATGACTGTGGTGGTTAAGATGTCAGGCAATGGATGCAATTTGTAAACGGGGGTGCTTGTTGTGAAAGTTCCACAATCTTGGCAAAGACAGGAAATTACTTGATTTGCAAAGGATTGTGGGTGTTGTAGTTCAATCACACAAAACCAGCCGTTCAACAAGAATAAAAGAATTGTAGTTGCTCGAGTGTAAAGCAGAAAACAGATTTTATTTTTGGGGAGTTATTCCCTCGCACAGATATGCTTGGTAACATCAACAGGATAATTTCTTCAGGAATTGTATTCAGGAAACAAAACAAATAAGGCAACTGAATTACTTATGCAACAACTTAGTAAAGACCTTGATGGAACAGAAAAGGTCTTTCTTCTAGCCCCTGCTAATAAACTTTAGCAGTGCTGGAATGAAAAATAAACCCAAAAGAAAAATTCTCTTTATCAAAAAAACAGCTCTCTTTCTTTCACACAGTGAAGACGTTTTTTTCTAAAGTCCCACGTGCACTTGTGCCTTGCTCTAATCACAGGTGCTTAACCAGCTGCAAACCACTGCTGGTCCACTCTCCACGTGGCTCCAACTTTCCCCAAAGCTTTCTCTCAAAGAAACTTTTCTGGGAAGCTAAAAAAACAGTACAGTTCCTTTTGGTGTTTGATTCTTATCTGAGGATTACTTTAGAACAGCAGCCTAGAAAGAGAGCAATCCATGCATTCCACTTTCTCATTTGATATTTCCCCTTGCTCTTGAAATATCATAGGATCACTTTCATACACTGGCTCAGAGGAATTCTCTAACTGATCTCTATCAGGATAGAAACTGTTTCCCTGCTGTCTTCCTTGTGCAAAGCTAGGGAACAGATCAGAGTTCATACCTGAGATCACGTTGTCATTAGGTTTCCTCTCTGGGTATTTTGGCCAGTAGGTAACAAAGCTTCTGTGCCAAGCTCTCCAGTTAGAATCTCTGGACTTTAGGTCTCTTTTCCCATACCTCCTTAAATAGATATTAGAGCTCCTTCTTTCTGTAGATGCAGCAGTCTCCTTTACAGGTGCTGTCTGGGGGTTCCTGGCTGTATATCTCCAAGCCTCTGGTTTCTTCCAGTCCAATGAAGAATGCTTGCCCCAGGAATCTCTCCCAGCATATGTACTGCCTTGGGCTCCTTTCTTAGACCTCCTGGACGTCTTGCTGTTCTTCCTTCTGTTCAAGCTCCGTCTCTCCTTCTCTTGCCGTCCTTGCCACCATTGCTCTCTGTGTTCTCTTTGCTCCTGCTGTCTGTCTGATGCATTTCTCCTAGCTTTAAAGTGCCTAGATGGACACTCCACCCTAGCACAGTCCAGGTGTTCTGAATCAAGCCCTGCCCTAGGAGATGGGTGATTAGGGATTACATCATTGCTTCTCTGATTAGGCACACGTTTCCCTATTTCAGCTCTCCTAGAGGCTTTCTGTAAACCAGTGCATTCTGGGTCTGGTAGTCTTTTAGGTAAACACTCTGTTTTAGTGCTTTTACCAGCCAGCACAGGTTGCTTATTCAGAGCCAATTCACCTCTTGTATTATTTCTTCCTGAACTATGATAAGCTTCCTTATCACAAATTCCAATGATCTGGAGAGAGCCCATGGATCATGTCAGCAATTGCTACTTCTGCATGGTTCCTCCAATTCAGAAAGGCATATCCAGAAAGAGTAAGTGGACTGTGCAATATCCAAACATTCCATGTGCAATACACCCAGTGCCTCATGGAGAAGGGTTGCCGATTTCCAAAATGTCAGAAGCATTATCATTAGAATCAAAGAAGGTGATCTTGCTGCATGCAACAACGTAAAAGGTTTAATGGCAGCTCTCAATATCAATTACAGTGCAGATGATTGGAGGCTCTTCATTGATTCATCCAAAGCAAGTCTTAAAGCTGTACTGCTGCATAATGGCAACTTGCTACCATCAATTCCTATTGGCCATGCAGCCTTTATGAAAGAGACTTATGACAATATGAAACAACTTTTGAAATGTATAAACTATGATCAACATCTATGGTCAATCTGTGGTGACTTCAAAGTGGTCGCCCTCTTGCTTGGTCTTCAGGGTGGATACACCAAGTACTGCTGCTTCCTGTGTGAATGGGATAGTCGTGCTAGAGATTGTCATTTTGTCAAAAGGAACTGGCCACTCCATCAGTCACTGGATCCTGGAAGCAAAAATGTTCTGTTTCCAGCACTTGTAGACAGCAACAAGATTTCGATGTCTTCCTTGCACATCAAGTTGGGACTAATGAAAAACTTTGTCAAGGCGATAGATAAAACTAATCCTGCTTTCAGGTATCTTAGTGGTAAATTTCCTAGACTGAGTGATGCCAAAGTTAAGGAAGGAGTTTTTGTTGGCCCTCAGATTTGTGCACTTCTTCAAGATGACAAATTTCTATGTTTATTGCGTGGAAAGGAAAAGGCTGCATGGATAGCATTTGAATCAAACAACATTTTCTTGAAACAACAAAGCAAATAATTACCAAGAGATTGTTCAAGATCTTCTGAAGGCATACAAAAACCTTGGTTGAAACATGTCCTTTAAGATTCATTTTCTACACGCTCATCTAGATTTTTTCCCACAAAATTGTGGAGCAGTAAGTGATGAACATGGAGAACGATTTCACCAAGACATTGCAGCCATGGAAAAGAGGTATCAGGGTAAATGGAGTCCATCAATGCATGCAGACTACTGCTGGACAGTGACAAGGGATATTCCATTGCTTCAGTACAAGAAACAGATCAGGAAGAGTCATGAAGCCACTGAATGAGAACGAAACTTGCTAGAATGTACTTAAAAATGTTCTTAATGAAAGTTAAATTGCAGATATAATTACTCCTCGGTTTCTTCTAAGTACGTTTATGAACTTTATTTTATAAAAACATGCTTGTTATTGTGCAAAAAGTTTCATTTGTAATAAGATTTTGATTTACATCTAAGGATTTAGGCTCAATTTTCACCATACATAGTGGTAAAATGTTGAAGAATTTACATATCATAGAAATAGGAGCTAATTGACCAATTTCACTATCATATTTGAATTCAGCGTATCAAATTCATTAAGAAACAGCACATTTAATTTCTGAAGCAAACAATTTTTGAAAATTTGTAGAACAGTGCAACCCTAAGGCCTGTCCAGTTTGTCCATCCACATCTACTGCTCAGTTCTACAATTGCTTTCATTCTGTTGGCACTAGACAAAGCTTAATGCCAAAGAAAGCAAAACTCAGATCGGGTTTAGCAGTACTTCCTCAAACCATTAGTAACAGTTACGAAGCAGAAGATGGTTAACCTTCTTGTGTGTGTGTGTATGTTTTTTTTTAATAGTGAAGATTCCCTAAGCACACTGTGAAATATTTTGCACAGTACCATGTCAATTAATGATGCTACATAAATGTTGCTCAAGGAATCACACTGAAAAATGTTTTAAATTTTTATTTGAGTGAATATATGCAATGCAGCAATTTAATACAAAGCACTTGAGATGAAATAAAGTCAAATACATTTCAGTGCACAGTGCTCACTTTTTTTTTTTAAACCTTTATCATCAAAGAAAAGGTAGCTACTCACTTGTAGCAGGTATTCTCTGGGGACAGCAGGAAATCATCCTCAAGTATGGGTGACATCATCTGATGCAGCCCACGCAGGAGAAATACCCAGCTGTTTCTCAAAGCTTTTGTGAGTCTCCTCTGCGCATGCGTGCCATCTTCCCGCCTGCCACTGCTGCACCATTTTACCTCAGTCTGATAGTACAGCTATAGAAGACGACAATTTCTAGGGGAGGTAGGAGGGTTGTGAAGACTTTTTTCTGCTGTTCATGGAGAACACCTGCTACAGATAACCTTTTCTCTATGGAAAAGCAGGAAATAAGTCTTCACATATGGGACTCTCTAGCTATAGGCATCTATTATCTATATATCTATCTATATGAAAAGGCCCTGTTGCCAGAAAACAAAAATACAAAATTTGTTGCCCCTGCTGGACTACACTTTTACCCCTTTTTTGTTTAAGGTATTTTTTTTAAAGGAGCCTGAATATACAATAATGGCCCTAGAGGGGATGGAGTTGGATTCAAATCCCCAAACAGATTCTGTAGTACTGATAGGCCGAAGTTACTGTTGCATCAGGAATCCCCCTCCAGACAGTAGTGAGATGTGAATGTGTGGACTGATGCCATGTTGCAGCTTTGCAAATCTCTTCCATGGAGACCGAGCACAAGTGGGCTACCAACATAGTGTGCAGCGGTGGCCAAGAGAGCAAATAGAATGCTAGGTATCATACGAAAAGGAATGGAAAATTAAACAAAGGATATTATAATGCCTCTGTATCGTTCCATGGTGCGACCGCACCTTGAATATTGTGTGCAATTCTGGTCGCCGTATCTTAAATAGCGTTATTATAAAAGGTACAGAGAAGAACCACCAAAATGGTAAAGGGGATGGAAGGATACTCCTATGAAAAGAGGCTAAAAAGGTTAGGGCTCTTCAACCTGGAAAAGAGACGGCTGAGGGGAGATATGATAGAGGTCTATAAATTAATGAATGGAGTGCAATGGGTAAACATAGATCATTTGTTTACGTCACCAGATAATAAAAAAAGACTAGGGGACATGCAATGAAGCTACAGGGTAAGCTATTTAAGACTAATAAGAGAATATATTTTTTCACTCAATGTGTAATCAAACTCTGGAATTCGTTACCGGAGGATGTAGTAAATGCTGTTAGTGTAGCTGGGTTTAAAAAAAGGTTTGGACAAGTTCATGGAGGAAAGGTCCATAAACCATTATTAAAAGGGACCCAGGATATCACTGCTTGACCCAATAGAAGCATTGAGGAACCTCTGTCTTTTGGGGAGACTGCTAGGTACTTATGACCTAGCTTGGCCACTGCTGGAAACAGGATACTGGGCTTGATGAACCTTGGTCTGACCCAGTATAGCATATCTTATGTTCTTATGTTTTCAAGGCTTAGACCTGCCTGGGCATAAGCGAAAGAGATGCAGTCTGCTAGCCAAACTGAAAGTGAGCTTATGGAGACTGAATCCCTAGCTTATTGGGGTCAAAAGAAACAAAGCTGGATGGACTTCTATAGCTTTTGTCTACTCCAAGTAGAAGGACAAGGGTCGTTTGCAGTCCAACATGCGCAGTGCAGATTACGCTTTATGAACATGTGGTTTTGGGAAAAATGGTAGAACAACTGACTGATGGAAGACGAAAATCGACAAGACGTTTGGAAGGTATTTGGGATGAGTACAGAGGACCACTCTATTATGATGGAATTTAGTATAAGATAGATGAGCTACTAGACGTTGAAGTTTGCTCACTCTGTGAGCGAAAGTGACCATCACCAAGAACAGAACTTTCCAGATCAAGAACTTCAGAGGACAAGAACAGAGTGGTCCAAAAGGAGCTTTCATTAGCTGCGCAAGAACCACATTGAGGTCCCAAGACATTGTGGGAGGTTTATAGGAAGGCTTCAACAGGAGCAAACCCCATATAAAGCAAACAACTAAAGGCTATACAGAGATGCTTCTTCCCTCTATACCTCGATGGCAAGCTCCAATTGCTTCGAGGTGAACTCTAACAGAGTTGAACTTAAGTCCAGACTCAGAGAGGTTTAGAAGGTACTCCAGCAGTTTTTGTGTGGGACAGGAAAAGGAATCTAGGGAACGGCCTTCACTGGCTGTCAGGTCTAGCTCAGACAAAGAGTAGTTACTCACCTGTAACAGGTGTTCTCCAAGAGCAGCAGGAATCAGTCCTCACATATGGGTGACATCGACGTCGATGGAGCCCTGCGGAGCATTTCCCCAGCTTTCCATGAAAGCCTTTGGGAATGCAGGCACCCATGCACGGTCCCCTTCCCGCCTAAAGGTGCCATCTTGCTCAGTCTGATGACATAGCTAAAAAACAGCACATAAAAATGTAAAAATAAACTATGTACAACTGCAACTCCCAGGGGAGGAGGGAGGGTTGTGAGGACTGATTCCTGCTGCTCCTGGAGAACACCTGTTACAGGTGAGTAACTACTCTTTCTCCAGGACCAAGCAGGAAGTCAGTCCTCACATATGGGTGACTCCCTAGCTCTGGGCTACCAGGAACCCAGGCTGAACAAGAGAACTCCCTCTAGTCCCAACATCAAAGAAAGGCTTTTCACTGAAAGAACCTCCACCGGTAGCCCAACAGAGGGCTGGAGTTGCCTAAACCTCAAAGAGAATGCGGAGTACTGCCTGGCCAAAAGCACTGTCCCTATGGGACTCCCTCTCCAGACAGTAATGGGCTGCAAAAGTCTGGCTTGAAGACCAAGTTGCAGCCCTGCAGATGTCTACCAACGGTACAGAGTGGAGATGAGCCACTGAGGCAGCCATTGCCCTAACACGATGGGCCGTGACCCGACCCTGCAAAGGAAGGTCAGCCGCCCTGTAAGCCCAGGTGATACAGTCAGCCACCCAGATGGACAAGGTACGCTTGGACACAGCTAACTCCAAATTATTAAGGTCAAAAGATATGAAGAGCTGAGTAGCCCTTCTATGCCCCTGCGTACGGTCAAGGTAGAAAGATAAGACCCTCCTACAGTCCAAGGTATGCAGAACTGTTTCAGCCTGGCTTGCATGAGGCCTAGGGAAGAATGTCGGAAGAACCACCTCCTGGTTGAGGTGGAAAGAGGAGACAACCTTTGGGAGGAACTTTGGATGAGTCCTAAGGACTACCCTGTTCCTATAGAAGCGGGTGTAAGGCCTGTCACAGACCAGGGCCTGAAGCTCACTCACTCTCCTGGCCGAGGTTAGGGCTACCAAGAAGAGTGCCTTCCAGGACAGGAAGCGGAGAGGACAAGTAGCCATCGGCTCAAAAGGTGGGCGAGTCAGTTGCTGCAAGACCACATTCAACTCCCCACTCAGGAGCTGGAGGACGGAATGGAGGCTTTAGCAAGAGCAAGCCTCTAAGAAATCTGGACACCAAGGGGTGAACCGACAGAGAATGTCCCTCCACCAGTGAGTGGTGAGCTGCTAGAGCTGAGAGGTGGACCCGAACAGAATTGGACTTAAGTCCCTGATTGGATAAGTGCAGCAGGTACTGAAGCACTACTGGTACAGCACAGGAGAAAGGATCCTCTGTACGTAGCTGACACCACACAGAAAACCTTTTCCATTTCAGGGCATAGGTTTTTCTAGTGGACTGCTTCCTAGAGGCTAGGACGACCTCCTCAACTTCCTGGGAGCTACCAGCAGGACCGAGGCCTTGTCCTGAAGAATTTTGAACAGGGTTTGGGCCACCAGAGGCGTGGGAGGAAACGCGTACAGGAGGCCCTGGGACCAGGAAATCAGAAAAGCATCTGCTGCCAGACGCAGAGGATGCGAATTGCCTGGAGCAGAACCTTGGCAGTTGTTTGTTCGATGGACTGGCAAACAGATCTATGGTTGGAAGTCCCCATTTTAGGAAAATCTTCTGAACCACTAAGGGATGGAGCTGCCATTCGTGGGGCTGCAGAATCCTGCTCAATCTGTCTGCCAGGTAGTTTTCCTGGCCAGGTAGATACACAGCCCTGAGGAGCATGTTGTGCCTGAGAGCAAACAAGCAAAGGTCCTGTGCCCCCTGACAAAGGAGCCTGGACCCAGTTCCGCCCTGCTTGTTCACATAAAACATGGCTACTTGGTTGTCTGTTTGAACTAGGACAGACTGATGAGCCAGTGTCTGAGAGAAAGTCTTGAGGGCTAAACGAATAGCCCTGAGTTCCAGTAGACTGATCTGCTGTGTGGCCTCCCAGGGAGACCACAGGCCCTGGGTGCACTTGCCCAGACAATGAGCCCCCCAGCCTTGCAGGGAGGCATCCGTGGTCAACACCCTTGTGAACCAAGGAATCTGAAAAGGCACCCCTTGCAGTAGATTGGGTGGGTGCAGCCACCAGCGGAGGGAGTTCAGGAATGGTCTGGACACCCTTACTCTGTCTCTGAGGCTGCCTGTGGCCTGTGTCCACTGAGTTCTGAGGCACCACTGTGCAGGCCTCATATGGAGCTGGGAATTGGGGGTCACATGTACTGTCGAAGCCATGCGGCCAAGAAGCCTCAGGCAGAGTCTGGCGGAGACCAGTGACCTGGTGAGAAACTGGTTTGCCAAGTTTATCAGTCTTTAGGCTCTGTCTTCTGGCAAGAACGCCTTTGCCAGAAGAGAGTCCAGCCTTGCCCCTATGAACTCCAAGTTCTGGGAGGGGAGCAAAGTGGACTTCGCGAAGTTTATGACAAAACCCAGGTTTTGAAGAAGAGCAATAGTGCGGAGGGTGGCTTGGCAGGCCTCCTGGCACGTCTGACCCCTGATGAGCCAGTCGTCCAGATAGGGGAAAACAAAGATACCCTGATTCCTTAAGTAGGCCGCCACCACTGCCAGGCATTTGATAAAGACCCTGGGAGCAGAGGTGAGGCCGAAGGGCAGTACTCTGTACTGAGAATGGTTTCCCCCCACAATGAACCTGAGGTTCTTTCTGTGGTCTGGATGAATGAGGATGTGAGTGTACGCATCCTTTAGATCTAAAGAGCATAGCCAATCTCCCTGCTGGAGGTAGGGCAGCAGTGTTCCAAGAGTAAGCATCTTGAATTTTTCTCTCTCTAGGAACTTGTTGAGATTTCTGAGGTCGAGAATAGGCCGGAGGCCACCGGTTCTTTTTGGTACGAGGAAGTACCTGGAGTAGAACCCCTGACCCTGGAGGTTGGGAGGCACAGGCTCCACCGCCTTGTCCCGCAACAGACCTTGGAGCTCCTGAAGGAGAAGATCTGTGTGCAGGGGAGGCCTTGGAGGCTCCCCTGGAAAGTATGCTGGAAGTGTAGCATATAGCCCTTGTGGATGATGCTTAGCACCCAACTGTCTCCAGTGATGAGTGGCCACCTGTGGGCAAACAGGGTAAGTCGACCTCCTGTGCAGGGTTGGGAGAGCAGGGACGGAGAGGCTATGCCTAAGGAGTCAAAAACCCCCACCCTGCTGAGTGGGAGCAGGGGCCGGAGGCTTGGGGGTCCTCTGCCTACGGGGCCCATTCCCCTGCCCCTTGGCCTGCTAATCCTGTGGGGGAGCTTGGGAGGCCTGGTACTGGGGGTACTGTTTGTAGGCAGTGCCCTTCCTCGGGTAAAAGGGCTTTTTACCCGAGCCCTTCTTCTTGTGAGAAGGGGCAGAAGTCTTTCTAGACAGCCTTGTCCTCGTGAGGTGCTCGGTTTCGAGCTGTGCGGCTTTCTCGGTCATGGGCTTGCCAAAAAGGTTCTCACCTCGGCAAGGGACATCGACCAACTTGTCCTGAACCCATGGCTCGAGGTCCGATGACTGCAACCACGCCTGGTGTCGAGCCACGATGCCGGCTGCCGCAACACGGGCTGAAGCCTCGAAGCCATCGTAGGCAGCGCGGGACATAAACTTGGAGCATTCCCGTATCCCCGAAGACAAGGACTTGAACCTCTGCAAGGGTTCCCTGGAGAGACCAGCAGAGAACCTGGCCAGCTCCTTGGCCAGGTCCCGCAAGTACACGCCCATGTACAGCTGGTAAGACTGGACACGGCAAGCAAGCATCGAGCCCTGGAAGCACTTTCTACCAAAACCATCCAGGTTCCGGGCCTCCCTGCCAGGGGGCACCGCGGAGTGCATCTTCTGACTTTTCAGACGATGCATGGTCAATTCCACCACTATGGAATGGTGTGGAAGCTGCGCCTTTTGAAACCCAGGGCTCTTTCGGAGTCGATAAATGGAATCGCCCCGCTTGCTTAGAACCGGCGCCGAGGCCAGTGCCTCCCACATCCGGAAGTGGAGCCGTTCCAGCATCGGAGGAACCGGAACAGTAAAGGTCTCCTTTGGAGGAGAGTCATACTGGAGGGCCTCGAGCTCCTCGGCAACTCCTCGGGATCCGCAGGGATAGCCAACACCGTGGCCATATCCCGAACGAACTCCGAGAACCAGATATCCTCCGGGGGGGGGGGGGGATCTACTCCGGGGCTCGGACTGCGGTGAGTCCAACGGGACGCACCGAGTCCGGAAGGTGTTGGGGGACTCGTCGTCCTCCGTCTCCCAGGCGAGGGAATCGGGGTCCGACCGCGTGGGGTCTGTGAGCACCCGCCCCAATGCCGAAGGCACCGGCATCAACGCACTCGGTCCCGAATGGGAGGTCGAGGGTGACCGCGACCGAGGTCGACCTTGAGCCTTCATGGTCTCGAGTATCGGCTCAGTCTCCGGGGTCGACTTCGACATCGATGTCCCTGTGGTCGGGGCAGATGCGCCAGACAGGCTGGCCATCAGCGCCCGCTGCTGTTCCATGAAGGCAGACAATCTGCACTCCAAGGCTGTCAGCCTGAGACTCAGCTCAGGAGACTCAGCAGCCACCGACTCGGGCCCCGGCGGCGCCGGGCCCGACGTCGGCTCTCTGGGAGGAGAGTCCATGAGGACCACAGGACTTTTGTGTCCAGCAGACTCCGGCTCCACACGAGGTACTTTTGGCGGCTTCTCCTGTTCCACGGGCCCGGGACGGCGATCGGGGGTCCGAGACCTAGCTCTCGAGGAACCAGGGACCTCCTCCGATGCCGCCCTCGTGAGCTGCTTCTTCCTCTTTCGTTCCTGGTAGGGGGACACTCTGTCCGAGGAGCCCCAACGGTGCTTGGGATCAGATTCCCGAGATGTCGAGGCCTCAGACGAGGTTCGGGCCCGGCCAGAGGCCGAGTCAGAGAAAAGCCTTTCCTTTTGGTGCTGATGACTTCGAAGCGCCTTGGTGGACATTTTACCACTTCTCTCTGAAGTAGCTTCTGGTGCTGAGGATCCCTGGAATGATTTCTCTGTGGGTAATTTGGTGGAATATCAAATGGATATAATTTTATTTATTTAAACTTTTTATGTACTGCTTTTCAAGCTATCAGAGTGGTTTACAGAGAACAATTTGATACAGAGGAGATTAGGAATATCATAACTTTAGAACTTTATGACTTTAAACAGTCAACTTATCTAGAGGTTCTCTGGGGTAGGTCAGTGGGGTGGGTTTGAGTTGTGGATGGGTGGGGTGGATGTTGAGTGAGGGATGGGGGAGTTGGGAGGTTTAAGGTTGTAAGTTCCAAAGTATTCTTGAAAGAGAAGTGTTTTTAGTTTGTTTCGGAATTCAGTTGGGTCGTTGATGGCTCTTAGGCTGCTTTGGAGGGCATTCCAATTTGTGGATCCATAGACTGAGAAAGTTCTGTTGCAGATAGTCTGAGCTTTTAGTTTTGCAGATTGGTACACGTATGTTGAGTAGGTTTTGGTGCATCTGTCGTCTTGTTCTGGTATCCGGGTTCTTCTGGAAGAGTAAGTATTCTGATGATTGATTGATTGTGAATTGCCTTGAACGTGTTTGTGATTGTTTTGTACTTGATCCGTGCTTGGAATGGGAACCAGTGTAGTGTCTTATGGGTGGGTGTGATGTGGCCTTGTCTTTGTGTTCTGGTGACTAGGCAAGCTGCTGTGTTTTGGGCTAGTTGCAGGGGTTGTAATGTATATGTTTTGGGAGTCCATGGAGGACTGAGCAACAATAGCTAAAATGTAGAGTTATTAGTGCTTGTACCAACAAAGGAGCACGATACCACGTGCTAGATACAAACCCAGTCAATTCATGGATAGCAAAGGAAGGGTATTCTTTAATGATCAAAGGCTTTTTATTGATCATTAAAGAATACCCTTCCTTTGCTATCCACGAATTGACTGGGTTTGGAGTTATTAGTGCTTGACATACTGTTCTGAAGTGGTCAGCGACTAGCAGGGGGCATAGTTTGTGGAGGGTCTTGATTTTGTGGTATACTGTTGAGGTAGGTTTTTTGTAACTGCTTTGGATAATTTCTAAGAGTCCAAGGTTATCAGAGGCCATATTTAGGCAAAAAGAGTATTCCTCCCTCAGACACGAGAGTTCTCCACTGCAATTACAAGTAGAGTGGTTATGCTCTTCAGGAACCAGTCAAAACCCCGCCCCAGACTTTGGCTGAGGAGCAGGCTGGGCCTTCTGAGGCTTCTCTCATCTCATCTTTGGATGAGGAGTGCTTTGGTTGGGAATAGAGAGAAAAGGTAAAGTACCTACGCCTGCAAGAGTAATACATCTTTTTCTGGTTACCACTTTGATACTTCCTGCAATAGGAAGCAAAATTCGACATGCGCCTTGAGAGATTACGAAGGGCGATGTGCTGCTTTTCAATGAAGCCAGCCTTCTCTTTGACCTGTTCTCTGAACAGATTCTCTTCATGGCACGGCATGTCAGCAAGCTTGCCCTGCACTGATTGCTTCAGGTCTGAGACCTGGAGCCAGGCGAGTCTCCGGGTGCTAATACCTATAGAAGAAGCTCTCAATACTTTTGCTTCGAAGATATCATAGGTTGCAAGGACCATGAATTTCAAACAGCCCTTTATCTCATAAGGGAATGATACTGTTCTAATTTCTCTGGAGGGAAATACTGAGACAGAACAGCTACGACAAGGCTGCATACTTTCCCCCTACCTGTTTAATTTATATGCAGAACAAATCATAGAAGGAGAACTGTATGAAAGCAACAGAGGTGTGAAGACTGGTAGGAAACTAATCAACAACCTTTGCTATACTGATACCACACCACATTACTGGATGAAAGTGAAGACAAACAAACATTTGCTTCTCAAGATCAAGGAACAATCTTAAAATAGGCCTGCACCTTAATGTAAAGAGGACAAAGATCCTGACAACTGGCAAAAATCAATAAGTTCATTGTTGATGGAGAAGAAATTCAAATAGTGGACAACTTTAACCTACTTGGATCAACTATCAATAAAGAAGCAACAAGCAGTCAAGAAATAAGACAACGCATTGCTCTTGGCAGAATGGCTATGAAGGACCTAGATAAGATTCTCAAGAGCAGAGATGTCTCTCTCCATATAAAGGTTCAACCTGTTCAAGCCATGGTATTTTCAATAACGTCATATGGATGCAAAAGTTGGACAGTGAAAAAGATAGACAGGAAGAAAATTGATGCCTTTGAATTATGGTGCTGGCGACGACTACTATGTATACCATGGACTGCCCGAAGAACAAACCAGTCAGTACTAAGAGAGATCAAACCTAAGTTTTCTTTAGAAGCTCAGATGACAAGACTTTGACTTTCATACTTTGGACATATCATGCAAAGAGAGAGATCATTAGAGAAAGACATCATGCTTGGCAAGGTAGAAGGTCAATGCAAAAGAAGGCGGCTAGCCATGAGATGGATCGATACAACAACAGCAGCTATGGGAGCCAGTATGTCAACAATGAGCCACTTGACTGAAGACCAACACAGTTTAGGACAACTATCCAGAGGGTCACTATGAGCCGACATAGACTTGACGGCACTTAACAACAAGAGCTGGTAAGAGACCATGTGCACTGCAAGCATGGAACTTTGGAAAATTCTTCTCCTAAAAGAGACTAATGTCCGAGCTTCCCTCCTTTGGAACTTTCAGACCCCTTAAAGGAATGGTGAGGAAGCTAAGACCTCTCGAAACAGAGAGCCTTTTGAACTCTATACATGGAATCAAGCTTTCTACTAATAGGAGGTACAGTGAGGGGATTCATCACTGCTTCCTTAGGGGACAAGGAGTACTGAAGGATCTCCGACTTTTCTGCCCTGGGTTCATCCTCAGTCTCCAAAAATGGCATAGCTTTAGCCATATCCCTGACAAAACGTTGAAACGTCATATCCTCAGTTGATGACTTGCATGTCTCTTGAGGAGGAGAGGGGTCTGATGGAAGCTCTGGTGACCTGTCCTCCGATCAGTCTTTAGACTCCACATCAGTGATCCAGCCTTCAAAGTCAGACTCGGAAGATATCAAAATGCTTCTAAGTCTCTGCCTGGATCGCTCTCTTATCCCTTGAGGATCAGAGCTCCTTTGGGAGAGATGATGCACCAATGACTTTCTGGGCTTCGAGGTAGCATCAGACCCAGATGCACTAGAGAGAGATTGGCTGGGTAGGCTCTGGTGTCAGGGTCTTTCAGTGCCCCGAGTCCGCTATGTTTCTCAATATCGGCTGGACTGGTGCCAATACTGATGCAGTAGACAGCGAGGCACTGATATGCTGCATGGCAAACATCATGATGCTTTCCTTGAGAGCCCTTGGTGCTTCTACATGGCTACCATCTCCGAAGACTGCAGGGCCCTAGCAACATTGACTAATGTCTCTGGAATCTGCGAGGGGGTATTGGCTGCTTGATTCTCAGCATACAGTAGGCTGGTGATGCCCCTCCCATGTCCTGGAAGATGAGCTCTCCTCTGTTCAGGGCTGCTTGGAGGGGCACTCCTGTGAACACCCTGTCTCGGAGGGCTTCGAGTCCATGCAGAGTCTTCACTCAATACTCGGCACGATCGTCCTTCAGTATCAAAGATGAAGATTTATTTATTTATCCAGATTTGTATACCACTTTCTCCTTCAAAGTGGTTGGTTACACAGGTTGGGACAACATTAAACAGAAGGCGACACAACGTACATATAGACTATAGTGGATGTGATTATCATACATTCATGCTTGAGCAAGGAGTCTTCAGGATGTTTGGTTATAAAATTCCATGAATAAAAAGGTTTTGAGGGATTTGCGGAAGTCTTTGAGGTCATTTATCACCCGCAGTTCATCCGGGAGGGAATTCCAGAGGGCTGGTGCTGAGAGGGATATGGCTCTGTTGGAGGTCACTTGTTTTGTTTTATGGTATCCAGCGGGTATGCAGTCTATTGCTGCTGTTGGTTCGTCTGGGTTGGTTGATTGTGTCCCTGGTTATCAAACTGTGGAGGACATCTGCTGTGCATAGGTGTAAGATCTTGAATATGTTTACGGTTGTTTTGTATCTTACCCATGCAGATATAGGTAGCCAGTGCAGTTCCAGAAGTATAGTTGTAATGTGCTCATGCTTGGCTGTGCCGGTTATGCTTCGGGCTGCAGTGTTTTGTATTAGCTGGAGTGGATGGGTAGCCTACTTAGGCAGTCCTTGAAATAAGGAGTTTCCGCACTGTATGCCAGGCAGTCATCACCCCAATACTGGATTACGGAAATGGTCCTGGCTGAGGATGGATGAGCTTCATTCGTTGGTATGCCTTTGCAGCGGTTTTGCTTATATGCGATTGAAGGTTTAAATTCCTGTCCAGGGTGACACCTAAGTATTTCACCTCGTCCTTTATAGGTATTGTTCGGTTAAGGATGCTGATAGCTTGAGGTGGGTTAAAATTGGGATTCCTGGTTATGATCATTGCGTCCGTTTTGCCAAAGTTGACTTTCAGGTTGCTATCTGCGAGCCAGTTGGTTCATATCCTCGAGACATCGAGTCATGGGGGCCATATCCGGAACTAGTGTGTCTATTGGGGCATACACCATAATGTCATCGGCATAGATGTGATATTGTAACATATGGCGTTTGATAATGCCACAGATAGTTGGATATAGATGCTGAATAGAATGGATGAGAGCGCTGATCCTTGTGGTATTCCTTGGTTGATAGGGAACTGTGATGATTTTCTTTGGGCGCATTTGACCTGCTGCGTTCTGTTACTTAAATAAGATGTGAACCATTTTATTGAATCCTTCATCTTCGGGCAAACATCGATTGATGGCTGACGCTCCAGGGTACTATGGCTCATGAGCTCCTCAATGTCTATGCACTGCCAGTATTTAATGCAGCCTTTGATGCCAATGAGACTGGTGCGGCCGATGCATCCAATTCATGAGCGCCAAAAATGGATTTCTGCTGTTTTGCTCGACCTTGAGTCCTCTCTGTCATCTGCATTTACAAGAGGGCTGATGATCGGGTCCCAGAACTGAAAGCACCAACTATGAGTATCCAGCATAGACATGGTACTTGAGCACTTCTTAAACCTGCTGGCAAGTTTCTGGGACATACTGGCTAGAAAAATGGCTCGATTTTGAAATATTTTAGAGAAATTAACTCACAGCCGGAGCACTGATGCCGAAAGGGACAATGGTGCTGTGGAAAATAAAGGAAACTTTAAGCAGTCAAAAAAACAAACTAAAGAAATTAAATAGGGAAATAAAAAACCGTGATGGCAGGCAGGTTACATAAGATCGTAGGAAATGCCATACTGGGTCAGACCAAGGTACATGAAGCCCAGTATCCTGTTTCCAACAGTGGCTGATCCAGATCACAAGTATCTGGCAGGTTCCCAAAAAGGTACACAGATTCCACAAAGCTTGTACCGGAGTAAGCAGTAGATTTCCCATGTTCTCTTTAATAATGGTTTATGGCCTTTTCCTCCAGGAACTTGTTCAAACCTTTTTTTAAGCCCAACTACATCAACCCTGGAAATAAAATCAGCTGTTCCTGTGGTGTTTTGCACTGCGGCAGCGCACAAAGTAGCATGCCCAAGGAGCAGGTTGTGCTCCTTGGGGTGACCGACTATACCGAGTAATCTGATGTGACCCCACTGTACTTTCCAATCCTCAGACTCTGTCTCTCTCTGCTGCCTCACGGGTAAGTTTTTCACCATTTTCCTTCTCTTTTCCTTGTTTCTCCTGCTCTTAGGCTCATCCCTATCTATTAGGAACCCGGGAAATTTCAATTGTTCCTCCATGCCTCATATCTTCTTCCTTGTGCTCCTCTCAGTTCTGTAGCCCCCTGGTGTCCCCATCTCCACTCATGCTCACTCTCCTCAATTGCCGATCTTTATGTTCTAAGTCTATTCTCATCCATGATCTTCTGCTTTTCCATACCCTCGATGCCCTTTTCCTCACAGAGACTTGTCTTCGAGAGGGGGAGGAACCTCTTCTCAACCGCTGCCTCCCCCTGGCTACTCTGCCTCATCCATCTCTCGGCAGAGCTGCAGTGATGCTGGTGGTGTGGCGGTTTCTTCACCATTCCTCTCTTGCTCTCTTAGCGAGGTCTCTTTGCCAGCACGCCATTATCCTGAAGCTTTACTGCTTCGTCATGATTGCACCCGCCCTCTCTACTTTCTCCTCATCTATGCCTCCCCTTCCAACTTGTCTTACCTCTGGGATTAAATCCTCCTCACTCTCTCAGAAGCATCTCTCAAACTCCTGTCTTCTGATCATTGGCAACTTCAATCTTCAATTGGACTGCCCCTCTCGTCCTTGTGACATTTCATCCTCTCCCTCCTTGCTGACCCCTCGTTATATCAACATGCCCACTGTCCCACCCATGCTGCTGGCTGCATCCTTGACCTTATCTTCTTCTCATGAGTCCCCTACCCTCTTTCTCTCCGGTATTTCAACTCTCCCAATCTCTTGGTCTGATCACTTTTGTCTTCTGTTCTCCTTCCCTTGGCCCGTTTCTCTTTCCCTATCTCAGCCTCCCCTCCTCCCCTTATTCATCACATCTCTGCCACCATCCTTCAGCAGTCGTCCCCACCCCCCACCCCCACCCCCACCCCCACCCCCGGACCAGCTCTTCCCTCATGATTTTACATCCCTCTCGTAAGAACACATAAGAATATAAGATATGCCACAGTGGGTCAGACCAAGGTCCATCAAGCCCAGTATCCTGTTTCCAACAGTGGCCAATCTAGGTCATAAGTACCTAGCGGTTTCCCCAAAAGACACAGGTTCCACAATGCTTGTATTGGGTCAAGCAGCGATATCCCGGGTCCCTTTTAATAATGGTTTATGCACCTTTCCTCCAGGAACTAGTCCAAATCTTTTTTAAACTCAGCTACACTAACAGCTTTTACTACATCCTCCAGTAACAAATTACAGA
The DNA here is from genome assembly GCA_033557465.1 of Ichthyophis bannanicus. Taxonomy (NCBI): domain Eukaryota; kingdom Metazoa; phylum Chordata; class Amphibia; order Gymnophiona; family Ichthyophiidae; genus Ichthyophis; species Ichthyophis bannanicus. The sequence goes on from CM066034.1 coordinate 934,904,915, forward strand.
GTTTGATTACAAGTTGAGTGAAAAAATATTTTCTCTTATTAGTTTTAAATAGTTTACCCTGTAGCTTCATTGCATGCCCCCTAGTCTTTCTATATTCTGATGATGTAAACAATTGATCTATGTTTACCCATTCCACGCCATTCATTAATTTATAGACCTCTAACATATCTCCCCTCAGCTGTCTCTTTACCAGGTTGAAGAGCCCTAACCTTTTCAGCCTCTCTTCATAGGGATATCCTTCCATCCCCTTTACCATTTTGGTGGCTCTTTTCTGTACCTTTTCTAATAACGCTATAACCTTTTTAAGATACGGCGACCAGAACTGCACACAATATTCAAGGTGCGGTCCTATTCTGGAATTCCATCCCTTGACACCCTTGCCCCTCTTTGCTCTCCATCTCGTCCCCATCCCTCTGTTCCTCATCACCCTTGGTATCACTCTGGCCTCCATCTCCACCATGCTGAGTGCCTATGGTGCAAATGTCCATCCGCTGGATCTCTCACTCATTTTCGCCACTACCATTACCGCTCCCTCAATAACTCTACTAAGTTATCTCACTACTCTAAAATTGTCTCCTTGTCCTCTAACTCCTCCCATCAGTTGTACTCTGTTCTTTGATCCCTGCCTCATCTCCACTCCTCCTCCTCCCCTACCCACTCCCATCTCTCTTGACCCTACCCTCCTAACCACCTACTTTGCCAATAAATTCCTTACCCTGTACCACTCCTTCCCTGTTTGTCCATCTCCCCTTTTCCCTCCCCAGTTTCCCTTGCATCCCCTTTTGTCCCTGCCCTCTCTCACTCCTGGTCCTCTTTCTGTCCTAGCTCCATCCGCTGAACTCTTCAAAGCTCTTTCCTCTTCCCGCAAGACTACCTGTCCTTCCAACCCTATTCCCTCCTCCTGGCTCACTGCCCCTTCCTTGGCCCTTCTTCCACTTATCCTCAGCATCTTCAACTCCAGTCTTTATTCTGGCTCCTTCCCATACCCCTGGAAACATGCTGTCATTCAGCCCATTCTTAAGAAACCCTTATTGGCACCCCATCTCTACCTTCCCCTTTCTTTCTAAAGTCATCAAGAAACTAGTGCTCAACTCTCCTCTTACCCTGATGCTACCTTTGCTCGTCACCCTCACCAATCCAGTTTCCCCATGGTCATAGCACAGAAACTATTTCTCTCACTTCTTCACGAGTTTCACACCTCTCACAATTGTGCTAACATTTCTTTGGCTCTCTCTTTAGATCTTTACTCTGCTTTAGACCTGGTTGATCACACCCTTCTCTCCTGTCTTCACAACTCCAGAATTACTGGCTCTGTCCTTCACTGGTTTCACTCCTTCCTCTCATCCCGGACATTTGTGGACCTCATTGGCTCTTCCCTCCTCTTCCGCCACTCCTCTGTCCTGCAGTGTCTCTCTCAGGGTTCTGTTCTCGCTTCTCTCCTCTAATGTCTTTTTGGCCTCTCTCACCCTTATTGTCCAACAGCACGGTATCTCAGCCTATTACTACATGGATGACATTCTTTTGCACTGCACCACACCAGCCCCTCTTCCCCTGACTTGGCTCCATTAAATGCCTGCCTCTCTTCTCTCTCTTCCTGGATGGTATCTAACTTGCTTCACAACAATCCCTCCAAAACCTCTGCTATTTGGTTTTCCTTTTCTACCTGTGACCCTTCTCTGGTGCCTTCCTTTGCAGACACACACACCCATCCCCTTGGTCACCTCTCTCCGTTATCTTGGCATCACACTTTATTTCTCTCTTTTCTTCTGTGAAAACCTTTCTTCAACTATTCAACGCTCATTCTATTCTCTTCACCAAATCTGCTCTGTCCATCTGTCCTTTTCTTTCGTTCCCCTCCATGACCACGCTTCTCCTCTCCCTGGTTATGACTAGCATTAACTATTGTAACGTCGCCCTGCTGGCCTCCCTCAGTACCAATTCCATCGACTGCAACTTCTCCAGAACACCACTGCCCGCATACTCACAAGCACCTCCTGCTCAGACCACATCACCCTCTGCTTATTAATTTACACTGGTTGTTAAGTGCCAAGGAGTTGGTGTCGACTCATGGCGATCCTCTGGATAGTTGTCCTAAATTGGGTTCTGTCTTCAGTCAGGCAGCTCATTGTTGACAGACTGGTACCCATAGCTGCTGTTACTGTATCGATCCATCTTATTACTGGCCTTCCTCTTTTGCGTTGACCTATCTTGCCAAGCATGATGCCTTTCTCTAATGATCTCTCTCTTCACATGATGTGTCCAAACTATGAAAATCGAAGTCTTGTCATCTGAGCTTCTAAAGAAAACTTAGGTTTGATCTCTTCTAGTACTGACTGGTTTGTTCTTTGGGCAGTCCATGGTATACATGACAGAGCTCCAGAAGAGTTATGGTATTTACACTGGTTACCCATAAAATTTTGCATACAAGATAAGATGCTTACACTGGTTCAATATGCCATCCTACACCAACACCCTGCAATATCTCTGCCTTAATCCACTTCCATACTTCTCATTGTTCCCTCAGAGATTCATTCAAACCACCTTTTTCTCCCCTCTGCCTCACACGCTCACCTAGAATTCACCTGTGCCTCTGTATTCTTGTTCCTTGGCCCCCTCCTTTGAATTCTCTCCTGTCAGACTTTCGCCTTTCCCCACTTTAAGACAATGCTAAAAAAACACCTCTCTTCTCTGACCTCTTACCCACCTCTACCTAGACCCCTGCCCCTCAGTTGTCCCACTGCTGCCCTCTCCCCCTCGCCAGTCTAAGCTTTCTCCTTTCCTTTCCTATCTTGTAATTGGCATTCCTTTTCCTTTCTTGGAGCACTTTTTATTTTGCAAACTGCTCAGATGCCTTTGTGTTGGGCGATATATCAAGCACCTCAGTAAAGATACAACCTCCGGTAACAAATTCCAGAATTTGATTACATGCTGACTGAAAAAATATTTTCTCTCAATTAGTCTTAAATGGGCTACACGTCATTACGTGTCCCCTAGTCTTTGAAGGGGTAGACAAGTTTACCCTTTCCACTCCATTCATTATTTTATAGACCTCTATCATTTATTTTATTTAATAGTTTTTTTATACCGCTTTATCATTTCAGAGTTTACAGGGGCACTGATAACTTGGATTTTTCTATGGAGGATTAAGCCACTTGCCCAAGGCCACAAGGAGTGCTAGTGGGAATTGAACCCTGATCTCTTGGTCCCCAAACCAGTGCTCTAACCATTAGGCTACTCTTCCACTCCATATATCATATTTATCATATATCCCTGTCAGCCGTTTTGTTTCCAGGTTGAAGAGCCCTAAAGCGTAGTTACTCACCTGTTAACAGGTGATCTCCGGGAACAGCAGGAATTTAGTCCTCACATATGGGTATCGTTGGTACCGACGAAGCCTGCACGGGAACGCTCCCCAGCGTCCAATAAGAACGCTTTTGGGAGAATCCCTCAGCACATGTGCGCTGCCTTCCCAACTGTCCCTCTTCAGTTAAGTTTGTAGCTAAGTGAAAGGACAGAGGGAGAGAGGAAAGAGACAAAGAGAGAGAGAGAGAAAGAGAGAAAGACAACTCCTAGGGGAGGTGGGTGGGTTGTGAGGACTAAATTCCTGCTATTCCCGGAGATCACCTGTTACAGGTGAGTAACTACGCTATCTCCAGGAACAAGCAGGAATGTAGTCCTCATATATGGGGACTCCCTAGCTGAAGATGCCAGGGAGATAGCCCCAGGAAGGTGCCACCGTCAGAGGTGAGGATCCGTCCTCCCATGGATCTCTGGCATCCCACCAGGGTTGGTGGGTAGGAGTTGGCTTACGTTTGAAAGAGGTTTTGAAGAACAGCTTGTCCAAAGAAGGCATCCCGACGGGAGGCTTTTACTAGGCAGTAGTGGGCTGTGAAGGTGTGTACCGAAGCCCAGGTGGCTGCTCGACAAATGTCATCGATAGACACAGAGTGGAGATTAGCCATAGAAGCTGCCATGGCCCTGACATTATGAGCTGTGAGATGGTCCTGAAGAGGAAGACCCTTACTCTCATAAGTAAAGGATATGCATTGGGCAATCCATTTAGATAAAGTTCTTTTGGAGACTGGAAGTCCCAAATGACTAGGGTCAAAAGCTATAAAAAGTTGTGAAGACTTTCTATGTTGCTGTGTTCTTTGTATGTAAAAGGCCAAGGCCCTTTTGCAATCCAAAGTATGAAGGTTCCTTTCTGCATTAGAGGCGTGAGGCCTCGGAAAAAATACAGGAAGGTAAATTGATTGACTTAAATGAAAAGGCGAAACCACCTTTGGCATAAAATGTGGGTGAGTTCGAAGAACAACCTTATCATGATGAAACCTAGTATAAGGAGGATCAGCCACTAAAGCTCGCAATTCACTGATGCGACGGGCAGAAGTGATTGCAATTAGGAAGATGACCTTCCAGGTCAAAAACCTAAGGGCTGCAGTGGCTAAAGGCTCAAAAGGCGGCTTCATGAGCTGCCCGAGAACTAGATTTAGATCCCATGCCACCGGTAGTGGCTTGATGGGAGGTTTGGTTAATAGAAGGCCTCTCATAAATCTTGATATGAGTGGATGAGAGGAAATTGGTAGTCCATTCAGAGGCTTATAAGAAGCTGCAATTGCACTAAGATGGACTCTTATCGAATTGGTCTTTAACCCAGAATTCGATAAGTGAAGGAGATACTCTAATATTGATTCTAAGGGTACGACCAGGGGGTTTAATCCCCTCCTGGAGCACCATATAGTAAAACGTTTCCACTTGAAGGCATAAGATCTACTTGTGGAAAGTTTTCTAGAAGCTCGAAGGATATCTTTTACCTGCTGAAACAGGTTGAGATCCTGGAGGTCTAAGCCTTCAGCAACCAGGCCGTGAGGTGCAGGGACTGGGGATTCGGGTGCCATGGCATCCTGTTCTCCTGAGAAAGGAGATCTGGAGCATGCCCTAACTCCAGAGGTGCCGCTTGAGAGAGATGTAGAAGCAGGGAATACCACGTTTGGCGTGGCCATCGTGGTGCGATGAGAAGCATGCGACCCCTGTCTCTCTAAAGCTTGAAGAGTGTTTTGGGAATGAGGGGAATGGGTGGGAAAACATAAAGGAAGTCCTGACCCCAGTGAAGGAGGAAGGCATCCCTTGCCTGACAGTGGTGTGCCGGTATCCTGGAACAGAACCGGGGAAGTTTGGCATTCAGTGGACTTGCAAAGAAGTCTATGTCTGGAGTGCCCCAGAGATAAAATATCTTTGCCACCTGGTCTAGGTGGAGTGACCACTCGTGAGGTAGCAGTACTCGACTGAGTTTGTCTGCCCAAAGGTTTTGAATGCCTGGAAGATATACCACTAGAAGGTGGCAAGGGCCCATAGCAATGGTCAACATTGAAATCGTTACTGACTTTAAAAGGCCCTAAACTGTAGTATCTTGGTGAGCTGAACATGAATATAACATTAAAAAAAAATTATTGGCTCTCGTTTTGAAGATATTGCATGTAGTTCATTTTTGACGTTTCACCGTGTAAATTTATCCAGTAGGACATCAGCAACATCCCAAATAAGCCTTGAATGATGTAATATTGCATCACATTTCATAATACCAGCATGCACACATCATCCAGAGTTGACTGCATCATTTTCTGATGCAATGCAATACTACTGCCAGACGGCTGCTGAAGCCATACGCAGTCAGAAAGGTTGAGCTTAAAATATTTCAGACTGTGTGCGAGACAGTTTAAGCTACTGTTACATGTAACTTTTATTAATCATATAATTTTAGCCATTTAGGTACAATACAGAACAGTAATGCCACGAAAGTGCGTTAATACCGTTGACAATTTCTGCTACATTTGTGGGGAAGTGACATTTGCCAACCAGAAGAAAAGTATCACGTCTCAACTGAAGAAGGCATATCATCTTTACTTCGGATGCAAGATTGGTGACCAAGACAAGCCTTGGGCCCCGCATATATGCTGCGCTATATGTACAACACAGCTTTCACAGTGTTTAATTGCAAAAGACCATCAATGCCGTTTGCAGTCCCCATGGTGTGGAGAAAGCCAAGCAACCACATAAATAACTGTTACTTCTGCTTGGTTCCTCCTCTTTCCAGCGGAATAATGAAGCAAAAGAAGTCGAGCATAGTCTACCCATACATTCCGTCTGCATTGAGACCAGTTCCACATGGTGAGGGACTTCCTATTCCAGAACCTCCATCAGAATATTCTCTTGATTCATCTGATGAGGGCAAGGGTGAGCCGACCTGTTCTTCTCCTGGTCCTTCAGCATGCAGTGACCCAGATTTTCACTGGGATGCATTATCAACGCCATACAGAATAACACAGGAAGAACTAAATTACCTGGTTCATGATTTGGATTTATCCAAGAACAAGGCAGAATTGCTAGGATCAAGACTCCAACAATGTAATCTTCTAGAAGAAGATGTTAACATTACTCCATATCGAAAGCGCCACCAGCAGTTGGAGCCTTTCTTCAGAAAGGAAAGTAATCTGGTATTCTGTTCCGATATTGAAAGCCTCATGAATGCCTTAAAAATCATTCATGACCCACAAGACTGGAGACTATTTATAGACTCTTCGAAAAAGAGTCTGAAGGCTGTGCTTTTGAACAATGGAAACTGTCTTCCATCTATTCCAGTAGCACATGCCGTCCACATGAAAGACATACGATAACTTAAATCATCTGCTGACTTCCATTAACTATAACAAGTACAGCTGGCACCTCTGTGGTGACTTGAAGGTAGTTGCCCTTTTAATGGGACTGCAGCAGGGATATATAAAATACATGTGTTTCTTATGTGAGTGGGATAGCCGAGCAAGGGATTGGCACTACTTGCGGAAGGAATGGAATCGCAGACAAAATGTAACAGTTGGAGAGAAGAATATCCAGCACCCAGCTCTGGTTGAGGCTCACAAAATCCTGCTACCACCCCTTCAAACTAGGTTTGATGAAAAACTTTGTGAAAGTCATGGACCGCACTTCGCCAGCTTTCCGATACCTGCATGAAAAGTTCCCTCGACTCAGCGAAGCAAAGATTAAAGAGGGAGTTTTTGTGGGTCCTCAGATTCGAGAGTTCTTCAAAGATCACCGGTTCAACAACTTGTTGCAGGGTGATGCGAAACAAGCATGCAATGCTTTTCGCCTAGTGTCAAACTTTCTCGGGAATGTTAGGACAGAAAACTACAAGGAACTAGTAGAAGACATGCTGATGCAGCATCAGAAATCTGGCTGCAATATGTCTCTAAAAATCCATTTCCTTGATTCCCATCTCAATTTCTTTCCTGACAACTGTGGTATGGTTAGTGATGAACAGGGCAAACATTTTCATCAGGATATTGCAATGATGAAGCAAAGATACCAGGGAAAATGGTCCACTACAATGCTGGCTGACTCCCGAACAGCTGTACAAGAGACGGGCGAAAAAATCTTGGTTATTTACAGGTATTAACCAAAGGCCTATTATATTTACTATTGACATGCATTTCGTGATGTAAACTTTAGTTCTTGTAGATTACAAAAAACTAGAGCCAACTTTGCAATTTCACTGTCATATTCGTGTTCAGCATAAAAAAATTGATAAGAAATTACTATTTTTATTTCAGTAACATGACTTTTGTAAAAATTTGTTGACCAGTGTAGTCGTAAAGCTTTGTTGCATAATGACAGAGCCCGTTCAGCCCTGCTTGTTCACGTAGAACATGGCTACCTGATTGTCCGTCTGGACCAGGACTGTCTTGTAGCTGAGCTGGGCGTGGAACACTCAAAGAGCTAAATAAATTGCTCTTAATTCCAGAAGGTTTATGTGTAAATCTACCTCCTGTGGAGTCCAGGTGCCCTGGGTAGAGAGATGATCCAGGTGTGCTCCCCAACCCACCTGTGATGCATCTGTTAGGGTGGCCTGAAAGAGGGGCTGATGGAAAGGACACCCCACTGTCCGATTTTCTAGTGATTGCCACCATTGGAGGGACAAAATTAGTCTTTGAGAGACTGTTATTTTGTCCAACAAATGGCCCGTGGCCTGTATCCACTGTGTGGAAAGGGTCCACCGAGCTGCTCGCATGTGGAGGCGAGCATATGGGACTACATGAACTGTGGATGCCATGTGTCCCAGTAACTGCAGTAGTTCCTGAGCTGTGAGGGAGGATTTGCCTGCTGCTTGGGAAGCTAGCTGCATAATGCAATGACACTGGGCTTATGGAAGGAAAACCCTTGCCTGCCTGGTATCCAGACAGGCTCCTATGAATTCTAGGCATTGGGAAGGAACCACTTGAGCCTTCGGAAAGTTGATTTCCAATCCCAAGTATTGGAGGATTTGCATTGTACGAGACAGTGTAGTGCTGGCCTCTGCAACTCTGGAGGCTTGAATGAGCCAGTCGTCTAAGTAAGGGAAGACAAAAATCCCCAGGGTTCGTAGAAATGCTGCTGCTACAGCCATGCATTTCGTGAACACCCTTGGTGCTGAAGCCAGACCAAAAGGAAGTACTCTGTACTGGAAATGTCTTCCCCTGAAAAAGGAAACGTAAGAATTTCCTGTGATCTGGATGGATGAGAATGTGAGTGTATGCATTCTTTAAGTCTCGAGAGCAAAGCCAGTTCTGGCCCTGAAGGTATGGCAGAAGAGTTCCTAGAGAAATCATTTTGAATTTCTCTCGAAACAGATATTTGTTAAATTCTCTGAGGTCTAGAATGGGTCTGTGTCCCCCTGTTTTCTTTGGGATAAGAAAATAGGGGGAGTAGAACCCTGTTCCCTGTTGAAAAATGGGTACTTTCCTCTATTGTCCCTTGGGCAAGAAGTATGGAGACCTCGTAATCTAGCAGATTATCTGCAGAGGTTTGTGAATTGAATTGCTTTAGAATTGTAGGAGGGGGTATGCTGTGAAAATGAAGCTTGTACCCCTCTCCTACAATGGACAAAGTCCAATCTTCTGTTATTTGATGCCATCTGTTGATAAAGTTAGGTAAAATAAAACTCACGCCGTTTAATGACTCACTCTGCAACTTGAAAGCTTCACAATTTCACACTGGCATCTGGTCTCAGAAAAACTAGCGGCACTTAAACCAGGAGCTGATAGCTCTTTGATGGTGCCAGTTTCACATCAATGACCCTATGCCATTTGTAGTCTTTTTTCATTTATTTTGAAATTTATTCCAAAGGCTTTCTTACTTCATGAATATTTTGTATTCCTCCAAAAAAATACTCCAATGAATTATCGCTATTACTTTATATGAGGAAATACAAAAATAATGTAAACTTAGCTTCTGCCAAATGATCGTAAAGGGCAATTCCAACGCTCACAGCAAGGCACCCCAAGCGTTTCACATGAGAAGTTTCCTCAGGGAATCGTCCAATTTTGGCTGCATAATTGATGCTGCCTGTGTATCTAGTTGCATCATAATGATATTCGTTGAAATCTTTCTATGGGGACAAAGTCCTGATGCGAAGAATGCCGCGCATCAGGACTTTGTCCCCATTGTGAAAGCTTTCAAGTTGCAGAGTGAGTCATTAAACGGCGTGAGTTTTATTTTACCTAGCGTTAACCATTTAAAGAGCAACAGACTACAACCTAGTGGTGTATCTGTTGATAAAGTGGCATAACCTGCCCGGAATATTGGGGGGTTGGGGACCCCTCAGAGGCAGGAAGGCGAAGCTCTCTGGGAAGGAGTCAAAGCCCTTGAGGGGGCTGAACCTGGAGAGCTGGTTGTGCTCTCGGTCCTTTTGGTTTCTTTTGCTGTCTAGGTTGACCCTTTTGGGCAACCTGTCCTGAAGTCTGACTCTGCTGGGTATGGGAAGGATAAAACTTCCTCTTTTTGCTAAAAGAGGGGTTTTTATAAGGCTTCCTTTTGGCTGGAGTGGCTGTAGACTTTGACAATCTATCTAAGGTAGAATTGTCAGCATCTAACTCATTAGCCTTTTCCTGCCAGTTCTTGCTGAAGAGATTCTCCCCCGTGCAAGGAATGTTGCCTAATTTGTCCTGTACCCAAGTCTCTAAGTCTGATGCATGCAGCCAGGCAATCCGTCGTGCGCCAATGGCAATAGCAGAAGTTCTACTGATGCATTCAAAGCAGTCAAAAGCTGCACGACTGACAAACTTGGAGACATCTTGAGCATGCTTAACTAGAGCAAGAAAATCTTGTCTCTTATCATCTGGGAGAAATGGGCTCAGAAGTTCCAAGTCTCCTGTGACTTCCTTAAGGAACATTCCCATATATAGGATGTATGAACTGATCCTAGCTGAAAGCATGGAAGCTTGAAAAGTTCTGCGTCCAAAAGCATCTAGAGTCCTGCATTCATGACATGGAGGACTGGATGCATGCCTCTGCACTTTTCATCCTATGCATGGCTGATTCCAATACCATTGAATGGTGTGGCAGCTGGGTTTTCTGAAATCCAGGACATGGTGTAACTCGATACATAGTATCAAGCCTCCTAGAGTGAGAAGTAGTCAGAGGTGTCTCCCACATTCTGAGCATCAAGCTATGCAGAATTTCATGGATAGGCAGAGTAGCTGCCTCCTTGGGAGCTTTAGGATATTGGAGGATTTCCAATTCCTTTGCTCTGGGTTCTTCTTCAGGAGCTACTGTGATTGAAAGACCTCTGGCCATATCACGGATGAAATCCTGAAAAGACATGTCCTCTGGAGGTGACATCCTGCGTTGGGGAGAAGAGGGATCTTCTATGAGAAACCCTCTAGTGCCAGCAGAATTGTCAGAGTCTTCGGAATCGGAGGAATCAAAGTATTCCTAACTCCGATGCTCTTGCAAATCACGATGCCGGTACTGATCGAAGTCGGTACCGAGGTGACCCGGTACTGCTTTCTCCCCTTCCAGCCAGAGATGGCATAGGAAGAGTTCCCACCGGTGCCGGCACCGTCTGTACCGGCATCGCTGGTTTCGGCATTGGTGTCGATGTCGGCAACAGTGCCCTTGGGACCACTGGTACTGCAGCTGAGAGATGAGCTGCGATACTGCGCTCGATAGCGAAGAACCTCTGGTCTATAGACGCTGGTGATGCCTGGGTGTCGGTACTGGTAAGGACGGCCGGAACCCCTGAGTATGGCACAGGTAGTTCTTGCTAGGTTGAGGCCTCAAGAACATCCTGAAGCTCCATCAATGCTTTGGAAACCGAAGCCTCCCGCCGGGGCTGTTATGCGGGTGTGGTTCCCTCAAGGGTAATGCCAATGGCCTTTCGATGCTTAGCAGGAGAGCTACCCTTTGAGGACCGGCTCTTATGTTTAGTTACCTGAGATCCATGGGAGGAAGAAGAGGTCCTTGACGATGTCGATACAATGGATCTGGAATCTGAAGAAAAGAGGGTACCGAGCTTTGCGGCCCGGGTCTGTCTTCCTCTTTTGGTCATCCCCATGCAGGAGAGACATTCAGTTGGAGAATGATCAGGTCCTAAACATTTTAGACACCAATCATGGGTGTCAGTGACGGAAATGGTACCGCTACACTTAGTTGGCTTTTCCATGATTTAGGAAAATGGGGGCCTAGTGCCCAAAATGGCGCCTAGCACCAAAAAGGAAAGTTTCTGAAAGAAACACTCAAAGTTGTTTTTTTTTTTAAAGCAAAGAAAAGAAAAGAACCGGCGGTTCCGGTAGGCATTGTGCGGTAGGCAAACGCGACCACAGAAAGAAGTTTAAAGATGTAATTTTCTGCGGTGACAGGGAATAGGTCCTGTCGGCTCCGTGGAAAATGAAGAACTGAAGAGGGACAGTGGGAAGGCAGTGCGCATGTGCTGAGGGATGCTCCCAAAAGCGTTCTTATTGGACGCTGGGGAGCGTTCCCGCGCAGGCTCCGTCGGTACTGACGATACCCATATGTGAAGACTACATTCCTGCTTGTTCCTGGAGATCCTTTTAAGCCTTTCCTTGTAGGGGTATCCTTCCATCTTCTTTACCATTTTGGTGGCTCTTCTCTGTACCTTTTCTTATTCTGCTATATCCTTTTTAAGATACGGCGACCAGAACTGCACACATTATTCAAGATGCGGTCGCACCATGGAATGACACAGATGTTATAAAATATTCTTGGTTTTATTCTCCATTCCTTTCCTTATGATTCCTAGCATTCTGTTTTGTTCCTTGGCCACTGCTGCACACTGGGCAAATGGTTTCAAAGTATTATCCATGATGAATTCTAGATCCTTTTAATGGGTGGTGGTTCCTAATGTGGAACCTTGCATCATGCAACTGTAATTTAGGTTGTTCTTTAAGTGCATAACTTTGCACTTGTCCACATTCAATTTTGTCTGCCATTTGGATGGCCAGATTCCCAATGTTTCAAGGTCCTCTTGCAATTTTTCACAATCCTCTTGCATTTTAACAACTTTGAATAATTTTGTGTCATCTGCAAATCTGACCACCTCACTCATTCTGATTTCCAGGTCATTTATAAATATGTTTAAAAAAGCAGCAGGCCCTGGGGTACTCTACTATTTACCACTCTCCATTGAGAAAATTGGCCATTTAGCCCTACTTTCTATTTTCTGTCTTTTAACCATTTCCTGATGCACAATAGTAAACTGCCTCTTATCTAATGACTTAAATTTCCACAAGAGTCTCTCATGATGGACTTTGTCAATGGCTTTCTGAAAATCCAGGTACACTATTGTATAATCAACCTATTCACCTTTATCTAGATGTTTGTTCACACCTTCAAAAAAATATAAGCGTTTTTGATGAAAAGCACATCCCAGTATTTTAAGAGCCAACACTGGCTTTCTATTTCTTATGTGCAATTCAACTTTGGCCTTTAAAGCTCTTAATGGTCAAGGCTCACAATGTTTGTAAGGTTTTGCATATACTGCAAAAAGGTGGTAAATGCAAATCCTGTCTGGTACATGTAGAGGGCGTGATCAGCACCTGCCCTGCATTTATCACACAGGGCATACAATTACTACATGGGCCTATGTTACTGGCTGAGGCTCCAACATAAGCAGCAGCTAAGGTGGCAAAACCAGATACAGATTCCCTGCTCCTGATCACCCCATTCCAATATCTCCCTGGCCCAATCAACTTCACACCTTCTGGAACAGCAACTCCCTAGATTTACTCTGCCTGCCCCTCCCCCCCCCCCCCCCCACTCCTCCACTGAAGCCAAGTGCACCCTCATCTGAAAGCCCCACAAAATAAAATCTTCCCAGACCCTCCCCTACCCCCTGACCTCCCTGGGGCTTACTTAAGGGTTTTCCTAGTGTCTAGTGGAGCAGGGCAACAGTTGTTTTTTTTCCTCTCCTCCCCTGAAGCCACTGGAGTTCAAAACAGCTGCCATGACCTCTAGTGGTAGCCTCATGGTACTACCACTAGAGGTCAATACCAAATACAAAATCTACCAAGGTGCTGGAGAGGGAACGTTTTCTGGGGGCCTTCAGTTTGGGAAGGGGACTTGGATCAGGAAGGTATAGTGCTGATTGGGAGGGGGGGAATCAGAATGGAGGGATCAGAATGTAAGGGAGAGGCATTTGTTCTGTTACAAGTTTTCTTTTCTTTTTTTTTTTAAACTACCTGAGCAGGAGCCATTCTGCTGTACTGCCAAGTAGCATGGTGAAGTGCAGCCACGTCATCGGCATTCATGATAGCTAGTGAGTGGTAACATCCCATGCACTAGCTCCACTGACTATCCATGCTCCTCTCTGCTCCAAACTTGCACTATGCATTTAGCCTGGGCACATGCACACATATGTAGTAAAATTGCAATGAGGGGCCCATATCAAAATTAATGGAAGGCCAGTCAGCCACTGCAATATTCAGCAGCACTATCTGGATAGTGCTGTTGACTATCCCAACAGACAGCCCTGGCACTATTCGGTTAGTGCAGTGACGGTCCAGCAGCAGAGCAGGGCAGTGTCAGCACTAACTGGATAAGTGCCAAAACCTATCGAGTTAAGCCAGCCAACTTAGGCTAGCTTTTCATATGGCCTAAGCTGCAAAGAGGGTAAGTGGCACCAGCAAATTCATTAACTGGACAGGTGTCAGTTCTTACCGGATTAGTGACGCTCAGTCCTGATATTCAGCAGCAGCTCTTATCTAGATACTACTTAAGAACCATGGCAGGCTTCCATGGCATTTGAATATCAGCCGTTTTGAAAACGTCTCTTAAGTGTTTACTGCATTTTAGTGAACATGCCCCGAAGACCTTTTCAAAAAGTTTTTTTTTATTAGCTTGTTAGCCTAAAGAGACAAAACTGATAGGGACTCAGATGGACTCTCTTGCACCATTTCTGTTTTGTGGGACTCCTTTCTCAGGAAAGCTTGCCTTACTACAAGACTATAAAGCTTTAACAGCTATAAAGCATAGTTAAAACTTGATATTTCATAATGATTTTAGTTGTTAGTCAATTTATAACCAAAGATAAAAATAAGTTTATATTGGATTCTATTCATATTACTGATACTGATTGATTAATGTTGATTTTACTATACTTGTATTACTCTATCATGCCTTAAGCACCTTGGTAGAAAACTGTGGAAAAATAATTAGAACATGCTACATTAGAACTTAGTGGGACTCTGTATTGTTACTCAAGAGAGGCAGAATATGCTAACTGTGGGAATGGGATAGAAGGGAGAAAGATGCCCTGGTAGGGGTTGCATATTGCCACAGGAAGGAGAAAATCACCACTGTTCACTAGCCTGCTCATTTTGTGACTGTTAGTGGTCGGGATTTTGACTAGTAGAAGCATGCATTGGGCAGACCAGATGGACCATGCAGGTCTATCTGCTGCAATTTACTATACATTTTTGGTGCTCCCACACATCTTACTGCATTGCAATGCTAATGTGGCCAAAACTTAAAAAAGTGCTGATGCAAAAACTTTACACATAACACAATAAGTTTTTGCATGCAGGTTATTTTGTTTTGCGAGCCTACACTATAAACATTTTAGCATGAATTTTATTGCATAGGCCACTCTACCAAATTACTATACCAACAGCATGCTACTGGAACAAAGGGAAATAAATGTGCCTACTTTGCTTATTTAGAAACAGAGAGCTTTTATGGAAGGTCTTTCATGCTATTTGAGGCATAAAAAGATTAAATATGCAGACTGGATTAGAACATTTTAGCAACATTTATATTACTGTTCCACTGCCGTTTCTGCTTATTATACTAACAAATCTCAAACCAGTCAGAATCAAAAATGACCTCATAAAACTAAGATCCTGACAACGAAAGACCCCTTAATCTAAATTTCTTTTTGTCGGAGATAGTCGTCAAAGTGAGCGGGGAAACTACTGCACAGCACCGCGACTGCTCCCTTTTTAAAATTTTTATTCAAAAATTGAAATACTGCACTTAGCTCGGGTAGACTTTTCCAAAAGCAGATAAGAATGCCAGATTTCTCCTGGTTGACGACGTGCTACACGTTTCAGGTTATTATGGCATAAAATCAAACAATCCAGTCATACCAAATACACTTTCAAAAGTTTCTCAATTGAGAGCAGAGAGGAACAAAAGATCTATTCAACAACGATTAACTCATTAACAAAACTTCATTGAAAATTTGCATTCTTCTGACGAAAAAGCACATACAGATAGGTGCTAGTACTCTCCACTTTCAAATACAGGTTCTCAGACTGTTTATGATAGCACCACCACTGTCATTAGTATTAGAACAAAAAGCACTAGGAACGAGGCAAAGGCTGTCACAAGGGAACAGGCAAACACGACAACCGACCTGGGTGCCAGGCAGCTCTTTTCCATCAGTCCGCGTCTGTGAGCAGACAAGCCCAAGACAGAAAGGGATGCCTAAAGCAATAATTGCTCTGGATGATATTTTGTCTAGCTCCTGCCATGCTTGATTCTTCCCTATTACATAGTAATCCAAATGTCTAGTGTTAAGGTGAAATTAGACTTACCTGCTAATTGTTGTTCCTGGAGTGTAGCCAGTCTAGTCCCGGACCTCTGGGTTCCCTATCTCATCTAGCAGCTTGGAGACTGAGCAACTCATCCTTTTTGTGATGTCACTGGTATATCCTCCTGGGATCCGCCTCCTGTCATCAGTTTCCTATTGACAAAGCAGACTCACCGGAGCAACAAGTAAGAAATAACTAGAAATACTAAAGAACAATGAACCAAACATTGAACCCCTCTGAGTCTACAGAGGAAATAACCCCCTATAGACCGTGACTTTAAATGTGAAAAGGCCCCCCTCTCATCTAAAAGAAAGGAAGGTGCCCCACAAAGAAAAATTCCATTCTGTAGGTAAAGCGTAGTTACTCACCTGTAACAGGTGTTCTCCAGGAGCAGCAGGAATCAGTCCTCACTATGGGTGACGTCGGCGCCGACGGAGCCCTCGCGGAGCAATTTTCCCCAGCTTTCAAAGAAAGCCTTTGGGAATTGCAGCGCGCATGCGCGGTCGTCTTCCCGCCCGAGGGTGCCATCTTAGCCAGTCAGATGACATAGCTAAAAAAGACAGCATAAAAATTTGCAAAAAGAACATAAGCAGACGATTGCAACTCCAAGGGGAGGAGGGAGGGTAGTGAGGACTGATTCCTGCTGCTCCTGGAGAACACCTGTTACAGGTGAGTAACTACGCTTTCTCCAGGACCAAGCAGGAAGTCAGTCCTCACTTATGGGACTCCCAAGCTCAAGGCTACCGGAGACCCTAAGCACAAAAATGAGCTCCCTCTAGCTCAGCAGCACAGAAGGATAGAATCTTCGCTGAAATATCACCCACCGGTAGCCCACATCCGGGATGGAGGGTAGGAGTTGCTCAGACCTCAAAGAGATTACGGAGGACTGCCTGTCCGAAAGCACTGTCCCTACGGGACTCCCTCTCGAGACAGTAATGGACCGCAAAAGTCTGTCTCGAAGACCAAGTAGCGGCCCGGCAGATGTCTGCCAGCGGAACAGAGCGGAGGTAAGCCACTGACGTGGCCTTTGCCCGAACACAATGAGCCGTGACTCGACTTTCTAAGGAGAGTCCGGCCGCCCCATAAGCCCAAGAGATACAGTCCGCAACCCAGATGGACAGAGTACGCTTGGAGACCGGGAGCCCCAATCTATTGGGGTCAAAAGACACAAAAAGCTGAGCAGCTTTACGGTGCTCCCGCGTACGGTCAAGGTAGAAGTTCAGAGCCCTTCTACAGTCCAGGGTATGGAGGACCGTCTCAGCTCGGCTGGAGTGTGGTCTGGGAAAGAAGGTTGGAAGTACCACCTCCTGATTGATGTGAAAAGGGGAGACCACTTTAGGCAGAAATTTCGGATGAGTCCGTAGGACCACCCTATTCTTGTAGAACCTAGTGTAAGGGGGATCAGACACGAGGGCCTGCAATTCACTTACGCGTCTAGCGGAAGTGAGGGCTATCAAGAACAGTGTTTTCCAAGACAGAAAACGGAGAGAACAGGTAGCCATAGGTTCAAAAGGCGGACAGGTGATCCGCTGCAACACCACATTCAGGTCCCAGTCAGGCGCTGGCGGGCGCAGAGGTGGTTTAAGTAGAAGGAGACCTCGGAGAAACCTCGCTACGAGAGGGTCATTGGAGAGAGGTCTGCCGTCCACCGGCACATGATGTGCTGAAAGAGCACTGAGGTGAACTTTGATGGAGTTGGACTTAAGTCCCAGATTAGAGAGGTGCAGCAAGTACTGCAAGATCACCGACACCGGGCAGGAGAAGGGATCCTGAGACTGTTGGGTACACCAGACTGCAAAGCGACGCCATTTAAGGGCGTAGCATTTGCGGGTAGAAGGCCGTCGCGAAGCCAAGACGACCTCCTCCACCTCCGCCGGCAGGAGAAGGGGAGCAAGGACTACCCTCTCAGCAGCCAGGCCATGAGGTTGAGAGACCTGAGGTTGGGGTGCAGGAGGGACCCCTGATCCTGAGTGAGGAGATCCGGTTGTACCCCCAGAGGGAGTGGATCCTCCACCGCCAGTTGCAGCAGGAGCGGAAACCACGGCTGCCTGGGCCAGCGAGGGGCCACCAGGATCATGAAGGCTTTGTCCCGGAGAACCTTGAAAAGAGTCCGAGAGACTAGCGGGATGGGAGGGAAAGCATACAGAAGGCTCCCCGACCATGAGATCAGAAAGGCGTCCGCCGCAACCCGAAGGGGGTGTGGCTGACGAGAGCAGAAGCGAGGAAGTTGCCGGTTGTGAGGACTGGCAAAGAGATCTACCGTGGGGAGACCCCACTTGAGGAAGAGCTTCTGAACTACCAAGGGATCCAGACGCCACTCGTGCGGCTGGAGGACCCTGCTGAGTTTGTCTGCAAGGCAATTTTCTTGGCCCGGAAGATAAACCGCCTTGAGGAGAATGCCGTGACTGACGGCCCAAGAGTAGAGCTTCTGTGCCTCCCGGCAGAGGAGGAAGGAGCCCGTGCCCCCATGCTTGTTCACATAGAACATGGCAACTTGATTGTCCGTCTGGACAAGGACGGATTGGTGGGAAGTCAGGTGGGAGAAGGCCTTGAGAGCTAGGCGGATCGCCCTGAGCTCCAGGAAGTTGATCTGCTGAGCAGACTCCCACGTGGTCCAGAGGCCCTGAGTACGTGCCTCTTGGCAATGTGCTCCCCAGCCCAGGAGGGATGCATCGGTGGTCAGCACCCGGGTCGGCTGAGGTGACTGGAAAGGCATTCCGAAGATCAGGTTCGGCTGCCGGAGCCACCACCGGAGAGACGAGACCAGCGGCTCGGAGACGCGCACTAGGTCTGCTAGGCCGCCTGTGGCTTGTCGCCACTGCTGGCGGAGACACCATTGAGCAGAGCGCATATTCAGGCGGGCATTGGGGGTCACATGGACGGTGGAAGCCATATGGCCGAGCAGTCTCAGGAAGCGCCTGGCGGAGACCAGGGGCTGGCTGCGAAAGCGGTCGGCTAGGTCCATGAGCCGTTGAGCCCTGTCGAGCGGTAGGTAAGCTCGTGCCCGAGGAGTGTGCAGCCTTGCGCCGATGAACTCGAGATCCTGTGAGGGAAGCAAAGTGGACTTTGCGAAGTTTATAACAAAGCCCAAGTGCTGCAGCAGAGTCACCGTGCGGCACGTGGCGTTGGTGACCTCCTGAGCGGACGCTGCTCTGATGAGCCAGTCGTCGAGGTACGGAAAGACATAGAGGCCGTGAAGCCGGAGATGGGCCGCCACGAACGCGAGACATTTTGTGAAGACTCGCGGTGAGGAGGATAGGCCAAAGGGCAGTACTCTGTACTGGTAATGATTTCCTGCCACCACAAACCTTAGGAATTGGCGGTGGCTTGGGTGGATGAGGATGTGCGTGTAGGCATCCTTTAGATCCAAGGAGCATAGCCAATCTCCCTGCTGGAGGTAGGGCAGAAGGATTCCAAGGGTAAGCATTTTGAACTTCTCCCGCACAAGGAACTTGTTGAGGTTGCGCAAGTCCAGGATGGGTCTGAGGCCCCCTGTTCTCTTTGGTATCAGAAAATACCTTGAATAAAAGCCTTGACCTCTCAGGTGGTGTGGCACCGGTTCCACCGCCTGTTCCTGCAGAAGACCTGCTAACTCCTGAAGGAGCAACTCCCTGTGCAGAGGGGGGCGCGGAGGTTCTCCCGGAAAATAGGAGGGAGGGACCTGATGGAAGTGGAGAAGGTAGCCTTCTCGCACGACCTGAAGTACCCAGGCATCTGCGGTGATGCTGGACCACCTGTGGGCGAAGTGAACCAGCCGGCCTCCGGTGCTGGGAGGAACCAGCGGGGGGGGGAGAGGCTATGCTGAGCGAGTCAAAAGCCCCCACCCTGCTGAGCAGGGGCTGGTGGTGCAGGCTTGGGGGCTTGCTGCCTACGGGACCCGTTACCCCGTCCCTTGGCCTGCTGGCCCTGTTGGGGAGCTGCAGGGGCCTGATAATGGGGGTATTGTTTGTAGGCAGCCGCCTTCCTCGGGTAAAAGGACTTTTTTCCCGAGCCCTTCTTTTTCTGGGAAGGGGCGGAGGTCTTCCTAGAAAGCCTGGTCCTGGTGAGAGTCTCAGTCTCAATTTGTGCAGCCTTTTCCGCCATGGGCTTGCCAAAGAGGTTTTCGCCTCGGCAGGGGACATCGACCAACTTGTCCTGTACCCAGGGCTCAAGGTCTGACGACTGAAGCCAAGCCTGTCGGCGGGCACCGATGCCGGCTGCGGCTACTCGAGCCGAGGCCTCAAAGCCATCATAGGCTGCTCGGGACATGAACTTTGAGCATTCCCGAATGCCCGTGGACAAGGCTAGGAACCTCCGCAAGGGCTCCTCGGAGAGACCAGCGGAGAATCCGGCTAGCTCTTTAGCCAGATCCCGGAGATACATGCCCATGTAGAGCTGGTAAGTCTGGACACAACATGCGAGCATAGAGCCCTGGAAGCACTTCTTGCCAAGGCCATCCAGGTTACGGGCCTCCCTTCCAGGAGGCACCGAGGAGTGCATCTTCTGGCTCTTAAGACGATGCATGGCCGATTCCACTACCATGGAATGGTGTGGCAGCTGTGCCTTCTGAAAGCCAGGGCTCTTGCGGACCCGATAGATAGAATCGACCCGCTTGCTCAGGACCGGCGAGGAGGCCGGACTCTCCCACATGCGGAAGAGTAGTCGTTCCAGCATAGGAGGAACCGGCACAGTAAAGTGTTCCCTCGCGGGAGAGTCATACTGGAGGGCGTCGAGCTCTTCGGCTCGAGGCTCCTCCTCGGGATCCGCAGGGAAGGCCAAAGCCTTGGCCATATCCCTAACGAAGTCCGAGAACCGGGCATCCTCCGGGGGGGACTGCTTCCGAGGCTCGGACCCCGGTGAGTCCGATGGGACACACCGAGTCCGGAAAGAATCAGGTGACTCTTCCTCCTCAGACTCCCAGACCGACTCCGACGAGGACTCGGTGGGGTCGGCCCGGGCAGGGTGCGGCGCCAGCCGCCCCGACGTCGAGGGAGTCGGCGTCGGCGACCTCGGTCCCGAACGGGAGGCCGAGGGTGACCTCGACCGAGGATCGACTCGAGTTCTCATCGACTCGAGGATCGGCTCGGTCTCCGGGGTCGACTTGGACGTCGACGTCACGGCGGTCGGGGGGCAGCGGCGCCAGCGAGGCCAGCGAGCAGTGCCCGCTGCTGGTCCATGAAGGCAGACAGTCTGCTCTCCAAGGCCGTCAACCTGAGTCCGAGCTCAGGTGACCCAGCAGCCCCCGACTCGGGCCCCGACGGCGTCGGGCCCGACGTCGGCTGTCGCGGAGGCGAGTCCAGAAGGACCACAGGACTTACTCGGGAGGCATCTCCGACTCCAGGCGAGGTCGCTTCGGGATGTGTTCCTTCTCCAAGGACCCGGGGCGGCTGTCGGGGCTATGCGACCTGGCCCTCGCGGAACCAGGAGCGTCCACCGACGCCGCCCTCGCGGGTTTTTCCTTCCGACGATGGTCCCCGGAGGGAGAACCCCGGTCGGAGGAGCTCCGGCGACGGTCCGAGCTGGAGCCTTTCGACGCGGAGGCCTCCGACGAGGTCCGGGTACGGCTGGGGTCAGCGAAGATTCTCTCACGCTGATGCCGCCGACTCCTCAACGCCTTTGAGGACAGTTTGCTGCAGGGCCCACAGATCAGTTCCTCATGATCCGGGCCCAGACAGCGGAGGCAAAAGTCGTGTGTGTCGGTTAGTGACATATTTCGGTCACACCGACCACACCGCTTAAACCCACTGGCAGCCATCGGGGGAAAAAGGGCCCCTGCGAGGTCAAAGGACCGGGCTGCCAGGGAAACCGAAAACGAAAGCTGACTAAGTCAGAAAAACCGAAAAAAGTAAGCGGACTCGAGACCGGCGTCGCGAGTCCGGGCGGGAAAACGATAGGCGTCGAACCGAAAGAAAAAAGGATAAAACAAAGAAGAAAATCAACTTTTTCGCGGGGACAAGACGGGGACGTCTGTAGGGCTCCGCGGAAAAAAGAAGACTGGCTAAGATGGCACCCTCGGGCGGGAAGACGACCGCGCATGCGCGCTGCAATTCCCAAAGGCTTTCTTTGAAAGCTGGGGAAAATTGCTCCGCGAGGGCTCCGTCGGCGCCGACGTCACCCATAGTGAGGACTGACTTCCTGCTTGGTCCTGGAGAATCCCTCCCGCGGCCACCGTAGCCTCGAAAAGAAAAACAGCTCTTACCTGTGAAGCACCGAGACACTTCAGGCTTCTGTTCGAAAGCGAATACTGTGGAGGGATACGGGACTAGACTGGCTACACTCCAGGAACAACAATTAGCAGGTAAGTCTAATTTCACCTTCCTGAATGTGTAACCAGTCTAGTCCTGGACCTCTGGGTCTGTACCAGAGCAGTGAAAAACCAAAAGCACGGGAGGGACCTGGTAGACCAGCCTGAAGTACTGCCGATCCAAAATAGGTCTCCTCCGCCAGTTGCACATCGAGATGGTAGTGTTTCACAAAGGAGTTCAAGGACGACCAGGTCGCTGCTTTACAAATCTCCACCGGAGACACCAACCGAACTTCTGCCCAGGAAGCTGCTTGTGCTCTAGTGGAATGAGCTCTAAGCCCCTCTGGTACCGCCCTATCTTTCAGTACGTAAGCCGACACAATGGCTTCTTTAATCTACCTTGCAATGGATGCTTTCGAGGCCGTTTCCCCCTTTCTTGGCCCCGCAAAAAGAACAAAAAGTCTGTCCGACTTGCGAAAAATGGACGTCCGACGCAAATACTTCAACGCTCGGACATTCAAGAGATGCAAGTTTCTTGCTGAAGAACCATCCACGCCGCCCGCGAAGACCGGTAAAGAGATTTCCTGATTAACATGAAATGCCGAGGCCACCTTAGGTAAGAAAGACGGCACAGGTCTCAAGACCACCTTTGCCGCAAAGAATGAAAGATAAGGTTCCCTACAGGATAGCGCTTGAAGTTCCGAAATTCTTCTCGCCGAACAGATGGCTACCAGAACCACCACCTTCAGTGTGAGATCCTTGAGCGATGCTCGCGACAATGGTTCGAAGGGCTCCCGTTGCAGCGCCTCCAGTATGAACGGCAGGCTCCACTTAGGAATGGTCTGTCTACACAGTGGTCTGACCAGAGACACCGCTCTTAAGAACCGTATAACATCCCATTGACTCCCAAGCGTCTGACCTCCTAACCTACCTCTGTAACATGACAACGCTGCTACCTGTACCTGCAACGACGCGACAGCTAGCCCTTTGTCAAACCCCTCCTGCAGAAACTCTAAGATCTGAGGGATGGAGGATTTTAATGCCACGTACTTCTTTTCTATGCACCAAGCTTTGAATATCCTCCAGATTCAAACATATGCTAACGATGTAGATCTCTTTCTGGCCTTCAACAAAGTCGTAATAACTGCTGCTGAATAGCCCTTAGACTTCAGTCGCGCCCTCTCAAGAGCCAAGCCGTAAGCGAGACCCAATCTACATGGGGCATGAACAGAGGCCCCTGGGACAACAGATCCACCCGAGGAGGAAGCCGCCAGGGTTTCGCCACCAATAACCTCACCAGGTCCCCGTACCAGGGCCGGCGAGGCCAATCTGGAGCTATCAGAATTACTTGGCCTCTGAGACGCTCGACTCTTTGAATCACTCTTCCTATTAAGACTCACGGTGGAAAGACATACAGCAGTTGACCCACCAGCCAGTCCTGAATGAGAGCATCCAAACCCTCTGACATCCTCTCTTTCCGCCTGTTGCCGAAGCGAAAGTCGCCATGAGGTACATGACCGGCGTGCCCCACCTGCGCACCAACATCTCGAATACTTCGGGATGAAGGACCCATTCCCCTGGATCCACTCTTACCCGACTGAGAAAATCGGCCTCCACATTGTCCACTCCCGCTACATGTGCCGCCGATAGCTTGAGGAGATTCGCTTCGGCCCAAGCACACAGGGCTTCGGCCTCTGACTCCAGCGCTACGCTGCTGGTTCCCTCCTTGCCTGTTGACATAGGCCACCGCGGTCACATTGTCGGAAAATACTCGGATTGCCTTGCCGCCGAGAAATGCCCGAAACTCTTGTAGGGCTAGAGTCACCACCCTTAATTCCAACCGGTTGATTGCCCATGTCTTCTCCTGGGCCGTCCATTGCCCCTGCGTGAACCTGCCTTGACAATGCGCCCCCCAGACCCGCAAGCTGGCGTCTGTCATCAAGGACACCCAGGCCGGAGACTCCAATGCCTTCCCGCGCTCCAAGGATTCGGGACGCAACCACCACTGTAGGGACTGACGGGCCTCCTCTGGACAGGGCAGCTTCCGGGACAGAGAGTCCTGTTGATGGGACCAACGCCGAAGCAACGATCTTTGCAAAGGCCTCATGTGGGCTCTGGCCCACGGCACCGTATCTATCGACGCTGCCAAGGTGCCCAATAGCTGAAGGTAATGCCACGCTGAGGGCGTCTTGAAACGCAAGAACCTCTCGACTAATGTCCGTAGGCCCTGCGCCCGTTCTCTTGTCAGAAACACTTTACCAACTCGTGTGTCGAATCGAGCTCCCAGGTATTCCAGACTCTGTGAGGGAATCAGCTGACTCTTTGACAAATTGACTATCCAACCGAGACTTTCCAGAAACGCTACCACCCGGGTCGTAGCCGTCTTGCTCTCGGACTTTGACTTTGCCCGGATCAACCAATCGTCTAGGTAAGGATGCACCAGGATTCCTTCCTTCCGCAAGGCTGCGGCCACCACCACCATGACCCTTGGTGAATGTTCACAGGGCAGTTGCTAATCCGAAGGGCAACGCCCAGAACTGAAAATGCCCGAACGGAACCGCGAATCTGAGAAATTTGTGATGCTCCGGTCTTACAGGAATATGGAGATACGCCTCCGACAAATCTAGAGATGTAAGGAATTCCCCTTTTTGAACCGCTACTATCACCGACCGCAGTGTTTCCATGCGGAAATGCGACCCCCGTAGGCACCGATTCACTCCTTTGAGATCTAGAATCGGTCGGACGTCTCCGTCCTTTTTGGGTACAACAAAGTAAATGGAGTATCGTCCGCAGCTGCACTGGTCCGGTGGCACCGTCACTATCGCCTTGAGGTCTAGTAACCTTCGTACTGTCCCCCGCATGGTTTCGCACTTGGCGACCGACTTGCCGGGGAACTGCACGAATTCCAGCGCGTAACCCTCTCGGATGACTTCTAGCACCCATTGATCTGACGTGATTCGGACACAGGCAGAATAAAACTCCTGCAACCGCCCTCCCCACGGGAAGCAAGGGAGCCTGGGTCCCCCTTATCTCATTGTGGCTTTCTGGAGTTGAGGGAAGAGGAGGAAGGTGGTCCAAAGCCCCTTCCCGCTCCTCGAAACCCCTGGAAGCCCTGGTTCCTATTGGAGAACCGTCCTCTTTGACCTGAATTGAAGCTCTGGAACCTGAACCGGCGAAAATCCCTCTACTGCCCCCTGCCTGCAGGAATCGCTCAGCCTGTCTTAGGCTTGTCTTCTGGTAATTTACCTCCTTTGGACTCCCCTAAGTCCTTTACTAGCTTCTCTAAATCTTCCCCAAATAACAGCCGCCCTTTGAAGGGAAGTTTACTCAATCTAGCCTTAGAGGAGCTGTCCGCTGCCGAATTGCGCAGCCACAAGTAACGCCGTGCTGCCACTGCAGCCGCCATGCTCTTTGACAAACCGCGCATAAGATCATATTGAATGTCTGCCAGATAGGCCGCGCCCGACTCTAACCTGGCTGCCTCACCCGTCAAATTATTCTCTTGTCCCCCATGCACACGCTGTGACCAGCGAAGGCAGGCTCTAGCCACCCACGCTCCGCAAATAGCCGCCTGGAGCGATAGAGCGTTCACTTCAAACACCTGTCTTAACACCACATCCAATTTTCTGTCCTGAGAATCTTTGAGGGCCGCACTACCCTCTACGGATATGGTAGTCTTTTTGGTTACCGCCGAGATGGCTGCGTCCACCTTGGGCGACTTAAAAACTTCCTTATCCTGATCCAACAAAGGATAAAGACGGCCCATGACCCTTGCTCCTTTTAGAGGAGCTTCCGTAACGTTCCACTCCTCCTGAATCATTTCCTGAAACACCCTATGCACCGGGAACGGTCTTTGATTCTTTCTGAACACCTGCAATAATGGATCCTCTAGTGTCTCATCCTCCACTGACCCCGGAACCGGCATATTTAGTACCTTAAGTGTCTCTACGATGAGCGCCGGCAGCTCTTCCTTTCTGAAGACTCGCACAACTCTTGCCTGGTCCTCTCTCTCCTAAAGCTCACCTTCCTCTAGCTCTTCTTCTAAGTCCATGCTGTGAACCTCCTCATCCGAGAATGGACCCTCCGAGGTCATTGAACGTTCTCTTGCCTCCCCCTTGGCATGTGGCCTCTTGACCCCGAGCGGGGGTTCGTCCTCCTGCAGGTGCGTCGCAAGCCCCTTCACTCCGCTCGCATCTGCGGTATCTTTCTGCTGCTGAGCGTTTCCCAAATACCGCTTGTTGTAGCAGATTGACAAACTCCTGCGAAAAGATGGACGCCAGCTCTTTTGGCAGAGCCACCTGAGAAGAGGCAGAGACTGAGGCGGAAGATGGCCCAGCCACCGGCTCCACCTCAGATACCAGTGGGCCTGAGCCCTCCGCCTCGGCCCCCGGAAACTCCTCCATACCTTCCTGGGTATGCTCTAAGGAAGATGCATCTCTCACACAGGCTATACAAACCCCTGAACCGGCGCCCTTCTTTGCCCCGCACATCACACACTGTGGCTTAGAAGGCATGGTTGCTCAAAAACAGTCTGTCCATACACTGCCCGCCTAGGCTGCTCCTTCCCACATGCCGGGAGATGGCCGTGCAATGCAGTGAAGCTGTAGAACAGAGAAACCACTCTGTCTCCTTTTCTTTTTTTTTCAAACTAACGTACACAAAACGCTCCTACTAAAGAATACCTTCTATCCCTAACAAACCAAAAACTCCCAAAGGAAGCTTCATCCAACCCACCCCCCTGAAAGATTACTCGACGACCGGCGTATGCCCGCCGTGCCGCCACGCGGCCGGGCCTGCTGCTATCTTTGCGCCAAAACTCGCTGCTTAATAAACCGCTCCGAGCGCACCCCCCTTACCTCCGTCGAAGAGAGAGAGAGATATCGGCTTATTTCGGCGTGTCTCGACTGCCACCGTTCCCGGAGTCAATAGGTTGGAAGGCAAAGATCTGCAGCAGTCACACAGCCGAAAGCCTTCTGCGTGCGATTGTGAGGAATCGGCCAAGCGCGCTGACAGGCAAACACTTCTGTACGGCGCTGGCTAGACTCTGCTCCGGGGTCCCCCTCACCTTGATATCCTGCTACACCGGAGTTAGAACTTTTTTCAGTGAATCACTGCCGGCCTGGCTTACCCCGTAGCAACCGACGGGCGAGCCAGGAGGAGGTAGGAGAGGGGAGAGGGGTTAAAGGACAAGAGAGAAACCAGCTGTCAAAATTAAAGGCACAGTCCCTTAAAATGAACACTCTTGACCCTCCATTTTAAATTAGTAAATTATTTTGGCTACTCCTTTAATCTACAAAAACTAATCTTAATTGTCTCTCCAGTGAGCCCGGCCCTCCGGGCTCCCATCCATCCAGCTGCTTGGAGACTGAGGTAACTGATGACAGGAGGCCGATCCTGGGAGGATATACCAGTGACATCACAAAAAGGATGAGTTGCTCAGTCTCCAAGCTGCTGGATGAGATAGGGAACCCAGAGGTCCGGGACTAGACTGGTTACACGATCAGGAATAATCGGATAAGCTTCTGGACAGTAACACAAAAAAATGACAGCATGATTTATTTCACAAACCTGATAATAGCCACGGCCGGCCAGTCCATTGAGCGAGAATGTTTTTGCACAGGGCCCCACGTTTCAGGGGGCCCCGTGCAAAGAACATTCTGATCTAAAAGTAAATTTTTAAATTAAAAAAAAAAAAAAGCTGTCTGCTGCCGCGGCCGCCGCGGCAGAATCAAGTGTGCCGCGGGGCCCCCCCTGCCCGGCAGAACCTGCCCTCCCTGCATCAGCTCCCTCTCCGCAGTCACACGCACCGGCTTTCAGAGTGCGAGGGGACAGTTTCTCCCTCGCGGCTCTGTTAAGCCCGCGGGCGCTGATGGGAAAGTTCCCATCAGCCCCCGCGGGCTTAACAGAGCCGTGAAAGGGAAACTAGTCCCTTCGCGCTCTGAAAGCTAGTGCGTGCGACTGCGGAGAGGGAGCTGATGCAGGGAGGGCAGGCTCTGCCGGGCAGGGGGGGCCCCGTGGCACACTCAATTCTGCTGCGGCGGCCGAGGCAGCAGACAGCTTTTTTTTATTTTAAATTTTCCATGGGCTGGGGGGGGGGGTAAGGAGTGGTGATGGGCTATGGGGGAGCTAAGTATGGATATGAGCTGATGGGGGGGGTTAGGACTGGTAATGGGCTATGGGGGGGGGCTTAAACTGAAAATTGGGTGATGGGGGTTAGGACTAGAAATGGGCTGATGGGATTAGGACTGGGAGTGGGCTGATGGGGGCTTAGGACTGGTAATAGGCTATGGGGGGGGGCTAGGACTGGTAATAGGCTATGGGGGGGCTAGGACTGGTAATGGGTTGGGGGGGTTGCTAGGACTGGAAATGGGCTCAGTGGAAGGGAAGGCTTGAACTGCAAATAGCTGATGGGGAGGGGGGCTTGGAATGGAAATGGGCTCTTAGGGGAGGGAGCTAGGACAGGAAATGGGCTGATGGAGGGGCTAGGGATAGGACTGAGAATTGGGTGTTGGGGGGAGCTAAGATTGGAAATGGGCTGTGGTGGGGGTTTGGATTGGAAATGGGCTGTGGTGGGGGTTTGGATTGAAATGGGCTGTGGTGGGGGTTTGGATTGAAATGGACTCATGGAGGGGCTAGGATTGAAATGGACTCATGGAGGGGCTAGGATTGAAATGGACTCATGGAGGGGCTAGAACTGGAAGTAGGCTCATGGGGGGCTTGGATTGGAAATGGGCTGAGTGGAAGGAAGCTAGGATTTGACAGGGGCTGATGGTGGGGCTAGGAAAGGACTAGAAATGGGCTGAAGGGAGGCTGGTATTGGAAATGAGCTGATGAAGGGACTCGGATAGGACTGGAAATGGATGGGAGAGCTAGGACTGGAAATGGGCTGATGGGGGGCCAGGACTGGAAATGGGCTGATGCGGGAAGTAGAAGGGAGCGGATACTGGGTGGGGCTGGAACTAGAAGGGAGCTGATGTTGGGGGAGATTAGAATGGGATGGGGATGGGGCTGGGAGAGTGAAATGGAGAGGGGAAAAATATTTTGTGTGGGAGGGAAGAAAAATCTACAATTGGCCGGGTATTGGGAGACTAAGTGGGGATTGAGGATGGAGGGGTAAAATTTGAGTGGATGAAATAGGAATGAGGAAAGAGCAAAAGGAGAAAGATTAGTATGTTAAAGCAGATGTAGAGAGAGAATGGAAAAAAACTAGAAGAGAGAAGAAAGGACAAATGGACAGCAGACGATGGAGAGTTAGCAGAAGACACAAATAAACCAGAAGAAAGTGGCTGGAACAATTGCAACTGAAAAAAAATGCACAAAAGGTACAAAGGTATCTCTTTATTTTGAATTTATTAACTGGAATATGTCAGCTCTGGGAAATCTGCATCATTAACGTCTGTGCTTTGTTTAGTACAAGAGGAAATTAATTTATAGTTTTATTTCTACATAGTTGTTGTACATTCCAAGTTTGGCTTTTAGGGTTCCCAGTTTAATTATTGTCTTCCTGTTTCTAAATTGTGATTCCTTGTTTGGTGATGGTCTATGTTCTGCATGTGTAACTGAGCTGAGGTATTCTATTTATGTAATTCCTATTTGACATTGCCACTTGTTCTCTTTCCCCAGTAGGTCATGTATTGTTATTCTCTGAAATGTATTGGTTTAATATTTGCAGTGTTGCCTTTTGATAGGTATGGTATGGTGCTTTATGAGTCCTGGTAGTGCCATTAGGATATGGCGGGTTTGCTATGGGTTCTAAATGGGCAGTGTTTGTAGTAGTTCCTAATGTGCCTGGCGGTTGGTACTGGATTATAGTAAAGCACAGTTACTTACCTGTAACAGATGATCTCTGGGAACAGCAGGAATAAGTCTTCACATATGGGTATCGTTGGTACCGACGGAGCCTGCGCGGGAACGCTCCCCAGCGTCCAGTAAGAAAGCTT
Organism: Ichthyophis bannanicus; assembly: GCA_033557465.1. Lineage (NCBI taxonomy): Eukaryota > Metazoa > Chordata > Amphibia > Gymnophiona > Ichthyophiidae > Ichthyophis > Ichthyophis bannanicus. The sequence goes on from CM066034.1 coordinate 934,934,938, forward strand.
TTGGGAGCATCCCACAGCGCCTGCGCGCTGCCTTCCCGCCTTTCCCAACCGCCTCTCTCCAGTTTGAGTTTTAAAGCTGAGACAAAGAGAGAGAGAGGAAAGGAAAGAAAGATAGAGAGATACAACTCCTAGGGGAGGTGGGTGGGTTGTGAAGACTTATTCCTGCTGTTCCCAGAGATCACCTGTTACAGGTAAGTAACTGTGCTATCTCCAGGAACAAGCAGGAATGAGTCTTCACATATGGGGACTCCCTAGCTGCAGATGCCAGGGGAGATCCCCAGGTTGTGTGTCCTTGAAAAGGACTCTACCTCCTCCCGTGGATCTCTGGCATCCAACCAGGGTAGGTGGGTAGGAATTGATTAGGAATGGAACAGGTGTTTGAGAATAGCCTGACCAAACAAGGCATCCCGGCGGAAGTCCTTGTCCAAGCAGTAATGGGCTGTGAAGGTATGAACCAAGGCCCAGGTGGCCGCTCGACAGATTTGGTCGATGGAGACAGAATTTAGATGAGCCATTGAGGCTGCCATGGCTCTCACATTGTGAGCTGTGACATGGCCCTCCAGAGAAAGGTTTCTACTCTGGTAGGCAAAAGAAATACACTGAGCAATCCAGTTGGACAGTGTTCTCTTAGAGACTGGAAGTCCTAAATGAGAAGGATCAAAAGCAACAAAGAGTTGAGAAGACTTTCTATGTTGCTGTGTTCTTTGTAAGAAAAAAGCAAGAGCTCTCTTACAATCCAAGGTATGAAGATTCCTCTCTGCACTTGATGCATGAGGTCCTGGAAAAAAGACAGGTAAATATACCTCTTGGTTCAGATGAAAAGGCGAGACCACTTTAGGCATAAAGTGTGGATTGGTCCTGAGGACTACTTTATCATGATGGAACCTTGTATAAGGTGGATTAGCCACCAAAGCTTGCAACTCACTGATGCGGCGTGCTGAGGTGACTGCAATAAGAAAAATAACCTTCCAAGAAAGAAATTTCAAAGAGGTGGTGGCTAAAGGTTCAAAGGGTGGCTTCATGAGCTGGCCAAGAACCAGGTTTAAGTCCCATGCCACTGGAGGTGGTCTAATGGGAGGTTTAGTTAAAAGAAGGCCTCTCATGAATCTTGCTATAAGAGGATGAGAGGAAATAGGTTGTCCATTGAGAGGCTTGAGGGACGCTGCAATAGCACTCAAATGGACTCTTACTGAATTCGTTTTCAGACCTGCATGGGATAGATGCAGGAGATACTCTAGTAGAGAATTCAGAGGTATTGCAAGAGGGTTTAGACCCTTCTCTGAACACCAAATGGTAAATCTTTTCCATTTGAAAGCGTAGGAACGTCTAGTAGAAGGCTTTCTAGAGGCATGAATAACATCTCTGACTTGCTGAGAGAGATGAAAATCTTGAAGGTCTAAGCCCTCAGCAACCAAGCCCTGAGATGGAGCGACTGGGGGTTTGGGTGCCATAATGTTCTCTCTTCCTGGGATAGAAGGTCTGGTGCAGAGCCGAAGTCCAGGGAGGGAGCTTGAGAGAGATGCAGAAGTAGAGGGTACCACACTTGGCGTGGCCAATGTGGTGCTATGAGGATCATGGTCCCTCGATCTCTCTGAAGCTTGAATAGTGTTTTGGGAATTGGTGGAAAGGCATAAAGGAAGTCTTGACCCCAGTGAAGGAGGAAGGCATCCTTGGCCTGAACTCCCTGACACAGAATTCTGGAACAGAACCGGGGAAGTCTGGCATTCCACGGACTTGCAAAGAGGTCTATGTCCGGAGTTCCCCAAATTCGAAAAATCCTGGCTACTTGGTCCATGTGGAGGGACCATTCGTGTGGAAGCAGAACTCGACAGTCTGTCCGCCCAAGAGTTTTGAACGCCTGGAAGATATACTGCCAGAAGATGGATGTGATGCTCTCTGGCGAAGGCCCACAGTCGCAAAGCTTCGTTGCAAAGCGACAGAGAGCCAGTCCCGCCCTGCTTGTTCACATAGAATATGGCTACTTGGTTGTCCGTATGGATGAGGACTGTCCTGTAGCTGAGCAGGGTATGGAACACTGAGAGCTAAGAATATTGCTCTGAGTTCCAATAGATTGATCTGCAGAGAAAGCACAGTTACTTACCTGTAACAGGTGATCTCTGGAAACAGCAGGAATAAGTCTTCACATATGGATACGTCGGTACCGACGGAGCCTGCGCGGGAACGCTGTCAGACGGCTGCCTGGGTGAGAATGTTCACAGTCTTGGCAAGTGTATATATCAATATGATTTGCAAGGGATTGTGGGAAATGCAGTCCATTCACACCAGACACAGCTGCTCACAATAATTAGTTGTGCTTGAGTGTAAAGCCAATAAGATATTTATTTATGGGGTTATTTCTCCCAACACAGATATGCTTGGTAGCACATAAAACAGGATACTTGCTTTCAGTGTTTAACTTAGAAAAACAAAATCAGGAAAAACAACAGCTGAACTTGTCAGGCAATCAGAGCAAAAGAATAAAGACCTGGTTGGTAACAAACTGGTCTTTTCTATAGGCTTTAGCTAATATTTTCTTAGCAGTGTATCAAACAAACAAAATCCACAAAGAAGGGAAAAACTGTTCTTTTCAGGTTAACTTCTTATATCTTCACACATAGATTCAGAAGTGATTCCCTCAGAGCTCACAAGCAATTAGGTAAGGCTCAATTGCTAGCAGTTATCCAGCTGAAACCCCTTAGCTGGCTTAATTTCTACTGCATGGCTCAAAATCCTACGCAGGAGCTTTTCTGAGTAGATTAAAGAACAAGTTTGTATTTCTTTGTGATGGTTGTTGTACTTTTGTAACAGAAAATTGCCACAGGAGTTTAGACAGAGAGCAATCCATGTAAATACAGCCTTCATCTGCATCCTCTCCCCCTTCAACAATCATTGGTTCAATATCATGGATTGGCACAGAGGAATTTCTCAATGTAGCACTCTCAGGAGAATACTTGTTTCCCTGCTGTCTTTCAAGGTTATAGCTAGGGCATAGATCAGTGTTCATACCTGAGCTTCCATTGCTGTTAGAGTTCCTCTCTAAATAGCCTGGCCAGTATGTAGTCCAGTTCTTATGTCCAGCCTTCCAATCCAGATCCCTGGACACTGGATCTCTCTTCACATACCTTCTGGCACGGGTCTTAGGGTCCCTTCCAAGTGCAGCCGTCTCCCTCACAGGTACCGTCTGGAGATTCCTAGCTCTGCAGCACCATTCCTCTGGCTTTCCCCAGTCCAATGGTGTATGCTGGCCCTTGGAATGCCTCCCAGTATACGTACTGCTCCGGACTCCTCTAGACCTCCCAAAGGCTTTTCTCTTCTTTCTTCCAAAGGGTTTCTTGCCCTCTCTGTCCGTCCGCTCTGGCTTCTGCTTCTGATGATCCTCCAGATGATGAAGCTGTCCAAGATGAGGATATCCAAGCTGATCATGAAGATTATTCTGAGGAAGATTCTCTGTAGAATAAACTCTACCTTTATTCTGCTTAGATGAGTGCTCCACCCTAACACAGCGCAGCTGTGCTGAATCAGGCCCTGCCCTTTGAGATGAGTGCTTGGGAATTACCTCATAGCCCTCCTGATTGAACACACGTTTCCCCACTTCAGCTCCTCTAATGGCTGTTGGAAACCTGGTGCATTCTGGGACTGGTAGTCTTTTATGGAACAATTCTGTTTTCTTATTTCTACCAGAACTGACAGGTTGCTTGTTCAGAGTCACTTCACCTTTACTATAGCTCCTTCCTGAGCTATGATAAGCTTCCTTATCACAACGCTCCCCAGCGTCCAATCAGAAAGCTTTTGGGAGCATCCCTCAGCGCCTGCGTGCTGCCTTCCCGCCTTTCCAACTGTCTCTCCTCAGTTGAGTTTTATAGCTGAGACAAAGAGAGAGAGAGAGGAAAGAAAAGATTATTTATTTTATTTATTTATAGACTCTTATATACCGCACTATTAGGCATCAGCGCGGTTCACAAAAAACAGTGAGATACACAATTCAACAGTACTTTGTGTTTACAGAAAACAGGAGAATATAACTCGGATAACAGGGTATATAATTAATAAACATAGTCATAATATCATCATGGCTTCAGTTTTGTGTGTATGTGGTCTGTGGGGTATCTGTATTGTATGTGTATGAGTGGAAGGTCTGTGGGTTGGTTGAGATGTCTTTATTGTTTACTGGATAAGATAAAAGGAAGAGGTAGTGTTTCAAAGCTTTGCGAAACTGCAAAAGGTCTGATATTGCTCGGATGTTTTGAGGGAGGCTATTCCAACACCTTGGTGCACAGAATAAAAAGGCCCTGTCTGAAGTAGTTTTAGTACACTGTGATATTGATTTAGGGACTAACAGAGTATTGAGTGTTACTGACCTTCTGTCTCTATTGAGGGGTGGTGTTTGGATCAAGTCTGATATTGATGAAGATGAGAGTTCTTTGAAGGCTTTGAATGTAATTAGTAAAATTTTGAAAGTGAGTCTACTTTGAATTGGGAGCCAATGAAGATGTTTTAGAATAGGTGAGATATGGTCTTTCCGGGAAGCTCCATGAAGGACTCTAGCTGCAGCATTCATAGCCATTTGAAGTGGGTGTAAGGTGGTTTGTGGAAGACCTTGTAAAATTGAGTTCGCATAATCAAAATGAGGTATGATTAGCGCCTGATAGATGGTTCTAAAATCGTCTGGCTCTAGCAAGGATCGAAGGTGTCTAAGGGAGCGTATTTTGTGATATACTGCTCTTACAATATTACTAATATGTGCTTTCATATCTAATTTCTGGTCTAAAGTGACACCGAGGTATCTGATGGTGGTCTTGGTCTGGAGGTTAGCATCATTCACTTTCAAAAAGGATGGAGCAGTGAAATTTTGGTTACGTGTAATAAATAACACCTCCGTTTTCTTGTGTTGGATCCTTAGATTTTGGGATTGTAGCCAGTTGGATACTTCATTTATGCAGTTAGTTAATGGATTGAGATCAGGGTTCTCAGTTGTAAAAGGAAAATATAAAAGTACATCATCCGCGTATATCATGCAGTTAACTCTAAAGGATCGAATCAGGTTACAGATAGGCTGCATGTATATATTAAACATAAGGGCGGAAAGGGATGAGCCTTGAGGGACCCCTTGTTTTTGATGAAACTGATCTGATGAAGTATCGTTGGATCGTACTTGTTGCCATCTGTCAGAAAGGTAGGATCTACACCACTCAAGTGCTTTATCAGTAATTCCCTTCCCTTTGAGACGCTCAAGGAGCGTTCATGGCTAACAGAATCAAAAGCGGCTGCGATATCAAGAAAAACAAGGACGAACCCTTGGCGGATGTTATCAATTCCTGATAATAAGCTGCTGAACAGAGTAGTTAGAAGCGTTTCCACACCGTGGAATTCTCTGAAACCGTGCTGGCATGAGTCCAGTGGGGCGTTAAGATCTATATGATCCTGAATTTGTTTTTGTACTTCTTTTTCCAAAATTTTTGCTAGTAATGGAATACTTGAAATAGGTCTATATGATTCTGGTTTAAGAGGGTCAAGTTTGTTGTTTTTTAGTAATGGCCTTATGGATGTTTGCTTAAGGGTACGAGGGAAAGTTCCTGTTGTAAATGATTGAATCATGAGTCTGGATATGATGGGACTGAGATCAGCTCGTAGATCTTTGATCCAGAACGCAGGGCAAGGATCAGTATGAGCGGTGGTCATGTTTATGCAAGCAATGGTGTCTTCGATTTGTCGTTTAGATGGTATTGAGAAGATAGTGAGTAGAGTTTGATCTACTGGAACTGGAACTATGTTAGGAGCCGAGTTATTGTCAATTTGGCAGAGTTTGGATTGTAGATAGTTAGCAAATATTTGAGGGTGGATTTCATATTTAAGTTGTGAGGCAGGTTCATTTGTCAAACGCTTAACTATGGCAAACAGGTCATGAGGTTTGTTCAGAGATCTTTTTAAAGTGACTGCATGGTGACGTCTCATTGATTCAGTAACTGCCATGCGATGAGATGTGAGATGTTGGATATATACAGCTCTGTCAACTTCAGAGTGTGAGTGTCGCCATCGTCTTTCAAGTTTCCTTAGGGTTGTGCGCGAGGCCTTCAGCTCAGATGAGTACCATATAGCAGAGTGTCGCTTGCTTTGTAGTTTGTTGGTCGACGGACATGTGGCAATCGAACTGAAAGTACTATTCCAATTAGAAACTAAATCATCAATGCTGCACTCTGGTAAGTTGGTTAGTGGAAGTGTTGATTTTAGGATTAGGTCTTTGTCAAATGGCTTGAATCTTCTCAGAGGGGTACTAGGATGGTCGTTTATTCCTCTTTCATCCTTTTGGTTACATCTAGCCTTGAATATAATTAGTTTGTGATCTGACCATGGAACTGGGTTGATTGATAGATCCAAGATAGATGGTAAATTGGTGGTTGTTTCAGTTGTAAATATTAGATCTAATATACCACCTTTAATATGGGTTGGATCTTTAATTAATTGATTATACCCCAAAACTTGTAGAGCTTCAAGAAAAGCTGTTACATGGGAGTCTTGGAGAGAAGGGAGATTAAAGTCTCCTAGCACCCAACTTGCTATGTGGGGGTTTTGTGTATTGGAGGCCAAGTCAATTATCATAGATAGAGAATCAGAATTGGAAGAAGGAGAGCGGTATAGTAAAGTGAAAGAACAACATTTATTTGCTATTGTAAAAGTATCTAGGAGTGATGAGCTAGATAGAGATAGAGAGGAAAGAAAAGATAGATAGAGAGGAAAGAAAAGATAGATAGAGAGACAACTCCTGGGGAGGTGGGTGGGTTGTGAAGACTTATTCCTGCTGTTCCCAGAGATCACCTGTTACAGGTAAGTAACTGTGCTATCTCCAGGAACAAGCAGGAATGAGTCTTCACATATGGGGACTCCCAAGCTGAGATGCCTGGAGTCCGAGCATGGCATAGGTTGGAACATGCTATCCCCCACAACACCAGGCATCCTGAGGATGGAGGGTAGGAGTTGAAGAAGGAAGATGCTGTGGAACAGCTGACCTAGCACAGGACTGCAGGAAAGGAGTCCATGTGTGGATAATGATTGTTGTCAATGATATTGCAAAGGATATTGCAATATGGACCTCCGCCAACAGGATTTTGTAGAAGTATGGAGGTTCATGGATCTACTGGGAAGCCAGTAGAGGAACCATGAAGAGGACCTCACTGAAAGTGGAGGTAATAAACCTGTAGGAAAAACAGAGGAGGTCAGAATCCTGAAGGGTAACAGGCACCCCTGGTAGAAAAAACTGGGGTAGTACAAAAACGGTGGCCTTCAGCGAAAGCTGTATGGTAAAAACCAAACTCTTTTGGCGGCAGAGTATCTCACTCTTGGGAGCAAAAAGAGAAAGGCTAACCGATTTAGACAAACAAGCACAGTCCTTGTGGGGAGAGAGGGTATGGGAACCCCTTGTATCCCAGGATGAAGACAAATGCCTGAGGCATTAAGCCTGTGAGTAACTGAAGATCCACAATATCTCTCCTAACTGGGGTAAGCTAGGAGAGATATTAGGTACGGAGAGCTTCAGAGGTACCTAAACCTGTTAGGTTATGGTATAAGAATTGTTGACTACCACAGGAGTGGTTGTGTGTGTAGAATCCCAAACCTGCTGAATAGCAGAGGTATGGGCAAAAACCTTCTGTCAGAAACAGATAGCTATATGAGCATAGATAGTGAGATAGATAAGTATGTGGGGACAGATCTATCTATAACAACATATCTAATCAGATACATACATACATACATATATATATCTATATATATATCTATATATACATACATATATATATCTATATATATCTATAAGAATATATCTATAGTGAGATATGGAAGGGCATAAAGTACACACAAAGATAAATATGAATATGTAGGCCTAAATATGGGTGTCTGTATTTAAACAGACAGATATATGCCTACAGCATGGAAATCACATAGGACATGTGGAGAGGAAAGATTCATCTAAAAACAAGGATGTGCAACCTACTTGAGAAGATATATAGAGAATCTATTCCCCTTGGTTATGATCCACAAGGATGCTAGCTAGTAAAATAACCAGGATGGTCATATGAAAACAGAGGATGATATCAATCTGTAGTCAGCAAGTCCTTAGTCGTACAAGACTCTAGCATGGTAAATAGACAGAAGACAGTTAAGGATGAGGCATCATGTTGACCTGCTGAAGGGCAAAAAGTATCATACGTTCTTACCATGAGGACGAGCTGCAAGGAGAAAGAGCATATCCCCGATTGGGAATGCTATGGACCAAAGCAGGGAATTGGCAACTCCTTAAGCCCTTAGGTAAGAGAAGGCCTATGTCCTTTATGGCAAAAGGAGATAGTAAAAGAAGGGAGAACCTTTTAGTCATGGCAGACATGACTGAAAAGCCTTTTCTAACCATCTAAGATAGCTGTTGGAGAAAAAAACCCCATGCTCTCTAGCAAGGGCCCATAGTGGAAAGCTTCTCTGTAGATTGCAGAGAGCATGATGCAGGAGAATGAGGAGATAGAACTTGCTGCTAGAGAGCCAGTATCTCTGCCAACTATGCTGCCAAACCGAGGAGAATGGAGATGGCAGAAATAGAAGACCATCTAGAAAGCTTGTAGTGAGATAATCTCCAAGATAGATGGAAGCACTGACTTGGAGCCACTACTAAGACTAGACAGAATGTTAGTGGAGGACAAATCTGGTTGTTTGTGGACAAGAACCAGTGGTCGAAACATTAAGGCTCCTGCATAGGCAGCTGCTAGCAAGAAAGCAGAAAGAATCTTACTGTTGAAAAACAGAAAGAACAGACAGAACAGGAGTAGAGCTCTGGACATGTCTGATAAGCTGCCCCAAAGTAAGATGGAAACAGAGGAGGTAACTCAGAGAGGAAAGCTCCACACTGGAAAGTGAGAAAACTAGAGAGGCTGAAGAAAAAAGCCCTCTGTAATTAATTCCGCTCTTACAGAGGAAAAAGCTTGGTAAGAGGGTGAAGAGAATAGAGCTGAAGAAGACTTACCAAGTAGTAAGTCTATAGAAAGGAAAAATACATGCTGGCACAGGAACTACCATTTAATAGTGGTCAGACCTCTTTCCTTAGCAGGAAAAGAGGAGAAACCTGTGACCTATAGGCATGAACATCCTGACAGCTCATAGAAATATAGAAAAAATGGATGTCTTTTGGAAAGAGATCCATGTGTAGGGGTTAGAACTAAGCAATGGATTGCCTCTATTGAGAAGAAGCAACTGTAGATTCTAACCCCAAGAGTCACAAGCATTTGATGACTGATCAGAAACCCTGCAGAGGCCGGGTTTGCTGAGCCTGGTGAAAAGTTGGATTCTTCAGACCAGGACGATGGCTCCCCTGTAGGGGAACATCTGTATGATGGGCAAGTGAGGAATAAAACCTTCTTCTCCTGTGGGAAGAAAGTTTGGTAGGACATTTCCTACTTACTGGGACAGAAGGTGGTGTAGAAGAACCCTTAGGAACAGGTAAATCAGTGGACAACTGAGTAACCTGACGTAAAGACTCCTTGTTGAAAAGATTTTCTCCAGTGCAAGGAGTATGTCCCAGTCGTCGTTGTTCCCACTTGGCCAAAGCTGAAGCTTGGAGCCAGGCTCTACGTCGTGCCCCTATAGCTATAGCAGAAGTCCTGCTAACAGACTCAAAAGAGTCTAGGGAAGCACGAGAAAGAAACCAAGAGATATTCTGGATATGCTTAAGCAGTGAGGAATAGTCTGTACTCCTGGAAACTGGAAGGAAAGGAGTCAAAAGATGTAACTGCTTTGTGACCTCCTCAAGAGAAAGACTCATATAAAAAATATATGAGAGAATTCTTGCAGAAAGCATAGATGTCTGGAAGGTTTGACGTCCAAAGGCATCTAGTGTCTTAGACTCACGACCTGGCGGATAAGAGTGCTTTTTCTTACTCTTTATCCGCCTCATTGCTGATTCCACTACTATGGAATGATGAGAAAGTTGAGTCTTTTGGAACCCTGGAGAGGGAGGCACCTGATACAAGAGATCAGTTGCTCTGGGAGGTGGGGGTACCCTTAAAGGTGTTTCCCACTTTCCTAGAAGGAGATCCTGCAAGGAATGATGCAAAGGAAGCATTATATAGTCCTGTGCTTTGGTGGAAACAGAGCCTGGAGTAGGATCATGTCCTGGAATAGGAATGGCAAGGGATCTTGCTATATCCAGGAGGAAACTCTGAAAAGAGGGATCCCCAACAGGAATCTCCCTTGGACAGGTTAGATCTAAAGAACTAGCCTGAGCACCCACAGAGTTATCCAGAGATATAGAAATAGAAGATTCTGCAGGGTGCAGTGTGGAATGTTTAAGGGATGGTTGCTTGGACTGACTGTCAGGAACAGCAACCGTCCTTACCACATTGTCCATGCCAGGTATCGACTCCAAGCTTGGTATAGAATGGAGCGATGCTGTTGTAAAAAGCATGGTAGGAGTTTGCCACGATGCTACTGTGGATACTGGTACTGAAGTCAATACCGGTACCGATGTCGGAGTCGGGCTCGACAAAGACATCGGAGTAGTCATCAGCGATACTTCAATCGGTACCGAGGGAACTGAAAACCTCCGTCTGCTATCCTCGGTACCGAGCCACCGGTATCGATCAGTGTCGGTACCAAAATCTATTGGTACCCAGTCTTCCAGACTAGAAATGGATTCCAAACTCGGCATCGAGGGTAAGGAGCCTGAGAAGCGAAGCATGGAAGGCACCGACTGTGAGGGTAATGAAGACATCGGTACCGACTTCGGTACCGTGTCCGATACTGGTGAATGAAGGTCTACCAGTGGCAACTCAAGCAGCCTCAGGGGAAATCGAGAGTTGCAGATCCGAGTCATCGGAACCGAGCCTTCGGTACCGCCGCGAGACGGTACCAAGGTGAGTCGGTACCCAGTCCTCCAAACTGGAGATCGATTCCAGACTCGGCATCGAAGGAAGCGAGGCTGTCGATGCACATCTGGAGAGTACCAACGTCGGTGGCAGTATCGGTGTTGGAACCGATAAGGGAAAGACAATCTGGGACGTATCCATCGGTCCCGAAGGCACCGAGGAGGCCAGATGACGATCCCTGGTGAGGAGTGTTTCATCCAACACCAGTGCCGATGCAGGGGTATCGGTACCGCTCGAAGCGGATGCCACCACCGTGCACGGCTCAGGTATGTTCTGTGGGGGTGAACCCCAGAAACAACCTGAAACCCCTTATCCGCTTTGGAGACCGAAGACTCCCGCCGGGGTTTTGAAGCCAGGAGGTCATCGAGGGCAAAGCCAGAGCTGTCTACATGCTGTGCATGAGACGTACCACTCGAGGACTGGCTAGTCTTAACAGACTGTTTGTGGATTACCTGAATCAAAGTGGAAGAAGGGGACGGTGCCCCGAAGTTGGAGGGCAACCGTGTATCAAGGGATTCTCGATGTTGAAGATGTCTTCTCACCAAACTGTTGTCAGGACCCAAACAGGTTAGACACAGACTTCGAGGGTCTAAACAAAGTTGTACCGCCACAAACTGAACAGGATAAATAGGGGAGGCCTGAAAGGCCTAAGACCCCGTGACACTATGAAGAAAAAATATTCTGTTGAAAAGGAAAAGAAAAACACCGGCGGTACCGGTGGCGTCGGGAAGACAGCCGCGACCACAAGAAAACTAAAAATAAAAAATAAGAATTTTCTGAGGTAACAGGAGGACGTCCTGCCGGCTCCGTGGAAAAACGAAAACTGATTAGAGACAGTTGGAAAGGCGGGAAGGCAGCATGCAGGCACTGAGGGATGCTCCCAAAAGCTTTCTGATTGGACGCTGGGGAGAGTTCCTGCGCAGGCTCCGTCGGTACCGACGTACCCATATGTGAAGACTCATTCCTGCTTGTTCCTGGAGATGTCTCCTATGGAGACCAGATGCCCTGGGTGGAGAGATCTTGTAGATGAGCTCCCCAACCCTTTGGAGAAGCATCTGTTGTGAGAGTTGCTTGGGGTAGTGGTTGTTGAAAAGGGGACCCCAACAACAGGTTTTGAGAGGACTTCCACCACTGGAGAGACCAAAAAAGGCGACTGGAATTTGCTATTTTGTCTGACAGGCAACCTGATGTCAGAGTCCATTGGGTGGACAAAGTCCATTGAGCTGCCCTCATGTGAAGGTGAGCATATGGAACCACATGCACGGTGGATGCCATGTGGCCTAATAGTTGTAACATCTCTCGAGCAGTTAAGTGGGACTTTAACTGAATCTGGGAGGCTAACTGCACTAGACGTAGGCAACGGGCCTGAGGTATCCAACAAGGCCCCTATGAACTCCAGAGACTGAGTAGGTGTGAGATTGGATTTTGGGATGTTTATTACTAGTCCCAAATACTGAAGGATACGCATTATGCAGGTTAGGCAAGTCTGGGCCTCTGACTGGGATGGGGCTCGAATGAGCCAGTCGTCCAGATATGGGAATACGAATATTCCCAGAGTGCGGAGAAATGCAGCTACTACTGCCATGCATTTCGTGAACATCCTTGGTGCAGAGGCCAGACCGAAAGGAAGCACCCTGTATTGGGAGTGCTTTCCTTGAAAAAGGAACCGAAGGAACCTTCTGTGTGTTGGATGGATGAGGACATGGGTGTACGCATCCTTGAGATCTAGAGAACAAAGCCAGTCCTGACTCTGAAGGTATGGAAGCAGAGCCCCTAGAGAAATCATTTTGAATTTCTCCTTGAATAGAAACTTGTTCAATTCTCTGAGATCTAATATGGGTCTGTAGCCCCCTGTTTTCTTTGGGATAAGAAAATAAGGGGAAAAGAACCCTGAGCCATGTTGAAGAAGAGGTACTTCTTCTATTGCCCCTTGGGCAAGAAGGGTAGCAATCTCCTGACTTAGAAGGTTGAGGAGAGATATTGGAGAATTGAACTGTTTCACCATGGTGTGAGGAGGAAGGCTTAAGAAATGAAGCTTGTACCCTTCCTTTATGGTGGAGAGAGTCCATTGCTCTGCTGTCCATCTGGGAGCAAAGTAAGTCAACCTTCCTGAAATGGTGAGGGGCTCTGGTTTTTCCAGAGCTAGAAAGGCTAAGTTCTCTAGTTGCAAGTCAAAGGCCCTGAGGAGGTTGAGGCTGCTGGCCTTTGACTTGGCCTGTTTAGGTGGTAGGCCTGGCAGCCTTTGACTTGGCCTGTTTAGGTGGTTGCTGACGCTTTGCAGCAAAACGACCTGCAGAAGATGTCTGCCCATGAGCAGGATAATATCTTCCCCTTTTAGAAAAAGATGTCTTTTTGAACAGAGGTAGACTTTGAAAGTCGATCCAAAGCAGAGTTCTCAGCATCCATCTGAATGGCCTTTGCTTGCCAATCCCTGCTAAACAGGTTTTCACCTGTACAAGGAAGGTTTCCCAACTCATCTTGGATCCAGAGTTCCAAATCAGAGGCTTGTAACCAAGTAATTCTGCGTGCACCTATGGCAATAGCCGTGCCTCTGCTTACACACTCAAAAGAGTCAAAGGCTGCACGGTTGGAGAATTTGGAAACATCTTGGGCATGTTTGAGCCAAGTGAGAAATTCCTGCCTTTTATCTTCTGAAATAAAAGGAGCTAAAGTCTGCAGATGATCTGTGACTTCTTTTAGAAACATCCCCATATAGAGACTATAGGAGTTGATTCTGGCAGCAAGCATATTGGCCTGGAAAATCCTTCGGCCAAAAGCATCTAGAGTCCTACATTCACGTCCTGGAGGGTTAGATGAGTGTCTCTTTGCACTCTTTATTTTCTTCATAGCAGACTCAACCACAATAGAGTGGTGAGGAAGCTGAGTCTTATGAAAACCAGGACAGGGAGGGACACGGTACATGGTGTCTAACCTACGAGAATGAGGAGAGGTGGTGAGAGGAGTCTCCCACATGCCCAACATGAGATCATAAAGAATCTCATGAATAGGTAAGGTAGCTGCTTCCTTAGGAGCCTTAGGATATTGCAAAATATCTAATTGCTTGGCTCTAGGCTCTGACTCAGAGGCCACTGTGATGGAGAGGCCTCTAGCCACTTCCCTAATGAAGTCTTGAAAAGACAAGTCCTCTGGAGGAGACATTCTTCGTTTTGGAGAAGCAGACTCCTGAGGAAGAAGTACTGGTGCATTGACAGAAGCCTCCGACTCATCAGAGTCTTCGGAGGAATCGAAATATCGCCTGTCTGGATGCTCCTGTAAAGCCCGATACGCGTACCGAGTGGGATCGACATCGGGAGTAAGCGGTACCGGTACGGTACCGATGGGCATCATAGGACAGGGTACCGTTGCAGTCGACACCGAAGCCGATGTCGATGCAATCGGTACCGGCACCGGAAACGATGCCGGTGTTGGGGTCGGTACCGGCAATGTAGATTGTTGCGGTACCGGAGGCGTCGAAGCCTGCATAAACGCCGTAAGGGTGCGCTGCATGGACAGAATTTTCTGATCCATCAACGCCACCAAAGTCTGGATGTCGGTACTAGTGGAGGCCACCGGTACCCCAGAACACGGCAACAGGTGATCGGTCGAGGCCAAGCCATCGATGCCAACCTGTGACCCCATAGACAATGCTTTGGAAGCTGGAACTTCCCGTCGGGGTAATTTTGCCAGAGCGGAATCCTCGAGGACAAGCCCGGAGGCATCTCGATGCTTAGAGGGAGATTTGCCCTTCGAGGACTGGCTAGATTTATGTTTGGTTACCTGAGATCCATGGGAGGAAGAAGCAGCCCTGGAAGACATCGATGCCACCGAGGCTGTATCAGAGGGAAATAGGGTACTGAGCTTGGCTGCTCGGTTCTGCTGACCTCTTTTAGACATCATGGTGCAGGACACACAATCCGTGATGGAATGGTCAGGACCCAAACATTTCAGACACCAATCATGGGTGTCGGTGACAGAAATAGTACCGCCACATTTTGTGCACTTTTTGAACCCGGAAGCGGGCTTCTCCATGAGGAGAAAATATTTAGGCCTAAGGCCCAAAATGAAAATGCACAGCTGAATAAAGAAAAGGTTTTTTTTTTTTTTTAAAAGAAGAAAGAAAAGAAAAGACCGGCGGTACCGGTCTGACGTCGAAGGCAGACGCGAGACAGAAAAATAAAGAAAAAAATAAAGAACTTCTTCTGCGGTGACAGGAACACGACCTGCTGGCTCCGCAGAAAAGAAGAACTGGAGAGAGGCGGTTGGGAAAGGCGGGAAGGCAGCGCGCAGGCGCTGTGGGATGCTCCCAAAAGCTTTCTTACTGGACGCTGGGGAGCGTTCCCGCGCAGGCTCCGTCGGTACCGACAATTTATTTATTTATTTATTTTATTTAGACAGATTTAGATTTATTTTATTTAGACAGACGATACCCATATGTGAAGACTCATTCCTGCTTGTTCCTGGAGAATAAAGAAATCTTTTAGTCTTTCTTTATCCATACACTCATGAAGAGGCATGTTTACTAAAAGTTAGTGTATGGTAACATTATGCAAATATTTATGCAAATGAGGCCCCGCACCGAGTCTCTGCACATGGCCCCGCACCCCCCTTGGGCCGCCCCTGATAATAGCTAGTATGAAGCTATCTAAGCAGACTTTAAAACCTCTTACATCTATTTAATTGTTCCTTATAGAGCAGCAATAAGACCCAAACGCATGTATTCAGAATGCAACAGAAATGGGCCATGTCTTTGGCTTCTCTTCTCTATCAATATATTCATCAATTTTATTCTTTAAAATAGTTTCTAACATTTTGTAAGGCTCATCCTTCTAGAGCTTACTGATCACTTCCCCAAACTCTCTTTAAAAAACTGGCACTACACTAACCACCCTCCAATCTTCAAGTACCACTGACCATTTTAATGATCAACTTGCAAATTACTGTCATAAGTCTGCAATTTTTTTGAGTTCTTTCAGAACCCTGTGATTTTTTTTCTTAAGTTTGTCAATTTGGCATATGACATCTTCCAGGTTCACCATGATGTGTCTCAGTTCCTCAAGATCCCTTATCCAGCATAACATAAGATGGGTGAAGTTGATCCATTTGAGTGCCTAGTGATTATATGCCCAGCCCCAGCCAGTCTGAAGTGCTGAAACCAGAGCACTAAAGGCAATACTCAACAACTGGAAGTAGGGCTGAGATGTGTAGTAATCTTAACGGCCTAAAGACGGATCAAAGTGCACTACCATAAATCTTATAGCAAACCTGTGACAGAATAAAAATGCTACAATAAGGAGAATCATACAGTTTTCTTTCTTACAGAAAGCTGTAGGAGTATGTGGCCTACATAAATGAAGGAAAACATGAAATATGTTTGATGGCTATGCATTGCCCTTTTAGGAAAAAGATGTGGCCAGGAATAAAGAGAGAAATAAAACACAGAAATTGAAATCATATATACTAAATAAAAATAAATCTAGATTAATATTTTACCTTAAAATTCCCAGTGCCTTCTTCAGCTCTGAAAGACAAGAAAAGTAATATCATTAATGAACTGCACTAATAAAACCTGCACTACTAAAGTGCACTATTAAATATCTTAATAAAGCGCATGGCATACCACATCTCGCTCACTATATCATAAAAACATTTAAGATGAATATTTTATGTTTAATTGATTCATAAGGTTTTAAGTACTTCTGTCCAGAGTGAAGAGCGGGACCTAGGGGTGATTGTTTCTGATGATCTTAAGGTGGCTAAACAGGTAGAAATGGTGAATGCAAAAGCCAGAAAGATGCTGGGGTGCATAGGGAGAGGAATGGCCAGCAGAAGAAAGAAGAAATTAGACCTTACCTGCTAATTGATGTTCCTTGAGTTACTCCAATCCAGTCCCGGCAGCTTTGGGTATTCACCCCCACCAGCAGCTTAGAGAATGAGCATTATCATGATTTTTATGACCTCCCCTAGATAGATAGCTGGCTCCTTCCCCAGCCTCCAGTATCCTATTGACAAAGCAGATTCACGGAAAGAACCATTTCTAGTAATATGAAATTAACCAGATTAACTTGCTGAAACCACAAATCCCCCCCCCCCCCGGGATAGACAGTCCATCACGCTCACCTGTTATGGATGTAAGTGCTTCTCAGGAGACCAGTCATCGAAGTCCCTGACCTATGATCCAACTCTCTGCCGTTCCCTTTTCTTTATATCTCTCTCTTTTTTTTTTAAACTCCCCAGACCCGTGGACCTTACACTAATCCGCCTTCTTGCAGCCGGGGAGCCACATGCTAGCAGTTAGCCTTAGTTATCTGAAGTCTTTCAACAGGGAGAGATATGGGACTGGACTGGAGTAACTCAAGAAACATCAATTAGCGGGTAAAGTCTAATGTCTTCTTCCATTTCATTCCTCCGGTCCAATCCCGGCACCTTTGGGATGTTCCAAACCAGTACTATCCTCAGGAGGGACCCGCTAACCTATGCAAACGATAATGCTTCACAAAGGAAGACAGTGAGGACCAGGAGCTGCTTTACATATCTCCAGATGTTTATGTTTATGTTTATTAGTTTTGATAAAATCGCCTTTCTACAGAAATCAAAGCGATGTACAATATAAAAACAATTGTCTAAAAAAAAGGCCGAAGCCTGGAAAGGAAAAGAAATACAATATCTGATTAAAAGTACAGGTTCTGTTTACAAAGAGTAGACAAGAGAGACATGGAGAGGGCGGGGAAGAAACAACAAGGGAAGGTTAGGGACGGGGAAGAGGAGATTACACAAAAGGAGAGGGCACATCAAACGCCACAGAGAAAAGGTGTGTTTTTAGGTTTTGTTTAAAGGTTGAGAAGAGTGGTTCAAGACGGAGGGCGGGAGGTAGAGAGTTCCAGATGCAGCAGCAGACTAAAAACTCTGTCCATGCACGAGTCGAATGCGCCCGCAAACCGACAAGAACTTGCTTATGCCACAACAGATAAGCGGAGGTGATGGCTTCCCTAATCCATCTAGAAATAGATGCCTTGGAAGCTGCCTCACCCTTCCACAGGCCTCCAAACCCCACAAACAGGCGCTTCGACCTACGGAAGAATCCAGTGCACCTTAAGTACCTTCTTAACACCCGGCATACATCCAGTCAGCTGAGGAGTGGATCCAGCGTAGCTGTTCCCTCTGATGCCTCGAAGACAAGCAGGAACAGAGTCTGGTTCAGGTGGAACACAGAGTACCTTCGGTAAAAACAAGGGAACCAGTCATAAGACCACCTTATCCCTGGATATCAAGAGATATGGCAGAACAATGCCTGAAGCGCCGAAATCTGTCTGTCCGAACAAATGGCTACCAAAAACACGGTCTTCAAAGTCAAGTCCTTCAACGTACAGTCTCTTAATGGCTCAAAGGGTGGCCCTGTCAAGGAAGACAACTCCAAATTGAGGTCCCACAGCGGGCAGACTGAATGTACTGGTGGTCTCACCTGCTTAACTGCTCTGAGAAAGTGCATTACAAAAAAATAGGGTCTTTCTTATGGAGCAATATATTGCACTTATTCTATGAAAATCACTCCAATAAAACACACTGCAGCAGAATATGTAGGAGGGTGATATCATAAAACTTAATAAATAGATATTTCAATATAACCAATGAACCGTCTCAGACCAGTTGGCAGCCGAAATGCTGGGAAAGAACAATTCAAATTCACCAGCGGCGCCTTTAGCATCAATGACTGGTTCTTGGTATTTTTTCTCTAGTTATTGACACCCTCTCTCCAGTGCTTGAAAATTATGCTTTTAAACACAAACAAACAGTCTCTTGTGAAAACATGTACTTAACTTCCCAATTTTTGTGTACTTCAGTAAAACCTTGAACTTGATAGTTTTCAGAAACCTTTGACTTGATAATTTCCAGTCCTTCTCAAAAGCCTCTCCTTTGATTGAAAACAACATGTCTCAGTCTCCCAACGCCTCACACATAACGTCACTTCCGCGTTTCTCTCTGTGTATTCGAGGTTCTTCAGGGGATGAATCACTATCGGCAAGCTTTTAACTGAAAAGAAACCATCATTAGTGGTCAAAAGGAACCTTCAAACTAAAATTCTCATTCTGATCCAGCTAAAAACAGAAAGCTTTCTTTTAAAAACTAAAAACCAATACTGCTACTACAATCATACCCAAATTTGACCGAAACTGCGCATAGTTTGGATGGTGATGTTTCTTTTTATTCTTCGCGGTAAACTCTTGTCTCATAAGCAAGCTCTTCCAAAAAACGCCGCGCATGTGCAGTTCTTGACAGGCAAACCATTATATCCACCTTCTTACGTTACGTCATATAGCTGTCATTAGTTATCAGACTGGAGTGAACCCCACTCTATCTCTAAATTCAGCCCCCGAGGTATTAAGGTTTGCAATCGAAAGATCCAACTCTGTTCAAGAAATAATAAAGTTTTCATTAGTGATTTCTCTTGCATCGGGGTAAGGACTTGGTCTATGCAAAAACACTGCAACGTCTCAAAGGTGTGACCCTTAGCCAGACAATGGGATACCAGTGGCGCTTGTAATATCTGATGTTTAAGCCGACTTTTATGCTCAGACAACTGGGTTTTAAATGCCCGGCTAGTCTTACCAATGTAAAAGAGGGCACAGGGACACTCTATCACATAAACTACATTATATGAGCCACAAGAAGTACGGTGCCGTAAAACATATTCTCTCTGGTGATAGGTAAACTTGTTCAGTTCTTTAGTGATTGTGCATAAAGCGCAATGTCCACATTTATAGTGACCAGGGAGCTCATTTTCTCCTAGCAGTCGAGGAAGAGGGCGCAAGATTGTAGGACTCAGTCTCTCTTTCAAATTTTTATTTCGGCGCCAGACACATCGAATGGTTTTATTTTGTAAACTCGGAGCTACTTTTAATACATTTAAATGTCGAGTGAGGATTTTCTTAATTTTAAAACTGTAGGGAGAGTATTGCGTGATGAAGTTAATCACATCGGGATCAGATCGCTCACGGGTCCTTGTGGTATTTAACAGAACCGATCTATCATTAAACAACGCCCGGCGATATGCCTTTGATACCACTCTGTCGGGGTAACCCCGTGCCCGAAAATTCTGAACTAGATCTTTAGCCTTAAGTTTAAAGTCAGAGACCTCAGAACAATTCCTACGATACCGTAGGAATTGGGAAAAGGGTAGACCCTCCTTTAACCGGAGTGGATGAGCACTCCGGTAATGGAGCAAGGTGTTTCGAGCAATTGACTTGCGATGGATAGTGGTCTGCCATCCTTTGTTCGTCTTACTAACCTGAAGGTCTAAAAATACTATATCACTTGCATGAACGTTATAGGTAAACTGAATATAGGAACTCTGGGCATTTAGCCAAGTTATAAATGTGTTCAGGTCATTTATGGGGCCCCGCCAGAGCAGAAAGACATCATCGATAAAACGTGACCAGAGCTTAAGAAAGACCCTATTTTTTTGTAAGGTAACAAATATGGAGGGCCAATCAACATGGATAGAAGTTTTGAGCTACACATCATCCCAAGTGGCTGAAGTCTGCAAAGAAAAAACACCTTTTTCGCTGGAACTAGGATCAGGTGAAAATTTGGATTCCCTCTGGGATATGTGGTATAAGAAACAAAAACAAATCATCAAATCGGATCTACATAGACTTTCTATGGTGGAATATGTTAATCGCCAACAAATACCCCGAGGTCTTCGGGTATATAAAGAACCCCGCATGTTTACAAATAACCCAGAATTTACAGCTGATTGGAATCGCATTTTGAACAAATGTTCGCTTGATCTGATGTTGCTCATTATTAACACTTCCAAGATAGCGGTAACAGGCTTCCGCCAGGAGGAAGAACAGTTACGACTTGAGCTCAAAGAAAAAGAGAAACTGGACCAATTTACATCTAAATTAACTGACTTTCAAAAGCAATTGGATACATTACGGCAGGAAGTCCAATCCGCAAAAATTAAAAAATTGAAACGTGATAATGACGATTACCTTATAGGTTATGTCTATCCCTGGATGGACACAAAGAGGAGAATCAATAGGAGGCAACATCGCAAACAAGTTTCATTTGAAATAACATCAGCAGACTCTAGTTCCTTGGATTCCAGTGCTTCCAAAGAGGATTTTCACGAGGACAACGACGACACTCGCAAGAAAAATAAAAAAACAGGAGTTCAAACACGTCAATCCGAACGGAAGGGCGATATGGAGAAGTAACAGCGATAACTCATCTAAATGACCTTGTGATCAACATCTCAGGGAAACCACTCACGGTAGATCAACTACAGGTACTGAATCGAGGACTGTCTTATGTTCCTGAAACACGATACGATCCGTTTCAATTTCGACTAGATCTAGAAAGTCTGATCAGGAAATTGAATTTAAAATTATACTTTGCAGATAGTTCTACACCCACTGGAGCATTGCAGGATTCCACTGAAATTGGTACAACCCCTGTAGAAACTGTATCAGAGATAGTACAGAGTCGTCGGATTCCTCTCCCTTTTAAGTCCACATGGACACCACCTGGCCCTTTACACCCAACACTAACCATTTTTCGTGATTTAATATTACAAGACGTTGAGAAGTTGGAACGGTCCCAAAGACTATCATTCAACACTTTACCCCAGAGGGAAAATCAAGCTCTACGAGATTTAGAACAACGATCGGATATAGTCATTAAACGGGCCGACAAGGGGGGTGCAGTGGTGGTCCTTGATAGGGATCAATATCTTACAGAGGCTAGACGCCAACTTTCAGACCAATCGGCCTATCATCATTTAGAAACAGATCCAACGAGAGAGCTTCAGGAACAGGTGTCACAGATTACCACTCGAGCTTTAGATGACAAATTAATAACTCGGAAAGAATTTCAATTCTTGAATGTGGCATACCCTGAGCCGGCTCGCTTTTATACAGTCCCTAAGATTCACAAAAATTTAGATCAACCACCAGGGAGGCCGATAATGTCGACAAGAGGGTCGGTACTAGAACCCCTTTCTGTATATATAGATTCTTATCTTCGGCCGCTCCTGGGTAATATACCATCTTACCTAAGAGAGACATCTCATTTTTTACAAATTTTAACAGACCATGCACAGTGGGCTTTGGACCCCCATGTAATATTAGTTACACTGGATGTCACAGCCCTCTATACTAGCATTCCTCAAACACAAGCGTTGCAAACAGTAGAACGAGCACTAAGAGGGAGGGAGGACCTGTCGGAACCATTAATTCAATTTTTGTTAACACTGACTCAAGTAACTATCTGTCAAAATGACTTTCAGTTTGAAGGGGCCCTTTTCCAACAGGTTTCAGGAGTAGCGATGGGGGTGACATTTGCCCCCTCCATCGCTAATCTTTTCATGGGCTACTATGAAGAACGGTCGTGGCAAACTTCCCCGTTTAAATTAAACGTTAAGCTCTGGTCACGTTTTATCGATGATGTCTTTCTGCTCTGGCGGGGCCCCATAAATGACCTGAACACATTTATAACTTGGCTAAATGCCCAGAGTTCCTATATTCAGTTTACCTATAACGTTCATGCAAGTGATATAGTATTTTTAGACCTTCAGGTTAGTAAGACGAACAAAGGATGGCAGACCACTATCCATTGCAAGTCAATTGCTCGAAACACCTTGCTCCATTACCGGAGTGCTCATCCACTCCGGTTAAAGGAGGGTCTACCCTTTTCCCAATTCCTACGGTATCGTAGGAATTGTTCTGAGGTCTCTGACTTTAAACTTAAGGCTAAAGATCTAGTTCAGAATTTTCGGGTCCGGGGTTACCCCGACAGAGTGGTATCAAAGGCATATCGCCGGGCGTTGTTTAATGATAGATCGGTTCTGTTAAATACCACAAGGACCCGTGAGCGATCTGATCCTGATGTGATTAACTTCATCACGCAATACTCTCCCTACAGTTTTAAAATTAAGAAAATCCTCACTCGACATTTAAATGTATTAAAAGTAGCTCCGAGTTTACAAAATAAAACCATTCGATGTGTCTGGCGCCGAAATAAAAATTTGAAAGAGAGACTGAGTCCTACAATCTTGCGCCCTCTTCCTCGACTGCTAGGAGAAAATGAGCTCCCTGGTCACTATAAATGTGGACATTGCGCTGTATGCACAATCACTAAAGAACTGAACAAGTTTACCTATCACCAGAGAGAATATGTTTTACGGCACCGTACTTCTTGTGGCTCATATAATGTAGTTTATGTGATAGAGTGTCCCTGTGCCCTCTTTTACATTGGTAAGACTAGCCGGGCATTTAAAACCCGGTTGTCTGAGTATAAAAGTCGGCTTAAACATCAGATATTACAAGCGCCACTGGTATCCCATTGTCTGGCTAAGGGTCACACCTTTGAGACGTTGCAGTGTTTTTGCATAGACCAAGTCCTTACCCCGATGCAAGGGAAATCACTAATGAAAACTTTATTATTTCGTGAACAGAGTTGGATCTTTCGATTGCAAACCTTAATACCTCGGGGGCTGAATTTAGAGATAGAGTGGGGTTCACTCCAGTCTGATAACTAATGACAGCTATATGACGTAACGTAAAAAGGTGGATATAATGGTTTGCCTGTCAAGAACTGCACATGCGTGACGTTTTTTGGAAGAGCTTGCTTATGAGACAAGAGCTTACCGCGAAGAATAAAAAGAAACATCACCATCCAAACTATGCGCAGTTTCGGTCAAATTTGGGTATGATTGTAGTAGCAGTATTGGTTTTTAGTTTTTAAAAGAAAACTTTCTGTTTTTAGCTGGATCAGAATGAGAATTTTAGTTTGAAGGTTCCTTTTGACCACTAATGATGGTTTCTTTTCAGTTAAAAGCTTGCCGATAGTGATTCATCCCCTGAAGAACCTCGAATACACAGAGAGAAACGCGGAAGTAACGTTATGTGTGAGGCGTTGGGAGACTGAGACACGTTGTTTTCAATCAAAGGAGAGCCTTTTGAGAAGGACTGGAAATTATCAAGTCAAAGGTTTCTGAAAACTATCAAGTTCAAGGTTTTACTGAAGTACACAAAAATTGGGAAGTTAAGTACATGTTTTCACAAGAGACTGTTTGTTTGTGTTTAAAAGCATAATTTTCAAGCACTGGAGAGAGGGTGTCAATAACTAGAGAAAAAATACCAAGAACCAGTCATTGATGCTAAAGGCGCCGCTGGTGAATTTGAATTGTTCTTTCCCAGCATTTCGGCTGCCAACTGGTCTGAGACGGTTCATTGGTTATATTGAAATATCTATTTATTAAGTTTTATGATATCACCCTCCTACATATTCTGCTACAGTGTGTTTTATTGGAGTGATTTTCATAGAATAACTGAGAAAGTGCATGACATCTGGATGCGAGGCTAAGGGCAATCCTCCTACTATGCCTCTATAGCATGAAAGAGCCACAACCTGCACCCTCAGCAAACTGCATGCCAAACCCTTACCCATTCCGGACTGCAGAAATTCCAGGATCTCAGGTAGCAAACACCTGAATTCAGAACACCCATGCTCCTCACACCAGTGTTCAAACACTCTCCATACCTGTATATATGCCAGTGACATAGAATGCCTATGGGCTTTAAGCAAAGTTGCTATCACTGCTGGAGCATAACCTCTCTCTCAACCTTGCCCTTTTTCAAGCACAGTTACTTACCTGTAAACAGGTGATCTCTGGGAACAGTAGGAATTAGTCCTCACATATGGGTACGTCGGTACCGACGGAGCCTGCGCGGGAAAGCTCCCCAGCTTCCCAGAAAGAAAGCTTTTGGGGCCTCCCACAACGCATGCGCGCTGCCTTCCCGCCTTCCTGACCAACTCTCCTCAGTTCGAGTTTAAAGCTGAGATAATAGAGAGAGGAAAGGAAAGAGAGAGAAAGAGACAACTCCTAGGGGAGGTGGGTGGGTTGTGAGGACTAATTCCTGCTGTTCCCAGAGATCACCTGTTACAGGTAAGTAACTGTGCTATCTCCAGGAACAAGCAGGAATGAGTTCTCACATATGGGGACTCCCTAGCTAAGATGCCTGGGAGATCCCCCTCCTCTAAGGGTATGAGACCCTGAAGGGTTTCTCGTCTTCCTATGGATCTCAGGCATCTATTCAGGGAAGGTGGGCAGGAGTTGTTTAAGAATGGAACAGGTGTTTGAGGACAGCCTGACCAAATAAGGCATCCCGGCGGGAGTCCTTGTCCAAGCAGTAATGGGCTGTAAAGGTATGAACCGAGGCCCAGGTGGCTGCTCGACAGATCTGATCGATGGATACAGAATGAAGATGAGCCATAGAGGTGGCCATGGCTCTCACATTGTGAGCAGTGACATGGCCCTCCAGAGAAAGGTTCTTACTCTGGTAAACAAAAGAGATACACTGAGCAATCCAATTGGACAGCGTTCTTTTAGTGACTGGAAGTCCCAAATGGGAAGGATCAAAAGCAACAAAAAGCTGGGAAGACTTTCTATGTTGCTGTGTCCTGTGGAGGTAAAAGGCGAGAGCTCTTTTACAATCCAGAGTATGAAGGGCCCTCTCTGCATTAGATGCATGAGGAGCTGGAAAAAAGATAGGTAAATATACCTCTTGATTAAGATGAAAAGGTGAAACCACTTTAGGCATAAAGTGTGGATTTGTCCTCAGGACTACCTTATCATGATGGAACCTTGTATAAGGCGGATTAGGGTCACTAACAATCGTTAGTGACGTTCTCCCAAAGCTTGATCAACCAGCAACCAACCTGAATGACATGATGTCCAACTGGAACGAGACCCTCTCCCATTACGCTCAACAACCTGCCAACAACAAAAAAACCGCATCGGACAGAGGAGACACCAAGAAACACGCCGCCCCATGGTTTTCCCCGGAACTACGAGCGTCCCTACTCCGACTCAGAAAACTCGAAAGGAAATGGAGAGCGACTAGAAATACCTCAGACCAAGCCATCTATCAACAATATCTGAAGACCCATCGCGAATCAACGTGGGCCAAAAGGAAACAATTCCATGCAGAAATTCTCAGCCGCTCACTAAATAAGCCAAGAGACCTTTTCCAGCTGGTGAAATCCCTTACCAACCAACCCTCCCCTCCTCAACAAGAAGGTATTCAGCCACAAGCATATGCGAATTACATCCAATCAAAATCAATAAAGGTAACTACAATGGCATCATCACCTGATCTTAACCATACCACAAATCCCAAAACCACTCTTTCCCAGTCCACACTCACCAAACTCTCACCGCCATCAACAAAGACCATTGAAGAAGTAATTGCATCAATCAACGCCACGACCGCACCAACCGACCCCTGCCCAGCGCACTGGATCAAGACAATGCGCACGGAGTTCAGCCCTATCATAGCCAACATCACCAAGCTGTCATTTGAAACAGGAGTTTTCCCAGATGCGCTCAAGCACACATCCATCCGCCCACTACTAAAAAACAATCAACTTGACCCAAAGAAAGAGGAATCTTACAGACCAATCTCCAGTATCCCTTTTCTGGCTAAGATCCTAGAGAGAATAACCCTTAGACAGATCCAGCAGCATGTCGACTCCTCCTCACCACTGGATCCCTCTCAACATGGATTCAGAGAAGCACACGGTATCGAAACCCTACTGACAACATTAACCAGTTCACTGATCAATGGAATTG
Source organism: Ichthyophis bannanicus (assembly GCA_033557465.1). Lineage (NCBI taxonomy): Eukaryota > Metazoa > Chordata > Amphibia > Gymnophiona > Ichthyophiidae > Ichthyophis > Ichthyophis bannanicus. Next base: position 934,961,473 of record CM066034.1, read on the forward strand.
ACAGTATAAAGAATGGCTTCGCACTAATCTTCCTTGATATATCAGCAGCGTTTGACTCCGTAGACCACCTGCAGCTTCTCACCCGGCTACATGAGAAGGGAATCCGAGATCAAGCGTGGGACTGGTGTAAATCCTACCTCGAAGGCAGATGTCAACAAGTCCGGATTCAAAGCACCACCTCCGAACCTTTCCAACAGCACCAAGGTGTACCCCAAGGATCCTCCCTCTCCGCGTTGCTCTTTAACATCTATATGCAACCAATCTGTGACATTGCCCGTTCATTTGGCATATCGTGTCTTATGTATGCCGATGATGTCCTGCTATTCACACCCATTGTCATCAATTGTCCCGACTATACAGTGCTAGTTGACTGCTTCAACACAATAACTGACTGGCTACTCACTCAGAACCTCCGGATAAACTTCAAAAAAACGGAAGTACTAATGATCACAAGGAATAAAGCCTTCTCTCCGCCACCAACACTCAAAATCAGAGACGCGGAACTTCCAATCAAATCCAACATACGATATCTCGGGGTAATTCTTGATCAACAACTCAACTTCAAGGAACATATCAAACGCACTGTCAAGACCATCTATTTCAAGATAAAAACCCTACGGCATCTTAGGCCCATGATGGAATCCGCGGATTTCCGCACCATCTTCCAGGCACTAGTCACACCGCACTTCGACTATGCCAACATAGTTCTACATGGCCTTCCAAAGAGCTCCCTCAAACCATTACAGCTAGCCATGAATGCGGCAGCCCGTGTGCTCTACGGAACCTCAAGGGTCGACCACATCTCCCCCATTCTAAAGGAACTACACTGGCTTCCCATAAGCAGTAGAATCCTGTACAAAACCCTCCTCATTACCTTCAAGGCCTTCAACATGATAGCTCCCCCATCCATTTCCGACCTCATAACGCGTTCTCCAGACAACAGATCCAGGAGATCCCAGGCTGCCAACATGCTACTTATACCAATTGAATCCACAAAACTCAACCAGATCACCACCAATAGGGCTTTCAGGAACTATGCCCCCGTATGCTGGAACAAACTCCCCCCACACATTAGAGCTATTAGAGACCTTATTCAATTTAGAAAAGCCCTCAAACACCACCTTTTTCTCTTACATTATAGCCATCCCGATACCCCATTACCTCCCACACACCCCCACTATATCATACAGCCGCTACATGATGTAAAACACTGTAATCATACCTAATATGTAATACAATCGATTTGTACATAGTTTCCTAAGTTTGCTATAAACTTGAATGTAAATAGTTCCCCAAGTTCTCCTCCATGTTAACTCCCCGTTTTATGTAAACGACGGCCAATGTATCTGGTCAAGTGTTCTATTGTTTTGATGTAAACCGCGCTGATGACAAATAGCGCGGTATATAAGAAATGTTAAATAAATAAATAAATAAATAAATTAGCCACTAAGGCCTGCAGTTCACTGATACGGCGAGCCGAGGTGACTGCAATAAGGAAAATAACCTTCCAGGAAAGAAATTTCAAGGAGGTTGAGGCTAAGGGTTCAAAGGGTGGCTTCATAAGCTGACCAAGAACCAAGTTTAAGTCCCATGCCACCGGAGGTGGTCTAATGGGAGGTTTAGTTAACATTAGGCCTCTCATGAATCTTGCAATAAGAGGATGAGAGGAAATAGGTTGTCCATTGATGGGTTTAAGTGATGCTGCAATAGCACTCAAATGGACTCGTACTGAATTCGTCTTGAGGCCTGCATTTGAGAGATGCAAGAGATATTCTAATAGAGAATTCAGAGGTAGTGCGAGAGGGTCAAGACTCTTGAGCACACCAAATGGAAAACCTTTTCCATTTGAAAGCGTAAGAACGCCTAGTGGAAGGTTTCCTGGAGGCATGGAGGATATCCTTCACTTGTTGAGAAAGATTGAAGGCTTGAAGGTCTAGGCCTTCAGTAACCAAGCTCTGAGGTGAAGGGACTTGGGGTTTGGGAGCCACAAAGTCCCCTCCTCCTGGGACAGAAGGTCTGGAGCAGCTCCCAAGTCCAGAGAGGGGGCTTGGGAGAGCTGCAGAAGTAGAGGATACCACACTTGGCGTGGCCAGCATGGAGCGATGAGGATCATAGATCCTTGATCCCTCTGGAGTTTGAACAGTCTTGGGAATCAAGGGAATGGGTGGAAAGGCATACAGGAAGGCCTGACCCCAGTGAAGGAGGAAGGCATCCTTGGCCAGAGCCTCCTGACACGGAATTCTGGAACAGAAGTGGGGAAGTTTGGCATTCCACGGACTTGCAAAGAGGTCTATGTCCGGAGTCCCCCATTCCTGGAAGATTCGGAGTACCTGATCCTTGTGCAGGGTCCATTCGTGTGGGAGCAAGACTCGACTGAGTCTGTCTGCCCAAGAGTTTTGAACTCCTGGAAGGTATACTGCCAGAAGATGGATTTGATGCTCTCTGGCGAAGGCCCACAGTTTTAGAGCTTCGTTGCAAAGCGACAGAGAGCCAGTCCCTCCTTGTTTGTTTATGTAAAACATGGCTACTTGATTGTCCGTGTGAACAAGGACTGTCATGTTGTGGAGGAGGGTATGAAAAACCTTGAGAGCAAGGAAAATTGCTCGGAGTTCCAAAAGATTGATATGAAGGGTGGCCTCCTGTGGAGACCAAATGCCCCGAGTGGAGAGTTCTTGAAGATGAGCTCCCCAACCTGTTTGGGAGGCATCTGTTGTGAGGGTTGATTGGGGCAACAGTGGCTTGAAGGGAGCCCCCAACAACAGATTTTGAGTTGATATCCACCATTGGAGAGACCAAAAGAGACGTTTGGAGGTTGCTATTTGGTCTGAGAGAGCTCCTGATGCTTGAGTCCACTGGGTGGACAAAGTCCATTGAGCTGCTCTCATGTGTAGGCGAGCATAAGGCACCACATGTACTGTGGAGGCCATGTGGCCTAGCACCTGTAGCATCTCCCTGGCTGTCAGGTGGCTTCTGGACTGAGCTTGGGAGGCGAGGTGCACTAGACGCTGGCAACGGGTCTGAGGAAGGTAGGCCCTTGCAGTGGTGGTATCTAAGCAGGCCCCTATGAATTCTAGGGACTGAGTAGGGGTGAGCTGAGAATTTGGGAGGTTGATCACAAGTCCCAGGTACTGCAGAATTTGTCTGGTGCGGTCCAGGGAGGTCTGGGCTGCGGACTGAGATGGAGCTCGGATGAGCCAATCGTCAAGGTAGGGGAAGACAAATATTCCCAGAGTGCATAGGAATGCAGCCACTATTGCCATACATTTGGTGAACACTCTGGGAGCAGAGGCCAGACCGAAGGGAAGTACTCTGTATTGGTAAGGTTTTCCCTGGAACAGAAACCGTAGGAATTTTCTGTGAGAGGGATGGATGAGTATATGTGTGTACGCATCCTTGAGATCTAGAGAACAAAGCCAATCTTGACTCTGCAGGTATGGAAGGACAGTTCCTAGAGAAAGCATTTTGAATTTCTCTTTGTAGAGGAATTTGTTCAATTCTCTGAGATCTAGAATGGGTCTGTATCCCCCTGTCTTCTTTGGAATGAGAAAATAAGGGGAGTAAAACCCTGACCCCTGTTGAAGAAGAGGAACTTCTTCTATTGCCCTTTGGGCGAGAAGGGTGGTGATCTCCTGACTCAAAAGGTGTAGGAGAGATGTGGGAGAATTGAGACGACTCACCATGGTATGGGGAGGAAGGCTGGAGAAATGCAGTTTGTAGCCCTCCCTGATGATAGAGAGGGTCCACTGCTCTGATGTTATTTGTTCCCATCTGGGAGCAAAATGAGTTAACCTTCCTGGGATGGTGAGAGGCTCTGGTTGTTGCAGAGCCAGAAAGGGTAAGTTCTCTAGAATTAAGTCAAAAACCCTGAGGAGGTTGGGACTGCTGGACTGTAGAAGCCCCTGCAGGTTTTGCCCTGGCCTGTTTAGATTGCTGACGCTTAGGAGCAAAGCGGGCTGCAGAAGATTGTTGGCCAGTATTTGTAGAAAATCTGGCCTTCTTGAAGAAAGGCTTTTTAAAAGACTTTTTCTTAGCAGGAGTAGAGGTAGACTTGGAAAGTCTATCCAAAGCAGCATTCTCTGCGTCCATTTGAGTGGCTTTGATTTGTCACTCTTTCCCAAACAGATTTTCACCAGTACAGGGCAAATTTCCCAAGCCATCCTGGACCCAGGGTTCTAAGTCAGAAGCCTGGAGCCAGGCAATTCTGCGAGCAGCTATAGCAATGCCTGAGGCTCTGCTAGCATCTTCAAAGGAGTCAATGCCCTGTTGGAAAACTTTGAAACATCTTGGGTATGTCTCAGCAAAAGAAGGTACTCATCCTTTTTATCCTCTGGGATAAAGGGGAGAAAATTGCGACACTGTAGTGTAAGCTCCTTCAGAAACATGCCCATGTACAGACTGTATGAATTGATTCTGGCAATCAGCATACTAGCCTGGAAGATTTTTCTGCCAAAAGCATCCAAAGTCCTACATTCTCTTCCTGGAGGAGTAGAAGAGTGTCTTTTGGTACTCTTTATCCTTTTCATAGCTGACTGCACCACAATAGAGTGGTGAGGGAGCTGAGTTTTTTGAAAACCAGGAGAAGGGGGGACACGATATATGGTGTCCAAACGACGAGAATGTGGAGAGAGGGTGAGAGGAGTCTCCCATAAAGCGTAGTTACTCACCTGTAACAGGTGTTCTCCAGGAGCAGCAGGAATCAGTCCTCACTTATGGGTGACGTCGGCGCCGACGGAGCCCTCGCGGAGCAATTTTCCCCAGCTTTCAAAGAAAGCCTTTGGGAATTGCAGCGCGCATGCGCGGTCGTCTTCCCGCCCGAGGGTGCCATCTTAGCCAGTCAGATGACATAGCTAAAAAAGACAGCATAAAAATTTGCAAAAGAACATAAGCAGACGATTGCAACTCCAAGGGGAGGAGGGAGGGTAGTGAGGACTGATTCCTGCTGCTCCTGGAGAACACCTGTTACAGGTGAGTAACTACGCTTTCTCCAGGACCAAGCAGGAAGTCAGTCCTCACTTATGGGACTCCCAAGCTCAAGGCTACCGGAGACCCTAAGCACAAAAATGAGCTCCCTCTAGCTCAGCAGCACAGAAGGATAGAATCTTCGCTGAAATACCACCCACCGGTAGCCCACATCCGGGATGGAGGGTAGGAGTTGCTCAGACCTCAAAGAGATTACGGAGGACTGCCTGTCCGAAAGCACTGTCCCTACGGGACTCCCTCTCGAGACAGTAATGGACCGCAAAAGTCTGGCTCGAAGACCAAGTAGCGGCCCGGCAGATGTCTGCCAGCGGAACAGAGCGGAGGTAAGCCACTGACGTGGCCTTTGCCCGAACACAATGAGCCGTGACTCGACCTTCTAAGGAGAGTCCGGCTGCCCCATAAGCCCAAGAGATACAGTCCGCAACCCAGATGGACAGAGTACGCTTGGAGACCGGGAGCCCCAATCTATTGGGGTCAAAAGACACAAAAAGCTGAGCAGCTTTACGGTGCTCCCGCGTACGGTCAAGGTAGAAGTTCAGAGCCCTTCTACAGTCCAGGGTATGGAGGACCGTCTCAGCTCGGCTGGAGTGTGGTCTGGGAAAGAAGGTTGGAAGTACCACCTCCTGATTGATGTGAAAAGGGGAGACCACTTTAGGCAGAAATTTCGGATGAGTCCGTAGGACCACCCTATTCTTGTAGAACCTAGTGTAAGGGGGATCAGACACGAGGGCCTGCAATTCACTTACGCGTCTAGCGGAAGTGAGGGCTATCAAGAACAGTGTTTTCCAAGACAGAAAACGGAGAGAACAGGTAGCCATAGGTTCAAAAGGCGGACAGGTGATCCGCTGCAACACCACATTCAGGTCCCAGTCAGGCGCTGGCGGGCGCAGAGGTGGTTTAAGTAGAAGGAGACCTCGGAGAAACCTCGCTACGAGAGGGTCATTGGAGAGAGGTCTGCCGTCCACCGGCACATGATGTGCTGAAAGAGCACTGAGGTGAACTTTGACGGAGTTGGACTTAAGTCCCAGATTAGAGAAGTGCAGCAAGTACTGCAAGATCACCGACACCGGGCAGGAGAAGGGATCCTGAGACTGTTGGGTACACCAGACTGCAAAGCGACGCCATTTGAGGGCGTAGCATTTGCGGGTAGAAGGCCGTCGCGAAGCCAAGACGACCTCCTCCACCTCCGCCGGCAGGAGAAGGGGAGCAAGGACTACCCTCTCAACAGCCAGGCCATGAGGTTGAGAGACCTGAGGTTGGGGTGCAGGAGGGACCCCTGATCCTGAGTGAGGAGATCCGGTTGTACCCCCAGAGGGATGGGATCCTCCACCGCCAGTTGCAGCAGGAGCGGAAACCACGGCTGTCTGGGCCAGCGAGGGGCCACCAGGATCATGAAGGCTTTGTCTCGGAGAACCTTGAAAAGAGTCCGAGAGACTAGCGGGATGGGAGGGAAAGCATACAGAAGGCTCCCCGACCATGAGATCAGAAAGGCGTCCGCCGCAACCCGAAGGGGGTGCGGCTGACGAGAGCAGAAGCGAGGAAGTTGCCGGTTGTGAGGACTGGCAAAGAGATCTACCGTGGGGAGACCCCACTTGAGGAAGAGCTTCTGAACTACCAAGGGATCCAGACGCCACTCGTGCGGCTGGAGGACCCTGCTGAGTTTGTCTGCAAGGCAATTTTCTTGGCCCGGGAGATAAACCGCCTTGAGGAGAATGCCGTGACTGACGGCCCAAGAGCAGAGCTTCTGTGCCTCCCGGCAGAGGAGGAAGGAGCCCGTGCCCCCCTGCTTGTTCACGTAGAACATGGCAACTTGATTGTCCGTCTGGACAAGGACGGACTGTTGGGAAGTCAGGTGGGAGAAGGCCTTGAGAGCTAGGCGGATCGCCCTGAGCTCCAGGAAGTTGATCTGCTGAGCAGACTCCCACGTGGTCCAGAGGCCCTGAGTACGTGCCTCTTGGCAATGTGCTCCCCAGCCCAGGAGGGATGCATCGGTGGTCAGCACCCGGGTCGGCTGAGGTGACTGGAAAGGCATTCCGAAGATCAGGTTCGGCTGCCGGAGCCACCACCGGAGAGACGAGAGCAGCGGCTCGGAGACGCGCACTAGGTCTGCTAGGCCGCCTGTGGCTTGTCGCCACTGCTGGCGGAGACACCATTGAGCAGACCGCATATTCAGGCGGGCATTGGGGGTCACATGGACGGTGGAAGCCATATGGCCGAGCAGTCTCAGGAAGCGCCTGGCGGAGACCAGGGGCTGGCTGCGAAAGCGGTCGGCTAGGTCCATGAGCCGTTGAGCCCTGTCGAGCGGTAGGTACGCTCGTGCCCGAAGAGTGTGCAGCCTTGCGCCGATGAACTCGAGATCCTGTGAGGGGAGCAAAGTGGACTTTGCGAAGTTTATAACAAAGCCCAAGTGCTGCAGCAGAGTCACCGTGCGGCACGTGGCGTTGGTGACCTCCTGAGCGGACGCTGCTCTGATGAGCCAGTCGTCGAGGTACGGAAAGACATAGAGGCCGTGAAGCCGGAGATGGGCCGCCACAACCGCGAGACATTTTGTGAAGACTCGCGGTGCGGAGGATAGGCCAAAGGGCAGTACTCTGTACTGGTAATGATTTCCTGCCACCACAAACCTTAGGTATTGGCGGTGGCTTGGGTGGATGAGGATGTGCGTGTAGGCATCCTTTAGATCCAAGGAGCATAGCCAATCTCCCTGCTGGAGGTAGGGCAGAAGGATTCCAAGGGTAAGCATTTTGAACTTCTCCCGCACAAGGAACTTGTTGAGGTTGCGCAAGTCCAGGATGGGTCTGAGGCCCCCTGTTCTCTTTGGTATCAGAAAATACCTTGAATAAAAGCCTTGACCTCTCAGGTGGTGGGGCACCGGTTCCACCGCCTGTTCCTGCAGAAGACCTGCTAACTCCTGAAGGAGCAACTCCCTGTGCAGAGGGGGGCGCGGAGGTTCTCCCGGAAAATAGGAGGGAGGGACCTGATGGAAGTGGAGAAGGTAGCCTTCTCGCACGACCTGAAGTACCCAGGCATCTGCGGTGATGCTGGACCACCTGTGGGCGAAGTGAACCAGCCGGCCTCCGGTGCTGGGAGGAACCAGCGGGGGGGGAGAGGCTATGCTGAGCGAGTCAAAAACCCCCACCCTGCTGAGCAGGGGCTGGTGGCGCAGGCTTGGGGGCTTGCTGCCTACGGGACCCGTTACCCCGTCCCTTGGCCTGCTGGCCCTGTTGGGGAGCTGCAGGGGCCTGATAATGGGGGTATTGTTTGTAGGCAGCCACCTTCCTTGGGTAAAAGGACTTTTTTCCCGAGCCCTTCTTTTTCTGGGAAGGGGCGGAGGTCTTCCTAGAAAGCCTGGTCCTGGTGAGAGTCTCAGTCTCAATTTGTGCAGCCTTTTCCGCCATGGGCTTGCCAAAGAGGTTTTCGCCTCGGCAGGGGACATCGACCAACTTGTCCTGTACCCAGGGCTCAAGGTCTGACGACTGAAGCCAAGCCTGTCGGCGGGCACCGATGCCGGCTGCGGCCACTCTAGCCGAGGCCTCAAAGCCATCATAGGCTGCTCGGGACATGAACTTTGAGCATTCCCGAATGCCCGTGGACAAGGCTAGGAACCTCCGCAAGGGCTCCTCGGAGAGACCAGCGGAGAATCCGGCTAGCTCTTTAGCCAGATCCCGGAGATACATGCCCATGTAGAGCTGGTAAGTCTGGACACGACATGCGAGCATAGAGCCCTGGAAGCACTTCTTGCCAAGGCCATCCAGGTTACGGGCCTCCCTTCCAGGAGGCACCGAGGAGTGCATCTTCTGGCTCTTAAGACGATGCATGGCCGATTCCACTACCATGGAATGGTGTGGCAGCTGTGCCTTCTGAAAGCCAGGGCTCTTGCGGACCCGATAGATAGAATCGACCCGCTTGCTCAGGACCGGCGAGGAGGCCGGACTCTCCCACATGCGGAAGAGTAGTCGTTCCAGCATAGGAGGAACCGGCACAGTAAAGTGTTCCCTCGCGGGAGAGTCATACTGGAGGGCGTCGAGCTCTTCGGCTCGAGGCTCCTCCTCGGGATCCGCAGGGAAGGCCAAAGCCTTGGCCATATCCCTAACGAAGTCCGAGAACCGGGCATCCTCCGGGGGGGACTGCTTCCGAGGCTCGGACCCCGGTGAGTCCGATGGGACACACCGAGTCCGGAAAGAATCAGGTGACTCTTCCTCCTCAGACTCCCAGACCGACTCCGACGAGGACTCGGTGGGGTCGGCCCGGGCAGGGTGCGGCGCCAGCCGCCCCGACGTCGGCGACCTCGGTCCCGAACGGGAGGCCGAGGGTGACCTCGACCGAGGATCGACTCGAGTTCTCATCGACTCGAGGATCGGCTCGGTCTCCGGGGTCGACGTCCCGGCGGTCGGGGCAGCGGCGCCAGCGAGGCCAGCGAGCAGTGCCCGCTGCTGGTCCATGAAGGCAGACAGTCTGCTCTCCAAGGCCGTCAACCTGAGTCCGAGCTCAGGTGACCCAGCAGCCCCCGACTCGGGCCCCGACGGTGTCGGGCCCGACGTCGGCTGTCGCGGAGGCGAGTCCAGAAGGACCACAGGACTTACCCGGGCAGGCATCTCCGACTCCAGGCGAGGTCGCTTCGGGATGTGTTCCTTCTCCAAGGACCCGGGGCGGCTGTCGGGGCTATGCGACCTGGCCCTCGCGGAACCAGGAGCGTCCACCGACGCCGCCCTCGCGGGTTTTTCCTTCCGACGATGGTCCCCGGAGGGAGAACCCCGGTCGGAGGAGCTCCGGCGACGGTCCGAGCTGGAGCCTTTCGACGTGGAGGCCTCCGACGAGGTCCGGGTACGGCTGGGGTCAGCGAAGATTCTCTCACGCTGATGCCGCCGACTCCTCAACGCCTTTGAGGACAGTTTGCTGCAGGGCCCACAGATCAGTTCCTCATGATCCGGGCCCAGGCAGCGGAGGCAAAAGTCGTGTGTGTCGGTTAGTGACATATTTCGGTCACACCGACCACACCGCTTAAACCCACTGGCAGCCATCGGGGGAAAAAGGGCCCCTGCGAGGTCAAAGGACCGGGCTTGCCAGGGAAACCGAAAACGAAAGCTGACTAAGTCAGAAAAACCGAAAAAAGTAAGCGGACTCAAGACCGGCGTCGCGAGTCCGGGCGGGAAAACGATCGGCGTCGAACCGAAAGAAAAAAGGATAAAACAAAGAAGAAAATCAACTTTTTCGCGGGGACAAGACGGGGACGTCTGTAGGGCTCCGCGGAAAAAAGAAGACTGGCTAAGATGGCACCCTCGGGCGGGAAGACGACCGCGCATGCGCGCTGCAATTCCCAAAGGCTTTCTTTGAAAGCTGGGGAAAATTGCTCCGCGAGGGCTCCGTCGGCGCCGACGTCACCCATAAGTGAGGACTGACTTCCTGCTTGGTCCTGGAGAAGTCCATCATGTGTTCATGAAGAATTTCATGTATGGGCAAGGTGACTGCCTCCTTAGGAACCTTAGAGTACCCCAAAATATCTAATTTTTTTGCTCTAGGTTCTTTTTCAGTGGTTACTGAAATAGAGAGTCCTTTAGCTACTTCAAGAATGAAGTCTTGAAAGGACAAATCCTCTGGAGGAGACATTCTCCTCTTTGGAGAAGAGGGCTCCTCAGGAAGAGTAAGAGATGCTTCAGCAGAGTCATCTGAGGCGTCTGAATCATCAGAAGACTCAAAGTATCGTTTGTTGGCTTCCAGGAATCGATACGCGTATCGACCGGTATCGACATCGGGCGTACCCGGAACCGGATCGGTATCGGGAAAGGCTCCGGAACCGGGAACCGGTATCCTGGTCGATGTGGATGCCATGGGTACCGGTATCGGTTGTGGTGTCGGTACCGCTTGTTGCGGTACCGTGGGCATCGCAGCCTTAATGAAAGCCATTATGGCCTGCTGCATGGTCTGAACTGTATGATCCATGGATGCCATGACTGTCTGGATATCAGTACCGGAAGAATGGGCCGGTACCCCAGAGCAGTCCAACAGGTGATCGGTCGAGGCTGTGCCATCGATGTCAACCTGTAACCCCATAGGAGGAGCTTTGGAAGCCGGAGCTTCCCGCCGGGGTTGTTTGGCTGGGGCAGGGTCTTCAGGGTCAAGCCCAGAGGCATCTCGATACTTAGAGGGAGATTTGCCCTTTGAAGACCTGCCGGAAGAATGTTTGGTTACCTGAGATCCATCAGGAGAGGAAGACCTGGATGATGTTAATGCTGGAGTATCAGAAAACAGCATATGAAACTTGGCTGCCCGGTTCTGTAAGCCATGTTTGGACATCAGAGAACAGGATGGGCAGTCCGGAATGGAGTGGTCAGGCCCCAAACATTTAAGACACCATTCATGGGTGTCTGTAATTGAAATAGTACCGCTGCACTTGGTGCATTTTTTAAAACCAGTAGCTGGTTTCTCCATGACGAGAATTTTGTCAAGGCCTAAAAGGAAAAATACACCAAGTGGGGAAAGTATATTATTATTTTTTTTTTTTTTTAAAGAAAAGTAAGAAAAAAGATCGGCGGTACCGGTCCGGAGTCGGGGAAGGCAGACACATGGCCAAAGAAACAAATTAAAATAAGAAATTCTTCAGCGGTGACAGGAACACGACCTGCTGGCTCCGTGGAAAAAGAAGAACTGAGGAGAGTTGGTCAGGAAGGCGGGAAGGCAGCGCGCATGCGCTGTGGGAGGCCCCAAAAGCTTTCTTTCTGGGAAGCTGGGGAGCTTTCCCGCGCAGGCTCCGTCGGTACCGACGTACCCATATGTGAGGACTCATTCCTGCTTGTTCCTGGAGATAGAGCCATGCCATAAGCGAGAACCGATCCACCTGCGGCATCCGAATGGGACCCTGGTTCAGCAGGTCCTCCCAAGCCGGCAGATGCCACAGCCTGTCTTCCATCATTCGCACCAAATCCGCGTACCACGGTCGCCTCGGCCAGCTAGGAGCGATCAACAGCACCAGCCCCCCATGCGCCTCTATCCGCTGCACTACCCGGCCTATGAGGGGCCATGGAGAAAAACATACAGTAACCCCTTGGTGGGTCAGTTTTTTTTTTATTTTGGAAGTGGGAGGTGAATTCTTGGGGTTGTAGTAATTTTAGATAGGATAGAGATGTTTAAATACCTCTGTAGCAGAAATGCACAGGAAAGCCTCTTTCAATTGAAAGAAAGCTCTGCAACGAGGGGGCACAGGATGAAGGTGAAAGGAGACAAACTCACTAGTAATTTGTGGAAATATTTCTTTATAGAACGAGTGGCAGATGCATGGAATAGTCTCCCCAGTGGAGGTAGTAGAGATGAGGACTGAATCTGAATTCAAGAAAGCATGTGACAAACACAGAAGATCTCTAAAGGATAAAAAGAGACTGCAGAGCTTAGTAGTTGATATGGAAGGGCAGACTGGATAGGCTGTATGATCTTTATCCACTATCATGTTTTCTATGTTTCTAAGAAAGGTCATTATCTGGAAAAGTATAGATACAGCAAGTACCACCTAACAAGAAGTTATCTTGGTCACTGTATTGTAAAACCATCAAAAACTCACTCTTCCAGCGCTGTGCATTACGGTACTTTCAAACTCCCAGAAATGAACTCTGTACAACAATTATGAATAAAAATTTCTCTTACAGCTGATCTCATCCACTACATTTGATGCTGTAAAACAGCCAAAATCAGAATCTCAAGAACAGCTCATTCAACACCTCTTAAGGGAAGAAAATATCAGCAGAAAATACCAAAATTATTAATTTTTCTGTAGATTCTAAACTATAATTACAATGACTTTATTCTAGTATAATTAAGATGTCAAAAGTGATGTTACTAAGTAGAGAGAAAAAAAAACAGCGCTTCAAACTTCAATGTTTGTAACACTCATATACTCTATTATACTTGACCTTGTGACTAGGATACGAGATAAATGGAAAAACATTGCTTTTAAAAATTCTGATAAAGAATGATTCTGCAGTTTTAGGCAGCAGCAGATGATGCTGTTAAAAAAATCTAAATCCAAATTAACAGCTTTTTCACATTTAGAGAACTCTATTTTCTATTCATAGCAGTACACGTGAGAGAGTTTAACAGTACTATCGCTGTCCGTTTGTAAGATATCCTTGACAGACCTAACTTCAAGCACAACAACAAAAAACATCTCACAATACACTTCACTACTGTGGTTGCCAGGACTTTTTAATTGTTGCTACTTTACAATCATAAGAGGTAATTATCAGTTTTCAAACATATATTCTTGGAAAGGATACTGATAACTGTAGATGAAAGAGGCGGCACTGATGGAAAACTAAAATGAATATACCCCGATTGCCAGAGATAGATACCTTGCTAAATATTTTTTTCTTATTTCAAATATACAGACATTAAAAAAAACAAAGTCCTCATCTTTCCTACTAATTTTAAAAAATTAATGGAAACTAAGAGACCAGGGTTCAATTCCTTGTGGCCTTGGGCAAGTCACTTAACCCTCCATTGCTTCAGAAAAAAAAATAGGCATAGTTACTCACCTGTAACAGGTGTTCTCCAGGGACAAAAGGAATCAGTCCTCAAACATGGGGGACTTTGGGGTTGACGGAACCCACACAGTAATCTCTCCCCAGCTTTCAAAGAAAGTCTTTAGGAAATACACCACGCATGCATGGTCCTCTTCCCGCCTAAGGGTGCTATCTTGTCTCAGTATGATATCATAGCACAAGACAGCACAAAACCCAGCAAGAAGCAACTCCACGGGGAAGAGGGAGAGTTGTGAGGACTGATTCCTGCTGTCCACGGAGAACACCTGTTTCAGGTAACTATGCCTTCTCCAGGAACAAACAGGAAGTCAGTCCTCACATATAGGACTCCCCAGCTACAGGCTACTGAAAAATCTGTAAAAGGCCGTGAGCAGCAACAACTGAGTGAAGATAACAGATCCATAAGCAGCCCAAGTGTCCAGCAAGTAACAAGTTCACCGGTAGCCTGAATACAGCAAGGACCGGAGAGCAAGAACTGCCTACACCCTGAACAGATGACAGAGTACTGCCTGGCCGAAAGCACTGTCCTGATGGTACTCCCTCTCCAGGCAGTAATGAGCTGAGAAGGCATGGACTGAGGACGAGGTGGTGGCTCGGCAGATTTCCGATAGTGGAACGGAGCACAGGTTTACCTTGCCGTGACACAGCAGTCCACTAAGAGACCAGCCTTCTTGTAGATGAAGGCGATGCAGTCCACCACCAGGTAGACAGGGTACACTTAGAGACCGTCATCCCCAACCGACCGGTCAAAGGAGACAGTTAGTGCTGCAGTATCTGCTTCACGTGTCTCAGGCAGGCTTGAACTCTGGGAAGGGTTAGTGGCCTTCTTGGAGAGCCTTGTCAGGTACTCAGACTCCAACTTGGCAGTCTTATATGTCATAGGTTTGCCAAAGAGGTTCTCTCACTAGCAGGGAACATTGACCAGTTTGTCCTGTACCCATTGCTCCAGGCCAGAATAATGCCCACTGCAGCTACTCTAGCCACCAACTCGAAGCTGTCCTAGGCTGCCCGAATAATAAACTTGGAGCATTCTCTGACTGTGAAGGCTAGGGACCAGACTGCTGAAGGGATTCCTCCGAGAGACCAGCCAAGAACTCAGCGAGATCCTTTGCCGGGTCCCGCAGGTACATGCCTATGTACAGTTGGTAGGCTTGGATCCAGCTGACAAGCATCGAGCCCTGGAAGCACTTCCTATCTATGGCATCCATGGCACGGACCTCCCTACCCAAGAGCACCAAAGAGTTTGTCTTCTGGTTTTTAAGCCTATGCATGGCCGACTCCTTGGGCGTTTTGGAAGCCAGGGCTCCGGAAGACATGGTACATAGAGTCCAGCCATCTGCTTACTCTGGGCACCAAGGAAGGCATCTCCCACATGTGGAGAAGCAGCTGTCCAAGATTGGGAGGGGGGAGGGGGGCACCTTGAGTGCCTCTTTTGGAGGAGCCTTTTACTGGAGGATCTCGAGGTCCTCCATGCGAGGATCCTCTTCTGATTTGATGTTGAAGGCAAGGGCCTTTGCCATATCCATCACGAAGTCAAGGAAGGCTCCAAGGCCACATGGTCCCTGTGAGGGTCCAAGGCACCAGAGAAGGGCTTGGAGCAAGGTATTGCAGAGAACTCCGGGGCTGTCAACTTTGTGGAAGATAGACTCACGCTGCTGCTGACGGCTCTTCAGGGCCTTGGGAGTCATCTGCTTACAGAGATTGCAAACCAAGGGATCATGATCTGGCCTGAGGCATCGAAGGCAGCAGTTGTGTGGGTCCATGAGCGACATGTGTGAGCAGCAGTCGCATGGCTTGAAGCCAGTGACGGAGGCCATTGCAGGGAAGACTGTCCTCGTGAGGTCTAACTCACTTGGCTCGGCCAGGAAAAAGGCACTAACCTGCACTGAACGAAAACTAGAAAAAAGAAAAGAACCAGAGAAAATTCAACACGGAGGCAAGCGGACTCGGGGGGGTGAGAAGGGACTGGTACACAACCAGAGAAAAGCAAATTTTAACGCAAAAACTATCAACTTTTCCTGAGGCGAACAGACATGCCCGATGGACTCTGTGGGGAAAAAAGGTGACTGAGGCAAGATGGCTTCCTTAGGCAGGAAGGGGGGCATGCATGTGTTGTGTATCTCCTAAAGGCTTTCTTTAAAAGCTGGGGAGAGATTACCATGCAGGCTTCGTCGGCACCGTCGCCGATATGCGAGGACTGACTTCCTGCTTGTTCCCGGAGAATCAAAGTTATCAATGTCTCTGTTTAATGTACATTAGAAAGTTTAAATTACAAAGTAAACTGCTTGGACTGAAATGATTAAACCTGTTAAAGAAATACATACACTAAATAGACAAAATTCAATCAGCAAACCCAAATAAAAAATGTTGAAATTTGTTTTTACCTAATTCCCTTTTCTGGAATTCTGCTGGATCACTGGGTCATACTCACCAACCAGCAGATAGAGACAGAATAAAAATTTTATCACTCCCTTGAGGACTGGCGCGCCTGTGGAACTTTTCAATATACTGTTGCCAAAACTGAAATGCACTTGAACCCAAACTTGCCCGGATCCAAAGCTAATAAAAAATAACAGAAACAGAATAAGACAGAGGACAGGCGGAGAGGCAGACTTAATCTGCTACCAAAAGGCATACCCTCGCGATATCCCTGAAGCAGAATGCCCAGTAGCATTCTGGGCAGGCCTCTGGACTGGTCTAGCAGGACTTAAGGAAAGGAAATTAGCAGGTAAGAACAAAATTTCACCTTCCTTATTATCCTGCTAGACCAGTCCAAACCACTGGGATGTACCTAAGATCTACTGAATTGGGTGGGAAGAAAACAAGGCCCTCCAAGGTATCATTCTGCCAAAGGCTGAATCCTCCCTAGCCTGAGCACCATCTCTTTAATGCTTGATAAAGCTGTGCAGTGAAGACCAGGCTGTGCCTTATAGATGTTTTCAGCCTGTGCCATGGTCGAATGTGCCCAGAGGCACAAAAGTACTTTCTTGCCACTCACAATTAAGTGTTTCGGATAGCTTCTTTGACCAAGGCCAAGGTAGATTTAGATGCCACTTGTCCTTTTGTAAGGACCTCCAAAATAAGACTAAAAGATGATCAAAACAAAATGGATTAGTCAATTCCAAGGTTAAAAAAAAGTCACAGCTCTTTGCACCTTGGAGCACATGGCACTTGGTTTTCTTTCTTGTCTTTTGCTAAGAAGAGCAGTAACAAATAGATTCAAGTGGAAAGGGAAAATTATCTTGGGAGGGAAAGCCAGAATCATATACAAGAATACTGCATTATCCGAAAAGAGAGAAATTGATCCCTACAAGAAAGGGCCTGCAGCTCGAATGCTTGCCTAACTGAAGCGATTGCTACCAAGAACAGTCTTCAGAGAGAAATCATTAACTGAAGCTTGGCAAACTAGTTCAAAAGTCAATCTCGTCAGCACCTTGAGAATCAAGGCGAGATCCCATGGTGCCACCATAGGCTGAAGGAGTGGGCCCAGCTGTTTGGCTCCTTTACTAAACCTGACCATCTCTGGATGAACTGCCAGGGAGCAACTGCCCACCTTGCCCCAAAAGCAGGCTAGGGCTGCAACATGCACCTTTAAGGAATTAAGTGATAAACCTCACTCAAATCCGCCGCCCCCTGTAGGGTATATAGTAGCACAAAAATAAGTTAGACTCTCTGTTGTTGTCTAGGGGAGATAGCTACTAATATACAGCCCAAGGTTCAGTGAGTTATTCTGGCAATGAGCCACGAAAGAATTCTGGTCTGCAGATATATATTAGACTTTATTATAGGCAACCAAATAGAAAAATATACACACACATATATGGCTAATTAGAAACATAAAGTAACAATTTGTTATGGTACAGATGTACACTTGGACAACGTAATAAATCAGATTAGGAATCAGACGTCACTGATTCGCTCTGCACTGAGGAAAAGTAAGAAATATATTGCTAACCCCTTTGCCCATCCAGGAGAGGAGAGATAAGCCAGTACCTTAGCTCCATCCAAGGATGCAGCTGTTAGCTAATGCCGGCTCCAGCCCCTTCAGAGGCGAGCCGCAGTAAGTCCGAACCGGAGGTATCTGTGAAAGTCTTATCTCAGACCTGTGGAGGACGGCCTAGCCCACACGTAGGGGCCGTCTGGCGGAAGGCTCAGGGCTCAGGAATCAGGTACGCAGTGCACAGCAGCAGGACCGGTGCAGAAGTCTATATGTCCAGGTGGGGAAAGTCCCCAACTCTCTCCTACTTACAACTAACTAACTAACTAA
The DNA here is from genome assembly GCA_033557465.1 of Ichthyophis bannanicus. Lineage (NCBI taxonomy): Eukaryota > Metazoa > Chordata > Amphibia > Gymnophiona > Ichthyophiidae > Ichthyophis > Ichthyophis bannanicus. The sequence goes on from CM066034.1 coordinate 934,979,248, forward strand.
CTAAAGTTTTCAGCGCAGAATGCATAATTCTGTGTGAGAATCCTCCGTCATAGGTCCGATGATTGGTGGGCACCAGGCAGTCTGAGGTATTCTCAGCGAATCAGAAGGTCGATGATGAGCAGCTTCTTGCAAACAAAGGAGCCATGGTAAAAGTCAGGCAGAAGCAACAGTATGTAACTTCTGGGCATGTACAAGTGTCCAAGGCCAGCCACGGACAATAGCCTCTGTATGCATGCACACTTAGAAACGCTGTGCAAGCAGTTGCATGAAGGACAGGCTTATAGCTGAACACAGCAAAAGTGAAGTGTAGAATCCATCTTGTCTGTGCAGTTTGGTTCATTTTGGTTCAGGCCTGAGTTGCTGAGCAGGCCGGAGATTTGCATGTAGAATTGCAGGGGTACCAGCCCTACACCCCCGGGCAAGAAGGCTGGAATCAGAGGAACATCTGCTCAATGCACCAAGAAGCCTTGCCCTCAACACCAAGCCTCTAAAAGATGCCATACTGGAGCCAAGGAATGATTGCATTTGGAAGATTATATCTGAATTTCGACCTTTGAAAAAAGCATGAGATTGCCAAAAACACTAGCATTGGATTGTTTGCCAACATATTTATGGCACTGCTGAATGTAAATATTCATTAATCATTATTAATTGTTGATTTAACACCTTTTTTGCTAGTATTTGATTTTCTTTAGTAAGATGTGAGCATCCCTTTTTTGTTGTACTTTTATACGAAAACAAGTAGTATGAGCCTTCTCAAGTTAAGGATTTTATATTTGCGAGAGAACAGTCCAATGTTCAAGTGGAGGTCCCAGAGGATTAGTGCTGGGAACGTTGGCTTGTGGGATTCTCTTCTTAAATCTGCTGTGATGTAATTTTCTTCTGTTTCTTTTTTCCATTTGCTTAGCCCTCTCTGATTGTGATTTAACCGAAAGACTACTGTATTGTTTTTCTTGTGGCTCTACGTGTTTTTACCTTTGTTGTACTGTACTTTTTGCTTCATTCAAAAATCATTTGATATGTTAATTAAAATTGCATAAATAAAACATTTAAAAAAAGATGGCATACCCTGACATAAAGCTAAGACAGCAGATGCCTGTCATGTCTTTAGTAGCATAGCCACCACAACTGTAGAATAACCCTTATGCATCAGTCTATGCCTCTCAGTAGCCAAACCATAAGCAGTCCAACCCTCCACAGACGACCCTGGCCCTGCAGCAAAGGCGATGGATCCGCATGCAGAAGCCCTATCTGATCCATATACATGGCCTCAGAGCCCAGTCTGGAGCCATCAGAACCACTAGGAAGGGACGGTTGCAATCCTCTGAAGTACTCAGTTGATAAGCAGCCAAGGTACAAAAACATATAAAGGAACTCTCTGCAGTCACAACTGCAACAGGGCATTGATGCCTTCAGAGCTGCATTCCTACCTCTCGCAGGAAACAGGTCACCTTGGTGTTCTTGAAGGATACCATCAGACTAAAAACCAAGAGAACCCAGTGTTCCATGCTCAAGTCCAATTCTTGATTCCCTAACTTCCATTTGATCAAGTCAAGCTGATGATGACTAAGGAAGTCTGCCTGCACACTCTCCACTCACTGACAAAGCAACTATTTCAGCAATCTCGACTGTGCTCTTTGCTCCCCCTTGGGGCTGACATAAGCTATTGCAGTTGCATTGTCTGATAACACCCAATGAAACCCTCCACCAGGAAAGAGAACTTCAAGGCTAGACAAATCACAGGAAGTGGTGACCTGTGGGAAGTTCCTGGGCAGTACAAGTTGAATTTTTGCATATGGCAGGAAATGGAAGAGAAACTAAGCCCCCAACTACCCACAAAAATATGCCTCAATACATTCTGTAGGAAAAGAAGTTCCAATGCCTGCAGCACCAGGGCCCTCCTCTCTCATCTCCTCTCCTGATCAGAGACACACAGAGAAGCAATACAGATATAAATACACAAGACAGACATATATACAAGACACATACACACACAGAGAAAAGTCAAACACAAACTAATGTGTGCATGCGCACATGCTCACATGAAGAGGGGCTGGAAAGTATTCCATGAAACATGCTTTGCATTCTTTTTCCAATTGTGTTTCTTTCCATCCCAATGGAAGCTGGAAAGAACTGTACAAAAGAGGTCAGGAAATGTCTCTGTCTTTCTGTCTATCTGTTGGGGGGCAAAATAACTGAACATTTAATGGAATGGGATGAAACTTGATATGTGGGAAAAATATGGTAAAGCATAGTTACTCACCTATAACAGGTGATCTCCGGGAACAGCAGGAATTTAGTCTTCACATATGGGTATCGTAGGTACCGACGGAGCCTGCACAGGAACACTCCCCAGCGTCCAATTAGAAAGCTTTTGGGAGCATCCCACAGCGCCTGCATGCTGCCTTCGCGCCTTTCCCAACTGCCTCTCTCTAGCTGAGTTTAAAGCTGAGACAAAAAGAGAGAGAGGGAAAGAAAAAGAGATAGAGAGATACAACTCCTAGGGGAGGTGGGTGGGTTGTGAAGACTAAATTCCTGCTGTTCCCGGAGATCACCTGTTACAGGTGAGTAACTATGCTATCTCCAGGAACAAGCAGGAATGTAGTCTTCACATATGGGGACTCCCTAGCTTTAGATGCCAGAGAGAGACCCCAGATGTTGTGTCTCCCTGTGAAAGGGCTCCACTTCCCCCCATGGATCTCCGGCATCCAACCAGGGATGGTGGGTAGGAGTTGATTAGGTATGGAACAGGTGTTGGAGAACAGTCTGACCAAACAAGGCATCCCGGCGGGAGTCCTTGTCCAAGCAGTAATGGGCTGTGAAGGTATGAACCGAGGCCCAAGTGGCTGCTCAACAGATGTCGTCGATAGACACAGAGTGCAGATGAGCCATTGAAGCTGCCATGGCTCTCATATTGTGAGCTGTGACATGGCCCTCTAGAGGAAGAGTCTTACTCTGATAGGCAAAGGAAAGGTACTGAGCAATCCAGTTGGACAGTGTTCTCTTGGAGACCGGAAGTCCCAAATGACTAGAATCAAAAGCAACAAAGAGTTGAGAGGACTTTCTATGTTGCTGTGTTCTTTGTAAGTAAAAGGCTAAAGCTCTTTTACAGTCCAAAGCATGAAGACTCCTTTCTGCATTTGATGCATGAGGCCTTGGAAAAAACACAGGCAGGTAGACCGCTTGGTTTAGATGAAAAGGCGAGACCACCTTTGGCATAAAGTGTGGATGAGTCCTAAGGACTACCTTGTCATGATGGAACCTTGTATAAGGTGGATCAGCCACTAGTGCCTGCAACTCACTGATGCGACGTGCCGATGTGATTGCAATAAGAAAGATAACCTTCCAAGAAAGGAATTTCAATGAGGTAGTAGCTAAGTGTTCGAAAGGTGGCTTCATGAGCAGACCAAGAACCAGGTTTAAGTCCATTGCCACCGGTGGTGGCCTAATGGGAGGCTTAGTTAGAAGAGGGCCTCTCATAAATCTTGCTATAAGAGGATGGGAGGAAATAGGTTGTCCATTTAGAGGCTTGAAAGAAGCTGCAATAGCACTCAAATGGACTCTTACTGAGTTAGTCTTAAGTCCTGCATTGGATAAATGAAGGAGATACTCCAGTAATGATTCCAGAGGTATCACAAGGGGGTTAAGACCCTTCTGCGAACACCATATGGTAATCCTTTTCCACTTGAAAGCATAAGAGCGTTTTGTGGAAGGCTTCTTGGAAGCATAAAGGATATCCTTTACTTGCTGAGGGAGGTTAAGATCATGGAGATGTAGGCCTTCAGCAACCAAGCCCTGAGATGCAGAGTGGGGATTGGGATGCCATAACATTCCGTCCTCCTGAGTCAGGAGATCTGAAGCAGACCCTAACTCCAGAGAGGGAGCTTAAGAGAGATGTAGAAGCAGAGGGTACAACACTTGCCGTGGCCAATGTGGAGCTATGAGAATCATACGGCCTCTGTCTCTCTGAAGCTTGAACAGGATTTTGGGAATTAGGGGAATGGGTGGAAAGGCATAAAGGAAGTCTTGACCCTAGTGAAGGAGGAAAGCATCCCAGGCCTGAGAGCCCTGAGCCGGAATTCTGGAACAGAACCGGGGAAGTTTGTTATTCAACGGACTTGCAAAGAGGTCTATGTCTGGGGTTCCCCAAATTTGAAAAATCTTGGCCACCTGGTCTGCATGTAGAGACCATTCGTGTAGAAGCAGAACTCGACTGAGTCTGTCTGCCCAAGAGTTTTGTATGCCTAGGAAGATACACTGCCAGGAGATGAATCTGATGCTCTCTGGCGAGGGCCCATAGTCGCAAAGCTTCGTTACAAAGCGACAGAGAGCCTGTTCCCCCTTGCTTGTTCACGTAGAACATGGCTACTTGATTGTCCGTATGAATGAGGACTGTCTTGTAGCTCAGCAGGGTGTGGAACACTCGAAGAGCAAGGAAGATTGCTCTGAGCTCTAAGAGAATAATATGTAGATGAGTCTCCTGTGGAGTCCAAGTGCCTTGGGTGGAGAGATCTTGTAGATGAGCTCCCCAACCCATTGGTGAAGCATCTGTTGTGAGAGTTGCTTGGGGTAAAGGCTGTTGAAATGGGGACCCCACCAACAGGTTTTGAGTGGACTGCCACCACTGGAGGGACAAAATAAGGCAATCTGTGTTTGCTATTTTGTCTGACAGGCACCCTGATGCCTGGGTCCATTGAGTGGATAAAGTCCACTGGGCTGCTCTCATATGAAGGAGAGCATAAGGAACCACATGCACAGTAGATGCCATGTGGCCTAGTAGTTGTAACATTTCTCGAGCAGTGAGATGAGGCTTTGACACTGCCTGAGAAGCTAACTGCACCATGCAAAGGCAACGGGTCTGGGGAGAAAGGCCCTTGCTTTTCTGGTACCCAGTAAAGCTCCTATGAACTCTAGAGACTGAGTGGGAGTTAGACTGGAGTTTGGGATGTTTATGACCAGACCCAAATACTGAAGGATATGCATTGTGCAAGCTAGAGAAATCCTGGCCTCTGACTCTGATGGGGCTCGAATGAGCCAGTCGTCTAAGTAGGGGAAGACAAATATTCCTAGAGTGCCAAGAAATGCTGCTACCACAGCCATGCATTTCGTAAACACCCTTGGTGCTGAGGCCAGGCCAAAAGGAAGCACCCTGTATTGGTAGTGCTTTCCTTGAAAAAGGAACCGAAGGAACTTTCTGTGAGTTGGATGGATGAGAACATGAGTGTACGCATCCTTGAGATCTAGAGAAAAAAGCCAATCCTGACTCTGAAGGTATGGCAGTAGAGTTCCCAGAGAAATCATCTTGAATTTCTCTTTGAAAAGAAATTTATTCAACTCTCTGAGGTCTAAAATAGGTCTGTATCCCCCTGTTTTCTTTGGGATAAGAAAATAGGGGGAGTAAAACCCTGTACCCTGTTGAGGAATGGGTACCTCTTCTATTGCCCCTTGGGCAAGCAGCATAGTGACCTCTTGATCTAATAGGTTGATGAGAGAGGTCTGAGAATTGAACTGCTTTACCATTGTGGGAAGGGGCATGCAAATAAAGTGAAGCTTGTACCCCTCTCTTATAATGGATAGAGTCCAATGTTCTGTTGTTATCTGCCCCCATCTGGGGGCAAAGTGACACAACCTTCCTGGAATGGTGGAAAGCTCTGGACCATTGAGAGCCAGGAAGGCTAAGTTCTCTAGATGGAAGTCAAAGGCCTTGTGGAGGCTGAGACTGCTGAGACGGTTGAGGCTTAGCAGCCTTTGCTTTCCTTTGCTTAGGTGGTTGCTGACTCTTTTGGGTAGGCTGACCTGCAGAACATCCCTGCTGGGAATAAGAGGGATAAAACCTCTTTTTTTGAGAAGAATGGTTTCTTGAAAGATTTCTTCCTGGCAGGATCAGCTGTGGCTTTGGATAACCTATCCAAAGTGGAGTTGTCAGTATCCAACTCATTGGCTTTTTCTTGCCAATCTTTGCCGAATAGATTCTCATCTGTTCAAGGGATATTGCCCAGTTTGTCCTGCACCCAGAGCTCCAAATCAGATGCCTGGAGCCAAGCAATTCTACGTGCACCTATGGCAATGGCAGAGGTTCTGCTTATGCACTCAAAACAGTCAAAAGCTGCACGGTTGACAAAATTAGAAACATCTTGGGCATGTTTAACCAGTGTAAGAAAATCCTGCCTTTTATCCTCAGGAAGAAGAGGGCTCAAAACCTCTAAATCTCCTGTGACTTCCTTAAGGAACATTCCCATATATAAGATATAGGAACTGATCCTGGCAGAAAGCATGGAAGCCTGGAAAGTATGACGTCCAAAGGCATCCAAAGTTCTACACTCACGTCCTGGAGGATTAGAGACATGCCTCTTTGCACTCCTGATCCTTCTCATAGCTGATTCCACTATAATAGAGTGGTGAGGAAGCTGAGTCTTCTGGAAACCAGGACAAGGAGGGACTCGATACATGGTATCCAGTCTACGTGAGTGAGGAGAGGTGGTAAGAAGTGTTTCCCACATTCTTAACATGAGATCATGTAAGATCTCATGGATAGGCAAAGTAGCTGCCTCTTTAGGAGCCTTGGGATATTGTAGAATCTCCAACTCCTTTGCCCTGGGCTCTGTTTCGGGAGCCACAGTAATGGAAAGACCTCGAGCCACCTCCCTGATAAAATCCTGAAAGGAGATATCTTCTGGAGGAGACATCCTTTGTTTAGGAGAGGAAGGCTCCTCTGGGAGAAGTATTCCGGTACCGACAGAATTATCAGAATCTTCAGACTCCTCCGAGGATTCAAAGTACCTTCTGTCTGGATGCTCTTGAAGAGCCCGATACCCGTACCGACCGAAGTCAGTACCGGGGGGGAATCGGTACTGGTGTATCAGTACCGGAAAGCATCGCATGACTGGGTGCCGGCAAAGCAGACACCGATGTCGATGCTGTCGATACCGGTTGAACTGTCTGACGTGGTTCCGAGGGCGTCGATGCCGCAAAGAGAGCCACCAGACTGCGTTCAATAGCCAGGAACCTCTGGTCTATCGACGCTGCCGATGCCTGGGTATCGGTACTGGAGAAAACAGCCAGTACCCCAGAGCATGGCACCAGTAGTTCTGCTGAGGTCGAGGCCTCGAGAACATCCTGGAGCCCCGATAATGCTTTGTAAGCCGAAGCCTCCCGCCGGGGCAATTTTGCCGATACAGAACCCTCAAGGGCAACGCCAGAGGCATCTCGATGCTTAGGAGATATACCCTTTGAGGACCGGCTAGATTTATGTTTAGTTACCTGAGATCCAGGGGAGGAAGACAAAGCCCTGGAAGACATCGATGCCACAGAAGCTGCATCAGAGGGAAAAAGGATGCTGAGCTTAGCAGCTCGGTTTTGTCGACCCCTCTTGGACATCATGGCACAAGCCATACAGTCGGAGATGGAGTGGTCAGGACCTAAACATTTGAGACACCATTCATGGGTGTCAGTGACGGAGATGGTACTGCCACACTTGGTGCACTTTTTGAAACCCGAAGCAGGTTTTTCCATAGTGGAGGAAATTTTGGGCCTAAGGCCCAAAATGGCACGTGCACCTGGAAAAGAAAAGTTTGGAAAAAACCACTTTTTTTTTTTTTAAAGAAAGAACAGGCGGTACCAGTACAGCGTCGAGGAAGGCAGATGCGACCACAAAAAAGGGAATAAGGAAAAGGTTTCAGCGGTGACAGGAACAACGACCTGCTGGCTCCGCAGAAAACGAAGAACTGGAGAGAGGCAGTTGGGAAAGGCGGGAAGGATGCTCCCAAAAGGCGGGAAGGCAGGCGGGAAGGATGCTCCCAAAAGTTTTCTAATTGGACGCTGGGGAGCGTTCCCGTGCAGGCTCCGTCGGTACCGACGATACCCGTATGTGAAGACTACATTCCTGCTTGTTCCTGGAGATAAAGAAATACAGAGCTCAAAAACTGGCAAATCAGACCAGGGGATTTCTAGAGAGATAAGCCCTTCCCCAAGAATGGCCCAATGCATTACTATGGGAGGAGGAGTTCCAGCTTCTGTAGCATAGAAACTTAGATACAGTGAAATACAGCAGATGGCAAGTTCTTCCTTTCCAACTGCCTCTACCTTGTCTCAATTTCTTCTACACCACAAATTGCTTCCCACTCCAAAAACTACCCCTTCCCACAACTTCCTCAATACCCCACAAACTACCCTCCTCCATCCTCCCCCAGTACCTCACTCCCAAAAACTACCCTTTACCCTACAACTGTCCTGGTGCCCAACATTACTCCCCCCTCTTCCCCCCAGGGAATACAGGCAGAGCACATACACAACATACAAACATGTGCACACTACATACAGAGATGGCAAATAATTTGCTATCCCTGGTGGAATGCATTTTAGTCATTCTGACCTATATTTCATTTTCATTTTTGCTAATTTGCTGTTTCTTGTTGGTTCCTAATTATACTGCCACCTAATATCTGTTGCTATGGGCAGAATCAGCTTGAAGCACTGGTAAACTAATGTTCCAAATATTTTGTGGGGAGGGGGGCTGAGATGTCCTCAGGATGCATGAGATTAGGATTACCAACTGTCTGGGTCTTTTTCAGGATTCAACAGAATTTTGCATTAATGTTCAGAAAGTAGAAAGATGGCTAACACATCTATACATTTTTCTGGGACTTTGAAACCTCTATCTTCAGTTTTCTTTATCTTCCCCTCTGCACCTGCATTGCCTGCCTCAAGTGTAACTAGCAGCAGAGATTGATGGTAAGGTCCAGCCATTAGGAAAGCTCTGGCGGCAGACTATTGGAAGACTGCTCTAGCCATAGGAAGGGAGGAGGGGAGTTATGGTAAGTTCATGTGTCGCAGTTGAAATTTCCACATGTGAGTGGGGGGGGGGGGGGGGATAGAAATTCCCCCGCCCCCCAAATACCTCAATACCAATACATTTCTATACGGAAGTCATGCACTGATTGTTGTTAAAACGATTAAGGAATATCACCTTTCAAAATGTCCTCCCCTCATCTTTTCTTCCAGTCAAAGACTCACAGAAAGCCAACATAGATATAGACAGACAAACATACCCATGCATATACAGCGTTAGTTACTCACCTGTAACATGTTTTCTCTGGGGACAGCAGGAATCAGTCCTCACATATAGGTGACGTCTGTGCAGACAGAGCCTGCACGGAAGCATCTCCCCAGCTTTCAAAGAAAGCCTTTGGGAGATGCAACACACATGCGTGGTCCCCTTCCCGACCTAAGGGTGCCATCTTGCCTCAGTCCAATGAAATAGCCAAGACAGCAAAAATGGCAGAGTCTTGTGAGTACGGTAACAGCTGCAATACCTCTATGGGAATGCTATCAATGCCTGGTGCTTTGTTCTTTGATAAGGCTTTCAATGCTGCTTCAACTTCTTCTTTCATCACCAATGGTTCCCGATCATAAGGTACAGGTTGAAACGGCTGTTGGTCCACTTGATCTTTATCATATAAAAACTCTGTACATTCCTTCCACCTTTTCTTGATTTTCTCAGCATCATTCAACATAGAACCTTGAGCATCTTGTAACATTCCAATTCGAGGCTGGAACTTTTTCTTTAACTCTCGTAGCTTTAGGAAAGCCGATCTTGTTCTTCCTCTAATAGTTTCTGCTTCTATTTCCTTGCAAGTGTCATTGTAGTACTTTTCCTTGTCCTGTCTTGCTGCACGTTGGAAATCTCTGTTGAGTTCTGTGATTGTCTTTCTTTCTCCTCTGGCTTTAGCTTCTCTGCGTTTCTGGGCAATTTTCAGAGTTTCTTCCGTCATCCATTTTGTCCGTTTTCGCTTTTTCACCTTTTGTAGAGACTTCTCGCTTTCTTCCAACACAACCTTTTTGATGTCATTCCATAACTCTTCCGGAGCTCTGTCATTTGTATCTAAAGCAGCAAATCTATTTTGCAGGCAGTCTTTAAATTCCAGTGGTATATTCTCAAGGTCATATTTTGCTGCATTCATGAGTGGTTTGCTCTTTTTCAACTTTAGCTTGAGTTTGCATACTAGTAGTTGATGATCTGTACCACAGTCAGCTCCAGGTTTTGTCTTTGTTGATGTTACAGAGCTTTTCCATCGTTGACTTCCACATATGTAGTCAATTTGATTTTTATATAATCCATTCGGTGAAGTCCATGTGTACAGTCGCTGCTTGTGTTGCTGGAAGAAGGTGTTTGAGATGAATAGATCATTGGTCTTGCAGAATTCTATCAGTCTTTCTCCAGCTTCATTTCTGTTGCCAAGTCCATATTTTCCAACTACTTTGCCTTCTTCTTTGTTGCCAACTTTTGCGTTCCAGTCACCCATGACTATCAGGATATCCTGTTTGCATGTTTTGTCAATTTCAGCTTGTACTTGTTCATAGAACTCTTCAATTTCATTCTCTTCTGCAGCTGTTGTTGGGGCATATACTTGAATTATAGTTGTGTTGATAGGCAATCCTCGTAGACGAACAGAGATTAAGCGTTCGCTGACTGAATTGTATAGAACATCATTAATGTATTACAATATAACAGGAACATTATTGAACTATATTACATTAAAATATATTACATATATATATGTAAGAAGAATTATTATAATGCTAAATATCATTTACAGTTGTCGTTGTTCCAGTTGTAGATATACATTTGGATAGGGTAAATAAATTCAGTTTATGGTGGTTGGGAAGTTATACCTGTTTCACCATTGGTGTAGTGTTGTCTGAATAGATGAGTTTTTAGATCTTTTCTGAATGTTAGTAGGTCTTTAGTTTCTCTTAATTGATCTGGAAGATTGTTCCACAGTATTGGAGCAACAAGGGAAAAGGCACTGTTACTTGTTGAGTGTTTTGTTTTCCTTATTAGATCTGGGACTGCTAATGTATTAAGGTTTTTTTCTCCGTCTTATCCTATTATTGAGTGGGCTGTGAAGAAGAGTAGTTAAGTATGATGGGGCAATATTATTAATTAATTTGAAAGTGGTTAACAGTATTTTGTATTGGATCCTACTGAATATGGGTAACCAGTGTAGTGTGTATAGAATAGGGGTAATATGGTCAGATAGTTTGGCTTTAAATATAACTCTTGCTGTTACATTTTGGGCCATTTAAGATTTTGATGTTCTTCTTAGTTATACCATGTAGTATGCTATTACAAAAATCGAAGTGTGGTATAATCAAAGCTTGTGTGACGGTTCTAAAGTCTTCGTCTTGTAATAGTGGTCTTAGTTGTTGAATAGAGCGCAGTTTGTAATAGATTGTTTTTGTTAGTTTCTTGATGTGTGTTGTAAAACAGAGTTTTGTCAATGATAACTCCTAAATATTTTATTTCTTCTTTGACTGGAAGAGTCGTATTCAGGATTTTAATGTCAGATGGAGGAGTATATTTCGTGTTTTTTGTTGCAATCAGGATTTCTGTTTTTTTATGTTAATAGCTAAGTTGTTTAAACGAAGCCATTCTTCAGCTTCTATAAGGTAGTTTATTAGATTGTTGTGATTTGGGTTAATTATGTTAAACTCAGAGAATAGCATAATGTCGTCCGCATATATATAATAATTAATCTTGTATTTTTTGAATATGGTACATATTGGCTGGATGTATATGTTAAATAATAAAGCAGATAATGCAGAGCCTTGGGGTACACCTTGTTCTTGAGGGAAAGGGGATGATGATGATTGATTAAGTTGAACATATTGAGAACGATCGGATATGTATGATTTAAACCAGTCTAAAGTAGTTTTCAGTAATCCTATTTAAGTCTTGAGATAAGTATGTTGTGATTAATGCTGTCAAATGCAGCTGATATGTCAAGGAAAACTAAAATGAATGCTTGTTTTGTATTGTCCAAACCTTTGTTAAGGGTGTCAAGAAGAGAAATGAGCAGGGTTTCAACACCATGAAAAGGGCGAAAGCCGTATTGGTGTTCATCAAGTGGGGCAAAAGTGTCTATATGATCTTGTAACTGTAATTGTACAGCTTTTTCTATGATTTTAGTTAGGAAGGGGATGATAGCTATCGGACGATAGGATGATGGGTCATTTACATTTAATGTCTTGCTTTTTAGTATAGGGCGGATTGCAGATAGTTTTAGTTCTTTAGGTAAAATCCCTAGGGCTTAGTTCTTTAGGTAAAATCCCTAGGGCTAGTTTTTACCACATCTAGGGCTCTCCCTCAGTCCAACTCCATGGTCATCCAGTCAAAGAAATATAATCAGATTTGTCTGATAAGACATGCCTCTGGTGAATCCATGCTGCCTCTGATCCTGCAATCCATTGGACTCCATAAATCTCATTATTTTCTTTTTGAGCAGGGTTTCCAATAAATTTACTCACTACAGAGGTTAGACTAACCAGCCTGTAGTTTTCAACCACATCCTTAACTTCCGCTTTTGTGTAAAGGAATCACATATGTGCCTCCCTCCAGTCCTCTGGCACTACTCTGGACTCCAAAGAGGTATTGAAAAGGTCAGTCAGCAGAGCCGCTAGAATATCCCTAAGTTCCCTAGAATATCCCTAAGTTATATATCTGCTGCTTTTTGACATATTCATAAATTACCTGGAAAGTGGAATAACGAGTGAGGTTATCAAATTTGCAGATGACACAAAACTATTTAAAGTTGTTAAAACCGAAGAGGATTGTGAAAAATTGCAAGAGGATCTTGATAAATTGGAAGACTGGGCATCAAAATGGCAGATGAAATTTAATGTGGACAAGTGCAAGGTTATGCACCTAGGGAAGAACAACCCAAACTATGGTTACACGATGCAAGGTTCCACATTAGGAACCACCACCCAGGAAAAAGATTTAGGCGTCATTGTGGATACCATGTTAAAACCCTCAGCCCAGTGTGCAGCAGCGGCCAAGAGAGCAAATAGAATGCTAGGTATGATAAGAAAAGGAATGGAAAATAAAACAAAAGATATTATAATGCCTCTATATCGTTCCATGGTGAGACCGCACCTTGAATATTGTGTGCAATTCTGGTCGCCGTATCTTAAAAAGGATATAGCGATTTTAGAAAAGGTTCAGAGAAGAGCCACCAAAATGGTAAAGGGGATGGAAGGATACTCCTATGAAGAAAGGCTAAAAAGGTTAGGGCTCTTTAAACTGGAAAAGAGACGGCTGAGGGGAGATATGATAGAAGTCTATAAATTAATGAACGGAATGGAACGGGTAAACGTAGATCGATTGTTCACGTTATCAGAATACAGAAAGACTAGGGGACATGCAATGAAGCTACAGGGTAAACTATTTAAGACCAATAAAAGAAAATATTTTTTCACTCAACGTGTAATCAAACTCTGGAATTTGTTACCGGAGGATGTAGTAAAGGCTGTTAGTGTAGCTGGGTTTAAAAAAGGTTTGGACAAGTTCCTGGAGGAAAGGTCCATAAACCATTATTAAGAAGTGACCGAAGATATCAATGCTTGACCCAGTACAAGCATTGTGGAACTTGTGTCTCTTGGGGAAACTGCTAGGTACATATGACCTAGTTTGGCCACTGTTGGAAACAGAATACTGGGCTTGATGGACCTTGGTCTGACCCAGTATGGCATATCTTATGTTCTTATGTTCCTTCAGTATTCTTGGATGTATCTCATCCAGTCTCATCACTTTGTCTACTTTTAGTTTAGTTAGTTCCTCCCGAACACAGTCTCCTGAAAATCGTTCGAGATCCCTGTCACTTCTATTCCTATTTGTGAGCATTTTCCTACTCCTGGTCCTTCATCTATGTACAAAGCAGAAATATTTGTTAAGCAATTCTACTTTATCCTCATCAGCTTCTACATATTTCTCCCCTTCACCCTTGAGTCTGACAATACCACTTTTGCCCTTCCTCTTCTCACTAACATATCTGAAAAATGTCTTATCCCCCCATTTTATTGCATTGACTATTTCTTCTTCTTTTAGTACCTTTGCTTTCCTATTTTGCTAGCTTCTTTAAGTTTTTACAAATATGGATGCCTGTCTTCTGCTCTCTGATCTCTTGTATTTCATGAAGGCCTCCCTCTTCTTCACCTTTTCAGCTACTTCTTTTGATAACTATAGTGGCCTCCTCTCCTTTTACCTTTATTTACCTTTCTAACAAAAAGGTTGATTGCCCTTTGAGTTTTGCCCACTGTTTTTCTACATCCCACAGCTGTTCCCATCGCACTAACAACTCCTTGATGTATTGGTCCATCTTGGCAAAGTTAGCTTTCCTAAAATCTAAGACTCTCACTTTTGAATAGATTTTATCAGCCCTAGTCTTAATACTGAACCACACCATCTGGTGATCACTGGATGTGAGAAGATCTCCCACCATAACATCAGAAAGCGTAGCTACTCACCTGTAACAGGTGATCTCCGGAAACAGCAGGAATTTAGTCCTCACATATGGGTATCGTCAGTATCGACGGAGCCTGCGCGGGAACACTCCCCAGCGTCCAATAGGAACGCTTTTGGGAGCATCCCTCAGCACATGTGACATTCTGCGTTGGGGAGAAGAGGGATCTTCTAAGAGAAACCCTCTAGTGCCAGCAGAATTGTCAGAGTCTTCGGAATCGGAGGAATCAAAGTATTCCTGACCCCGATGCTCCTGCAAAGCATGATCCCGGTACCGATCAAAGTCGGTACCGAGGTGACCCGGTACCACTTTATCCACTCCAGCCGGAGGTGGAATGGGAATAGTTACCATTGGGGCTGGTACCGTTGGTACCGGCATTGTCGGTGTCGGTACAGGTGTCTGTATTGGTGATGGCACCGGCATTGGTGTCAATGTCGGCACCGGTGCCCTTGGGACCACCGGTACCGCAGCTGAGAGAAGAGCTGCGATACTGCATTCGATAGCAAGAAATCTCTGGTCTATCGACGCTGCCGATGCCTGGGTGTCGGTACCAGTAAGAACGGCCGGAGCCCCTGAGCATGACACAGGTAGTTCTTGCGAGGTTGAGGCCTCGAGAACATCCTGAAGCCCCATCGATGCTTTGGAAGCCGAAGCCTCCCACCGGGGCTGTTTTGCCGGTGTGGTTCCCTCAAGGGCAATGCCAATGGCCTCTTGATGCTTAGCAGAAGAGCTACCCTTTGAGGACCGGCTTTTGTGTTTAGTTACCCGAGATCCATGGGAGGAAGAAGAGGCCCTTGACAATGTCGATGCAATGGATCTGGCATCTGAAGAAAAAAAGGTACCGAGCTTTGCGGCCCGGTTCTGTCTTCCTCTTTTAGTCATCCCCATGCAGGAGAGACATTCAGTTGGAGAATGATCAGGTCCTAAACATTTTAGACACCAATCATGGGTGTCAATGACGGAAATGGTACCGCCACACTTAGTACATTTTTTAAAACCACTAGTTGGCTTTTCCATGATTTTGGAAAAATGGGGCCTAATGCCCAAAATGGCGCCTAGCACCAAAAAAGGAAAGTGTCTGAAAAGAAAAAGTCAAAGTCTAGGGTTTTTTTTTTAGGAAAAGAAAAAAGAACCGGCGGTACCAGTAGGCATTGTGCAGTAGGCAAACGCGACCACAAAAAAGAATTTTAAAGGAGGAATTTTCTGCGGTGACAGAGAATAGGTCCTGTTGGCTCCGCAGAAAACGAAGAACTGAAGAGGGACAGCTGGAAAGGCGGGAAGGCAGCGCGCATGTGCTGAGGGATGCTCCCAAAAGCGTTCCTAATGGACGCTGTAGAGCGTTCCCGCGCAGGCTCCGTCGGTACCGACGATACCCATATGTGAGGACTACATTCTTGCTTGTTCCTGGAGATACACTTTCACCACTGTAAGCACCAAGTCCAGTATGGCCCCTTCACGTGTGGATTCTGTTACCAATTACCTGAATAGTTCTCCCTGTAGAGAAGCCAGGATCTCCTTACTTCTAGATGACACTGCAGCAGGGATGTGCCAATCCACATGCAGCATATTGAAATCACCTATCAATAGCACTTCCCTTTTCCTAGCAATGCTTTGTATGTCTTCTATTAAATCTGTCTACTTCTCTCTTTGAAGGAAGTCTGTATATCACGCCAATGCAATTTGATTACTCTTTCCCTCTTTCTAGTTTAACCCACAATACCTCCCCTCTCTCCCTTTTAAGCCCTGTAATTCTATAGCTTTAATGTTATTTTTTACATATAGTGCCACTCCTCTTCCCCTTCCTCCTTCCCTATCCTTCTTGAATAAGGTATAGCCTGGTATAATTACATCCCAGTCATAGTTGTCCGTGAACCATGCCTCTGTAACCGCCACTAAATGCAAGTCAGCCTATTCTATTAAAGCCTCAACATCTGGGATCTTATTTCCCATACTACGGGCATTCCTATACACTGCTTTCCATATGTTGCCCCCTTTACCCATTTTTATAAAGGCATTTAATCTCACTTACCTGGGGGCTTTCTTCACCCATCCCCAACGAATCTAGTTTAAAAGCCCTCTTCAGTAGGTTAGCCAGTCTACTACTGAAGACATGTCAACCCTTCTTGGGCAGATGGATGCCCAGGGAAAAAAAAGCTCCCCCCATGCTGAGCTGGGGCCGGCGCCTGGGACTTGGGGTCTTTTGCTTATAGGTCCATGCCCCTGTCCCTTGTGCTGCTGGCTGTGCTGTGGGGCAGAGGCAACTTGGAACTGTGAGGTGCTGCCAAAGCTGCTCTTTTTCCCCTCGGGAAGAAGGACTTCTTTCCTGGGGCCTTCTTGCGGTGCTGCACAGAGGTCTTTTTTGAGAGTCTGGTCCCCATGAGGAACTCAGTCTCGATCTCTGCTGCTTTGTCTGCCATGGGTTTCTCAATGAGGCTCTCTCCGATGCAGGGATCATTAATATGTTTGTCCTGAACCCATTATTTGAGGTCAGACGATTGCAGTCATGTGTGGCATTGGGCTCAGCCATCGTAAGCTGCTCAAGACAAGAACTTTGAGCACTCTGTCTGCCAAGACCAGTGAAATGAACCTCTGGAGGGGTTCTCCATCAAGGCCTACTAAGAGCTCACCGGGCTTCTTCGACAGCTCTTTGAGGTACATGCCGATGTAGAGCTGGTAGGACTGAATGCGGCATGTCAGCATTAAGCCTTGAAAGGATTCTAAGCAGAGGGCATTGAGGGTCCGGGCCACCCTGTCAGGGAGCACAGAGGAATGGGTCTTTTGGCTCGAGTCTGTGCAAGGTGTTGCTAGAGACTCCGGTGCAGAATCTGAGTTTTGGAAAATTTTTTCCTGCTGCTGCCGATGGCTAAGGGCCTTTGAGGTAATGGTCCTGCAAAGTTCGCAGTCTGAATCATCGTGTTCCAGGCCAAGGAACCAGATGCACAGTTATGTAGATCGGTGAGGGACATCATCCTGGTGCACCGGTTGTATTTCTTTTAGCCACTGGAGGGCATCAGGAAAAGCATAGTTACTCACCTGCAAACAGAAATTAGACCTTACCTGCTAATTGTCTTTCCTTGAGTTCTCTCCGGGCCAGTCCAGAACATTAGGGTTGTCAACCTCCTCCAGCAGCTGGGGACTGAATACTGAACAAAAACTTGCTGACAGCCTAACCTGCTCCCCCTGGCATCAGAGAGTCAGTCTTACAGTAACAAAGCAGTAGAACTACCCTCGCAACTTGTACAAAAACAACAAAAACCACATCGGTAACACTAAGAGTAAGACGGTAAACTATTTCTTCGCTTTTCCTCTTTCTGCCTTCCTTCGTAGAGGCCAGGCTGTGGTTTATTTCTTTTTCTTTTTTTTTTGTTTGGTGACAAGAGAGCCCCCCTTCTAGGAGGAAGCCCCACAATATCCTTCAACGGTGCCATGGAACAGAAATCTGAGAGCCTCGGCTACCAGCTTAGCGAGCCGCATCATAGATGACCTACTGACCGAGGAATGGCACGATAACAAACAGTCGCAAAAGACACCGGGCGGGACCTGGACTGGCCCGGAGAGAACTCAAGGAAAGACAATTAGCAGGTAAGGTCTAATTTCTGTTTCCTATTAGTCTCTCCGGGCCAGTCCAGAACATTAGGGCAGTACCAAAGCAGTACCTAAAGTCGGGAGGGACCGGCGAGCCCCGCAACCAGAACCGAGGCACCCACTCTAGCATCTTCCCTCGCCTGAACATCCAACCGGTAGTGCCTCGCAGAGGTGTGGAGAGAAGACCAAGTCGCCGCCCGACAAATATCTACCGGCGGCACCAACGCATATTCCGCCCATGAGGCCGCCTGACCTCTCGTAGAATGCGCTCTTAGTCCGACCGGAGGCACCAAGCCCTTAGACTCATACGCTGCTCTTATGGCATGCTTTACCCAGCGCGCAATAGAAGCCTTGGTAGCCGCTTTCCCCCTGGATGAACCTCCAAAAAGCACGAACAATCTGTCCGACTTCCGTAACGGTTCTGTTACTTTGAGACAGCGTTTCAGTACACGATCCAAATCCAACTTCCTAAGCGATCTACCCGGCTTCTCGCTTCCTGAGACTGAAAAAGTGGGAAGCGAAATGGCCTGATTGACATGAAAAGCTGAGACCACTTTAGGAAGAAAGGAGGGCACCGGCCGCAACACTACCTTCTCAGCTGAAAATTGAATGTATGGCGCCCTGCACGAGAGCGCCTGCAGATCGGAAATCCTACGCGCGGAACACAAAGCCACCAAAAACGCAGTCTTCCAGGAAAGCTCCCGGATATGAATAGCCGACCCTGAATCAAAGGGCGGCTCCGTCAAGGCTTCCAAAACCAAATTCAAATCCCAAGGCGGAACCACCGGCCGAACGGGAGGTCGAAGTATCTTGGCTGCTCTCAGAAAACGCTGGACATCGGGATGCAAGGAGAGTGAGCGGCCATGCACCTTCCCTCTATAACAAGACAGCGCCGCCAGCTGTACCTTTAAGGTGCTAAGAGCTAGACCCTTCTCTAGACCCCCCTGCAGAAAAGACAAGATGTCCGGTAGAAGCGCCTTCGATTGAATCACCCGACGTTCCGCACACCATGCTTCAAAAATGCGCCACACACGAACGTACGCCAAAGAAGTTGAGCGCCTCCGAGAGCTTAACAGAGTGGTAATGACGGAGTTGGAATACCCTCTGCGACGTAACCGCTCCCTTTCAAGAGCCAAGCCGTAAGCAAGAACCGAT
Organism: Ichthyophis bannanicus; assembly: GCA_033557465.1. Taxonomy (NCBI): domain Eukaryota; kingdom Metazoa; phylum Chordata; class Amphibia; order Gymnophiona; family Ichthyophiidae; genus Ichthyophis; species Ichthyophis bannanicus. The sequence goes on from CM066034.1 coordinate 934,998,288, forward strand.
CCACTTGTGGCATTAGTACGGGGCCTTGGAGCAACAGATCCTGCCGAGCCAGAAGGCGCCAAGACGGAACTACCAGAAGGCGCATCAGATCCGCATACCACGGCCTTCTGGGCCAATCTGGAGCAATGAGAATCACCATGCCTTCGAATCTTGCTATCCTCTGAATGACTCGCCCCAACAATGGCCACGGAGGAAACACATAAAGAAGCTGGCCTGATGGCCAGGGCTGCACCAGGCTGTCCAGCCCTTCCGACATGTGCTCTCTGCGCCTGCTGTAGAACCAAGCCGCTTTGGCATTGTGTAAAGTGGCCATGAGATCCATTATCGGGAGATCCCAGTGCCGAGTGATCTCTTGAAAGACAGCCGAGTTCAGTTCCCATTCCTCGGGATCTAGAACATTTCGACTGAGATAGTCCGCCTGGATGTTGTCTTTTCCTGCCACATGCGCAGCCGAAATTGCTAGGAGATGGGACTCCGCCCATTGAAACAGCAGGTGACTCTCCTCCAACAGAACCGCACTGCCCGTGCCCCCCTGACAGTTGATGTACGAAACCGTCACCAGGTTGTCGGAAAAAACCCGAACTGCTCTCCCCTCGAGCAGCTCGACAAACTCCAACAGGGCTAAGCGCACCGCTCTCAATTCCAAACAACTGATCGACCATAGAGACTCCTCTGCTGACCAGGTGCCCTGCGCTATCCGCGTTAAACAATGAGCTCCCCGACTTCCGGTGACGTCAGGGAGCATGGTGGCTGCTCTCTGAGGGAGCTCCGGGGCGCTGGTGAAATTCAGCTAAAATAAGAGCGACCCTACCCTAATTGACGAGCACGCAGTTAGAGCTTGACATTCCCGATATCAGAGAGGATGTCGGTGCAAACGCGGTTGTCCGCGTATCTTAAGAACATAATAACATAAGATAAGAACATAAGATATGCCATACTGGGTCAGACCAAGGTCCATCAAGCCCAGTATTCTGTTTCCAACAGTGGCCAATCTAGGTCATACGTACCTAGCAGTTTCCCCAAGGGACACAGGTTCCACAATGCTTGTATTGGTTCAAGCATTGATATTGCTCCACATACGCTGTGGCGGCGGAGCAGGGGGAGGAAGGCCATGTGGACAACATGGCGGATGATGTGGTGGAGAGGCCCGACTCAGACGGGGACTCTGATGGTGGACCAGATTCGATGGGGAGCCTGAAGGAGTGGCTTACGGCTTTCAAAGAGGAGCTGAAGGCTGAGATGGGCTCCTTTAAGAAGGATTTGAAGGAGACGTTGGCCATGCTAACACAGGACATGAAGGAACTAGGGGCCCGGAGTGGAGGCCACGGAGGAGCGATTGGAGCACCAAGAGGAGATAGTAAATGATCTGCGGAGTGGTTGGGCGGAGTTGCGGCAAGCCCAGGATGAGCTCAAGGCGAAAACGGAGGACCTAGAAGACATGTCCCGCAGGAGCAATGTGCGGGTGCAGGGTCTTCCGGAGGAGCAGCGCTTTCAGGACTGTGAGGCGATGCTGACGCGGTTGTTTGCCGCTATTTTGCAGGAGGCAGACCCTGAAGGAGAGTGGGAGAGAAAGCCGATGCCGATGGATAGGGCCCATCGGAGTTTGGGCCCCCCGAGGGAGAATAAACCCCGGGATGTGATAGCGTGCATGAGCTCATATAAATTGAAGGAGAAGCTCCTCACCGCGGCACGGAAGCTTGGCCCGTACAAGTGGGAGGGGGCGAAGATTGAGTTAATATCACGACCTCTCGGCGGGCACGCTGCAACGGAGGTGGGAGTTGAGAGGGGTCACATCGGTGTTGCGCAGAGAAGGCTGGCGTTATAAATGGCTTTACCCATTTGGACTGCTGGTGACGGTAAAGGGTATCACCCGCCGAATTCAGAGTGCTGATGGAGCCTGGCAGACCCTGCGGGACTTGGGAGTGGAAAATATTACGGAGGCTCAAATGAGAGGCCCGTCTAAGGAGCAGCGTTCCCCTGTGCAGACTGCGGGGATGAAGTGGCAGAGAGTTGAAAGCAAGAGTCGGCGGCTGACAAGGCTATCTAGAGGAAAAGAACGAGGGCAGACGGCGGAGGAGACTGGGGACTGAACAACTCCTTCCCAGAAAGCGTGCAGCATATGCAGGGGCCTCTTATAAACCTGGGGAGGCCAAATTATTGGGACTCTGAGATTATTATATCACCATCAATGCCCTATGGACTTGGAGACATTTAAAAGCAAAGATGGATAAATAGGGAATACTAAGATGCGCATGAATGTGAGGTAGATACTCGACTAATGTCCATGAACTGTTATAAGTATAGATCACGAGGCAGTAGCAATGGCAAGAAAACTTTAGGATGGTTTTGCCTTTTATTTTGAAATGATGTTTGCAAAATCCCAGAGGAACAGTGTAATATTACCAAAACCTATATTAAAATCTAAAATATCTTGCACTGATGATAGTAGCAGTTGCATTGCCTCCGAAGGAAGTCCCTCTGAAAATTTAGAAGAGGATGAGCTTGGAGCTGCTGGACCTGGCTCAGCCGGGAGCACTTTGGAAAACTCTGGACTTGCATGGTGGTAACTTACAGCTATATAGTGGGACTTTTTTTTTTTTTTAATCTTTTTTGTTTGTGTTTATTAAGCGAATTAGGGTGGAGGAGGAATGGTACTGTTATCATATCTAAGGTTGTATATGGAAGGTATGGGGGGGGTTAGGGCGGGAGGAGGGTGGACCTATATGCGGTGTGTTTGAGGGGGGAGAAGGGGTGGAAGGGGAAGGAGGGGGGAACGGAGGGAGGAGGTTCAGGGGAGGGGTGGATGGAGAGACGGGGGTAGCAGAGGTGGGTATTTGAGGGGAGAAGGGAAAGGGCACAACAAAGGGTGGATAAGGGGGGACGGGGAGGGTAGGGGGGGTAGTGGAGGCGCCCGGGGAAGGTCACTGGGGAGTCCGGGAAACTCCGGAGGGAGTGGTAATGCAGGGGGGAGAGAGTGGGAGGGCGGGGGAAGGGGGGGGAGGGGGGAGAGGGGAGAGAGTGGGAGGGCGGGGGAAGGGGGGGGAGGGGGGAGGGGGGAGAGGGGAGAGGGGGGGAGGGGGGAGTGGTGGGGGGGGGAAGTAGACAAAGGGGGTGTTATGGGAATGGAGGGGGATGGCTAGGGGTGGTTGATTGGTCCCTATGGGGAGGATAGGATCGCTGAACGCAAAAGGGCTAAATAACCCTCGGAAGCGGCAGCAGCTGTATAGAGAGGCCACAAGGCTAGACTGGGAAGTAGTGCTGGTACAGGAGACCCATTTGCAGAAGAAAAATGAGGGGCTGATGCGGAAAGCGAAATACCCACAACAGTACTTTGGAGGCCTGAGGGGTATGGAAGCGAGCAAGAAGGGGGGGTGGCGGTTTTGATACGGCGGGATAGTACGTTTAGGGTGGGCAGGGTAGAGAGGGATGACGAGGGTCGGGTGCTACTACTGGGTGGGGAATGGCAGGGCGAACAGGTCACTCTGGTTAATGTCTATTGTCACAAGGTAGACCTAGGGCAGCCCGAGAAAATGGAGATCAGCACGAATGATCAGAGGAAAAATGACAGGGTAAACAAAATAATGTCAGAGGGTTGCTACAGACAACCCAGGCACACGTGCACAAGGGCCAGGAAGACACACCCAGGTAGCGAAGAAAGGGAATTTGCTTTGCCTGATAGGGATCAGCTGGGTGGAGGTGGAGCCCAAAGACACGAGGATAAAATATGCTCCCAAACAGATAGAAAGGGAGAGGTGTTGAAGCAACAAGGGTCACAACCAGAGAGACCGCGGCGAACACAGCTGAAGCCGTGGAGAGAATGGACTTGGAATGAAAGAGAGAGAGAGAGTGAGAATGAGATATTGGAACAGCAAGGGAGCCAACGTAAAGGTCTGAAAGAATCCAGAGACCTGTATGAAACATTGGAAAGTCAGCAGCCTGATAGCGTGTATGTGCATGGAAGGCACGAGAAACGTGGGAAGACTGCCATAGCAGGTACCTGTGCAAGGAATGAAAGTAGAGGCTATTTGCTACCTAAGTGGGGTAAAACCCCCAGAGTAATAGAAATAGCCACACAAAGACAAGCTGTAGAGAAGCTGAGAATAACTTTTCCCCTTGTCACAGAAACCCTAGGAAAAGAGAGGTTTCCTTACCTGAAGAAGCTGAAGATTTTCCTAGTAATTGTGAGCTCCCAGCTTTTGGTAAAGTTCCGTCTAAACCTTTGCAATCTAGGTCAGCTGAGTTACGAGAGCTAGACCTGAGCAGGCTCAGAGCCTACCATAATTACCCTACTAACAAAGCAAGTAAGGATTTGAGTTATCTACTGGGATACCAGCAGGGGCAGAGTTTTGGTAAGCTCAACTCAAAGCCATACGGTATTTCCCAGAAAGGCATTAGTTCAGAGGGAGAAAAACTTCCTGTGTGACGGAGCAAGCCAGCCGTACTCTTATCCAGCAGCTGATACTAAGAATATAAATGCATGTGAGCCTGAATTAATGGAATGTGAGAATTCAGAGATATCTATAGTTCCTGAACCGATGGATTGTTCTTTAACTGTGATTGAACCGGAGTTCTCTCTAAGATAAATGCTTGATTGTGACCAGAGTTCCAGTGCTGTAACCTGTGTGCTAATTACACTTACTCTCCAACAAACAGCAGACGTGAGCTGTGCTATCAGCAACAAAAGGAGAAGCCTGTATGTGACAGTAAGGCTGTTTATTCTTTTCTTTTGTTTGATGTTTGAAGCTGAAGTAAGCTATTTGTGTTATCCATTTGACTTTTGTTATATGCCAAAGTTGGCTCTTATTTGTGTTGCCAAAAAGGAAAGAAACCTCAGGGACGGGGAATAAAGCCCTAAACTTGGAATGAAACTTATGTGATTTATACGAAAGAAGGCACAACTATCACCCTCAGAGAGCCAGGCAATACCGGTTCCTACCGATAGGGCTACGGGGGTGTGACACTATGCCCCGAACGAGCGACAGGCGCAGTTTTGGAGAGGGGTGCAATCTTTGCTCGCCAGGCATATCCAAGGGAGGCTCATTCTGGGGGGGGGGGATTTTAATTTGGCTCTACACCCCAGATGGGATCGCCAAGCGGGGGGGGGGGGGGGAGATGATGGGAAGCACCATATTCGAAAGATCCTGCTGAGCATTATGGACACCTACCAGTTGAGCGATGTGTGGAGGCAATTGCATGAGGGGAGCAGGGAATACACTTTTTACTCCGCACCCCATGATAGCTACAACTGGATTGATTATATTTTGCTGACTGCTGGGTGGGGCCCTAGGATCCAGGAAGCGGCAATAGGGAATATTACATGGTCTGACCACGCCCCAACGTGGGTGAGTGTTGGGGGCCCTAGAGACGGGGGGGGGGGGAGTGAGATTTTGGAGGCTCAATGAAAGTTTGCTCAGGAGGGAGGAGGTAGTGCAGGATGTCAAGGGATGTCTGAGGGAGTACTGGGACCTTAATGACACGGGGGAGGTGGGATTGTGGGAGGGTATGAAGGCGGTAGTGTGGGGGCAGCTAGTGATGTGGTCCTCTAGATTTAAGAAGCAGAGGTTGGCGAGGGAGGAGGAATTGCAAACAGAGATAAAGCAGGTGGCCGAGAGATATCAAGGCCTGGGGAATAAGCGTGACCTTAAGCGCCTCAATCAGCTGAGGATGGAGCTTCATAAATTGCAGGTGGACGAGATTGGGTTCCAGATGGCTAGGTTGAAACAGTGTTACTACGAATGGGGGGACAGAGCCGGGAAATTGTTGGCCAATAAATTACGGAAGCGGGAAGCCCAGACCACTATAGTGGGGTTGGCGGGGGATAGCGGGGAACAGCTGAGGTCGGAGAAGCAAATTGGGGATCGTTTTCGACAATTCTATAGAGATCTATATAAGAAACCGGAGGGGGGGACACCGGGGGCAGGAGAGAACTATTTAAAGGGTATTGAGCTGCAGAGCTTGGGGGAAGGGGAGGTTCAGGATTTGGAGGCAGATATTACCCGGGAGGAAGTGGTGCTGGCCCTGCGAGCGCTGCCGGCAGGAAAGGCCCCGGGCTTGGATGGCCTGACGGGGGCCTTCTATAAAACTTTTCGCGAGGAGTTATTGGATAGGTTGGTCCGGGTGGCGAATGGGGTGCAGCAGGAAGGGGGGCACCTCTCGGCGGATATGCTTACAGCGGGGATAACAGTACTGCCCAAGGGGGGTAGGGATCTGCTGCAATGCGGGTCATACCGGCCCATCTCCCTGATAAATGTAGATGTTAAAATCATTGCCAAAGTACTGGCTAATAGGTTAGCTCCAAAGATGCCAGGGCTGATAGGGATAGACCAAACTGGATTTATAATGGGGCGGCAAGCCTCGGACAATATAAAGAGGGTGCTGGAAGCTGTATGGGGGGCGCATGAGCAGGGGACAGAGGCCATGCTGTTGGCAATTGACGCAGAGAAGGCGTTCGACAGGGTAGATTGGGGCTTCTTATTTCAAACTATGCAGCAGATGGGTATAGGTCCTAAATTTATGAGGTGGGTATAGGCGCTGTACAGGGGCCCTAAAGCGAGGGTTAAAATTAACGGGCGGTATACTGAGGCCTTAGAGCTGGAAAGGGGGACCCGCCAGGGATGCCCGCTGTCTCCACTCCTCTTTGCTATTGCTATTGAACCTTTGGCGCGAGCAATTAGAGGAAATGGGGGGGGGGGGGGGTGCAGGGGCTGCAGAAGGGGGGCGGTCAACATAAAATATCTCTATTCGCGGATGATGTCCTTATGGTGGTGACGCAGCCTGAGGAGTCCTTACCCGAGATTCTAAGACAGCTAGGCAGGTATGGGGAGGTATCGGGGTTCAAAGTGAACCCGGATAAGACTGAGGCCTTGAATATTACTTTGTCCCAGCCACGGGTGGAAAGGTTGCAGCGGATGTACCCATTTAGGTGGGCTGAGAGGGCCATTCGATACCTGGGGGTCAACATTACCCCTCAGCCAAGGGGGATGTACGAGGCCAATTATGGCAAGTTATGGAAGGAGATAGAACAGGACTTGCAGAGGTGGATGAGCTATGAGGTCTCATGGCTGGGTAGGATAGCATCGGTAAAAATGAATATCCTCCCACGAGTGCTGTATTATTTTCAGGCTTTGCCGGTGGCCATCCCAGGAACACATCTGCGGCGCTTACAGCGGCAGGTGAATCAGTATAGTTGGCGGAGACGCCCACCCAGGATAGCGCGAGAGGTGCTATACCGGAAGAGGGAGGAGGGGTGTTTGGGGGTGCCCAACATGCAGGCTTATTATTGGGCCGCCCAGGCTCGCCATGTGATGGACTGGCGTGAAGGGGGGGAGAGGAAGAATTATGTGGAGCTGGAGAAGGACAGTGGTGGGGGGAGGTCCCTAGCAGGGCTTCCATGGATGGGGAGGGGGGAAAGGGGGGTGGGGGTGCGGGCTAACCCGTACGTGAGCCATGTGTTGAGCGAGTGGGACAAGCTTAGAGGGGGGGCAGGGGAAGGAGGGGGAGGGCGCTTTTTGTTGATGAGGGAATTATGCCATACGGAGGAGTTTCGTCCTGGGAGGGAAGGGGGGGATTCCGAAGGTGGGCCAGAGTGGGGTTGAAGTGCTTTTATCAGTTTATAGATGGGGGAGAGTGGGTCCCATTTGCGACCTTGCAAGAGAACTATGGGCTGCGCGATGGGGATTTTTTCTACTATGGGCAGGTGGTAAATTTTCTACGGTGGAAATTAGGGAAAGAGGGTCTCGAACGGGACTATACCCCGCTAGAGGTGGTTTGGTATGGGAAGAAGACATCCCCGGGGCTGATTTCGGCGTTGTACAAGGCTATTCAGGGGCCCCTGGGGGGGAAACACAGATACATGCGGGATTGGGAGGGGGATTTGGGGATGGAGTTAGAGGAGGGACAATGGAAGAATGTGTTTGACCAGATGAGGCTCTTGCCCCTGTCGATAGCTATCCGGGGAAAATTGGTGCAAAGTGGTCATGCGGTGGTATTATACGCCAGCCCGCTTGCATCGGATGTTCCCTAGGGTGTCCAATATGTGCTGGAGGGAGTGCGGGGAGGTGGGCACGTTCTTTCATATTTGGTGGAAGTGCCCGCGGATACAGCAATACTGGGGAGCGATCAGGGATTGGATCAGGGAGGTGGTGGGGCGGGAGGTGCCGCTCGATCCCTGTGGGTATTTAATGGGGTGGTGGAGTGAAGGGGGGCCGGCCCAAGACAAGAGGCAGGTAATGGCGTTCCTGAGTGCGGCCCGTTGCGAGCTGGAATACCGCTGGAGGCAGCAAGAGGCACCGCAGGTGGGGCAGTGTGTGGAGCGCCTCAGACAAGTGTATTTGATGGAAAAACTGACAGCAGCACAAAGGCAAAGAGTGGATAGATTTGAGAAGCAGTGGGACAAGGTGCTGTGCTATCTGCGGAAAGACACCCTGCAATAGACGGGGGAATGGGGGGAGAAGGGGGGGTTAGGGGGGGTAAGAGGGGAGGGGTAGGATGGGGTCAAGGAGGGTGGGGGGAGGGGAGGAAGTGGGTGGACGGGAAGGGTCGGGGGATAATAGGGCTGGGGGACGAGGTTAGATACGGAGGTTGGCGGGGGCAGTGGACGGTCCCTGATTATAAAAACACAATTCCACATGGGGGAGAAGGCTAGCTGCAATGGCCGGGTTTATGATGATGGAGTTGTATTATGCACTATTGGGGGGGGGGGGGGGCGGAGGGAATTCCGTGTGTGATGGGCGTTCCAGGGGGACGGAAGTGCTGCTGTTTTGTGTTGACAATGGGGGGTGTGCGGGGAGGGGTGATAGGGTAAATAGACAGTTTTTGGTATGCCTAGTTGATGTACGGCCACAATGTTTGTCTGTGTGTTTTTGTAATGGAATTGTTGTTAATAAAAAGTTAAATACAAAAAACAAACAAACAATGAGCTCCCCAGCCCGAAAGACTGGCATCTGTTGTGAGCAACACCCAATCGGACAAGTCCAAGGGAACCCCCGCCTGAAGATGAGCTGGGACTAACCACCACTGCAGGCTGACTCGCACGTCTTCCGGACACTGCAGCCGACGAGAGAGAGAGTGAGTCTGCGGCGACCATCTCGACAGCAACGCCCTCTGAAGCGGTCGCATATGCGCTCTGGCCCATGGCACTAGGTCTAAGGCAGCCGCCATTGACCCCAACAACTGTAAATACTTCCAAGCCGTCGGAGCCACTGCGCGCAAGAAAGCCGTCACCTGAGAAAGGATCTTCTGTACCCTTTCCGGAGGAAGCAAAACCACTCCTTTTGCCGTGTCGAAGAAAGCTCCCAGATAAGTCAATTGCTGTCCCGGTTGCAAACGACTCTTTGTGCGGTTGATAACCCAACCGAGCTGCTCAAGAAACTCTACTACTCGTGAGGTTGCCGCGCAGGAATCCCTCAGAGATGGCGCTCAGATCAACCAGTCGTCCAGATATGGATGCACCTGAATACCTTCCTTTCGAAGCGCCGCCACCACCACCATCACTTTGGTGAAAGTGCGAGGCGCTGTCGCCAGACCAAAAGGTAACGCTCGAAACTGAAAATGACCCATGGGAACCGCAAAACGTAGAAACTTCTGATGCTCCTTCCTTATCGGAATGTGTAAATAGGCCTCTGTCAAATCTATGGACGAGAGGAATTCCCCCGGCTTTACCGAGCGGATCACAGACCGCAACGTTTCCATCCGAAAATGCGGCACCCGCAAGCAACGGTTCACGTGCTTGAGATCTAGTATGGGCCGAAAAGAACCCTCCTTTTTGGGAACTACAAAATAAATCGAGTATCGACCGGAGCCGCACTGGTCTGCCGGAACTGGCTCCACCGCTCGGAGGTCCAACAAACGTAACAACGTGTCGTTGACCGCAGCCCTCTTTGCCTGCGGACCGCAGGGAGACGTCACAAACGCCTCCGCCAGTGGATGAGCGAATTCCAGAGCATAACCCTCTCTGATGATTTTGAGCACCCACTGGTCCGACGTGATGCTGGCCCAGGCGGAGAGAAACTCTTGCAAACGACCTCCTACCGGTATCTCCGCCTGGGCTCGCATCCCTTCATTGCGGTTTCTGAACGGAACTGTGCTGGGCATGAAAATAGGCTCTACCGAAGCCCCGCGCCCCCCGAAAGGGCTGGCCCCTAGCCACAAAATGCCCTCATTGATAAGGTGTAAAGCGAGACCCTCTGAATCTACGAAAGTCTCTTCCCAGACCTCGAGGAATGGACCCTATCTTTGCCCCTCTTGGACAGTCCTTGGGAAGGCGACCCCCTTTGGAATCACCTAAATCCTTAACTATCTTCTCCAAAGCCTCCCCAAAGAGCAGCTTGCCCTTATACGGAAGCTTACTGAGACGGGCCTTAGAGGATGCATCAGCCGCCCAGTTCCGCAACCAAAGAAATCTCCGCGCCGCAATGACCGAAGCCATGGACTTGGCGGAAATCCGGACCAAATCATAGAAGGCATCCGCGAGATAAGCCACCGCGGACTCCAGCTTCGCTCCTTCCGCCGAAGATTCTTCCTCTTTAGCAGGGACGGCTCCCCCTGCAACCAGCGAATGGACGCTCTGGAGACATAAGCCCCACAAACGGAAGCCTGTAGCGCCAGCGCACTGGAATCAAAAACTTGATTAAGGAGTGCCTCTAACCTTCGATCCTGGAAATCCTTAAGGGCTGCACCCCCCTTCCACAGGAATCGTAGTCTTCTTGGTGACCGCCGACACTAGGGCATCCACCTTAGGCATGTGCAACAACTCCTTCTCGTCCTGAGGAACCGGGTATAGACGCGCAAGCGCTCGACCCCCCCTCAAGGATGCTTCAGGACATTCCCACTCAGATTCAATCATCTGTTTAATCACCCTGTGTAAGGGAAAACAACGCTGTTCGGTTTTAAAACCCTGTAGCAAGGGATCTTCCAGCGGTTCTTGGTGAACTGCAGGGAGCACCATATTTAATGCAGCCAGAGTGTGAGATATCAGCGCCCCTAGTTCCTCTTTTCTAAACACTCTGAACACATTGGGATCTTTGCCCGGCCCTAATTCTCCCTCCTCCAACTCCCCTGGCCAGGCATCCAACCCAGTCTCCGAGAGAATTTCACCGTCCTCTGGCAACTGGGAAAGTTCCTGGGAATCCATTCCCTCTAAAGTGGAGACTAAGTTAGCCGCAGAGGACATCCCTTCCCCCGGGTCTGCCCCAGCAAACTCCACTTTCTGAGATCTTAACAGATTGTCTCCATCTACAGACACAGAAGCCTGAGACTGCTTCAATAAATAAGCCTTATGTAAGGCTAAAATAAACTCCGCGGAGAAAAGGGAATCCCTTGACTCCTGTTCAGATAATAACTTTTGCTGTGGGAGATCTTTAGCGGAAGGCAGCTTATGAGATTTAGATTTTCGTTTAGCTGCCTTTATCTGCAGAGCCGGGGAAACGGAGGGCTCAGACAAAATGGCCGCCGTTCCCACTCTTTCCAAAAGCCCCGGAGACTTGCCTAACAGCTCCTCTCCTGAAACGTTGGGAGCCTCCATGTCTGTGAAGCCTCAAAAACCCCCCAAAAAGAGAGAGAAGCAAGAATAAGCGAAACCGCTTCAGCCGCGATCGTTCCCGCCGAGATCCGACACACCCGACCTGACACCAACCGAACAAAGACTGTTCCCGCCACACACGCGGTCTAAACAAACTTCAGCAAAACCTAAAAACGGCGAGCCAGACCCTTGATGGCGGTGCGATCGCCAGGAAAAGAAAGATACGCCAAACACCACTGTCCTACCTGAAAACCAAAGAGATGAAAGCAGCCGCCGACCGCTCACCCGCTGCTAACGGGGAGTCAGGCCAGCAGCGATCCGAGGCAGGAAGGAGATTCTGGGGCTCCCAGACCCGATTCCACACCTCTAAGCACCACAGACTCGCCGTAGAGACAGGCTCTGCCCCGTAAGACCAAACAGATCTTGGCAATCCAGGAAATAAAAGGTGCTTTCTCTCTTACAATTAAATTGTTTTAGTAGAGGAAAAATTAAAGAAACAGTACCAGCTTTTCGTGGCAATCTGCCCTGCTAGAGCAAACCAAACTGTTCTCCTCTCTGTAGTTTAGAATTGGTCTATTTTTTTTTTTTTAACTGACTGCCCAAAACTTTCCTATGTGCCTCTCAGGGGAGCCTGTCAGCCACACGTCCTGCACAGCTGCTGAGGACTGAAAGACTGACTCTCTGACGCCAGGGGGAGCAGGTTAGGCTGTCAACAAGTTTTTGTTCAGTATTCAGTCCCCAGCTGCTGGAGGAGGTTGACAACCCTAATGTTCTGGACTGGCCCGGAGAGACGAATAGGAACAGGTGTTCTCCAGGGACAGCAGGAATCAGTCCTCACATATGGGTGACATCGGCGCCGATGGAGCCCTCGTATGGAGCAAATCCCCCAGCTTTCAAAGAAAGCCTTTGGGATTGCATCACGCATGCGCGGTCCCCTTCCTGCCCAAGGGTGCCATCTTGCTCAGTCAAATGACATAGCTAAAAAGACGGCAAAAAGAACAAACATAATAATAGGACTGCAACTCCCAGGGGAGAAGGGAGGGTCATGAGGACTGATTCCTGCTGTCCCTGGAGAACACCTGTTAAAGGTGAGTAGCTACGCTTTCTCCAGGAACAAGCAGGAAGTCAGTCCTCATACATGGGGACTCCTTAGCTATAGGCTACCGAGAACCCATGCTGAAAAATGGCTCCCTCTAGAAGAGCCGCAGCAGCTATAATAGGAATTCCATCAAGAACGCAACACCCCCCGGTAGCCTGACACCAAAGGATTGGAGGGTAGGAGTTGCCTAAACCTCAAATAGGGTACGGAGTACCGCCTGGACGAAAACATTGGCCTGTCGGAACTTCCCGTCCAAGCAGTAATGGGCTGCAAAAGTCTGGCCCGAAGACCAGGTGGCGACCTGGCAGATGTCTGCCAGCAGAACAGAGTGGAAGTGAGCCACTGATGCGGCCTTAGCCCTGACACGGTGGGCCGTGACTCAACCCTGCAACAGGAGGTCGGCTGCCCTGTACACCCATGCGATGCAGTCTGCCACCCAGGTGGACAACGTGCACTTGGAGACAGGTAGACCCAGCTTACTGGGGTCATAAGAGATGAAGAGCGGAGTAGCCCTTCGATGTCCCCGCGTATGCTCCAGGTAGAAGGCCAACACCCTTTTACAATCCAGGGTATGCAGGACCGCCTCTGCCCGGCTGGCATGCGACCTGGGAAAGAAGGTTGGAAGAACCACCTCTTGACTGAGATGGAACGAAGAGACCACTTTCGGAGGAACTTGGGGTGGATGCGAAGGACCACCCTGTTCCTATAAAACCGTGTGTACGGTCTATCAGAAACGAGAGCTTGTAGTTCACTCACACGACTGGCAGGTGTGAGTGCCACCAGGAAGAGCACCTTCCAGGAGAGGAAGCGCAGATGGCACTTGGACATCGGCTCAAAAGCTGGGCGAGTAAGCTGATCCAAGATCACATTCAACTCCCACTCAGTTGCCGGAGGACGAACTGGGGGTTTTGGTAGAAGTAGACCTCTGAGGAATCTGGACACCAAGGGGTGAGCTGAAAGAGGTTGTCCCTCCACTCGAGAGTGGTGTGCTGATAAAGCACTCAGGTGGACCCTGACAGAGCGGCAGCCAAGAGAGCAAACAGAATGCTAGGTATGATAAGGAAAGGAATGGAAAATAAAACAAAAGATATTATAATGCCTCTGTATCGTTCCATGGTGAGACCGCACCTTGAATATTGTGTGCAATTCTGGTCGCCGTATCTTAAAAAGGATATAGCGATTTTAGAAAAGGTACAGAGAAGAGCCATCAAAATGGTAAAGGGGATGGAAGGATACTCCTATGAAGAAAGGCTAAAAAGGTTAGGGCTCTTTAACCTGGAAAAGAGACGGCTGAGGGGAGATATGATAGAAGTCTATAAATTAATGAACGGAGTGGAACGGGTAAACGTAGATCGATTGTTTACCTTATCAGAATATAGAAAGACTAGGGGACATGCAATGAAGCTACAGGGTAAACTATTTAAGACTAATAAAAGAAAATATTTTTTCACTCAACGTGTAATCAAACTCTGGAATTTGTTACCGGAGGATGTAGTAAAGGCTGTTAGTGTAACTGGGTTTAAAAAAGGTTTGGACAAGTTCCTGGAGGAAAGGTCCATAAACCATTATTAAGAAGTGACCGAAGATATCAATGCTTGACCCAGTACAAGCATTGTGGAACTTGTGTCTCTTGGGGAAACTGCTAGGTACATATGACCTAGATTGGCCACTGTTGGAAACAGAATACTGGGCTTGATGGACCTTGGTCTGACCCAGTATGGCATATCTTATATTCTTATGTTCTGAAAGGTGAAGTATTGCAACACCACTAGTACAAGGCAAGAAAAAAGGTTTTCGTTGCGCTGGGTACACCACACCTCAAAACTATGCCACTTGAAGGCATAGGATTTCCTAGTGGACTGCCTCCTTGAGGTCAGTAACACTTCTACATTCCTAGGTAGGAGGAAAGGAGCTAGCACTACCCTTTCAGCAGCCATGCCATCAGGTTGAGGGACCTGAGGTTGGGGTGCAAGAGAGACCTGCTCCTGAGACAGGAGGTCGGGCTGCGTCCCCAGCGGGAGTGGAGCTTCCACTGCCACCTGAAGGAGAAGAGGAAACCAAGGCTGCCTCGGCAATCTGGGGGCTACCAGAATGATCGAGGCCTTGTCCTGAAGGATTTTGAACAGAGTTCGGGCCACCAGAGGCGTGGGAGAAACGCATACAGGAGGCCCTCTGGCCAGGAGATGAGAAAAGCTTCTGCAGTCACCCTCCAAGGATGTGGCTGTCTGGAGCAAAACTTGGGCAACTGGTGATTCTAAAGACTGGCAAAGAGACTTATGGACGGATGCCCCCAGCGGTGGAAAACCTGCCGGGCCACTTCTGGATTCAGTTGCCATTCGTGAGGTTGGAGAATCCTGCTTAGCTTGTCTTCTAGGAAGTTCTCCTAACCAGGCAGGTAAACTGCTTTGAGAGACATACCCTGCCTGATTGCAAAGGAGCAGAGGTCCAGTGTCTCCTGACACAGGATGCGAGACCCTGTGCCTCCCTGCTTGTTCACGTAGAACATTGCTACTTGGTTGTCCATCTGCACCAAGACACACTGATGTGCAAGAACATGACGGAAGGTTTGAAGAGCGAAGCGAATCGCCCGCAGCTCTAAGAGGTTGATTTGGTGTGTAGTCTCCTGAGGAGACCACAGCCCCTGAGTGCATGATCCCTGGCAATGGGCTCCCCAGCCTAACAAGGAGGCATCTGTCGTTAGCACTCTTGTGTGCAAGGAAATCTGTAAAGGCACTCCCTCAAGCAGGTTGGGTGGCTGAAGCCACCACTGCAACGACTTCACCAGTCGTTTGGACACGGTTATCCTGTCTTGGAGGCTGCCGGTGGCTTGTGTCCATTGATCTCTGAGGCACCATTGAGCTGTTCTCATGTGGCGACAGGCATTTGGGGTCACATGTATCGTGGAGGCCATGTGGCCCAGGAGGCGTAGGAAGTGTCTTGCTGAGATCTGAGACTTGCGTCTGACCTAGTGTACCAGCGCTAGCAGCCTCTGTGCCCTGTCTTCTGGCAGGTAAGCTCTCACCTGAAGGTTGTCTAGTCTTGTCCTATGAACTCAGTTTTGAGTGGGGAGCAAAGTAGACACTGCGTGGTTTATGACAAAGCCTAGACACTGCAGCAGTTTGATAGTGCAAGAAGTGGCCTGTTGGGCCTCCTGAGGCGACTGGCACCTGATGAGCCAGTTGTCTAGGTAAGGGAAGACAAAAATCCCTTGGTTTCTGAGGAAGGCCACCACCACGGCCAAGCATTTGGCAAATACTATGGGAGCAGAGGCTAGGCCAAAGGAGTACTTTGTACTGAAAATGGTTTCCTCCCACTACAAATCTTAGATATTGTCTGTGGCCTGGATGTATGAGGATGTGCGTATAGGCATCCTTCAGGTCTAAGGAGCATAGCCAATCTCCCTGGTGGAGGTAAGGCAGCAATATTCCAAGGGAAAGCATCTTGAACTTTTCCCTCACCAGGAACTTGTTTAAGTTTCGCAGGTCGAGGATAGGCCTTAGGCCTCCAGTTCTCTTTGGTATCAGAAAATACCTGGAGTAGAAGCCCTTTCCCTGCAGGTGGTGGGGCACCGGTTCCACCGTCTGATCCTCTGGAAGACCTGCTAACTCCTGCAAGAGAAGGTCCCTGTGAAGAGGGGGTCTGAGAGGCTCTCCTGGAAAGAAGGAGGGAGGTACCTGGTTGAATTGAAGCAAATAGCCCCTTTGGACTATTTGCAGGACCCAGGTATCCGTGGTGATAGCTTGCCACCTGTAGGCGTACAGGGTCAGCCTTCCTCCTGTGCAAGGCCTCACCACTGGTGGCAGAGAGACTATGGGAGTCAAAAAACCCCTGCCAGCTGGGTTGGAGCCGGGGCCAGGGACTTGGGGGTCTTCTGCTTACGCAGGCCATGCCCCTGTCCCTTGGCCTGCTGCCCCTGTTGGGGAGCTGGGGTGGCCTGGTAAGTGGGGTAGTTGCGGTAAGCAGCACCCTTCCTCGGGAAAAATAACTTTTTACCCGAGCCCTTCTTCTTAGAAGAGGCAGAAGCCTTCTTGGAGAGCCTTGTTTGGGTCAAGTACTCCGACTCGATCTCCGCAGCCTTCTCAGTTATGGGTTTGCCGAAGAGGTTGTCACCTCGGCAAGGGACATAGAAACATAGAAACAGAAATATGACAACAGAAAAAAAACACATGGCCTATCTAGTCTGTCCTGCCATAACAACTACAATAGTCCCCTTTTTACCTTTAGAATAGAAACAGAAATATGACGACGACATTGACCAACTTGTCCTGAACCCATGACTCCAGATCCGACATTAGCCAGGCCTGGCAGTGTGCACTGATGCCGGCTGCGGCTACTCGGGCCGAAGCCTCGAAGCTGACATAAGCTGCTCGAGACAAACTTCTAGCACTCCCAAATCCCTGTGGACAAGGTCTTGAAGCGCTGCAAAGGTGCCTCGGAGAGGCCAGCTGAGAATCTGGCAATCTCCTTTGCCAGGTCCCTCAAGTACATGCCCATGTACAGCTGGTAAGTCTGGACCCGGCATGACAGCATCGAGCCCTGGAAGCACTTTCTGCCAAGGGCGTCCAGGTTCCGGGCCTCCTGGCCAGGAGGCACCGAGGAGTGTGTGTTTAGGAGGCACCGAGGAGTGTGTGTTTTGGCTCTTGAGCCTGTGCATGGCCGATTCCACAACCATGGAGTTGTGCGGCAGCTGTGCCTTTTGGAACCCAGGGCTCTTGCGGACTCGATAGATGGAATCAACCCGTTTGCTGAGAACCGGCATCGAAGCCGGCGACTCCCACATGCGGAGCAGCAGCCGTTCCAGCATCAGAGGAACCGGAACAGTAAGGGCTTCCCCCAAGGAGGAAGTCATACTAGAGGGCTTCGAGCTCCTCGGCTCGATGCTCCTCCTCGAAGTCTGCCGGGAATGCCAAAGCCTTGGCCATGTCCCTGATGAAGTCCGAGAATGGGGTATCCTCCGGAGGGGACCTTCTCCGAGGCTTGGAACCCTGTGAGTCCGATAAGAACATAAGATATGCCATACTGGGTCAGACCAAGGTCCATCAAGCCCAGTATCCTGTTTCCAACAGTGGCCAATCTAGGTCAAACGTACCTAGCAGTTCCCCAAAAGACACAGGTTCCACAATGCTTATACTGGGTCAAGCATTGACATCCTGGGTCCCTTCTTAATAATGGTTTATGGAACTTTCCTTCAGGAACTTGTCCAAACCTTTTTTAAACTCAGCTACACTAACAGCCTTTACTACATCCTCCGGTAACAAATTCCAGAGCTTGATTACACATTGAGTGAAAAAATATTTTCTTTTATTAGTCTTAAATAGTTTACCCTGTAGCTTCATTGCATGTCCCCTAGTCTTTCTATATTCTGATAAAGTAAACAATCGATCTACGTTTACCCGTTCCACTCCGTTCATTAATTTATAGACTTCTATCATATCTCCCCTCAGCCGTCTCTTTTCCAGGTTAAAGAGCCCTAACCTTTTTAGCCTTTCTTCATAGGAGTATCCTTCCATCCCCTTTACCATTTTGGTGGCTCTTCTCTGAAATTTTTCTAATAACGCTATATCCTTTTTAAGATATGGTGACCAGAATTGCACACAATATTCAAGGTGCGGTCTCACCATGGACGATATAAAGGCATTATAATATCTTTTGTTTTGTTTTCCATTCCTTTCCTTATGATACCTAAAATTCTATTTGCTCTCTTGGCCGCCGCTGCACACTGGGCCGATGGTTTTAACATGCTATCCACAATCAAAAAAACATAACAGTTTGGCTGTCTCCCATTAGGCTATGACTATCTACATGCTGAGTAATTTTGTTCTTTATGATGGTTTCTACCATTTTTCCCGGTACTGACGTCAGGCTCACCGGTCTGTAGTTTCCAGGATCACCCCTGGAACCCTTTTAAAAAATTGGAGTTACATTGGCAATCCTCCAATCTTCAGGTATTACAGATGATTTTAATGAAAATTCACAGATTACTAATAGCAGGTCTGCAATCTCATATTTCAGTTCTTTCAATACCCTTGGATGTATACCATCCGGCCCAGGTGATTTGCTACTCTTCAGTTTATCTAATAGTTGTAATACATCTTCCCGATGTATCGATATTTCCTTCAATTCTTCCAGCACCTTTAAATACCACTTCAGTCATGGGTAACACCCCTACCTCTTCCTCAGTAAAGACCAAAGCAAAGAACTCATTCAGTCTCTCTGCTATCGCCTTGTTGCCTCTTAGTGCCCCTCTAACCCCTCTATCATCTAACGGACCAACTGACTCTCACAGGTTTTTTGCTACAAATGTACTTGAAAAAGTATTTATTTATTTCTTTATTTTTTATTTACAGTCTTTTTTATACCACGCTATTCGACATCAGTGCGGTTTACATGAAACAGAAACTTATACGGTGCAGGGGACTGTTCCGTATTTACAATAAACAGGTGCTTAAAACTTGGATAAATTGGGGTAACTATTTACATATAGTTATTTCGCGTTTTTGCTTCCGCAGCAAGCTTCTTCTCAAATTCTCCTTTTGCCTGCCTTATCAATGCCTTGCATTTGACTTTCCAGTGCTTGTGCTGTTTCCAGGTTTCGTCGTTTGGCTCTTTTTTCCCCATTTCCTGAAAGATGCTTTTTTGGCAACAGGCGCCTCTCTGACCTCACCTTTAAACCATGCTGGCAGTTTTTTGGACTTTCTTCCACTTTTCTTAAAGTGTGGAATACAGCTGGTCTGGGCTTCCAAGATAATATTTTTCAACACCCAAGCTTGATGTAAGTCTTTAACCTTTGCAACTGCTCCTTTTAGTTTTTTCTTAACTGTTTTCCTCATTTTATCATAGTCTCCCTTTCGAAAGTTAAAAGGTAGTACTGTGGATTTCCTTACTATCCCTCCTCCACTAATTAAATCAAACGCGATCATGCTATGATCACTATTGCCAAGTGGCCCCAATACCCTTTTCTCTTGCACTAGATCTGGTGTTCCACTAAGGACTAGGTCCAATATGGCTTCCCCTCTGGCCGGTTCATGAACCAGCTGCTCCAAGAAGCAGTCATTTATTTCATCTAGGAACTTTATCTCCCTAGCATGTCCTGCTGTGACACTGAACCAGTCGATACCGGGGTAATTGAAATCACCGGGTCCAATGGGTGTCTGGGGACTCCTCATCTTCAGTCTCCCATGCTGACTCCTTCGAGGAAGAATCGAGCAGCTCCAGCCGTGAGGGTTCGGTCCCGACTGTCCCGATGCCGAGGGCACTGGCGTTGACAACCTCGGTCCCAAACGGGAGGTCGAGGGAGACCTCGGCTAAGGATCGACTCGAGTCTTTAGAGTCTCGAGGATCGGCTCGGCCTCCGGGGTTGACTTGGACATTGAGGTGCCAGTGGTCGGGGTGGATGGACCTGTGAAACCTGCCATCAGCGCCTGCTGCTGCTCCATGAAGGCAGACATGCTGCGCTCCATAGCCGCCATCCTGAGACTGAGCTCAGAAGGCTCCGCAGCCTCCGGCTTGGGTCCCGACGCCGGAGGAGAGTCTACAAGGACAACAGCAGTTACCTTCCTCGGCGTCTCCGGCTCCGTGCGAGGCAGCTTTGCAGGCTGCTCCGACTCCGAGGACCCGGGGCGGCAGTCAGGACTCCGCAACCTGGTCCTTGAGGGCCCAGGTCGATCAGAGGCATCCAACGACGCCGCCCTCACGAGTTTCTTCTTCCCTCCGGTGTTCCCGCGAGGGAGATCCCCGCTCAGAAGACCCCTGACGCTTGGGTTCAGACAGCTCCCGAGACGTCGAGACTTCTGACGAGGTCCGGACCCGGGGGAATGCGGACTCAGAGAATATCCTTTCATGCTGCTGCTGCCTACTTCTAAGTGCCTTGGAAGACATCTTACCACACGGGCCACAGACCTTCGGGTCATGGTCGTGCCCAAGGCATCGGAGACAGCAGTCGTGTGTGTCGGTGAGGGACATTAACGTTTTACACACCGATCACACTTCTTTTTTTTTTTTTTTTTTATTATTTATTTATGCAATTTTACATTATATACCAAGCAAAGCTTGTACAGAAAACTTAACTGTGCAGAAAGATACAATAGGAAATAAAACAAACAAAGATAAATACACAGTACAGTGTAGCCCACAATACTGGGGGGAAGTGAACCTTAAACAAACAAGGCCAGGTGAAGCCACGTTCCAAGAACTAGGTAATATTAATACAAATTACCAAGAGGAAGGGTATATTTCGGAGCATATTTCTTAAGACGATTGTTTATCCATAGGTGAGGAAGTCAACAAATGAGAAGATACAAACATGGAGAGGTCCTCAGGCTGAAGAAAAACATACTTATTAGCTCTAAAATAAACTATACACTTACAAGGGAATCGTAATATCATTGTAGCGCCAATAGAAAGAACCCCAGACCTCAAAAGCAAAAAGGCCTTACGCCTCTTTTGGGTCTCTCTGGATACATCTGGGAAGATAACAACTCTCTTACCCATAAACAACACAGAGCGCCTTTTGAAGTACAATTTCAACAGCCATTCCCGGTCTGAGGATAATGCGAAAGTAACTAACAATGTAGATACCTTAATTTCGGCTTCACCTGGTGACTCTAACAAGGCAGACACATCAAGAGTGTCTGTCTTGGGAGACCCCAAATCCACCCGACCTCCAGTTTTACCTAATGGAAGAAAATAGGCTTTAACAACAGGGGGAATTAATTTATCTGGAACCAATAAGGATTCAGTTAAATACTTTTTAAACACATCAACCGGAGAAATACCAGCCACCATAGGGAAATTTAACAAACGTATATTCGACGCCCGAACGGCGTTTTCCAAATTTTCCAGTTTCCTTTGAGTCACAAGATTATCCTTCACAAGTGAATCAGTTATTGTCATATTTCGAGATACATTTTGTTCCCCAGTTTTAATCTTCTCACCCATCACAGTCATTTCTTCCTTGATACCTTGTGTAGCACTTTCCAGTCTCTCCAAACGCTGAGAAGACACAGCCAGCTGTTGAGACAATACAGAAAAAAGCTGCGATATTGCCTCCCAAATAGATTCCAGAGAGAACTCTTTTGGACGCTGCAAGGAACCAATCCGAGATAAGGAAAAACTGAGGAAACCAGACCAGTTGAATCCTCACTTGGCTGTAACAAGACCTCCGTTTCCACCACCTGCGGTCTGAACGCATCTCCTACCCCCGATATCAAGGAGGTAACTCCGGAGCTCTGATCTGGCGAAGCCCGCTCCAGCAAGGCAGCTCCAACATCTCCCAGACGCGCTGACTCACTTCTCGCGAGAGAGAGATCCGGGGGGGTCAGACGGCAAGGAGGCGGTCGGTCGTCCGGGGAGAGAGACACCTCCAGGGCTGGTAGCTCCGAATCCACCTTCACCGGAGCCACAACGCCCGCTCTAAACTCCCCCTTCTGCTGCTCCGATAGCTGTACGAAACGGTCCATAGGACCCGAGGAAACGGCAAGTACAGGCTCCGCGGGCTGAGCCTTGTGTTTGCCCTTGCGTTTAGGCATAATCCAAGGAAAATCACACCGCCGCCATCTTGGAGGTAACCACTCCCCCCCGATCACACTTCTTAAACCCACTGGCAGCCATCGGGGGAAAAAAGGCCCCTGCAAGGTCGAACGACCGGGCTGCCAGTGAACAGTGCAAAAAAGCACAAACGCTAGTCACTAAGGACAAAAAAACGAAAAATTGGACCGGAGTCGATACCAGTGTACCGAGCCGAAGGCTGGAAGGGGAACCGATGTAGAACCGGTATGAAAAGAAAAGTAATTTCTCACTTTTAAACACTTTTTTCTCAGGGACACTAGGACAACGTCCGTTAGGCTCCGCGGAAAAAAAGGGACTGAGTAAGATGGCACCCTTGGGCGGGAAGGGGACTGTGCATGCGTGATGCAATCCCAAAGACTTTCTTTGAAAAGCTGGGGATTTGCTCTGCACGAGGGCTCCATCAGCGCCGATGTCACCCATATGTGAGGACTGACTTCCTGCTTGTTCCAGGAGAAAAAGAGGTTCCAGCTGAGCAGGGATCAGAGGCCCTTGGCTGGAAAAAGGCATGAATGCCGGTTGAGGGATACCTCAAAGAAAAAAGTAAAAACGAAGGAATGAACCTAAGGAGCGATGCCGAGGCGAGCTGGCTCGGGGGGGCGAAAAGAACTGGTATGCAAACTGAACAAAAAGGTATCAAAAAACCACACTCTATCTGGGGGAAACTGGACGGACATCTAGAGGGCTCTGCAGAAAAAAAAGACTGAGGCAAGATGGCACCTTTGGATGGGAAGGGGACCACACATGCATGGTGCATCTCCCAAAGGCTTTCTTTGAAATCTGGGGAGATGCTATTGCAGAGGCTGTCGGCACTGACGTTACCCGTATGTAAGGACTGACTTACTGCTTGTTCCCAAAAAAACACCAAAATACAAACCAAAATACACATACACACCCACACTCACACCTACCATATGAGCAAAACAGACACATACAGGCAATGTAGATACATACAGGGATGCAGATACAAACATACACATGAATGCATGAAGACACGTGCATATACAGAGGGGTTGGAAATTATTTCATGAGCCAGCTCTGTAGTACTCATCCCATTTGGGTTTTCCCCCCCTAAAATGGAGGGGAAACTTAATCTAATGATCCTCTTACACATTTCAAGTGAATAAAGTTTGGATTAATTATTACTTTTATTATACTCTATTCTGATATCAACATCCCTTTTTGCCCCCACTATTAGTTTTTCTACTGGATTCATGTGATATCTCCTTTTCATACTCATTTTATTACCTCTCTAGCAAAGAAAAGCATGCAAACAAATATGCTCTAAAATTCCTTGGGTATTGATATATAATAGAAAAAGAAATCAATCCAAATTGATCTCTCTTATACCTGAATGGGGGGAGGGGGACATATTTTCATTATTTATAAGTACTGAGTCACACGGAATATTTTAATCTTCCATACAGAAAAGCCTAACAAATTCACAATATCCAAAACTATTTGTGTCTATTCCAACAGTGAATGCTCTTCCTGTGTTAAGTAAGCTGCATGGAGCTTCTCCAGAACTGTTCAACATTTGATGAAATATTAACTTCTCAGGGGTGGTTGAGAACAAAGAACATCACTGGCAATAAAGATGCCTGTTCAGTGGGTCAAAAAAATGAGTCACAGGAAAACTAATTGCTTTCATTGCAGCATCAGAAGATTTATTTCTATATGCTTAAATAAAAAATGTAAGCAAAAGATCCTCTGTTCTGATGTAAAATCTTTGTTATTTGTAAACCGCACTGATACCAAATAGTGTGGTATATAAGAACTGTAAATAAATAAATAAATAAATGCAAAAAAATGTAAACAAAAAGTAATCTCATTTCCCATTTAGATGTCTTATGCAAATTCAGACTTTATATTCTGTACAGCAGAAACCCAAAAGGTCACAGCTATTGCAACACAAGTTCAACAATTCCCAGGCGCCAGGTTGCCATACCTGGTACCTGTGATTCTCTTGCCCCCCCACCCCCCTTTAAAAAAAAAAAAAAAAAATTCAATCATGGCCAGAAAAGGAGACAGTGCTGTGATGTGGCAAAACCCCCTTCTGTCTATCCCTGAGAAATTGGATCCCCACAGGCAGAATAGGAGGGGAAGACTGCAATCATGATTTGGATGCAGCAGGGTGCCTGCGGGGATCCCATCGCCACTGGCAGAGGGCAGCCGGATCGGGGCCTGCAGAGAGAAAAAAAGATTGTCAGGAGGGGGGAGCGAGGCAGCAAAAATGTAAAGGGGCAGTAACTAGATTAAAATAAAAGGAGGATGGAGGGGATGAAGGGCAGGGGTTGTGAGAGCTAGGGGGGGGAAGGAGAAGAGGAAAGAGTGGGAACAAAGTGTTGAAGGTTAAAGGGGATGAATGCACGAGAACAAAAGAATGCAATCTGTATATGTCAAAAGATGTATTCCACCTTCTAAAAATATCATTAGCATCCCACCTACACACCCACACACAAACAGATACTCTACTTCACATGACAGACACAAACAGGGGCTTGTTTACAAAGCTGCGGTAGCGGTTCGCGATCGTTATCGGAGCCGCGGCCCCATTGATTTCAATGGGGCCTGTCACCCGCTCACCCCCCCAGAGGCCATAGGCATGGGTGGATTAGCAGGGTAAGTTCTTTAATAGCTGTGGAGTATAGTAGAGAGGCTTGGCAATGCCTTCTGGGATTTGTAGTTCCACAACTTTAGCAAAAAGAAAGTAGTTGCAGTCGGAGTGATAAGGTTTGAAACAGGATTTATTCCCTTCCCAGGGTTGGATTTTCACACAATGAAATAAGGCAACACAAAAGACCATACGTCTGGTATCAAAATTAAAGAAACATTTGAACAAAGGATATGCTTATCTTCAGCTTTCACAATGGAGACAAAATGGAAAAAGAAAACAGTTTTCCTTCACAAAACTCTTCCTGTCTGTTTTCTTTATGAATTAGCTCCTACAGCTCTTTAGCATAGAGAAATTATGCTATCAGATAAGGTGTATGTACAGTCCATGTAAATATCATCATTATATTCCTCACACGGATCACATTGCATATCTTCTATACCGGGGCAAGTTTCCCGGTAAGTGAAACTTCTGTTCTGACTGCTGAGTTCCTCTCTATAGCTCTGGGAGTTCCCTTCCCCCACCAGCCTGGAGGTGAATGGGTAATTACCGTAATCACTACAGTCTCTCTCAGAGGCGGCACATAATTCTTGGTAAGTGCAAGGCTGTTTGCTACATTCTATGCTTCTCCTATTAGGAAGAATAAGGTTACCTTCCAGCAGTTTCCCTTCAACGTTCCTCCCTCGAGCACAGCTCTGCTCGTGGGAAGGCTTTTCACTCCGTGTCTGTTTGAGCTTTCTCCTTGGCACCAAATTATCTTCAGGATAATAGTTTTCTCCTGCTTGGTACCTTGTGCTGGGTGACTGGTCTTGCCTTAGCCTGGCCTCAGAGCTACTACCTCTGCTTCCTCTGTAGCAAGGTTCTTGGATGCAATGGTCAGCTGTGCCCTGCTCTTCTAAGCAGCCCTTCCTGGGTTTCTCAGCTCTGCACCTCCCTGGTAGTCTCCTTTGGTCAGCAATAGGTTTTGACCAGCATGGAGATCCTTCTCTCCTGCCTCTCAAGCTTCTCTCCTTGCTTAGAGTTCTCCTGCTATCGGGACTTCTCTCCCTGCCAGCACGTCTCTCCCTACTACCCTCAGGTAAGTGATTTTTAAGTGCGTAGCTTGTGGTGTTCGTTTTGGCTCCGCTCCTTGTCAGCTGCCCCTCATTTCCTGAAGAGCCACGAGCTAGCTTTGGGTCTGGGCGTTCCCCTACACCACGTGAAATAGCTTGTGTATAGTTCCTATGGCAACTTTTGGCCCTGTGTATCTCTGAGCTGTCAAAGTTAGCTCCGTTTTGTTCAGAATCCCTCGTTTCCATGGGCTCTGAGCGCTGCACCTCATGACAGGCCGCGGCTCCGATAACGACTGCGAACCGCTACCGCGGCTTTGTAAACAAGCCCCTTAGCGTAGTTACTCACCTGTAATAGGCGTTCTCCAGGGACAGCAGGAATCAGTCCTCACTTATGGGTGACGTCGACACTGATGGAGCCCGCACGGAGCAATTCCGCAGCTTTCAAAGAAAGCCTTTGGGATTGTTGCCACGCATGCGTAGTCCTCTTCCCGCCCAAAGGTGCCATCTTGCTCAGTCAGGTCCCATAGCTAGAGCCCTACTAAGCAGATGGCACAGGTAGGACAAATGTAGCAACTCTTCAGAGGAGGTGGGAGGGTAGTGAGGACTGATTCCTGCTGTCCCTGGAGAACACCTGCTACAGGTGAGTAACTACGCTTTCGCCAGGAACAAGCAGGAAGTCAGTCCTCACTTATGGAACTCCCCAGCTACAGGCTACCAAGGCTGTAACCCAAAAGGCCTCCGTGAGGCCGTGAGCAGAAGTCAATGCTCAAAGGAGCCTGAGTCTTCGGGTCTCCGGGGTGAAGCTCTCAGTAACCGTCGAAGAAGGGTTGGAGGGCAGGAGGTGCTTATACCCTGAACAGATTACGGAGTACAGCCTAGCCAAAAGTGCTGTCCCGGTGGGACTCCCTCTCCAGGCAGTAGTGCAAAGCGAAAGTGTTCACTGAAGACCAGATTGCAGCCTGGCAGATGTCCATTAGAGACACTGAGCGCAGCGAGGCCACCGAAGCCGCCTTGGCCCGGACTCTGTACGCGGTGACCCGTCGATTCAGTGGGGCGCCCGCCTTTGCTTGGCGAAGGCAATGCAGTCTGCTACCCAGACAGAGATGGTGCGTTTGGTGACTGCCTGCCCCAGGTGATTGGGGTCATATGCGACAAAGAGCCGGTTGGACTTGCGATGAACCTGGGTATGCTGCAGGTAGAAGGCAAGAGCCCTCTTGCAGTTGAATGTATACAACACTGCTGATGCCTTGTCGGCATGCGATCTCGGGAAGAAGGTTGGTAAGACTAGCTCCTGATTGAGATGAAAGTCCGAGACCACCTTCAGTAGGAACTTGGGGTGGGGTGTGGAGGACCACCCTGTTCCCACAGAACCAGATGTAGGGAGCTTCAGCCCTGAGGGCCTGGAGTTCACTGACTTGCCGAGCCGAGGTCAGAGCCACCAGGAAGACCACCTGCCAGGAGAGGTGCCAAAGCAAGCACGTCGCCATCGGCTCAAATGGTGATTGTGTAAGCTGCATAAGCACCACATTGAGGTCCCACTCCGCCGGAGGAGGCCAGATGGGAGGCTTGGAAAGTAAGAGGCCTCGCATGAAGAGGGGGACCAAGGGCTGCCCCAAGAGGGGTTTCCCCTCAACAGGGAGGTAAGTTCGCCAAAATGGTGCTCAGGTGCACCCTGACTGAGTTGGATTTCAACCCTGCTTTTGAGAAGTGGAGGAGGTACTGGAGAACCCACCACGTAGAGCAGGAGAACGGATCGATCTGGAGCTCAGAGCCCTAGACCGAGAAATGTCACCACTTAAAGGCATATGCCCGTGTCATCGAGTCCTTCCTCGACGCAAGGAGAACCTCTTGACCTCCGGGAAGTGCAGCGAGGCTAAGGAGACCCGTTCAGCCACCAGGCTGTAAGGGACAGCGAGGCCAGGTTCAGGTGGAGTACCCGACCCTCCTCCTGCGTTAACAGGTCTGGGGCACAGTCCAGGGGGACTGGAGGCTTGGACGAGAGCCAGAGCAGAAGGGGAACCAAGGCTGTCGAGGCCACAAATGAGCCACGAGGATTCGTTCCCGCTGAACCTTGTGGAGGGTCCTCGCAATGAGAGGAGTGGGAGGGAATGCGTAAAGAAGCCTGGGGTCCAGCTTAAAAGAAACGCATCCGGGGCCACCCTGCTTGGGTGTGGAAGCGGGGAAGCTGCGTGTTCATCGGGCTGGTGAACAGGTCCATGGATGGAGTTCCCCACTGATGGAACAAGAGGTCGGCAACTTCTGGATCCAGGAGCCACTCGTGTGGGCGGAGGATCCTGCTGAGTTTGTCCGCAAGGACATTCTCCTGGCCTGGGAGGTAGACCACTCATAGGGTCATCCCCCAGCAAAAACGCAAAGGAGGACCGTCTCCTGGCAGAGGCAGCGGGATCCTGTTCCCCCCTCCTTGTTTATGTAAAACATAGCTACCCAGTTGTCAGTCTTCACGAGCACCTACTTCCCCCTCAGATGGCCCCTGAAGACCCTCAAGGCCCACCGGACCGCCCAGAGTTCAAGCAGATTGATTTGCAGTTGAGACTCTTCGGCCGACCACTACCCCTGGGTGCACAGTGCACCGCAGTGGGCTCCCCAACCCATCAGGGAAGCATCCGTCATCAGGACGAGGTCGTGCAGTGGGGTCTGGAAGTGCATTCCCCTTAGGAGGCTTCGGGGGTCCTGCCACCTAACCAGGGCATTGTGGAGACTGCAGGAGACCCGGATAGGGTCCCTGAGGTGGCTGGAGGCCTGGCTCCATTGCGCCCTGAGGCTCCACTGGGCTATCCGCATGTGCTTGCGGGCATGGGGGACCACATGGATGGTGGAGGCCATGTGTCCTAGGAGGCGCAGCATGGCCCGTGCCATAATCCGAGCCCTGTTCTGGACACGGGCCGCCATGGCTCAGAGGCAGTATGCCCGGTCCGCGGGCAAGAAGGCGGTCATTCGCTCCGTGTCGAGGCATGCGCAGATGAACTCCAAGGTCTGCATCGGTTCGAGGTGGGACTTGGGGTAGTTGACCAAGAAGCCGAGGCATTCGAGGAGAAGGATCGTGTGCGACGCTGCCAGATGTGCTTCACTGGCCGAGGTTCCCTGTGATGAGCCAGTCGTCAAGGTAGGGGAAGACAGATATGTCCTGCCGCCTGATGAAGGCAGCGGCCGCGGAAACACACTTCGTGAAAACCCACGGCGCAGATGTGAGCCCGAAGGGGAGCATCCTGTATTGGTAGTGCTCCCCCCTGCACCCTGAAGTGCAGGTATTGCCTGTGCTGGAGGTGGACTAGGATGTGGACATAAGCACCTCTGAGATCCAAGGAGCATAGCGAATCACCCTGCTGAAGGAAGGGCAGCAGGACGCCAAGCGATAACATTTTTTTTTATTTGAAAATTTTCAATCGATATCACAAAGTAATAAAGATGCAAGGTAAAACATTAAATTGCTAAAGAAAAACAAGATACAAAGAAAAATAGTACTAGCCCACATTACGGGAGATTGGTGGAAGAAGGTAGGAAAGAGAATTAAGAGGGATGGGAGAGGCAGGAGGAAAGTGAGGACAGATGAGGGGAAAGAAAATAGGTCTGGAGCAGAGGGGATGGAATGGGGGCAGCCGGAGGATATAGACATCAGCCTGAGGAAGTCCAAAACATATAAAGGAGAAGGAATAATGTGTGTGTGTGTGGGGGGGGGGGGGGGGGGATGACGACATGCAATGAAGCTACAGGGTAACCTATTTAAGACTAATAAGAGAAAATATTTTTTTCACTCAACGTGTAATCTAACTCTGGAATTTGTTACCGGAGGATGTAGTAAAAGCTTTTAGTGTAGCTGCGTTTAAAAAAGGTTTGGACAAGTTCCTGGAGGAAAGATCCATAAACCATTATTAAAAGGGACCCAGGATATCACTGCTTGACCCAATACAAGCATTGTGGAACCTGTATCTTTTGGGTAAACTGCTAGGTACGTATGACCTGGATTGGCCACTGCTGGAAACGGGATACTGGGCTTTATGGACCTTGGTGTGACCCAGTATGGCATATCTTATGTTCTTATGGATTAATGACAATGAGGGAAAAGTAGTGAAAAGCCTGCTGGATAGGATTAGAAACCGTACTTTCATCCCAAGTAGAAATTATGTGAGTTTTTTCTCCGATTTCTTTGACTCAGTCTCTTCTTTCTGGAATTCAATGTCTGGACCCCTGCAAAAAGTTCCGACATTTATTTATTTATTATTTATTACAGGCTCTTATATACCGCACTATTTAGCATCAGCGTGGTTTACAATATAACAATAGACCAGAACAACAAGCTGTTTGGTTTTACATAGAACAGGTACGAGAACTTGGATAAACATGGGGAAATTGTTAACTGAGACTATTTACATATGTATTTACATGTATATACAGCAGGATTTATTCTTAGATTGAGTTGGGTCCAGTGGAACAGGTGTTCAAAAAGGGGATGGGCGGTCAGGTCAATGTTTGGCTGGTCTGGTAATATTGGGGGAATAGGTGGGATTTGAGTGCCTTTCTGAAAAGAGTTAGATCGGTGATAGCCCGAATCTCCAGTGGTAAGGTGTTCCAGCACTTAAGGGCATAGAAACTGAAAGCCCTGTTAGACGTCGCTAGTGAGCATTTTGTTGCTGCCTTAGGGATTGCTAGCGCGTTTGTAGATATCGTTCTCCTAGATCTGTTAGGTGGAACGGTCTGAATAAGGTCTATTAGTGAGGAGGAGGTGATGCCTTTGATAGCCTTGAAGGTGAGTAATAAGGTCTTGAACAACAGTCTCCCATGTATGGGGAGCCAGTGAAGCTGCTTTAGAATAGGTGTTACATGGTCCCTTCTTGATGCTCCGTAGAGGACTCTGGCAGCAG
Source organism: Ichthyophis bannanicus (assembly GCA_033557465.1). Taxonomy (NCBI): domain Eukaryota; kingdom Metazoa; phylum Chordata; class Amphibia; order Gymnophiona; family Ichthyophiidae; genus Ichthyophis; species Ichthyophis bannanicus. Next base: position 935,029,015 of record CM066034.1, read on the forward strand.
TGTTCATAGCAAGTTGTAAAGGGTTTAAGGTGGAGTGTGGGAGGCCTTGAAGAATGGCATTAGCATAGTCGAGGTACGGTAAGGTTAAAGCTTGGAATATAGTCCGGAAGTCCTCAGGATCAAGCAAGGAGCGAAGGTGTCGGAGTGTCCGGATCTTGAGATAGATCGCTCTGACTACATTAGTTATATGTAGTTTCATATCCAGGTGTTGGTCCAAAGTGACCCCAAGGTATCGGATTGAAGGCTTTGTTAGGAGCTCGGCTTCCTTCACCTTTATCTGGGATGGGGGGTGAAACATGGGTCTCTAGTGATGAAGAGAACCTCAGTTTTTTCACTCAACGTGTAATCAAACTCTGGAATTTGTTACCGGAGGATGTAGTAAAGGCTGTTAAGTGTAGCTGGGTTTAAAAAAGGTTTGGACAAGTTCCTGGAGGAAAGGTCCATAAACCATTATTAAGAAGGGACCCAGGATATCAATGCTTGAACCAATACAAGCATTGTGGAACCTGTCCCCCTTGGGGAAACTGCTAGGTACGTATGACCTAGATTGGCCACTGTTGGAAACAGAATACTGGGTTTGATGGACCTTGGTCTGACCCAGTATGGCATATCTTATGTTCTTATGTTCAGTTTTCTTGTGTTGAATGCGGAGGTTCTGGGATTGTAACCATTCAGAAACTGCATCAAAACATTTGGTCAGCGGTGAGAGATCCATGTGGACTGTGGAGAAAGGCATGTAGAGAAGAATGTCGTCTGCGTATATCAAGCAGTCGACCTTGAAGGACCTGATAATGTTGCAGACGGGCTGTATGTACATGTTAAATAAGAGTGATGATAGGGATGACCCTTGTGGCACACCCTGACTTTGATGGAAAGGTGTGGATGTTGCTGTTCCTGAGGTTACATACTGCCATCTCTGATCAAGGTATGATTTGCACCAGGCTAGAGCAGTGTCGTTGATGCCCTTTTCTTTTAGCTGCCCTATTAAAAGATCGTGATGTACAGAGTCAAAGGCCGCAGCAATGTCCAAGAACATAAGAACAAAGCCTTGGCGGATGTTGTCAATGCCTGTGATAATGTTGTTGCAGAGGGTGGTGAGGAGGGTTTCTACGCCGTGGCACTCCCTGACGCCATGCTGGCATTGGTCTAGAGGGGAGGCGGTGTCGATGTGATCCTGTATTTGCCTTTGGGCTTCCTTTTCAATAATTTTAGCTAGAAGGGGTATACTAGCTATGGGTCTATAAGATTCAACCTTTTGTGGGTCGAGTTTGGGGTTCTTTAAGAGGGGTCTAATGGACGTTCTCTTGAGGGCTGATGGGAAGGAACCAGGACATACCTGCTTGAAATCTTTGAGGTTTTTATTCTTGGAGCATTGTTTCTCTGTGTAGTGTCTGCTTGTTGTAAGAAATCTATGGAATCTCTGACTCGCAGGATAATGTTACAGATTGGCCCAGAGTCTGTCTATGGCTCTTCCTTAGTATCAATGTCAGAGTTCCCTTACTTTTAAAGTGATTCTTTAAAGAATCAGAGGGGGGACTGAAAGCGTAGTTACTCACCTGTAACAGGTGTTCTCCAGGAGCAGCAGGAATCAGTCCTCACATATGGGTGACGTCGGCGCCGACGGAGCCCTCGCGGAGCAATTTTCCCCAGCTTTCAAAGAAAGCCTTTGGGAATTGCAGCGCGCATGCGCGGTCCCCTTCCCGCCCAAGGGTGCCATCTTAGCCAGTCAGATGACATAGCTAAAAGACAGCATAAAAATTTGCAAAAAAACTAAAGCAGATGATTGCAACTCCCAGGGGAGGAGGGAGGGTTGTGAGGACTGATTCCTGCTGCTCCTGGAGAACACCTGTTACAGGTGAGTAACTACGCTTTCTCCAGGACTAAGCAGGAAGTCAGTCCTCACATATGGGACTCCCAAGCTTAAGGCTACCGGAGACCCTAAGCACAAAAATGAGCTCCCTCTAGCTCAGCAGCACGGAAGGAAGGAATCTTCACTGAATTATTACCCACCGGTAGCCCCCATCCGGGATGGAGGGTAGGAGTTGCTCAAACCTCGAAGAGATTTCGGAGGACTGCCTGTCCGAAAGCACTGTCCCTGCGGGACTCCCTCTCGAGGCAGTAATGGACCGCAAAAGTCTGGCTCGAAGACCAAGTAGCGGCCCGGCAGATGTCTGCCAATGGAACAGAGCGGAGGTAAGCCACTGACGTAGCCTTCGCCCGAACACAATGAGCCGTGACCCGACTATCTAGCGAGAGTCCGGCTGCCCCATAAGCCCAAGCGATACAGTCAGCAACCCAGATGGACAGAGTACGCTTGGAGACAGGGAGCCCCAATTTATTGGGGTCAAAAGACACGAAAAGCTGAGCAGCTTTACGGTGCTCCCGCGTACGGTCAAGGTAGAAGTTCAATGCACTTCTACAGTCCAGGGTATGCAGGACCATTTCAGCTCGGCTGGAGTGTGGCCTGGGAAAGAAGGTCGGAAGTACCACCTCCTGATTGATGTGAAAAGGGGAGACCACTTTTGGAAGAAATTTAGGGTGAGTCCGTAGGACTACCCTATTTTTGTAGAACCGAGTGTAAGGGGGATCAGACACGAGGGCCTGCAATTCACTTACGCGTCTAGCGGAAGTGAGGGCTATCAGGAATAAGGTTTTCCAAGAAAGAAAACGGAGAGAACAGGTAGCCATAGGTTCAAAAGGCGGACAGGTGATCCGCTGTAAGACCACATTCAGATCCCAGTCAGGTGCTGGCGGGCGCAGAGGTGGTTTAAGTAGAAGGAGACCTCGGAGAAACCTTGCCACGAGAGGGTCGCTGGAAAGAGGTCTGCCGTCCACCGGCACATGATGTGCTGAAAGAGCACTGAGGTGAACTTTGACGGAGTTGGACTTAAGTCCCAGATTAGAGAGGTAGAGCAAGTACTGCAAGATCACCGACACCGAGCAGGAGAAGGGATCCTGAGACTGCTGGGCACACCAAGCGGAAAAGTGACGCCATTTAAGGGCGTAGCATTTGCGGGTAGAAGGTCGCCGGGAAGCTAGGACGACCTCTTCCACCTCTGCCGGCAGTAGAAGGGGAGCAAGGACTACCCTTTCAGCAGCCAGGCCATCAGATGTAGAGATCTGAGGTTGGGGTGTAGCAGGGACCCCTGATCCTGTGTTAGGAGATCTGGTTGAAACCCCAGAGGGAACGGAGCCTCCACCGCTAGTTGCAGCAGGAGTGGAAACCACGGCTGTCTGGGCCACCGAGGAGCTATCAGGATCATGGAAGCTTTGTCTCGGAGAACCTTGAAAAGAGTTCGAGAGACTAGCGGTATGGGAGGAAAGGCATACAGAAGGCTTTTCGACCATGAGAGCAGAAAAGCATCCGCCGCTACTCGAAGGGGATGCGGCTGCCGAGAGCAGAAGCGAGGAAGTTGCCGGTTGAGAGGACTGGCAAAGAGATCCATCGTGGGGAGGCCCCACTTCAGAAAAAGTTTCTGAACTACCAAGGGATCCAGTCGCCACTCGTGCGGCTGGAGGATTCTGCTGAGTTTGTCCGCCAGGCAATTTTCTTGGCCTGGGAGATAAACTGCCTTGAGAAGAATGCCGTGGCTGACGGCCCAAGAGCAGAGCCTCTGTGCTTCTCGACAGAGAAGGAAGGAGCCCGTGCCCCCCTGTTTGTTCACGTAGAACATGGCAACTTGATTGTCCGTCTGGACAAGGACGGACCGGTGAGAAGTCAGGTGGGAGAAAGCCTTGAGAGCCAGACGGATCGCTCTGAGCTCTAGGAAGTTGATCTGCTGCGCAGACTCCCACGTGGTCCAGAGACCTTGAGTACATGCCCCTTGGCAATGCGCTCCCCATCCTAGGAGAGAGAAGCATCGGTCGTCAGCACTTGAGCAGGCGGAGGAGACTGAAAAGGCATTCCGAGTACCAGGTTCGGCCGATGAAGCCACCACTGTAGAGAAGAGGCCAGCGGGCCGGAGATTCGCACTAAGTCGGCTAGGCCGCCCGTGGCCTGTTGCCACTGCTTGCGAAGGCACCACTGAGCAGGCCGCATATTCAGGCGGGCATTGGGGGTCACGTGGACGGTGGAAGCCATATGGCCGAGTAGTCTCAGGAAGCGCCTGGCCGAGACCAGGGACTGGCTGCGAAAACGGCCGGCTAGGTCCATGAGCCGTTGAGCCCTGTCGAGAGGCAGGAAAGCTCGCGCCTGAAGAGTGTGCAATCTTGCGCCGATGAACTCGAGATCTTGCGAGGGCAGCAAAGTGGACTTTGCGAAGTTTATGACAAAGCCCAAGTACTGGAGAAGAGTCACAGTGCGGTGTGTGGCTTTTGTGACTTCTGGAGAGGACGATGCTCTGATGAGCCAGTCGTCTAGGTACGGAAAGACATAGAGGCCGTGAAGCCGGAGATAAGCCGCCACCACCGCGAGACATTTTGTGAAGACTTGTGGTGCGGAGGATAGGCCAAAGGGCAGTACTCTGTACTGGTAATGATTTCCTGCCACCACAAACCTTAGGTATTGGCGGTGGCTTGGGTGGATGAGGATGTGCATGTAGGCATCCTTTAGATCCAAGGAGCATAGCCAATCTCCCTGCTGGAGGTAGGGCAGAAGGATTCCAAGGGTAAGCATCTAGAACTTCTCCCGCACGAGGAACTTGTTGAGGTTGCGCAAGTCCAGGATGGGTCTGAGGCCTCCCGTTCTTTTTGGTATTAGGAAATACCTGGAATAGAAGCCTTGACCCCTCAGGTGGTGGGGCACCGGTTCCACAGCCTGTTCCTGAAGAAGACTTGCTAACTCCTGAAGGAGTAAGTCCCTGTGCAGAGGGAGTCGTGGAGGCTCTCCCGGGAAATAGGAGGGAGGGACCTGGTGGAAGTGGAGAAGATAGCCTTCTCTCACAACATGAAGCACCCAGGCATCTGATGTGATGTTGGACCACCTGTGGGCAAAGTGGACCAGCCGGCCTCCTGTGCTGGGAGAAACCAGCTGAGGGGGAGAGGCTATACCGATGAAGTCAAAAACCCCCACCCTGCTGAGCAGGGGCCAGTGGTGCAGGCTTGGGGGCTTGCTGCCTACGGGACCCGTTACCCCGTCCCTTGGCCTGCTGACCCTGTTGGGGAGCTGCAGAGGCCTGATATTGAGGGTAGTGTTTATAGGCAGCCGCCTTTCTCGGGTAAAAGGACTTCTTTCCCGAGCCCTTCTTCTTCTGGGAAGGGGCAGAGGTCTTCCTAGAGAGCCTAGTTCTGGTGAGAGTCTCCGTCTCGATTTGCGCAGCCTTCTCAGCCATGGGCTTGCCAAAGAGGTTCTCACCTCGGCAGGGGACATCGACCAACTTGTCCTGCACCCAGGGTTCAAGGTCAGACGACTGAAGCCAAGCCTGTCGGCGGGCACCGATGCCGGTTGCGGCCACTCGAGCCGATGCTTCAAAGCCATCATAGGCTGCTCGAGAAATGAATTTGGAGCATTCCCGAATACCAGTGGACAAGGCTAGGAACCTCCGCAAAGGTTCCTCGGACAGCCCAGCAGAGAATCCGGCTATCTCTTTAGCCAGGTCTCTAAGGTACATGCCCATGTAGAGCTGGTAGGTCTGGACCCGACAAGCAAGCATAGAGCCTTGGAAACACTTCTTACCGAGGCCATCCAGGTTGCGGGCCTCCCTGCCGGGAGGCACCGAGGAGTGCATCTTCTGGCTCTTAAGCCTATGCATGGCCGATTCCACCACCATGGAATGGTGCGGTAGCTGTGCTTTTTGGAAGCCAGGGCTCTTGCGGACTCGATAGATGGAATCGACCCGCTTGCTTAATACCGGTGACGATGCCGGACTCTCCCACATGCGGAAGAGTAGTCGTTCCAGCATGGGAGGAACCGGTACAGTAAAGTGCTCCCTGGCGGGAGAGTCGTACTGAAGGGCGTCGAGCTCTTCGGCTCGAGGCTCCTCCTCGGGATCCGCAGGGAAGGCCAAAGCCTTGGCCATATCCCTGACGAAGTCCGAGAACCGGGCATCCTCCGGGGGGGACTGTTTCCGAGGTTCGGATTCAGGGGAGTCCGAGGGGACACACCGAGTCCGAAAAGAATCAGGTGACTCTTCCACTTCAGATTCCCAGGCCGACTCCGAGGAGGAATTGGTGGGGTCGGTTCGGGCGGGCGGAGGCGTCGGCGTCGACAACCTCGGTCCCGAACGGGAGGCCGAGGGAGACCTCGACCGAGGCTCGACTCGAGCCCGCATGGACTCGAGGATCGGCTCGGTCTCCGGGGTCGACTTAGACGTCGACGTCCCGGCGGTCGGGGCAGAGGCGCCAGCGAGGCTAGCGATCAGTGCCCGCTGCTGGTCCATGAAGGCAGATAGTCTGCTCTCCAAGGCCGTCAACCTGAGTCCGACCTCAGGTGACCCAGCAGCCCCCGACGTCGGACCCCTCGGAGGCGAGTCCAGGAGGACTACAGGACTTACCCGAGCAGGCAATTCCGATTCCAAACGAGGTCGCTTCGGGAGACGTTCCTGCTCCAAAGACTCGGGACGGCTATCGGGGCTATGCGACCTGGCCCTCGCGGAACCAGGAGCGTCCACCGACGCTGCCCTCGCAGGTTTCGCCTTCCGATGATGATCCCCGGAGGGAGAACCTCTGTCAGAGGAACTCCGGCGATGCTCAGAGCTGGAGCCTCTGGACGCCGAGGCCTCCGACGAGGTACGGGTACGGGTGGGATCTGCGAAGATTCTTTCCCGCTGATGCCGCCGACTCCGTAAAGCTTTGGAGGACATTTTGCTGCAGGCCCCATAGATCAGTTCCTCGTGATCTGGGCCAAGGCAGCGGAGGCAATTATCGTGTGTGTCAGTGAGTGACATATTTCTGTCACACTGAACACACCTTTTGAAACCACTGGCAGCCATCGGGGGAAAAAGGGCCCCTGCAAGGTCAAAGGACCGGGCTGCCAGCGAAAAACCGAAAAACGAAACTGACAAGAAAATCAGAAAAACCGAAAAATAAGAGAAGGACTCGCAACGGTGTCGCGAGTCCGGGCAGGAAAGAGACCGGCGTCGAACCGAAGAAAAAAGAGAAATAAACGACGAAAATCAACTTTTTCTGCGGGGACAAGAAGACCACGTCTGTAGGGCTCCGCGGAAAAAAGAAGACTGGCTAAGATGGCACCCTTGGGCGGGAAGGGGACCGCGCATGTGCGCTGCAATTCCCAAAGGCTTTCTTTGAAAGCTGGGGAAAATTGCTCCGCGAGGGCTCCGTCGGCGCCGACGTCACCCATATGTGAGGACTGACTTCCTGCTTGGTCCTGGAGAAAGGAGGCCTATCTGTACAGTTCTGTGTACACCTTGAAGCACTGAATAGGTGTCAGCAATAGCAATATTTGAGAGCCCTCAGAAAGAGTTAACACAAATTCAGTAGCTTAGACATTCCAGAGAATACTGCTAGGGAAATGTCTTTGAAAAGCTCTGTTCAAAGTTCCAGAACATGCAGGAAGACCCTGAGTTTACAGTAAAGATAAACATTAATTAGTGAAAAAAAAATCAGAAATGCTTGTTTGTAGAATTATTTTCTTAAGAAATTATGTCCAAAAATGGATGAGTGTGTCTGTGTCCAGATGATCTATAACAATAAGGCTTGAACTATGACATGGAGATACAAATTTGAATATACATTAGTAAACAGTTCTGTGTATGTGAATTGTTTTATTACTTATTACTTCTCTCTCTCTCCCTCATTGCTTTGCGTGAAGGGATCGAAGCCCAAGAGCCCAGATTCTGTTGCCCAGTTAGGGGTGGAGCAGGGCATACAGTTACCGTAAGTTTATTTTGCCATAGGTATAGTTTGGGAGGGGCGCAGTAGCCTTCTAAAATGTTGCAGGCACTAATTGTGATCTAGTACCCCTGCCTCCACTCTCAATATGACTTTTTACACTTTGCTCTCCCCAAAATAAGGTGGAAAACTACACAGATTTTCACAACTCATCAATCACAAGAAAAAGATGCCACATTGTTTTATACATGCTTTCATTACGCTCAGATTTGATTACTGCAATGCAATTTATGCAGGCCTTGGCTCTCTAGAATTGAAATATTTATAGAAGGCTCAAAACAGTTATTTGTATCTTTTCGCAGGCTGCTTGCTTGATCATGTGACCCCCTTTTTTTTTTTAGTATCATTGGCTACCAATTAAATTCCACATTCAATTTAAATTCTGTACACGAATAAGGCTTTCTATATTGGCACTCTTAGCTATCCTTCGTTCCTTGTTTTTCCCTATTTATCAGTGCGTCCAATACAATCTATTAAAGTTAATTGTTTGGCCTTGCCCTCACTACACTGAGCTATATTAGAGTTCACGAGCAATTCTTTTTTTATTTATTTATTTATTTAAAGTCTCTTTTATACCGCGCTATTGACATCAGCACGGTTTACAATGAACATTAAACTACACATCTCAGCTTGGTGATTTTTCTGTAAAGCCCCGGCATTATGGAATAATCTGCCCCTTGCTTTATTTAACGAATATCCATATAAAAAATTCCGAGCAGCCCTAAAAACTCACCTTTTTTCTTCAGCATCCAAGAGTGGTGTGTAGCTGTAGGCTGTTCCATACGGCCATCAGATGGAACATCTCATGGATTTCTGTTTTTATTTCTGTATATTTGATAAGGTTGTTTCTTCTCACGGCAGTTTCTCCAAATGAGTTATTTTTGCACATGTATCAACCAAAAAATCCCTTAGTAACACCCTTATCACTATAATTCAAAATTTTACAAAACAAAACTCAAAAGTATCCTAACACTCAAAAACAGACTTAAACGGACCTCAGGTTTTGCTCACCCTCCATTTGGCGAATTATATCACCATAGGGAAATGGCAGACACTGACATCATAGGTCCTTAGCCTAAACTATTTACGGCTTTTATTATAATAAATATTTAAAGTTTATTCAAAAACCTCTACTCTCCACCCACAAACTCCACAGGATTCACATTACATCAAAAACACATATGAAACAATACATTCAACACACTCCCCCACACACTACACCTACTACTGCAGGAAGTGTCTGCTGTGCTTCTATACAATTAGCGAGCGCCCAGTGCTTCTTAAAGGCCGTCAACGGTGCACACAATATCTTCATCCAAAGGAATATATGCTTCAAGTTTTGCAAGCAGTTTGGGACGATCGACCCAGCCCACAGAGGGTCCCGACGGACTTTTTGGTACAGTTAGCTGAATTAGCTTTAAAGAGAAATTATTTTGTATATAAGGAGGAATACTTTCAGCAGATTCTGGGCACGGCCATGGGGGCTAAGTTTGCCCCTTCCTTGGCAAATCTTTATATGCATTCTTTTGAACAACGCTGGGTATATCCCTCGCGTTTTGCATCATGTATTCTGAAATGGTATCGCTACATTGACGATATTCTTTTTTACTCTGGAGTGGTTCGCGAGCTACATTGGAAGATTTCTTTGTGTATTTGAATGGGTGTAATATAAATATCCAATTTGAAATGAATGTTCAGAAATCTATACTTCATTTTTTAGATGTTGAGGTTGTAAGAGGATCAGAGAAATTTTTGACCACCATTTACACTAAGCCGACTGACAGGAATACTTTGCTGCATTTTTCAAGTTTTCATCCGCCACATTTGAAGAATAGTCTGCCTTATTCACAGCTGTTGCGATGCCGTCGCATTTGTTCTTCTAATCAAGAGTTTGAGTTACAAGCTAAACTAATGATTGCTAAGTTTCAAGAAAGGGGCTATCCAGCCCCGGTGCTAAAGAAGGCTTATAAAAGAGCTAAATTTAATCATCGGGAATGGCTCTTATGCCCCAGGTCAGCATGTATGAACTTTGATTCGTTAGGTACATCATCTATTATCACTTGTGTTCTTCCTTTTTCAAGTTTATCTAGTCGTATTGTTGCAGCTTTGCATAAGAGATGGAATTTATTGAAGACCCACCGTAAATTATCTGGGAGCTCCCTTCGGGTGGCTTATCTAAGAGGTAGAAATTTGAAGGACCGTTTATATTCAGCAGTTCCTCGTCGCCAATTTGTAATCGAAGAATTTCATCATACACAATGTGGTCGCTGTTCCTTTTGTGAGTGTATGTCAAGTATGCCTTGTACTAGTCTCCATTGCCATCGCGCCGCTTATCTCAAAATATTGATTGTAGTACTGCATATGTTTTATATATTCTTTGGTGTCCATGCCCGAAGCTGTATGTGGGAAAAACTACTCGTCCCTCGAGGACATGATTAGCAGAACATAAATACAGTATCTCTAAAGCTAAGCTTGAAACTCCTTTAGTGCAACACTGGCTTGAATTCAATCACAGCTTTGAAGATCTTCAATGCACTGTTCTTGAAGTGGTCCCTTTGAATGTTCGTAGAGGTGATCGGGGACTTTTGTTATTACAGAAGGAGCAGAAATGGATTTATACTTTGAACACCCTAGACCCCTATGGGCTAAATGATAAAATAGATTGGTCCTTATTTTTTTTTAGATAATTATGACTGTTGCAGTACATTCTTCTCTCCTTCTCTTTATTGTTTTAGGGATGTTGATTTGTAATGTTTAATAAAGTTGTTGGAAGTATGGGGTTGGGATAGTGGCTGGTAAGCTGATTGGTAGTTGGGTGCTTTAAATTTGATGACATCAGACGCCGGTGTATAGCGTTTTGTGGAGACATTGTATATGTCTGAATTTTAAGATTGCTATATATGAGGCATTGGCAATAGTTTTGTTTCCTAACGAAGCCTGAGGGCAAAACCAAAGCTTTTGTCGGATGGTGACTATTGATGGTGCTGCCAGTGACTGCAGGAATGCGTTGGAGTTGAAGTTTCTAACAGATAAGTGCCACATTGCTTCTCTTTTGATGTTGGGTGCTGCCGTCTGTTTAGAAAATCAAATTTTGTCTTTTTCAGCATATTGGAATTGCAAATCGTTAGCAGTTGTAACTGCATTTCTTGAAGCATATATTCCTTTGGATGAAGATATTGTGTGCACCGTTGACGGCCTTTAAGAAGCTCTGGGCGCTCACTAATTGTATAGAAGCACAGCAGACACTTCCTGCAGTAGTAGGTGTAGTGTGTGGGGGAGTGTGTTGAATGTATTGTTTCATATGTGTTTTTGATGTAATGTGAATCCTGTGGAGTTTGTGGGTGGAGTGTAGAGGTTTTTGAATAAACTTTAAATATTTATTATAATAAAAGCCGTAAATAGTTTAGGCTAAGGACCTATGATGTCAGTGTCTGCCATTTCCCTATGGTGATATAATTCGCCAAATGGAGGGTGAGCAAAACCTGAGGTCCGTTTAAGTCTGTTTTTGAGTGTTAGGATACTTTTGAGTTTTGTTTTGTAAAATTTTGAATTATAGTGATAGGGGTGTTACTAAGGGATTGTTTGGTTGATACGTTAGTATTTTCCCTTAGGTGGTGTTTATTGTTTGTTTATTTTTGCACATACCATGAGAGTCATGAATTTCACTCCTAGGCCAGGATATGTTGAGTATGATCTCGGTCTCAAACTTACTGCTAATGCTCGGTGTGCTTCCTTCTGGAGTTCAGAAGACGTAACATGTATGGGAAGTTTGTCAAAATGTGCTTGGAAGTTCATCAGGTCTGTTGCTCCAAATACGATGGAAAATACTTCTGTATCTTTCTGTCACATTTTCTTGGTCTTTGACTGCATTTCGTTGTATTTCAGTATCTTCTTCCTCTCCGCAAAATTCATAGAATAATCACCTGAAACCAACACCTCTTATCAATGCCGTTCTGGTGTTTGGAGAAACTTAGAGAAGCTAGCAAAGTAGTCAGGAAGCAAAGGTACAAAAAGAAGAAATAGTCAATGCAATAAAATGCGGGGATAAGACTTTTTCAGATATATAAGTGATGGGAGGAAGGGCAAAAGTGGTATTGTCAGACTCAAGGGTGCAGAATCTGAGGAGGAGAAAGCACAGTTACTTACCTGTAACAGGTGATCTCTGGGAACAGCAGGAATTAGTCCTCACATATGGGTACGTCGGTACCGACGGAGCCCGTGCGGGAAAGCTCCCCAGCTTCTTAGAATAGAAGCTTTTGGGACCTCCCACTGCACATGCGCACTGCCTTCCCGCCTTCCTGAACAGCTCTCCTCAGTTTCGAGTTTATAGCTGAGTCAACAGAGAGAGGACAGGAAGATAGATAGATAAAAGATACAACTCCTAGGGGAGGTGGGTGGGTTGTGAGGACTAATTCCTGCTGTTCCCAGAGATCACCTGTTACAGGTAAGTAACTGTGCTATCTCCAGGAACAAGCAGGAATAAGTCCTCACATATGGGGACTCCCTAGCTTAGATGCATGGGATCCCCTGTAAAGGTTCGCCATCTTCGTATGGATCTCAGGCATCCATTCTGGGAAGGTGGGCAGGAGTTGTTTAGGAATGGAACAGGTGCTTGAGGACAGCCTGGCCAAACAAGGCATCCCGGCGGGAGTCCTTGTCCAAACAGTAATGGGCTGTGAAGGTATGAACCGAGGCCCAGGTAGCGGCTCGACAGATCTGATCTATGGAAACAGAGTGCAGATGAGCCATAGAAGTTGCCATGGCCCTCACATTGTGAGCAGTGACATGGCCTTCCAGAGAAATGTTTTTGCTCTGGTAAGCAAAAGAAATACACTGAGCAATCCAATTGGAAAGTGTACGCTTGGAGACTGGAAGTCCCAAATGGGAAGGATCAAAGGCCACAAAAAGTTGAGAAGACTTTCGATGTGGCTGAGTCCTATTAAGGTAAAAAGCGAGAGCTCGTTTACAATCCAGAGTATGAAGGTTCCTCTCTGCATTGGATGCATGAGGAGCTGGAAAAAAGACAGGTAGATATACCTCTTGATTAAGATGAAAAGGCGAGACCACTTTAGGCATAAAGTGGGGATTCGTCCTAAGGACAACCTTATCATGATGAAATCTTGTGTAAGGTGGATTAGCCACTAAAGCCTGCAGCTCACTGATGCGGCGAGCCGAAGTGACTGCAATGAGGAAGATGACCTTCCAGGAAAGAAATTTCAAGGAGGTGGAAAACATTGGCTCAAAAGGTGGCTTCATAAGTTGACCGAGCACTAGATTCAAATCCCATGCGACCGGGGGTGGTCTGATGGGAGGTTTAGTGAGAGTCAGGCCTCTCATGAATCTTGCAACAAGAGGATGAGAGGAGATAGGTTGTCCATTTATATGTTGCAAGGATGCTGCAATAGCACTTAAATGGACTCTTACCGAATTCGTCTTGAGGCCTGCATTGGATAGATGCAGGAGATAATCAAGAAGAGAATTCAAAGGAAGTGCCAGAGGGTCAAGACCCTGCTGAGCACACCAAATGGAAAAACGTTTCCATTTGAAAGCATAGGAACGCCTGGTAGAGGGTTTCCTAGAGGCAGAAAGGATATCTTTCACTGGTTGGGAAAGATGAAAGTCTTGAAGGCTTAAGCCTTCAGTAACCAAGCACTGAGGTGAAGGGATTTGGGGTTTGGGTGCCACAAAGTCCCCTCCTCCTGAGACAGGAGGTCTGGCGCAGCTCCCAGATCCAAGTAGGATCCCTGGGAGAGCTGTAGAAGTAGAGGGAACCACACTTGGCGTGGCCAGCGTGGAGCTATGAGGATCATAGTTCCATGATCCCTCTGGAGTTTGAACAGAGTCTTGGGAATCAAAGGAATGGGTGGAAAGGCATATAGGAATGCCTGACTCCAATTCAGGAGAAAGGCGTCCGTAGCCTGAGCTCCCTGACACGGAGTTCTGGAACAGAACCGGGGAAGTTTGGCATTCCACGGACTTGCAAAGAGGTCTATGTCCGGGGTCCCCCATTCCTGAAAGATTCGGTTTATTTGGTCCAAATGTAGGGACCATTCGTGTGGCAGCAGAACTCGACTGAGCCTGTCTGCCCGAGAGTTTTGAACTCCTGGGAGATACACTGCTAGCAGGTGAATCTGATGCTCTCTGGCGAAGGCCCATAGTCTTAGAGCTTCGTTGCAAAGCGACAGAGAGCCCGTCCCTCCTTGTTTGTTTATGTAAAACATGGCCACCTGATTGTCCGTCTGAACTAGGACAGTGAGGTTGGCTAGGAGGGAGTGGAAGACCTTGAGGGCAAGGTAAATTGCTCGCAGTTCCAGAAGATTGATATGAAGGGTGGTCTCCTGTAGAGACCAAGTGCCCTGAGTGGAGAGAGTTTGCAGATGGGCTCCCCACCCTGTTTGGGAGGCATCTGTTGTGAGGGTTGCTTGGGGTAGCAATGGTTGAAATGGAGCCCCCAACAACAGATTCTTGGTGGAAGTCCACCAGTGGAGGGACCAAAACAGACGATCGGAGGTTTGTATTTGGTCTGAGAGCGCTCCTGACGCCTGAGTCCACTGAGTGGCCAGGGTCCATTGAGCTGCTCTCATATGAAGACGAGCATAGGGCACCACATGCACTGTGGAGGCCATATGACCCAGTAGGCGTAGCATTTCCCTGGCTGTCAAGTGAGTGCTGGACTGAGCTTGGGAGGCCAAACTCAGGAGGCGCTGGCCTCGAACATGTGGAAGGTAGGCCCTTGCAGTGATGGTGTCCAACTGGGCCCCTATGAATTCTAGAGATTGAGTAGGGATGAGTTGGGACTTGGGAAGGTTTACTACCAGTCCCAGATACTGCAAAAGGCTCCTTGTGTGGTCCAGGGAAATCTGGGCCTGTGACTGAGTTGGAGCTCGGATGAGCCAGTCGTCCAGATATGGGAAGACAAAGATTCCCATGCCTCTTAGAAATGCGGCTACGACTGCCATGCATTTTGTGAATACTCTTGGAGCAGAGGCTAGACCGAAGGGGAGTACTCTGTATTGGAAATGTTTTCCCTGAAACAGAAAGCGAAGATACTTTCTGTGGGATGGATGGATGAGTATATGTGTATACGCATCCTGTAGGTCTAGAGAACAAAGCCAGTCCTGACCCTGGAGGTAAGGAAGGAGAATGCCGAGAGACAGCATTTTGAATTTCTCCTTGAAGAGAAATTTGTTCAATTCTCTCAGATCTAGGATTGGTCTGAATCCCCCTGTCTTCTTTGGAATGAGAAAATAAGGGGAGTAGAAACCGGACCCTTGTTGAGGAAGAGGAACCTCTTCTATGGCCCCTTGGGCAAGAAGAGAGGAAACCTCTTGACCCAACAGGGTTAGGAGAATTGAATGGTCTCACCATATGATGGGGAGGAAGGCTGGAGAAATGAAGTTTGTAACCCTCTCGAATGATAGAGAGGGTCCATTGTTCTGTTGTGATTTGTTCCCATCTGGGAGCAAAGTGAACCAACCTTCCGGGTATGGTGAGAGGTTCTGGTTGTGTTAGAACCAGAAGTGGCAAGTTCCCTAGGAGCAAGTCAAAACCCTGAGGGGTTGGAGCCTGCTGAGCTACAGTAGCTGCTGCAGGCTTAGCTCGTGCTTGTTTGGATTGCTGACGCTTAGCAGTATAGCGAGGTTGAGAAGACTGCTGGCCAGTATTTGAAGCAACTCTGGCCTTCTTATAGTAAGGCCTTTTAAAAGACTTTTTCTTAGTAGGAATTGAAGTGGACTTTGAAAGTCTTTCCAAGGTGGCATTTTCAGCATCCATCTGGGTGGCTTTGATTTGCCACTCTTCCCCAAATAAGTTCTCACCTGTACAGGGCAGATTCCGTAAGCCATCTAGAACCCAAGGTTCCAGATCAGAGGCCTGGAGCCAAGCAAGACGTCGGGCTGCAATAGCAATGCCCGAAGCCCTACTGGCTCCCTCAAAGGAATCATATGCTGCCCTATTAGAGAACTTAGAAACCTCTAAGAGTTGTTTCACTAGGGAAAGGAATCCCTGCTTTTTATCCTCAGGGATAAAGGGGGCAAAATGCCGCACCTTTTTGGCAAGTTCCTCCAGGAACATGCCCATATAGAGACTGTAGGAATTAATCCTGGCTATAAGCATACTAGCCTGGAAAATTTTCCTACCAAAAGAGTCCAAAGTCTTACATTCCCGTCCTGGAGGGGTGGAAGAGTGCCTTTTGGTACTCCTAATCTTCTTCATTGCAGACTTCACCACAATAGAGTGGTGGGGCAATTGAGTCTTTTGGAAACCAGGAGAAGGAGGGACCCTATACATGGTGTCCAACCTACGGGAATAAGGAGACAAAGTCAAAGGATTTTCCCAGAAATCCATCAGTTGTTCTTGAAGGATTTCATGGATAGGCAGGGTAACTGCCTCCTTAGGGGCCTTTGAGTATCCCAAAATATCCAGTTTTTTGGATCTGGGTTCCTTTTCAGAGGATGTGGTAATAGAAAGGGCTGTAGCCATATCTAAAACAAAGTCCTGGAAGGACAAATCCTCTGGAGGGGACATTCTCCTTTTAGGAGAAGAGGGCTCCTCAGGTAAGTTGAGTGAAAACTCAGCAGAATCATCAGAGGAGTGAAAATCCTCAGAGGAATCGGTGCTTTCCTCTAACGCACGATACGCGTACCGATCGGTATCGATATCGGGCGTATCGGGTATGGAACCGGTATGGAGCGAAAGCCCATACGGTACCGACTTGCGTTTAGAGGTGGACGGCCTCGATACCGGCATGGCGGACGATACCGGTATCGGGCCCGGAACCGCTGAAAGCGGAACCGATGGCGTTGCAGCTTTAATGAAAGCCATGACGGCCTGCTGCATGGACTGTACAGTATCGCCCATGGACGCCATAGCTGCCTGGATGTCGGTACCGGAGTGACCCGGTACCCCAGAGCAGGCTAACAGGTGATCTGTCGAGGCCGTAGCATCGATATCAACCTGAGACCCCTGAATTGGCGTTTTTGGAAGTTGGACTTCCCGCCGGGGTTGTTTGGCTGGGGCAGGGTCCTCAAGTTCTAAGCTAAGAGCCTCTCGATACTTTGAAGGAGATTTGCTCTTTGAGGACTTGCCCACAGAAGGTTTGGTTACCTGAGATCCATCCGGAGAAGAAGACCTGGATGACTGTGATGCTGTATTCTCTGAAGCAAACAGCACATGGAATTTGTTGGCCCGGTTCTGCAGCTCACGTTTAGACATGTGGGAGCAAGATGGGCAGTCCGGTATGGAATGGTCAGGCCCCAAACATTGCAGACACCATTCATGGGTGTCTGTGACTGAAATAACAGCATTACATTTGGTACACTTCTTAAATCCAGGGGCTGGCTTCTCCATGAGGAGAAATTGAGTAGGCCGAGAGGCCTCTCTGAAGTGACCAAAAAGCTAAAAAATAAGAAAAAAGAATTATAATTTTTTAAAGAAAGAAAGAAAAGACCGGCGATACCGGTATCGGTATGGGGAAGGCAGGTACGCGGTCTAAAGAAACAAATAAAATAACAATTTCTTCAGCGGTGACAGGAACACGACCTGCTGGCTCCGCGGAAAAAGAGAAACTGAGGAGAGCTGTTCAGGAAGGCGGGAAGGCAGTGCGCATGTGCAGTGGGAGGTCCCAAAAGCTTCTATTCTAAGAAGCTGGGGAGCTTTCCCGCACGGGCTCCGTCGGTACCGACGTACCCATATGTGAGGACTTATTCCTGCTTGTTCCTGGAGATAGCAGAATTGCTTAACAAATATTTCTGTTCTGTGCTCACAGATGAAAAGCCTGGAGCAGGACCTCAGAAAACACCCAAAAATAGCAACAGAAGTTAAGGGAATCTCGAACGATTTTCTGTGTTTGAGAGGAACTAGCTAAACTAAAAGTAGACAAAGCCATGCATCCTGATGGGATACATTCCAGAATACTGGGGGATGTTCTAGTGGCTCCACTGTCCGATCTTTTCAATGCCTCTTTGGAGTCCGGAGTGGTGCAAGAGGACTGGGGCGAGGCACATGTGGTTTCTTTACACAAAAGCAGACATAAGGATGACACTGAGAACTACAGGCCGATTAGTCTAACTTCTGTGGTTAGTAAATTATTGGAAAGACTTCTAAAGGAGAGAACAGTGATGTTTCTGGAGTTCAATGGCTTGCAGAGAGTGAGGCAGCATGGATTCACCAGAGGCAGGTCTTGTCAGACAAATTTAATAGTTTTATTAGACTGGTTGACCAGGGAGTTGGACTGAAGGAGACTCCTAGATGTGGTGTATTTAGATTTCAGTAAAGCCTTTGACACTGCTCCACACAAGCGACTTATAAACAAACTGAGTGCCCTAGGGATGGACCCTAAAGTTACTGCTTGGGTTAGAAACTGGTTGAATGGGAGGCGACAAAGGGTACAGGTAAATGGAGCTCACTCTGAGGAGAAGTTTACCAGTGGTGTGCCGCAGGGATCTGCCCTGTTTAACATCTTTATTAGTGATATTGCAGAACTGTCAGGTAAGGGTTGCTTGTTTGCAGATGATACCAAAATCTGCAATAGAGTGGACACACAGGGAGTAGACAACATGAGGAGGGATCTAGCTAAACTTGAAGAATGGTCTAGAACAGGGGTCACCAACCTGCGGCCCGCGAGGGCCTTCCGTGCGGCCCGCGAGACTCTCCCCCGGTGCGGCCCGCCAAGGCAAACTCACAGACTCCTTCATGTCAGCTCTCTCCCTTCTTCTGCAGCCGCGGTTCCCTGCCTCTTAGGGAACCGCGGCTGTGCTTGTAACATCATCGCGGCTCCGTGCAGCATTGTCCCGCCTCTAAAGGAAGTGGTAAACAACTTCCTTTAGAGGCGGGACAATGCTGCACGGAGCCGCGATGATGTTACAAGCACAGCCACGGTTCCCTAAGAGGCAGGGAACCGCGGCTGCAGAAGAAGGGAGGGAGCTGGCATGAAGTATAGGTACGAGCAGTTTTCTTTTGGGGGTTTTTTTTTCGCGCGGGGGGGGGGGAGGGGTGCGGCCCGCGAGTCTGCCGGTAGTCGGCTGTGCGGCCCGCGGCCCTTTGGAGGTTGGTGACCCCTGGTCTAGAATATTGCAGCTGAAATTTAATGCTAAAAAAAATGCAGGGTCATGCATTTAGGCTGCAAAAATCCTAAGGAGCTGTACAGTGTAGGGGGTGAACTATTTCTGTCCACAAAAGAGCGGGACATGGGCGTAACTGTGTCTGACCATCTTAAAGTAGTTAAACAGGTAGAAAAGGCGACTGCGAAAGCCAGAAAGATGCTTGGGTGTATAGGGAGAGGAATGGCCTGAAGAAAAAAAGGAGTCGATAATGCCTCTGTATAAAAGTCTCTGGTGTGACTTCATTTGGAGTATTGTGTGCAATTCTGGAGACCGCACCTTCAGAAGGATATAGGCAGGCTGGCGTAGCTGTAGAGGGTGGCTACTTAAATGGTTAGTGGTCTTCATTATGAAGTATATGAGGACAGACTTAAAGATCTTAATATGTATATTTTAGAGGAAAGGCAGGATAGAGGCATAAATGCACAGGAGAATCTCTTTCAATTGAAGGCAAGCTCTGCTATGAGGGGATATAGGATGAGCGTGAGAGGGGATAGACTCAGGAGTAATATGCGGAAATATTTCTTTACGGAAAGAGGTAGATGTGTGGAATAGTCTCCCAGTGGAGGTGGTGGACACGAGGACAATATCTGAATTCAAAAAAGCATGGGACAAACACAGAGGATCTTTAAAAGTAAAAAGGGAACTACTGTAGTTGATATGGAAGGGCAGACTAGATAGGCCATGTGGTCTTTTTCTGCAGTCATGTTTCTATGCTTTTATGTTTCTTACCACTGTATCAGGTTTCCTCGCATCCAGTTCTTATCTGTCGGAATGGGAATGTCTCAAGTTATCATAACTTCATTCTGTAATTCTCTTAGGGTCAGATTTCAGTGCTTTTCAGGCACAGTAATACTGTAGTGTTTACAGTTTCCCCTGTTTCTCTGTGCGATTTCTTTTGCTTTTATTTTCTTTCCTGTGACATGGCATTCTTTTCCCTTTAAAGACCCAGACTTTGCAAAAACTTCGCTCCCTCCTAGAACCTGAAGATTTTCGCTCTGCATTTCAAGCCCTCACCATCCCATATGCATTATCATCTACCAGAGATTATCACAAACCACCCTCTTCCCCCTTCGATCTGCACTGCACACTGCAGCACATACAATCCAGGGAGCCGCTAAATATGACCACATCACTCCTATCCTAAAACAGCTTCACTGGCTGCTCCTCCCCAACAGAATAAAATATAAAGCCCTACTGATAACGCACAAAGCACTACACTCATATCCCACTACCCACCTACAAACCCTCCTTCAAAAACTCAGTACATCCAGACCAAGAAGATTCACTACATTAAATAAACTCAAAATAACCGCAAATCTAAAACAAAATACAATCAACAAACTTGCCACAGAGCATTCAAACTGTATGCACCATCCCTCTGGAACTCCCTACCAGACACAATAAGGATCATCCTTCCGCAAACACTTAAAAACACACTTATTTAATTAATTATTTATTTAGACAGTTTTGTATACCACCTTATCCTTCAATCAAAGTGGTCACAACACAATTGGGGGATACATTTAACACGAGGGGATATGAGACACATACACTAATACTTATAGGGAACATGGGCAATGGAGGGTTAAGTGGCTTGCCCAAGACCACAAGGAGCACCTGTGGGACTAGAAACCCCAGTCCTTCCGGCCCAAGGTTGCTGTCCTCTAGTGGGATTTGAACCCCCGATCTTCTGGCCTGAGTTAACTTGCCCCAACCACTAGGCCACTCCCCCCATGGCACTTATTCTCTATCCACTTTGGTCAATCCACCTAGCCAGACAACTGACAAGGCACCAATAAACAGCAATACAGCATAGTTACTCATCTGTAACAGATGATCTCCGGGAAGAGCAGGAATTTAGTCTTCACATATAGGTGATGTCTGTACTGATGGAGCCCGCACGGGAACGCTCCCTAGCGTCCAATAGGAAACCTTTGGAAGCATCCCACTACGCCTGCATAGCTGCCTTCCCCTCTCCCACTCTCCCTCCTCAGTTGAGTTTGTAGCTAAGATAAAAGGAGAGGAGAAAAAGAAAATCTACATCTCCTAGGGGAGGAGGATGAGTTGTGAAGACTAAATTCCTGCTGTTCCCGGAGATCACCTGTTACAGGTGAGTAACTATGCTATCTCCAGGAACAAGCAGGAATGTAGTCTTCACACATGGGATTCCCTAGCTGGAAGATACCAGAGAAGAGACCTCGGAACTAGCAGTGGTTCTCCTCAGGAGAGGCTACAAGAGGTCACGGAACCTCCATGGATGTCTGGTATCGAAAATTCCAGGATGGAGGGTAGGAGTTGCTCTAAGTCTGAAAGAGATGCTGAAAAACAGCTTGGCCAAATATAGCATCTTGACAGGAGCCCTTGTCTAGACAGTAGTGAGCAACAAAGGTATGGACCGAAGACCAAGTTGCTGCTTTACAGATTTCATCAATGGCCACAGAGTGCAGGTTTTCCATCAAGGTGGCCATGGTCAGAACATTATGGACAGTGACATGACCTTCAAGGGATAAGCCTGCCGCATCATAAGCAAAAGCGATGCAATCTTCTATCCATCTGGAGAGGGTACGCTTGGATACTGGCAACCCTAAATGACTAGGGTCAAAGGAGATGAACATTTGGGAAGCCTTTCGGTGCCCTTGAGTCCTCTTGAAGGTAGAATACTAAAGCACTTTTACAATCCAGAGTATGGAGTGTTGCCTCTGCCCTAGA
Source organism: Ichthyophis bannanicus (assembly GCA_033557465.1). Classification (NCBI taxonomy): domain Eukaryota; kingdom Metazoa; phylum Chordata; class Amphibia; order Gymnophiona; family Ichthyophiidae; genus Ichthyophis; species Ichthyophis bannanicus. Next base: position 935,050,614 of record CM066034.1, read on the forward strand.
TGAATGCTGTCTAGGGAAAAAGACAGGAAGGTAAACTGCCCGATTCAGATTAAAGGGCGAAACCACTTTCGGCATGAAGTGAGGATGAGTCCCAAGGACAACCAGGAAGTCTTATTCGTCACCAGAAACCAAAACTATATTCCTCCATCATCCATCCGACTACAGAACTCTGACATCACGGTGAAGGAGGTGGTGAAATATCTTGGAGTCACACTTGACCAGATTAAGTATGCAAACACACATCAAGAATACAGTCACTAAAAGTCATTATAAACTCAAACTCTTAAAGCAAACTCAGACCTCTAATCCACTTACAGGACTTCTACAGGCGCTTATTACACCTCACTTTGACTTCGCCAATGCAATTCTCCAAGGAATCTCCAAACACTCAATTAGAAGGCTATAATTAGTGCAAAATGTTGCAGCTAGAACTATTAAAAACATCAATACCATTGAACACATCACGCCAACTCTCTACGAACTACACTGGCTACCTATCCAAAGCTGCATAAAATATAAAATCCTCGTCACAACATTTAAAATTATCAACAACTTAGCACCTTCATTCCTAAATACACTTATCAATATTGAAAAACCCACCAGAACACAAAGAAGAAATAGTAATAACAAACTTACAGTCCCAAAGGACTTTAGAAAATGCAAGAAAACGACAAACAGTAAAGCATACTCACACTCTGCACCGACACTCTGGAATGAGCTACCTGCTGAATTCAGGGAGGTCAATGACATCAAAATGTCCCGTAAAGACCTAAAAACGTATCTGTTTATGCTTCACTTTAGCCCTCAATCTCTCCATCACAAAAGATAAGCAAACAACACATCCCAAAATGACAACAGTCTCTCTGAGCAGCTAATCTCCTCATCCACCTGATGGCACAGTATCCCTCATGTATATGCCTTACAACCTATTGAGAAACTTCATTACAGCTTAATGTAAATCGTTCCAACGGTTTAAGGTAATTAAGATTAGTATCCTAACCTAATGTAAATAGTTGATGCAAACGAACTAAGTATTTGTTTGTAAACTCTACTGTTTTAATGTAAATAGTTACAACAGCCATAATGTAATTGAATTGGGCTCTTGTTTGTACAATTCATTTTGACGTTCCTTGTAAACCGTATTTGAAACTTGGGAAAACACGGTAGGTAGGTAGGTAAGTAGGTAAATAAACAAACAAACCCAACCAACCATGTCATGGTGGAACCGAGTCTAAGGCAGGTCAGCCATCAAGGCCTGAAGCTCACTAATGCGTCTTGCTGAAATGAGGGCAATGAGGAAGATGATCTTCCATGTTAGAAACTTGAGCAAGGTGGTGGCTAAAGGTTTGAAGGGCAGTTTAAGACGTTGCCCCAGAAGAACATTAAGGTCCCATGCCACTGGTGGTGGTCTGATGGGAGGCTTGGTTAACAGAAGTCCTTTCATAAAGCGTGAGACAAGCGGCTGTGAGGAGATGGACTGCCCATCCAAGGTATGAGAGGCTGCAATTGCACTCAAGTGCACTCTTACCGAGTTGGTTTTGAGACCAGAGGAGGAAAGGTGGAGGAGATATTGGAGAACTGCCTTCATCCGAGCCAAGAAGGGATTAAGATCCCTTTGTGAACATCAGTGAGAATCTACACCACTTATAGGCATAGCAACATCTGGTGGATGGCTTTCTGGCAGCTAAAAGGATGCCCTTAATCTCCTGAGAAAGGCTAAAATGCTGAAAAACTATGCTTTCAGCAGTCATGCTATGAGGTGGAGAGACTGCAGATTGGGACTGAGCAGCATCTCCTCCCTATGAGAAAGAAGATCTGGATCAGCTCCAAGACCTATCGGTTGAGTCCAAGACAGACATAGGAGAGGAAACCACAGATGAAGTGGCCAGCGTGGGGCTGCGAGTATCATGAAGTTCTGTCCACCTGGAGTTTGAACAGAGTTTTGGGAATCAGGAGAATGGGGGGGGGGGGGGGGAAGACAAAGTAGGCCATGTCCCCAGTGGAGGTGAAAAGTATCCAGCTGCTGACTGATGTGAGAGTCCTGCTGCAGATGTGTGGAAGCTTGGCATTCTGCGTGGTGGCAAAGAAGTCTATCTCTGGAGTTCCCCAGGTCTGAAAGATGTAGCATACTATCTACATGGAGAGGCCTTCGTGGGGAAGAAGGATCCGACTCAATTTGTCTGCTAAGACATTTTGTTTGCCTGAAAGATATACCACTTGTAGATGGATGTGATGAGCAATGGCAAAGGCCCAAACATGTAGAGTCTCCTTGCAGAGGGACCAAGAGCCTGTCCCTCCCTGCTTGTTCACATAGAACATGGCCACTTGACTGATTGTTTGGACCAGGATTCTGTGGTAAAGCACAGTTACTTACCTGTAACAGGTGATCTCAGGGAACAGCAGGAATTAGTCTTCACATGTGAGTCTTCACATGTGGGTACGTCGGCGCCGATGGAGCCCGCACGGGAATGCTCCCCAGCATCCAATCAGAAAGCCTTTGGGAGCATCCCTCGCGCCTGCGCGGTGGCTTCCCGCCCTTCCTACTGCCTCTCCCCAGTTGAGTTTCATAGCTGAGACCAAAGGAGAGGAAGAGGAAAGGAATTAGAGAGAGATATACAACTCCTAGGGGAGGAGGGAGGGTTGTGAAGACTAATTCCTGCTGTTCCCTGAGATCAACTGTTACAGGTAAGTAACTGTGCTATCTCCAGGAACAAGCAGGAATGAGTCTTCACATGTGGGGACTCCCTAGCTGAGGGTGCCAGGGGAGATCCCATAAAATGCGTATCCCTAGACAGGACGGCATTTTCCCAACCTGGATCCCCGGCATCCCCGGAGGGATGGGGGGTAGGAGTTGAGAAGAGGAACAGCAAAAACCTAAAGACTACAGGGAAAAGAGTCTTTAGAATGCATGCCAAGTATCATTAAGCATTTAATGAACCAGTACAATATAGAGCTTACCTACTGGATTGTAGGAAGTAGGACTGCGACGGAGGTACTGTAGATGCAGTAGCGAAAATCTTCAAGGGAACATCCCAGCAGTTAGGAGGAAGTTCCAAGTCCGGAAGGGCAGGTGACCCAGGTGTCAACTGGAGCAGGAGAAGAATGGCAGGTCTTCAGTGGAGAGCTCTAACTGAGAACTCTTTAGGTTTAAGTGGAAGACTGACCGATCTGGAATGAGCACAGTCCGGAAGGGAAGAGAGGTATGGGAAAAAAAACCCCTTTTCCCCGGAAGAACAGGGGTGTACTCCGGAATGCCGAAGGAATACACAGTCTTTCCTAGCAGGTAAGAGATAGGAAGACATTGACAGTGATCCCACATAGATAGGGAGGTGTATAACAAAAATAGAAGCTGTTGACTTCACAGCAGTAATTTTGAGCATAACCGGTCCCAGTTACCGTGCCGTATGATAAAAGGCTAGCGGACTGTCAGGACCCTTTGAGAAGTAAAACCTAAGTACCGACGTCTTGGGAGATAGTCGGTAATACACAGGGTGCTAAGAACGTCTCCCAAAATGCGCCTACCCTATCTATATATATGTGTATATATATACATATAGGGAGCTACATACATAGCTATACAGATGTGGGAGTATCTGTCTATACAAGTGATATATATATATATATATGTATGTATGTATGTATGTATGTATGTATGTATGTATGTATATCTGTATATATATATCTAGGTATAGAGGGGCATGGTGAATGCCCCCCCCCCTCGGTACCAAAACATGTATGTAGAGGGCACATACATACATGAGTGTAACACTGAGAATCCAGGCCTGCCCTGAGCCGCAGAAGAACGGCCACCTGGTGAAGGTGACGTGAAAGATTCATCCAATAGGGGTGACCCACCCGAGAGTGTGGAGAATCCATTTCTGCGGTGCAGAGAACAGATCAGAGAGGATTAACAGTATAGTGGCGTGAAGAACAGAGGATAATGTCAGTCCGGTAAGCGCACGCCAGGAGCATTTTAGGCTTCTGATGCGTTCCCCGGACCTTCACGCAAAAACATGCCCTCCTGACCACAATGGGAGGCAAGAGGGTATAATTATCTATATAGCCCTGGAGTGACTATATAAGCTTCTTCTATTACATGGGGGACCCTCAGAAATAAGGTCCAATGCCCTATGGGAAGCCTCTCTGAAGATTGCAGAGAGCGGAGGGCAGGAGGAGGGTGAGACTAACCTGACAGGAGTCAGGCACGTCGCCACATCCCAGGAAGGATAGGGCTAGAAGAAGAAAGCCTGCAGTGAGTGTTGTCACTCACGATAGCTGAGGCAGCTGGCAGAAGCAGTGAACACTCACCAGAACTCCTGCACGCACAGCAACTGAACAACAAAACAAGGGATCCTCCGGTAGAACAGGGAGAACAGACAAGGGAGCGGAGACTTTCCGGCCCTGTCGGAGGAGTTGTTCAGAACATGCGTTGAAGGATAGCAGAAGTCTATACTGGACATAGAAAGGGATGGTTCGGTAGGGCACCCACAACAGGGGAACCCTGGAGAGAGGGGTGCGGAGGACGCACCCTAGGGTAAGTCAGTTGAAGGATAGAGCATCCATGAGAGGCCAGAACTATCATGGGATAGCGGTGATCTCCCTCCACCAACGAAGAAAGGGAGAATACCATAACCCCTGAACAAAGCAACCGAACCACTTGTCATACAGAAACGAAATCCCAGTGTAGAGCTGGGAGAGTAAACCTCTGGTAAGAAGAAGTGAAGTGCAGGTTGCCGCATACCGGAGCCTATGGCTGCCTGGTATGAGTGCCCGGGCGCGAGTCCGGGAACTGCTGACCGGGGTGAGATGTCCCTTGCTTGGGTATACCTGGAGGATGGGCGGGCGGATGAAACTTTCTCTTCCTCGGGAAAGAAGGTCTGGCAGGACATTTCCTACCCCTGGGGGAAAAGGAAGGCCTAGGGCGGCTTCCAGCGCTAGGAAGGTCAGCGGAGCACTGCGCAACCTGACGCAAAGCCTCGCTATTGAAAAGGTTGTCTCCAGTACACGGAGAATTACCCAGATTATGTTGTGCCCATCTGCACAAGTCTGAAGCCTGCAGCCAGGCTGTACGACGCGCACCAATGGCAATAGCAGAGGACTTGCCAACAGACTCAAAAGAGTCGAAAGAAGCACGAGAAAGGAACCAAGAGATATTCCTGCAATGATAGAGGAGCAAGGAATATTCAGAGGCCTTAGATTCGGACAAAAAGGGGGACAAAAGAGATAATTTCTCTGTGATCTCCCGAAGTGTCAGGCTCATATAAAAAATATATGAAATAATTCTAGCAGCCAACATGGACGTTTGGAAAGTTTGACGCCCAAAGGTATCAAGCGCTTTAGATGCACGACCTGGAGGACAAGAAGAATGCTTCTTCTTGTTTCCGACCTTTCTCAGTGCCGATTCCACCACAATGGAATGATGCAGAAGCTGGTGCTTCTGAAACCCCGGAGAGGGGGGCACCTGATACAGCACATGCGTGGCTGTAGACGGCGCAGGAACCTTCAGAGGTGACCGCCAAACCCCTAGGAGAAGATCCTGCAGGGAAGGATGTAAAGGAAGCATTATGGCTGCCTGTTCCGCAGGACCCTGACTTACAGAAGGATCAGGGATAGGAATGGCAAGCAAGTCTGCCATGTCAAGGAGAAAATCCTGAAAAGAAGGCACTCCCAGAGGAGCTATTCCTGGGGAGGCTGAGGTTGGAGGGGCCGCTTGGACACCAGAAGACCCAACGGGCTGGTGCTCCAAAGGGGTCCCGCTAGGTCGAGAAGGATACAGACAGTCCCGAATTAAGGCAGATAGCACTGCATCGTCGGTTCCTGGAATGGATTCCAAGCTAGTCATCGAAAGGATCGGTGACACCGATGGAACCGCAGGGATCGACATCGGCCCCGACTCCGGCCTTGGGGACGGCCATGGCCTCGGAGTGGACAGCGGAGGCGGCTGAAGCGATCCCGAAGCCACCGGGGAGCAGTGGCGATTATCCTCGGTACTGCGTCGCCGGAAGGGACAGAAATCGGTCCCGAAGCGTGTCGGAACCAAGTCTTCGAGACTGGATATCGATTCGAGGCTGGGCATCGAACCGAGCGAGGTTATCGACGACCTCCGAGGAGGCCCCGGCAGCGGTGCCGGCAATGCCGGGCCCGGAAAGCGAATCGGAATCGCATTGATCGGTGCCGCAGGCATCGAGAACCTCCGGGGAGGACACTCGGTGAAGAGGGGAACACTCGACACCGGCGGCGATGTCGGGAGATAGGCACCGCTAGACGCCGGTACCCCTCCCGAGCCTGGCTTGCCAAGGGGAAAACCCTTCCGGGGCGTACCAATCGGCCCCGAGGGTACCTAGGTTACCCGACGACAGGGCCCAGAGGGTAGAGAAACGCTCAACCCCGGCGCCGATGCTGGGGCATCGGCGCCCCCTGACGCCGGAACCAACTCCGTGGTTGGCCGGGATGTAGGGAAGCCAGCCTGGGTCGTATCGCTCGAAGGCCCCGAGGCCCCCCGAGGACGAGCCGCAGTGACGAGCGGAGCACTCGACGCCCGCGTTGATGCCGGGAGATCGGCGCCGTCCGAGGCCGGCACCAGCCCCGCGCATGGCTGGGGTACAGGAACGCCAGTCCGGGACAGGTCGATCGGCCCCGAAGGTACCGGGGCCAGGTGGCGATCCCTGGTGAAGAGTGAAGCACCCGACACCGATGCCGACGCCGGGGAGGCGGTGCTGCTCGAAGCCGGTACCACCCCCGCGCAGAACTGGGATGCAGGAAAGCCAGTCTGGGTCGAATTGATCGGCCCCGAAAGTACCGAGGACACCAGTTGACGATCCCCGGTGAAGAGCGGAGCACTCGACACCAACGCCGATGCCGAGGAATCGGCACCGCCCGAAGCGGGTACCACCTCCGCGCATGGCAGGGATTCAGGAAAGTCAGACTGGGTCGAATCGATCGGCCCCGAAGGCACCGAGGATACCAGCTGACGATCCCTGGCGAAGAGTGGAGCACTCGACGCTGGTGCCGATGCCGGGGAATCGGCACCGCTCGCAGCGGATACCGCCCCCGAGCATGGCTCGGGAATGTTCTGTGAGGAGCGAACCCCAGGAACAACCCGAAACCCCGTGGATGCTCTGGAGCCCGAAGACTCCCGGCAGGGTTTATTCGCCAAGGGGGACTTGAGGGGGAGGCCGGAGCAGTCATCATGCCGAGCATGAGACTCACCCCTCAAGACTTGGCTAGTCTTAACAGACTGTTTTTGGGTTACCTGATCCTGGAGAGAAGAGTAAACCGATGACCGCGCCTTAGAAGGAAAAACGTCATCGAGGGACACCCGAATCAGGGAAGGTCTTCTCCCGATACTGAAGCCCGGGGGAAAAAGGATCAGGGCCCAGACAAGAGAGACACCAGGCATTGGAGTCTAGGTAAAAAACTAAGTCTCCGCAGTGAGGGCACTTCTTAGGGGAAGAAGGCTCCATGCTGGAAGGCGTGGTAGGCCTCAGAAGAGACTCGAGGAAAAAATTTCCTCCGAAAGAGTAAAAGAAAAAAATAAGGCACCGGTGGTGCCGGTGTCGGTGGGAAAAAGGCCACGACCACAAGAAATAAGAAAAAAGGGGAAAATTAAGAAAAACGTTTCTGCGGTGACAGGAGGTACGTCCTGCCGGCTCCGCGGAAAAACGAAAACTGGGGAGAGGCAGTAGGAAGGGCGGGAAGCCACCGCACAGGTGCGAGGGATGCTCCCAAAGGCTTTCTGATTGGATGCTGGGTAGCATTCCCGTGCGGGCTCCGTCGGCGCCGACGTACCCACATGTGAAGACTCACATGTGAAGACTCATTCCTGCTTGTTCCTGGAGATCAAAGGTGTTCCTGAAATACTTTGAGAGCACTGAAGATGGCTCAAAGCTCCAGGAGATTTATCTGGAGTCGTGACTCCTGTGGTGACCAAAGGTCCTGAGTGAAGAGATGTCCTAGATGGGCTTCCCAGTTTGGATGTATCTGTTGTTAGGGTACATTGATGTGGAGGCATCTGAAAAGGTGATCCTACGAGGAGACTTATCCCTGAGACAGCCTGAGGCTTGAGTCCACTGGGAAGCCAGAGTCCATTGGGCTGTGCACATGTTGAGATGGGCATATGGGACTACATGCACCATTGATGCCATATGACCCAGAGGTTGCAGCATTTCCCGGACAGTAACAGTCCCTGAGACATGCTTGAGATGCCAACTGATTGAGTCAAGTGTAGTGGAGTTGGGGCAGATATGCTTTCGACTGCTGAGTGTTTAAGAGAGCCCCTAAGAACTAGAGTTTGAGTGGGAACTAGTTGGGACTTTGGAAGATTTACAATAAATCCCAAGTGGTGTAATACCTGCATGGTGCGAGAGAGAAACAGGCTGGCTTCTTGAGAGGTGCTTGCTCTTATAAGCCAGTCATCTAAGTAAGGGAAGACAAATATCCCTAGAGTTCTCAAGAATGTGGCTACAAATGCCATGCACTTTGTGAACTCTTGGGGCAGAGGCTAGTCCAAATGAAAGGACCTTGTATTGATAGTGTCTTCCTTGAAACATGAAGCGTAGGAATTTTCTGTGTTCTGGATGAATAAGGATATGAGTGTACGCTTCCATTAAGTCTAGAGAACAGAGCCAATCCTGACTCTGGAGATAGAGGAAAAGGGTCCCTAGAGAGACCATCTTGAACTTCTCGCATACGAGAAACCTATTTAGGTTTCTGAGGTCCAGGATGCGCCTGTATCCTCCTGTTTCTTTGGGATGAGAAAGTATGGAGAATAGAAGCCCATTCCCTGCTGGGCTGTTGGCACCTCTTCTATTGCATCCTGTAGTAGAAGGGAGGTGACCTCTTGTAGTAGCAGAGCAGAGAGAGGGGGGCTGAGAACGATACTCTCTTACTGAGGTAGAGGGGGGGCAGACTTTGCAGATGAAGCTTGTACCCCTCTCATTATCTTTAATGTCTATTGTTCTGAGATGAGATGCCACCTGTGGGCTTAATGGCACAGTCTGCCGGCAATAGAAGAGCCACCAAAATGGTAAAGGGGATGGAAGGATACTCCTATGAAGAAAGGCTAAAAAGGTTAGGGCTCTTTAACCTGGAAAAGAGACGGCTGAGGGGAGATATGATAGAAGTCTATAAATTAATGAACGGAGTGGAACGGGTAAACCTAGATCGATTGTTTACCTTATCAGAATATAGAAAGACTAGGGGACATGCAATGAAGCTACAGGGTAAACTATTTAAGACTAATAAAAGAAAATATTTTTTCACTCAACGTGTAATCAAACTCTGGAATTTGTTACCGAAGGATGTAGTAAAGGCTGTTAGTGTAGCTGGGTTTAAAAAAGGGTTGGACAAGTTCCTGGAGGAAAGGTCTATAAACCATTATTAAAAAGGGACCCAGGATTTCAATGCTTGACCCAGTACAAGCATTGCGGAACCTGTGTCTTTTGGGGAAACTGCTAGGTACGTATGACCTAGATTGGCCACTGTTGGAAACAGGATACTGGGCTTGATGGACCTTGGTCTGACCCAGTATGGCATATCTTGTGTTCTTATGTTCTAATATGAAGAGGATGGGGGTTCTCCAGAGGCCGAGCAGCTATGTTCTCTGGAAAGGAGTCAAAAACCAGGAGCAGCTCGAGTCTGCTAAGCTGGCTGCGTCTTAGCAGTCTGTGACTTCCTTTGCTGTTTTGGAGGCTGCTGTCCCTCATAAATGACCTGGAAAATGGAACAATGAGTGAGGTTATCAAATTTGCAGATGACACAAAACTATTTAAAGTTGTTAAAATCCATGAGGATTGTGGAAAATTGCAAGAGGATCTTGATAAATTCGAAGACTGGGCATCCAAATGGCAGATGAAATTTAATGTGGACAAGTGCAAAGTTATGCACCTAGGGAAGAACAACCCAAACTATGGTTACACGATGCAAGGTTCCACATTAGGAACCACCACCCAGGAAAGAGATTTAGGCGTCATTGTGGATAACATGTTAAAACCCTCCGCCCAGTGTGCAGTGGCAGCCAAGAGAGCAAATAGAATGCTATGTATCATAAGGAAAGGAATGGAAAATAAAACAAAAGATATTATAATGCCTCTGTATCGTTCCATGGTGCGACCGCACCTTGAATATTGCGTGCAGTTCTGGTCGCCGTATCTTAAAAAGGATATAGCGTTATTAGAAAAGGTTCAAAAAAGAGCCACCAAAATGGTAAAGGGGATGGAAGGATACCCCTACGAAAAAAGGCTAAAAAGGTTAGGGCTCTTTAACCTGGAAAAGAGACGGCTGAGGGGAGATATGATGGAAGTCTATAAATTAATGAACAGAGTGGAACGGGTAAACGTAGATCGACTGTTTACGTTGTCAGACTATAGAAAGACTAGGGGACATGCAATGAAGCTACAGGTTAAACTATTAAGACAAATAAGAGAAAATATTTTTCCCTCAACGTGTAATCAAACTCTGGAATTTGTTACCAGAGGATATAGTAAAGGCTGTTAGTGTTGCTGGGTTTAAAAAAGGTTTGGACAAGTTCCTGGAGGAAAGGTCCATAAACCATTATTAAAAAGGGACCCAAGATATCAATGCTTGACCCAATATAAACATTGTGGAACCTGTGTCTTTTGGGGCAACTGCTAGGTTCACTGCATGAAAACACGTTCACTCCTCTTGATTGTTTTGCTGTGATACCGCCTTGATTGTAGGATAAGGCGGTATAGAAATACTGTTAAATAAATAAATAGGTATGTATGACCTAGATTGGCCATTGTTGGAAACAGGATACTGGGTTTGATGGACCTTGGTCTGACCCAGTATGGCATATCTTATGTTCTTTTGAGAAGCATGATGCTGATACTGAGAAGCAGGGGTGTAAGGATAATAATACTTTTTACTAAAGGCTTTCTTTGCTGTTGCCTTCTTTTTAGTTGGGTTGGCAGTGACTCTAGAAAGTCTATTCAAGGTAGTATTCTCATATTCTAACTGAGACGCCTTGTCTTGCCAAAAAGGTTTTCACCCGTGCAAGGATTATTACCCAATTTGTCTTGAACCAGATGCTTGCAGCCATGCAATTCTGCATGCAGCGATGCAGATAGATGTAGGTCTACTGGTGCACTCAAAACAATCAAAAGTTGCCCTATTGACAAACTTTGAGACGTTCTGAGCATGCTTGACTAGGGTAAGGTAGTCTGCTCTCTTGTCATCAGGGAGAAGAGGAGCCATTGATTCTACATCCCTAGTTACCTCTTTGAGAAACATACCCATGTTGAGTATGTAGGAACTAATTCTGGCTGATAGCATGGAAGCCTGAAAACGTCGTCTGCCAAAAGCATTGAGGGTTCTCGATTCCCTACATGGAAGGTTAGAGGAATTGTCTTGGCGCTTTTGATTTGACGCATTGCCGATTCTACTACCATTGAATGGTGCAACAATTGTGCCTTTTGAAAAACGGGACATTCCAGTACCCGGTATGTGGTATCGAGCCATTGAGTATGCGGACAAATAGTAAGGGGTATCTCCCACATAAGGAGCATGAGGTTGTGGAGAATGCGGTGAATGGGAAAGTGTAGCCACTTCCTTAGGAGCTGTTAGGTATTGGAGAATTTCCAATTCTTCAGCTCTAGGCTCTCTTTCTCAGACGTTATTGTTACGGAAAGGCCCCTGGCAACATCACATATAAAGTCTCGAATGACATGTCCTCTGGCGGGGACAGGTCCTCCGGTAAACTTTGTAGGCCTAGAGTATCGGCCGAATCATCACACGATGAATCAGATTCCAAAGACTCGAAGTATCAACAGGTGGTACACGTGTTCGCGATCCGCCAGAACTCTGTACGGATCGAAGTCGGAACTGGTACCTGGAATCTGTTTAGCTTGAACCTCAGTACCAGAGATGGACTCGAGGGCAGGCATGGGCAGCAGCATAGCCAGCAGCATGTAACCTGATGTGGTTTACATCGGTACTGAAGACTCTGCCGGCATTTGTGGAACCGACTGTAAGCATTTTACTGGAACAGAGGCTGTCAGTAAGATCGCTAAGCTCTGCTCGATGGCCAAGATGCGCTGATCCATGGAGTTTGCTGATGCTTGGGTATTGGTACCAGAATTGCAGGTCATAATTCCTGAGAACAGCAACAGGAGCTCTCCAGAGGTGGAGGCCTTGGAACCATCCTGGGACCCCCTCAATGGCTTTGGAGAAAAGGTCCTCCTGCCAGGGTTGTTTGACCGATGTATCCCCCCCCCCCCTCCAAGGCAACGCTCAAGGCATCTCAATGCTTAGGAGATCTACCCTGGTGGGGTGGCCAGTCTTTGATGAAGCTTTATATGTTTCGATACCAGAGATCCATGGGAGGAAGACGATGCCCTCGATGCTAGAGAGACAGCATTGGAGGCAAAGAGGGTGCCTAACTTTGCAGCCCGATTCTGTAGGACTCTCTTCGTCATCTTCCTGCAAAGGGGACCTTCTGTTGACTGGTGGTCAGAACCCTAGGCATTTTAGACACCAGTCATGGGTGTTGGTGGCAGAGATGGTACTGCCACACTTAGAACATTTCTTAAAACCACTAGTTGTTTTTTCCATTTTGATGGTGATAAAATGGAAAGCCTGGGCCTAAAATGGCGTTGATGCGCCTGAAGAAAGTAAAACTTTCTCCCTTTTTTTTTTTAAGAGAAGAAAGAATAAAAGAACCAACAGAGTCAGTACCAGCATTGACGGGAAGTCAGATGCGACCACAAAAAATATGAAAAACAGGAATTTTCTGCAGTGATAGACTTTGCTTCCTGCCGGCTCTGCGGAAAACGAAGAACTGAAGAGGGAGAGTGGGAAAGGCGGGAAGACAACTATGTAGGCGCAGTGGGATGCTCCGAAAAGCTCAGTCGGTACTGACATCATCCATATGTGAAGATTACATTCCTACTTGTTCCTGGACATAAATAGCTGTCCCATTGTATATAGTTCACTGCCTTTCTGACATTGCTACTTAGATGTATTTATTTAACTGGGTTCCTTTACCGTTTTATCCTAAAATCAAAGCTGTTTACAGCGTAACTTATATGTTTACAAAGAACAATTAACAAATGGGGGGGCATGCAGGGGATGTCTTAAGCTAGCTTATATACAAGAACTATGTACAGCTGTAAAAAAAAAAGGGGGGGGGGGAATATGATATGTAGTCAGTATGGATGGAGAAATGTCCATAAGGTGATGTCACAAACATACCTAAAATGCATGTTTAAAAGAGGTTTTATAAAATTACCCCAGGGGTTACATATATAAAAGTACACGTCGTGAACAAGCAAGCGTATACTTTTACACGACCCATGTGTAGGTGTATTCCGGAGCAGAGTATGGGTGGAGCATGAGCAGAATCATGAATCCAGTTTAGCGCTGCATTTTTCTGTTGCTTTTCCCAGGGCTAGGCTTGTTCTCCAATGCAGAAAGCAAGCTAGCACCAGCAAAACGCCAAACACCACGCTAAATTGCAGTGCACTTGGCATGCAAATCACATGGGCAATTGTGCCCGATGTAAAAGATCGCACCGAAACTTAGCACAGTTTTTTTACAGTTTTCTACCACTGGATCTTCAAGCCAGATTCAGGCAGGCATAAATATCCAGCTAGGGACAAAAGTATCAACTGAGGTGAAGTTTGATACTTCATCTCAGATGATTCAGGCATCGGAGAAAACCCTCAATGCCACCGGCACACTGTCAGGTGGCTGGCGCACCCCCTAGGATCCCAACAGAAACCAAATCTCCAGCGGCCCACCTGCCCCAATTCCCTTTCTCACCCAAACAAAAAAAAAAACCAGTGGCCCCGATCCCCCCCACCCACCCAAAAAACAAACAAACAAACAAACAATCACTAGTGGCCCACCTACCCAAACAAAAAGAATCTCTGGATGTCTCATCGCCGCTTGAAATTGAACATGGCCAAGGCAGAGCTTCTTATTTTTTCTCCCTAAAACCTCCTCTCCTCTTCTTCCTTTCTCAGTCTCTGTGGATAACTCTCTATTCCTTCTTATTTCCTCAGCTGGCAACCTTGAGGTTGTCTTCGATTCCTCTCTCTTTCTCCACATACATCCACCTGATAGCTAAGACTTGCCGTTTTTTTCTCTATAACATAATCCGCTCATTCCTTTCTGAACACACTACTAGGACACTTATCCACTCATTAATCATCTCCCGTCTTGACCACTGTAACCTACTCCTTGCTGGTCTCCCTTTGAATCATCTCTCTCCCCTTCAATCTGTTCAATACTCTGCTGTGCGGCTAATCTTCTGCCAGCCTCGTCATGCCCATATTATCTCTCTTCTTAAGTCACTTCATTGGCTCCCTATTCAGTTCTAGTTCAAATTTCTCCTGCTGACCTATAAATGCATTAACTCTGCACCACCTCACTACCTTTCTTCTCTTATATCTCCTTACATCCCCCCCTTGGGAACTACGCTCTTCTGGAAACTTGTTTCTATCTGTGCCCTTCTCTTCTATTGCTAACTCCAGATTTCACTCCTTTCACCTTGCTGCACCTTATGCCTGGAACAAACTACCTGTGTCTGTATGCCAGGCACCTTCTCTGACCCTTTTCAAATCCAGACTGAAAATTCACCTCTACGCTCCTGCTTTTGGATCTTGACTCAACTGATCTCCTTGTTTCTTTATCTTTCCCCCTTGTTTTATCCCTGTCTACACCTTCTGTGTTGTCTGTCTTGACTAGATTGTAAGCTCTGATGAGCAGGGAATGAGGGAACGTCTCTTACATATCTGTGCAGCGCTGCATATGACTTGTAGCGCTATACAAATGCTCAGTAGTAGTAGTTCATTATGTGCTTTTAATTGGTCATTAAATATTATGTAATCAATTGTTACTTATTCAAGCAACCCTGTTTGTTAACTAAATTCTCTATTTCTTCATGTACTTGTTGTTTTGTTCAATGTAAACTGCTTTGACCAGCGGCATAGAAGCACAACTATATAAAATAAATTGGATTTTTACATTGTCAACTGCTTTTGAGTATGTAATGTGGTATATCCAATTTTATCATAAAACCAACAAATGAAAGTATGATTGCCTGAAAGTATGATTTAAAATAACCAAAGCTTCAAAGAAAATCATAACTTTGATTAAATCCATATGGTTAGAAATTTGAAGACACTGTTGAGCTTGTACCTTAATTCTGCAAATGTCAAACTTGGCTATGAATAACCCATGAAATTTGCTGTAAATATTAGGAACAAAGTTGTAGCTTTGGTAGTAATTCAGGAGAATTTCCTGTAGTATTTAATAATCGTTTCTTTATCATCCTGTTAGACCAGTCCAGAATTGTGGGATATGGCACCCTGCCAACAGATGGCGATAGAACTACTTTTCCAGAGATATGGATACAGACCAGTCCAGAATTGTGGGATATGCCACCCTGCCAACAGATGGCGATAGAACTATTTTTCCCAGAGATATAGATACTGTAGGAGTACTGCAGCCCTGGATCTGGTCAATATTTTGTGTCTCTGATAATAGCATGTATTAGACTGGGTGGACAAAGCCTGCCTGGTCAGTGTGAATCAAGTGGTTCAACAGATGATCTAATCTACTAGCGAAAGTTTTGGCCAGGATTTTTACATCTGTAGTAAGTTTAGAGCTTGGCCTATAGGGCTGGCACTCTCGTCCTTCGCTTCTTTTGGAGTCATGATTACCTGTGCCTCAAACCTAGATGGAGGCAGCGTTTCTCCCTAGAGAACTGAACTGAAAAACTCCAAATACAGAACTGCCAAACTAAACATTTAACAAATTTTAGGGGTAAACATGTCTAGGCTGGGAACTTTCCCCAACCTTAGGGGGAGAGAATAATATGCAATTTTTTCTCTAGTGGTTTCACTATCTAAAATCCTGGATTAATCTTGTGATATGGAAGACCAAGATCCTGTAAATATTGCTCAGTAGCAGAATGCTCAGTCCTAGAGTCTTTAGCATATAATTCTTCAAGGAAGGTTGAAAATCGCTCTCGTATTTCTGAAACTTTGGTAAGCATAGCTTTGTTCTTAGCTTTAATCCTTCTTCTATTTCTTTCAAACTGGAATTTCCTTAAACAAAATGCTAATATTTTACCAACTTTATTACTCCATTCATCATAAAACTGTTTAATACTAAGAAAGCTTAAATTTTAAGTCCTCCCTCAATAAATAATCTAGGTTTTGTTGGGTCTCACAGCTTTTTAAGGAACTTGAGAGAGCTGGTTTGTTTGTGGAGCTTCTCATACTTGCTAACAATGCTTCCTCTACCACTCAATTTGCTCTAATCTGACTCACTTAAAACATAAGATCATGCCAATAAAGAAGCCCAAAGAAACCACCTTAAAAGCATCCCACACCATAGCAAGCGACACTGCAGCATTCAAATACATATACAAATATTCCTGCATCATGGAAAAGAGCTCCCTCACAAACTGCTCCTTTTTTAGATCATCATTATTCAAAACACATCAGCACATCTCATCCTGAAAAGGATTCAAGATATAAAGTAGTTACTCACCTGTAACAGGTGTTCTCCAGGAGCAGCAGGAATCAGTCCTCACATATGGGTGACATCGATGTCGATGGAGCACTTGCGGAGCATTTCCCCAGCTTTCCATGAAAGCCTTTGGGAATACTGCACGCATGCGCGGTCCCCTTCCCGCCTAAAGGTGCCATCTTGCTCAGCCTGATGACATAGCTAAAAGACAGCACAAAAAATGGAAAAAATGAACTATGTACAACTGCAACTCCCAGGGGAGGAGGGAGGGTTGTGAGGACTGATTCCTGCTGCTCCTGGAGAACACCTCTTACAGGTGAGTAACTACTTTTTCTCCAGGACCAAGCAGGAAGTCAGTCCTCACATATGGGTGACTCCCTAGCTCTGGGCTACCAGGAACCCATGCTGAACAAGAGAACTCCCTCTAGTCCCAACATCAAAGAAAGGCTTTTCACTGAAAGAACCTCCACCGGTAGCCCAACGGAGGGCTGGAGGGCAGGAGTTGCCTAAACCTCAAAGAGATTCCGGAGTACTGCCTGGCAAAAGCAATGTCCCTACGGGACTCCCTCTCCAGGCAGTAATGGGCCACAAAGGTCTGGCTTAAGGACCAAGTTGCAGCCCTGCAGATGTCTGCCAACGGTACTGAAGCAGCCACAGCCCTGACACGGTGGGCTGTGACCCGACCCTGCAAGGGAAGGTCAGCCACCCTGTAAGCCCAGGTGATACAGTCAGCCACCCAGATGGACAAGGTATGCTTGGACACAGCTAACCCCAAATTATTAGGGTCAAAAGATATGAAGAGCTGAGTAACCCTTCTATGCCCTTGCGTACGGTCAAGATAGAAGGATAAGGCCCTTCTACAGTCCAGGGTATGCAGGACCGCTTCAGCCTGGCTTGCATGAGGCCTAGGGAATAATGTTGGAAGAACCACCGCCTGGTTGAGGTGGAAAGAGGAGACAACCTTTGGGAGGAACTTTGGAGGAGTCCTAAGGACTACCCTGTGTTCCTATAGAAGCGCGTGTAAGGCCTGTCACAGACCAGGGCCTGAAGCTCACTCACTCGTCTGGCCGAGGTTAGGGCTACCAGGAAGAGTGTCTTCCAGGAAAGGAAGCGGAGAGGACAAGTAGCCATCGGCTCAAAAGGTGGGCGAGTCAGTTGTTGCAAGACCACATTCAACTCCCACTCAGGGGCTGGAGGACGGACAGGAGGCTTGAGCAAGAGCAAACCTCTGAGGAACTGGGACACGAAGGGGTGAACCGACAAAGAGTGTCCTTC
Organism: Ichthyophis bannanicus; assembly: GCA_033557465.1. Classification (NCBI taxonomy): domain Eukaryota; kingdom Metazoa; phylum Chordata; class Amphibia; order Gymnophiona; family Ichthyophiidae; genus Ichthyophis; species Ichthyophis bannanicus. The sequence continues at coordinate 935,068,386 of CM066034.1, forward strand.
CACCAGTGAGTGGTGAGCTGCCAGAGCTGAGAGGTGGACCCAAACAGAATTGGACTTGAGTCCCTGATTGGATAAGTGCAGCAGGTACTGAAGCACCACTGGTACAGAACAGGAGAAAGGATCTTCTGTACGCAGCTGACACCACACAGAAAACATTTTCCATTTCAGGGCATTGGCTTTCCTGGTGGACTGCTTCCTAGAGGCCAAGACGACCTCTTCGACTTCCTGAGGTAGGCCCCAGGGAGCCAAAACTACCCTTGCAGCCTCCAGGCCATCAAATTGAGAGATTTGAGAATGGGATGCAGAAGAGAACCTTGATCCTGAGAGAGAAGGTCGGGCTGCAACCCCAGAGGCAGTGGGGTGTCCACTGCCAGTTGAAGCAGAAGTGGGAACCAAGGCTGCCTCGGCCACCTGGGAGCTACCAGAAGAACCGAGACCTTGTCCCGCAGAATCTTGAACAGGGTTCGGGCCACCAGAGGCGTGGGAGGAAACGCATATAGGAGGCCCTGAGACCAGGAAATCAGAAAAGCATCTGCTGCTAGCCGCAGAGGATATGGTTGCCTGGAGCAGAACCTGGGCAGCTGTCTGTTCAGGGGACTGGCAAATAGATCTATGGATGGAAGTCCCCATTTCAGGAACATCTTCTGAACCACTAATGGATGGAGCTGCCATTCGTGGGGCTGCAGAATCCTGCTCAACCTGTCTGCCAGGTAGTTTTCCTGGCCGGGGAGATAAACAGCCTTGAGAAATATGTTGCGCCTGAGCGCAAACAAGCAAAGGTCCTGTGCCTCCTGACAAAGGAGCCTGGACCCAGTGCCGCCCTGCTTGTTCACATAAAACATGGCTACTTGGTTGTCTGTTTGTACTAAGACAGACTGGTGGGGCAGGGTTTGAGAGAAAAAGTCTTGCGGGCTAAGCGAATAGCCCGTAGTTCCAGTAGGTTGATCTGTTGCATGGCCTCCCAGGGAGACCACAGACCCTGGGTGCACGTGCCCAGATAATGTGCCCCCCAGCCCTGCAGGGAGGCATCGGTGGTTAACACCACTGTGAACCCAGGTATCTGAAAAGGCACCCCTTGCAGTAAGTTGGGGGGGGGGGGCGGGGGTGCAGCCACCAGCGTAGGGAGTTCAGGAATGGTATGGACACCCTTACTCTGGCTCTGAGGCTCCCTGTAGCCTGTGTCCACTGAGTTCTGAGGCACCACTGTGCAGGTCTCATATGGAGCCGGGCATTGGGAGTCACATGTACTGTCGAAGCCATGTGGCCCAGAAGCCTCAGCCAGAGTCTGGCGGAAACCAAAACTGGTTTGCCAAGTCTATCAATCTTTGGGCTCTGTCCTCTGGCAAGAAAGCCTTTGCCCCTATGAACTCCAAGTTTTGGGAGGGGAGCAAAGTGGACTTTGCGAAGTTTATGACAAACCACAGGTGTTGAAGGAGAGAAATAGTTCAGAGGGTGGCTTGCCTGGCCTCCTGGCACGTCTGACCCCTGATGAGCCAGTCGTCCAGATAGGGGAAGACAAAGATACCCTGATTCCTCAAGTAGGCTGCCACCACTGCCAGGCATTTGGTAAAGACCCTGGGGGCGGAGGTGAGGCCGAAAGGCAGCACTCTGTACTGATAATGGTTTCCTCCCACAATGAACCTGAAGTACTTTCTGTGGTCTGGATGAATGAGGATGTGAGTGTACGTATCCTTTAGATCTAAGGAGCATAGCCAATCTCCCTGCTGGAGGTAGGGCAGAAGTGTTCCAAGAGTAAGCATCTTGAACTTTTCTTTCTCTAGGAACCTGTTGAGATTTCTGAGGTCAAGAATAGGCCTGAGGCCTCCGGTTTTCTTTGGTACGAGGAAGTACCTGGAGTAGAAACCGTGACCTTGTAGGTGGGGAGGCACAGGCTCCACCGCCTTGTCTCGCAACAGACCCTGAAGCTCTTGAAGGAGGAGGTCTGTGTGGAGAGGAGGCCTTGGAGGCTCTCCTGGGAAGTAAGGAGGAGACAACTGATGGAAATGAAGCATGTAGCCCTTGTGGGCTATGCTTAAGACCCAAATGTCTCCTGTAATGGGTGGCCACCTGTGGGCAAACAGGGTTAGTCGACCTCCTGTGCAGGGATGGGACAGCAGAGACGGAGAGGCTATGCCTTGGGAGTCAAAAACCCCCACCCTGCTGAGTGGGAGCAGGAGCCGGAGGCTTGGGGGCCTTCTGCCTACGGGGCCCATGTCCCTGCCCCTTGGCCTGCTGACCCTGGGGGGGAGCTGGGGAGGCCTGGTAAGGTGGGAACTGTTTGTAGGCAGTCACCTTCCTCGGGTAAAAGGACTTCTTACCCGAGCCCTTCTTTTTATGAGAAGGGGCAGAAGTCTTTCTAGATAGCCTTGTCCTTGTGAGGTGCTCGGTCTCGAGCTGTGCAGCCTTCTCGGCCATGGGTTTGCCAAAAAGGTTCTCACCTCGGCAAGGGACATCGACCAACTTGTCTTGTACCCATGGCTCGAGATCTGAAAACTGCAGCCATGCCTGGCGTCGAGCCACGATGCCAGCTGCTGCAACACGGGCTGAGGCCTCGAAGCCATCGTAGGCCGCTCGGGACATGAACTTAGAGCATTCCCAGATCCCTGAAGACAAGGACTTGAACCTCTGCAAAGGTTCCCTGGAGAGACCAGCAGAGAACCCGGCAAGTTCCTTTGCCAGGTCCCGCAAGTACATGCCCATGTACAGCTGGTAGGACTGGACACGGCAAGCAAGCATCGAGCCCTGAAAGCACTTTCTACCAAACGCATCCAGATTCCGGGCCTCCCTGCCGGGGGACACCGCAGAGTACATCTTCTGGCTTTTCAGATGATGCATGGCCGATTCCACCACCATGGAATGGTGTAGTAGCTGTGCTTTTTGAAAGCCAGGGCTCTTACGAGTCGATAAATGGAATCGACCCGCTTGCTCAGAACTGGCGCCGAGGCCGGTGCCTCCCACATCCGGAAGAGGAGCCGTTCCAGCATCGGAGGAACCGGCACAGTAAAGGCCTCCTTCGGGGAGTGTGTGCTTTTCTTCTGCTTTGCTTCCTGATTGGAGCGGATTGCTGCTCTCCCGTGGCGTCCTGAGGTCACGTGAGCACTGTGGGCTTTAAGAACATAGCCCCCACCGCGGGACGTGCACCGCGGGCACGTGCTCCGAAGGGGCAGGCCCTGCCCCTTTGGCGCCCCTTCGGAGCACTTCGGAGCAGATCGGAGCACATAGAAGTTTGTCTTGGTTTATTCTTTGTATCTGTGCTGTATGGGGAAGCGTAAGAAGAAAGCTGTTTCTTTACCAATGTCGTCTAGTAAGGCTGTCAAGGTTGTAGGACCCATGGATAACCATGTTATATCCCTGGTGTCCTCCCTTACTGCTCAGTCTCTTTCGGAGTCCTCCATGTCAGCAAGTTTGTGCTCCGAGGATCTCTCTCCACAACCGCGTAGGGTTATGACTCCACCCAGCATAGAGCCGTTACCGTTGGTGGCAGGCTCTCCCCGTAGAGTCGGAGAGGACGCCACACCTGATTGTGCTCTGCTTCCAGACGCCTTCTTAAAGGTAAACTCTGCTACTATTGCCTTGCCTTCTCCCTTTGACTTTTCTTCTGTTGCTGAGGCTCCTAAACCGCCGACAGACGTCTCCCTACAGGATATATGGCAAGTTGTCTCCCGGACTGAGTTATCTTTAAATTCTTCTTTAGTGCAGCTCTCCAAATTTACTTATGATACTGTGACTGCATTATCTAATTGTCAAGCTCGGTTGACTGACTTGGAACACTCTAAAGTTAAGATGGAGGATTCAATTTCCTCAATACAGGGTGTTTTGGCATCTGCAGTCCAGGATTCTTTGATACTGCATCGTCATGATGAAATGTTAGAAAATGCTTTGCGTGTAAAGAATCTTCGCTTGTTGAATTTCCCCCGGACACATTACCTTTCACCCAGTATATTGTTCTTTAAATATATAAAGGAAGTGTTGAGATTGTCTGATCCCGACATAGTTTTATCAAAAAACTATTACTTGCCGGTCAGAGTCAGAGAATCGCCCGCTTCGGATTTGGTGTCTGGGGGAGGTGATCGTGACCATGGTGAAATGGATCGTTTAAATGTACCCAGTTTAGATCTGTCTGAATTTTTAGAAACCTCCACTGAGGAAATTCCCTCTCGAGCTACTTTACTTGTAACTTTTTCATTAGAGAGGGATAAAGAATTAGTGTTACGTTCTTACTTTAAATATCGTCATGAAAAGTTTTTTGGTCAACCGATTCAGATATTTCCTGACGTTTGCCGTACCACGCAACTGAAACGGAAAGCTTTTCTTGTGCTTAGACCTCGTGTCTTGGCCTTAGGAGCCACCTTTGTATTAAAATATCCATGCAAATGTGTTGTCATGTATCAAAGCAAATCTTATATTTTCTATGATTCATTGCAACTGGAAACTTTTTTGAAAGGCTTGGTTAAAGCGTAATTTTGTTATTTGGGGCTCTTGCTAAGTATAAAGGAGTCTGTTTTGTTTCTCGCTCCATTTCAGGATATTTCTTCTTTTCTTCTATTTGGTTTTTGTTTCACACTCCATATTGTGGGCTGGGAGTTATTAATTTTGTACAACATTATTCTGAAATGTATATTGTTCCATTGCTTTGTATTACCTTTATTTTACCTTAATAAAGAGGTTTTAAAAGTTTAAAAAAAAAAAAAGGCCTCCTTCGGAGGAGAGTCATACTGGAGGGTCTTGAGCTCTTCGGCTCCTCCTCGGGGTCCGTGGGGATCGCCAACTCTGTGGCCATATCCCGAACAAACTCCGAGAACCGGGTATCCTCCGGGGGGGGATCTACTCTGGAGCTCGGACTGCGGTGAGTCCGACGGGACGCACCGAGTCCTGAAGGTATCAGGGGACTCCTCGTCCTCCGTCTCCCAGGCGGACTCGTCCGAAGAGGAGTTGGGCTCCGACCACGTGGGTCCCAGCAGCACCTGCCCCGATGCCGAAGGCACTGGCGTCGACGCCCTCGGTCCCAACCGGGAGGTCGAGGGTGACCGTGACTGAGGACGACCTCGAGCCTTCATGGTCTCGAGTATTGGCTCTGTCTCCGGGGTCGACTTCGACATCGATGTCCCGGTGGTCGGGGCAGATGCGCCAGCAAGGCTGGCCATCAGCACCCACTGCTGATCCATGAAGGCAGACAGTCTGCACTCCAAGGCTGTCAGCCTGAGTCCAAGCTCAGGAGACTCAGCAGCCACCGACTCGGGCCCTGGTGGCGCCGGGCCCGACGTCGGCTCCCTGGGAGGAGAGTCCTCGAGGACAACAGGACTTACGTGTCCAGCAGACTCCGGCTCCACACGAGGCATTTTGGACGGCTTCTCCTGTTCCAAGGGCCCGGGACGGCGGTCGGGGGTCTGAGACCTAACCCTCGAGGAGCCAGTGACCTCCTCTGACGCCGCCCTCGCGAGCCGCTTCTTCCTCTTTCGCTCCCGATTGGGGGGACCCCCTGTCCGAGGAACCCCGACGATGCTCGGGGTCAGACTCCAGAGACATCGAGGCCTCAGACGAGGTCCGGGCCCGGCCGGAGGCCGAATCAGAAAAAAGCCTTTCCTTTTGATGCTGTCAACTTCGCAGTGCCTTAGTGGACATTTTGCCACACGGCCCACAGATCTTAGGATCATGAACGGGACCAAGGCACCGAAGGCAGCAGTCGTGTGTGTCGGTGAGAGACATCAGTTTCTTGCACCGATCACACTTTTTGAAACTACTGGAAGCCATCGGGGAAAAAAGAGCCCCCGCGAGGTCAAAGGACCGGCCTTCCAGGGAAAAAGAAAAAAGGGCGCAAACGCCAACCACTAAGGGCAAAAACCAAAAAAGTGAGGATGGGCTCGATACCGGTGTACTGAACCCAGCAGGAAGGGGAAACGGCGTCGAACCAGACAAGAACCGCAATGAAATCGCAAGAAAATCTAACTTTTCTCCGGGTGACTAGGACGGACGTCCGTCGGGCTCCCCGGAAAAAGAAAGACTGAGCAAGATGGCACCTTTAGGCGGGAAGAGGACCGCGCATGTGTGCAGTATTCCCAAAGGCTTTCATAGAAAGCTGGGGAAATGCTCCGGCAAGGGCTCCATCGACGTCGATGTCACCCATATGTGAGGACTGACTTCCTGCTTGGTCCTGGAGAATCCAGGCACTGCTTAAATCACAAGCTACGATCCAAAACATACATGAAAAAAATGGGGGACCATCAAATAATGGAACATGGGCTATACCAGGCATGTCCAACAGGTAGATTGCGGAGGGGTCAGAGGTAGATCGCTAGCCTCACTTGGCTCCATCTCTCCAGCAGCTCGCCCCGTTGCTAGGAGAGAGCTCGAGCCGGCAGGTCGTCTGCCGAAGGTTTGCCACCGCTACTGATCCTTTGCCTGTCTTTTTTCCCTGCCTGCAGGAATATTGCCTGCGGGTGTATTGGGGGCACTTGTTTTCGTGCCAATAGTTTGTGGGCCCCACGATGAGATGCCACAGACCCGGTGTCATACCTGGTCTCCTGCCTCTCAGAGTCACCCATTCCTGCCCCCGCCCCAACACCCCTTAGAAGTGTGTTATATACCGGGCGATATCCATTCGCCCGGACTTTACCTGAATACACTTACCGTATTAGTTGTGTCGTGTGCTGGTCGTTGGTCGCTTTATAGTTCGCTTTCATTAAACATTTTTGGGCAGACACAACAAAGTGTCAAGAATTTGGTGATTTTGGCGGGCTTTTCCAATTTTGTTCCAACTTGCCTATGCCTTGCCTTCAAATTGGTTCAAACCACTGTGACGTTTGCTTGCCTCTGCAATTTTATTTTGCCTTGCCTTTGCGTTGATTCTACACTGTGTGCAGAATTTATTAAATCGCGTGTGGTGGTATTTGAACTTGTATGGCGGTATTTGATTTTATCTGGTTTGCTGGACAGGTGTTTGAGTTTTTTTGATGATTGTTTGGTGGTATTTGATTGGTGACAGTATGACAAATTCTTATTTTTACTTTTAGAACTGCATGTGTTGTTTTGGCATCTCCAGTCCTTGTATTGCACATCATCCAGAGGTCTTCAGTTCCTGTTGATCTTCAATACTTTGGGGCAGTGACAGTTTTGGACCAGATTCAGCCAGTGTTTATACTAACTTAGCAGATTTGGCCTTCTTACATCCAGCCACCTCAGTATAACGAAGATGAGTGTTCCAAAGAAGAGCAAACCTACCACTTTCATGATGAATGGGAAATGGACTACTTCATCATGGTGAAAGACAAGTGTTGCTGTCTAATTTCCAACGCCCCAGTATCCTTGCCCAAAAAGGGTAAGCTGGAACGTTATTATAAGGCTCTGCATAGCAATAAGTTTGATGCTGATTTTCCACACAAAAGAGAAATTCGTAAACTGAAGCTCAAAGAACTTAAATCAAAATTGGCTACTCAGCAACAGTTGATGGCGAAGCCAAGGTCACATTCGGTCAATTCAACCACAGCATCCTTAAAGGTCAGCAACCTGATCGCAAAGAAATGCAAACCTTTCACTGAAGGGGAATTTGTAAAAGATTGTTTTCTTGAAGCAGCTGACAATCTTTTTGAAGGATTTAAAAATAAGAAAGAGATCATAACTGCTATTCAAGATGTACAATTGTCAAGAAACAAAGTTGTGCGGCAAATAGAAAAGATGTGTGGAGACACAACTGAACAATTGTTGGAGGATGTTTCAAATTGTTTGCTTTCTCACTCCAACTGGATGAATCTACAAACATAAGAGACATAGCCCAGTTACTAGTCTTTATCCGGATGGTTTTTGAAGACTTCAGTGTTAAAGAAGAACTACTTGGAATGATTTCTTTAAAAGGGAGAACTACTGGTCAGGAAATATTCAGTTCTTTCCATTCTTTTGTGACAAAGTGTAATCTTCCATTGCATAGACTTGTTTCCATCACTACTGATGGAGCAAGAGCAATGACAGGTGAGGTTAACGGTTTCATAGCCCTCTGTAGACAGCATGACGACTTCCCAGATTTCCTCTCTTACCACTGCATCATTCACCAGCAAGTTTTGGCAAGCAAAAGACTCAATACAAAGACTGTCATGGACATCACTTTCAAAATTGTAAATTCAGTTCGTGGAAGATCACTTCAAAAGACGGCTTTTCAATCTTACTCTTAATGAAGGGCAGCGGAAATCATTTTGCATACAGATGTAAGGTGGTTAAGTAGGCACAAATTTCTGCAAAGATTTCGTGATTCACTGAATGAAATAAGGTGGTTTTTGAAGGAGAGGGGAAATGACCAAGCAGAGTTGGAAGATGAGGAGTGGTTATGTGATCTGGCATTTCTCACTGACTTTACAGGTGAACTAAGTGATATGAACCTTGAACTACAAGGTAAAAACAAATGCACTGGCAAGATGAGTAAAGTTTCATCCTACAAGAGCAAATTTGAGCTAATGACTGACCTTGTAAACACCACTTTCGATCATTTTCCTAATACGCAGGACCATCTGGGACAATATCCAAATTTTGTTTTTCAGAACGAGAAGTATGTGACAGAAATCTGTTCTGTTATCCAGGAATTCGAAAATAGATTCTGTGACTTCCAAAATATTGGAACAGTTGTGGAGTACTTGTCATACCCATTCAAAGTAGATGTGGACATTAAAGAAACTGCAGCTGCTATCAGTAAAAAATACTCATTGAACAAGCCATCTCTTGAAAACAAAATATTAACCCTTAAAAATGACATTTTTCTCAAGACCCGTGCTGAGCAAGAATCGATTTGGAAGCTAGTGCCTAGAGACAAATTTCCCAACTTGAGAAGATGCAGTGAAGCTGTACACTCCTGTTTCGGTTCAACTTATTTGTGTGAATCTGCGTTTTCCCATTTGAAAATGAAAGAGAGTACACAACTTTCCAACATGACAGATGAACATCTCCAGGATTTCCTGAGACTGGCCCTCACGCAATATTCACCAAACTTCAAAAAGCTGGTGGATGAAATGCAGGCTCAGACATCTCACTAATGAGCAAGAGCAAAATATTAAAGATTGTGCAAGATCAGCCTGCATCAAACTAAATTTAACACAAATAACTCAATAAAAGTTAAATAAAGTTATTACTCAATAAAACTAAGAAAAATGTACTTTCCCATTTACCCTGGCAGTTCTTACTGGATCTTCGTCTCTGTTTTGTTTTTGCTTAATTTGCTTAACAGCTGATCACATCCAAGTAAATGACAGAAGGTTCATTAAAAATGGGGGGGGGGGGAATCCTCCAACTTTCTTGGGTTAAAATTTAATTTGAAATAGTTTGAAACTTAATTTTCATGGTGGTAGATCGGCACTTTTGGACGGAAAAAGTAGATCATGACCTGTTTGAAGTTGGACATGCCTGGTCTATACCATCGATAAGACCGTAGAATAATGCCCAGTCATTTCATCATCAGTACCCTCAATAGTACTGTTAAAATAAGTCATTCATTGAAAAATATTTTTAAAAACCACACACTTCTCAAAATGTGTAGTAATCAGATCAGACATGAATTCATGTTTCGAGAGGTTCAGCTTCTTTTCTCTGTTTCAGGAATCAACACATTGCAGCGACTCACTTCCATACGCTGTTAAAGCACAAACAGGTGTCAGGAATTTAAAACGTCATATGATGCTCACACACCAATCAAAGCAAGATTGACCATTCCAATTTACTATTCAACTCCCCAGGGCATACTGTATTCAAACGGAATATCCAGTTCTGCTCATGATAATTCAATAATCGTGCCGTATCTCCTCTACACCAGCCCAACTTCAGATATTCCAACATCCCCCATCATATATCAAGTGCTGAATGTCCCAGTTCTATAAAATGGGACACCAAAGGAGCTGATAACGTCTTGGTATTAATGCAACTTGCATGTTCCATCAATCTGACTTAAATCTTCTGTTTAGTTTGTCCAACATATACTTTGGAATAAGGACAAATAATCGCATATACTACCCAAGAAGAATCACAACTAGTATCTTTATGTGCTTTACAAATATAGTTACTCAGTTATTTGCCATTCAGGTCCCTGTATTGTGCGGTCACACCAATTACAGTGGTCACATGCGATCTTGTCACATCAAGTCCACAGACTGAGCAATCAATTCCCTAAAATTATTGCCACACTTAAATCTAAACATGGGCAGCTCCTGTAACCCCAGATGAATCTGCAAAATATGCCAATGTTTGATAAAGCGAGATAACTTGCAAGCTCCCTGTGAACATGGCAGGATACATGTCATTCTGTCGTCCTCCTCACGAGTCTTATACTGAAGAAATAAATCAGTTAGCAAATTGAGCTTTTTTATATGCTTTAGAGACGACAGTGGTTGGATAACCACAATCTGTCTTTCAACTCAACTGCTTTCAACTTAAAATAGTCAATGGTTGAACAGACCAGATGTAAACTCAAAAACTGCCCAATAGGCAAACTCATCTTGAGAGGTACAGGATGTACAATACGAAACTAGAAGTGGATGGGAACACCATCTTTCGGTATGTGGTTTATAACTGTCCATTTTTATTTCACGCAACTCATCCAAAAACTCAGTTGTTGAAAAATTATATTTTGCTAAGAACTGCAAATACTTATCAAGAGTGTTTATCCATTGCAAAAATTCAAAGTACCACTTCAGTTCCTTGCCAAAGAAAAAAAAAACATCCCAAAGACATTTTCTAAAAGGGATCTTTTCAAAATATCTCACTCCATAAATATTATGGTTCCTCGGAATTCTCTACATTCAACGTAGCTAGAGGGGGCCAGAGATGCCCCTGTCACAATCACTGTTCCCTCTAAGATGTGCGTGTGCGCGCGCATACACCTCGTCGAGCGAGCGCACATACTTTACAACAGAGCGCACAAAAATTACGGTTCTGATTCTGATAGAAAACAACACAGACGTCTTAAAATTTAAAAGTTGTTGTGTATTTATGGTTCTCACAAGTTCTACAATATTTTCTAGTGCAATCAATGTGGTGTATATACTGTATTCTGACGTTTAGTCAAATTTTAAAGTATATAACTCAGAGTGTTGTTATGTGGCGCACAAAAATTTAACCTTCCTTCAAAAGCTGCACAGCTGATATTTTATGCGCACACAGCCTACAGAAAATTAGAGGGAACATTGGTCACAATACCATGTGTTTGGAGGAAAAATTCTTGTTTGTAATAAAATTAACTCCTCCAGCTTATCCACAAACACAGAAATGTTGAGGGAGGAGTGGCCTAGTGGTTGGGGCAAGGTACCTCAGGCTGGAAGGTCGTGGGTTCAAATCCCACTAGTGGACAGCAACCTTGGGCTGGAAGGACTGGGGTTTCTAGTCCCACAGGTGCTCCTTGTGGTCTTGGGCAAGCCACTTAACCCTCCATTTCCCATGTTCCCTGTAAAATAGTCATCTCCAAGTTATAATGCCCTGTTCAATGTAATTTCAGTTTGTTCAATGTAAACCGCCCTGATATCATGAAAGGCAGTATATAAGAAATGTTAAATAAAAATAAATAAATAATAAATAAATCATTCAACGTTCGAGACAACAACTGATAAACCATGTTTAATGCTGCTGCTTTTTTCTGCGGACATTTTTGCATACTCGAATCAGAACATTGGTTACATAGTAACTTAGTATATGATGGCAGATAAAGACCAGTATGGTCCATCTAGTCTGCCCAGTAAGATGGCGAGAGTAGTTGTAATCGCCATTCCATGCAAGTCACACCACTCAGTCTATGCTGGTGTTTATGACTGTACCTGCCGCTTCGTGCAAGTCACCTGTGCATAGGCCTGTGTTGAGGGTTGCACCTGCCACTCTGTACAGGTCACTAACCTTCTATTTATTAAGGTATAAAACAAATTTAAGTGCTCTGATTTCATCCTCTTACTATAAAAGGGATCCACAGTGTCTGTCCCATGCTATGTTAAATTCTGTCACTGTATTTGCCCCTACCACCTCCATTGGGAGGGCATTCCAAATACTCACCATCCTTTCAGAGAAAAAGTATTTCCTGATGTTGCTTTGAAGTTTACTACCTTGCTGCTTTCATCATATGCCCTCTAGTTCTACGGTTTCTCCTTTTTGAAAAACGTTTGTTTATTAATACAGACCTTTAAATACTTAAAGGGTGTCATATCTCCCCTGTCCCTCCTCTCCTCTAGGGTATACCTATTTTGATCTTCAAGTCTCTTCTCATATGTCTTCTGGTGCAGGCTCAAATCATTTTGGTTTCACGTCTTTTTATATCCTTTGTGCAATATGGTCTCCAAAACTGAACACAATACTCCAAGTGAGGTCTCACCAATGACTTGTACAGGAGAATTAATACCTCCTCCTTTCTGCTGACTATTCCTGTCTTTATGCAGCCCAGCATCCTTCTGGCTTGTGGCACTGTTTCACCACTTTGAGTTCCTCAGACACTATCACGCCAAGGTCCCTCTCCTGGTTCATGCACACCAGCCTCTTGCCCCCTATCACATTATTACTACTACTACTACTACTACTACTACTGAGCATTTGTAAAGCGCTACCAGTCGTACGCAGCACTGTACAGACATGTAAGAGACAGTCCCTGCTCGTCAGAGCTTACAATCCAGTCAAGACAAAACACAGGTGGTGTAAGCAGGGATAGAACTAGGGGAAAGAGGGGTGCGGAGCCTGATGTCCAGCGGGGTAGACGCTTCGCGCTGAAGCTCCCGAGGGGCCTACTTAGAATCCTGACTTAACATCTGCATAAACTTAATATTTTATACCGAACTTACCGGGGTGCCTTGGGGGGAATGGCGACCCACAAACCAGTGTGCTTGGACTTCGGGTCTCCCTCTTCTTCACATGGAAAACGCTCCAAAACAGAGTTGTTTTCCCCACCTAAGATGGTTCCACCTCGGGTAAGCCCTGAACTGCAACAGGAGATCTTGGAGGAAATACGTGGTGTGAAGGAACTGGTACAGTCCAACGGAGAGGCGCTCCGAGCCATGCGAGAAGACTTCGGTATGCTTCAGGACCGGCTTGAAGGTCTTTCACTACGGCTGGACAATATGGCGGGGGTCCTCGATTCGCACGCGGTGCGTTTGGTGAACCTGGACAAGGCTGAGCGTCACATACAGAATCTTCAAAAAGAGTTAGAGGATTGCAATAATCGTGCTCGTCGCAACAATGTCAAGCTCATAGGAGTTCCAGAAGGGGCGGAAGCAGGAGATATCAGAGAATTTCTGGTCAAAACTCTCCCTTCCTTGCTGAAGATTACCTTTTGCAGAGATCTGGAAATTGACCGAGCATATCGTGCTCCTACCAACATCGCACTCAATCGGACGACCCCCCGGCCCATTATATTCCGTTTACTGAGGTATCAGCAAGTTGAGCAAATTCTCAAAGCCGCCCGGGTGATGCCACATCTGCAGTTTGACGATCATAAAGTCTCTTTCTTCCCCGACTTGGCAAAGCCCACAGCTGACCGGCGGAAGGGACTTCTTGCTTTTCGTCCTAGACTTCAACAGTTACAGGCTCGCTTTGGCCTCTTATATCCAGCGAAGCTCAGAGTGACTCTTCATAACCAAACTAGAACCTTCGAAGATCCTGCTCTGCTAGCAACATTTTTAGATTCCAAAGAGGCAGACCGGATGCGCTAAGTCAACAATTCGGATGGACTCCGCTGGAACCGCCCGCCATTTTGAATGGCCGGCGCGGTGATTATTGCCTGGAATAGAGACCGCCTGGACCTTCCTTTCTTTTATATCTACCTCTCTTGGTCTCCTTTTCCTCCATGCTGTGCACCTCGGTTGGATTCGGAGCACGCACAGATATACCGGTTATATGTTTCAATTTAGGCCTTCTCCGGGGTTTCACCCCGCAGACATCAGGTCGCCTGTAATTTTTGGGGTTTTGCTTCTTCTCTAAGGCACTTCGGTGCTTCTACTGTTATATAGGGCGCTTCATGATTTTTCATTGGCTTATTTTCTATCATATCGTGTGTACAGTCATTTATAGTTGCTATGAGGGACATTGCGCAACTCGGTGCGCCATCATGTTCCTTTCTCAGAATGTTTGACTTTGTTGTATGGCCTTATGTATGCTCTTAGTATTGAACGTAAGAGGCATCAATAGTCCAATCAATAGAATGACCATTCTTAGTTATTTTAATCATGATCATACTGATTTAGTGTTTCTTCAGGAAATCCATTTCACTTCTGTCGAACCACTGAAACTTGCTGCCAAACCTTATATGGTGGCTGCCTATTCTCCCGCCGTTTCTGAGCGTGGTGAGGTAGCCATCTTAGTTGAGAAATTTTGCCAATCACTGTAATGGATACTAGCTCTGATGGGGAGGGTAGCTGGGCCTGTGTATATTTTAAGGTTAGAGATAGTGCATTTGCGTGTATTGGTATTTATGCTCCGAATGTGGATGACCCTGTTATTGTTACTCGGCGGTGACTTCTACCAAGTATTTGTTCCTTTGATAGATAGTCTGCCGCCTAGAACGAGTGGTCCGCCCAAGAGTCTCCACACCCTGCCAGCCCTGATGACAGATTTTGCGTGAATTGCTATATGGAAGTTGCTTCACCCCTCAGACTTAGAGCTCACCTTTTCTCAGCCCCCCCCATCACTCACATTCTAGATCAGATTTTTCCTATCTCCTCAGTACTGCTATCTCATGTAGACAAATACTCCTGATAGGTTAGCCAATTGGAATGCCATCCAGTGTGCTTGATGCGGGACATGCTATGTGGCCTTTGGTCTACTATACTCCTGTTACGTATGATTGTCCCGCATTACAGTATTACTGGAGTCGGGTCTGAGGTCGTCTTCATTCTATTTTATATATTTCGGATCCCCTCTTTGGGAAGTTTGTGGGGCTCCGCTTAGCTGCGGGGATCCCCTCTCTTCCTAAATTGGCTTACTTCTTTTAGTCTTTATGCTGGGTATTGCTGTCTCCTATTTTCTCAATCACGAAATATTGGGAAACATATCTGTCTTTATTGTAAATATGCGCAAATACCCAGTATGTCTGCCTCTTCCGGTCAAACTATTCACTATTGGTCTAGCTAGAAGACGCTCAACGATTATGTTCAAAATTTCGATGCTCTTAGTTGACTGTTTGATTCTGTATTAATCTTTGTCACATGCTCATCCGGTATCATAGATTCTCCTTCTGTTTGTTTGATGTACAATAATTGCTGTATGTAGGCGCTCATATGATGATTCTAATCAGCTTAGAGAAGAAGCATTGGGGTGGGGGGTAATTGGGGTTGCTTTCTTTATTGTATGTGTGTATTTGTTTCTTTTGATGTGTTGTTACTTTGTTTGTTGTAAAATGAAAATAAACGTTTAAAAAAAAAAAGAACTAGGGGAAAGAAAACGGATGCTGAAGTTTCTTTCCAAATGCAGATTAAGGCAAAGAAGATGAAACTGCTGAATGTGGCTCACAAGTGAAAAATAAAGAGAATAGCAGCCCGTGATGCAATAGTTATTACATAAGCAAAAGAGGCAAATCTCAAGTGGAAAGGTACAGTTTGTAGGGATTATAAGGTTTAGGTATATGTTCCTGGTACATAATCACTCAATGGCCTTTATTCTGCTCTAATAAAAATATATATATCAACCAGTCTGTCATTACAGTGGGCAAGGAAAAACAGGCCAGCATAAGGATTATAAGCCTTAGTAAAGTGTATGCTTGGATTGAAGGGTCCATGCAGAGACTTTTTGCAGAAGGCACATACACAGGAAACCATGCAAAGAAGAATATGCTGAGCACATCAAGCCCTGAAGAAAAAGACAGTTGATAGTTGATGGGTATGGAGTAAGAGCAGAAGTAAAGGAACTTGGGTGGGTATCAAAACAGGAACAAGGGGATAGAAAGGAAGTAACAGGAAACAGATGGCAAGAGGAGATGAGATACAAGGGGGGGGGAGATAGATTTGGGAGCTGTGCACGTATACGGAAATCAGAAAAATGTATATAAAAGTGATATGACTATTGTACTCAGTGGGAGGAGAGATTCTGATGTCAGAGGACTGACAGAAATTCTCCTCTCCTGCCTGTATTGTTCCATCAGTTATCTAATAAACAGAGATTCTGATTGCACCTGTACTGACTTTTTGGATCTGGACTATACAGGAAATTAGTGATAATTAGTAATTGGTCTCTTGTAAGTAACAGGGCCTTACAAGTTCCTTTGGATTTCTGCATCCCATGTGCATGACACTGCATGTCTTTGCATTAAATTTTAACTGCCAAGCATTAGAGCATTCTTTCGGTGTTTGTAATCTTTCTCATGTTGTCCACTCCGTCAGAAGTGTCCACTTTGCTGCAAAGTTTTGTGTCATCTGCAAAAAGGCAGACTTTTCCCTTCAGTCCTTCCGCAATATAATTCAAATACATTGAACAGTATCAGTCCCAGGACCAATTCCTGAGGAATGCCACTATGCTCCTTCCTTTGTTCTGAGTAAGTTCCGTTTAACACAACCTTCTGTCGCCTGTCAGTCAACCAATTTCTGATCCGGTTCACCACCTTTGGGACCTATCCTCAGACTGCTCAGTTTATTGATAAGCCTCCTATGAGGAACAGTATCAAAGGCTTTGCTGAAATCTAGGTATATTACATCCACTGCATATCCTTGATCTAGTTCTCTAGTCACCCATTCAAAGAACTCAATCAAATTTGTTTGGTACGATCGTCCTCTGGTAAAACCATGTTGCCTTGGATCATGCACTCAACTGGTTTCTAGAAAGTCCACTAATCTTTCTTTCAAGAGTGTCTCCATTACTTTCCCCACCACAGAGTTAAGACTTACTGGCCTATAATTTGCCCCCTCTTCCCTATTACCATTTTTATAGTTTATTAAAATATGATATAGCCACTCTTTGTAAATGTAGAGAGGTGTACAATAAAAATTAAAAACAAAGAAAAGAAAAGGAAAAGAACGCCATCAAAGCCAAAGTAAAGCTATAAAGAGGAGATAGT
This sequence comes from Ichthyophis bannanicus, assembly GCA_033557465.1. NCBI lineage: Eukaryota > Metazoa > Chordata > Amphibia > Gymnophiona > Ichthyophiidae > Ichthyophis > Ichthyophis bannanicus. The sequence goes on from CM066034.1 coordinate 935,085,367, forward strand.
AAAGGAAAATGGGGATGGAAGAGAGGACTAAGAAGGTTGGGGGAGCAGAATCTTAAGATGCCTGTGGAAGGAGGTTAAAGGCCAATTGGAACAGGTGGGTTTTCAGAAGGGATATAAATTCTGAGTAGGAGGACTCGAGGTGAAGGTCAGCAGGAAGAGAATTCCAAAGACTGGGTCCTAGAAAACAGAAAGCCGAGTGTTGTGTGGATTCACAGTGGGCCTGTGAAGGTGGAGAGAGGTGGAGACGATTAGCATAAATTGCTCAGAGGATTTGTGGTGCAATGCATGGGATAACAGAGGAGAAAGAGGCAGGAGTGAAAGAGCACAGGATCTTATGAACAAGACTGAGAAGTTTAAACTGGATCCGGTATGTAAAAGGCAGCTAATGGGCTTAATAAACAAACAGAGGGGACACATGATAGAATTTAGAGGCACAATAAAGTAAGCAAATGGCTGTGTTCTGGATGGATTGGAGGCGCTTGAGGTGATAGTGAGGTAAACCTGAGTAAATGATATTACTGTATTCTAAATGGGAAATGACTAAAGGCAAGAGCACGGCGACAAAAGAAGAATCAGGAAGGCGTGAGCGGATAGAGTGTATCCAAGAGCTAAAAAACAGCATTTCACCATGGCACTAATTTGATACTGAAAAGTAAGGGTGGTGTCGAGGATCAATCCAAGGTACTTGAGATGAGACTATGGGAATAGCAAATCCATTGAGTGAGGATGACACTGAAGGGAAAGTAGAAGAACATGTAAGCCATATAACAGAAGTTTTAGATGAGCTCAATTTCAGGCAGTTAGAGTGCAGCCATGAGGCAACCATGGAGAGACAGGAATTAGTAATGGTGAGATCAGGAGAGGCTGGGAGAGTGTGAAAAAGCAGCAAGATATTGTCAGCATAGTAGTATGCTGAGACACCCTGCTGCTGAATGAGAGTGGCCAGAGGGGCAAGAAAGATATTGAAGAGCAAGGGGGCCAAAACGGGACCTTGAGGGACACAAGAGAGGGAAATGGGTGGACGTGAGAGCCTGAAAGGAAATATAGTAGGATCGACTGGAGAGTACAGACTGGAACCACTATAGAACATGACCATGCAGACCAGCAGCTTGGAGACGAGAGAGAAGAGAGTGACTGATGAGATCAAAGGCAGAGGAGAGATCAAGAGAAACAGCCAGAGAAATATTACCCTTATCCAGAGATTCCCATGTTTCATTAAGGACAGATGGAAGAATGGTTTCCATGTGTGCCCAGCATAGACATCAGATTGTCTATGATGTAAAAAGTTGGTCTTTTCGAGGTGATCTCAGAACTGGGTGAAAAACATTTCCAAGATTTTAGAAAGCCAAGGGAGGTTAGAGACCAGATGATACTGATTAGGAACACGGGATCCAGAGGGGTTTTTTTTTTTTTTTTTTTTTTAAAGAGGGTAGACTACTGCAGTCTTCCAACAGTGTGGTTAAGTGCATTTTTGTGAAGAGGCACCACATCAGCCCTTCTCCAGTCCTGCGATACCTCTCCCATCTCCAAGGATCTATTAAATATATATTTTAAAGGCCCTGTCATAATATCTGAGCTCTTTCAGTATCCTGGGATGTATCCCATCCAGTCCCATAGCCTTGTCCACTTAGTTTTGCAAGCTGTTCAAAAACACCTTCTGTGAATGGTGTGGTACCTATTCCATTGCCATTTGTATATTTGTCAATCATACGCGGGACTTCTCCAGGATTTATTTTTAATGAAGACAGAAGTATTTGCTTAGCATTTACGTTTTTTTGATGTCACTTTCCAGAAACCTGTCCTCGGCACTTTTGAGTTATGCAATTCCACCTCTGATCTTCTCTTCTCCTGAATATATCCAAAAAAGGTTGCATCTCCACACTTCACAACTTTAGCCATCTTTTCTTCCACCTTTGCTTTTGCTATCCTTATTTCTCTCTTTGTCTCTTTTAGTTTTATCCTGTATTCTTTTCTGTGTTCCTCTTTTTGTGAAAGCTATGCTTTTTGCCTTTATATGTGCAGCCACTTCTTTGGTGATCCATACAGGTTTCCTTTTCCTCCTTTTTTAAATTTACTTTCCTTACATATGTATCTGTTGTCCCTTTTGCCTTTTTTAGTTTGGTGCACTGCAATTTCACTTCCCTTATCTCCTCCCACCCTGCCAACTTCTTCAGGATTTTCCCATTTTACAGAAGTCAGCGTTTTTGAAATATAGGACTGGAGTTTGCTGTGATTGGATTCTGCCTTGGCTTTTACCTCAAACCACAATGTGTGATCCTCACTGTTGCTCACATGGGCACCCACCCAGACATTCAATACACTATCTACATTGAAGAACAATATGTGCCTTCAAATCAATGCAGACTCATGGCTACCCAGCAGCTCCTGGGTTTTCTTGGCAGTGTGACAAGAAGTAGATTGTCAAGCCTTTCTTCCAAGTCAATGGAGAGATAAGTGACTTTCCCAAGGTCACAAGGAGTGCGCTAGTGGCCAAACTATGATCTCGTAGTTACCAAGTGAGTGCTCTAACCATTAAGCAATTCCACCACTATTTCCATTGGCAAGTAATAAATCCAGTGTCAAACTTTTCCTGGTTGCTTCCATCACCATTTGTCTGAGCAATGCTTCTTGGAAGGCATCCACAATCTTTTTACTTCTTTCCAGGTTTGCAGAAGGAATACTCCAGTTCACGTCTGGTAGATTAAAGTCACCCAATATAATCACTTCTCCCTTTACATTATCAAAGATCATGTCTCCATTCATTTACTCAGTCTGAGTCGGAGGCCTGTAGACTACACCAGTGTGGATGATGGTGCCACCTATTTTTTTTTTTTTAACACAATCCACAGCACTTCTTTTCCCCATGTCTCCTGAATTTCAGTGACTTTAATATTGCTTTTGACATATGGAGAAATTTCACTTAGCGTTAATTTCCTTTCCTGGAATACTGCTAGACCAGTCCAGACAAACGGGTTATGCCAGCAGATCTTGGAGACAGAAAATTCTACCAGAGCTCTGATAGGCTGGAGCCTGGTGATATAATCCTACCCCTAGGGGTCTCCCTCAGTTACGTCCACAAGCTAATGCAACATGAACTGTAACATCACCCCAGAGGGTCCCAAGTGAACTATATACAAGGGAGCCGAAGAACTCCCTAGAGCTGAAAACAGTATCCACCTACGAACCCATCGACTGCCCATGGCGAGGCATACCAGCAAAGAGAAGAACTGCGGTCGGCGGCTGCACCGCACCAGCGGCACTCCAACCAACAGCAGGGCGGGTCCTGGACTGGTCTAGCAGTATTCCAGGAAAGGAAATTAACGGTAAGTGAAATTTCTCCTTCCAGTTCATACTGCTAGACCAGTCCAGACAAACGGGCAGTACCCAAGCTACCTGCTTTCAAGGGGGGGGCAAGGCCGCCGACAGCTCAGCAACTCCAAAACGGACTTCCTGACGGGCATGAACGTCCAACCTATAATGACCGACAAAGGTGGACAGCGAAGACCAAGTCGCTGCCCGGCGAATATCGAGAGGAACTACATGAGACCTCCCGGCCTACAAAGTAGCTTGCGCCCGAGAGGAGTGAGCACGGAGTACCGGTGGAGCTTGTTCTCCCTGAAGAAGGTACGCCACCTCAATGGCCTCCGTAACCCATCTAGAAATGGTAGATCCGGAGGCTGCGGATCCCCGACGAGAACCCGCGAACAAGACAAAAGAGGAACAGTCATATGGAAGGGTCTGGCGACCCCCAGATACCGAAAAAGAACCTTCTTAAGGTCCACCGCCCGCAACGGAGACCGACCACTGTCACACTGCATCTTTGGAAAAGACGGAAAGGAAAGAGGCTGGTCAACAGCGAACGGCGTCAGCACTTTGGGCAACAAAGGAAGGGACAGTTCTCAGAGAAATGCCTTCGGAGGAAAACGAGAGATAGGGATCTTGACACAGAGAGCCTGGAGCTCAGAAACACGGCGTGCCGAAGTTATGGCCACCAAGAAGACTGCCTTCAGAGTCCAATCTAGAAGAGAACAGGCCCTCAGAGGCTCAAAGGGAGGAGCAACGAGGGCACAGAGGACAAGCACGAGAGCCCACGCCGGCACAGGCGAACGCAGAGGAGGCCGGAAGGCCCTAACTCCGCAGAGGAACCGAGACACGTCCGAATACGAAGCTATCGACCGCCCCTGTATAGGACCCCGAAAACAAGTTAAAGCGACCATTTGTACTCGCAAGGAATTGAGCACTAATCCCTTATCCACTCCGGCCTGTAAAAAGGACAGGATGTCCGGAACACCGCAACGCCAGGGTGAGAGGTTATTTCGCGAACACCAACCATCAAGAGACGCCAAACCCGAGCGTAAGTCAGCGTCGTGGAAGACCGCCGCGCCGTGAGAAGTGCCACGACCACGCTAAGCGAAGAGCCGTAGCGAGCAAACAAGCGGCGTTTAATAGCCAGGCCGAAAGCGAGTAAGGAGCTGGGTCTTCCATCTCCACCGGTCCGTGAATCAGAAGGCCGAGAAATGCCTCGAGGCGGAGCAGCCACGCCCCAGACAAACGGAAGAGATCCGCATACCATGGTCCGCGAGCCCAATTCGGAGCCAGCAGGAGTACAGGGCCGCGACGGTCTCGGAGCCGCCGGAGAACTATGCATATCACGGATCAGGGAGGGAAAACACACAGGAGAAGATGAGTCAGCCACAGTTGAGAGAGAGCATCTATGCAGTGCGCTCCCTCGTCCCTCCAATGGCCGAAGTACAGCGAAGCCTTGGCAGTCTGCGCCGTAGCCATTAGATCCATGGTCGGCAGTGCCCACAGGTGAACAATGGACCGGAACGCATCCGGCTGCAGAGCCCAGCCCCCGGGCTCCAGAGAGTGTCGGCTGAGAAAATTGGCTTACACATTGTTCACACCTGCGATGTGCTGCGCCGATAGCCTGAAGATGTTCCTCTGCCCACGGGAGGAGCAAACGCCTCTCCTGTGAGACATCCGGACATTGCGTGCCGCCTAGGCGGCTTAGGTAAGCAACCGTCGTGGCGTCGGACAGGATCCGAACCGCACGCCGCCGCAGAAGAGGCTGAAACTGAAGAAGGGCGAAGTGCACTTTTTGCGTCTCGAGACGATTGATAGACCCTTGGGCTGCGCGAGGTGACCAACTCCCCTGCGCGGAGGCCAAGCCGCAAGGCGCTCCCCAACCGGAGAGGTCGGCGACTGGCGTCACCAAGATCCAGCGCAGAGACTCCAGAGGGACCCCCCGTAGAAGATTGTGTGCCTGAAGCCACCAGCGGAGGCTGCGGTGCACCGGCAGAAGCAAAGGAAACCGGATTTGATAACTGTCCGATACCGGCGACCAACGAGATAGAAGCGCCGTCGGCAAGCAGCGCATGTGCACTCCTGCCCAGGGAACGAGGGCTATCGTTGCTGCCAAGGACCCCAAGAGTTGAAGGTAGCCCCCAAGGCCGAGGTGCCGCTTGATCCAAGCAGCGGCGGAGCTGAAGAGAGATCTTCTGAAAACGTTCCTGAGGTAGAAACACCCGCCCCGACGAGTGTCGCACCCAGCCCCTAGAAAATCCAGGACCTGAAGCATCCCAAAATAGACAGAGTAACGGCCCAGTCCTCCTTCCAACGGTGGACCGGGACGAATGGCATCTAAACGCTGGAGCCTGTAAATGAAGCAACATCCACTGCCCATTGCCGCAGGCTGAGCCATCTCCGAGCTACCGACACCGGTGCTAGGAAGCGAGCTGAGCCGCAAGAGATCACAGAATGCCTCTGCCCGGAATGCAGCGATGGATTCGAAATGAACCAACTCGGGAACACCTGGAAGCTGCTGAATCCAGCGAAGGGAGGCCCGAGCTGCTAGACCTCTGCACACCCCTGCAAAAAGGAAATAGCGGGCGAAGGAAAACCAGTCTTCAGCAGCCTCCCAACTCTTTAGGTCTTGCTGGTCGCGGAGCGCCACTCCGCCCTCAACCGGAAGTGTGGTATGCCTGATGACCCTGGTCAGAATGCATCAACTGTCGGGTATGTCAGCCAACGGTCCAAGTGAAAGGGAGACCAAGGGTATAACTGACCAATACCGCGTGCCGTACGAATGCCCTGGAAAATGGGATCCGGCTGCAACCGGATTTGAGAATCCGGAGGATCAGGCGTGTCAGCTAGGGGGAGCGACTCCATCACCTGTGTGATTAGAGCCGGCAACTCCTCTTTCCGAAAAAGGCTGAGAACCGTCAGCGAAGAAAACAGACGGAGAATATTCCCCATCTCCGTACTCCAACGAGTCAGGGCTGACCTCCGAAGATTTAAAGTCTTCTTGAATATCCATAGTACCCCGCAAGGCACATGCAACGCTCCAAGAAGGACGTACTGCTCTAAGGTCTGAGGACTTATGGGACCACGCCATATGCTTGCCTGCTATTGGGCAGGTGTAGGAGATATTCCAAAAGACTCCAAAAGTCACAGGCGTCATGCCAGATGGAAGAGTGTGAGGAAGGCACTGTCAGTCAAGGCTGCTGTGGCCTCCAGCGGCTGTGGAAGCGACATGGGAGCTGACTGAATCGTTTCCTGCAGGAAGATCCTGCAGCAGGGGCTCTGAGGAGGGAGGAGATAAGGTGCTGATGAACCCATCTAGCAGCGCAGTGGGAATGGGGAAAGAGTCTCCGGGATGCAGCATGCAGGAGGAACACAAGCAATCTATTAATTCCCCATTCGGCTGATTACTTATTACATATAATACAGCCAGAGAAACAAGCATTGTAGAGACTTAAACCACCTTTCCTTTTTTTTTTTTTTTTAGCATTTAAAACAAAAATCAAGGTAGGCTCAGGGAAACCAAAGACTCTTCAAAGAAAAGGAATTTGAAACTCTCCGTGCCTCCACAGCATGTTTAAATGTGTGGAAACTGCTGTCTAGAGCTGTTCCCTCCAAAAAGAAACACTGAAGAGAAAAACAAAATGGTCGCTGGCACAGAAAAACTGTCAGGTATACACTGAGCTGAGAAGGGAACTGTCAGTCATTCACTGTGCTGGTACAGAGAAAGCGTAGTTACTCACCTGTAACAGGTGTTCTCCAGGAGCAGCAGGAATCAGTCCTCACTTATGGGTGACGTCGGCGCCGACGGAGCCCTCGCGGAGCAATTTTCCCCAGCTTTCAAAGAAAGCCTTTGGGAATTGCAGCGCGCATGCGCGGTCGTCTTCCCGCCCGAGGGTGCCATCTTAGCCAGTCAGATGACATAGCTAAAAAAGACAGCATAAAAATTTGCAAAAAGAACATAAGCAGACGATTGCAACTCCAAGGGGAGGAGGGAGGGTAGTGAGGACTGATTCCTGCTGCTCCTGGAGAACACCTGTTACAGGTGAGTAACTACGCTTTCTCCAGGACCAAGCAGGAAGTCAGTCCTCACTTATGGGACTCCCAAGCTCAAGGCTACCGGAGACCCTAAGCACAAAAATGAGCTCCCTCTAGCTCAACAGCACAGAAGGAAAGAATCTTCGCTGAATTATCACCCACCGGTAGCCCACATCCGGGATGGAGGGTAGGAGTTGCTCAGACCTCAAAGAGATTACGGAGGACTGCCTGTCCGAAAGCACTGTCCCTGCGGGACTCCCTCTCGAGACAGTAATGGACCGCAAAAGTCTGGCTCGAAGACCAAGTAGCGGCCCGGCAGATGTCTGCCAGCGGAACAGAGCGGAGGTAAGCCACTGACGTAGCCTTTGCCCGAACGCAATGAGCCGTGACTCGGCTTTCTAAGGAGAGTCCGGCTGCCCCATAAGCCCAAGAGATACAGTCCGCAACCCAGGTGGACAGAGTACGCTTGGAGACCGGGAGCCCCAATTTATTGGGGTCAAAAGACACAAAAAGCTGAGCAGCTTTACGGTGCTCCCGCGTACGGTCAAGGTAGAAGTTCAAAGCCCTTCTACAGTCCAGGGTATGGAGGACCGTTTCAGCTCGGCTGGAGTGTGGTCTGGGAAAGAAGGTTGGAAGTACCACCTCCTGATTGATGTGAAAAGGGGAGACCACTTTAGGCAGAAATTTTGGGTGAGTCCGTAGGACTACCCTATTTTTGTAGAACCGAGTGTAAGGGGGATCAGACACGAGGGCCTGCAATTCACTTACGCGTCAAGCGGAAGTGAGGGCTATCAAGAACAGTGTTTTCCAAGACAGAAAACGGAGAGAACAGGTAGCCATAGGTTCAAAAGGCGGACAGGTGATCCGCTGCAAAACCACATTCAGGTCCCAGTCAGGCGCTGGCGGGCGCAGAGGTGGTTTAAGTAGAAGGAGACCTCGGAGAAACCTCGCTACGAGAGGGTCGCTGGATAGAGGTCTACCGTCCACCGGCACATGATGTGCCGAAAGAGCACTGAGGTGAACTTTGACGGAGTTGGACTTAAGTCCCAGATTAGAGAGGTGTAGCAAGTACTGCAAGATCACCGACACCGGGCAGGAGAAGGGATCCTGAGACTGTTGGGTACACCAGACTGCAAAGCGACGCCATTTAAGGGCGTAGCATTTGCGGGTAGAAGGCCGTCGCGAAGCCAAGACGACCTCCTCCACCTCCGCCGGCAGGAGAAGGGGAGCAAGGACTACCCTCTCAGCAGCCAGGCCATGAGGTTGAGAGACCTGAGGTTGGGGTGCAGTAGGGACCCCTGATCCTGAGTGAGGAGATCCGGTTGTACCCCCAGAGGGATTGGATCCTCCACCGCCAGTTGCAGTAGGAGCGGAAACCACGGCTGCCTGGGCCAGCGAGGGGCCACCAGGATCATGAAGGCTTTGTCTCGGAGAACCTTGAAAAGAGTCCGAGAGACTAGCGGGATGGGAGGGAAAGCGTACAGAAGGCTCCCCGACCATGAGATCAGAAAAGCGTCCGCCGCAACCCGAAGGGGGTGTGGCTGACGAGAGCAGAAGCAAGGAAGCTGCCGGTTGTGAGAACTGGCAAAGAGATCCACCGTGGGGAGGCCCCACTTGAGGAAGAGCTTCTGAACTACCAAGGGATCCAGACGCCACTCGTGCGGCTGGAGGACCCTGCTGAGTTTGTCCGCAAGGCAATTTTCTTGGCCCGGGAGATAAACTGCCTTGAGGAGAATGCCGTGACTGACGGCCCAAGAGCAGAGCTTCTGTGCCTCCCGGCAGAGGAGGAAGGAGCCCGTGCCCCCCTGCTTGTTCACGTAGAACATGGCAACTTGATTGTCCGTCTGGACAAGGACGGACTGGTGGGAAGTCAGGTGGGAGAAGGCCTTGAGAGCTAGGCAGATCGTCCTGAGCTCCAGGAAGTTGATCTGCTGAGCAGACTCCCACGTGGTCCAGAGGCCCTGAGTACGTGCCTCTTGGCAATGTGCTCCCCAGCCCAGGAGGGATGCATCGGTGGTCAGCACCCGGGTCGGCTGAGGTGACTGGAAAGGCATTCCGAATATCAGGTTCGGCTGCCGGAGCCACCACCGGAGAGACGAGATCAGCGGCTCGGAGACGCGCACTAGGTCTGCTAGGCCGCCTGTGGCTTGTCGCCACTGCTGGCGGAGACACCATTGAGCAGACCGCATATTCAGGCGGGCATTGGGGGTCACATGGACGGTGGAAGCCATATGGCCGAGTAGTCTCAGGAAGCGCCTGGCGGAGACCAGGGGCTGGCTGCGAAAGCGGTCGGCTAGGTCCATGAGCCGTTGAGCCCTGTCGAGCGGTAGGTATGCTCGCGCCTGAGGAGTGTGCAGCCTTGCGCCGATGAACTCGAGATCCTGTGAGGGGAGCAAAGTGGACTTTGCGAAGTTTATAACAAAGCCCAAGTGCTGCAGAAGAGTCACCGTGCGGCGCGTGGCGTTGGTGACCTCCCGAGCGGACGCTGCTCTGATGAGCCAGTCGTCGAGGTACGGAAAGACATAGAGGCCGTGAAGCCGGAGATGGGCCGCCACGACCGCGAGACATTTTGTGAAGACTCGCGGTGCGGAGGACAGGCCAAAGGGCAGTACTCTGTACTGGTAATGATCTCCTGCCACCACAAACCTTAGGTATTGGCGGTGGCTTGGGTGGATGAGGATGTGCGTGTAGGCATCCTTTAGATCCAAGGAGCATAGCCAATCTCCCTGCTGGAGGTAGGGCAGAAGGATTCCAAGGGTAAGCATTTTGAACTTCTCCCGCACAAGGAACTTGTTGAGGTTGCGCAAGTCCAGGATGGGTCTGAGGCCCCCTGTTCTCTTTGGTATCAGAAAATACCTGGAATAAAAGCCTTGACCTCTCAGGTGGTGGGGCACCGGTTCCACCGCCTGTTCCTGCAGAAGACCTGCTAACTCCTGAAGGAGTAATTCCCTGTGCAGAGGGGGTCGCGGAGGTTCTCCCGGAAAATAGGAGGGAGGGACCTGGTGGAAGTGGAGAAGATAGCCTTCTCGCACGACTTGAAGCACCCAGGCATCTGCGGTGATGCTGGACCACCTGTGGGCGAAGTGAACCAGCCGGCCTCCGGTGCTGGGAGGAACCAGCGGGGGGGGAGAGGCTATGCTTTGTGAGTCAAAAACCCCCACCCTGCTGAGCAGGGGCTGGTGGTGCAGGCTTGGGGACTTGCTGCCTACGGGACCCGTTACCCCGTCCCTTGGCCTGCTGGCCCTGTTGGGGAGCTGCAGGGGCCTGATAATGGGGGTATTGTTTGTAGGCAGCCGCCTTCCTCGGGTAAAAGGACTTTTTCCCCGAGCCCTTCTTTTTCTGGGAAGGGGCGGAGGTCTTCCTAGAAAGCCTGGTCCTGGTGAGAGTCTCAGTCTCAATTTGTGCAGCCTTTTCCGCCATGGGCTTGCCAAAGAGGTTTTCGCCTCGGCAGGGGACATCGACCAACTTGTCCTGCACCCAGGGCTCAAGGTCGGACGACTGAAGCCAAGCCTGTCGGCGGGCACCGATGCCGGCTGCGGCCACTCGAGCCGACGCTTCAAAGCCATCATAGGCTGCCCGGGACATGAACTTTGAGCATTCCCGAATGCCAGTGGACAAGGCCAGGAACCTCCGCAAGGGTTCCTCGGACAAACCAGCGGAGAATCCGGCTAGCTCTTTAGCCAGATCCCGGAGATACATGCCCATGTATAGCTGGTAAGTCTGGACACGACATGCGAGCATAGAGCCCTGGAAACACTTCTTACCAAGGCCATCCAGGTTACGGGCCTCCCTGCCAGGGGGCACCGAGGAGTGCATCTTCTGGCTCTTAAGACGATGCATGGCCGATTCCACTACCATGGAATGGTGTGGTAGCTGTGCCTTTTGGAAGCCAGGGCTCTTGCGGACCCGATAGATAGAATCGACCCGCTTGCTCAGGACCGGCGAGGAGGCCGGACTCTCCCACATGCGGAAGAGTAGTCGTTCCAGCATAGGAGGAACCGGTACAGTAAAGTGTTCCCTCGCGGGAGAGTCATACTGGAGGGCGTCGAGCTCTTCGGCTCGAGGCTCCTCCTCGGGATCCGCAGGGAAGGCCAAAGCCTTGGCCATATCCCTAACGAAGTCCGAGAACCGGGCATCCTCCGGGGGGGACTGCTTCCGAGGCTCGGACTCCGGTGAGTCCGAGGGGACACACCGAGTCCGGAAAGAATCAGGCGACTCTTCCTCTTCAGACTCCCAGACCGACTCCGACGAGGACTCGGTGGGGTCTGCCCGGGCAGGGCGCGGCGCCTGCCGCCCCGACGCCGAGGGAGTCGGCGTCGGCGACCTCGGTCCCGAACGGGAGGCCGAGGGTGACCTCGACCGAGGATCGACTCGAGTTCTCATCGACTCGAGGATCGGCTCGGTCTCCGGGGTCGACTTGGACGTCGACGTCCCGGCGGTCGGGGCAGCGGCGCCAGCGAGGCCAGCGAGCAGTGCCCGCTGCTGGTCCATGAAGGCAGACAGTCTGCTCTCCAAGGCCGTCAACCTGAGTCCGAGCTCAGGTGACCCAGCAGCCCCCGACTCGGGCCCCGACGGCGTCGGGCCCGACGTCGGCTGTCGCGGAGGCGAGTCCAGAAGGACCACAGGACTTACCCGAGCAGGCATCTCCGACTCCAGGCGAGGTCGCTTCGGGAGGTGTTCCTTCTCCAAGGACCCGGGGCGGCTATCGGGGCTATGCGACCTGGCCCTCGTGGAACCAGGAGCGTCCACCGACGCCGCCCTCGCGGGTTTCACCGTCCGACGATGGTCCCCGGAGGGAGAACCCCGGTCGGAGGAACTCCGGCGACGGTCCGAGCTGGAGCCTTTTGACGCGGAGGCCTCCGACGAGGTCCGGGTACGGCTGGGGTCAGCGAAGATTCGATCACGCTGATGCCGCCGACTTCTCAACGCTTTTGAGGACATTTTGCCGCAGGGCCCACAGATCAGTTCCTCATGATCCGGGCCCAGGCAGCGGAGGCAAAAGTCGTGTGTGTCAGTTAGTGACATATTTCGGTCACACTGACCACACCGCTTAAAGCCACTGGCAGCCATCGGGGGAAAAAGGGCCCCTGCGAGGTCAAAGGACCGGGCTGCCAGGGAAAAATCGAAAACGAAAGCTGACAAAGTCAGAAAAACCGAAAAAAAGTAAGAGGACTCGTGACCGGCGTCGCGAGTCCGGGCGGGAAAAAGATCGGCGTCGAACCGAAGGAAATAAGAATAAAATAATGAAGAAAATCGACTTTTTCGCGGGGACAAGACGGGGACGTCTGTAGGGCTCCGCGTAAAAAAGAAGACTGGCTAAGATGGCACCCTCGGGCGGGAAGACGACCGCGCATGCGCGCTGCAATTCCCAAAGGCTTTCTTTGAAAGCTGGGGAAAATTGCTCCGCGAGGGCTCCGTCGGCGCCGACGTCACCCATAAGTGAGGACTGACTTCCTGCTTGGTCCTGGAGAAACTTTCAAAGTCAGGGTAAGGCAATTACAGTGACTGAAAGTAGGGAAATTAGAGTTTGATTCCTCCGCAGCCACTCAGACCTCCATGGTAGGGGCTGAAAGGTGTTTCTGGGGAGGGATGTAGAAGCTCAAACCCAGCTGTACGGAAGATGACAGTGAGTATGTTTAATTAGGTAGAGCCCAAAACAGTCAGGATCCAAAACACTGACTTAAAATTTCAATCAAATGGTATATTGAAAAAGACAGGTACAATATATTCCAGTAAGACGTACAAAGTAACCCGGCTGCAGTTTGTGGATTAAAAATTTTAAAGTAGGAACTTCAAAACTCAAAGGCAGCCGGTCCGGGAGCAGTAGCTAAGGCAAGTAAGAAAAAAACAGGCTACTCACAGTAGTTTCCTTTCAGGAATTGATACCTGAACTTCCTGGGGATGTCCGTGGCAAAGACTTAGCGCAGCGTAAAGCCAATGGAGAGCTCCACTGAAGCCAGGCTCAGGAGTTCCCAAGTTTATCTGGGGAATCAAGACGCTGGGGGAAGAGCACAGTTGATTTCTGAGGTCCCTGTGTGTCTTCTGACAGCCTATGCAGCGTAGACCTGAATAAGGCATAGGGAGAACTAAAAAAAAAACAAAAAACTCTGCCCCGGAGGAACAGGCATTTAACAATATTCCCCATACTATGCAATGCCTCAGCCAGCCTTCTTTGTTGGGCACAGTGGGGGATGGAACCCATGAGCCCTGCACCAGTGGTCAGTGTCTTAGCATTGTACTGTGGCTCTGAATTGCATCCGGTTCTCTAATCATGCCTTCCGTACTTTTTATTCATGATGTTAATACATAGGCAGAGAAAAAAGGAACCCCCACACAACTCACAGCTAGCAAGTGTTGTGGAAAAATTTAAACAGCAATTTTTTTGGTGCTAGAAGCCAGCAAAGAGAGAAGGAATCTGGCTTCCCGCCAAAAAACAGGGCTCATTAGCTATTCAAAATGGCCGCCGGCAAAAATAAACCTCAAAAAGAGTGAATTAAAACCCCCAAAAGCTAAGGAATTAACTTAAAAAGTCAAATGACAAGGTGGGGGGGGGGGGGGGTTGCAGGCATGAGAGAAATGCCTAAAATCACTGAAAAATCAAGAAAAATAAATCCAGTCACCACAGAGTTGCAGACAGCAGTGGGAGAAAGACAGGTTTTGTACTCACAGTACCGAAAGTGCAGAGAAGCCACGGACCGCTGCTGAGAGCACTGCCAGCTGCCTCACCACTAAAAATCAGCCCCAGGGACTGGATTTTAGGAGGCTTACCATCCAGCTAAATAGTCTTCTTGACTAGTGCTGGGAAGTTTGCACATCAGCGATCTCTACTGTGACCTGCAGGACACAGGAGCTCAGCTGGAATTCATCCTGGTGCCCAGATAAGTACACTGGCAACTACAGGGTATAATCTCTCCCAGAGAAATCACAAAGAAATAAAGCATCTTAAATTTTTTTGAAGGAGCAAACAAAAAAAAAGCATCCAGATCTGCTGGAGACAGAGAAAAACTGAGGGAGACCCCTAGGGGTAGGATTATATCACCAGGCTCCAGCCTATCAGAGCTCTGGTAGAATTCTCAGTCTCCAAGATCTGCTGGCAGGGGTGCATAACCCGTTTGTCTGGACTGGTCTAGCAGTATGAACTGGAAAGGGCTACTCCTTCCCTCTTTCTGCCTTCTCTATCTCTACTAAATAAATATTAAACTAGATAATAGGGGAGAGCTGACAGTCGCTCAAGAGCGCATGGTTCGGAACAATATATCCTTGAAGGATACTATCAAAAGATTAAAGTTAGGACATATTAGCAGAGAGGTTTCAATAAAGACAAAAGTAGCCCAAATGCTCTTGAGTTAAGAGCAGACAGAGCTTAAAGATTCCAAAACCACCCCACCTACCGATAGCCAGATTAATATGAATAAAATACAGTCTCTAAAATGCTTGTATGCAAATGCTAGAAGTCTAAAAAAATAAGATGGAAGAGTTAGAATATATAGCACTAAATGAGAGGTTAGATATGATTGGTATCTTAGAGATATGGTGGAAGGAGAACAACCAGTGGGACACTGATACCTGGGTACAAATTATATCGTAATGATAGAGCTGATCAAATTGCTGAACATGAAATGAGAGCCAGAAGCTGCAAAGATGTCTTAACAGCATCTATGGCTGTCACTCTTCAACAACAAGTCACCTGACTGAAGACCAAACACAGTTTAGGACAACTATCCAGAGGGTTGCCATGCCTCAACGGCACGTAACAACAACGACGTCATAAATAAAAGAAATAAAAGGAAATTAACAGGTAAGAATTAGTAATTCATTTCTTAATGAAAAGGAGAAACTCAATCTTAATTGTCATTATTTTATCCCCAAGAAAAGAAATGACATTTCACTCCAGTAACCACATGTACTGATCTAAAGACTAGTCCATCTCTTCATTTTGCTGCTATCCCACAACCCATTATTCCAGTTGATAGTGAAAGAAGATATAACCAGGACATTGTTTACAAAATGTTTGAATCCGTTCTCTTTGTTTTACTTACCCAATAAACTCCAGCAGTAGTGAAATGTCAAGCTCTGGTGGAATTCGGAACACAGCG
Organism: Ichthyophis bannanicus; assembly: GCA_033557465.1. Lineage (NCBI taxonomy): Eukaryota > Metazoa > Chordata > Amphibia > Gymnophiona > Ichthyophiidae > Ichthyophis > Ichthyophis bannanicus. Next base: position 935,100,804 of record CM066034.1, read on the forward strand.
CTCAACGTTTTCCTGGATTTATTTCTGCTTGTAACAACAGGCTGTGGTGCTGCTATGTGAGAAGAGCAGACAATCAGCATATGATGCTAATAGAAGAGCCCTATTCTGTCTGCTGAAGTGCCTTGAATAACCCTGTTCAACAATTTGCTCACCTTCCTATTTATTTTGGACATCACATGCTTATTTTCTATGTGCCAAATCTCTTAAATCAGATAGCCTAAAAAAAACTATCATCAAAAATAGAACACAAACAACAGATATATTAGTTGGACAATTAATCAAGCAGTTACACAGTAAAACAGCATATGATGACAGATAAGGATCATAGGCCCCATCTAGTCTTCACAGTTTCCTTCTTGTGGTATTACCTGAGACCCCAGTTGATCTCAGGTTTTCCCTTCACTCTTTAACTAGGGACTCTGTGCTGCCTTTTTGAACCTGACAGGAACTTGTGACTGGGCTTGACGGACCTTTTATGCTGGGTCCTCCTGATCACATACAGCAGAGGTTCCCAACTCCAGTCCTGGAGGGCCAAACACCAATTAGGTTTTCAGGCTGTCCCTAATAAATATGCATGAGATGCATTTGCATGCATTGCCCCATTGTATTAAAATGTATCTCATGCATATTCATTAGGGACAGCCTGAAAACCTGAATGGTGTTTGGCCCTCCAGGACTGGAGTTGGGAACCTCTGACACATATGTATAAATCAACATGGCTATTTAATAAATGCCTTGAAACATCTTGTCTTGTCCAAATCTTAACTAAACTGTAAATTCCATAGGGCAGAGATAGTCTCTTATGTTTATCTGGTAGTGCTACAGAACATAAGAACATAAGATATGCCATACTGGGTAAGACCAAGGTCCATCAAGCCCAGTATCCTGTTTCCAACAGAGGCCAATCTAGGTCATACGTACCTAGCAGTTTCCCCAAAAGACACAGGTTCCGCAATGCTTGTACTGGGTCAAGCATTGATATCCTGGGTCCCTTCTTAATAAAGGTTTATGGACCATTCCTCCAGGAACTTGTCCAAACCTTTTTTAAACCCAGCTACACTAACAGCCTTTACTACATCCTCCGGTAACAAATTCCAGAGTTTGATTACACGCTGAGTGAAAAAATATTTTTTTATTTGTTTTAAATAGTTTACCCTGTAGCTTCATTGCATGTCCCTTAGTCTTTCTATATTCTGATAACGTAAACAATCGATCTACGTTTACCCGTTGCACTCCGTTCATTAATTTATAGACTTCTATCATCTCTCTCCTCAGCCGTCTCTTTTCCAGGTTAAAGAGCCCTAACCTTTTTAGCCTTTCTTCATAGGAGTATCCTTCCATCCCCTTTACCATTCTGGTGGCTCTTCTCTGAACCTTTTCTTATAACGCTATATCCTTTTTAGGATACGGCGACCAGAACTGCACACAATATTCAAGGTGCGGTCTCACCATGGAACGATATAGAGGCATTATAATATCTTTTGTTTTATTTTCCATTCCTTTCCTTATGATACCTAGCATTCTATTTGCTCTCTTGGCCGCCGCTGCACACTGGGCCGAGGGTTTTAATATGTTATCCACAATGACGCCTAAATCTTTTTCCTGGGTGATGGTTCCTAATGTGGAACCTTGCATTGTGTAACCATAGTTTGGGTTGTTCTTCCCTAGGTGCATAACTTTGCACTTGTCCACATTAAATTTCATCTGCCATTTTGATGTCCAGTCTTCCAATTTATCAAGATCCTCTTGCAATTTTCCACAATCCTCTTGGGTTTTAACAACTTTAAATAGTTTTGTGTCATCTGCAAATTTGATAACCTCACTCGTTATTCCACTTTCCAGGTCATTTATGAATATGTCAAAAAGCAGCGGACCCAGCACAGATCCCTGGGGTACACCACTATTCACCTTTCTCCATTGGGAAAATTGGCCATTTAGCCCATCCCTCTGCTTTCTATCTTTTAACCAGTTCTTGATCCAAAGTAGTACACTGCCTCCTATTCCATGACTCTTTAGTTTTGCCAAAAGTCTCTGATGAGGGACCTTGTCAAAGACTTTCTGAAAGTCCAGATACACTATATCAACCGACTCACCTTTGTCCACCTGTTTATTCACACTTTCAAAAAAAAACATAACAGATTAGTAAGACAAGATCTTCCTTATCTAAAGCCATGTTGGCTGTCTCCCATTAGGCCATGACTATCTACATGCTGAGTAATTTTATTCTTTATGATGGTTTCTACCATTTTTCCCGGTACTGACGTCACGTCTGTAGTTTCCTGGATCATCCCTGGAACCCTTTTTAAAAATTGGCGTTACATTGGCGATCATCCAATCTTCAGGTATTAGAGATGATTTTAATGATAGTTCACCGATTACTAATAGCAGGTCTGCAATCTCATATTTCAGTTCTTTCAACACCCTTGGATGTATACCATCCGACCCAGGTGTTTTGCTACTCTTCAGTTTATCTAATAGTTGTAATACATCTTCCCGATGTATCAATATTTCCTTCAATTCTTCCGCACCTTTAAATACCACTTCAGTCATGGGTAACATCCCTACATCTCCTCAGTAAAGACCGAAGCAAAGAATTCATTCAGTCTCTCCGCTATCGCCTTGTCGTCTCTTAGTGCCCCTTTAACTCCTCTATCATCTAATAGACCAACTGACTCTCTCACAGGTTTTTTTGCTACGAATGTACTTGAAAAAAATCTTTATTTCGCGTTTTTGCTTCCGCAGCAAGCTTCTTCTCAAATTCTCCCTTTGCCTGCTTTATCAATGCCTTGCATTTGACTTGCCAGTGCTTGTGCTGTTTCCAGGTTTCGTCGTTTGACTCTTTTTTCCATTTCCTGAAAGATGCTTTTTTGGCAACAGCCGCCTCTCTGACTAAATGATTAGTAATAAGCAGTACAGAACAATGAGCATCCAAACGAAATTTCCATGCAAAATTCTTATATTTCATTGCTCTCCCAGCACATTTACAGATAGGGGGGCTTTTAGGTCTTGAGATTTATATTTATATTTTTTTCCAGTTTCTGAATAATTCTCCACAGACAGGATATACTACTTACCAGGTTTTGGCACTTCTAGGCCTCTTTCTTTATAGAAATCAAACATCATCTTTTTCTCTCCTAAAAAATGAAAATGTATATATTAAAAGCTGCAGATATGCAAAATTATAATCTAATTCTCAAAATGGCAAACTATACCACTAGACTGCTAGTTCACCATTACTGTTTTTGAAAGAATTAGCTAAGTATGCCATTAGCAACAAGAACAATTATTAAATTAACCAGCAGCAAGATACATGCCTATTTTTGTACCTACAAACTCTGTGGTAAATTTTCAAAGGGAAAAAGAACAAAACACCTGTGCATCTTGTGAAGTGGAAAAAAGCACACACAAGAGAATTTCCCTGATCTGAATATGCCATTAAAATGCCTTTGAGTGGCTAAACTCAGCGACCATGTCAAAATGGAACCGATATTCAGTACTACGTGCCAGCACAGGTGCTAAATTTAAGACAGGTATTTGGCACTGTTATCCATATAATTTATTTATTTATTTAATATTTCTTATATACTGCACTATTGTCATCAGCACGGTTCACATGGAACAAAACATATACATACAGGATAACTGTAGTGCATTTTACAAGTAACAGGGATTTGAAAACTTGGAAGAAACAAGGTAATCTATATAAATCATATACAATAAACTATATACATTAAACGCAGTCAAGATCCACTAGATCTGAACATGGTGTGACTATTTCTCTTGGGAAGGTTTATACTGGAAAATAACTTAGGAATAGGTAGTGCTTAAGACTTTTCCTGAATTGTGTTAGACTGGTTATGGCTCTCAATTCTGGTGGGAGGGTATTCCATGCTACTGGGGCATGAATGCTAAAGGTTCTTTTAGATGTTTCCTTGGTGTATTTGACTGTTATTTTCGGGACGATTAGGGTATTTATTGCTGATGTTCTTCTGGCTCTGTTGAGGGCCTGGGTGTGTAGTAGGTTAGTGATGGTTGAGGGTGCTTGGTTGTTTAAGACTTTGAAGGTGGTGATTATGATTTTGTATTGGATTCTTGCATTGGTTGGTAGCCAGTGGAGTCTTATCAGGATTGGAGTTATGTGGTCTGACTTTAAAGTAGTGGCGCTGAGTATATCTATATACCAGCAGTGTGAATTTAGATTTTGGTCTGCTATTTGTCAGGCTGAAACTAACTGGATAAATTATCCATTTAGCATTTGAATGCCGCTGCTTACAATGGATTTATTCTGGCACTGCTTCCACACCTTCCCTAATTTAGCCCCTTATCCTGATTAAATTGCTAAACATTCATATTTTATCTGTATAATTATTTTTAAAATTCATGGATAACCAAGTTATGCATTCACCACCTGCTGAACACAGCAGAGGGCAATTTTAACAACCCTGCTTAATCAGCTGGCTAAATTGTTCTGAATACACAAAATAACTGCTTTTTACATTAAAAGCGTGATCTGCCATTAAACAGAAAGTAAAAAGAAAAAGATAATTATAGAATTTTAAGAGAGAACAATGTATCAAGTCTTGGCATACTCAAGTAATGCAGAAACTAAGAAATAAAGTTAAAACTTAAATCTAACCAACTGAGAAGGAATAGTGACTCAAATCTGTGACAAGTGAGTCAGGAATGCCCATGTAAAAACAGTGCCCTTTAATGTATCCTTAGCAAATATATTTCTCTCTTTGCCTTTTGGTTTAAACCAAATATTTAAAAAATGTGCTGAAATATGCACAAAACATGTTTCTACTGCATGTCTGTGTGGTGGGAACAGACATAATGAAGTCTCTTGTCAGAGTGGCAGGTGCTGTGGGGCTACACGAGTGGTATCATGTGTACGGTGAAATTAGACTTTACCTGCTAATTGTCTTTCCTTGAGTCCCTCCAGAGCAGTCAAGCGGGTTGTCTCCCCCAACCAGCAGCTGGAGACTGAGCATGTCAAGTTTTGTGATGTCACCACATAAAAGCACTGCCCACGGACTCAAAGACCAGTATCCTAAAGACAAAGCAGACTCCAAAAAGAGCACAAGTTAGACCAACAGCAAAAACTTATGGTCATCTTTTCCTCAACTTAATTTTCCCTTTTTTTGTTCTTGATATTATAGAAACAGCTTAGGAGAACTATATAGAGGTCCAGAGAAGATCAGCAGGAAGAAATGAACTCCCCCCTGACTAAGGTCCAGAGTAGGCCTCCCAGATCCCAGATTAACTTGACCAGACTGCATTACCCAAATACACAGTCTGAAAATACGGCTCATTCTTTTTATAAAACCCGAAACCAGGGTGGATCCTGGACTGGAGTGACGCAAGGAAAGAATTAGTAGGTTAGGTCTAATTTCATCTTTCTTATTGTCCCTCCAGTCCAGTCCAGACAAGTGTAATGTACCAGAGCAGTACTCAAACACAGGAAGGTCCCACGAGTCCAGCTTGCAACACACTGGTGCTCAACTGCACCTCTTTCTGCGCTTGAACATCTAGCCAATAGTGACAAACAAAGAAATGAAGGGACGACCAAGTCACTGCACTACATATATCAATGGGTGGTACTAGGCCCACCTCCACCCAGGAAGCCGCCTGAGCCCTTGTGGAATGAGCACATAGCCCTGAAGGGAGAGGCTTGTGCTTCATCAAATAAGCTGAAGTAATGACCTCTTTCAGTCACCTGGCTACTGAGGCCTTAGAAGCCACTTCTCCCTTGCACGGACCCCGAAACAGCACAAAAAAGTGATCCAACTTGTGGAAAGATTTGGTCCGCTTCAAATATCTATGCAGAACTCTACGCACATCCAGCAAATGTAACTGGCGATAATCTGGACACGCATCCCCCGAAGAAAAGACTGGGAGAGTGACCGGCTGATTCAAATGAAAAACAGATATCACCCTTAGGCAAAAAGGAAGGAATGGGCCTTAGGACTACCTTCTCCTTAGACAAAAACAAGTATGGTTTCCTACAAGACCAAGCCTGCAACTCGGAAATTCATTTAGCAGAGAAAATGGCTACCAAAGCAGGCCACCTTTAATGGCAGGTCCTTTAACATAGCCCATGCCAATGCTTCAAAGGGCGACCCCACCAGTGCTGAAAGCACCAAGTTCAAATCCCATGGAGGGATGACAGAACGCACAGGAAGTATGGACATGTCTTACCACTCTAAGAACAGATCATATCCAGATGCACAGCTAGGGAAACTGCTTGTACTCATCCACAATAGCAGGCTAAGCTGCCACCTGTACACATAAGAAAATCAACACAAGACCCTTATCGAGCCCCACTTGCAAAAAGGCCAAACCATTGGGAATCGTGGCCAACAAGGCCCCAAGGTGTCTTTCGAGGCACCAATTTTTAAACACTTACCAGACTCTGATACAGTATAGGACAAAGACATAGACCACTTTTGTGCTTGTAGTAAAGCACAGTTACTTACCTGTAACAGGTGATCTCTGGGAACAGCAGGAATAAGTCTTCACATATGGGTATCGTCGGTACCGACGGAGCCTGCGCGGGAAAGCTCCGCAGCGTCCAGTAAGAAAGCTTTCTTGTTTTGCGCACCAAAATGCTGGAACTCCCTCCCTTCTGACATTCGTACCATAACCGACTTAGCCCAGTTCAGAAAGGCCCTTAAATTCAACCTATTCACCAAATACTACCCCATATGAAGTTAACATAATAGTCCCACTACATATCCAACCACTTTTTCTTTTTTTCTTTCTTCCTTGCTCCCAACATTCGTGCTAATTCATGTACATAGTTCGAGTATGTTATCTAGTTAACAGATTGCATATTCCATGTAAATAGTTCTCCCATGTTTTTCCAAGTTGATAGTCCTGTTATATGTAATACCGAACAGCCTGTTCTGGTTTTGTTGTGTTCTCTGTGAACCGCGCTGATGTCAAAGAGTGCGGTATATAAGAAATTAAAATAAATAAATAAATAAAGCTTTTGGGAGCATCCCACAGCGCCTGCGCGCTGCCTTCCCGCCTTTCCCAACCGCCTCTCTCCAGTTTGAGTTTTAGAGCTGAGACAAAAAGAGAGAGAGGAAAGGAAAGATAGATAGAGAGATACAACTCCTAGGGGAGGTGGGTGGGTTGTGAAGACTTATTCCTGCTGTTCCCAGAGATCACCTATAACAGGTAAGTAACTGTGCTATCTCCAGGAACAAGCAGGAATGAGTCTTCACATATGGGGACTCCCTAGCTGCAGATGTCAGGGAGAAACCCCAGGTTGTGTGTCCTTGAAAAGGACTCTACCTCCCCCCATGGATCTCTGGCATCCGACCAGGGTAGGTGGGTAGGAGTTGATTAGGAATGGAACAGGTGTTTGAGAACAGCCTGACCAAACGAGGCATCCCGGCGGGAGTCCTTGTCCAAACAGTAATGGGCTGTGAAGGTATGAACTGAGGCCCAGCTGGCCACTCGACAGATTTGGTCAATGGACACAGAGTTTAGATGAGCCATTGAGGCTGCCATGGCTCTCACATTGTGAGCTGTGACATGGCCCTCCAGAGAAATGTTCCTACTCTGGTAGGCGAAAGAAATACACTGAGCAATCCAGTTGGACAGTGTTCTCTTAGAGACTGGAAGCCCTAAATGAGAAGGATCAAAAGCAACAAAGAGTTGAGAAGACTGTCTATGTTGCTGTGTTCTTTGTAAGTAAAAAGCAAGAGCTCTCTTACAATCCAAGGTATGAAGATTTATTTATGTATGTATTTAACAGTTTCTTCTATACCGCCCCTTTCAGAGATCAGGGGCGGTTTACATTGAACAGTGAACAAAAATTTGTATACTTCTGCATACTTTACATGGAACAAGGTTTTAACTATATACAAGTGTAATTACAGGGAACATACTTTTAAACGTTAGCTGGAACATTGATTTTAAACTATATACAGGTTATAATACATGGAACATAACATAACTAATTACCAGTAGTTATTTGCAATAGCGATATAGCAGACAGTTTGGGTGAATCTTTTGCATGTTGTGTGAAGTATGTAAGGTTTCTTGTGTTAGTCGTTTGTTCTGTCTTGAGTACTGTGGATGTGTTTTTGTGATTGTTGGGGAGAGTTTTTTTGTTGATAGGGGATCTCAAAGTGGTTTGTAAAGAGGTAGGTTTTTAGTTCCTTTTTGAATTGATGAAGGTCCATTATCATGCGGAGGGTTAATGGTATTTCATTCCAGAGAGTAGGGGCAGCAAAGGAGAAGGCCCTATCACTTGTTGCTTTAGTTTTTCTGAAAGTTGTTTTTATGTTGAGGGAATGGGTTGCATTCTGTCTGCGCGTTCTAGTTTCTGATGGGGGGTGTATTAGAGTAGAAAATTGTGAGGGAGAGATGTTATTAATGAGCTTGAAAGTAGTTAGGAGGATTTTATATTTTATTAGGCTACTTATAGGGAGCCAATGCAAGTCTAACAGTATTGGGGTCACATGGTCTGTTAGTTTAGCTTTTGTGATCATCTTGGCGCATATGTTTTGGGCTCTTTGGAGTAGGTATATGCTCTTTAGTGGTAAACCGTTTAGGAGACTATTACAATAGTCGAAGTGGGGGGTGATGAGGGTATTGACTACTGATCTAAAGTCATGTGTGTTAAGTAGGGGTCTCAGATGTTGTATTGTCTTGAGTTGGACTTGGTACTTACCAATGGTGAAAGTGTTTCTGATGTTATAGTGGGGGATCATTTTGCATCCAGTGATCACCAGATGGTGTGGTTCAGTATTAGGACTAGGGGTGTTAGAATACATTCAAAAGCAAGGTTCTTAAACTTTAGGAAAACTAAACAAGATGGGCCAATACCTCAGGGAGTCATTAGCGGGATGGGAACAGCTGGGGGATGTAGAAAAACAGTGGGCAAAACTGAAAGGGGATATTTTAAGGGCAACCAACCTTTTTGTTAAAATGGTAAATAAAGGTAAAAGGAAAAGGAGACTGCTATGGTTTTAGAAAGAAGTAGCTGAAAAGGTGAAGAAAAAGAGGGAGGCCTTCATGAAATACAAGAGATCACACAGAGAGAGTAAGACATCTATATATGGAAAATCTTAGAGAAGCTTGCAAAGTAGTCAGGAAAGCAAAGATTCAAAAAGAGGAATGTAAGAGCCAGAGGAGAAGGGGTTAACACAGTAACACAAAGAAATCATCGAAATGTCTGAATGCTGGAACTGTACTGAGGTGCGTACGTGAAGCTTTCAGAGGTATATGACATCATATGGAAAAGATGTGAAAACACACTTATCAATAAATGGTGGACCTTGACAGAGAGGGTAGAAAGGCAACTGAGAGATAAACATGCTAGCTTAGCATGAAGAACATATGGACCCCAGTATAGTTGTCAGAACACGTGACGTTGAAGAGATGTATTTCTTGGGAACCGAGAGGTGGGAGAGAACCAAGCAAGAGAACCAGGTAAAGAACTGAGGGGGGCAGAGGTCAGTTAACAATATAAACCTGACAAGGCCCAGACTGATAATTGCAGACTTGGGCCTCACAAAGGTGGTCAATGGAGAGGGGTACAGACATGAGTAGAACAACATAGCAAATCACACAAGTGGGGGCCCCAGACAGCTGGAACAAGAATTAGCTAATTAGAGAATGCCCCAAATAGTAAGTATGGTCCTGAGCAAGGGTATATAATGTGACAGGACTAGATACACGAGGAGTTCACCTCCTGTGCAGTGAAGGCTGTGGGAGGTATGGATTCCCTGGGTTCCCTATGGCCCCAGTATCCCTGTTGTCGTGTCTGAGAGTTTTGTGTGCATGCTAGTTTGTCTTGTGTATGTCTGTTACACTGATCTCTTGTGTCCAGGAAGGCCTGTCATACATTTTCTTACTGGCTGTTGAGTCAGGAAGTAAGACAGAATCATGTAGGCAAGACCAGACATTCTGGCTTGTAGTTGTTCAGAAATCTGCATCTGAGATAAAACAGAATGACCCTGTTTGCCTGCTGTGAGAGGTGGCAAGATCTGTAATTCCACTGCACTGTTTTCCTTTGTTCTTAGTTTTCTGTTTCTGTGAGATAGGGAATAATAAAAGGACCCTTTTGGTAATGACTATCTCACAGATTTTTCTTCTATGTACGAGATGTTGTCCTGCATAAAGTGAGATTTTATTGGGAAGTGTAAGTCCTCTCTGTGATGTTTCTTTTATTGGGAAGTGATGTGTCCTCCTTGAGTGGACCCCCTTTTGGATGGAGCAAGGTGTCTGCTTGGGAATTGTCTGGCCCACAGTCCAGCTGACCATTCGCCCCGTACAGGAGGAAATAGCCAATACAATAAAAAGGGGGGGGGATAAGACATTTTTCAGATATGTTACTGAGAAGAGGAAGGGCAAAAGTGGTATTGTTACACTCAAGGGTGAAGAGGAGGAATATGTAGAAGCTAATGAGGATAAAGCGGAATTGCTTAACAAATATTCCTGTTCTGTGTTCACAGATGAAGAACCAGGAGCAGGACCTCAGAAAACACCCACAAACAGGAACAGAAGTGAGGGGCATCTTGAACAATTTTCAGAAGACTGTTCCTGAGAAATGAGCTAAACTTAAAATAGACAAAGCAATGGGACCGGATGGGATACACCCTAGAATACTGAGGCAACTTGGGGACGTTCTAGCAGCTCCACTGACTGACCTTTTCAATGTCTCATCGGAGTCGGGAGTGGTGCAAAAGAACTGGAGAGAGGCACATGTGGTCCCTTTACACAAAAGTGGAAGTAAGGACATGGCTGAAAATTACAGGTCGGTTAGTTTAACTTTGGGGGCAAGTAAATTATTGGAACGCTGCTGAAAGAGAAAATAGTGAGATTTCTGGAGTCCAGCAGATTACAGGATCCGAGGCAGCATGGATTCACCAGAGGCAGGTCTTATCAGACAAATCTGATTGATTTCTTTGACTGGGTGACCACAGAGTTGGACCGAGGGAGAGCCCTAGATATGGTGAATTTATATTTCAGTAAAGCCTTTGATGCCGTTCCTCACAGTTGACTTAAAAACAAACTAAGCACCCTAGGGATGGACCCTAAAGTTACTGCTTGGGTTAGAAACTGGTTGAGTGGGAGGCAACAAAAGGTACAGGATAAATGGAGCTCATTCTGAGGAGGAGGAGAAGGTTACCAGTGGTGTGCCCCAGGGATCGGTCCTTGGTCAGATTCTTTTTAATATCTTTGTTAGTGATATAGTGGAAGAAATGTTAGGTAAGGTTTGCCTCTTTGCGGGTGATACCAAAATCTGCAATACAGCAGACACCCAGGAAGGTGTACATAAAATGAGGAGGGATCTAGCTAAGCTTGAAGAATAGTCTAGAATTTGGCAGCTGAGATTTAATGTTAAAAATGCAAGGTCATGCATTTGGGCTGGCAGCAATCTAAGGGAGCAATATTGCATAGGGGATGAAGTACTTTTGTCCACTAAAGAAGAGCGGGACCTAGGCGTGATTGTGTCTGATGATCTTAAAGCAGCTAAACAGGTAGAAAAGGCAACAACAAAAGCTAGAAGGATGCTTGGGTGCATAGGGAGAGGAATGTATAAGAGTGCCTCTGTATAAGTCTTTGGTGCGACCTCATTTGGAGTATTGTGTGCAAGTCTGGAGACCGGACCTTCAAAAGGATATAAACAGGCTGGACTAGGTACAGAGGGTGGCTACTAAAATGGTTAGTGGTCTTCATTATAAAGCATATGAGAACAGACTTAAGGATCTTAATATGTACACCTTAGAGGAAAGGTGGGATAAAAGTGATATGATTGAAACGTTTAAATACCTCTGTGGCATAAATGCACAGGAGGACAGCCTCTTTGGATTGAGAGCAAGCTCTGCTATGAGGGGACATAGGATTAGGGTTAAACGGGATAGATTCAGGAAATGATATGTGGAAATATTTCTTTATGGAAAGAGTGGTGGATCCGTGGAATAGTCTCTCTGTGGATGTGGTAGAGATGAGGACAGTATCTAAATTTAAAGCAGCATGGGACAAACACAGAGGATCTCTAAAGGAAAAAAAGGGGACTGTTGTAGTGGTTGATATGGAAGGACAGACTAGATAGGCCATGTGGTCTTTTTCTGGTGTCATGTTTCTAACCTCTGGTGATCCGGAAGGCAAAGCTCCATGAGATGTAGGGCTGTCAAAAAAGTTACCCTCACAGGCTGAATTACCGATCGCAATGTTTCCATGCAGAAGTGAGGGACTCAGAGTGCTCAGTTGACATGCTTGAGGTCCAGTATAAGGCGGAAAGAACCTTCCTCCTCTGACACAATGAAGTAAATGGAGTACCAACCATGACCTAACTGGTCAGATGGCATGACGACTACTGCCTCCAGCTCAAGACGTTATTGCAAGGTGTCCTGTACTGCCTGAACCTTTGACGATGCCTTGCAGGAAGACACCAAGAAGGCATCAAAGAGTGGACAAGTCAACTCAAAAGAGTAGCCATCGTAAATGACTTAAAACCCACTGCTTGGAAGTTATCTGGATCCAGTCGGAGTAAAAGTGTTTTAGCTGACCACCTATGGGAATCAACTCCAAACAGGTCTGCCTCATCATTACTGCTTCTTAGGAGCTGCTGAAGCTCCCGAATAATATCCTTTACCAGCCCCTCTGTAACCTCGAAAAGATGGACCTCTGTTCAAGAAACACTCCCGCTGATAAGGGGCAAACCGAACTGACCGAAATCTGTAAAAATCACGTGTCTGTCCTCTGGCTGGTGCAGATGACTTTGGCGCCTTGGGCTTATCCTCCGTAAGGTGACCACCCTTGGAGTCCCCAAGATCCTTTACTAAGTTGTCCAATGCCTCCCCAAAAAGCAATTTGCTTTTGAATGGAAGCTAACTATGCTGGGTTTTGGAAGAGACATCTGCTGACTAATTCGGCAACCAGAGAAAACGTCTGGTTGCAATGACCAAATCCCTCACTGAATGCCCTCATCAAGTCACAGAAGATATCAAATAGGCAGAGGCGGTCCAGCTTGGTCAACTCCAACAAGGGCTGACATGCTTCCAAATCAATGCCAGACAAGGTTTTGGTCCAGCAAATACATGCCCTAGACACATAGGACCCTCAAATGGATGCCTGCAAACAAAGACAGTGGTCTCAAAGGCTTGCTTAAGGAAAGTGTCTAGTTTTCAATCCTGCACATCCTTCAAAGCCCCCCCCCCCCACCTTCCACCAGCATGGTGCTCTACTTGGTGATTGCAGACACCAGGGCGTCTATCTTAAGCAACTTGAAGAGATCCCTTTCCGTGGGAGGAATGGGATATAAGAAAGCCATGGTTCTGACCCCTCACAAACCAGCCTCAGGAACTTCCCATTCTGCTTCAATCATTTGCTTAATGGCTGAATGGAGCAGGAACAAAAGTGTGCAAATTCTGAATGCCCTACAGCAATCTTCTAAGGGTTCATCTGGAACCTGGGAAGGCTGAGAAATATCGAGGGCTGCTAAGGAATGCGTTATAAGAGCTGCCAATTCCTCATGGCAAAACACACGGACCATGTTGGAGTCTTCTCCTGGAGGAATCTCTCCCTCCTCCAACTCAGGAGCTAGAGCTTCACCCCAAAGATCTGAAGGCCCTCCAATGGATCTTCGGAGGCCCCACGAATGGCAGAAGGCTTGCTCTTCCCAAAGATCTGTTTCTACTCGCTTATTCTTGGTCGTAGGGTCCCACATGCTGAGAAGGATCTGCCACTTGAGACTTGGAGAGGGCCCCCCAATGCATTTAAAAGCCGATTTCTGGCTGGAGGTGTTTGCTAGGCCTTGCTTTAAGGCAGCAAGCCTGGTGAAACAACAAAACAAAGTCCACTGAGAAAGGGTGCTCCCCCAAGCCCGAATAGCCTGCTGTGCACTCATTAGGCCAAGGAACACAAGGAAGCATTGTCCTGAAGCTGTCCTGCTGGGATCAGGAGGGAGAAGGCAATATGGCCGCGGTTCCTGCCAAAACCGGGGGAATCTAACCCTGACAAGAAGGCTGTTTGGTGGTTAGGGCTGAAGAAAGAAGTTTCCCACAACAACAAAAGGACTTCTGTCAACACAGTTTCAACTGTTTTCCCCTTTCTCTCACACATCCTGCAAACTCCAAACGCTGAAGACGAGCTGTGTCGGCCCCCACACGCTGAGCAATGAGGTTTGGCTAATTGCATCAGAAACACCTGGAAAGAATAAAAACCACCTCCCGACAGACTCGAATTGAGAAATGTGCAGGTGGGAAGAAAAACACTCGCCGCAGGCTCTTGACCATTGGAGGAAAAAGCCAGGCAGGCTGTTGTGAGAGACACGCGATAGGTTTCTCTCTGCTGAGTTTTGCTTTGCTTTTAGCCTTTGTTATTTTTTTAAAGCAACAGCCTAACACGAATGAGCTTAGGCATAGATCGCAGCGCTCCTTTACTTAAAAAATAGTCTGCTCGGGCTGGGGGGGGGGGACCTAGACTACCAGGTACTTGCCCCCAGAGACGGAGACCTGGCCGACTCAATGGCCACAGTCCAGGGAGAGAGGCAGCCCCTGCTTGCTGACTCCCAGGCAACACACAGCTCCCATAAGCCTTCTCAAATCTACCTCACAAGACCCTCTCTTCTATTTTTTTTGACAGTATATAAAACTTTGCTATGAAAGTTGTCCTTTCAGTGGAGTCCAAACTACACAGAAGCATCTCACCAGCTACTGAAGACTGAGGATACTGGTCTTGGAATCCATGGGCAGTGCCCTTATGCAGCGACAATGCAAGGTTCCACATTAGGAACCACCACCCAGGAAAAAGATTTAGGCGTCATTGTGGATAGCATGTTAAAACCCTCGGCCCAGTGTGCAGCGGCAGCCAAGAGAGCAAATAGAATGCTAGGTATCATAAGGAAAGGAATGGAAAATAAAACAAAAGATATTATAATGCCTCTATATCGTTCCATGGTGAGACCGCACCTTGAATATTGTGTGCAATTCTGGTCGCCGTATCTTAAAAAGGATATAGCGTTATTAGAAAAGGTTCAGAGAAGAGCCACCAAAATGGTGAAGGGGATGGAAGGATACTCCTATGAAGAAAGGCTAAAAAGGTTAGGGCTCTTTAACCTGGAAAAGAGACGGCTGAGGGGAGATATGATAGAAGTCTATAAATTAATGAACGGAGTGGAACGGGTAAACGTAGATCGATTGTTTACGTTATCAGAATATAGAAAGACTAGGGGACATGCAATGAAGCTACAGGGTAAACTATTTAAAACTAATAAAAGAAAATATTTCTTCACTCAACGTGTAATCAAACTCTGGAATTTGTTACCGGAGGATATAGTAAAGGCTGTTAGTGTAGCTGGGTTTAAAAAAGGTTTGGACAAGTTCCTGGAGGAAAGGTCCATAATCCATTATTAAGAAGGGACCCAGGATATCAATGCTTGACCCAGTACAAGCATTGCGGAACCTGTCTCTTTTGGGGAAACTGCTAGGTACGTATGACCTCGATTGGCCACTGTTGGAAACAGGACACTGGGTTTGTTGGACCTTGGTCTGACCCAGTATGGCATATCTTATGTTCTTATGACATCACAAAACCTGATATACTCAGTCTCCAGCTGCTGGCTGGCAGAGGCAACCCACTTGGTCAGTACTGGACTGGAGGAACAATAAGGAAATGTGTATCTTTTATATCTTGAAAGTGTAGGGAGAGTGTTGGAGTGGGATGGTGTATGGTGTGATGCACTTCTTGCCTTCCCCCTTTGCATTCTCCCTTCTTTCCCCTCCCCCCTTTTTACTCCAGCAACTGCTTTCTTCTGCCTGTGGGGCTCTGGCTACCTGCTGGTACGATCTCTTCACTGCAGCAGTGTTTTTTAAAATTCTGCCAACGAGCCTTAGGCTCCCACCCAGCAAACCCCAAATCTCTTGTGGCGATAGCTTTTTTCCTTCTCTTCTGTCAACAGGAATTCGTGGTTCCCTGTCAGCACTTTAAAGCAGTATTGCTGCGGGTCTTCATTTTTTTATGCTGCAGGAGTCCCTATGGCAAATTTTTCCAGGTTGCATAGGTTAGTTTGCTTGCACAAGCAGAAACTTTGTGCAGAGATAGATAGATGGATGGATAACCACACAGGCAGACCTCATGAAAGGCAGTATAGCAAGTATAAATAAACCTAAACCTAACTCTCCCAAATAGGCACTATCATGTTATCATTTCAGTGAAAAGTGTCTAAAAAGCATATTAATCTCCAAGTTATTTACCATCCACTTTAGAAATCATCTGCAGTTGCAGGGCTATTTGGGCAAGTTGTTCTTTCGAGCTACTTGCTGATGAAGTAGTACATTAGGGTTTTTTTTTCATATGCTAAACATAGGTAATTAGCCACAGAACCTGAAGCTCATTAAATGTGAAACTTGCTAACCTGGTAATAGAACTCCAAGTTCTGATATTTCTTCTTGGCTCGAGTCCTATGGATTTTATCATAGCTACATCATGGATAAAAACTTAAGATGACAAAGGCTCATTTCAGAGGTGCACTATTAACTATGCTTCAAGTTCCATAGATAACCTAAAGAGCAATAAATAAAGAATGCAGTTTATTACAAAGTTTTATGGATAAACATGGGAAAGAAGGGGTGCTGGGATGAGCCAGGTTTGTTCATACTAGCAAAACAGAGAAGTCAGGGCATCCCAATAGAGAGGTTCCAATAAAGATAAAAGTAATCCAGGTGCTTTCAAGTAAAAATCAAAGAGTTGAAAGATTCCAATTAACCCTGACATCAAATAGCCAGAAGGTTAATTTTGGCAAAAAAACAAACTTTGAAATGCCTGTGTGCAAATTCTAGAAGTCTAAAAAAGAAGATGGGAGAGTTAGAATATATAGCAATAAATGTAAGGTTAGCTATAATTGGCATTTCAGAGACCTGATGGAAGGAGTATAACCAATGGGACACTGATACTAGGCTACAATCTACATCACAATGAAAGGGCAGATCACATTGGTGGAGGAGTAGCTCTAAATGTTAAAGAGGGTATCAAATCAAATAATGTAGCCCCAGCTTCAAACCTCCGTGTATACCATAAAATCCTTAAAGGTGCTCATGCAACACTTTATCCAATTCTTTTTGTCGGAGTAACCGATCAGAGGATACAGGAACTGTCACCCGTCCCCCACCACGGTCATTCCATTTTAATCATTTTAAATGCTTGAAAAAACTTTACTTATCTTGCTTGAATTCAGCCAAGAAGGAATTCAAAAGACACAACGTGCCACGTTTCGAGCCCTCCAACAATCACTGGCTCTGCATCAGGTGAAAAGCTAGAATCCCTTGAAAAATGGCTTTTGCATTACTCAGTACAACGGTCCGGTTTAAAGAGATGGCGTGTGACGTCAGACGCACGCAAGAGAATCCAATAGCCAATCAATGATGCCCAATACACAAGCATTAAGAATTGGGAAAACCCACTGTCAGGGAATCCCAATGACGTTGTAAACACTCCCTACTCACAGCAGTGTATGCCACTCAACGGAGCCATTCAGACCCCGGGGGGAAACAGTAGCCAGACGAAATATCCATTGTTGCTCAGTCCGTTGCAATTTTGCAACGCGGTCCCCTCCCCGGGGATCTGGGGATCTGGTGATCTGGTGGAATAAAGTCAAGCACCCTCCAACGTAATTGTTGAAACAAGTGATCCTCCTGTAGACAGTGACTGACCATAGGCGCCGACATTGTTTTAGTTCTCAGATGGGACGCATGTTCCCCCAAGCGAAGTTTGACAGCCCGGGTGGTCCGGCCAACATAATGCAATCCACACGGGCAAACAATCAGATACACCACAAAGGATGAATTGCAAGTGGTATGCCAATTTGAACTATAGATAATTGATGTAGACATATCCCTCCAGCTGAGACCTGTCAATGCCATATCACAATAAGTACAAGTGCCACAGGTAAAATGACCAGGGTTGGCATGAGATAAGGAAGGACGATCCGAAGGCCAGGTGGATTTCACAATTCGATCCCGTAGATTTGGCGCCCGTGAATAAGCCACCCGAAGCCGCTTATTTGTAAAGCAGGGGTGAACAGATAAAACCGGCCAATAGCGGCGCACAATGGCCACCACTTTAGGAACTCCCACCAAATATGGAAAAATTCCGGTAAAATCGTCATCCTCTGAGGTATTGGAGGAAGAGCGGGGAAGAAGCAGCCACTCTCGATGAATGAACCGAGCCCGTTTAAAGGCTTTCTTAATTACTGAAACAGGGTATCCCCTAGATAATAACCGCTGCTGTAGATCAAACGCATGATGATAAAAGTCATCCAACGATGAACAATTGCGTCGAAGATTGGCCGAATGGAAGGCCACGCTTCAACGGTGGAGGATGAAAGCTTGAGAATTGCAACAAAGTATTCCGCTGAACAGGCTTGCGGAACAAAGTGAGGCCCTCAGTTGACAAAAAAATCGTCAGATCCAAAAACTGAATAGATCGTTTATCAAATACCGCAGTAAACTGAATGTGTGGAGAATGTGTGTTTAATGAACTGACAAAACTCAGCAGATTATCCTGAGATCCAGACCACAGAAAAAAGACATTGTCTAAAAACCGACGCCAAAAAGGCACAAATTGAAAAAATGGAGAAGAATACACATAATTATCCTCAAAAATGGCCATGTAAATGGTGGCAATGGAGGGTGCCACCGTAGCCCCCATTGCTATGCCAAAAGTTTGTCTGTAAAAATTACAATTATGTAAAAAATAATTGCTATTTAACACTAAGTCCAACATCGCCAACAAAAAGGACCGCGGGATCCGTGTGGGTAAGTCAAGAGGATAATCAGTCAAATGTTGGAGCACTTCTTGCTGATTAATATTGGTGTAAAGTGCTTGCACATCAAGGGACACCAAAAACGTATAGGTCGAATAATCAGTACAAGAGGACAATTGTGTGAGAAAATCACCTGTATCACGGATATAGGAGGAGACCCTTGATGCCGCAGGTTGTAGAAATACATCACAAAATTTGGAGAGAGGCTCCAGGAGCGAGTCCCTACAGGACACGATCGGGCGTCCTGGAGGTTGTTGGACATTCTTATGTAATTTAGGAACCAGATAAAAAACAGGGATCTTAGGAACTGGATTAATCAGGAACCGAAATTCACGTCCAGTAATCCAACCATTCTGTAAAGCCTGCAACATCAGGGATCGAACACTCTGTGATACTGATGGCGTCGGGTCATGGGAGAGCAGCTGGTAATGCTCACGATTCTGAAGATGAGCCTGAATCTCAATATCATATTGCTCTGGAGACAGCACAACAATCGCCCCTCCTTTATCCGCACGGCGAATAATAAAATCAGACGTGGAAAGGTCCCGCATAGCTTGAAATTGCTCACGGGACAAATTTGGAAAAGTTGTGGGTAGAGTCGGCTCCAAAACATCCAAATCTCGGAGGATCAAATCCTGAAACGTTGAAATGACTGGATCTACTGCACCTGGAGGGAGCCATCTGGAGGGACCTGAAATAACCGAAGGATCTCCATCACCCTGACCATGTTGAGAAAAATAGAGACAAATCCGCAACTTTCGAAAAAGCCGGTGTAATGCCATGCGAACCTGAAAACCGTTATACCGAGGAGTTGGGACAAACGAAAGCCCCAGTTCTAACAACTCCTGTTGAGAGGAAGTGAGAGGTCGCCCAGACAAATTAAATACTACTGATTCTTGGTGCGGGAGCGGGTCTCGGGACCTTCCCAAAAATCCTGCTGGTATTGATTTTGACGCCGCGAACGGCGACCCCGTCGGGAAGAACTATCCTCCATAAACGGCGGGCGAGATTGGTGGCCTCCACGGCGGGACTCCGTCCCCTCAGAATCCGTAGAGTCTTCTGAACTCACTGCAAAGGAAACTTGTTTAGCAGGGGCCACAAACTGTCCAGTAGGTGACATCCACTTATACACACAGTTATTATCATAATCGGACTTATCCCGGCGAAACTTTTGTATTTTGAGACCACGAACATGGTCCCGAAAAGAATCCAGTTGCTTGTTGGTCTCCTGCCATTGGATCTGAAACTGAGACTCCTCCTGAGACTCCAAAATTTTTGCTTTCATATCCTCAATCTGCTTCTTTAGCTGTTCCTGTTCTTGCAATGAGCGTTCTACCAACAACGCAATAATGTCAAAACTGCATTTGTTTAGGATAGCATTCCAGCGGGACAAAAACGCCACATCATCAGTAAACTGACGCGGGGCTTTGAACATCCGCAACCCCCTAGGAATGATGAGGGACTTTAAATATTGTGTCATAGCTAGTCCGTGGAGTTGTGCACGAATCAAACGCTTGTGTAGATCTTTCAACTCCAGCATAGTAGAAGGAATTTTATCAGTTGTAGTAGGGCCATCAAACAGAGACTGGCCCTGCCGAAGTTTGGCTAAATGGTCATCTGTATAGGCGAAGACTTCAGACGACATCTTAATGGGTAAGGAAAGTTTTACAGACAAAAAAAACACCCAGCTCAAGGCAGAGAAATCCAAATCAAATAATGTAGCCCCAGCTTCAAACCTCCGTGTATACCATAAAATCCTTAAAGGTGCTCATGCAACACTTTATCCAATTCTTTTTGTCGGAGTAACCGATCAGAGGATACAGGAACTGTCACCCGTCCCCCACCACGGTCATTCCATTTTAATCATTTTAAATGCTTGAAAAAACTTTACTTATCTTGCTTGAATTCAGCCAAGAAGGAATTCAAAAGACACAACGTGCCACGTTTCGAGCCCTCCAACAATCACTGACTCTGCATCAGGTGAAAAGCTAGATTCTCCAGGACCAAGCAGGAAGTCAGTCCTCACATATGGGTGACGTCGGCGCCGACGGAGCCCTCGCGGAGCAATTTTCCCCAGCTTTCAAAGAAAGCCTTTGGGAATTGCAGCGCGCATGCGCGGTCCCATTCCCGCCCAAGGGTGCCATCTTAGCCAGTCTTCTTTTTTCCGCGGAGCCCTTCAGACGTGCCCATCTTGTCCCCGCTGAAAAGGTTGATTTTTTCGTGATTTATCTCACTTTTCTCTATCGGTTCGACGCCGGTCCTTTTCCTGCCCGGACTCGCGACGCCGTTGCGAGTCCTTCTGTTATTTTTCGGTTTTTCTGATTTTCTGTCAGTTTCGTTTTCGGTTTTTCACTGGCAGCCCGGTCCTTTGACCTTGCAGGGGCCCTTTTTCCCCCGATGGCTGCCAGTGGTTTCAAGCGGTGTGTTCAGTGTGACAGAAATATGTCACTCACTGACACACATGATAATTGCCTCCGCTGCCTTGGTCCGGATCACGAGGAACTGATCTGTGGGGCCTGCAGCAAGATGTCCTCCAAAGCGTTAAGGAGTCGGCGGCATCAGCGGGAACGAATCTTCGCTGATCCCGCCCGTACCCGGACCTCGTCGGAGGCCTTGGCGTCCAGAGGTTCCAGCTCTGACCATCGCCGGAGTTCCTCCGACAGGGGTTCTCCCTCCGGGGACCATCATCGGAAGGTGAAACCCGGTGGGGGACGGGTGACAGTTCCTGTATCCTCTGATCGGTTACTCCGACAAAAAGAATTGGATAAAGTGTTGCATGAGCACCTTTAAGGATTTTATGGTATACACGGAGGTTTGAAGCTGGGGCTACATTATTTGATTTGGATTTCTCTGCCTTGAGCTGGGTGTTTTTTTTTGTCTGAAAGAGGGTATCAAGTCAAACAGGATAAAGGTTCTGCAGGAAATAAAACACACTGTAGAATCTCTATGGATAGAAATTCCATGTAAGAAGGGGAAAGGAATGGCAGTGAGGGTGTACTACCATCAGCCTGGACAGAATGGACAGATGATGAAATGCTAACAAAAATTAGGGAGGCTAGCAAAGTTTACAACACAGTAATAATGAGAGATATCAATTACTCCGGTATTAACAGGGTCAATGTTACATCAAGAAATCCAAGAGAGATAACGTTTCTAGATAAAGAATAGTTACTCACCTGTAATAGGTGATCTCCGGGAACAGCAGGAATTTAGTCCTCACATATGGGTATCGTCGGTACTGACGGAGCCTGCACGGGAACGCTCCCCACCGTCCAATTAGAAAGCTTTTGGGAGCATCCCACAGCGCCTGCGTGCTGCCTTCCCGCCTTTCCCAACTACCTCTCTCCAGTTGAGTTTTAAAGCCGAGACAAAGAGAGAGAGAGGGAAAAGGAAAGAGAAAGAGAAATACAACTCCTAGAGGAGGTGGGTGGGTTGTGAGGACTAAATTCCTGCTGTTCCCGGAGATCATCTGTTACAGGTGAGTAACTATGCTATCTCCAGGAACAAGCAGGAATGTAGTCTTCACATATGGGGACTCCCTAGCTTTAGATGCCAGGGAGAGACCCCAGAAGTTGTGCGTCCCTGAGAAGGGCTCCACTTCCCCCCATGGATCTCTGGCATCCTACCAGGGATGGTGGGTAGGAGTTGATTAGGTATGGAACAGGTGTTGGAGAACAGCCTGACCAAACAAGGCATCCCGGCGGGAGTCCTTGTCCAAGCTGTAATGGGCTGTGAAGATATGAACTGAGGCCCAGGTAGCTGCCCGATAGATGTCGTCGATAGACACAGAGTGCAGATGAGCCATTGAGGCTGCCATGGCTCTCACACTGTGAGCTGTGACATGGCTCTCCAGAGGAAGATTCTTACTCTGATAGGCAAAAGAATTACACTGAGCAATCCAGTTAGATAGTGTTCTCTTGGAGACTGGAAGTCCCAAATGAGAAGGGTCAAAAGGAACAAAGAGTTGAGAGGACTTTCCATGTTGTGTTCTTTGTAAGTAAAGAGCTAAAGCTCTTCTACAGTCCAAAGTATGAAGGTTCCTTTCTGCATTCGATGCATGAGGCCTTGGAAAGAACACAGGTAGGTAGACCGCTTGGTTTAGATGAAAGGGCGAGATCACATTTGGCATAAAGTGTGGATGAGTCCTAAGGACTACCTTGTCATGATGGAACCTTGTATAAGGTGGATCAGCTACTAGTGCTTGCAATTCACTAATGCGACATGCTGATGTGACTGCAATGAGAAAGATAACCTTCCAAGAAAGGAATTTCAAGTAGCTAAGGGTTCGAAAGGTGGCTTCATGAGCTGCCCAAGAACCAAATTCAAGTCCCATGCCACAGGAGGTGGCTTAATGGGAGGCTTAGTTAGCAGAAGGCCTCTCATAAATCTTGCTATAAGAGGATGGGAGGAAATAGGCTGTCCATTGAGGGGCTTGAAGGAAGCTGCAATAGCACTCAAATGGACCCTCACTGAGTTAGTCCTAAGTCTTGCATTGGATAAATGAAGGAGATACTCCAGTAATGATTCCAGGAGGTATGGCAATGGGGTTAAAACCCTTCTGCGAACACCATATGGTAAACCTTTTCCACTTGAAAGCATAAGAGTGTCTTGTGGAAGGCTTCCTGGAAGCATAAAGGATATCCTTTATTTGCTGAGGGAGGTTAAGATCATGGAGATCTAGGCCTTCAGCAACCAAGCCCTCAGATGCAGAGACTGGGGATTGGGATGCCATAACATTCCGTCCTCCTGAGATAGGAGATCTGGAGCAGACCCTAACTTCAGGGAGGGAGCTTGAGAGAGATGTAGAAGCAGAGGGTACAACACTTGCTGTGGCCAAAATGGAGCTATGAGAATCATATGGCCTCTGTCTCTCTGAAGCTTGAACAGGGTTTTGGGAATTAGGGGAATGGGTGGAAAGGCATACAGGAAGTCTTGACCCCAATAAAGGAGGAAAGCATCCCTGGCCTGAGCCCCCTGAGCCGGAATTCTGGAACAGAACCGGGGAAGTTTGGCATTCCACGAACTTTCAAAGAGGTCTATATCCGGGGTTCCCCAAATTTGAAAAATCTTGGCCACCTGGTCTGCATGCAGAGACCACTCGTGTGGAAGCAGAACTCGACTGAGTCTGTCTGCCCAAGAGTTTTGTATGCCTGGAAGATACACGGCCAGGAGATGAATCTGATGCTCTCTGGCGAGGGCCCATAGTCGCAAAGCTTCGTTGCAAAGCAACAGAGAGCCTGTTCCCCCCTGCTTGTTCATGTAGAACATGGCTACTTGATTGTCCGTAAGAATGAGGACTGTCTTGTAGCTGAGCAGGGTGTGGAACACTCGAAGAGCAAGAAAGATTGCTCTGAGCTCCAAGAGACTGATATGTAGATGAGTCTCCTGTGGAGACCAGGTGCCTTGGGTGGAGAGGTCTTGCAGATGAGCTCCCCAACCCATAGGAGAAGCATCTGTTGTGAGAGTTGCCTGGGGTAAGGGTTGTTGAAAAGGGGACCCCAGCAACAGGTTTTGAGTGGACGTCCAGCACTGGAGGGACAAAATAAGGCGACTTGTGTTTGCTATTTTGTCTGCCAGGCATCCTGATGCCTAGGTCCACTGAGTGGACAAAGTCCACTGGGCTGCCCTCATATGGAGTGGAGTGGCCTAGTGGTTGGGGCAAGGTACTTCAGGCCGGAAGGTCGGGGGTTCAAATCCCACTAGAGGACAGCAACCTTGGGCCGGAAGGACTGGGGTTTCTAGTCCCACAGGTGCTCCTTGTGGTCTTGGGCAAACAACTTAACCCTCCATAGCCCATGTTCCCTGTAAAATAGTTATCTCCAAGTTATAATGCCCTGTTCAATGTAATTTCAGTTTGTTCAATGTAAACCGCACTGATGCAGAATAGCGCGGTATATAAGAGAATGTCATAAATAAATAAATAAATATGGAGGCGAGCATAGGGAACCAGATGCACAGTAGATGCCATGTGGCCTAGTAGTTGTAGCATTTCTCGGGCAGTGAGGTGAGGCTTTAGCACTGCTTGAGAAGCTAGCTGCACCATGCGAAGGCAGCGGGCCTGGGGGAGACAGGCCCTTGCCTTTCTGATATCCAGCAAAGCTCCTATGAACTCTAGAGACTGAGTGGGAGTTTGGGAGTGGATTTTGGGATGTTTATTACCAGACCCAAATACTGAAGGATACGCATTGTGCAGGATAGAGAAGCCCTGGCCTCTGACTCTGTTGGGGCTCGAATGAGCCAGTCGTCTAAGTAGGGGAAGACGAATATCCCTAGAGTGCAGAAAAATGCTGCTACCACAGCCATGCATTTCGTGAACACCCTTGGTGCTGAGGCCAGGCCAAAAGGAAGCACCCTGTACTGGTAGTGCTTTCCTTGAAAAAGGAACCGAAAGAACCTTCTGCGAGTTGGATGGATGAGAACATGGGTGTACGCATCCTTGAGATCTAGAGAACGAAGCCAATCCTGACTCTGAAGGTATGGCAGCAGAGTTCCAAGAGAAATCATCTTGAATTTCTCTTTGACAAGGAATTTGTTCAATTCTCTGAGGTCCAGAATAGGTCTGTACCCCCCTGTTTTCTTTGGCATAAGGAAATAGGGGGAGTAAAACCCTGTACCCTCCTGATGGATGGGTACTTCTTCTATTGCCCCTTGGGTAAGAAGCATAGTGACCTCCTGACCTAACAGGTTGATGAGAGAGGTCGGAGAATTGAACTGCCTTATCATTGTGGGAGGGGACATGCTCGAAAAATGAAGCTTGTACCCCTCTTTTATGATGAAGAGTGTCCAATGCTCTGCTGTTATCTGCCCCCATCTGGGGGCAAAGTGACACAACCTTCCTGGAATGGTGGAAGGTTCTGGTCCAACGAGAGCCAGGAAGGCTAAGTTCTCTAGCTGAAAGTCAAAGGCCTTGTGGAGGATGAGACTGCTGGGATGGCTGAGGCTTAGCAGTCTTTGCTTTTCTTTGTTTGGGTGGTTGCTGACTTTTCCCGACAAGCTGACCTGCAGAACGTCCCTGCTGAGAATAAGCAGTATAATATCTTTTCCTTTTAGAAAAGAATGGTTTCTTGAAAGATTTCTAGCGGGATCAGCTGTGGACTTGGATAATCTATCCAAGGTGGAGTAGTCAGCATCCAACTCATTGGCCTTTTCCTGCCAATCTTTACCAAACAGGTTCTCACCAGTACACGGGATATTTCCCAATTTGTCTTGTACCCAGAGCTCCAGATCAGATGCCTGGAGCCAAGCAATTCTACGTGCACCTATGGCAATGGCAGAGGTTCTGCTTATGCACTCAAAACAGTCAAAAGCTGCACGGTTGACAAATTTAGAAACATCTTGGGCATGTGTTACCAATGTGAGAAAACTGTCTTCTATCCTCAGGGAGAAGAGGACTCAAAGCCTCTAAATCACCTGCGACCTCCTTCAGGAACATTCCCATGTATAGACTATAGGAACTGATCCTAACAGAAAGCATGGAAGCTTGGAAGACACGACGTCCAAAAGCATCCAAAGTTCTGCACTCACGTCCTGGAGGATTAGAGGCATGCCTCTTTGCACTCTTGATCCTTCTCATAGCTGATTCCACTACAATAGAGTGGTAAGGAAGCTGAGTTTTTTCGAAACCAGGACAAGGAGGGGACTTGATACAGAGTATCCAGTCTACGAGAATGAGGAGAGGTGGTAAGAGGTGTCTCCCACATTCTTAACATGAGATCATGCAAGATCTCATGGATGGGCAAGGTAGCTGCCTCCTTAGGAGTTTTGGGATATTGTAAAATTTCCAACTCCTTTGCTCTGGGCGCTGTTTCAGGAGCCACAGTAATGGACAGACCCCGAGCCACCTCCCTGATAAAATCCTGAAAGGAAATATCCTCTGGAGAAGACATCCTGCGCTTGGGGGAGGAGGGCTCCTCTGGGAGAAGCATTCCTGCATCGACAGAACTGTCAGAATCCTCCGATTCTTCTGAGGACTCGAAGTACCGTCTGTCCGGATGCTCCTGAAGAGCCCGATACCCGTACCGACCAAAGTCGGTATCGGGAGTAATCGGTACCAGAGTAGCGGTACTGGAAGGCATCGGATGACTGGGTACCGGCAATGCGGACACCGATGTCGATGCTATCGGTACCGGTACTGATACCGGTGCCGGAGTCAGAGCCGGCACCGGTTGAATTGTCTGACGCGGTTCCGAGGGCGTCGATGCCACAAGGAGAGCCGCCAGACTGCGCTCAATAGCCAGGACTCTCTGGTCTATTGACGCTGCCGATGCCTGGATGTCGGTACCGGAGAAGATCGCTGGTACCCCAGAGCATGGCACCAGTAATTCTGCTGAGGTTGAGGCCTCGAGAACATCCTGGAGCCCCGATAATGCTTTGGAAGCCGAAGCCTCCCGCCGGGGCAATTTTGCCGGTGCAGAATCCTCAAGGGCAACACCAGAGTTTAGTTACCTGAGATCCACGGGAGGAAAACGTCGATGCCACCGAAGCTGCATCAGAGGGAAACAGGGTACTGAGCTTGGCAGCTCAGTTCTGTCAACCTCTCTTGGACATCATGGCACAGGCCATACATTCCGAAATGGAATGGTCAGGACCTAAACATTTCAGACACCACTCATGGGTGTCGGTGACGGAGATGGTACTGCCACACTTGGTGCACTTTTTAAAACCCGAAGAGGGTTTTTCCATTATGGAAAAAATCCTGGGCCTAAGGCCCAAAATGGCGCATGCACCTGGAAAAAATGTAAAAAAAAAAAAAAAAAAAAAAAGTACTAAGGATTATTATTTTTTTTTAACGAAAAAAAAGAAAAAAAGAAAAACCGGTGGTGCCAGTAAAGCGTAGAGGAAGGCAGACGCGACCACAAAAAAGAAGGAAAAATTTTCTGCGGTGACAGGAACACGACCTGCTGGCTCCGCAGAAAACGAAGAACTGGAGAGAGGCAGTTGGGAAAGGCGGGAAGGCAGCATGCAAGCGCTGTGGGATGCTCCCAAAAGCTTTCTAATTGGACCCTGGGGAGCGTTCCCACGCAGGCTCAGTCGGTACCGACGATACCCATATGTGATGACTACATTCCTGCTTGTTCCTGGAGATAGTACATGACTGCTTCACGGAGCAGCTGGTTCAGGAACAGACATGCGGGGACACTATTTTAGACCTAGTCCTCAGTGGAACACAGGATCTAGAATGA
This sequence comes from Ichthyophis bannanicus, assembly GCA_033557465.1. NCBI lineage: Eukaryota > Metazoa > Chordata > Amphibia > Gymnophiona > Ichthyophiidae > Ichthyophis > Ichthyophis bannanicus. The sequence continues at coordinate 935,128,773 of CM066034.1, forward strand.
GAGGTAACTGTTTTGGGACCACTTGGCGATAGTGATCATAGAATGATCACATTAGATTTAATAAATGGAGGGAGGATAGACAGGGAAATGACTGTGCTAGCATTTAACTTTCAAAAATGAGACTATAATAAAATGAGGAAAATGGTTAAGAAAAATCTAAAAGGATCAACTGCAAAGATTAAGAGTTTACGTCAAGCTTGGGCATTATTTAAAAAGACTAAATTTGGAAGCTCAGACCAGATGTATTCCATGCTTAAAAAAAGGTGGAAGGAAAGATGAATGACAGCCAGCATTGCTTAAAGGTGAGGTCAGAGAGCTATTATAGCGAAGAGAGAATCTTTCAGAAAATGGAAAAAAAAAGGTGCCAAATGACGAAAACAGGAAACAAATACTGGCAAGTTAAATGCAAGGTACTGATAAGCCAGGAAAAGAGAAAATTTGAAAAGAAGCTTGCCGTGGAAGCAAAAGCACATAATAAAAACCTTTTCAAGTATATTCCATAGCAAAACACAGTTGGAACATTAGATGACTGAGGAGTAAAAGGAGCACACAGAGGACAAGGACATAGCGGAGAGATTGAATTAATTCTTTGCTTCAGTCTTTATTGAAGATGATGTAAAAAATATACTCATGCTAGAAATAATACTTAAAGGTGAAGTATCAGAGGAATGGAAACAAATCTTGATACAACAGGAAGAAGTAATACAGCTAATTGATAAACTAAAGAGCAACAAACCACTTGGACCAAATAACATACATTCCAGGGTGCTGAAAGAACTAAAATATGAGACTGTAGAACTACTATTAGTAATTGGTGATCTATCATGAAAATCATCTGTAGTACCCAAAGATTGGAGAGAAACCAATGTAACGTCAATTTTTTAAAATGGGTTCCAGGGCTAATCAGGGAAACTACAGACCAGTAAGCCTAACATCACTACCAGGCAAAATGGAAGAAAATTATAAAAAACAAAATTACTGAACATGAAGATAGTCATGGTTTAATGGCAGAAAGTCAATATAGATTTAGCCAAGGAAAGTCTTGTCTCACTAATCTTATTTTTGTTTTTTGAAGTTGTGAACAAACAGGTAGATAAAGGTGAGCTGGTTGATAGAGTATCTAGATTTTCAGAAAGCTTTTGACAAAGTCCCCCATGAGACTCTCGAGGGGAATTAAAATGCCATGGGATAGGAGACAACATGGATTAGGAACTTACTGAAAGATAGAAAACAGAGTAGGGCTAAATGGCCAATTTTCTCAATGGAGCAAGATGAATCATGGAGTACCACAGGAATCTGTGCTGAGCCCGCTGTTCTTTAACACATTTATAAACGAACTGGAAATGGGAACAAGTGAGGTGATCAAATCTGCAGATGACACTAAATTTTTCAAAGTTGTTAAAATGCAAGAGGACTGTAAAAATTTGCAAGAGAACCTTTCTAAACTGGGAGACTGGGTATCCAAATGGCAGACGACATTTAATGTGAACAAGTGCAAAGTTATGCACTTAGGAAAGAACAACCCAAAAGCATAGTTACTCACCTGTAACAGGTGATCTCCGGAAACAGCAGGACTTTAGTCTTCACATATAGGTATCATCGGTACCGACGGAGCCTGCGCGGGAACGCTCCCCAGCGTCCAATAGGAAAGCTTTTGGGAGCATCCCACAGAGCCTGCGTGCTACCTTCCCGCCTTTCCCAACTGTCCCTCTCCAGTTGAGTTTAAAGCTGAGAGAAAGAGAGAGGGAAAGAGAGAAAAAGAGAGAGAGAGATACAACTCCTAGGGGAGGTGGGTGGGTTGTGAAGACTAAATTCCTGCTGTTCCCGGAGATCACCTGTTACAGGTGAGTAACTATGCTATCTCCAGGAACAAGCAGGAATGTAGTCTTCACATATGGGGACTCCTTAGCTGCAGATGCCAGGGAGAAAGCCCCAGAAGTTGTGTGCCCTTGTGAAAGGGCTCCACTTTCCCCCATGGATCTCTGGCATCCTACCAGGGATGGTGGGTAGGAGTTGATTATATGGAACAAGTGTTGAAGAACAGCCTGACCAAACAAGGCATCCCGGCAGGAGTCCTTGTTTAAGCAGTAATGGGCTGTGAAGGTATGAACCGAAGCCCAAGTAGCTGCTCGACAGATGTCATCGATAGACACAGAGTGAAGATGAGCCATAGAGGCTGCCATGGCTCTCACACTGTGAGCTGTGACATGGCCTTCAAGAGGAAGGTTCTTACTCTCATAGGCAAAAGAAATACACTGGGCAATCCAGCTGGACAGTGTTCTTTTGGAGACTGGCAGTCCCAAATTATTAGGATCCAAAGCAACAAAAAGTTGAGAGGACTTTCTATGTTGCTGTGTCCTTTGCAAGTAAAAGGCCAAAGCCCTTTTACAGTCCAAAGTATGACGATTCCTTTCTGCATTTGAGGCGTGAGGCCTTGGGAAGAATACAGGAAGGTAAACCGCTTGAAATGAAAAGGTGACACCACCTTTGGCATAGAGTGTGGATGAGTCCTAAGGACTATCTTATCATGATGGAACCTTGTATAAGGAGGATCAGCCACCAACGCTTGCAATTCACTGATGCGACGTGCTGATGTGATTGCAATAAGAAAGATGACCTTCCAGGAAAGGAATTTCAAAGAGGTAGTAGCTAAAGGTTCAAAAGGCGGCTTCATGAGCTGCCCAAGAACCAGATTTAAGTCCCATGCCACCGGTGGTGCTTAATGGGAGGCTTAATTAAAAGAAGGCCTCTCATAAATCTCGCTATGAGGGGATGAGAGGAAATAGGTTGTCCATTTAGAGGTTTGAAAGAAGCTGCAATAGCACTCAAATGAACTCTCACTGAATTGATCTTAAGCCCTGCATTAGATAAATGAAGGAGATACTCCAGTAATGATTCCAGAGGTATCGCAAGAGGGTTAAGACCCTTCTGCGAGCACCATATGGTAAACCTTTTCCACTTGAATGCATAAGAGCATCTTGTGCAAGGCTTCCTGGAAGCATAAGGATATCCTTAACCTGCTGAGAAAGGTTAACCCGTGAAATTCTAGGCTTTCAGCAACCAGGCCCTGAGATGCAGAGACTGGGGATTGGGATGACAGCATCCCGTCCTCCTAAGAAAGGAGATTTGGAGCAGATCCTAACTCCAGAGGCGGAGCTTCATAGAGATGTAGTAACAGAGGGTACCACATTTGCCGTGGCCATTGTGGAACTATGAGAATCATATGACCTCTGTCTCTCTGAAGCTTGAACAGGGTTTTGGGAATTAGGGGAATGGGTGGGGAGGCATACAGACGTCCTGGCCCCAATGGAGGAAGAAAGCATCCCTGGCCTGACAACCCTGAGTCGGAATTCTGGAACAGAACCGGGGAAGTTTGGCATTCAGCGGACTTGCAAAGAGATCTATGTCCTGGGTTCCCCAAATTTGGAAAATTTTGGCCACCTGGTCTGCATGGAGAGACCATTCGTGTGGAAGCAGAACTCGATTGAGTCTGTCTGCCCAAGAGTTTTGAATGCCTGGAAGATACACCGCAAGGAGATGAATCTGATGCTCTCTGGCGAGGGCCCATAGTCGCAAAGCTTCGTTGCATAAAGACAGAGAGCTTGTTCTGCCCTGCTTGTTCACATAGAATATGGCTACTTGATTGTCCGTTTGAACTAGGACTGTCTTGTAGCTGAGCTGGGTGTGGAATACTCGAAGAGCAAGGAAGATTGCCCTGAGTTCCAGGAGGTTGATGTGTAGATAGGCCTCCTGTGGAGTCCAGGTACCCTGGGTAGAAAGACCTTGCAGGTGGGCTCCCCAACCCACCTGTGAGGCATCTGTTGTTAGAGTGGCTTGGGGTGGGGGTTGCTGAAAAGGAGACCCTACCAAAAGGTTTTGGGGTGACTGCCACCAATGGAGGAACAAAATAAGGCAATCTGAGTTTGCTATTTTGTCTGACAGGCAACCTGACGCCTGAGTCCACTGAGTGGATAAAGTCCACTGGGCTGCCCTCATATGGAGGCGAGCATAAGGGACCACATGCACGGTGGATGCCATGTGGCCTAGCAACTGTAACATTTCCCGAGCAGTGAGGTGAGGCTTTAGCACTGCTTGGGAAGCTAACTGCACAATGCAAAGGCAGAGGGGCTGTGGAAGGTAGGCCCTTGTTTGTGTGGTATCCAGCAGAGCTCCTATAAAAACTCTAGGGACAGAGTGGGAGCAAGGTTGGATTTTGGGAAGTTTATGACAAGTCCCAAATACTGAAGGATGCGCATTGTGCAAGAGAGGGCAACCCTGGCCTTTGGCTGTGAAGGGGCTTGAATGAGCCAGTCGTCTAAGCAAGGGAAGATGAATATTCCCAGGGTGCGGAGAAATGCTGCCACCACAGCCATGCATTTTGTGAACACCCTTGGTGCAGAGGCCAGGCCAAAAGAAAGAACCCTGTATTGGTAGTGCTTCCCTTGAAACAGAAAGCGAAGGAACTTTCGATGAGTTGGATGGATGAGAACATGAGTGTACTGTCATGTAGAAGACCCTTCTGAGCCTATGGAGCTAAGTGAAGCAGAGGAATTTGCTTCAGAAACTGACAGGCAGGCAGAGCACATGGCTCAGGGTTTCCAAGGGAAACGTAAACAAAGTGAGTCACGAGAGGAACAAACACGCCCATGCTGCAACGTATCCCCAAGCTCAGGAGTTAATGGAAAATACCTGGTTGGGGGAGGGGTGGAGCTGAGCCCTAAGAAGCAGGGATATAAAAAGTGCTCACTAGATTTGACCAGGGAGGAGGTGAGGAGAGCAACAGGAGAAGCAGAGGCAGAGAAAGAGAAGAACAAGGAGGAAGCCAGAGTAAGAAGGACCCAGAGAGCCAGTGCCCAAAAGCCAGGTGGGAGCAGCCCAGGACCGGTGCCATTCCTTGAAGGTAGCCGGAGGGAGAGACTGCCTGAGAGGCTGGTTTGGGAGCACTCAAACTCCAGAGAGGGAGAAGTGCTGGCCAGAGGATATTTGTATGTCTGAGGAAAAGGCTGAGAAGCTAAAAGGCAGGAAAACACATCCAGTGTTTGGAACCCTTGCTGGCCCAGCAGTGCTGAGAAGTTCTTCCTTTCTAAAGCCAAAAGGTAGGCTGCACAAATTATACAGAGGTGAAACTAGCTATAAAAGTTTTCCTTGTGCTTGCCAAGAAGTATTGGACTCTCCTTATACTAACGCCAATATATACGGTACTTCACAACCCTGCTCATTAGAGTGTTATAAAGAGAAGCCTCGGGAAGACAGAGGGGGAGTGTACTTTGAAACGCCGTATAGCAATGTGCAAACTTACCCAGCTGATAGTGATTCAGAAGAAATGTAGATAGGGCCTGTTATTGAGGATATAACAGATGAGCAAATGGACTGCACGTTATCACTAGCTGATCATATTATATCACTTTGCTGACCAGGCTGTTAAGAAGGCTGTCTAAACAGCAGAAGAAAAGCAAAGTGTTTCTTTTTGTATAAGAAGCGACTGTTACTTTTGAGTTTGTGTTTAGCACTGCATATTTTGAAGCTTGAAGCTAAAGAAGCTGTTTTTCCTAAGTTCCTGAAATGTTTTCTTTATGCCAGTTGCATATGGCTATTTTGTCCTAAGTTTTCACATGCATTTAATCTGCCCGGAAGGGGAAATAAAAACCTTGTCATTTTGCCTGAAACCACTCGACTACAAGTACTTCTTTCTTGGAGAGTAAGAGGAACTACAACTCCCATAAGGCAGTGCAGGAACAAATACTCTGCCATACTTTCTAAGTTAGGATACCCAGGCTGACCAACCCTACGTGCCCCAGGCTCTGGGGAGGTTACTGGTGACAGTATGCATCCTTGAGATCTAGAGAACAAAGCCAATCCTGACTCCGAAGGTATGGTAGCAGAGTTCCTAGAGAAATCATTTTGAACTTCTTTGAACAGGAATTTGTTCAATTCTCTGAGGTTTAAAATGGGTCTGTGTCCTCCTGTTTTCTTTGGAATAAGGAAATAGGGGGAGTAAAACTCTGTACCCCGTTGGGGAATGGGTACCTCTTCTATTGCCCTTGGGCAAGAAGCACAGTGACCTCTTGATCTAACTGGTCTTTGAGAGAGGTCTGAGAATTGAACCGTCTTACCATTGTAGGAGAGGGCATGTTGAGGAAATGAAGCTTGTACCCCTCTCTTACAATAGACAGAGTCCAATTTTCTGCTGTTATCTGACTCCATCTGGGGGCAAAATGACATAACCTTCCTGGAATGGTGGAGGGTTCTGGGCCGTTCAGGGCCAGGAAGGCAAAGTTCTCTAGATAGGAGTCAAAGTCCCTGTGGAGGCTGAGTTTGCTGAGCCGGTTGAGGCTTAGCTGCTTTTGTCTTTCTTTGCCTAGGTTGTTGCTGCTGTCCCTTTTGGGCAGACTGACCTAAACGATGCCCCTGCTGGGTATAGGAGGGATAAATCTTTTTCTTCTTACTGAAGAATGGTTTCTTATAGGAATTTTCCTTGCAGGATCAGCTGTAGATTTAGACAATCTATCCAAAGTGATATTGTCAGCATCTCTCTCATTAGCTTTTTCCTGCCAATTCTTGCCAAAGAGATTCTCTCCTGTGCAAGGAATATTCCCTAGTTTATCCTGTATCCAAATTTCCAAATCAGATGCCTGGAGCCAGGCAATCCTACGTGCACCTATGGCAATGGCAGAGGTTCTGCTTATACACTCAAAGCAGTCAAAGGCTGCACGATTCACAAACTTGGAAACATCCTGGGCATGTTTGACAAGGGCGAGATAATCCTGCCTCTTATCAGGAAGGAGAGAGCTCATAAGCTCTAAATCTCCTGCGACCTCCTTAAGGAACATTCCCATATATAAGATATAGGAACTGATCCTAGCAGAAAGCATGGAAGCCTGGAAGGTTCGACAGCCAAAGGCGTCAAGAGTCCTACACTCACGTTCTGGAAGATTAGATGCATGCCTTCTTGCACTCTTTATCCTTCTCATTGCCGACTCCACCACCATAGAATGGTGTGATAATTGAGTCTTCTGAAACCCAGGACAGGGAGGAACTCGATACATGGTGTCGAGACTTTGAGAGTGAGGAGATGTGGTTAGAGGTGTTTCCCATATCCTTAACATGAGATCATGCAAGATCTCATGAATAGGTAAGGTAGCTGCCTCTTTGGGAGCTTTAGGGTACTGCAGGATTTCCAATTCCTTTGCCCTAGGCTCTTTTTCAGGAGCCACTGTGATGGAAAGACCTCGAGTCACATCTCGGATAAAATCCTGAAAAGACATATCCTCTGGAGGAGACATCCGCTGGTATCGGCAGAGCTTTCAGACTCATCCGAGGATTCGAAGTATCTCCGATCCGAGTGATTGCACAAGGAACAGTACTGGTACCGATCGAAGTCGGGTCCGGTACCGTTCTATCGATACCGGATGGATACGCATGACTCAGTCCCGGTAGAATACCTGCCGATGTTGATGCAGTCGGTGCCGGCACCAGTTGAATTGTCTGAAGCGGTTTCAAGGGCATCGAGGCCATGAGAAGAGCCGCCAGACTGCGTTCAATAGCCAAGAATCTCTGGTCTATCGACACTGCCAATGCTTGGGTATCGATATCGGAAGAAGCAGCCAGTACCTCAGAGGATGGCACCAGTAGTTCTGCTGAAGTTGAAGCCTCAAGAACGTCCTGGAGCCCCGTTACTGCTTTGGAAGCCGAAGCCTCCCGCCGGGGCAATTTTGCCGGTGAAAGTCCCTCAAGGGCAACGCCAGAGGCATCTCGCTGTCTAGAAGGAGATCTACCCTTTGAGGACTGGCTAGATTTATGTTTAGTTACCTGAGATCCAAGGGAGGAAGACGAAGCCCTGGACGACGTCGATGCCACAGAGGCTGTATCGGAGGGAAAAAAGGTGCTAAGCTTAGCAGCTCGGTTCTGCTGGCTCCTTTTCAACATCATCCCACAGGCAACACACTCTGAAATAGAGTGGTCAGGACCCAAATATTTGAGGCACCACTCATGGGTGTTGGTGACGGAGATGGTACCGCCACACTTAGAACACTTTTTAAAACCCGAAGCGGGTTTTTCCATTCTGAAGGAAAAGTTGGGCCTAGTGCCCAAAATGGCGGGTTGCACCTGAGAGAAAATTACTGGGAAGACTCCAGAAGAAAGATTTTTGGGTTTTTTTTTTTTTTTTTAAGAAAACAAAGAACCACCACCAGCGGTACCGGTGTAGTGTCGAGGGAAGGCAGACGCGACCACAAAAAAAAAAAATAATAAAAGAATAGAAGGGATTTTTTCTGTGGTGACAGAATATGCGACCTGTCAGCTCCGCGGAAAACAAAGAACTGGAGAGGGACAGTTGGGAAAGGCGGGAAGGCAGCACGCAGGCGCTGTGGGATGCTCCCAAAAGCTTTCCTATTGGATACTGGGGAGCGTTCCCGCGCAGGCTCCATTGGTACCAACAATACCCATATGTGAAGACTACATTCCTGCTTGTTCCTGGAGATCTACAGTTACATGCTGCAAGGTTCTACATTAGGAACTACCACACAGGAAAAGGATATGGGTGTCATCATGGATAATACGTTGAAATTCTGCCCAGTGTGCAGCCACAGCTAAGAAAGCAAATGGGATGCTAGGAATCAAAGACAGGAATGTAGAATAAAACCTAGGATATTAGAATGCCTCTGCATCACTCAATGTTGCGACCATACTTTGCATATTGTGTGCAATTATGGTCACCATATCTTAAAAAGGATATAGCAGAATTAGAAAAGGTACAGAGAAGAGCGAGAAAAGTGATGAACAGGATAGAAGGATATCTCTATGAGGAAAGGCTTGAAAGGTTAGGGCTCTTCAACTTGGAAAAGAGATGGCTGAGGGGAAATATAATAAAGGCCTATAAAATAATGAATGAGTAGAACAGGTACAATGTAGCTCAGTTGTTTATCCCTTCAAAAAGTAGGAAAACTAGGAGACATGCAATGAAGCTATAATGTAACCTATTTAAGACTAATAAGAGAAAGCTTAGTTACTCACCTGTAACGGGTGTTCTCCAGGGACAGCCGAAATCAGTCCTCACATACTGATGTTGGCGCTGACAGAGCCCGCACGGAGCATTTCCCCAGCTTTCAAAGACAGCCTTTGGGACATGCTACAAATACATGCGTGGTCCCCTTCCCGCTCAAGGGTGTCATCTTGCTCAGTCAGATGGCATGGCTAGGACAGCCTCCAAAATTAAAACAAGGTAGGGAGGCAACTCCCAGGGGAGGAAGGAGGGTTGTGAGGACCGATTCCTGCTATCCCTGGAGAACACCTGTTACAGGTGAGTAACTATGCTTTCTCCAGGAACAAACAGGAAGCCAGTCCTCACATATGGAACTCCCTAGCTCCAGGCTGCCGAGGACTGAACCACATCAGCACCAACAGTAACCAACCAGGTAGCTGTGAGTTGCAGACGGCGAGTTCCCACTGAAAGACTGCAAGACCCTAGCATCCAGCAACACTATAACTCCAGTAGTCTGAACACAGAAGGGCAGGAGTTGCCTACACCCTGAGAATATTACAGAGTACTGCCTGGCCAACACACTCCCTTGTGGGACTCATTCTCCAGGCAGTAGTGAGCTGCGAATATATGAACTGAAGACCATGTGGTGGCCTTGCATATCTCTGTTACTGGCACTGAGCGGAGGTTGGCCACTGATGTGGCCATCACCCTCACAAGTTGCACTGTGATCCAATGCTCAAGAGAGGCCAGCTCGCTCATAAGCGAGAGCAATACAGTCTGCCACCCAAGTGGATAGAGTTCACTTGGTCACAGGGAGCCCCAGTCTTTTGGGGTCATAAGACAAGAAAAGTTGAGCAGCTTTGCAATGGGCCTGGGACACTGTAAGGAGGACAGGGCCCATTTGCGATCCCGTGTATGAAGTATTAGTTCCTCCCTGCCAGCGTGAGGCCATGGGAAGAAGGTGGAGAGGACCATCTCTTGGTTGAGGTAGAAAGGAGATACCACCTTCGGAGGAATTTGGGTTGTGTGCAGAGCACTACCCGGTTCTTATAGAACCTTGTATATGGTGGATCCACCACCAAGGCCTGGAGTTCACTCACTCTTCGAGCGGAAGTAGAAGTCACCAAAAAGCCCACTTTTCAAGACAGATATCACAGATGGCAAGTGGCTAGAGGCTTGAAATGGTGGTTTGATGAGCTGGGAGAGTACCACACATTGAGGTCCCACTCTGCTGCTGGAGGACGGAGAGGGAGCTCGGATAATAGGAGGACCTATTTAGGAACTACCACCCAGGAAAAAGATTTAGGCGTCATTGTGGATACCATGTTAAAACCCTCGGCCCAGTGTGCAGCGGCGGCCAAGAGAGCAAATAGAATGCTAGGTATGATAAGGAAAGGAATGGAAAATAAAACAAAAGATATTATAATGCCTCTATATCGTTCCATGGTGAGACCGCACCTTGAATATTGTGTGCAATTCTGGTCGCCGTATCTTAAAAAGGATATAGCGATTTTAGAAAAGGTTCAGAGAAGAGCCTCCAAAATGGTAAAGGGGATGGAAGGATACTCCTATGAAGAAAGGCTAAAAAGGTTAGGGCTCTTTAACCTGGAAAAGAGACGGCTGAGGGGAGATATGATAGAAGTCTATAAATTAATGAACGGAGTGGAACCGGTAAACGTAGATCGATTGTTTACCTTATCAGAATATAGAAAGACTAGGGGACATGCAATGAAGCTACAGGGTAAACTATTTAAGACTAATAAACGAAAATATTTTTTCACTCAACGTGTAATCAAACTCTGGAATTTGTTACCGGAGGATGTAGTAAAGGCTGTTAGTGTAGCTGGGTTTAAAAAAGGTTTGGACAAGTTCCTGGAGGAAAGGTCCATAAACCATTATTAAGAAGGGACCCAGGATATCAATGCTTGAACCAATACAAGCATTGTGGAACCTGTGTCCCTTGGGGAAACTGCTAGGTACATATGACCTAGATTGGCCACTGTTGGAAACAGAATACTGGGCTTGATGGACCTTGGTCTGACCCAGTATGGCATATCTTATGTTAACCTGGAAACCAGGGGCTGGCCTGAGAGGGATTTTTCCTCAATAGGTTGATGGCGAGCAGCTATAGCGCTCAGATGCACCCTCAACGAGTTAGACTTCAGCCCGGTGTGGGACAGGTGCAGCAGGTACAGGAGTACTACTTGCACATGGCAGGAGAAGGGGTTCTCCTTTCTTTCCACACATCAGGCAGAGAACCTTCTTCACTTAAAGGCACAAGCCCGTCTGGTGGAGGACTTTCGGGAGACCAGCAAGATCTCCTCAATTTCTCTCAGAAGATTGAAAGGGGACAGTGCTACCCTTTCAGCAGCCACACTGTTAGCGTTAGGGACCCCAGGTTGAGGTGCAGGAGTGAGCCTCTCTCCTGGGACAGAAGGTCCAGAGCTCAGCCCAGCGGGACTGGGAGTGCCACAGACAGGGAGAGTAGCAGTGGAAACCGGGGCTGTCTCAGTCACCTGAAGGCAATTATTATGATTGACGCCCTCTCACTCTGGACCTTGAAGAGGGTCCTGGTGACCAGGAAAAGGGGGGGTGGTGTGGGAATGCAGAGTAGGCCCTCAGACCACAAGATCAGGAAGGCATCTGCTGCCACTCTCTCTGGGTGCGGTTGGCATGAGCAGAAGCAAGGCAGCTGCATGTGGTCCGGAGAGGCAAATAGATCCATCATGGGCTAGCCCCAGAGATGGAAGAGCCTCTTGGCCACCATGGGGTTCAAGCGCCACTCGTACGGCCGAAGGATTCTGCTCAGCCTGTCTTCTAGGCAGCTGTCCTAGCCCGGAAGGTAGACTGCTCGCAAGAGCATGCTGTTGCGAGTTGCAAAGGAGAGGAGGGCCACCACCTACTGGCAGAGGGAGTACGAGGCCGTGCCCCCCCTGCTTGTTGATATTGAAGATGGTGACTTGATTGTCAGTCTGGATCAGTAGAGACCCGTGTCGCAGGCGGTGGCAGAATGCTCGTAGGCTGGGAAGCTCACTCTGAGCTCCAGGAGATTGATCTGCAAGAGTGATTCCTCTGCCCTGTGTGCGGAGGTCCCCACAATGTGCCCCCCAACCCAGGAGGGAGGCATCTGTGGTCAGGGTCCTCTGAGGCAGGGTGCCTGGAAGGGCATTTCCGCCTGGAGGTGGCACATGTTTTGCCATCAGTTGAGGGATTCCGCCAGCTGGCAGGTAACCCTGAACCTGTCCCGTAGCCTGCTCGTGAATTGAGTCCACTGTGAGCTGAGGCACTACTGGGATGTCAACATATCCAAGTGGGCCGAGGGCATGACATGGACCGTCGAGGCCATATGGCACAGCAGGCAGAGGAGAGCCAGCACTGACCGGCGGTGTTGTACCTCTCCTGCCAGTTGCTTGAGGCATTCTGCTCTCTCTTGGGAGGATGGCCTTGACCTGTAGCATGTCCAACTGAGCACCTATGAACTCCAGGCTTTGGGCTGGAGAGATGGGATTTGGGGTAGTTGATGACGAACCCCAGGTGCTGCAGAAGGAGGGTTGCACGCTCTGTGGCCTGATTGACCTGAGGCTGTGCCACCCCTGATTATCCAGTTGTCTAGGAAGGGGAAGATGAAAGCCCCTTGTAGGTGCAAGTGGACAGCTACTACCACCAGGAATTTGGTAAAGACCCTTGGTGATGAGGCCAGGAGAAGGGTAGCACCTTGTACTGGTAGTGCCCTTCACCTACCTCGAACCATAAGTACTGCCTGTGGGAGGGGTGGATCAGGATGTGTGTGTGTGTGTATGCATCCTTTAGATCCAAGGAGCACAGTCAATCTCCCTGGTGGAGGTAAGGGCAACAGTGTTTCAAGGGAGAGCATCCTGAACTTCTCCCTCACCAGAAAGTTGTTTAAAGTTTCTCATGTCCAGTCTGGGCCCCCAGTTCTCTTTGGGACAAGGAAGTATCTGGAATAAAAGCCTTTTCCCCATAGGTGCTTGTGTAAAGGCTCTACTGCATTGTCCCTGGGTAGACTTGTGAGCTCTGAGAACAGAAGGCTCTGCTGAAGGAGAGGTTGCACCGGCTCTCCTGGGAAGAACCTGGGTGGTACGTGCTGTAGGTAGAGGAGGTATCTGTCCCCTACCACTTGCAGTACCCACTGGTCTGAGGTGCCATTGGCCCACCTGTGGGCAGAGTGCTAGGTAGCCCCTTGTGGGATAGTGAACTTCTCCCAGGGGAGGGGAGGCCCTGCCCTGGGAATCAAAAGCTCCCCCCTCCTCCGGGTTGGGCAGGAGCTGGGGCCTGGAGCTTCTGTGCCTTTGTTTTCTGAGCTCCATGGCCTTGTCTTTTAGGGTAAGAACCCTGCTGCTGGCCCGAGAAAGGCCGGTAGTGGTGACTATGCTGTAAAGGACACTTCTTCCTTGGGAACAGGAGCCTTTTCCCCAATGGTTTCTTACAGGGAAAGGATGAGGTCTTTTTAGAAGCCTCTGGCGGGTTACCACGTAGGCCTCGATCTCGGCCACCTTATCAGTCATAAGGTTTGCAGAACAGGTTCCCCCCAGTGCAGGGGACATTGAGCAGCCTGTCATGGACCCAATTTCTTGAGGTCAGAAGATTGTAGCCAGGCTTGGCGCCAGGCACAGTTGCCAACTGCTGCTACTTGAACTGCTGACTTGAAGCCGTTGTAGGCCACCCAGGAAGGAACTTAGAGCAGTCCATGATCCTGGAGGTCAGAGACTGGAACTGTTGGAGGGGTTCCCCGGCAAGCCCCGCTGAAAACCCAGACAACTCCTGGGTTAGGGCTTTCAGGTACATGCCTATATACAATTCATAGGCCTGGATCAGACAACCCAGCATCGAGCCCTGCTAACACTTGTGCCCGAGGGCATTGAGGGCTCTGGCGTCCCTTCCAGGAGCAACAGAAGAGTGGGTCTTTTGGCTCTTAAGTTTCTGCCTGGTCAATCTGACGATCATGGAGTTATGTGGGAGCTGGGGTTTGTGGAACCTTGGGCCTTTCCGGTTGCGGTACATGAGGTGCCAGCTCACCACCAGTATAGACACCGGTGTTTCCCATATTCTGAGCAGTAGCCCCTCGAGGATTAGCTGCACGGACACCATGAGAGTTTCCTTGGTGGAGACATATACTGGAGAATCTTCAGCTCTTCGGTACGTGGATCTTCTTCCACCTTGGTATGCACTGAGAGGCTCTGGCCATTTCCTTGACAAAGTCATGGAAGGCCACGTCTTCTGGAGGAGAATGGCACCGGGGTGCCAGGGGAGATGGGTCCGAGGTAATCTCTCTGTGCCATTTGGTTTCTGGGGATGCCTCGTCATCAGTCTTCCGATCAGAATTAAGGTGACCACTAGTCCGAGGCACTGCGACTCATGTCAAAGCTGGCGGTCTCCAGAGGTCCTGGGGTATGAGTCATGGAAACTGGCTGGGGAAGATCAGATGGCTGAGGAACAAGACCTCAACCTCTACCCGCACCACAGTGGGGGGAGGGGGGCGGGGCTGGTCATCAGGGCAGATTATACAGCTGAACCAGCCATCATTGCCTACTGCAGGGCCAGGATAGCAGTGATGTTCTGCTCCAGGGATGCCATTCTGGTTTCCAGGCCAGAAGGCTCCACAGCTTTCGGCGTGGGCACTGAGAATCTCAGGCCGATGCTGGCACTCTCGCAAGCACGTTCTTGATGAGGACTACCGTCTCGAGGAACCTCGCACAGTCACCGTCAGCCGAGGAATCCATCTTGAGGACCTTGATAGGGCACTTCTCGGAGCCTCCCAAGTCCCTCCAGATGGTTTTACTGGGTTTCTCTGGTGAAACCTCGGCAGACTTAGAGGCTTTTTTTCTTCTATCTTTGGGTCTGGGGTCTTCTTGTAGGAGCCGCTACCGCAAGACTCCGAGGATGCTCGGGTCTCATAGGAGGTGCTGGGCTTGGAGCTCGGCATCAGGGAGGTCGGTGCCGAGTCAGACCTGGGGAACAGTTTTTCCTGCAACTCAGACCTCTTTTTATTGGTCTTAGGCGTCATGGCTTGGGCACAGGTCGCAGGAGATGCTGTCATGGTCCAGCCTCAGGCAGCAGCCATTGGTGTCGGTAACTGACATGTTTGACTGAAGCGGCCATATTTTTTTAATCCACTGGGGGACATGGTGGGAAGCACCAGGCCAGGGTCAATGACCCCTCGAGCAAAAAATGGAAAAGGAGCAGAGAACAGCGCCGGGTTTGGCGCCAGCTCGAGGTGAGGAAATTCCGCCAGCCTCGTCATGCCCATATTACCCCTCTTCAAGTCACTTCATTGGCTCCCTATCCGTTTCTGCATCCAGTTAAAGCTTCTCCTGCTGACCTTTAAGTGCATTCTCTCTGCAGCTCCTCACTACCTTTCTTCTCTTACTTCTCCTTACATCCCCCCCCCCCCCCCCCATCTTGGGAACTCCATTCTTCTGGCAAATTGCTTCTATCTGTACCCTTCTCTTCTATTGCTAACTCCAGACTTTGCTCCTTTCACCTTGCTGCATCTTACACCTTTGTATCTGTATGCCAGGCACATTCTCTAACCCTTTTCAAATCCAGGCTGAAAACTCACCTCTTTGCTGCTGCTTTTGGATCTTGACTCACCTGATCTCCTTGTTTCTTTATCAATCCTCCTTGTTTTATCCCTGTCTACACCTTCTGTGTTGTCTGTCTTGACTAGATTGTAAGCTCTGATGGGAAGGGACTGTCTCTAACATGTCTGTGCAGCGCTGTGTACGTCTTATAGTGCTATACAAATGCTCAGTAGTAGTACTAGTAGTAGAAGAACCGGTACGCAAACCGGGAAAAGCTAACTTTAAGAATATTAGCATGGATTTTTTCCAGGGAAACAGGAGAGACATCCGTTGGGTTCCGAGAAAAAAAAAGGAGACTGAGCAAGATGGCACCCTAGGGTGGGAAGAGAACCAGGCATGCACAGCATGTCCCAAAGGCTTTCTTTGAAAGCTGGAGAAATGCTACACGCAGGCTCCGTCAGCGCCAATGTCACCCGTATGAGAGGGCTGACTTCCTGCTTGTTCCTGGAGAAAATATTTTTTCACTGAATGAGTAATCAAACTCTGGAATTTGTTACCAGAAGATGTGGTAAAAGCTGTTATTCTAGATGGGTTTAAAAAAGGTTTGGACAAGCTCCTGGAGGAAAAGTCCATAAATCATTATTAAGGAGGACCAGGAAAATCCACTATTTAACCCGGGGTAAGCATTGTGGAATCTGTGTATCTTTTTGAGAACCCAACAGGTTCTTGTGAGCTTGATTGGCCACTGTTGGAAACAGGATACTGGGCTTGACGGACCCTTGGGTCTGCACCAGTATGGCATTTATACTCTTATCTGCCAGAGATGGAGGGCTACAAATGACAAAGATGACAAAAACTACCTGTGTAATAAATTGTATAAAATCTTATAAAAATTTACCTTTTATAGAACATTTTGGCTCCAACACCTAACTGTACACCCCTAATTTTACTATGCCCATGCCTATCAACCTAATGTTCCCTGACGCTGGTTAAAGAAGGGAACATTAGGTGGAGGGAGCTGGAGGGAGGAGTGGTCTAGTGGTTAGGACAAGGTACTTCAGGCCGGAGGGCCGGGGGTTCAAGTCCCACCTGCAGACAGCAATCTCAGGCCGGAGGGTCTGGGATTTCTAGCCCTATAGGCACTCCTTGTGGTCTTGGGCAAGCTACTTAACCCTCCATTGCCCATGTTCCCTGTAAGTATTAACGTATGTGTGTCATATCCCCTCGTGTTAAATGTATCCCCCAATTGACCGCTTTGACCCGGTGAAAAGCGGGATATAAATACAGCTAAATAAATAGACTCAGAAGTAATTTGTGGAAATACTTCTTTACGGAAAGAGTGGTAGATGTGTAGAACAGTCTCTTAATGGAGACAGTAGAGACAAAAATTACCTGAATTTAAGAAAGCATGGGACAAACACAGAGGATGCCTGAAGGAAAAAGGACTGTAGAGCTTAGTGGTTCATATGAAAGGGCAAACTGGATAGGCCGTATGGCCTTTATGTGCCTTCATGTTTATATGACTTCAAATAATACCCACATGCAGACTATATCTTAACCTGTTACACTGAAAGTTGAACCTCTGTTCAGCTAATATTTTCTGTAACGTTTGTTTGTTTGTATTATATTTAAGTTAAATTATTGTTCAATTACTGTTATAGCTATACGTAAAACTTCTTAACCTTAGTTAATTATACACTGCTTTGATGTGTAGTTACAGTGGTATAAAAATAGCTGTTAAACAAACAAATAATGCGTTCAAACGCTATTGCTGTTAAGTGGGACATATATTCTTAACAGAATGGCCAAGAACAACAGAGGAGTAGTCCCTTTTCTGCTATCACTTATGTTGTTGTTGTTGTTGTTGTTAAGTGCAGTTGTGTCGGAGTCGACTCATGGCGACCCTCTGGATAGCTATCCTAAACTGTGTTCGGTCTTCAGTCAGGCGGCTCATTGTTGACAGACTAGTACCCATAGCTGCTGTTATTGTATCAATCCATCTCATTGCTAGCCTTCCTCTTTTGCGTTGACCTATCTTGCCAAGCATGATGTCTTTCTCTAATGATCTCTCTCTTCACATGATGTGTCCAAAGTATGAAAGTCGAAGTCTTGTCATCTGAGCTTCTAAAGAAAGCTTAGGTTTGATCTCCTCTAGTACCGACTGGTTTGTTCTTCGGGCAGTCCATGGTATACACAGTATTTGCCGCCAGCACCATAACTCAAAGGCATCAATTTTCTTTCTGTCTATCTTTTTCACTGTCCAAATTTCACATCCATATGATGTTATTGAAAATACCATGGCTTGAACAAGTCGAATCTTTGTATGGAGAGAGACATCTCTGCTCTTGAGAATCTTATCTAGGTCTTTCATAGCCATTCTGCCAAGAGCAATGCGTCGTCTGATTTCTTGACTGCTTGTTGCTTCTTTATTGATAGTTGATCCAAGTAGGTTAAAGTTGTTCACGATTTCAATTTCTTCTCCTTCAAAGATGAACCTGTTGATTATGCCAGTTGTCATGATCTTTGTCTTCTTTACATTAAGGTGCAGATCCATTTTGAGACTATGTTCTTTGAATGTGAGAAGCAAATGTTACAGATCATCTTCACTTTCAGCCAGTAATGTGGTATCATCAACATAGCGAAGGTTGTTGATGAGTCTTCCACCAGTCTTCACACCTCTGTTGTCTTCATACATTACTGCTTCTCTGATGATTTGTTCTGCATATAAATTAAACAGGTAGGGGGAAAGTATGCAGCCTTGTCTTACACCTTTGCTTATTTTAAACCATTCTGTTTCTCCTTGTTCCGTTCGAACTGTTGCTTCTTGATCAATGTACAGATTGTGCAAGAGTACGATCAGGTGTTCTGGTATACCCATGCTTCTTAATGTGGCCCAGAGTTTCTCATGGTTTACACAGTCAAAAGCCTTGCTATAGTCAATAAAGCACAAATAGATATCCTTTTGGTATTCTTTAGTCTTTTCAAGGATTCATCTCACATCCGCAATGATGTCTCTTGTTCCTCGCCCTTTCCTGAACCCTGCTTGCACTTCAGGTAGTTCTTGTTCCAGGTACGGCTGTAGTCTCTTGTGAATAATCTTCAGCAGAATCTTGCTGGCATGTGGGATCAGAGCGATTGTGCGATAATTTCCACAGTCAGTTGAATCACCTTTCTTTAGTATTGGTATAAACACAGATCTTTTCCAGTCAGTTGGCCATGATGTTGTCTTCCATATTTCTTGGCAGAGCCTTGAAAGTACAGAAACAGCTGCATCAGATTGCTGTAATACTTCTATGGGAATGCTATCAATGCCTGGTGCTTTGTTCTTTGATAAGGCTTTCAATGCTGCTTTAACCTCTTCTTTTATCACCAATGGTTCCCAATCATAAGGTATAGGTTGAAACGGCTGTTGGTCCACTTGATCTTTATCATATAAAAACTCTGTATATTCCTTCCACCTTTTCTTGATCTTCTCAGCATCATTCAACATAGAACCTTGAGCATCTTGTAACTTTCCAATTCGAGGCTGGAACTTTTTCTTTAACTCTCGTAGCTTTAGGAGAGCCGATCTTGTTCTTTCTCTAATAGTTTCTGCTTCTATTTTCTTGCATGTGTTGTCATAGTACTTTTCCTTGTCCTGTCTTGCTGCACGTTGGAAATCTCTGTTGAGTTCTGTTATTGTCTTTCTTTCTCCTCTGGCTTTAGCTTCTCTGCGTTTCTGGGCAATTTTCAGAGTTTCTTCCGTCATCCATTTTGGCCGTTTTTGCTTTTTCACCTTTTGTAGAGACTTCTCACTTTCTTCCAACACAAACTTCTTGATGTCATTCCATAACTCTTCTGGAGCTCTGTCATTTGTATCTAAAGCAGCAAATCGATTTTGCAGGCAGTCTTTAAATTCCAGTGGTATATTCTCAAGGTCATATTTTGCTGCATTCATGAGTGGTTTGCTCTTTTTCAACTTTAGCTTGAGTTTGCATACTAGTAGTTGATGATCTGTACCACAGTCAGCTCCAGGTTTTGTCTTTGTTGATGTTACAGAGCTTTTCCATCGTTGACTTCCACAGATGTAGTCAATTTGATTTTTATACAATCCATTGGGTGAAGTTCATGTGTACAGTCACCGCTTGTGTTGATGGAAGAAGGTGTTTGAGATGAATAGATCGTTGGTCTTGCAAAATTCTCTCAGTCTTTCTCCAGCTTCATTTCTGTTGCCAAGTCCATATCTTCCAACTACTTTGCCGCCTTCTTTGTTGCCAACATTTGCGTTCCAGTCACCCATGACTATCAGGATATCCTGTTTGCATGTTCTGTCAATTTCAGCTTGTACTTGTTCATAGAACTCTTCAATTTCATTCTCTTCTGCAGCTGTTGTTGGGGCATATACTTGAATTATAGTTGTGTTGATAGGCATTCCTCGTAGACTAATAGAGATTAAGCGTTTGCTGACTGCATTGTATTTCATTACAGTTCTTGCAAGTTTCTTCTTTATTATAAATGCAACACCATTTCTTCTTTGTCTTTCATTGCCAGCACAGTAGACCATGTGATCATCTGATGCAAAGTGCCCGATGCCAGTCCATTTCAGTTCGCTGACACCCAACAGATCAAGTTGTACACATTCCATTTCATTTTTGACCACTTCCAACTTCCCTTGGTTCATGCTTCGTACGTTCCATGTTCCAATGCGTATGACATCTTTACAGCTTCTGACTCATTTCATGCGCAGCTACATCAGCAGTCAGACGTCCCGAGGGCCTTGATCCAACCACATCATAAATGCTGGCTTTAATTGGAAAAGTCTTCAGCTCTTCCCCAGTAGCTCGTTGAGTGCCTTCTGACCTTGGGGTCTCATCTTCCAGCACTATAGCACAATTTGTTTTGTTGTAACTATCCATTGGGTTTACATGGCAAGATACAGAAGTAGATTGCCGGGCCTTCTTCTGTGCAGTTTAAGTTTGGTGTTGTTGCTGTTGTCACAGAAATGTGATCCTCCGCCGTCAACACTATCCCACTCTGCTGCCGCCCAGATGGGTGGTTTGTCAGCTGAGACCTGTCCATCTTGGGAGACCCTGCCAGTAGTTAAACTACCGATAGTTTAGCTTTCAGCATCACTGATGCACACAAGCCCTCACAGCACAAGAAGCTGCAAACCAAGTGAGGGCTTATGTTGCTATACTTATGTTACTATACTAATAATGTGCATTCTCCCTAGAAAGTCAAGATATGACTAGCATAGTTGTAGTGGAAAATTCCTGGCTGCCAGGTTGTCTAAATATTTATATCTTCTAGCCCAGGCCCAGAAGAACTTTACAGAAGACATGGACCCAGAAGCAGCCACTGTTGCTGTGGCTTATTTGACCAGATAGCATAGTTACCTGTAACAGGTGATCTCCGGGAACAGCAGGAATTTAGTCCTCACATATGGGTATCGTCGGTACCGACGGAGCTTGCGCGGGAACGCTCCCCAGCGTCCAATTAGAAAGCTTTTGGGAGCATACCATAGCACCTGCATGCTGCCTTCCTGCCTTTTCCAACTGCCTCTCTCCAGTTGAGTTTTAAAGCTGAGACAAAGAGAGAGGGAAAGGGAAAGAGAAAGATAGAGAGATACAAGTCCTAGGGGAGGTGGGTGGGTTGTGAAGACTAAATTCCTGCTGTTCCCGGAGATCACCTGTTACAGGTGAGTAACTATGCTATCTCCAGGAACAAGCAGGAATGTAGTCATCACATATGGGGACTCCCTAGCTTTAGATGCCAGGGAGAGACCCCAGAAGTTGTTCGTCCCTGAGAAGGGCTCCACTTCCCCCCATGGATCTCTGGCATCCTACCAGGGATGGTGGGTAGGAGTTGATTAGGTATGGAACAGGTGTTGGAGAACAGCCTGACCAAACAAGGCATCCCGGCGGGAGTCCTTGTCCAAACAGTAATGGGCTGTGAAGGTATGAACCGAGGCCCAGGTGGCTGCTCGACAGATGTCGTCAATAGAGACAGAGTGCAGATGAGCCATTGAAGTTGCCATGGCTCTCACATTGTGAGCTGTGACATGGCCCTCCAGAGGAAGATTCTTGCTCTAATAGGCGAAGGCAATACACTGGGCAATCCAGTTAGTGTTCTCTTGGAGACTGGGAGTCCCAAATGAGAAGGATCAAAAGCAACAAAAAAGTTAAGAGGACTTTCTATGTTGCTGTGTTCTTTGTAAGTAAAAAGCTAAAGCTCTTTTACAGTCCAAGGTATGAAGATTCCTCTCTGCATTTGATGCAGGAGGCCTTGGAAAGAACACAGGTAGGTAGATCGCTTGGTTTAGATGAAAAGGCTAGACCACCTTTGGCATAAAGTGTGGATGACTCCTAAGGACTACCTTGTCATGATGGAACCTTGCATAAGGTGGATCAGCTACTAGTGCTTGCAACTCACTAATGCGACATGCTGATGTGATTGCAATGAGAAAGATAACCTTCCAAGAAAGGAATTTCAAGGAGTTAGTAGCTAAGGGTTCAAAAGGTGGCTTCATGAGCTGCCCAAGAACCAGGTTTAAGTCCCATGCCACCGGCGGTGGCCTAATGGGAGGCATAGTTAGAAGAAGGCCTCTCATAAATCTTGCTATAAGAGGATGAGAGGAGATAGGTTTTCCATTCAGAGGCCTGAAAGAAGCTGCAATAGCACTCAAATGGACTCTTACTGAGTTAGTCTTAAGTCCTGCACTGGATAAATGAAGAAGATACTCCAGTAATGATTCCAGAGGTATGGCAATGGGGTTAAGACCCTTCTGCGAACACCATATGGTAAACCTTTTCCACTTGAAAGCATAAGAGCGTCTTGTGGAAGGTTTTCTGGAAGCAAGAAGAATATCCTTCACTTGCTGGGGGAGGTTAAGATCATGGAGATCTAGGCCTTCAGCAACCAAGCCCTGAGATGCAAAGACTGGGGGGATTGGTATGCCATAACATTCCGTCCTCCTGAGATAGGAGATCTGGAGCAGACCCCAACTCCAGAGGAGGATCTTGAGAGAGATGTAGAAGCAGAGGGTACAACAGTTGCCGAGGCCAATGTGAAGCTATGAGAATCATGCGGCCTCTATCTCTCCAAAGCTTGAACAGGGTTTTGGGAATTAGGGGAATGGGTGGAAAGGCATAAAGGAAGTCTTGGCCCCAGTGAAGGAGGAAAGCATCCCTGGCCTGAGATCCCTGAGCCAGAATTCTGGAACAGAACCGGGGAAGTTTGGCATTCAACGGACTTGCAAAGAGGTCTATGTCCGGGGTTCCACAAATTTGAAAAATCTTGGCCACCTGGTCCACATGTAGAGACCATTCGTGTGGAAGCAGAACTCGACTGAGTCTGTCTGCCCAAGAGTTTTGTATGCCTGGAAGATACACTGCCAGGAGATGAATCTGATGATCTCTGGCGAGGGCCCATAGTCGCAAAGCTTCATTGCAGAGCGACAGAGAGCCTGTTCCTCCCTGCTTGTTCACATAGAACATGGCTACCTGGTTGTCCGTGTGAATAAGGACTGTCTTGCAGCTGAGCAGGGAATGGAACACTCGAAGAGCAAGAAAAATTGCTCTGAGCTCTAAGAGATTGATATGTAGATGAGTCTCCTGTGAAATCCAAGTGCCTTGCGTGGAGAGGTCTTGTAGATGAGCTCCCCAACCCATTGGAGAAGCATCTGTTTTAAGAGTTGCTTGGGGTAAAGGTTGTTGGAACGGGGACCCCAGCAACAGGTTTTGAGTGGACTGCCACCTTTGAAGGGACAAAATAAGGCGATTTGTGTTTACGATTTTGTCTAACAGGCACCCTGATGCCTGGGTCCACTGGGTGGATAAAGTCCACTGGGCTGCATTCATATGGAGGTGAGCATAAGGAACCACATGCACAGTAGAAGCCTTGTGGCGTAGTAGTTTTAACATCTCTCGAGCAGTGAGATGGGACTTTAGCACTGCTTGAGAAGCTAACTGCACCATGCGAAGGCAACGGATCTGAGGGAGGTAGGCCCTTGTCTTTCTGGTATCCAACACAGCTCCTATGAACTCTAGAGACTGAGTGGGAGTTAGGCTGGATTTTGGGATGTTTATGACTAGACCCAAATACTGAAGGACACGCAATGTGCAAGATAGAGCTATCCTGGCCTCTGACTCTGATGGGGCTCGAATGAGCCAATCGTCTAAGTAGGGGAAGACGAATATTCGTAGAGTGCGGAGAAATGCTGCTACTACAGCCATGCATTTCGTGAACACCCTTGGAGCCGAGGCCAGGCCAAACGGGAGCACCCTGTATTGGTAGTGCTTCCCTTGAAAAAGGAACCAAAGGAACTTTCTGTGAGATGGATGGATGAGAACATGAGTGTACGCATCCTTGAGATCTAGAGAACATAGCCAATCCTGACGCTGAAGGTATGGCAGCAGAGTTCCTAGAGAAACCATTTTGAATTTCTCCTTGAACAGGAATTTGTTCAATTCTCTGAGGTCTAAAATAGGTCTGACACCTCCTGTTTTCTTTGGGATAAGAAAATAGGGGGAGTAAAACCCTGTACCCTGCTGAAGAATGGGTACTTCTTCTATTGCCCCTTGGGCAAGAAGCATGGTGACCTCTTGATCTAACAGGTTGATGAGAGAGGTCTGAGAATTGAACTGTTTTACTATTGTGGGAGGGGGCATGCTCAAGAAATGAAGCTTGTACCCCTCTTTTATGATGGAGAGTGTCCAATGCTGTGCTGTTATCTGCCCTCATCTTGGGGCAAAGTGACATAACCTCCCTGGAATGGTGGAAGGCTCTGGTCCATTTAGAGCCAGGAAGGCTAAGTTCTCTAGATGCAAGTCAAAGGCCTTGTGGAGGCTGAGACTGCTGAGGCGGTTGAAGCTTAGCAGTCTTTGCTTGGATGGTTGCTGACCCTTCCGGACAGATTAAGAACATAAGATATGCCATACTGGGTCAGACCAAGGTCCATCAAGCCCAGTATCCTGTTTCCAACAGTGGCCAATCTAGGTCATATGTACCTAGCAGTTTCCCCAAAAGACACAGGTTCCGCAATACTTGTACTGGGTCAAGGATTGATATCCTGGGTCCCTTCTTAATAATGGTTTATGGCAGGGCCGGCCTGTCCATTGAGCGAGAATGTTTTTTGCACAGGGCCCCGCGTTTCAGGGGGCCCCGCGCAAAAAACATTCTGATCCAAAAGTAAAATTAAAAAAAAATTTAAAAAAGCTGTCTGTTGCCGCTTCCGGGGCCGCCGCGGCAAAATCGAGTGTGCCGCGGGGCCCCCCTTGTGCCCCGCAGAGCCTGCCCTCCCCTGTATCAGCTCTCTTTTTCCAGCGGCAGTCACACGCGCCGGCTTTCAGAGCGCGAAGGGACTAGTTTCCCTTTCGCGGCTCTGTTAAGCCCGCGGGGGCTGATGGGAACGATGGAGAGATAGCAGAAGACACAAATAAACCAGAAGAAAGTGGCTGGAACAATTGCAACTGAAAAAAAAATGCACAAAAAGGTACAAAGATATCTCTTTATTTTGAATTTATTAACTGGAATATGTCAGCTCTGGGAAATGTGCATCATTAATGTCTGTGCTTTGTTTAGTACAAGAGGAAATTAATTTATAGTTTTATTTCTACATTGTTGTTGTACATTCCAAGTTTGGCTTTTAGGGTTCCCAGTTTAATTATTGTCTTCCTGTTTTTAAATTGTGATTCCTTGTTTGGTGATGGTCTATGTTCTGCATGTGTAACTGAGCTGAGGTATTCTGTTTATGTAATTCCTATTTGACAATGACACTTGTTCTCTTTCCCCAGTAGGTCATGTATTGTTATTCTCTGAAATGTATTGGTTTAATATTTGCAGTGTTGCCTTTTGATAGGTAGGGTATGGTGCTTTATGAGTCCTGGTAGTGCTGTTAGGATACGGTGGGTTTGCTATGGGTTCTAAATGGGCAGTGTTTATAGTAGTTCCTAATGTGCCTGGCGGTTGGCACTGGATTATGTAGAAATCTTTGTCTTTCTTTATCCATACACTCATGAAGAGGCATGTTTACTAAAAGTTAGTGTATGGTAACATTATGCAAATATTTATGCAAATGAGGCCCCACACCGAGTCTCCGCACATGGCCCCGCACCCCCCTTGGGCCGCCCCTGGTTTATGGATCTTTCCTCCATGAACTTATCCAAACCTTTTTTAAACCCAGCTACACTGCAGAGTGTCCCTGCTGGGAATAAGCAGGATAAAACCTTTTCTTTTTGGAAAAGAATGGTTTTTTGAAAGATTTCTTTCTTGGAGGATCAGCTGTGCCCTTGGATAATCTGTCCAATGTGGAGTTGTCAGCATCCAACTCACTGGCCTTTTCCTGCCAATCTTTGCCAAACAGGTTCTCACCAGTACAAGGAATATTGCCCAATTTGTCTTGTACCCAGAGCTCCAAATCAGATGCCTGGAGCCAGACAATTCTATGTGCACTTATGGCAATGGCAGAGGTTCTGCTTATGCACTCAAAACAGTCAAAAGCTGCACGGTTGACAAATTTGGAAACATCCTGGGCATGTTTGACCAATGTGAGAAAATTCTGTCTCCTATCCTCAGGAAGAAGAGGACTCAAAACCTCTAAATAGCGTAGTTACTCACCTGTAACAGGTGTTCTCCAGGAGCAGCAGGAATCAGTCCTCACATATGGGTGACGTCGGCGCCGAAGGAGCCCTCGCGGAGCAATTTTCCCCAGCTTTCACAGAAAGCCTTTGGGAATTGCAGCGCGCATGCGCGGTCGCCTTCCCGCCCAAGGGTGCCATCTTAGCCAGTCTGATGACATAGCTAAAAGACAGCATAAAAATTTGCAAAAAAACTAAAGCAGATAATTGCAACTCCACGGGGAGGAGGGAGGGTTGTGAGGACTGATTCCTGCTGCTCCTGGAGAACACCTGTTACAGGTGAGTAACTACGCTTTCTCCAGGACCAAGCAGGAAGTCAGTCCTCACATATGGGACTCCCAAGCTTAAGGCTACCGGAGACCCTAAGCACAAAAATGAGCTCCCTCTAGCTCGGCAGTACAGAAGGAAGGAATCTTCGCTGAATTATTACCCACCGGTAGCCCCCATCCGGGATGGAGGGTAGGAGTTGCTCAAACCTCGAAGAGATTTCGGAGGACTGCCTGTCCGAAAGCACTGTCCCTGCGGGACTCCCTCTCAAGACAGTAATGGACCGCAAAAGTCTGGCTCGAAAACCAAGTAGCGGCCCGGCAGATGTCTGCCAGCGGAACAGAGCGGAGGTAAGCCACTGACGTAGCCTTCGCCCGAACACAATGAGCCGTGACTCGACTTTCTAAGGAGAGTCCGGCTGCCCCATAAGCCCAAGCGATACAGTCAGCAACCCAGATGGACAGGGTACGCTTGGAGACCGGGAGCCCCAATTTATTGGGGTCAAAAGACACAAAAAGCTGAGCAGCTTTCCGGTGCTCCCGCGTACGGTCAAGGTAGAAGTTCAATGCCCTTCTACAGTCCAGGGTATGCAGGACTCGTTCAGCTCGGCTGGAGTGAGGCCTGGGAAAGAAGGTTGGAAGTACCACCTCCTGATTGATGTGAAAAGGGGAGACAACTTTTGGAAGAAATTTTGGGTGAGTCCGTAAGACTACCCTATTTTTGTAGAACCGAGTGAAGGGAGGATCAGACACGAGGGCCTGCAATTCACTTACGCGTCTAGCGGAAGTGAGGGCAATCAGGAACAAGGTTTTCCACGAAAGAAAACGCAGAGAACAGGTAGCCATTGGTTCAAAAGGCGGACAGGTGATCCGCTGTAAAACCACATTCAGATCCCAGTCGGGTGCTGGCGGGCGCAGAGGTGGTTTTAGTAGAAGGAGACCTCGGAGAAACCGTGCTACAAGAGGGTCGCTGGAAAGAGGTCTGCCGTCCACCGGGACATGGTGTGCTGAAAGAGCACTGAGGTGGACTTTGACGGAGTTGGACTTAAGTCCCAGATTAGAGAGGTAGAGCAGGTACTGCAAGATCACCGACACCGAGCAGGAGAAGGGATCCTGAGACTGCTGTACACACCAAACGGAAAAGCGACGCCATTTAAGGGCGTAGCATTTGCGGGTAGAAGGTCGCCGAGAAGCTAGGACGACCTCCTCCACCTCTGCCGGCAGGAGAAGGGGAGCAAGGACTACCCTTTCAGCCGCCAGGCCATTAGATTGAGAGATCTGAAGTTGGGGTGTAGCAGAGACCCCTGATCCTGTGTTAGGAGATCCGGTTGAAACCCCAGAGGGAACGGATCCTCTACCGCTAATTGCAACAGGAGTGGAAACCAAGGCTGTCTGGGCCAGCGAGGAGCCACCAGGATCATGGACGCTTTGTCCCGGAGAACCTTGAACAGAGTTCGGGAGACTAGCGGGATGGGAGGAAAAGCATAGAGAAGGATTTCCGACCATGACAGCAGAAATGCATCTGCCGCTACCCGAAGGGGATGTGGTTGAGGCGAGCAGAAGCGAGGAAGTTGCCGGTTGAGAGGACTGGCAAAGAGATCCATCATGGGGAGGCCCCACTTCAGAAAGAGTTTCTGGACTACCAAGGGATCCAGACGCCACTCGTGCGGCTGGAGTATCCTGCTGAGTTTGTCCGCCAGGCAATTCTCCTGGCCTGGGAGATAAACTGCTTTGAGAAGAATGCCGTGACTGACGGCCCAAGAGCAGAGCTTCTGAGCTTCTCGGCAGAGAAGGAAGGAGCCCGTGCCGCCCTGCTTGTTCACGTAGAACATGGCAACTTGATTGTCCGTCTGGACGAGGATGGACTGGTGAGAAGTCAGGTGGGAGAAAGCCTTGAGCGCCAGACGAATAGCTCTGAGCTCCAGGAAGTTGATCTGTTGAGCAGATTCCCACGCGGTCCAGAGACCTTGAGTACACGCCCCCTGGCAATGAGCTCCCCAGCCCAGGAGGGAAGCATCGGTCGTTAGCACTTGAGTCGGCTGAGGCGACTGAAAAGGCATTCCGAGCACCAGGTTGGGCCGATGAAGCCACCACTGTAGGGAAGAGGCCAGCGGTCTGGAGAGGCGCACTAAGTCGGCTAGCCCGCCGGTGGCTTGTTGCCACTGCTTGCGAAGGCACCATTGAGCCGGCCGCATATTCAGGCGAGCATTGGGGGTCACGTGGACGGTGGAAGCCATATGGCCGAGTAGTCTCAGGAAGCGCCTGGCGGAGACCAGGGACTGGCTGCGAAAACGGCCGGCTAGGTCCATGAGCCGTTGAGCCCTGTCGAGAGGCAGGAAAGCTCGAGCCTGAGGAGTGTGCAGTCTTACGCCGATGAACTCGAGATCCTGTGAGGGGAGCAAAGTGGACTTTGCGAAGTTTATGACAAAGCCCAAGTACTGCAGAAGAGTCACCGCGCGGTGTGTGGCATTGGTGACTGCCGGAGGGGACGATGCTCTGATGAGCCAGTCGTCGAGGTACGGAAAAACATAGAGGCCGTGAAGCCTGAGATAGGCCGCCACCACCGCGAGACATTTTGTGAAGACTCGCGGTGCGGAGGATAGGCCAAAGGGCAGTACTCTGTACTGGTAGTGATTTCCGGCCACCACAAACCTTAGGTATTGGCGGTGGCTTGGGTGGATGAGGATGTGCGTGTAGGCATCCTTTAGATCCAAGGAGCATAGCCAATCTCCCTGCTGGAGGTAGGGCAGAAGGATTCCAAGGGTAAGCATCTTGAACTTTTCCCGCACAAGGAACTTGTTGAGGTTGCGCAAGTCCAGGATGGGTCTTAGGCCTCCTGTCCTTTTTGGTATTAGAAAATACCTGGAATAAAAGCCTTGACCTCTCAGGTGGTGGGGCACCGGTTCCACAGCCTGGTCCTGAAGACTTGCTAACTCCTGAAGGAGTAAGTCCCTGTGCAGAGGGAGTCGCGGAGGTTCTCCCGGAAAATAAGAGGGAGGGACCTGATGGAAGTGGAGAAGATATCCTTCTCGCACGACTTGAAGCACCCAGGCATCTGAAGTGATGTTGGACCACCTGTGGGCGAAGTGAACCAGCCGGCCTCCGGTGCTGGGAGGAACCAGCTGAGGGGGAGAGGCTATGCTGAGGAAGTCAAAAACCCCCACCCTGCTGAGCAGGGGCTGGTGGTGCAGGCTTGGGGGCTTGCTGCCTACGGGACCCGTTACCCCGTCCCTTGGCCTGCTGACCCTGTTGGGGAGCTGGAGGGGCCTGATATTGGGGGTAGTGTTTATAGGCAGCCGCCTTTCTCGGGTAAAAGGACTTTTTTCCCGAGCCCTTCTTTTTCTGGGAAGGGGCGGAGGTCTTCCTAGAAAGCCTGGTCCTGGTGAGAGTCTCCGTCTCGATTTGTGCAGCCTTTTCAGCCATGGGCTTGCCAAAGAGGTTCTCACCTCTGCAGGGGACATCGACCAACTTGTCCTGCACCCAAGGCTCAAGGTCAGATGACTGAAGCCAAGCCTGTCGGCGGGCACCGATGCTGGCTGCGGCCACACGAGTCGATGCTTCAAAGCCATCATAGGCTGCTCGGGACATGAATTTGGAGCATTCCCGAATACCAGTTGTTAAGGCTAGGAACCTCCGCAAAGGTTCCTCGGACAGTCCAGCAGAGAATCCGGCTAGCTCTTTAGCCAAGTCTCGGAGATACATGCCCATGTATAGCTGGTAGGTCTGGACACGACAAGCCAGCATAGAGCCCTGGAAGCACTTCTTACCAAGGCCATCCAGGTTACGGGCCTCCCTGCCAGGGGGCACCGAGGAGTGCATTTTCTGGCTCTTAAGCCTATGCATGGCCGATTCCACTACCATGGAATGGTGTGGTAGCTGTGCTTTTTGGAAGCCAGGACTCTTGCGGACTCGATAGATGGAATCGACCCGAGGACGGACTCTCCCACATGCGGAAGAGTAGTCGTTCCAGCATGGGAGGCACCGGTACAGTAAAGTGCTCCCGGGCGGGAGAGTCGTACTGAAGGGCGTCGAGCTCTTCGGCTCGAGGCTCCTCCTCGGGA
This sequence comes from Ichthyophis bannanicus, assembly GCA_033557465.1. Classification (NCBI taxonomy): domain Eukaryota; kingdom Metazoa; phylum Chordata; class Amphibia; order Gymnophiona; family Ichthyophiidae; genus Ichthyophis; species Ichthyophis bannanicus. The sequence continues at coordinate 935,159,238 of CM066034.1, forward strand.
TCCGCCGGGAAGGCCAAAGCCTTGGCCATATCTCTGACGAAGTCCGAGAAGAACCGGGCATCCTCCGGAGGGGACTGTTTCCGAGGTTCGGACTCAGGTGAGTCCGAGGGGACACACCGAGTCCGAAAGGAATCAGGTGACTCCTCCTCTTCAGACTCCCAGACCGACTCCGAGGAGGAATCAGTGTGGTCGGCTCGGGCAGGCGGAGGCGTCGGCCGCCCCGACGCCAAGGGAGTTGGCGGCGACGACCTCGGTCCCGAACGGGAGGCCAAGGGTGACCTCGACCGAGGATCGACTCGAGTTCGCATGGACTCGAGGATCGGCTCGGTCTCCGGGGTCGACTTAGACGTCGAAGTCCCGGCGGTCGGGGCAGCGGCGCCAGCGAGGCTAGCGATCAGTGCCCGCTGCTGGTCCATGAAGGCAGATAGTCTGCTCTCGAAGGCCGTCAACCTGAGTCCGACCTCAGGTGACCCAGCAGTCCCCGACTCGGGCCCCGACGGTGTCGGGCCCGACGTCGGACCTCTCGGAGGCGAGTCCAGAAGGACCACAGGACTTACCCGAGCAGGCAACTCCGACTCCAGGCGAGGTCGCTTCGGGAGGTGCTCCTTCTCCAAAGACCCGGGACGGCTGTCGGGGCTATGCGACCTGGCCCTCGCGGAGCCAGGAGCGTCCACCGACGCCGCCCTCGCGGGTTTTGTCTTCCGTCGATGGTCTCCGGAGGGAGAACCCCTGTCGGAGGAGCTTCGGCGATGTTCAGAGCTGGAGCCTCTGGATGCCGAGGCCTCCGACGAGGTCCGGGTACGGCTGGGGTCAGCGAAGATTCTATCCCGCTGATGCCGCCGACTCCTCAACGCTTTGGAGGACATTTTGCCACAGGCTCCACAGATCATTTCTTCATGATCCGGGCCCAGGCAGTGGAGGCAATTATCGTGTGTGTCAGTGAGTGACATATTCCTGTCACACTGACCACACCGCTTGAAACCACTGGCAGCCATCGGGGGAAAAAGGGCCCCTGCAAGGTCAAAGGACCGGGCTGCCAGTGAAAAACCCGAAAACGAAACTGACCAAAATCAGAAAAACCGAAAAATAAGGGAAGGACTCGCAACGGCGTCGCGAGTCCGGGCAGGAAAACGACCGGCGTCGAACCGAATTGAAAAACGAGAAAACTCACGAAAATCAACTTTTTTAGCGGGGACACGACGGGTACGTCTGTAGGGCTCCGCGGAAAAAAGAAGACTGGCTAAGATGGCACCCTTGGGCGGGAAGGCGACCGCGCATGCGCGCTGCAATTCCCAAAGGCTTTCTGTGAAAGCTGGGGAAAATTGCTCCGCGAGGGCTCCGTCGGCGCCGACGTCACCCATATGTGAGGACTGACTTCCTGCTTGGTCCTGGAGAACTCCTGTTATTTCCTTCAGGAACATTCCCATATATAAAATATAAAATATAGGAACTGATCCTGGCAGAAAGCATGGAAGCTTGGAAAGTACGACATCCAAAAGCATCCAAAGTTCTGCACCTCCTGGGGGATTAGAGGCATGCCTCTTTGCACTCCTGATCCTTCTCATAGCTGACTCCACTACAATAGAGTGGTGAGGGAGCTGAGTTTTCTGGAAACCAGGACAAGGAGGGGCTCGATACATAGTGTCAAGTCTACGAGAATGAGGAGAGGTGGTAAGAGGGGTCTCCCACATTCTGAGCATGAGATCATGCAAGATCTCATGGATGGGCAAAGTAACTGCCTCCTTAGGAGCTTTGGGATATTGTAAAATTTCCAGCTCTTTTGCTCTGGGCTCTGTTTCAGGAGCCACAGTAATGGAGAGTCCCCGAGCCACCTCCCTGATGAAATCCTGGAAGGAGATATCCTTTGGAGGAGACATCCTGTGTTTAGGGGAGGAGGGCTCCTCTGGAAGAAGTGCTCCAGTATTGACAGAACTATCAGAATCCTCTGAGGACTCGAAGTACCTTCTGTCCGGATGCTCTTGTAGAGCCCGATACCCATACCGACCGAAGTCGGTACCGGGGGGAATCGGTACAGGTGTATCGGAACCGGAGGGCATCGGGTGACTGGGTGCCAGCAATGCGGACACCGATGTTGATGGTACCGATACCGGTGCCGGAGTTGGTGCCGGTACCGGCTGAACTGTCTGACGTGGTTCCGAGGGTGTCGATGCCGCAAGGAGAGCCGCCAGACTGCGTTCAATAGCCAGGAACCTCTGGCCTATCGATGCTGCCGATGCCTGGATGTCGGTACCGGAGAAGACAGCCGGTACCCCAGAGCATGGCACCAGTAGTTCTGCCGAGGTCGAGGCCTCGAGAACATCCTGGAGCCCCGATAATGCTTTGGAAGCCAAAGCCTCCTACCGGGGCAATTTTGCGGGTGCAGAATCCTCAAGGGCAACGCCAGAGGCATCTCGGTACTTTGAAGGAGATCTACCCTTTGAGGACCAGCTGGACTTATGTTTAGTTACCTGAGATCCACGGGAGGAAGAGGAAGCCCTAGAAAACGTCGATGCCACCGAAGCTGCATCAGAGGGAAACAGGGTACTGAGCTTAGCAGCTCAGTTCTGCCGACCTCTTTTAGACATCATGGCACAGGACATACAATCAGTGATGGAGTGGTCAGGACCTAAACATTTCAGACACCATTCATGGGTGTCAGTGATGGAGATGGTACCACCACACTTGGTGCACATTTTGAAACCTGAAGCAGGTTTCTCCATTATTGGAAAACGTTTTGGGCCTAAGGCCCAAAATGGTGCATGCACCTGGGAAAAATACTAAGTGTATATATATATATATATTTTTTTAAAGAACAGAAATAAAAGAAAGAAAAACCGGCGGTACCGGTAAAGCGTCGAGGAAGGCAGACGCGACCACAAAAAAAAAAGAGAAAGTAATAAGGAAGACTTTTCTGCGGTGACAGGAACAACGACCTGCTGGCTCCACGGAAAACGAAGAACTGGAGAGAGGCAGTTGGGAAAGGCGGGAAGGCAGCACGCAGGCACTGTGGGATGCTCCCAAAAGCTTTCTAATTGGACGCTGGGGAATGTTCCCACGCAGGCTCCATCGGTACCGACGATACCCATATGTGATGACTACATTCCTGCTTGTTCCTGGAGATGAGGGCTGCTGAACAAAAAGGGAGCAGACATTACTGTGGTGAGCCTAAGCCCCAGCCTGAAGGGAGCTGCTGGGATCCAGAGTTGCCATATAAAAGGGGTAGGAGTTTACCACCACTACCACGAGCAAGAAGAGTAAAAATTGAAAACAAGTTACAAAAAAGATAAAATTCAAAGATCCTAAAAATCTTGCTGCTGCCAACACTTTCTAAATATTTTCCACCCTTGATTTATTTATTTATTTACATTCTCTTATATACCGCGCTATTCTGCATCAGTGCGGTTTACATTGAACAAACTGAAATTACATTGAACAGGGCATTATAACTTGGAGATAACTATTTACAGGGAACATGGGCTATGGAGGGTTAAGTGGCTTGCCCAAGACCACAAGGAGCACCTGTGGGACTAGAAACCCCAGTCCTTCCGGCCCAAGGTTGCTGTCCTCTAGTGGGATTTGAACCCCCAACCTTACGGCCTGAAGTACCTTGCTCCAACCACTAGGCCACTCCTCCACTCCACTCTTACAGTATTTACTCATTTGCAAAGTTTTTGTATACCACTAATCGTTTGGTACATCATAGCAGTTTACAAATAAAAACAGTTTCTTAATTGCAGGAACTACAAAAACAGATATGAGACAAAGAACAACAAAGAAACAAGTGTGGGGACGGGGGGGGGGGGGGGGGACGGGGAGAAGTAACAATATCATCAATCCCAAAATACAGAGGCTGTGACAGATACAGTTGTGGTCAACATTATTGCGCCCTTGCATTTCAGGTATGCACTGTACAATATCTTGAGAAATAATTGAAAATCATCCAACTGTATTGTCATCATCATCATATTTTAATAGTATATTCAAAGGTATGCAACAAAGGAAAGATGTCTGTGCTACTTAGACATAGCAATTTCTGAGGAAAAAAAAACAAAAAATGACCTGGACAGGATTAATGGCACCCTTAACTAATATTTGGTGGCCCAACCCTTGGCAATAAGGACATCCTCCAAAACATTTCGTACATCTGTGTGCTGGTAGTTCTCCCATTCTTCAACTGCAATTTGTTCCCGCTCATTATTGTTTCCAGGATTCCTTTTACCTATGGCAGATTTCAGTATTTTCCAAAGGTTCTTGATTGGATTGATATCAGGACTCATTGCTGGCCAGTTTAAAAAAATCCATTTCTTCCTTTTTCACCAACCATTCTTTTGTAATTTTGGATGCATGTTTTGTGTCATTATTCTGCTGGAGGACCCACTTTGACCCAGATCTAACTTTCTGACACTAGGTAGCACATTTTGCTCCAAAGTACCTCTGACTTCATGATTCCTTTAATATGTTCTAGCCTTCCAGCTCCTGAGGCAGCAAAACAGCCCCACAACATTATGGAACCTCCACCATATTTAACTGTAGGAAGGGTGTTTTTTCCTTCTAGGTTTTATTGCTTCGCCTGTTAATTTTTTCACTGGTTTGCTTTGCCAAAGAGCTCAAGTTTGGTTTCATCTGTCCACAGAACATTTTCTCAGAAGGATTGTGGTTTCTCAAAGTGGGTTTGAGCAAAGATCAGGTGTGCCTTTTTGTGTCCGTCTTTGAACAGTGGGATCCTCCTTGGCCTTCGCCCATGAAGTCCTCCTTTGTTTAGGGGATGGCATATGGTGCAGGTTGAAACCAACGCTCCAGATTGCTCTAGGTCAGCCTTAAGTTCTTAGATGTTGCATGTGGGTGTTTTTAAAACAGTTCCCACTGACCTTTGAAGACTTCTTGGATTAATTTTCCTCTTCCCACCACATCCTGGGAAGTTCTTGACAGTTCCATAAGCAGAAAACTTCTTAAAATTGTGAAGTGTAGACACAGGAATCCCAAGGTCTTTGGAGACAGCCTTGTACCCTCTATGAAGTTTGATCTTTGGTGATAATGGCTTTTCTGATGATCTCAGGCAGCTCTCTCTTGTCTTCACCATTGTGAAAATGGAACAGGGAATGAATGTGGCCATTTTAAACATTAGAGCCATCATTCAATGGCGATTCAAGTCATGTGAGTACTGACAATTGATCACAGGTGCATCTAATTTTATTGCAACGGGAATGTGGTTCTTCTGTTCAAAACCGATTTGATTTGTTTATAAGGGTGCCAATAATCATGTCCTATTGAAATCCAAAAAAACCCCAAATTTTCTTATCCACAGAAACTTACTACCAAAAGGATAAAACATATGCCATTAATGGTTAATTTAACTTATTAATACTAAATTTTTGTCAGAGCTTGTACCATGAAAGAATTTCATCTCTTGAAGCACTACCCTCCTTTTTATTCTATTTAAAAGGGAATACACCCTCACCACAGACCAAGGGAAAATTGAAAATCTCCCCCAGGAAAAATAAAGGTATACGATGGGAGAGAGGAAAATCTCAGTACTTAGCTGTCAGGTGAAAATGCTCATAGCTGCTGAAACAAGTGTCCGTTAATATAACTGCACACACCAACAAAAAGCGCTGCAGCCGAAACCAAGCGGAGCCATATCAAAACCTCCTACTCCACAATAATCATATTCGTCTAGCTTTAAAAGTCACACTGAAAGTTGTTTGCCATTACAGCCATTTAAAAACTTAATGCTTCAAGCAATTCCTCCTCCAATCCCTATGTAACATGAAGTCCCAATGTAACATGAAGTTACATTACTACATTACTTCATGTTACATTGGAACTTCGTGTTACATCGGGATTAATTACAGTGGGAGTATACTATCGACCGCCTGGCCAGAATGAACAAATGGATGATGAAATGCTCAAAGAAATCAAGGAAGCTAACAAAAGTCACAACAGAGTAGTAATAATGGGTGATTTCAATTACCCCGGTATCGACTGGGTCAGTGTCACGGCAGGACAAGCTAAAGCGATAAAGTTTCTAGATGGAATAAATGACTGCTTCTTGGAGCAACTGGTTCATGAACCGACCAGAGGGGAAGCCATACTGGACCTAATCCTTAGTGGAACGCCAGATCTGGTGCAAGAAATAAGGGTGTTGGGACCACTTGGCAATAGTGATCATAGTATGATCATGTTTGATTTAATTAGTGGAGGACAGATAGTAAAGGAATCCACAGTATTACCTTTTAACTTTCAAAAGGGAGACTATGATAGAATGAGGAATATAGTTAGGAAAAAACTAAAAGGAGCGGTTCCAAAGGTTAAAGACTTACAGCAAGCTTGGGTGTTATTTAAAAATACTATCCTCGAAGCCCAGACCAGCTGTATTCCACGCATTAAGAAGAGTGGAAGAAAGTCCAAAAAACTGCCAGCATGGTTTAAAGGTGAGGTCAGAGAGGCTGTTGCTGCCAAAAAAGCAACCTTCAGGAAATGGAAAAAAGAGCCAAATGATGAAAACTGGAAACAACACAAGCACTGGCAAGTTAAATGCAAAGCATTGATAAGGCAGGCAAAGCGGGAATTTGAGAAGAAACTTGCTACGGAAGCAAAAACACAAAATAAAGACTTTTTCAAGTACATTCGTAGCAAAAGGCCTGTGAGAGAGTCAATTGGACCGTTAGATGATAGATGGGTAAAAGGGGCAGTAAGAGGAGACAAGGCTATAGCAGAGAGACTGAATGAATTCTTTGCTTCGGTCTTTACTGAGGAAGATGTAGGGATGTTACCCATGACTGAAGTGGTATTTAAAGGAGATACTGCAGAGGAATTGAGAGAAATATCACTACACCGGGAAGATATATTACAACTATTTGATAAACTGAATAGTAGCAAATCACCTGGACCAGATGGTATACATCCCAGAGTGTTGAAAGAACTGAAATATGAGATTGCAGACCTGCTATTGGTAATCTGTGAACTTTCATTAAAATCATCTGTAATACCTGAAGATTGGAGGGTCGCCAACGTAACACCAATTTTTAAAAAAGGGTTCCAGGGGTGACCCGGGAAATTACAGACCGGTGAGCCTGACGTCAGTACCAGGGAAAATGGTAGAAACCATCATAAAGAACAAAATTACACAACATGTAGATAGTCATGGCCTAATGGGAGACAGCCAACATGGCTTTAGACAAGGAAGATCTTGTCTTACTAATCTGATATGTTTCTTTGAAGGTGTGCATAAACAGGTAGACAAAGGTGAGTCGGTTGATATAGTGTATCTGGACTTCCAGAAAGCTTTTGACAAGGTCCCCCATCAGAGACTTTTGGCAAAGCTAAAAAGTCATGGGATAGGAGGCAGTGTACTATTGTGGATCGGGAACTGGTTAAAAGATAGAAAGCAGAGGGTAGGGCTAAATGGCCAATATTCCCAATGGAAAAAAGTGAATAGTGGAGTACCCCAGGGATCTGTACTGGGTCCGCTGCTTTTTGACATATTCATAAATGACCTGGAAAAGGGAATAACTAGTGAGGTTATCAAATTTGCAGATGACACAAAACTGTTTAAAATTGTTAAAACCCAAGAGGATTGTGGAAAATTGCAGGAGGATCTGGATAAATTGGAAGACTGGGCATCCAAATGGCAGATGAAATTTAATGTGGACAAAAGCAAAGTTATGCACCTAGGAAAGAACAACCCACACTATAGTTACACGATGCAAGGCTCCACATTAGAAACCACCACCCAGGAAAAGGACTTAGGAGTCATCGTGGATAACATGTTAAAACCCTCCGCCCAGTGTGCAGCGGCGGCCAAGAAAGCAAATAGAATGCTAGGTATCATAAAGAAAGGGATGGAGAATAAAACAAAGGATATTATAATGCCTCTGTATCGCTCCATGGTACGACCGCACCTTGAATATTGTGTGCAATTCTGGTCGCCGTATCTTAAAAAGGACATAGCGTTATTAGAAAAAGTACAGAGAAGAGCCACCAAATTGGTGAAGGGGATGGAAGGCTACTCCTATGAAGAGAGGCTAAAAAGGTTAGGGCTCTTTAGCCTGGAAAAGAGACGGCTGAGGGGAGATATGATAGAGGTCTATAAATTAATGAATGGAGTGGAACGGATAAACGTGGATCAATTGTTTACGCTATCAGAATATAGAAAGACTAGGGGACATGTAATGAAGCTACAGGGTAAACTATTTAAGACAAATAAGAGAAAATATTTTTTCACTCAACGTGTAATCAAACTCTGGAATCTGTTACCGGAGGATGTAGTAAGGGCTGTTAGTATAGCTGGGTTTAAAAAAGGTTTGGACAAGTTCCTGGAGGAAAGGTCCATAAACCACTATTAAAAAGGGACCCAGGATATCAATGCTTGACCCAGTACAAGCATTATGGAACCTGTGTCTTTTGGGGATATTGCTAGGTACGTAGGACCTAGATTGGCCACTGTTGGAAACAGGATACTGGGCTTGATGGGCCTCGGTCTGACCCAGTATGGCATGTCTTATGTTCTTATGGGATTGGAGGAGGAATTGCTTGAAGCATTAAGTTTGTTGTTGTTGTTGTTGTTAAGTGCCGTCGAGTCGGAGTTGACTCATGGCGACCCTCTGGATAGCTATCCTAAATTGTGTTCGGTCTTCAGTCAGGCGGCTCATTGTTGACAGACTGGTACCCGTAGCTGCTGTTATTGTATCGATCCATCTCATTGCTGGCCTTCCTCTTTTGCGTTGACCTTCTATCTTGCCAAGCATAATGTCTTTCTCTAATGATCTCTCTCTTCGCATGATGTGTCCAAAATATGAAAGTCGAAGTCTTGTCATCTGAGCTTCTAAAGAAAGCTTAGGTTTGATCTCCTCTAGTACCGACTGGTTTGTTCTTCGGGCAGTCCATGGTATACACAGTATTCGCCGCCAGCACCATAATTCAAAGGCATCAATATTCTTCCTGTCTATCTTTTTCACTGTCCAGCTTTCACATCCATATGATGTTATTGAAAATACCATGGCTTGAACAAGTCTAATCTTTGTATGGAGAGAGACATCTCTGCTCTTGAGAATCTTATTTTATTTTATTTATTTATTACAGTTTCTTATATACCGCGCTATTTAGAATCAGCGCGGTTTACATCATAACAAAACGACCATAACGACAAACTGTCAGGTTTTACATTGAACAGGAGTACAAACTTGGATAACTGGGTTAACTATATACATAAACTATCTACACTGCAGTGTGAGGGCATTTCTAGATTGGGTCATTTCTTGGAGGGGATATCTAGTTCAGTTGCTGTCTGGGAAGTATTGGCAGAAAAGGTATGTTTTGAGAGCCTTCCTGAACTGATATAGATTGGTAATGGCTCTAATGTCAGGGGGTAGGGTGTTCCAGCATTTTGGTACATAAAAACTTATCATTAAGTTTAAGTGGCTGTAATGGCAAACAACTTTCAGTGTGACTTTTAAAGCTAGACAAGATGATTATTGTGGAGTAGGACGTTTTGATATGGCTCTGCTTAGTTTCGGCTGCAGCGCTTTTGTTGGTGTGTGCAGTTATATTGACGGACACTTGACTGCAGCAGCTACGAGCATTTTCACCTGACAGCTAAGTACCAAGATTTTCCTCTATCCCATCGTATACCTTTATTTTTCCTGGGGGAGATTTTCAATTTTCCCTTGGTCTGTGGTGAGGGTGTATTCCCTTTTAAATAGAAGAAGAAATTAGACCTTACCTGCTAATTGTCTTTCCTTGAGTTCTCTCCGGGCCAGTCCAGGTACGTTAGGGTTGTCAACCTCCTTCAGCAGCTAAGGACTGAATACTGAAAGTTTTTGCTGACAGCCAATCCAGCTCCCTCTGGTGTCAGACCCTCAGTCTTCTCCTATCAAAGCAGCAAACTTCAACCACAACTTAGAACTAGAATCAACCAAACTTCTACCACTAGTCTTTGAACATTGTAACAAAAGAGAAAAAAAATTAACAATCCACTTCCCCGAAATGGAAGTCCTTTCCTCTTAATTTTCTATTCTGTATTAGTTCCTTTGGTTTTTTTGTTTGTTTTTTTTTTGTAGAGGAACTACTTTACCCCCGGGGAACCTCCCAACTCCACTTTGACTCCACCTGCACTCGACTGCAGTTCCAACCACTAGAGCAGGAACCCTACTCTAACACTGAAGTCAACGGCCAGGCCGCTAATTCCGCCCCAATACTTGCAGACAACTTGGGTGGGACCTGGACTGGCCCGGAGAGAACTCAAGGAAAGACAATTAGCAGGTAAGGTCTAATTTTCTTCCTATTCGTCTCTCCGAGCCAGTCCAGGTATGTTAGGGCAGTACCAAAGCAGTACCTAAAAACGGGAGGGTCCTGCGAGCCCCGCCACAATGGCTGCGACCCCTACTCTAGCATCACCCATTGCCTGGACATCCAGTCTATAAGTCTATAATGTCTTGCGAACGTATGCAGCAAGGACCAGGCAGCCGCCCGACATATATCTATTGGCGGAGCCAATGCCAATTCCGCCCAAGACGTCGCCTGGCCTCTAGTCGAATGCGCTCCAAGTCCCTCTGGAGGAGACTTCTCATGCGCTTCATAAGCCGCTCCAATAGCTCGCTTCACCCACCGAGCAATTGAAGTTTTGGAAGCCGCTTCACCTTTACGAGCTCCACCGAAAAGTACGAACAACCTATTCAACTTCCGAAACGGCTTTGTGTCCTTGAGGTATCTTTGTAAAACTCGACCGAGATCCAACTTCCGAAGCGCCCAATCCATCTTACTCCCATTCTGATTAGGAAAAGTCGGAAGAGAAACTGACTGATTCACGTGGAACGCAGACACCACCTTCGGCAAAAAGGACGGGACCGGCCTTAAAACTACCTTCTCCTCCGTAAACTGGAGATACGGCTCCCTACAGGAGAGAGCTTGCAAATCTGAAATTCTCCTCACAGAGCACAAGGCCACGAGGAAGGCTGTCTTCCACGAAAGTTCTCTAAGACTCACTGCCATCTTCGCCTCAAATGGCGGCCTCGTTAATGCTTCCAATACTAAATTTAAATCCCAAGCGGGTACCACTTGCCGCACCGGAGGCCGGATGTGTCTAGCTGCCCTAAGAAACCCGAGAACATCCGGATGCGACGAGAGCGTGCTGCCCTGCACCTGTCCTCTAAAACACACCAGAGCAGCTAGATGAACCTTGAGCGTGCTGAGAGCTAGCCCCTTCTCTAGCCCACCTTGCAGGAACGACAGAATATCGGGCAAACCCGCCGAGCAAGGTCTAACGTTCCGCTCAGTACACCAGGCTTCAAAGATCTGCCAGACCCGCACATACGCTAGAGAAGTTGATCTCTTCCTAGACATCAACAAGGTGGTTATCACTGACCGTGAGTACCCTCGCCGCCGTAAGCGGTTCCTTTCAAGAGCCAAGCCGTAAGCAAGAACCAATCCACGCAAGAACTGATCCACCTGTGGCATTAATACCGGACCTTGGCTCAGAAGGTTGCTCCAATTGGGAAGCCTCCACGGAGGCTCCACTAGAAGCCGCACCAGATCTGCGTACCAAGGCCATCTGGGCCAATCCGGAGCTATGAGAATCACCTTCATCGTAACTCGCTACTCTGCAAATGACGCGCCCTATCAATGGCCACGGAGGAAAAACAAAGTAGCTGACCTGACGGCCACGGCTGCACCAGACCGTCGAGTCCCTCCGACATGTGCTCCCTGCACCTGCTGTAAAACCGGGCTGCCTTGGTATTGACTAGGGTCGCCATCAGATCCACGACAGGCTGACCCCACCTCACCGTGATGTCGTGAAAAACCGCACTGTTCAATTCCCACTCTCCGGGATCCAACATGTTCTGACTGAGGTAGTCGGCTTGGACGTTGTCCTTCCCCGCGACATGCGCCACCGAAAGCGCCTCCAGATGGATCTCCGACCACCGAAACAACAGCTGACTCTCCTACAGCAGCAACCCGCTGCCCGTACCTCCTTGCTTGTTGATGTAGGAGACTGTTACCATATTGTCGGAGAACACCCGAACTGCTCTCCCTTCGAGGAGAGAGACGAAGTCCAGTAACACGAGATGCACCGCTCTCAGATCCAACCGAATGATCGACCAAGCACCTTCTTGCTCCGACCAGGTCCCTTGCGTCACTTGGGCTAAACAATGAGCCCCCCAGCCGCAGAGACTGGCGTCCGTTGTGACCAACACCCACTCCGGGTGATCCAGAGGCATGTCCCTCTGAAGATGTTCCAGGACCAGCCACCACTGAAGACTGTCACGCACCTCCGGAGGACACACCAGTCTCCGCGATAGCGGATGATCTTGAGGAGACCATCTGGAGAGCAACGCCTGCTGTAGAGGCCACATATGAGCTCTGGCCCACTGCACTAAATCCAAAGCCGCCGCCATGGACCCCAACAACTGTAAGTACCTCCACGCTGTGGGCGCCCTCATTTTTAAGAACGCCTTCACTTGACTTAAAACTTTTTGAACTCTGTCCTCGGGAAGGAACACTGTCCCCAACTCCGTGTTGAACAAAGCTCCTAGGTACTTCGGTCGCTGCACTGGAAGCAAATCACTCTGCTCGGTTGATGACCCATCCGAGCCACTCCACGAACTCCACCACTCGAGCTATAGCCCTCACCGAAGCCTCTTGAGACTCCGCCCTGATCAACCAATTGTCCAGGTAGGGATGAACTTGAAATCAGGGCCGCTGCTACTACTACCATTACTTTTGTGAAGGTTTGCGGTGCCGTGGCCAGGCCGAAAGGCAAAGCTCGAAATTGGAAATGGCCCATGAGCACTGCAAAGCGCAAAAAACTTTGGTGCTCTTCTCTGATTGGGATGTGCAGATAAGCCTCCGTGAGGTCTATAGAGGAGAGCACCTCTCCAGGCTTGACCGCCTGAATAACCGACTGTAGAGTTTCCATACGAAAATGCGACACCCTCAAGCAGCAGTTGACATGTTTGAGGTCCAGAATTGGCCGAAAAGAACCTTCTTTCTTCAGAACCACAAAACAAATCGAGTATCGACCCAAGCCGCACTGGTCTTGAGGCACCGGCACTACCGCCTGAAGTTGCAACAAGTGCTGCAGCGTTACCTTTACCGCTGCCTTCTTTTCGTGAGGACCGCACGGAGACAGCACAAAAGCTTCCGGCACCGGTTGGGTGAACTCCAACGCATATCCGTCCCGGATAATCTCCAGCACTCACTGGTCCGTAGTTATAGAGGCCCAGATGGAGAGGAACTCCTGCAATCGTCCTCCTACGGGAATCTCCGCCTGGACCCGCAGACCTTCATTGTGGTTTCCTGGAGGAGCTCTGAGGAAAGGACCCAAAGCCTCTGCCAAATCCCCTGGCTCCTCGAAAGGACTGCCCCCTGGCCACGAAACGACCTCTTTGATAAGGGGTAAACCGCGAACCTCGGAATTTGCGAAAATCTCTTCCTTGACCTCTCTGCAACGGACCTGGCTTCGGCGCTTTCGGACGGTCTTCTGGAAGCTGCCCCCCTTTTGAATCTCCCAGGTCTTTCACAATCTTCTCCAACGCTTCCCCAAAGAGCAGCTTGCCCTTATAGGGGAGTTTACTGAGCCGGGACTTAGATGATGCGTCCGCTGCCCAATTCCTTAGCCAAAGGAACTGTTGAGCAGCAATCACTGACGCCATGGCCTTTGCCAATATCCTTACCAGGTCATAGAAGGCATACGCCAAATAAGTCACTGCAGACTCCAGCTTTGCCACTTCCGAGGAGGCTTCCTTGCTTCTATCTGGACCTGGCTCCCCCTGCAGCCAACGGATAGAGGCTCTTGAAACACAAGCTCCACAGATAGAAGCCTGTAACGCCAGGGCACTGGAGTCAAACGCTTGCTTCAACAGCGCCTCCAGACGACGGTCCTGAAGATCTTTCAGTGCAGTACCCCCTTCCACGGGGATCATTGTTTTCTTAGTGACCGCCGCCACCACCAACGCATCCACTTTCGGCATGCGCAACAACTCCTCCTTCTCTTCTTGTGGCACTGGGTACAAACGTCCCATAGTGCGACTTCCTCTGAGGGTAGCCTCTGGACATTCCCACTCAGAATCTATCATTTGCTTAATCACTCTGTGCACTGGGAAACAACGCTGCTCTGCCTTAAAACCCTGCAACTGGGGATCTTCCAGCGGCTCGTGCTGTACCGCCGGAACCACAATGTTTAAAGCAGAAAGGGACTGAGAAATAAGAGCACCGAGCTCCTCCTTGCGAAAAACCCTAAAGACATTTGGATCTTCACCGGACCCTAGCTCACCTTCCTCTAATCCCAAAGACCAAGCATTCAATCCTGCATCTGACAGGATTTCTCCTTCTTCCACCCCCAGTGGCATAGAGCCCTGCGCTACCAGGCTCTCAACCCCGGGCTCTGCCGCCTTATCTTTCAGAGAGACTCATTCCCCAGGGTCTGCCTCCTTCAGAGAATCTGCCTGTACCTCCATTACACTGGGTTTAGACGGGCCCCCTGCAGCTTGAGCCATCTTCAAGCAATAAGCATGATGCATCGCTAAAATAAAGTCCTGAGTAAATAAAGATTGCAAGTTTTCTTGTCCAGGGAACTTCTGCTGACCCTTTTCCTCAGAAAAAGATGCCTTGCTGGACTTTTGCTTTCTTTTACCCGATTTAGACAGCCGCGCTGAAGAAAGGGCAGAATCAATCAAAATGGCTGACTTTCCCGCCATTTCCGCTGAGTCTAGAGACCCCTCATTTACGCCCTCTGAAGCTAGCTTACCATCCATGATAAACGCGACCGTCAGAAAACACCCCCGAAATAAAAACGGCACACTTCAAATTAACGAGACAGCCTAAACATGTGCAAACCTCAACACCACTAAAACGATTGTTGAGCACCGCGCTGACAGCAGCTCTCAACTAAAACAGTGTCCGCTCAACGCACCATGCTCTGCAGCACCTACCTCTCAAAAAATGAGTGCTGAGAAGGAAACAAGCTCTCGATCTCCGGTTTCCCGCTGCTAGCGGTACTCGGAGCCGAAGCCGAACTGCAGTGAAGAAGTGAACCCTGGAGCCTCCAGTTTCTTCTCCTGTCTCCGGAGTAAGGGAAAATGCATAAGACGAGACAGACTCTGCCTCAAATGCTCTCAGGGAAATGTTTTACCCCTTCCTTTTTTCTTTTTTTTATTTTACACTTTAAGCTTTAAGCTGTAAAGAGCACTTCTCTGTAAACTGCCCTGCTAGGACAACAGAGAAAGATATGTATTATCTCCCAATATCTCCTTCACTCAGCGCACTGTTAGGGCCCTATTGCCTGATCCTATTTGTCTCTCCTGGGAGCCTGTCAGCTACACGTCCTATTCAGCTGCTGAGGACTGAAAGACTGAGGGTCTGACACCAGAGGGAGCTGGATTGGCTGTCAGCAAAAACTTCCAGTATTCAGTCCTCAGCTGCTGAAGGAGGTTGACTACCCTAATGTACCTGGACTGGCCCGGAGAGACGAATAGGAAAAAGGAGGGTAGTGCTTTGAGAAAGAAAATTCTTTCATGGCACAAGCTCCGACAAAAATTTAGTATTAAAAAGTTAAATTAACCATTAAGGGCACATGTTTTATTCTTTTGGTAATAATAATTATGTCCTGGCAATGTCCCTGTTTTTATACTATTTCCTACTATTTCCATTTTTAATTGTTCTTGCTTTATTTGATTCTTGTGTGTGAGATATGTGTGCATATATAGTCCAAAGCCATTTTACTGGCCACGTTTTTTTATGAGATATTAGACATTAAGGGGTTTAACTGCAAGAGAGCCAATAAGGTGGCCACAACGGTAATTGCAGCAGAGACAAAAGGAGGTGGAACAGCATTTAGCTTCCGAGTCAGAAGCAACAGAGAGGAGAGAAGAATCTATTCAAAGGCCCGATTAAAAAGCCAGGTCTTCAGACCAGCTTTGAACTTTGCATAAGAGCATCTAGAGTGCTGTGGGCAGTGTGTTCCAAAGATGAGGTGCTTGGAACAAAAAGGCAATGGATCGATAAGACTTCTATGCATAGTGTACGTTTTGTTGGGGTTACTAAAAGGTTGGTATTTGATGAGTGGCGAGTATGGGAGGGGCAGTAGAGAATAATATGAGAGGAAAAGTAGAAAAGTTGTCCAGTATAGTAAGCCCGATGTGTAAGCAGAAGGAGTTTGAACTTAAACTAGAAAACAGGGAGCCAGTGCTGTGCAATGAACAGAGGAGTGATGTGATGCATCTTTCTAGGTGACCCATTGTTTATAGCACTGTAGAATTCTAACTAAATTTAACCTGTCAGCTCAACACAGAAGACAGAAACAAATTAACAAATTAAAAACAAATACCACTTGCCATTTAAACTGCCCTAAAACTTGGAAAATAAGAAATAATCCCACAAAACTTACTGTCTTCCAAGTTGATAACTAATTTGTACACTATGTCTTGTAACTGTCGGTCCAACCTAGCAAAGAAAAGCAGAAGAGAATAAACTGTAAGCATATAGCATTTTATTTAACTGAATATATTAATATATGTCATTTAACAAAACAGTATGTTAAAGAAAACAAAAAAGGAATGGTAAGCAGATAAGCAAGGATCTTGATTGTTTTCTGCTCAAAATTAAATTTAAAATGGACTACCACCCCCTCCATTCTTCTCTGCTCAAAGGGAACTGGATGCATATTCTAGATCTCCAAGATGCTTTCCTGCATATTTCCCTACATCAGAACTACATGAATCCCCTCAGTCCAGCCCCTTCCAACACTCACCACCTCAGCTAAAAAAGCAGTAAGTTGAGATTTCTCTCGTTTAGCAAGAGCAGGGGAAAAAACGTTCATCTTTTTATTTTTATATATATATATATATATATATATATATATATATATATATATATATATATATAGTGACAAGGAAGCCTGTTTTGAGCCTATGAGCATAGAAAAGGCCAATGACTAACTTAGAGAAAGGAGAAATCCCTGCAGGGCATGGATTTCAGGCCCCTCATAGAGAATGAAACCTGAGGGAGAGAAAGCTCAGGTAGCCACACCCTAACTCCTATGACATAACTGCAGGCTTGAGAGGTGATTACAATCACCTGGGAGGAGTGGAGGAAGGGCTGGAGCCCCGGAGAGGGAAATATAAACCCCTGCTAAAGCAGAGGAAAGGGGAAGCTCAGAGGAAAGAGGAAGCTCAGAGGAGGCAGGAGGTTTGGAAGACTCAGAGGATTCAGGGGAATCAGGAGTGAAACCAGGAGCACCTGCAGATCTCCAGAAGAGAACTGTCACCCAGCAGACCCGGTTGAGAGAAAAGAAAATGTTTTAAACAGAGAAAAATATACATACAAGCTGCAATATCTGGAGGAACCAGCTAGAGGGAGCAAGAGGGACTTCAGAGTAACTGAGGAACCACGCCCCACTGGTCATGAGGTAATGCCAGCCAGCTTCCAATCCTCGAGCGCAGGAGGACTTCTTAAGGAGGGCGTGGAAGACTGGAAAGGCAGCAGGAGTGGAGGCAGCTGGAAAGCAGGCAGCTGGAGAGGCGGCTGGAAAGGACGCAGCAGGTATGAAGGCAGCAGGTATGAAGGCAACACAGAGGAAAAGAGGTTAGAATGGAAACCTGATTATTCCAATGCTAGCAAATCACCCAGAGTGAAAGGTGATTGCCTGGGAGCTAATGAAGAACCTGCGAAGGTCTCAGCTCAAAGAGGAGTAAGAGCTGTTTGCCCAGAGAGGCAAAAGCATTGCTGCAACTATTGTCTAAACCCAAAGGAGAGACAGCCTGAAGACCTAAGCAGTGCTGTACGGGCAAGCCAGAAGAGAAACTGGTGCAGGCCTCAACCTTCACTTGAAACAGAGAAGCCAAATTCACAAGGTAAAGCTTCTTATGATACAAGCTATAGAAAAAGTTTACCTGATAAGAGAGTTTTGAATAAGAAGTGTTTTTATAAAGCTGCTATAAAACCTCTAAGTAGAGAGGAATTTTCTCAATACAAAACAGCACAGAGCCGACACCTTACAAGTCACCCAGAACATTGGGCAGTGCTAGAGGAGCTATATAAGAAGCCTGACTATAACCTACCTGAAACCAGGGACTCAGAGTCAGAGGCTTCGGCCTATGAGCCAATGCAAGTGGAACTGGCAGATGAGGTTTCAAGATACAGAAATGGACTGTACGTACTGTACTACGGGAAGCCTAGAATCCTTGCCAGGCTTCTAAGCTATGGGTATTGCTGCCTAGAACATTCTTGTTTGTGTGAATATCATCGCTACTGTGAAAGTAACAGTTGTTGCTTTAAACTTATGTTTTACTTTTTCTTACCTGAAGTAAGGACATTTTGCGTTGTTGTTGTTGCCCAATCATTTGAACCCTTGCGAGAAAGGGAAATAAAAGCTTTTATTTTCCCACCACTTTGTGCAGTTGATTTCATTGGAGATTAGGATCCAGGAAACTAATAGGACCAAAAGCCAATTGGGCCTCTGGATTACTGGCCAATCTCCTCCCTATATAGTTGTGTCCGACCTGCCCTGACCTCTACTTGCCGCCAGGGTAGTGCTCGCGACAGAACCCAGAGAGCTGTTCCAGAGAGGCTGGAAGGAGACAAGGAACCGTAGCGAGCACAACCAGGGAGAACTGCCCAGTGCTTCAGGTACTGACTGTCTGTATCGGGGTAGAGTTGAGCTCAGGAGAGACATTAGAACCCCCAGGGAGGCTGTATTCTGAGCACTGTGTCCAAGAGCTCAGAACAGGACACTGCCCTAACAGCAGAGGATATGCAGATTGAGTTGGCAGGGGAGGAATTTCAAGATCTAGATATCCCCATGGACTGTACCCTGTGTCAAGCTACAAGCATGGAATCATTATGCTAAAGGCTAGCATTGAATGAGAAAGTCTCCTAGAAGCAGGTAACTGGAATTGAGCCAGGAATTGAGTTTGAAGAAAACTCCACGTGTTTGCATTTCTCAGGCAAAGTGCTGAGTTACGCTGAAGAGAAAGCTTGTGAATGTTTGTTACTTGTTTTCTTAATTTGAGTTTAAAACCTATCCTGAAAGGAAGGAGGGAAAGAAGAGGTTGTTCCAGAGGAACTGAGTTATTCTTTTGCTGTTAAGTGCTTCACAAACACAAGGTTAAAAAGAAGTATTTTTACCTTGCTGAGCAGAGCTGTTTTCTCTAAGACTGAGCAACGTTGTTAACCAGCTGCATGTGTTTAAAAGACTGTGAAGCAGTTATACTGATCTAAATGCTCTGTTGCAAACAATCCTGAATGGACAAAATTCCTGTGTACAGTTTACTTGAACCTTTACTTTAAAATAAATTCTGTCATTTGCCTTAACATCGGACCATGACTACACTTCTTCTTAAGAGCCAAACTACATGTCCCAGAATCCACCTGAGGAAAAGCTAGTTTATTTGAGCTCACCAAGAGACGTTCTCCGTTACCTCGCCCCTCTAAGCCAGAGGCAAGGGCGTGACTATATATATCTATAAAGTGTTTTTTTGCCGTTTAGATGGACTGTAGTTTTGGTTGAAAAGTGGTGTTAAGCCTCCTTTTAGATATAAGGATTGCTCTTTATTGTGTAGTTGTAAGTTCTGGGCTGGAGGGTTTTTTTTGTTTAGTGTTAGTTTTGTGCATACCAAGACTGGAATGACCTTACTTCTAAGCCAGGACATGGGGGGAATGATCTCAGTGTCTCAAATTTACTGCTAAGGCTCAGCGTAATATTTGCATTGTTCTAAGGTTCTATGTAAAACAGTTAATGTTTTGTTCCTTGTAAACTGCTTTGATTCCCAGATAAGGTGTTATAAAGAAAAAAACAAAATAAATCAATAAATAAAATAAGATTCATCAACTACCAAAGCCAACACTAAGTAGAGAGGGTCGCTCGGAGATGGGGTTGCCAACACTGAATTGGGACTTGGCAGGGTTGGACGGGTCAATAGAAGATGTGCTGGCACTGTGCAGTTGCTGCACTGAAGACAATCCAAGTGTTTTCTCTTAAGAGAAAGCTCATCTGTGTTGATACACTTTAGGCTTTGTCAGCGCTTTCATCGGCATAGCAAAGTGAAGCTTTTCAATGGACTTTTGCAGGCTTTCAAGCTGCAGCTTCATCATTAATACAGAAGCCTCAAGGGAGAGCTGCCTTTATTTGACTGTCTTGGCAGTCCCCTTGGGTGACTGGACTTAAGGTCACAGTGCCTTGAGGTCAATGACTTCTCCAGAGAAGATTCTCAATTCGTCTGTGCAGGAGTCTAGATCTGTGCAAAAGATTTCTTCTATGACTTTATTAGAAGCAGCAGCTTCTCCACTTTGAAGTGTTTTTTTTTTTTTGGACAGTTGAGATGATCCCTTTTGTGTTAAAAAAAAAAATCTTCATTAGGTCTTCCAAAGTACAGTCAAACCTCAGTTTTCATGATTAATCCGTTCGAAAAAGTCTGACTAAAACCGAAACGTATGAAAACTGAGGCAATATTTCCCATAAGAAATAATGTAAATCCAATTAATCCGTTCCAGACACCCAAAAATATTCACAAAAAATACATTTTATAGAGAATAACTATATTTTTACATACAGAAAACAATGAGAAATAAATATAAATGACGAATGAAATGGATAAATGAACATTTAACATCACTGGAAGCAAGCTAAGTACAGTACTGTACAGTACAGTATGTTAACATCTGGCCTTAGCCACCCCTGACAAGCTGCTGTGCCCTGCTCTCTTCGGAATCACATTGGATTCAGCCCATTAAAATACCTTTACATTATCTGCTCAATGCTTCAGAATGGCAGAAAATCTTAATGATATAGCTTCAGACGTACCCTGCAAGAAAAAGAACTGCCTCCCACATTCATGCAACATCTCCTGCTTACGTTGACAGCTTTTCTTCCCTGCTACCTCCGAGCCTGAGGGGGCGCTCCAGAGAAGGGCAGGCGGTGGACGAGATCGGGGCCTTCCTCTCTGCGCAATCCTTGCCTCTCTGACTGACCAGGCTCGAGGATGTGTTTCATTTACGTGCTCAGCTGGCTTTCGCTTCTCATCACGCTGGCGATCGGTGAGTCCGGGGGGCAGTGCTGCCGGGACCGGGCGGGAGTTCCAGCAGTGTATACAGACCGGTGTGCAGCGCGAGGGTGTATGTATTTATAGTACTGTACTTTATGAAAACCGAGGCGATCTACGAGAACCGGGACATAATCTCAGTCAAAAAAGACGTTGAAAACCGAAGCGATGTATGAGAACCGGGACAAAATCTCAGTCAAAAAAGACGTTGAAAACCGAAGCGTATGAAAACCGAGGCGTATGAAAACCGAGGTTTGACTGTACTGAAACAAACAGCACAATCAACAAAATGCCTGCTACAGCCATCACTCTCACTAATTGTTAATTTCCAGACACATACTGTCCATATCTGACCAAACTGTATCCACAATAAGCTAGAAACATTAAACTATTATTGCAGAAAAGTGTAAAAAAACCCATAATTTTCCACCAGTGATTAACATCTAACAAAAACATTTTTCCCAATTACTTATCACCCAAAGAATAGCAAATGGCAAAAGTAAATTCAATAAGTATGCATCGCTTTTAACAAGACTAGATACATCTCAGGATTTCCAAATGAGTATGAGACGTGAAAGCTGATCCACAACAGGCAGTATCACATAAATTATAGTCCACACAGCCATTCTCTAGGCTTGACAATTTGGACAACCAAAAAGCATGTGCGCAAAAAGTATCTATATCAGATGCAGGAGCAGTATCAATTGTCTTTATCACAGAACTTGACCACTTTTGTGGGTATTAAGATCACTCTATGAACGATAACACATATTGACTGAGTCAACAATTTTGATAGATGTACACTTGCCACCAGAATTGCTCATCAGACATGTCTCCCCCTAAATCAGCCTCCCAGACTTTGTGTTTCCAGCATTACTTCCTTCACCCATGGTGAATAAAAGTTCGGAAAAATGAGCAGCAGCATTCGGCTATATTGCTATTCTGAGAGACATCTGCTAAAATCCAGCTTTGCAAGCTGGGTGTTTTTAGTACCACTTGCAATCTGTCTTTATTGTAATATTTTGGGCGTATAGTATTGTAATACTTTCTACATTTTTGTTTGTAATCCACTTACATTCTGTGTATACAAAGAGTTGTAAGTGATTTAAATTAAATAAAATTAAATTGAAATCAGTAAAAAAAAAAAGTGGTTAGGGGGTTATACCAAACCAATTCTGCAACTCTGACAAGATTTTCAAACGAGACTCAGTTATAAGCCGGCCTACCTTCCAAGTATCTTTAGATTAGCATTTCTTCCATGTCACGAGTTGATATTGACTCAATGGCACTTAACCACCAACTCTAGTTCGCCATCTTACACTGAATGACAAAGTTAGAATTATGGCAGATTGGTGTTCTAAGAGTTAGAGTTCCCATCTTCTATCAGTGAGCTCACCAAATACCTAAGAGCAGAACCAGATGCAATTAAGGTGACTAGAGATTCCTTCCTTTTATGAAATGTTATGCCCGGAAAAAGATTAAGGGGAATTTGATCAAACATCTTCTTCTCAAAAACATACCAAACAAATTTACCCTCCATTTCACTTGGAGTGGTCCCACAGGACTAGAGAAGGGATCACATGTGCCTTTTACACAAAAGCAGAAGTAAGGATGAGGTTGAAAACTACAGGCTGGTTAGTCTAACCTCTGTGGTGAGTAAATTATTGGAAATGCTGCTAAAAGAAAGAATAGTGAAGTTTCTGGAGTCCAATGGATTGCAGGATCTGAGGAAGCATGGGTTTTCCAAAGGCAGTTCTTGCCAGACAAATCTAGTTGATTTTTTTTGACTGGGTGACCAGGGAGATGGACAGAGGGAGAACCCTAGATGTGGTATACTTAGATTTCAGTAAAGCCTTTGACACCATTCCTCATAGATGACTTAAACAAACTGAGCATCCTAGGGATGGACCCTAAAGTGACTGATTAGGTTAGAAATTGGTCGAGTGGGAGGCAGCAAAGGGTATAGGTAAATAGAGCTCTCTCTGAGGAGATTGTTACCAGTGATGTGCCGCAGGGATCCGTCTTTGGTCCGATTCTTTTTAACATCTTTGTTAGTGAGATTGCAGAATGGCTTTCGGGTAATGTTTGCCTATTTGCGGAAGATACCAAAATCTGCAATAGAGTAGACACGCAGGAAAGAGTAGATAACATGAGGAAGGATTCAGCTAAGCTTGAAGAAGGGCCAAGAATTTGGAAGCTGAAATTTAATACTGAAAAATGCAGGGTCATACATTTGGGCTGCAAAAATCCAAGGGAGAGGGTACAGTGTAGTGGGTGAAGTACTTCTGTTGAGAAAAGAAGAACGGGACCTGGGTGTGTTTCTGCTGATCTTAAAGTGGCTAAACAGGTAGAAAAGGTGAATGTGAAAGCCAGAAGGATTGCTTTGGTGCACAATGAGAGGAATGGCCAGCAGAAATAAAGGAGGTGACAGTGCCTCCGTATAAGTCTCTGCTGTGACATCATTTGAGTATTGTGTGCATTTCTGGAGACCACACCTTCAAAAGAATATAAACAGGATGGAGTCTGTGCAGAGGGTGGCT
Organism: Ichthyophis bannanicus; assembly: GCA_033557465.1. Classification (NCBI taxonomy): domain Eukaryota; kingdom Metazoa; phylum Chordata; class Amphibia; order Gymnophiona; family Ichthyophiidae; genus Ichthyophis; species Ichthyophis bannanicus. The sequence continues at coordinate 935,182,810 of CM066034.1, forward strand.
ACTAATATGGCTACAATCACAGCAAGCTCGAAGTCCTAGACTTCAAAAATGCTGACTTCAGTAAAATGGCCAAGTGCCTGAAGGAGGAGTTGGCAGGGTGGGAGGAGGTAAGGGAAGTGGAATTGTAGTGGGCTAAAGGAGGCAATAAAAGGGGCAACAGAAACATATGTGAGGAAAGTAAATAAAAACAGAAAAAGGAAACCTATTCGGTTCCCCAAAGAAATAGTTGCAGAAATAAAGACAAAAAACACAGCTATCACAAAATTAATTAGTTCACAAATAGAGGAACACAGAACAGAATACAAGACAAAGCTAAGACAAAAATAGAAATAAGGATAGCAAAATCAAAGGCAGAAGAAAAGATGGCTAAAGATCTGAAGCATGGAGACAAAACCTTTTTCAAGTATACTCGGAAGAAGAGGAAGATCAGAGGTGGAACCGCAAGACTCAAAAGTGCTGAGAATGGAGTCATGGAAAGTGACATTGAAAAAGCAAAAATGCTAAATAAATACTTCTGTTCTATTTTTACTAAAGAAAATCCTGGAGAAGTATGTTTATGTTTATTTGAATTTGATATACCGCTCAGGCCGAAGCATTAGAGCGGTTTACAATAATATATCATTTGTGGAAATATGAAAGGAACGCCATTTGTAAGATAGGAAAGAGTAGAGGACAGAAACAGTCAAAAGGATAGGCAAAGAAAAGAAAGGGAACAGCAGGTTACCATAATATAAGCGTATGACAATACAGACCACATATTCAATGCTCATTTCAGGACAAACGCCATGGACCAACGCCTAAGTACTGCCTGTGATTGACAAACATATGAATGGGAATGGAGTAGATACTATACCATTCACAGAAGATGTGTTTGAACAGCTTTCAAAACTGAAAATAGACAAGGCCATGGGACCTGATGGGATACATCCCAGGATACTGGACAGCTCGGAGAGGATCTTGCAGGGCTTTGAACAGATGTTTTTAATAGATCCTTGGAGACAGGAGAATTTCAACAGGACCGGAGAAGGGCTTATGTGGTACCTCTTCATAAAAGTGGCAATAGGGAAGAAGTGACAAATTATAGGCCAGGAAGCCTTACCTCTGTGGCAGGAAAAGTAATAGAGGCACTTCTGAAAGAGAGAATAGTGGACATTTTCAAAACCAATAGGTTGCATGATCTGGGGCAACATAGTTTTACCAAAGGATAATCATGTAAAACAAAACTGATTGATTTATTTGACTGGGTGACCAGAGAACTAGATCAAGGGCATGTGATGGATGTGATCTACCTAGGAGGCTTATCAATAAACTGAAGTGTCTGGGGATAGGTCCCAAGGTGGTGAAATGGATCAGAAACTGGTTGATTGACAGACGACAGAAGGTGATACTAAACAAAACTCACTCAGATGAAAGGAAGGTGACTAGTGGCATGCCCCAGGGATCCATTCTGGAACCAGTACTGTTCAATGTATTTGTGAGCGATATTGCTGAAGGACTGAATGGAAAAGTCTGTCTTTTGGCAGATGACACGAAAATTTACAACATGAGGGAGAGGATAACATCAGGAAAGATCTAGAAAAGCTGGAAGAATAAATCTTAACTGCCAATGTGAAGAAATGCAGTGTCATGCACTTGGGATGCAGAAATCCAAGGGAATTGTATACCACAGGGGACAGATGGTGTGCACGAACCAGGTAAAGGACCCGACTAATTGTTTCTGAGGATATTAAGGTGGCAAAACAGAATGACAAAGCGGTAACCAAAGCCAGAAGAATGCTGGGTTGCATAAAGAAAGGAGGAGGTACTAATGCCATTGTACAAGTAGCTGGCGAGGCCTCACTTGGAATATTGCGTTCAGTTTTGGAGACAATATCTCACAAAGGATATAAAAAGACTGGAAACGGTTCAGAAGGCGGCGACCAAAATGATTAAAAAAACTGCACCAGAAGACGTATGAGAAGAGACTTGAAAACTTAAATACAAGGGTTGCTCAGAAAGTAATGCCCCACATGTTTTTTCTCAGTATAGAATGAAGATAGAGATGTGAAATTGAAAGGGTAGTAACTTGGAACTTCAAAGGAAAAGTGTGTAATTTTAGAGTCATCCAACAAATAGCGAGGCGGTAGTGATCCTTCAAATGGCGTCTGTGAGTAACACACGGTACAAACAACGAGCTGTAATTGAATTCTTGGTGGAGGAGAAAAAGTGTGAGAAACATTCACAAATGGTTGTGTGCTGTGTATGGAATGTACTGCCTTTTAGACTCTGGTTCATAGTGGCGAGCCCAGGTTCGTCACCTATGATGATCCGGGACAAAAAGGCCTCCCCCTCAGCTTCAAAATGCTCCAACAAATCAGAGCAGATGTCTTTCCTTTGGCGTTTGTGTTTGGTTGGGAGACTTTGAGGAACCCATCTTGCACACACCTTTGAATATCCCAAAGAGTAAATAATTGCCATTGCACTACCTCTACTGATGGAAAGCTGTACGGACAATTCCAGACTCGTGATGCGCCGATCCGCACGAATAATGTCATCAACGCGTTGCAACTTGTCTGGACTGGTGGCTGAGGCAGGATGCCCAGACTGCGGCCGATCTTCCAGTTCCGTTTTACCACTTCCTGAAGCTTTTACTCTCTTCACCCACTGCCAACTGTGCTCCTATCTACCGCAGAACATCCATACACAGCAGACAACCATTTGTGAATGTTTCTCACACTTTCTTTCTCCTCCACCAAGAATTCAATTACAGCTCGTTGTTTGTACCGCGTGTCACTCACAGACGCCATTTGAAGGATCACTATCGCCTCACTATTTGTTGGATGACTGTAAAATTACACACGTGTCCTTTGAAGTTCCAAGTTACTACCCTTTCAATTTCACACCTCTATCTTCATTCTGGACTGAGAAAAAACACGTGGGGCATTACTTTCTGAGCAACCCTCATATGTATACACTAGAGGACAGGTGGGACAGGGAAGATATGATACAGATCTTTAAGAGTGTTAATGAACAAACAAACCTTTTTCAAAGACAGGAAAGCTGTAAAACTAGAGAGCATAACATGAAACTGCAAGGGGGTAAACTGAAAGGCAACATCAGGAAATACTTTTTCACTGAAAAGGTGGTGGGTGCTTGGAACACCCTGCCGATGGAAGTGCTGGGGGCAAATACAGTGACAGAATTCAAAATGGCATGGGAGAGGCACACTGGATCTTCTTATACCAACAGGATAAAATCAACTCTCTTATATCTCAACAAACAGGGGTGACCTGCACGGAGTGGTGGGTACACCTCTAAACAAAGGCATGGAGAGCGGTGACCTGCACGGAGCGGCAGGTGCATCTACTCTTGCCGCCTTGCTGGACAGACTAGATAGACCATGCCGGTCTTTAGCTGCCGTCATATACTAGAAGTAAGGAGATCCTGGATTCTCTACAGGGAGAACTATTCAGGCAATTGGTAACAGACCCCAAAGTGAAGAGGCCATATTGGACTTAGTGCTTACCAATGGTGAAAGTGTTTCTGATGTTATAGTGGGAGATCATTTTGCATCCAGTGATCACCAGATGGTGTAGTTCAGTATTAGGACTAGGGCTGTTAGAATAAATTCAAAAGCAAGGGTCTTAGACTTTAGGAAAACTAACTTTGCCAAGATGGGCCAATACCTCAGGAAGTCATTAGCGGGATGGGAACAGCTTGGGGATGTAGAAAAACAGTGAGCAAAACTGAAAGGGGATATTTTAAGGGCAACCAACCTTTTTGTTAAAATGGTAAATAAAGGTAAAATGAAAAGGAGACCGCTATGGCTTTTGAAAGACGTAGCTGAAAAGGTGAAGAAAAAGAAGGAGGCCTTCATGAAACACAATAGATCACAGAGAGAGGAAGATAGGCAACTATATTTGGAAAAACTTAAGAGAAGCTAGCAAAGTAGTCAGGAAAGCAAAGATTCAAAAAGAGGAGGAACTAGCCAATGCAATAAAATGAGGGGATAAGACATTTTTCAGATATGTTAGTGAGAAGAGGAAGGACAAAAGTGGTATTGTCAGACTCAAGGGTGAAGGGGAGGAATATGTAGAAGCTGATGAAGATAAAGCGGAATTGCTTAACAAATATTTCTGTTCTGTGTTCACAGATGAAGAACCAGGAACAGGACCTCAGAAAACACCCACAAACAGGAACAGAAGCGAGGGGCATCTTGAACAATTTTCAGAAGACTGTGTTCGTGAGAAACTAGCTAAACAAAGTACACAAAGCGATGGGACCGGATGGGATACACCCTAGAATACTGAGGGAACTTGGGGATGTTCTAGCAGCTCCACTGACTTGACCTTTTCAATGCCTCGTTGGAGTCGGGAGTGGTGCCAAAGGACTGGACAAAGGCTCATGTGGTGCCTTTACACAAAAGCGAAAGGATGTGGTTGAAAACTACAGGCCGGTTAGTTTAACTTCAGTGGTGAGTAAATTATTGGAAACACTGCTGAAAGAGAAAATAGTGAGGTTTCTGGAGTCCAGCGGATTACAGGATCCGAGGCAGCATGGATTCGCCAGAGGCAGGTCTTGTCAGACAAATCTGATTGATTTCTTTGACTGGGTGACCAGGGAGTTGGAACGAGGGAGAGCCCTAGATGTGGTGTATTTAGATTTCAGTAAAGCCTTTGACACCGTTCCTCACAGGTGACTTATAAACAAACTGAGCACCCTAGGGATGGACCCTAAAGTTACTGTTTGGGTTAGAAAATGGTTGAGTGGGAGGCGACAAAGGGTACAGGTAAATGGAGCTCACTCTGTGGAGAGGGAAGTTACCAGCGGTGTGCCCCAGGGATGTGTCCTTGGTCCAATTCTTTTTAACATCTTTGTTAGTGAAATAACAGAAGGGATGTGGGGTAGGTTTGCCTCTTTGCGATGATACCAAAATCTGCAATAGAGTGGACACCCAGGAAGGTGTAGATAACATGAGGAGGTATCTAGTTAAGCTTGAAGAATGGTCTAGAATTTGGCAGCTGGGATTTAATGTTAAAAAATGCAAGGCCATGCATTTGGGCTGCAGCAATCCAAGGGAGCAATATAGTATAGGGGGTGAAGTACTTTTGTCCACTAAAGAAGAGCGGGACCTAGGCGTGGTTGTGTCTGAAGATCTTAAAGTGGCTAAACAGGTAGAAAAGACGACAGCAAAAGCTAGAAGGAAACTTGGGTACATACGGAGAGGAATGGCTAGCAGGAAAAAGGAGGTGATAGTGCCTCTGAATAAGTCTTTGGTGTGGCCTCATTTCGAGTACTGTGTGGAATTCTGGAGACTGCACCTTCAAAAGGATATAAACAGGATGGAGTCAGTACAGAGGGTGGCTACTAAAATGATTAGTGGTCTTCATTATAAAGCATATGTGGACAGACTTAAGGATCTTAATATGTACACATTAGAGGAAAGGCGGGATAGAGGTGATATGATTGAGATGTTTAAAGTGGAGTGGAGGAGTGGCCTAGAGGTTGGGGCAAGGTACTTCAGGCCGTAAGGTCGGGGGTTCAAATCCCACTAGAGGACAGCAACCTTGGGCCGGAAGGACTGGGGTTTCTAGTCCCACAGGTGCTCCTTGTGGTCTTGGGCAAGCCACTTAACCCTCCATAGCCCATGTTCCCTGTAAAATAGTTATCTCCAAGTTATAATACCCTGTTCAATGTAATTTCAGTTTGTTCAATGTAAACCGCACTGATGCAGAATAGCGCGGTATATAAGAATATAAATAAATACAAATAAATAAATAAATAAATACCTCCATGCCATAAATGCACAGGGGGAGAACCTCTTTCGATTGAAAGCAAATACTGCTACGAGGGGACATAGGATGAGGGTGAAAAGGGATAGATTCAAGAGTGATACGTGGAAATATTTCTTTATGGAAAGAGTGGTGGATCCGTGGAATAGTCTCCCAGTGGAAGTGGTAGAGATGAGGACAATATTTGAATTCAAAAAAGCATGGGACAAACACAGAAGATCTCTAAAGGAAAAAAGGGGGACTGTTGTAGTTGTTTCTTTGGAAGGACAGACTAGATCAGGGGTCTCAAACTCAAATTGCTTTGAGGGCCAAATGAGGACTTGTAGAGTAACCCGGGGGCCGCACAAGACGCAGGCCTCATTTGCATAAGGGCATCATTTGCATAAGGGGTCATTTGCATAAATATTTGCATAATGTTACCATTCATTAAGAGGCATGTTTACTCAAAGTTAGTGTGTGTATGGATAAAGAAAGACTAAAAGATTTCTACATTACTATAAACCAGTGCCAACCGCCAGGCACATTAGGAACTACTAGAAACACTGCTCATTTAGAACCCATAGCAAACCTGCCATGTCCTAACAGCACTACCAGGACTCACAAAGCACCATACCCTAACTATCAAAAGGCAACACTGCAAATATTAAATCAACACATTTCAGAGAATAACAATACATGACCTACTCGGGAAAGAGAACAAGTGGCAATGTCAAATAGGAATTACATAAACAGAATACCTCAGCTCAGTTACACATGCAGAACATACACCATCACCAAACAAGGAATCACAATTTAGAAACAGGAAGACAATTAAACTGGGAACCCCAAAAGCCAAACTTAGAATGTACAACACTGTAGAAATAAAACTATACATTGATTTCCTCTTGTATTAAATAAAGTGCAGACGTTAAAGATGCACATTTCCAAGAGCTAACATATTTCAGTTAATAAATTCAAAATAAAGAGATATTTTTCTACCTTTTGTGCATTTTTTTTCAGTTGCAATTGTTCCAGCCACTTTCTTCTGGTTGCTTTGTGTCTTCTGCTAACTCTCCATTGTCTGCTGTCCATTTGTCCTTTCTTCTTTCCCAGTTTTTTTCCATTCTCTCTACATCTGCTTTAACATACTAATCATTCTCCTTTTGCTCTTTCCTCATTCCTATTTCATCCACTCAAATTTTACCCCTCCATCCTCAATCCCCACTTACTCTCCCAATACCCGGCCAATTGTAGATTTTTCTTCCCTCCCACACAAAATATATTTCCCCTCTCCATTTCACTCTCCCAGCCCCATCCCATTCTAATCGTCCCCCAACATCAACTCCCTTCTAGCTCCTGCCCCACCCAGCATCCGCTCCCTTCTAGTCCCCGCATCATCAGCCCATTTCCAGTCCTAGCTCCCTCCCCTCACAGCCCATTTCCTTTCCAAGCCCCCCTCCCCATCAGCCCATTTCCATTCCAAGCCCCCTTCCACTCAGCCCATTACCATTCCAAGACCCTGTCCCCATCAGCTATTTGCAGTTCAAGCTCCCCCTTCTACTCGGCCCATTTCCAGTCATAGCACCCCCCCCCAGTCCATTACCAGTTCTAGCCCCACCCCCCCATAGCCCATTATCGGTCCTAAGCCCCCCAACAGCCCACTTCCAGGCCTAACCCTTCCATCGCCCCATCTTCATTCTTAGCCCCCCAATCAGACCACCTCCAGTCCTAACCCCCATCTGTCCATTACCAGTACTATCACCCCATTTCCAGTCCTACCCCCCCAGCAGCCCACATCAATCCTGCTCCCCCCCCAGCAGCCCACATCAATCCTGCTCCCCCCCCCCAGCAGCAGCCCACATCAATCCTGCTCCCCCCCCCAGCAGCAGCCCACATCAATCCTGCTCCCCTCCCCCAGCAGCAGCCCACATCAATCCTTCTCCCCCCCCCGCAGCAGCACAAATCAATCCCTCCCCCCCCAGCAGCAGCCCACATCAATCCTGCTCCCCCCCCCAGCAGCAGCCCACATCAATCCTGCTCCCCCCCCCAGCAGCAGCCCACAACAATCCTGCTCCCCCCCCCGCAGCATCCCACATCAACCCTGCTCCCCCCCCCCAGCAGCAGCCCACATCAATCCTGCTCCTCCCCCCAGCAGCAGCCCCCCACATCAATCCTGCTCCCCCCCCCCGGGGAAACAAACTTTAGAAAACAGCTAGCTGCTGCTCCTGCCGCTGCCGCGCGGCGGTAGCAGCAATACCGCATGTCCCGCGGCCCCCCCCCCACTGCTTGCCTGTCAGTTCTTCTCTGCTTCGGCTTTCAGAGCCGCGAAGGGAGAGCTTCTCCCTCGTGACTCTGTTAAGCCCGCTGGGGCTTATGGGAAATTTCCCATCTGCCCCGGCGAGCTTAACAGAGTCGCGAGGGAGCAGCTCTCCCTTCGCGGCTCTGAAAGCCGAAGCAGAGAAGAACTGACAGGCAAGCAGGAAGGGATCGGGGGCCGCGGGACATGTGCGCAGAAGCCGGGTTGTGTATCGCGGGCCGCACAAAGGTCTCTCGCGGGCCGCATGTTTGAGACCCCTGGACTAGATAGAAAAATGATAACAGAAAAAGACCACAGGGCCTATGTTTCTATGTTACTGATCTTCATTATAAAGCATATGAGGACAGACAAAGATCTTAATATATACGAGGGGTGTCCGATATTAAAGGTACAGGTGTCAATCATACCGACTCCGCATACGCAATACGTATAGTCCAGACTTAGCCCCTTCAGATTTTCATTTATTCAGACCTTTGAAGAAATTCTTGGCGGGAAACGCTTTGCGGATTAGGAGGAATTGCAAGACACTGTTATGGACTACTTCAAGAAACTGTACGGTGAAGGGATGTTCAAACTACTGTCATGCTGGAATAAATGTCTCAATGTTTATGGCGATTATGTGGAGAAGTAAACAAAAGCATGTAGTTTTTTGTGGAATGTATTGAATAATTTCTTTAAATACAAATGTTAGGAGTACCACGTGATGCATGAGCGAGTAAGAGGTTTCTCTGCTCGCTCCGGGGCTGCCCCGATATTAGACTGAAATTTGGAGAGTCTGCCCCAACATAGTGCACTGAAAAACGCACGAGCCGAAGAGAGTGTGGTGTGGAGGTGCCGCTTGGAAAACGTGGACCCAAATATGCCTCTCCCGGCGCGAAGAGAGCATGAGAAAGCCCAGAAGACTGGGGCCTCCTCTACTGTGGGACAAGCAACCAGCATGGCGCAGCCGCGGTCCCCAGGGGGTGAAAGCATGGAATCAGGGTCCGAGGAGCTCGCACGGGAGGTGGCAAAACTTTTGGAGCCCAAATTTGACCTTATTCTCAACAAGTTAGAGACGGTGGGAGAGACGCTCACGGAGTTTAATCAGAGAATCGACGAGCTGGAGCTTCGGGTGTTGGAGATAGAGGATGAAGAGGGGAAGCGGACCCGGGAAATGGACACGTTGCGCAAACAGATAGAAGCCCTGCTCAATAAGGTCGATGATTTGGAGAACCGTTCACGATGGAATAATTTGAGAATCGTGGGTGTCCCGGAGTCAAAGACAGACGCGATGTTGCTCTCTATTGTGGAGAATTGGCTGCCCAAAGAACTGGGTTTGGAGGGCCTGGTTGGGCAACTAAAGGTGGAACGTGCACACCGTCTGGGGCCTAAGACTGAAACCCGACAGAGGCCCAGAGTGATCATAGCGCGGATCCTGAATTTTCAGCACAAGTGGTAGCTCTTACAAGCATTCCGGAAGAAGCGGGATCTGATACTGGATAATCAGAAAGTATTGCTGTTTCAGGACTATTCTGCGACTGTGGCTGCGAAGCGAAAAGAGTTCTCCCCGGTGTGTGTGGCCCTATTTAAAAAGCAGCTCCGCTTCACTCTAGCTTTCCCAGCCACCCTCTGCGTGTACCACGAGGGGAAGAATCATGTGTTGACATCAGTGGCTGCGGTGCAGAAATTTGTGGAGGAGCTGGAGAAAAACGAGTCGGAGAGCGGCCGGGTGCCCTGAGGAGACTGCGGACTGCCAATAGTTGGAGAAGGCATAGGGGGCCGGCAGAGAACAACAGGTGGACAGCGAGTAGAAAAAGTGGGAGCGGGAGCTATGTGATATGATGCTCTCAGACAACATGGATTAGTTTTATTGTTCCTGTGGATTAGTATTACTGTTCTGGATGTTGAGTTATTACATTAGATGCTGGGTCAATTGTGGATATGAACGGGAGGTGGGGGTGCTTTGAGTTGGGCAGTTAAGGAGGCGGGCAACTCCCCTTGTATATAACTTTGAGGCCCGTAGATATCATTAGATATAAGCATCTGTTTATAGATATAATTCTGTGTATGGGGGATAAAAGTCTGTCGAGAGGCGGTAGTAGCTTTGCAATGAGGGGAATGCGGGATATACCGCGGGGGGAGGGGCGGGGCAGCCCTGTAGCGCACGGAGGTGGGACTCGAGACTGGCGGAGCGGGCCAGAGGTAGGATGAATAGTTTTTTTTTAAGGGGGGGAAGAGGGGGGGGGAAAGGTGGGGGAGGTGGGAGGGAGGAAGGGAGGTAGAGAAGCTGAGAGGGTTGGGAGGGAGAGGGTAGTACCAGGGGTGGCAGGAGTTGATACGGGGGGGGGGGGGTATAGACAGAGGGAAGGAGGGGTTAAGAGGGGTGGGAAGGGCGGGGAGTTTGTGAGGAGGGCCTTGGCGCGGGGGGCTAGTGTGGAGCATTTCACAGAGATTGAGGCTGGGAGCTGAGGCTGGGCAGCTCTCAGTCAAAAGGAAAATGACGTGGGCTTTGAAATGTAGAGAGAAGGGGGTGGAGGCTAATGGAAACTGAGCTGCGATTTATTTCTTGGAACGTGGGAGGTCTGGGCACACCAGTAAAGGGCGCCAAAGTATTGCAAGCACTAAGAAAGCAGGGAGCGCAGGTAGCGTTTCTACAAGAGACACATCTTAGTGGGAAGGAGCATGCCAAGCTGAAAAGAGCATGGGTCGGGCAGGTATATGCTGTGGCGGCGGAAGGGGGAAAGACGAAAGGGGTGGCGATTCTGATTGATAAGAGGATTCAAGTAGAGGTGATAAGGGAGGACAGTGATCCCCTGGGAAGATTCCTGTGGGTCCATGCCGGGTTAATGGGGAGGAATTGATCTTGGGGAATATTTACACCCCTAATGTGTACAGCCACGAGTTCTTCAGATCCCTAGTGAGGAAGGTGAGTGGGGCCCCTAAAGTACCGATAATCCTAGCAGGAGATTTTAATTGCCCGCATGACCCTATGTTAGACAAGTCGACCCCATTGCAGGGAGCCAAAGGATGGATTTCGAGAGGAGTAAACTACCTCTGTAGGATGGGGGGACTGCTTGATGTTTGGAGGATATTGCACGGGGGGGGGGGGGGGAGCGGGACTACACACATCTGTCGAGGGCCCATCAATCTTGGTCCAGGATTGATTACATCTTAGTATCACAGGCAGATCTGGGCAGGGTCAGTAGGGCGGAGATTGGTCCAATTCTGGTGTCCGACCACGCAATGGTGAGCATGGTATGGAGAGGATGCCATAGAGTGGGCGGCAGGTGGTCCTTCCCCCGGCATTTATGGAATAGAAGAGAGTTCCAAGAATTTGTACGGGAGCGATGGAGGGAGTTTGTCAAAGACAACGACGGGAGCGTAGCCTCCGCAGCCACGTTTTGGGAGGGGGGGGGGGAAGGTGGTACTTAGGGGACAGATCATCGCATATGTGGCTACAGAACGGAAGAGGGTGAATGAGAAGCTGGTGGGGCTGGCACAGGAGCTTCAAAAGAAAAAAAATGAATCGCTGCGAAGGCCAGGAGGGGGAGCGCTACAGGAATATCTGGAAGTGCAGAGACAAATGAATAGGTATCTGCAGGAGAGGGCGGTATATGATACCCAATATTACTGGCACCAATTGTTTCGGTTTGGAAACCGGTCGGGGAAATTATTGGCGTGACTTGTGAGAGATTGGAGCGGCACCAAGCTCGTGGCCGTGATCAAGGATGGCAAAGGAGATAGGCAGACAGAACCTCGCAGAATAGTGGACGTTTTTCAGTGCTTCTATAGTGCGTTATATACACCAGGGCCAGCAAATAGGGAGCAAGAACTGAGCTTTTTAGACAGTGTAGATCTCCCGCAGGTGACTCCTCAAGAACGGGAGGCGTTGAATCGGCCTATCTCGGGGGCAGAGATCCAGAAAGCTATTAAAGCAGGGAAGCTACACAAGGCCCCGGGTCCAGATGGGTATGGTGCAGAGTTTTATAAAATTCTGGAGCTGCAGGTGGCGCCTAAGCTAGCAGCGGTGTATGCGGAGGCCTTAGACACCGGGTGCTTTCCGAGGGATATGCGGACGGCTTAGATTTCGCTCATACATAAAGCAGAGAAAGACCCGGAGGACCCGGCTTCTTATAGACCTATCTTGCTTATTAACTTTGATATGAAGCTCCTGGCATCAATCTTGGCAGACCGGGCGCAGGATATATTGGCCCGCATTGTTGGCCCGTACCAAGCCGGCTTTGTGCGGGGCAGAATGGCCGCGCAGAACATATTGCATGTACTGCTGGGCATGGAACGATGCCTCCAGCAGAAGACGCCTTTGTTGCTGGCCAGCCTAGATGCGGAGAAGGCCTTTGACCGCGTCTCGTGGGACTATATGTTTGAAGCCTTGAGGCGTTTTGGTTTTGCGGGGCAGTTTGTGGGGTGGGTACGAGCTTTATACTCTGAGCCACGGGCCTTCATCGTGGTGGGGGGAGAGACCTCATCAGCATTTATATGGCAGAGGGGGCTAGACAGGGTTGCCCCCTGTCACCGTTCCTCTTTATATTATATCTGGAGCCTTTACTCGTAAAATTGGTGCGGCACGCGGAGGTAACAGGGATAGGGTGGGAGGCTGGGGAGATGAAAGTGAGTGCGTTTGCAGACGACATGCTGCTGTGTTTAACGAACCCACACAGATCCCTAGAACGAGCACTGTTATTGAATCATTTGGCACCTTTTCCGGCCTGAAAATCAATGTAACCAAGTCCCTCGGCTTAGATGCTGGGGGCTGTGGCAGGAAGTCTTGGGTTGGTAACTTTCTGCTGGTTTGGGCAGGAGGGCAGATACGTTATTTGGGCATACAGATCCCCAAGCGGTTGGAACAGTTATCCCAGGTGAATATACAGCCTTTGCTGGAGGGGACGGCGGGACGATTACGGAAATGGAGGGAGCTGCCGTTATCGTTGAGTGGCAGGATAGCCTTGTTTAATATGGTGGAATTCCCACGTTGGACGTACTTAATGCAACACCTTCCAATGTGGATTCGACGGAGGGATGTTGAAATTATGCACAGCCACCTGTCCAGATTTTTGTGGCAGGGCCGGCAAGCTCGAATTGCACTGGATACTCTGATGCAGCCTAGAGCGAGTGGAGGGGCAGGGCTGCTCTCGGTGAGACAGTACAACCTGGTGTGTTGGGTGAGAGTTTTGCGCGATATGGTGGAAGGGGTGTTGGAGGTAGTTCCATTACAAATCATAGATGAAATAGTGGCCCCGCAGCATAGATTGGCAGTAGTACAGGCGGCCCAAGGAGCGGTCCTGAAGACGTGCAGACAGTCGGGCTTTTGGTGTGCAGTGCGTGTGGCCTGGAAGGCCCTCTGCAGGTGTCGAAAGGTCCGATGGAACTTGACTGATTGTATGCCCCTGGGGGGCAACGTGGCGTTTCTCCCGGGAATGGGGGCCTCGCTGGCAAAAGTGTGGGCGGCCAGAGGGCTGCAATATGTTGGGCAGCTGCGTATGGAAGGGAGGGAAGAGGTAGACTCCTTCTCGGCCTTGCTGGAGAGGTTCGGATTAGGGTCCCGGGACCAATTTTTCTATTTCCAGGTGCGGCATTATCTGTTTACATTGAGAAAGGAGAATGAACAGATGCTGGTGAAGGGTGGAATGTTGGAGTTGTTTCGAAGTTTGGAAGGGAAGATAACGGCAGGAATGCTGGAGGTGGTGTTAAATCCAGAAGGGGATAATGCAAGATTAGCCACGCTAGCAGAACGGTGGCAAAAGGATGGGGTGCTGCAGGCAAAAATGGAACGTTTGTGTGGAGCGTTTGCTGCGGTTAGGTCTATCTCTGAAGCAATACAACTGCGAGAAACGCAATATAAATTTCTTTGGAGAGCATACGTGCATAACGTCTGGGCGGCCAGGGTGGGTTTGGTGGCGACAGATGTGTGTAGCCTTTGCAAAGTGGAGCAGGGTGGATTCGCCCATAGGTTCTGGTGTTGCATGCATATACAAGGGCTGTGGCAGGCTGTGGGGCGGTACCTAGGAAAGTGGCTACAGTGTCTGGTGGAAGTAACTCCAGAATGGTGCCTTTTTGGCTCCTATGAAGGAGAGCAACCCCTAGGGGTGGATAAGCGTCAGCTGTGCGCAAAGGGCTTTGTGTTAGTAAAGCAATGTATATTGCGACATTGGATGGAAGGAATGGCCCCGACAGTGGGGGAGTGGGAGTGGGCAATGGTGGATCTGATGGGCATGGAGCAGCGTACAGCACGATTGCTAGCGGGATGGGGGGGGGGAGCTTGGGAATGCCATACTAGAGTGTGGAGCCCTATGCATAGTTGTAGCTCAAATGGGCCAGAGTTGAGTGAGCCAAGGCCTAGTAGTGAGCAATAAACGCGAAAGGAGGGAGGGGGGTGGGTGGGTTGGGTTGGAGGGGAGGGGGGATAGATAGAAGGGGGTAGGGGGGCGCTTCCTCCTCCGCGGAGGAGGGCTGTTAGAAGCAGAGGCAACACATCCTTTGAGTAACGAGGACATGTGCTATATACTGTTATATGGTGTTTCTTTCCTATGTGTTATGTTAGGGGAGGTAGTAGACACCCTATGTTAGCTTGTTTTGCCCTGCTATGGAAAGCCTTAATAGTAGTTATTTATTTATTTATTTATTACAGGCTCTTATATACCACTCATATGAAAATAAATAGAAAAATGATTTAATCATAAGGAAACTACTCACTGAAACGGGCACCGAAGTGCCTTTTAAAGTGAAGAGACACTGTGCTCTTTGGTGAAGTATGTTGTAGCGCTATGTGAATGAAAACAGATCACATTAAAACCTAAAAAGATAGTGCTAAAATAAAGCTCTTATGAAAATTTCAAGAAACAGAATGTTTTAAATACCTGTTTAACTGCACAATCTAGTTTTGAGAAACTACTGTAGAGTCTCTATGGATTGAAATTCCATGTAAAAAGGGGAAGGCAATGGCAGTGGGGTGTACTATCGACCGCCTGGCCAGAATGAACAAATGGATTATGAAATGCTCAAAGTTACAGCGCAGTAATAATAATGGGTGATTTCAATTATCCCGGTATCGACTGGGTCAGTGTCACAGCAGGACATGTTAGGGAGATAAAGTTCCTAGATGAAATAAATGACTGCTTCTTGGAGCAGCTGGTTCATGAACCGACCAGAGGGGAAGCCATATTGGACCTAGTCCTTAGTGGAACACCAGATCTGGTGCAAGAGATAAGGGTGTTGGGGCCACTTGGCAATAGTGATCATAGCATGATTGCATTTGATTTAATTAGCGGAGGAGGGATAGTAAGGAAATCCACAGTACTATCTTTTAACTTTCGAAAAGGAGACTATGATAAAATTAGGAAAATAGTTAAAAAAACAACAACAAAAACTAAAAGGAGCAGTTGCAAAGATTAAAGACTTACATCAAGCTTGGGTGTTGTTGAAGAATACTATCTTGGAAGCCCAGACCAGCTGTATTCCACGCTTTAAAAAAAGTGGAAGGAAGTCCAAAAAACAGGTGGACAAAGGTGAGTCGGTTGATATAGTGTATTTGGACTTTCAGAAAGCCTTTGACAAAGTTCCTCATCAGAGAATTTTGGCAAAACTAAAGAGTCATGGGACAGGAGGCAGTGTACTATTGTGGATCAGGAACTGGTTAAAAGATAGAAAGCAGAGGGTAGGGCTAAATGGCCAATTTTCCCAATGGAGAAAGGTGAATAGTGGTGTACCCCAGAGATCTGTGCTGGGTCCGCTACTTTTTGACATATTCATAAATGACCTGGAAAAGGGAATAACGAGTGAGGTTATCAAATTTGCAGATGACACAAAACTATTTAAAGTTGTTAAAACCCAAGAGGATTGTGGAAAATTGCAAGAGGATCTTGATAAATTGGAAGACTGGGCATCAAAATGGCAGATGAAATTTAATGTGGACAAGTGCAAAGTTATCCACCTAGGGAAGAACAACCCAAATTATGGTTACACAATGCAAGGTTCCACATTAGGAATCACCACCCAGGAAAAAGATTTAGGCGTCATTGTGGATAACATGTTAAAACCCTCGGCCCAGTGTGCAGCGGCGGCCAAGAGAGTAAATAGAATGCTAGGTATCATAAGGAAAGGAATGGAAAATAAAACAAAAGATATTATAATGCCTCTATATCGTTCCATGGTGAGACCGCACCTTGAATATTGTGTGCAATTCTGGTCGCCGTATCTTAAAAAGGATATAGCGTTATTAGAAAAGGTTCAGAGAAGAGCCACCAAAATGGTAAAGGGGATGGAAGGATACTCCTATGAAGAAAGGCTAAAAAGGTTGGGGCTCTTTAACCTGGAAAAGAGACGGCTGAGGGGAGATATGATAGAAGTCTATAAATTAATGAACGGAGTGGAAAGGGTAAACATAGATCGATTGTTTACGTTATCAGAATATAGAAAGACTAGGGGACATGCAATGAAGCTACAGGGTTTAAACTATTTAAGACTAATAAAAGAAAATATTTTTTCACTCAACGTGTAATCAAACTCTGGAATTTGTTACCGGAGTATGTTAGTGTAGCTGGGTTTAAAAAAGGTCTGGATAAGTTCCTGGAGGAAAGGTCCATAAACCATTATTAAGAAGGGACCCAGGATATTACTGCTTGACCCAGTACAAGCATTGTGGAACCTGTGTCTTTTGGTGAAACTGCTAGGTACTTATGACCTAGATTGGCCACTGTTGGAAACAGGATACTGGGCTTGATAGACCTTGGTCTGACCCAGTATGGCATATCTTATGTTCTTATGAACTCAGGGACGGTCCTGGAGGAGGATGATCAAGGAGGGCAATTAGCTGTCCTGGGAGCTATACAGCGATCACAGTAGCAGCCCTGAAATAAACATCAGATGTGCAGATAGGCAAAGCAGGTAGAGCTGTGCTTTGGTTTCAGAAGCACAGGAATCGTGGTCAATGAATAGCCCTTACACACTAGATGCTGCTTCTCAAAGACCAAGCTGTAGTGAGAAGGAAGCTGAAGTGTCCAAGAAAACCAGACCCTGACAACAGGCCCGATAATGTGGAAGGCACAGGGAGCAGGCTGTCCAGGAGCTGGATCAGGTCTGCAGACTGAGCCTTCTATGATCAATCCAATGCCCTCTTAAGGAATAAGCTGGATGGCGCCTTGTGTGACAAAGCACCCACCTTATAAAGAGCTAAGGGGGAAAACATGTATGATTTCCTAGCCCAAAGTTGGAAGGCGGCACCAATCCCTTGGTGAGCAGCCTCCTGTCAGTGACTAAAGTATCTTCGTGCTTCGCACTGGTTTGGGTCGCCATCTGATCCATCTAGGAAGACCCCGCCTGTCCAAAATCTCCTGGAGCACTGACAATGCTGGTTCACACTCTCCAGGATCAAGAGAGTAGTGACTAAGATAGTCTGTTTCCACCTTGGCAATTCCTGCAATGTGCTGAGATAAAGCATCAGAAGGTTTCACTCGGCCCATGGAAACAAGAGGGCCATCCCCTTGTAGTTCCGGTGCTTTGGTACCCTGCTGGCTGTTGACATATGCCAGTGTCATGTCTGTCTGAAAGGATATGCACCACTCTGCCCTGGGTCAGGTGGAAAAATTGCAGGGGAGCTAAAATCAAATGACTCATGCATTGGCTCATCTGTTCCAGCATCTCTGAGCTACTTGGCCCTCGAAATGGGCTCCCCAGCCGAACCAGCTGGTATCTGTGCCCTGTAGTATCTCTTTTCCTGTATATACCATGTACATAGTTATTCTGTGTAAATAGTTCCACATTTTTGTTTTTGTTTCTATTTTTCTTGCACACATATTTATCCCTGTTCATTATTCTATGTAAACAGTTGAAACATACTGCTATAAAATGTTCTATGTAAACCGTCCTGATTTGTAGAAGGACAGTATATAAAAAAATGTTAAATAAATAAATAAATAAATCTGTTGACAGGAGAAGCTATGGAGAGTTGTCCAGGGGCATGCTCTTGCTGAGAGGTGCTGCCTGGCTGCATCAAGCAGGTTGGCCACTACAGAGGGCAGGAATGAAAGCCTCACCTCACAATCCTGAAAGCAAGGTAACCAATAGGAAAGTAATGACCCTTGGAATGGGTGTATATAAATCTGAGCCCAGGGGACTAGCTCTAATGTTGTTACTATTGATCCCCGGAGTTGAAAATAATCCAAATCCTTAGGAGCTTGCTGCTGATGGAAGGTGGAGCTAACAGAGTGATCACCATCTTAGCAGTTACGATAGTTACCTATGCGGACATCGAAAAGGAACTCCAAGATACTCCCAACAACTGGGAAAGATCATGACGCTTGTTATGACTGACCACCCAGCTAATTCTCTTCAAGAACTGAGCACTCTTGCCATCACCCTGATTGATCTGATTGCAATTTGGCCCGAATAAGATAAGGTTGCACACATATGTCCTTGTGCTACAATCAAGGCTGAGACCACCATAACCTTGGAGAAGGTTCTCGGTGGTGAGACCGAAGGGAAGAGTTGAGAGCTGGAGGTGCATATCACGCATGGCAAAGCACAGGAAACACTATTGATCCTCCCGAATGTGAAATGAAGCCGCCGCCATGTTCTGTGATGTGAGAACTTCCTTTTTTATTTATCTTTTATTTTATTTACAGTCTTTTTTATACCGCGCTATTTGACATCAGTGCGGTTTACATGAAACAGAAACGTATACGGTGCAGGGGACTGTTCCGTATTTACAATAAACAGGTGCTTAAAACTTGGATAAACTGGGGTAACTATTTATATATAGGCTTCATATCAGGTCCTATTGTAGATTAATGATGGTGTGTTGGTTATGTGAGATGGTTGTTGGTACACCTACGTCTAGGTAGTGTTTGAGGAAGGGGTGGTGTTTTAAAGCCTTCCTGAATTGTATTAGGTCAGGGATTGCCCGGATGTCAGGTGGTAGGGCATTCCAGCATCTGGATGCACAGAATCTAAATGCCCTGTTTACTGTTGCCTGGGTGCATTGAGTTACTGTCTTAGGGATTAACAGTGTGTTCACTGCTGCAGATATTCTGGGCCTGTTGGGGGGAGTCATGTGGGTGAGCTCTGTGAGTGAGGCGGAGGAGAGCCCGTTGATGGCCTTGAAGGTCAGCAGTAGGGTCTTGAAGGTGAGTCTGCTGTGGATAGGGAGCCAATGGGGCTGTTTGAAGATGGGTGTCACATGGTCACGGCTGGTTGCACCTAACTGCCTGGTTGATGAACCTCAGTGTTTCCATTCGAAAGCCTGACACTTTCAGGGATGTATCAACTCTCCGCCAACTGAGAATCCGAAGAACCCATCCTTCTTTGGCACAACGAAGCAGATGGAATAATGACCTTTCCCTCTAGGGTTGGGGGGAGGGGGGAGCCATGGGCACCAAAGCCTGGAGACATACCAGTCTTTTCAGGGTAGTCAGTCCAGTGGCTTTTTTTTTCTTTTTTTTTTTATTTGTACGATTTTACAAACTTAATCAAGCAAAAGCTTGTACAGCAAACAACAACTTGTAAAGAAATCAGTCAATCAATACAGACATATCAAGAAATAAGAAATACAAGAGTATTTTAGCCCACAATAAAAGGGGAGTCAGCTTAAAGAAAAAACAAACTCAAGGAAAAAGTGGTTCCTTGATAGTTTTTAGGAATAAGATACCCTTAAATTTAAGACGACGGATAAGGACAGAGAAGAACCATCATGATAAGGACACCCAATGATACCAATCACTTAGGAGAAGTAGTAACAACCATCTGCGAGCTAATAAACGAAGAAAGATCTTCCGGCTGAAAAAATACATATTTGTTAGCTCTAAAGGAAATGATACATTTACAGGGAAAACGCAATACAAACGAAGCGCCAATCTGAAAAGCAGCTGGTCTCAACAGCAAAAACGCTCTGCGCCGTTTCTGAGTCTCCCTAGAAATGTCAGGGAATATCGCCACTTTCTTCCCAGAAATAACGCAAACCGTTTCCTAAAATATAATTTTAATATCCAATCCCTATCTGACGATATCGCAAAAGTAACCAACATAGTAGAAACTGATAAATCAGCTTCTTTAGGTGATTGCAGGAGAGCAGAGACATCCAAGACATCCATCTTCAGACCACCTTGGGATAGATTTCCTTCCTTCTTAGCTTTAGGTAGAAAATAAGCTCTCACTACAGGGGAAAGTAAATCAGCTGAGACATTTAAAACTTCCTGCAAATACTTCTTAAACAACTCAATCGGAGACAAACCTACTAATACTGGAAAATTTAACAGTCAAATATTTGAAGCTCTCACTGCATTTTCCAGATTTTCCAGCTTCATTCTCATCAAAACATTATCTTTCATAATTTAATAATGAATTCTGAGTCAGTTTCCGTTCCCCAACTTCAATCCTGGAGCAAAGATTGACAAGCTCTCCTCGTATCCCAGATGTAACACTCTCCAAACGTGCAGAAGTCAACTCCACCTGCTTACTAACCACGGAGGAAAGCTGCGATATCGCATCCCATATCGTTTCTAAGGAGATCTCCTTAGGGCGCTTCAAAGAAATACCTCTGAAAGTTCCTACCGTCGAAAGAAATGTCTTTGCTTGAACTTCTTCCTCTAGTCGTACAGATGCAACTGCCTCAGATATTGACGAGGAAACCGCTTCCACAGCCCCCCGATCTGAGAGCTGAACTCCGGAGCCCTCCTCCAGCAGGGCCTGCACAACAGACGCAGGACTACCATCTACGGGCAGAGCTGCGGCTCCTCCCGTGAGAGGAGACTCCAGGCAGATCCCTCGTAGAGGCGGCAATCGCTCATCGGGGGAGAGAGACACCTCCAGGGCAGGAATCACTGGAGCCACCACTTCCGACATCACAGCACCCACTCGAATCTCCCCTATCTGCTTCTCTGTCAGCTGAACGAAATGATCCATAGGACCGGCAGCAGAAGTACCAGGAACAGCAGGTAAAGGCTCCGCAGGAGGGGCCTTCTGTTTGCCTTTGCGCTTAGGCATGTTCAGCCCAAAATGCTTAAACCGCCATCTTGAAAACAGCCACTCCCAGCTATTCAGTCTGGTGATGTTTTTACAAGAATGAACAGGAAGGATAAAAGGCAGATAAAAGAGAGGCCACCAGACCAGTCCAGTGGCCTTCTTGGCTACAAAGGCAGCCAAATTGGGTTCTCTGCACTCTAAAATGTTACCATGCTGAATAATGTATAAGCACTTTGCAAATAGCAGTCATAGGGGCCCACTCCTAGTGAAAGAGGGGGAACTGACAGCACCCCCCTTCAGTGACAACCTGGCATGGGCCCCCATGCCGCCACTGCACAGAATGGGAACGGCCGGTCATTGAAGAGAGTCATGGGACCAGCGAGCTCCTCAAAAGGACTGATACTTGGCTTGAGAAATGTAAGTATGGAGAGCGCAGAGCATGAACAGTGGCAGAGGACGATGAAGACACCTGTTGCCAGGACCCCTTAGGTCTATCCTCTGGAAGACAAGAAGTTTGGACTCTCTGAAATCCTTAACCAGTTTCTCTAGGTCCTCTTAAAACAAGAGCTTCCCTTTAAAGGCGACTTTGGATAACCAGCACAGGTTAGACATTGTGTCTGCTGCCCAATGTTGCAAGTAAAGCCAACGCTATGCTACTGTCGCTACTGCAATATCCTTGGGCGTAAACTAGATTAGATTAAAAATCGTATCTGCTAAGAAAGCAGCTGCAGATGCCTGGTGATCTGAAGGCTCGTCCTCCAGGGAGACACTATCCACTGAAGTAGGGCATAAACTGTAAGACTACCACAATGACCGCCTGGAGAATCAGCGAGGCGGCCAAAAACACAGACTTAAAAAGTTTCCACCTTGCGATTTAACTGGTCTTTGAGGGTGATCTCACTCTCTATTGGTATGTTAGTCTGCATCCACATTGGGAAAGTGGTGCTACTTATGCAGATCTGCCCTCGGCAAGCATAAAGCTTGCTCAATCCCGGACACCCTTCAAGACAGAATCTGGCAAACCCCACTCCACAAGCACCATGATTTTAAAGGCCGACAGAAAGGTAAAAACTCTAGTAGGCTTACGAACCCCTTGTAGAATGGGGGTGCTCCTTCGGCTTCTTTTATTTAAGAGGGCCATTCAACAGCTTTAAGGAGAATGACATCCAAGCAAAGGTCATCAACTCATTCCTCCGAAATAAGTGGATAGTGAGGGACACTTCCTGCTCCTCGTCATGCAGAGAGATTTTGCTCTCCTCCAGCCTAGATGCCTCCTCAACGCTGTTGTAGTCTGAACCAGGGTGCTGCGAACAGCAGGATCAGTCATCAGATCCCTTATGACGGCTATCCCCAGTGTTTGCTCTGGTGGATCCTCCTCTATTGCTATCCTGCTCTCAGTTGGTATATCCCGAGTATGTCTTGGGTCCACTCTTTTTCTCCCTCTATACCCAGACCCTTGGTGCACTCATCTCTTCCCATGGCTTTCAGTACCATCTCTACAGTGATGACTCCAAGATCTACCTCTCTACACCTGAAATCTCTCTGGCAATCCAAGCTAGGATCTCTGCCTGCCTTTCTGACATTGCTGCTTGGATGTCTCACCACCACTTGAAATTGAACATGACCAAAACTGAGCTGCTTATTTTTCCCCCTCAACCCTCCTCTCTCCTTCTATCTTTCTCAGTCTTTGTGGATAACTCTACTTCTCCCTGTCTCTTCAGCTTGCAACCTTGGGGTCATCTTTGACTCCCCTTTCTCCTTCTCCACACACATCCAACTGATAGCTAAAACCTGCAGTTTCTCTTTCTCTATAACATCAACAAAATTCACCCATTCCTTTCTGAACACACTAATACTCTTATCCACTCCTTAGTCACCACCCATCTAGACTACTGCAACCTACATTTTGCTCGTCTCCCTCTGAATCATCTCTCTCCCCTTTAATCTGTTCAACACTCTACTGTATGGCTAATCTTCTGCCAGTTTCGTCATGCTCATATTATCCCTCTTCTCAAGTCACTTCATTGGATCCCTATCAGTTTCTGCATCCAGTTCAAACTTCTCCTGCTGACCTATATGTGCATTCACTCTGCAGCTCCTCACTACCTTTCCTCTCTTATCTCTCCCTACATCCCTCCTTGGGAACATTGCTTGTCTGGCAAAATTGCTTCTGTCTGTGCCCTTCTCTTCTATTGCTAACTCCCGACTTTGCTCCTTTCACCTTGCTGCTCCTTATGCCTGAACATACTACCTGAGTCTGTACATTAAGTGCCTTCTCTAACCCTTTTCAAATCCAGGCTGAGGAGTGGCCTAGTGGTTGGGGCAAGTTGCCTCAGGCCGGAGGGCTGGGGATTCAAATCCCACAGGCGCTCCTTGTAGCCTTGGGCAAGCCACTTAACCCTCTGTTGATTCAGGTACAAAATGTAGATTGTGAGCCCTTCGGGGACAAGGGAAATATATACCATACCTGAATGTACACCGTCTTGACCCCGCAAAAAACAGTATATAAGCATTGCTAAATAAGTAAAACTCACCTTTTTGGTGCCACTTTCAGATCTCGGCTCACCTGATCTCCTTTGTGCTTTCCCCCAAGCAGTATCCCATGTCTACAGCTACTGTGTTGTCTGTCTTGACTAAATTGTAAGCTCTGTTGAGCAGGGACTGTCTTTTACATGTGTCTGTGTAATGCTGTGTACGTCTTGCAATGCTATACAAAAGTTGAGTAGCAGTAGTAGTAGTAGTAGCAGCTATGCCCATACCCTCACTTTCATGGTGAAGCAAAGGCCATGCTCTGACCCTTTTTCACTAGGTCTCTTGACTGGCTGCGCAGAGAAAATGTATCATAAGACCTGGGTGGTATCCAGGTCCAGATGGTACAGAAAGGCCAAGTTTGCTTGGGAAAAGAGAAGAATTCCGATGAACACAGAGCAGTTTGAGGAGACCCTGTCACCTCTTATTGCTCATCTGTAGAGAGCACCCTCTGAATCATTGTGCCCATCTGTGGCAGTTGGAGAAGTGGGGGAGGGGGGCGGAAATGTCCAGGACTGTGAGATATATCATGGTGGCCCCCTTCTGTCAGATCTTCAGTTGGTAGGGTCCAATGGGACTGCCCCCAATAGCCCCCCTAAATCGTTTGTACAGTGCATGCCAAACAGCTTTTCTTAGGGGCAGACATGCTTGGTCCAGTACTGTCAAGAAGAAATGGGTGTGTCCAGCCATCCACTAATACATGTGGTAATAGTGCTTTAGCTTATATGTTCAGCTTACTGTGTCACTCTAGCACATGCCAGGTAAGCATGCAAACTATGCATGCCACCAGATGTGCAAAACCACTGCACAGTCCATCCACATAGGTAGCATGCACACGTGGCGGTGGCAGAAAACAATCTAATGGCAGAAAATCCTCATGAAAGCATTGTAAAGGCAGAACTTTGGCGCACCTGCCGATCGACTCATGCTTCAGACAATCCATTTGGAATACTGTATAGAGTTCTGGAGGCCGCACCTCCACAAGGATAAACAAAAAGGGGTCGGGTCCAGAAAGTGGTGACCAACATGGTCAGTGATTTTCGTCATAAAGCATATGGAGATAGTCTTAACGATCTTAAAATGTATACTTTGGAGGAAAGGTGGGAGAGGGAAAATATGAGACAGACACATTTAAATACTTGTGTGTTATAAATGCACTAGAGGTGACTCTTCCGGCTGAACAAAGCTTTGGAACAAGGGGTCAAAGGATGAAAGTGAAAGGGGACAGACTTGGGGAGTAATCTGCGGAAATATTTCTTTATGGATAACAAGTGGATGTGTGGAACAGCCTGCTAGTGGAGGTAGTGGAGACTAGAACTAAATCCGAATTCAAGAAAGCATGAGACAAGTACAGAGAATATTTGAGGGAGAGGAAGAGATTATACAACTTAATATTTCTTATGGATGGCACTGAATAGGCTGTATAGTCTTTATTTGCTGTGATATTCTGTTTTTATGTAAAAATTGGGTGTTATTCTTGTAAGATGAAGTTAGAGACTTACCTGCTAATTTTCTTTCCATTAGGACCTACAGTCCAATTCAGACTCCTGTGTGTGTCCCTATTCCAGCAGATGGAGACTAAGCATTCTAGCTTTTGGTGATGTCACTACATAAGGAGAAACCACTCCTCTCATCAAGCCAGTATCCACATGTCAAACCAGAACTAGAACTAAGAACGCCCCTAAGAAAAACTATATACAAACTAGCTACTCATGTGTGACGACTTAGGATAGCCAGAGGGGAAGCAGGTCATGCTCAGCTCCCTGCAAGCATCTGGGACTGAATGCTTTGGCTTAGAGAGACTCTTCCTTCTGCCTAGAGCAGGCGCCTTGCCCCCTAAAAATTGAACATCTTAAAACGGGCTTGCTACCCACGAAATGGGTGGGATCTGGATTGGACTGTAGGTCCTAATAGAAAGAAAATGGTCTAATTTCACCTTCCATAGCACCTCTACAGTCCAATCCAGACTCGTAGGATGTACCAGAGCAATACTCAAACCTGGGAGGGACCTGCAAGCCCAGTCTCCAAAACTCAAGCCCCAAACTGCACTTCCGAACATGCCTGCAGATCCAGCTTATAAATGGACAAACAAAAGTATGCAAGAATGCCCAAGTGGCTGCCAGACAAATCTTCGCTGGAGGAACCAGCAGACACTCCGCCTGCGCCCTTGTGGTATTCAGCCGCAGCCCCGAGGGCACCAATTTTCCCTGCAACAGATAGGCCAACCCAATCGCCTCCTTCAACCAGCGAACAATGGAAGCCTTTGAGGCCGCTTCCCCCTTCCGGGAACCCCCAAAGAGAACAGACAGACAATCCGATTTCTGGAACGGCTCTGTAACTTTCAAGTAGTGCCTTAGCGATCTGCGTACATCTAGGGCGAGGAGGCTTGTGATAAGGAAGCTTATCATAGCTCAGGTAGGAGCTATAGAAAAGATGATGTGACTCTGAACAAGCAACCTGTCAGTTTTGGTAGAAGTAAGAAAACAGAGTTTTCACATAAAAGACTACCAGTCCCAGAATGCACCAGGTTTCCAGCAGCCATGAGAGGGGCTGAAGTGAGAAAACGTGTGTGCAATCAAGAGAGCTATGAGGTAATCCCTAAGCACTCATCTCAAAGGGCAGGGCCTGATTCAACACAGCTGCGCTGTGTTAGGGAGGAGCACACATTAGGACAGAATAAGAATAGAGCTTATTCTACAGATAATAGCTTCAGAAAGAGCTTCAGGGGGAGCGACAGCAACGGCTACAAGCTCCAGCCCAGCTACAGAGAGAGATACAGCAACAGCTTCAAGCTCAAGCACCAACATCATCTCGAGAAGCAGAAGCCAAGCCAAGCGGATAGAGAGAGAAGGAAACTCTCTGGAAGGAAGAGAAGAAAGGCCATTGGATGGTCTGGGAGATTCCAAGGCAGTACCTATACTGGGAGGTATTCCAAATGCCAGCAGAGTCCATTGGACTGGAGTCAGCCAGAGGAATGGAATGGCAGAGATAGGAATCACCAGTGGCTACCTGGAAGAGAGAAGACTGCACGTGGAAAGGACTCTCAGACCTATGCCAGAAGGTATGTGAGGGAAGATCCAGTGTCCAGGGATCAAGATTGGAAGGCTGGACATCAGAACTGGATTACATACTGGCCAGGCTATACAGAGAGGAATTATGATAGCAGGAGAGGCTCAGGTATGAACACTGATCCAGACCCTATCTATAATAGTGAATGGCAGCAAGGGAATAAGCATTCTCATGATAGTGCCTTATGGAAAGACTCGTCTGTGCCAATGTATGATAGTGACCCTATGCTGATTGATGAAGGGGGAGATACAGCAGATGAAACTATTAATTATATGGACTGTTCTCTATCTAAATGCTATTGCTAGCTTTCTGTGAGCAAACACATCAGCCATCACAAAGAAACCTAACTTTGTTCTTTATTCCACTGCAAACAGCTCCTAAAGCAGGATTTTGGGTTCACACAGTAGCAGCCAGCCAGCTAAAGGGTTTCAGCTGGTCAATTGATAGTAATTAAAGCTGCACCTGATTGTGTGTGTGAGCAAGGGAGAATCACTGCTGGGATCTGTGTGGAAAATAAGCAGAAGTTAACCTAACAAGCAAAGTTCATTTATTTCTTTGTGCCTTTTTATTTGGTAATTATTTGCTAAGAAAACATTAGCTAATTGCCTGACAAGCTGAAGGTTGTTTTCTGATTTGCTTTGTGACTTTATGTTATCCATTTAAACACTGCAAGCAAGTATCCTCATTTATATTGCTACCAAGCATACTTGTGCTGGGTGAATTAAACCCCATCAATAAAAGAAGTATTTTATTGACTTTACCACTGGTTACACAACTCAATTATTGTCTTCAGCTGTGTTTGGAGTGAAAGAACTACATTACCCACAATACCTTGCAAGAATCATATGAATATATGCATTGTCAAGATTGTGTAAGTTCTCAGGCTATTATCCTGTCCCCACAGAAAAATCGGAGAGAACTACACTCTGATTGAAATGGAAAGGTGAAACTACCTTGGGCAAAAAGGAAGGCACCGTTCACAACACTACTCTGTCCTTCGCCAGCAGGAGATAGGGCTCTCGATAGGACAAAGCCTGCAACTCTGAAATCCTCCTGGCCGAGAAAAAGGCGATGGCGATCAAAAACATTACCTTTAAAAGGTAAGGTCCTTCAGCGAAGCCACCACTAATGGCTCAAATGGTGCTGCCAAGAGAGCCTCCAACACCACGTTGAGATCCAAAGAGGGTACAGGGGGGCTGTCACGGTGCTTCAAAAGCTTGACCGCTCTGAGAAACCTGACCATGTCAGGATGCATCGCCAAGGAGATCCCCTGAACTTGGCCCCAATAGCAGGCCAAAGCTGCAATTTGGACTGGGAGGGAGTTCAAAGTTAGGCCCTTCTCAAACCCAGCCTGCAAGAACCCCAATACCTCTGGGATCGTGGCCACGAAGGGACGGCACTGCCACACTGCACACCAGGCCTCAAATACTCTCCATACTCGCACGTACACCAGAGAAGTGGACCGACGACATGCTTTAAAACAAGGTAGCAATTACTGGCACCAAATATCCTCGGCGCCTGAAGGCCGCTCTCTCAAGAGCTAGGCTGTAAGCCAGAATCGATCCAACTGAGGCATGCACACTGGACCCCGACAACAGATCCTTCAACAACAGTTGCCAAGGACTGTCCACCAGTAGCCACACTAGGTCTGAGTACCAAGGTCTCCGTGGCCAATTCGGGACCACTAGGAGGACCAGTCTTGCATGGACCTCTACTTGCTGAATCAGCCGCCCTATGAGAGGCCATGGAGGAAAGGCATAGCCCTCCTCCAGCCAGCTGTGAGCCAACGCGTCAAGGCCTTCGGACATTTGCTCCCTGCGCCTGCTGAAGAAGCATTCCACCTTGGCATTCTCCAGTGATGCCATGAGATCCATGACTGATAGTCCCCAATGGTCCGTCAACTGGCAGAAGACCTTGCCTGCCAAGGACCACTCCCCAAATTTGATGCCTGCTTAGAAAGTCTACTTGTACATTTTATTTTCTGGCCACATGAGCCACCAATAACTGCCTGATATTCTCCTCCGCCCACCAAAGAAGCAGGGCTATCTCCTTTACGCTGCCCATTCCACCCTGCCAACTGAAGTAGGCGACTGTGTAGGCATTGTCAGGAAACACTCTGACCACCTGATGCTGCACCAGGTACTGAAATTCCAGTACAGCCAGGTGGATCATCCTCATCTCCAGGCGACTGATGGACCACTGCGTCTGGTCCTGGGACCAAATGTCCTGTGCGATGCAATGTCCTCCCCAACCGGAGAGACTGGCATCACTTGTGATTACAATCCATTCTGGCTGTTCTAGAGGCATCCCCTTCTTGAGGCTGCTTTGCGACAACCACCATGATAGGCTGCCGCGCACTTGTAGCTGACACACTAGTCAACGACAGAGGATGCCTTTAAGGTAACCACTAGGAGAGCAGTGCCCAGTGTACGGCTGCATGTGGGCCTTTGCCCACGGCACCAAATCCAACGTCTATGCCATGGAGCCCAGAACCTGAACATAGGACCACGCCAACTGTGCCTGCTGCGCCAAAAAGCAACAAATCTGGTCCTGAATTTTCCTGCACCTCTCTGCTGGCAAACACACCTTGCCCTGGGTTGTAACGAAGCGAGCCAGGGCGTAACCGTCAGTTGCATACTATCTGCTGGATCCAATCAATATGTTTGTCACTTCTCAGAGCTTCTTAATACTTCCCAGTTATATAATCAAAACAGCTCCACTCTTTACCTTGAAGATTGTAACTGCTTTCATTTAACCGTTACCCTGACCCAAAAGCTCTTCGAATAGCAACTAGGTCTCAGACTAGAACTAGGCTGATCCCTGAACCACCATAAACATATGGGTTCAGTGCCTAAAATTGCATCAACGACCTAATATGTTGCTATTTATAATATGAGCTAAAGTCGGGCTTAATATTCAATAGAAAATAGAAAGGCAATGCTTATCCAATAAAGTTGATTGGTTTCCCAACGCTGGATGTCAGCGCCGTGGCGTTTCACGGTTGTGCGTTTCTTCAGGGGACATTCAAATTCTTTTATATCGCATTCCTCACTTATGCCTGATCCCATGCGTTTCTTCAGGGGATATTCAAATTCTCTTATACAGCATTACTTATGCCTGATCCTGTTTTGCAGTGTCTTCATTAATTCACCATCGCGGCGTCTTAACCCTTTCCAGGCCGAGCCCAAAACTCTTGGGATCCAAAATTCTGACTAAATATTCCTATCAAATGGTATATAATACATGACCATAGCAGAAGGAAAATCACTATTAGAACATATTGAATAAGATGGGTACAATTTTCCTGAAATATGCAAAAATTAACCCGGCTGCAGAATGTGGATTAAAAATTTAAAGTAGGCCTTGAAAGGGTTAATGGTGAATTAATGAAGACACTGCAAAACAGGATCAGGCATAAGTAATGCTGTATAAAAGAATTTGAATATCCCCTGAAGAAACGCATGGGATCAGGCATAAGTGAGGAATGCGATATAAAAGAATTTGAATGTCCCCTGAAGAAACGCACAACCGTGAAACGCCACGGCGCTGACATCCGGCGTTGGGAAACCAATCGACTTTATTGGATAAGCATTGCCTTTCTATTTTCTATTGAATATTAAGCCCGACTTTAGCTCATATTATAAATAGCAACATATTAGGTCGTTGATGCAATTTTAGGCACTGAACCCATATGTTTATGGTGGTTCAGGGATCAGCCTAGTTCTAGTCTGAGACCTAGTTGCTATTCGAAGAGCTTTCGGGTCAGGGTAACGGTTATATGAAAGCAGTTACAATCTTCAAAGTAAAGAGTGGTACTATCTGCTGGAGACTGAATATACTGGCTTTGTGGGAGGAGTGGTTGCTCTTATGTAGTGACATCACCAAAAGCTAGAATGCTCAGTCTCCATCTGCTGGAATACGGACACAACCCAGGAGTCTGGGTTGCACTCACTGTTCCCTCTAAGCTGTGCGCGTGTGCGCGCGCGCACACACCTTGCCGAGTGAGCGCACATACTTTACAACAGAGCGCACAAAAATTACGGTTCTGATTCTGATAGAAAACACAGATGTTCTTAAAATTGAAAAGTTGTTGTGTATTTATAGTTTTCACAAGTTCTACAATATTTTCTAGTGCAATCAATGTGGTGTACATACTGTATTCTGACGTGTAGTCAAATTTTAAAGTATATAACTCCAAGTGTCGTTATGTGGCGCACAAAAATTTAACCTTCCTTCAAAAGCTGCACAGCTGATATTTTATGCGCACACAGCCTACAGAAAATTAGAGGGAACATTGGTTGCACTGTAGGGGCTCTAGTAACTACCACCCTAAGATGGGTGGAAAAAAGCTTGAGAAAGAGAACAGAGTAAGTTGGGACCAGGAAAGGGGTGAATAGTGAGGAAAAAAACTTGGTGGGAGCCAAGTGCCAGGAAACGAGGGAGAGAAGAGGGAGTTGTAGGGTCAAGCCTGGATAAGACGAGAGAGAAGAAGGGCCAATGATTGGGAAGAAAATAGGGTGAAGAAGGGGTAGAAGGAGAAAGAAAAGAGGAGAGATCAAGCCTGGAGATTCATGGCCTGAACAAAAAGCAGTTTTGAAAATTTGTTTAACTACTGTTTTTTAGTTTTTATAGAACACATAGTTATATTATGTACTTTTGACAAATGAAGCATGAATACTGAAATACATGCAAAATTGCTAATTTCTTTTTTCACTGAATTCCTCCAGGAGTAATATTTATTTAGCTAGGTTTATATACTGCTTTTCGCCAGGTCAAAGCAGTTTACATGGAACATCAGTTTTTTTACATAGAATTAACCATATCAACTATAAACAATGATCATTAAGTAGGAATTTGAATAGTTAACTATATACAGAGTGTGAATAGGAATCTGTTCATTTGTTTGGATCATTTTCCGTAAGTAAGCGTAATGGGGGGGGGGGGAGGAAGGTTATGTTGTCGGGCTAAAATGTTCTGAAAACAGGAGGATTTTTAGTTCTTTGTTTTCGGAAGGTGAGGATGTCCTAGGTGTTTCCTTATTATGGCAGGAAGGGCGTTCCAGATGGACAGGGCATACAGCTGTAAGGCCCTTTTGCAGGCTTGCTGGATGTATTTGAGCTTTTCGTGGGGGATGGTGAGTGATCTGTATGGTTTTTCGTTTGGCTCTCTGATTGTTAGGTTTGTAGAAGGGTGTGGAAGTGTGTGGTGGGGTGCGAGTGGATGGTTTTGTAGGTAAGGAGGATGGACTTGAATTTTTATTTTTTTATTTTTTTTTATTTTAAATATTTTTTTATTTTATTTATTAAGAACTTCAATTACACAGAGCCAAAACATATAACCAGAACATTCCAATAACACATCCAACAAGTCCCCCACATATCCCCCTCATGTTTTATCCCACCAAACCCCAAACCTTCCCCCCTCCCAACTAAATCACCAGAACCTGACCCATGCCTTCCAAGTCAAACTCCCCCCTCACCCTTCCCCCCACCCCCAACCCCACTCTACCCCAACTCCAGGACATGACACAGCTTTCCCCACACCTTATTAAATCTCTCCCCCTTCTGCCTTCGGATAGCTGTAAGCTTTTCCATAAGGACAATTGCCTTCAGTCGGGCCTCAAACTGTTCTGAATCCGGTAGCTCCTTCTGCTTCCATGCCCGAGCCACCACCCCCCGGGCAGCACATAGACAGGCCAACACCATCTTGCCGCCACGCCCTTCCCTTCCGTCCCCCCACCAGGACAGTAAGCAGATAGTCGGAGCTAAATCCACCTCCATCCCTAGCTTCTCCTTAATCCACCCCAGCACCATTTTCCAATAGAATTGAGCTTTACTGCAACCCCACCAAATATGCCAGAATGTCCCCCTCTCCCCACATTCCCTCCAACACAGAGGAGAGGCCCCAGGGTACATCCGACTCAATCGGTCAGGTGTATAGTACCACCGCATCAGCACTTTGTAGCAATTCTCTTTGATGCGGCTCGCACTGGGACCCTCTCCTAATTTGATCCCAAATCCCTTTCCACTCCTCTTCCCCCAGGGGCTGCCCCAGGTCCCTTTCCCAATCAACCATATACCTATGTTTCCCAGCTCCCTTTCCTCGAACCCCTTTATAGAGGCCAGAAATCAACCCCCGGGTGCCCCTCTTACCAAACCACACCACCTCCAAGCTAGACACCTCCCTTCCTAAGCCTTCCTTCCCTAACTCTTTTAAAAGGAAGGAGCGCACCTGGACATAAGCAAACCTATCCCCTTCCCCCAGCCCAAAGTCCTTACTCACCTCCTCAAAGCTCCTGAGCTCCCCCTCTTCAATAAGTTGCAAACTACAGTCCAGCCCCTTCTCCCGCCAATTATCAAACCGCCCTCCCTCCCACCCAGGGCGGAAGGCACGCCACCCCCTCCACGGGGTCATCACCAAGAACCCTGTACCCCTAGCAGATATCTCCGGCTCCCTCACTTTATCCCATATCTTTAGCGCCTGTCGCATTGCGGGAGTCCCAGCCCCCAGCTCCCCCCTCATTCCCTTCGACGCCCACACCCAGGCATCCAGCCTCCCTCCCTTAACTTGGAGTTTCTCCAGGCTAACCCACGGCTTCTCCTCCCCACCGTCCCTCCAACCCAACACATGAGTCAATTGGGCCGCTCGGTAGTAATCCCTTATATTGGGGACCCCCAACCCTCCCTCCTCTTTGGCAGCATACATCACCGCTCTCGCAATGCGTGGAGGTCTTCGTTTCCAAATATAGCTAAACAATTTCCTTTGCAAATTCCTTAGAGTATTCTCTGGGACCTCGACCGGTAATACTTGAAACAAATAGAGCAAACGAGGAACGACATTCATTTTCAAGACCGCTATTCTGTCCACCCAAGAGGTTTCCAAGCGCATCCAGCCCTCTAAATCTTTACCAATCTGCCCTATTATCCGCGGGTAATTAGCCTGAAACAACTCCTCATAACGCACAGTTAATCTCACCCCTAGGTAGTCTAAACGAGTGGCGGACCCACTTCAGGGGAAACATCCTCCTCAAAATCTCCTCCCGCCCACAGCTCAGCCGTACCTTCAGCACTTCAGTTTTATCTATGTTCATTTTAAAGCCAGAGACGGCCCCATATCTGCCCACTTCACCCATCACCTCTGGGAGGGTCACCCCCGGGTTACTTAAATACAGCAGTATATCATCAGCATACAAAGATTTTATGATGCTGTTCCCCCAGCACCAAACCGGTTATCTTACCATTCGCTCGAATTGTTTCTGCAAACGGCTCCACCACAAGTGCAAAAAGTAATGGAGATAGGGGGCACCCCTGACGGGTCCCGCGCCCCAACTCAAAATCTCTCGAATACCTGCCATTAATTTTAATGCGTGCTCTAGGACCGGCATACAAGCTTTGTACCCACCTCCGGAAGTTGGACCCACATCCCACCTTCTCCAGCACTTTCATCAAGAACCCCCAATGCACCCTATCAAAGGCCTTTTCTGCATCTATGGACATCACCAGAAAATCCTCAGTGTCTTGTCGGGCCTCCCAGAGCACCTCAATCGCCCTCTTAATATTATCCCCCGCCTGCCTCCCCATAATGAATCCCGCTTGGTCCACCCCAACTATCCCCGGCATCCACCTCGCCAACCGCTCCGCTAGGATCTTAGCCAGGATCTTCACATCCACATTAAGGAGCGAAATAGGCCTGTATGAGCTGCAGCTCGAGGGGTCCTTCCCTGGTTTCAATAGAATCGTAATCCCGGCCGTCAACATTTCCCGGGATAGTGTCCCCCCTGGACATATAATCCCATTAAAAACCCTTACTAAAAGATCCCCCACTTCTTCCATAAAGACTTTATAGAACGGTCCCGACAAACCATCTAATCCCGGGGCCTTCCCACCCACCAACCCCTTAACTACCCTTTCCAATTCTAATCCGGTGATCGGGGCTTCCAAGTCCTCCTGGGCCTCCTGCGGGAGAAGGTGCAAATCCACCCCCTCCAGATACCCCGTAATATCCTCCTCCCCCACCCCCTCCTCCCCTTTGTACAGCAACCTGTAAAATTCCGTAAATTGGTCCCTAATTTCTTCCTCCCCCCGGTACATGGTGCCCCCCCCCTTAATTTGATAAATTACGGCTGCCCCTTTTCGCTGCTTTAGCCGCCGCGCTAGCAATCTTCCCGCCTTATCCCCATGCTCATATAGCATCTGGCGGGCCCTCTGTAATGCAAATTCCACCTTCGCCATCTGCAAAGCGCGGAGCTCTTCCCTCACTTTCCCCAGCGCTTCCCGATCCTTCCGTGTCCCGGATTCCCGGAAGGAGGCCTCCGCTACCCTCAACGCTCCCTCCAACTCCTCCTCCCTCCTCACCCGCTCCTTCTTTCTCCTAGCCCCCCACATCACCAACCGCCCTCTTACCACTGCTTTCAGCCCCTCCCAGACCGATATCTCTGCCACCTCTCCTGTATCATTAAAGCACAAATATTCCTGTATAACTTTTTTGACATCTTCCACAATCCACGCATCCTTAAGCAGGCTCTCATTCAACCTCCAGAACACCGTGCCACTCTTCCCCTGACTATGGCAGCATATCTCTACAGCACTGTGATCCGTCCAACCTACCACCTTAATATCACCCTCTACCACCTTCAGCATCCATTCCTTATCCATCAGAATCATATCGATCCTACTCCAGCTGCCATGAGGGTGCGAAAAGAAAGTGAATGCCCTCTCCCTAAGGTGGAGCGCTCTCCACGCATCCACCAAATTGAAGTGTTTCATCAACCGTCTCAAACCTTGCCTATTTCTACTCTCCCCACCATCTCCCTTGGGTGCCCTATCCACTCCCGGGTCCAGAACCACGTTAAAATCCCCCCCCCTGCCCTTTCAATCAACCGTCCAACCTCCCCCCAAAACCCCTTTTGACTCCCATTCGGACCATACACCACCACAAGCACGATATCTTCTCCCCCCCAGTTTCCCTCTAATCCCCACCACCCGCCCTTCTTCATCTTTAAAACTACTCTCAACCTGAATCCCACTGCCAGTCCTCACCCAAATGGCCACCCCCCTCTTCTTCACCCCCCCCACCACAAGAATAATACTGATGCGGGTAGTGCCGGTTTCACAGCCTCCCCACATCTCGGTTGCGCAAGTGAGTCTCTTGCAGCATCACTACGTCCCATTGGGACCTCCCCACCTCCCTTGCCAACAGACTGCGTTTCGCCGGGGAGTTCAGGCCCTTAACATTAACCGTACCTACACGCAGCATTAGTCAAATTCTCCCCCCCACTCCAATCCCCCCAGTGTGTCAGCAGTCCTATCCCCCTTCTCCTTTCCTACCCCCCCGCTTCCCCCCAACCCCCTCTCCCCCCCCCAGTATCCCCAACGTTGCCCTTCCAGACATCTTGTCCTATCCCGGCTCCCCGTACCCCCATATATACCAATCACCCCATTGATGGCCCCATTATGGCCACACACATCCCCACAATACAAACCCCCATCCCCAACATCTCCCGTATACCCCTCCCAGTCCCCAGTCTCTCACTCGGGTGTACAGAGTGGCTACACTCCGCCACCCGCTTCTCACTGCCAGTCCAAACTCTCCACTCGCGCTCCTCAGGTAGCTGGAGCAGGCGTTACTCCTTGTCGCTCACTGGAAAGCCGCTGTAACCGCTTTCCTTTCTCTCCTGCCCGCTGCCACTGTGAACTCAGGGGTGGTTTCCCCAATGTAGAGCCTCCGGGCTTCTGGGTAACAGTCCCGGCTGCAGTTGGAAGGTCTTCACACCCCAGCTCCCGAAGCATTTTCCAAGCATCTTCTGCCGTTTTAATCCACTGGTTACCCCGTTCGCCGACACCAACAGTCCGAAGGGGAATAGCCATCTATATCGGAGTCCTTTCCCCCGCAAATAAGTCGTGACCTCCTTCATTGCCCGCCATCTCTCAAGAGTCCCTTTGGAGAGGTCGTTAAAAACTTCCACCTCTCCTCCTTCCCAGGCGATCTGCCCGAACCTTCTGGCCACCGTTAAGATCTGGTCCTTAAGGGGGAAGCTGCTCATGCAGGCAATTATATCTCGCGCTTGCCGTTCTCGACGGGGCCCCAGACTCCTATGGGCCCTCTCCACTGCAATCGAGATATCCTTTAGGCCTGGAACCTCCCCCAACTGTAGAATATGCCTGCACAGCTTCTGCACAACCACCACACAGTCCTTATGGGCGGCCTCCTCCGGCACCCCTCGTATACGCAGGTTATTCCTTCGCGCTCTATCCTCGAGCTCCTCCAACTTTTCTTGTATCTCCACGTGCAGCTCCTGTAGCTGACCCTGCTGCACTGCGACCTCATGCACCTCCGTCGCATAGGCCTCCACGTGGCTCTCGAGGTCCTCCACTCTCTGGCCCAGACACCCGACTTCTTTTTGAATCGCCAACAGCGTCTCTTTCACCTCCTTCCGCATAGCTTTGATTTCACCCTGCATCTCGCTTTTAAAGGCATTCAGCCATTTCTTGAGCGGCAGGTCTCCGCCGTCCTCCATGTCCTCCTCCCCCGAACTCCCATTATCGGCCTCCTCTCCAGAGCCGACCGACTCTCCGGCATCTTTCCGCACATATGGGGACTGGAAGTTAGCCAGCTTTTTCTTTGCTGCCATCGCCATGATATTGGCCCGCTGGCCTTCCACTTTTTTCTTCTGGGGGTACCGCTTTGTCACCTTAATCTCGGGATTCGGACGGAGCTAGGCTTCTATGCAGCCATTAGCTCCGTGACGTCACCGGAAGTCTGGACTTGAATTTTATCCTGCTGGTTACTGGAAACCTATGTAGTAGTTTGATGATAGGTGTAATATGGTCATATTTCGATGCTCCTTGTAAGATCCATGCTGTTGTTTGTAGAGCTGTAGATAGAGTAGGGTGGTTTGTGAAAGGCCTTGGTAGATAAGAGTTGTAATTAGGTGAAATTAGGCCTTACCTGCTAACTGACTTACCTTGAGGAACTCCAGTCCAGTCCTGCACCTTAGGGTAGTGCACCTCTTCCAGCAGCTTGGAGACTGGAGCATGTCACAACTTTGATGACATCAGGATACTTATGCAGCTGGCAACTCCCATCAGCTCCAGTAACCTATTGACAAAGCAGACTCACAGGAGCAACAAATAAGAAGTTAATATCAGAAAAAAAACTTAAACCTTTACAACTGTAAAACTTAACCTGGGATCTGCCTCCCCAAGGGCCCTAAACAACCCCCCCCTCCAGGAAGCTCCTTCTCTGGTCCTCTTCCCTAACTCAGGAGCTAATCAACCTTGGTTAGTTTAATTGTCACACAAACCCCTCTCCCACCCCTGTTGAGGATGGGAGAGGCCTCCTAGTCAAGATAGAAATCAGCAACCTGCGCATCTTACCCCTCTGCATTGCAATGCCACTACAAACACCCCCAAGCCTTCCTATAAGTTGACATCCTTCAGGCTCGGGGTCAGGAGCACTGTATCAGAACTGTAGATGGGAAGGTCCCGGGACTAGATTGGAGTTCCTCGAGGAAAGCCAATTAACAGGTAAGGCCTAATTTCACCTTCCTTATTGTCCCCTCCAGTCCAGTCCCACACCTTAGAGATGTAACAGAGCCACTCATCCACAGGAGGGACCTGCAAGCCCAGCCTGGAGAACTACTGAACCGAAACGTGCATCCCCCGCCGTCTGCACATCTAATCTGTAATGCCTCACAAAAGTATGCAGAGAGGACCAGGTGGTTGCTCTACAGGATCTCCCCCAGTGGAACTAGATTTCACTCCATCCAGGAGGTTGCTTGCGCCGTGGTGGAATGAGCCCAAAGGCCCTGCAGGACTACTTTGCCTCGCATCACATAGGCTGATGCAATCACCTCCTTACTTCATCTAGAAATGGATGATGTTGCCACTGCTTCCCCCTTATGCGGTGCTCCAAACAAGACAAAAAAACAATCCAACCTTCGAAAGGATACCGTCCTCTTCAGATACCTTTTCAGCACCCGCCTGACATCAAGAAAACGCAACTGAGGGTCTGCCACGACCTCGGCTGGCCCTGATAGCACTGGTAGAGAGACCAGCTGATTCAGATGAGATGGCGACACCATCTTGGGCAAGAATGAAGGCATTGTCCGCAGAACCATTTTCTCTTTGGAAAAGGAAAGAAACGGCTCCCTGCATGACAAGGCCTGAAGCTCCGAGATTCTTTGGGTGGAACAGATTGCCACCAAAAACAGTCTTCAAAGTTAGGTCCTTCAGAGTACATGACGCCAAAGGCTTGAAGGGCTCTCACGTCAGTGCTGAAAGAACTAAACTGAGGTCCCAAGGAGGCACCATAGACCTCAAGGGTCGCCGTAGCTACTTAGCTGCCTGTAGGAAACGAGTCACATCGGGATGCATTCCCAAGGAGACTCCCCCTGGATCTTGCCTTGATAACACGCCAACGCGGCCACTTGCACCCGCAGAGAGCCACATGCCAGCCCTTTGTCAAGTCCTGTCTGAAGGAACTCCAACACCTCCGAAATAGAGGCCACCAACGGCCTACATCTCCTATCTGGGCACCACGCCTCAAAAACTCTCCACACTCGAATGTAAGATAATGACGTGGATCTCTTCCTGGCCCTAAGAAGTGTGGAGATTACCTGCGCTGAATAACCTCACTTCCTTAACACAGCCCTCTCAAGAGCCATGCCGTAAGCGAGAACCGATCCACCTGGGGCATGAGCACTGGACCCTGAAACAGTAAGTCCTGCCTGCTTGGAAGTCTCCACAGCTTGGCCGCCTTCAGCCAAACAAGGTCTGCATACCATGGACGCCTGGGCCAATCAGCCCCTGTGTGCCTCCAATCTTTGTATCACTCGGTCTATGAGTGCCCACAGAAAGAAGACAGAGAAGACCTTCGCTTGGCTACCGCTGTACCAGCGTGTCCAAGCCCTCCAATATTCTCTCCTTCCACCGCCTAAAGAACCTGCTCGCTTTGGCCTATGCAAAGGTTGCCATCAAGTCCATGACTAGTGCTCCCCACCGGCGTACGATTTGCTTGAAGACTTCTTGGTTCAGCTACCATTCCCCTGAGTCCAAGCGGACCAGATTGAGATAGTCGGCATCACGTTCTCTGTCCCAGCCACATGAGCTACTGAATTCGCCTGCAGATAGGCCTCTGCCCAACTCAGCAGCATACTCGCTTCGCTCTCTAGCTAGACGCTTCCTGTGCCTCCCTGTCGATTGATGTACGCTACTGCAGTGGCATTGTTGGAGAAGACCTGAACCGCTTTTCCAAGCAGAAAAGGCAGAAACCTGCACAAAGCAAGGAGAACACCTCATTTCCAGCCGATTGATGAACCAAGCCCGCTCCTCCATGGACCACTACCCCTGCACAATTCACCCCTTGCAGTGGGCCCCCCAGCCCGAGAGACTGGCATCCATCATCAGCAGGACCCAACACGGCGACCCCTACCCCCATTGAACAACTGCTACACCTTAAAAGGGAGCTTACTCAGGCGTGCCTTAGAGGAAACATCTGCCGACCAAATTCCAGAGCCAAAGATAGTGGCGCGCCACCACCATAGAAGCCATGCTGTTGGACAGTCCCCTAACCAGATCACAGAAGGTATCTGCCAAGTAAGCCACTCCCGACTCCAGCCTGGCTGCGATTCCCTGCTCTGGGGACTCTCCTGCCATCTCGGGGATGCCTTGCACCCAAACGCAGGCATGCCCAAGCTACCAATGACCACACACTGAGGCCTGCAAGGACATGGCACTTACATCAAATACCTGCTTCAACAGGGTATCCAGCTTTCTATCCTGACCATCCTTGAGAGCCGTACTGTCCTCCACTGGAATGGTAGTCTCTTTGGTTACTGCTAATACCGCGGCATTGACCTTCGGCGAACTGAACATCTCTTTCTCCTGATCTGACAACGGGTACAATTGGGACATTGTACGAGACCCCCTGAGTCCAGCCTCCAGAAGGTCCCATTCATCCAGGACCATCTGTTTAATCACTCTATGCAGAGGGAACACCTGTTGAGGCTTGCGCATGGCATGAAGAAGCGGATCTTCGAAGGCCTATTCCTCTGTCATGCCCCCTTGTTGACATATTTAGCTCCACCAACTCTTCCCTATGGAAGACCCTAACAATCTGGGGCTCACCCTCCTGAGGGATCTCCCCTTCTTCCAGTGCCTTGGGATCCATCCCTTCTTCGGCATCACAATCTGAGGGGAGAGACCTTGTCTCCTCTGCCGTTTTGCCTTCGAGCCTCAGCTGCCTGCAGGCAGTCCTGACCCAGCGTCAGCCATCTGCAGGCTGTCAGCCGACACACTCTTCCTACCGTTGCCTCCCGGGCCCACTCCCTGCTGCTTCAAAACAGAAAGCCCTGTGGAACAGCAACACAAACTCAGGGGGAGAAATCCCCTAGGGCCCCCTCCCCCTGTGATGAAGAGGGTCCTGGAGAGGTCAGATCTCTTTGAAAAGGATGCAGCAACAGCGGCGAGGGGCCGACCCCTTCCCTCCTGCTGGGTTGGCACCCCCAAGGCTGCGGGGAGGCTGGAATCTGTGAGACTGACTCCTCTAGAGCATCACCCACTTCCTGCATTGTTCGTTCCGCTGTGCACGCCTCCGTGGCACACCCCTTGCAAAAGCCTTCGGTGGTAAGTGCACTCCTACACGCCCCACACTGCGATTTTCCCAGCATAAGTCTCCTAAAACCACTAAGAAGCTGCGTACCCGCTGTGCTGGATCAGCCTCAGAAGCTTGCTAATTTTCTTTTACCTACTTCGAGGCCCCACTGGGCTCGAGTATCTCCCGGGAACAATCAAAAGAAAATGAAAAGAAAAAGAAAACCAAACACAAAAGTAAAGAAGGCGCCAACTCTGCAGGTTTCCCGCCTCAGAAAAAAATGGCGCATCAGTCTACCACGCTACACCCCGGCCCTCTGCCACGCAGTCTGTAGGCCTCTTCACATGCCACATGGTCTAGCACTCCTGCCAGGTAATTCGGGTGCCGCAGACAAACAGAAAACACAAGTCTCCCCTCAGTTCATGACCTCGGGCTACTCACACCCTGCAGTGCCTGGGCAGTGGCGATGATCTCAAAGTTCCTTGGTGCTCAGCCGATTTGCGGCTTTGGCACAGAGAGACTGAGAAAGAGGGAGAGCTGTCCTCTGCCAAAATAGTCTCTTGGCTGGCCTGTCCCCCTCCCCCTTCAACAGCTCCTCACCCACCACAATCGGGTTCGGGAGCTGCAGTGCTGCCCGCCAAACAAACAACCCTGAGGCAGCTGCTTTTTTTTTTTAAACTCAGAGCCTTGCTAGCCTAGCCCAGAATCTCTGGGCTTCTCCTGACAGAGAAACAGCTGGTCCAG
The DNA here is from genome assembly GCA_033557465.1 of Ichthyophis bannanicus. Lineage (NCBI taxonomy): Eukaryota > Metazoa > Chordata > Amphibia > Gymnophiona > Ichthyophiidae > Ichthyophis > Ichthyophis bannanicus. The sequence goes on from CM066034.1 coordinate 935,224,762, forward strand.
CAAGGGGGGGGGGGGGGAGGGGGGAGGGGGCGGCGAGCTCACGCAAAGCCAAAGATAAGAAAACACAAAAGAAAATCCAATAAAAAACAAAAAACAACCTAGCTGACTTCCTAGTTGTCCCTTCAGTGAGTCCACCTCCTGGGATCACCTGCTCCAGCTGCTTGGAGCCTGAGCTTACTGGAGCTGGTGGGAGTTGCCAGCTGCATAAGTATCCTGATGTTATCAAAAGTAGCGACATGCTCAGTCTCCAAGTGCTGGAAGAGGTGCACTACCCTAAGGTGTAGGACTGGACTAGAGGGATAAAGAATAGAGATATGGTAGAGTTATTGCTTGAGAGCTGAGCGGAGGTCTGGAGGATCAAGGAGCAATCAGAGGAGTTGCAAGATTTTGGCCTTAAAGTAAACTGTTTTGGCAATTTTGTTTATTTGCTGTTTGGAGGTGAGGTGTTGATCAAGAATAATGCCAAGGTATTTCACTTCAGACTGGACTTGTATTTGAGTGTTATTAGAGTGGATGGAGGAGAAAATGAATTGTCCTTTGTTATGAACAGAACTTCCGTTTTCTTGTAATTTATTGTGAAGTTGTTTTTGCTCAGCCATTTGGAGATCTCAGAGAAACAGTTGTGGTGGTTTGTGTGGGAGGGCTGTTTTGTGCTGAATGGGCCATAGAGCACAATATCATCTGCATAGATATGAAAGTTGAGGTTGTGGGATTTGATGATTGAGCACAGAGATTGAAGGTAAATGTTGAGTAACAAATACAAATTAGTAGACTATCAGAAAAAGCAAAATTGCAGCTAGAATATCACGTAACAAGCTCTGAGATTTTTAGCACTAAAATAAAATGTAGTGTACTACATTAGTACTCACCTTACTAAAGGGAAATTACCTGATATTATAAAGTGGTTGAGTCTGATGCACAATGATGTTGCACTTAGGACATCTGTTACTGTAGTAAAAGTGTCTCACTATGCAGCTTTTGCAGACTGTAAAAAAAAAAAAGGCACATACACAATTAGAAATTCTATTTGGACCACACAAGCTACTAACATTCTGAGTAATTAGAGCTACTGAATACAACATATAATATAAGTCAGAAGACATCCCAATAGCAATGAAAAAAGCAGGCAAATTAATGATGGATAGGTTAATTTAGTTTTAATCAATCAGTCAGTCAAGTGCATCAGATAATTTAAAATATGGTTGAACTGAACACAAATTGTAGCTACATTCTAATGTTTTTTAGAACACTACTACATAAGGTCTTCATGTGCGTTTCAACACGATTAAACAATCACAAAGACTTTGATAGATGAGGGGGGCTGCTAAGTCTCTGGCTTCGTAACAAAACAAAGTTTGCAGAGATATCATTCGGCCCTCCGGAACCAAAGTCTGCCCGTAACTTTCTGTTTCGTTACAAGGCCAGAGACTTATCAGCTCCCCCTCGTAAACGTACAGGAAAATGTTACCCACTGTCTTCATTGTACTTGCAGTTAAAAAAAACAAAAAACAAAAAAACAAACAAACCCCAGACTCTAAGCTGTTGATGCAGGTTTAAACAGCTTGATGCCAGCTCCAGGGCTAGGAAATCCCTGAAATCAGGTCATCTGGGGACTTATATTGAGAAAGCAAAAAAATAAACAAGCTAAATTGAAAAAAAATATATGAGAATACTTCAAAAATAAAGTGAGTGAAAATGTGAGAAAAATATAGGGGAAATCTCTTCATTGGCACTTACGTTTTCTAACTATATTATCACCCCCCACCCCCAACTCAGTTCCAATTGGTGCCTGAAGTTCATCTTCAGGTTCTTGATTTATAATCTTCATGCTGGTGAAGCAGAAGAGGAAGGGAAAGGCTTTCCTTGCAGAGCCTTTAGCGTCTCATCAGGGATACAGTATGCCATCTATAGTTTGGATGCTGCTATTGTCAGAGGCAAAGGAGTAGTTTGCTGCTGGAGTTTGAGATCTCACAGCCTTAAGGCTTTTTAAACTGACTCAGCTGCGCTGTTTGAATGATGAGATTATAGTGCAGCAGCAGTCCTGGTTCAAAAGTCAATTGATACGCCTGGTGGAAACAAACAGCAGTACCTTTATTGCCTTGCAGGGTGGCAGCAGAAATTAGAACAGATGAATGGATTAAGGAAATTAATTGGGAGTTTTCACTAAAATTGTCAAATATAGGTGAAATGCTGCAGAAAGTGTCCCATGACTACTTCCCTCTAGTCTATTTAAGATCTTACTAAGTGCAGAATAGTTGGAGAAGTCACCTGTAATCATTTTGGAGGCCATCTTGAATGTTAAAATTGTTAACGAGAGCGTGTGAAATTCTCTGTGGATGTACAATTAAAAAAAAAAAAGATCCAAACTCCAAATATCAGTCAAAAGAATACATGAGAGCTATTATCTTCTTAAACCAATGGGTTAAGTCTCTGCAAGCAACTAGTATATCTGTGATTAAGGATAGTTCAGTTAACCAGTATAAACAGATTCCTGAAAACCAGATGAACTTTGATAAACAAAAAACTGCCATACTGGGTCAGACCAAAGAACTAGCTAGCCTCGTGTTCCATTTCCAATAGTGGCCCATCCTGGTCACAAGTACCTGCCATATCCCAAAACGTAGCCAGTTCCATTCTATTTATCCCTAGAAATAAGCAGCGATTCTCTCTCTGTTTACTTTACGTTTATGGAGTTTTCCTCCAGAAATTTGTCAAAACCTTTTTTTAAATCCAGCTACACAACCTGCTTTTAAACCACGTCCTCCAGCAATGGAGCTCCAAATCTCAAATTGTGTGTGTTCTGAGAAAATATAATTTTCTCTTGTCTATTTTAAATCTATTATTTTATAGCTTCATGGTGTGTCCCTTAATCCTTGTACTTTATGAAAGCGTAAACAATTCGTGTTTACCCATTCCATTCCACTCCACTCAGGATTTTTTAGACCTCTATCATAACTCCCATCATCCTTCTTATTCAAAAACCCTAAATTCTTCAGCCTTTCCTCAAAGGAGTCTCATTCATTCCCTTTATCATTGCAGTCATCCTTCTCTGTACCTTTTCTAAGGTCGCTACATCTTTGAGATGCAGAGACCAGAACTGCATCTTGAATACTGTGTGCAGTAGTAAGCGATATAGAGGCATTATATTTGTTTTATTTCCTATTCCTTTCCTAATGATTTCTAGCATGGTTTTCCTTTTTTGGCCTGGACACTGAACTGAAGATTTAAGAACATAAGATATGCCATACTGGGTCAGACCAAGGGCCCATTAAGTCCAGCATTCCGTTTCCAATGGCGGCCAATCCAAGTCACAAGTACTTGTCAGGTTCCCAAAAAGGTGCACAGATTCCATGTTGCTTATCCTGGGATAAGTGGATTTCCCCGGTCCTATTTAATAATGGTTTATGAACTTTTCCTTCAGGAACCTGTCCAAACCTTTTTTTTTTAACCTAGCCTTTACCACATCCTCTGGAAACGAATTCCAAAGTTTGATTACTCGTCGAGTGAAAACATTTTCAGTTTGTCTTAAAATAGGCTGCACTGTAGCTTCACTGCATGTCCCCTATTCTTTCTACTCTTTGAAAGAGTAAACAACCATCTAGGTTTATCCATTCCACTCCATTCATTATTTTATAGACTTCTATCATAATCTTCCCTCAGCCTTCTCTTTCCCAAGCTGAAGAACCCTAACCTTTTAAGCCTTTCCTCATAGGGATGTCCTTCCATCCCCTTTACCATTTTGGTCGCTCTCCACCTGGAAATGTGACAGCCTCAGGGAGACATTGACGCTCCTCAAATTGAGAATGGGTCTGAATCACTCATTCACCTCTGGCACAATGTAATACATGTAAGAGAGACCTTTGCCTCTTTGGTCAGGGGGCATGGGAGACACGGCAGCCTTTCCAGGGTGGCCTGCATGACAGTCTCCTTCATTTCAGAACACAGGAGAAACTCCACAGGACTGGAGAAGGGCTGATGTGCTACCTCTTCACAAAAGTGGTAATAGGGAAGAAGTGACAAACTACAGGTCAGTAAGCTTACTTTGGTGGAAGGGAAAGTACTGGAGGAGCTCCTGTAAGAGCGAATAGTGAACGTTCTCAAAACCAACAGGTTGCATGATCCGAGGCAACATGGTTTTACCAAAGGACAATCTTGCCAAACAAATCTGATTGAGTTTTTTGACTGACCAGAGAACTAGATCAAGGGAATGCGATGGATGTGATCTACCTAGATTTCAGCAAAGTCTTTGATACTGTTCCTCCTAGGAAGCTTATCAACAAACTCAACAACCTGGGGATGGGTCCCAAGGTAGTGAACTGAATCAGAAATTGGTTGACTGACAGTCGACAGAAGGTGATGGTAAATGGAACACACCCAGATGAAAGGAAGGTGATAAGCAGTGTGCCCTAGGGTTCGGTCCTGGGACCGGTACTGTTCAATGTATTTGTGAGTGATATTGCTGAAGGACGTCTATCTTTTTGTAGATGACACAAAAATTTGCAACAGAGTGGACTCCACTGAGGGAGTGGATAACATGAGGAAAGATCTACAAAAGCTGGAAGAATAAATCTTAACTGCCAAGCATTAGACCAATGTGAAGAAGTGCAGTGTCAGGCACTTGGGAAACAGAAATCCAAGGGAATTGTATGCGATATGGGGGGGGGGGGGGTGAGAAGTTGGTGTGCAAGGACCAGGAGGAGGATTGGAGTGATCGTTTCTGAGGATCTCAAGGTGGTGAAACAGTGTGACAAGGCAGTAGCAAAACCAGATGGATGCTTGGTGGCATACAAAGAGCCATGGAGTCACTAAAATACTGCCAGACAATTAATGCCCCAACGCACCAACATGGTACAACTCTGGACATGGTCTTCATGCCAATATAACTAGTGGAACAGAACAAAACCACAAAACCAACAATCACCCCAGTCCCTCGGTCAGACCACCATGTAATTGAATTCACCATGACCCTGAATAACCCCGCCCAAAGCAAAGAAGATGAAAGAATAACTAAACGGTTTAAAACATTTAACAGAGACTCTTTCATAAACGAAATCACCCCACAAATTCAACAGGAACACGACACCCTAGATCTTAACATAGAAGAATGGAACACAATAATATCCAACGCAGCATCTGCCTCTGCCATCAAAGAACCACAAACACACAAGAGATCCAAAGCCCCATGGTATTCACACGAAATCAGAGTTGCAAAGCGCACACTCAGAAAACTGGAAAGAAAATGGAGACGGGACAAATCACACAACCTCCTAACACAATACAGAGACAAACAACTGGGATATAACAATCTAATAAATGAGCGTAAACAGCAACACCATACCAACCTAATCATGAAATCTACTAATAGACCAAGAGAACATTTTAGCATTGTCCAAAAACTCACCAAGGACGACACGCAACAAAGCACCCACCATCTTGACCCACAAAAATATGCAGACTACAAAAAGTCAAAGAACACCAACCAACCAAACTCTGCTTCACCACAAACAATCACACGATAAAAAAGCAACATCAAGCATAGGAAAGCTTCAACATACCAACAAAACAGCAAGTAGAAGACATATCTGGACTAAACACAACAACTTCACCACTAGACCCATGCCCAGTGTCTTGGATCAAAGCCACAAAAAGCCAGCTCTCTCATCACATTCAAAAAATCGTCAAAGATTCGCTACAACAAGGATACATGCCGCAACCCCTAAAGCACGTGATGATACGACCAATACTTAGAAGTAGTAATCTGAGCCCATCCGAACCAAAATCATACCGTCCCATCTCCAGCCTGCCATTCCTTGCCAAAATCGTGGAAAAAGCAGTCCAAAGGCAACTTCAGGACCCTATAGATATCAATGCCTCACTGGACATACATCAGCATGGATTCAAGCCCCAACACGGCGTAGAAACACTACTCACCTCCCTCTTTGACAATCTCCTAAGAGGCATGGACAACATAAAAAATGGATTCCTGCTAGTGTTCATGGACATCTTGGCAGCCTTCGACACTGTGTCACGCGCTAAGCTATTGCAACGCTTACAACAGATAGGTCTATGCAAGAATACCCTGAAGTGGTTTACATCATACCTGGAAGGGCGAACGCAACAAGTCAAATGTGACCAAAAGAAATCACTACAATTCCCCGTCATGCAGGGAATACCTCAAGGCTCAGCCCTATCTTCAATACTCTTAAACATCTACAGACAGCCCATATGCAGCATCATCAAGCACCACAAACTATACTACCACATTTATGCTGACGACATCATGGTGTACGCTCCAATCAACTTACTAGCACTAAACACTACAACAATAACAAAATGCCTTGAAGACATGAATGACTGGCTCATAGCCAACAGCTTAACTGTCAACTACGACAAAACTGAGGCAATGTTCGTCACCAGGACCCCCACCTTAATACCTCCACAAACTATCAGCATCCTAGACAAACACATAGTAGTCAAAGAAGAAGTTAAGTATCTGGGCATAACACTAGACAGAGCTCTGAACCTAAAATCACACATCACCAAAACCGCTAACAAGGCATATCATCGATTGAAAACAATCAGACAAATCAAACCAATGCTCCGTCAAGACCACTTCCGCACAGTGTGTCAAGCACTCATTACACCACTGCTTGATTATGGAAACTCACTATATCAAGGCCTTCCTCAGCAGACACTCCACCCACTACAGATGGTACAAACCACCACAGCACGCATCATTAGACACTCCAAGAACCGAGCACATCACTCCCGTCCTACAACAACTACACTGGCTCCCAATGGTGGCAAGAGCTAAATACAAAACAATCATGATCATCTTCAAAGTCATTCACCAACTCTCAGCAGACGTACTCCAAAACGTTGTAGCAAGGGACAGCAGCAATAGACCAAGAAGAACCAACAACAACATGATCGGCACACCTGCAGGCTATAACATAACCAAACAACTTTAAAAAGAGCACCATCACTACTGGCATCCACAATATGGAACTCCCTACCAACGAGCCTGAGAGCTTTAGATGACCTCACAGACTTCCGCAAAGACCTCAAAACATTGTTATTTATAGAAACCTATGAGCATTCAAGCAACATCCCCTACAAAAACAGTTAACACTACTACCTCCGCCAACTAAACACATACCCATCCTATCCACACACACAAATATCTCATACCACATTATTAAATACCTTTATGTTAAATGTTACCTCAATTGTACTGTCTAAATACTGTTAACTAAATGTTTATATGTACCTTAATGTTAAATGTAACCCTCCAATTGTGATGTGACATGACCACCTTGATTGAAGGAAAAGGTGGCATACAAATCTGTCTAAATAAATAAGTAAATAAATAAATAAATTACCAGCAGAAAGGAAGAGGTACTAAAGCCACAGTACAAATCGCTGACGAGGCCTCACTTGGAATATTATGTTCAGTTTTGGAGACCATATCTTGCAAAGGATATAAAAAGCCTTGAAAAGGTTCAGAGGAAGGCGACCAAAATGATTTGGAGCCTGTGTCAGAAGACTTATGAGAAGAGACTTGCAGACCTAAATATGTACATTCTGGAGGAGAGGAGGGACAGGGGAGATATAATTCAGACCTTCAAGTACTTAAAGAGTATTAATGAACAAACAAACCTCTTCCAAAGACGGGTAAGCTGTAAACCTAGAGGGCATAACATGAAGCTGCAAGGGGGTAAACTGAAAGGCAATGTCAGGAAATACTTTTTCACTGAAAGGGTGGTGGATGCTTGGAATGCCCTCCCGATGGAAGTGGTGGGGGCAAATACAGTGACAGAATTCAAAATGGCATGGGACAGACACAGTGGATCTCTTTATAGCAACAGGATAAAACTAAAATAAAATAACTCACTCTTATATTTCATCAAATAGGGGTGATCTACACGAAGCGGTTGGTACATCCCTAAACAAAGGCATGCAGAGCGGTGACCTGCACGGAGCAGCAGGTGCACCTGCTTTTGCTGCCTTGCTGGGCAAACTAAATGGACCATACTGGTCTTTATCTGCTGTCATATACTATGTTACAAAGGTGTCCAAAATGGGCTCCCTGCACTCTAGATATTAACCATGCTGAATAGTGTCCAGCACCCAGCAATCAGTGGTCACACGAGCCCATGCCTGGTGAACGAGGCAAAGCTGGCCACCCACCTAAGTAACCTGGAATGGGCCATTATCTACTCATTGCGCCAAACAGGATGGGGCGTCGAAGAGGAAGAGTCATGGGACCTGTGGGTTCCCCGACAGGACTGATACTTGGCCCAAGAGCTAGGAAAGGAAGAGTGTCTTCCGTGGGTGATACCACTGGGAGTCCTGGAAGTCCTGAGAGTCCCAGTACCGAGGGTGTGGAAGATGGGTAGAAGACAACGAAGCTGTCCACCATCAGGGCCCCTTAGTTCTATCCTCCGGAAAGTAAGAATATAAGAAATGCCATACTGGGTCAGACCAAGGTCCATCAAGTCCAGTATCCTGTTTCCAACAGTGGCCAATCCAGGTCACAAGTATCTGGCAAGTACTTGATGTCTAAACTCTAGGTCCTCTCCAAACAAGATTTTCCCTCTAAAGACAAGCCTGGATAATTGGTATTTAGAAGCCTTGTCTACTGCTCAATGTCACCCAGCCAATGCCATGCCACTGTTTATTTATTTGAGTCTCTTTTATACCGCGCTATTCAGCATCAGTGCGGTTTACAATGAACAATAAAATACACATTTCCGATGGTACTTTGTGTTTACAGTTGAACAGGTAATGCAACTTGGATAGCAGGGTAACTATTTACAATTTAAGACATAATTGGGAACTCTTGACTTCAGTCAAGGGGGTTCTGAGAGGCTTGTGAGGATGGTGCAGCGTCCACATTGGCTTCTGGGTAAAACTGGAGGAAGAGGTGAAGTTTTAAGGCCTTTCTGAACTGAAATAAGTCCTGGATTGATCGGATGCCGTGAGGGAGGCTGTTCCAGTACCTTGGTGCGCAGAAATTGTAGGCCCTGCCTACTGTTGCCTTGGTGCATTGTGTTATTAATTTTGGGACTACCAGAGTGTTACTGACCTTCTGTCCCTATTGAGAGGAGTTGTCTGGATTAGTTCAGTCAATGATGTCGACGAAAGCCCTTTAATAACCTTGAAGGTAAGTAGTAAGGTCTTGTAAGTGATTCTACCTTGTATCGGGAGCTAGTGGAGATGTTTTAGAATGGATGTGACATGGTCTTTCCTAGAAGCGCCATGTAGAACTCTTGCTGCGGCATTCATTGCAAGTTGAAGTGGATTTAAGGTGGCTTGAGAGAGACCTTGCAGGATTGAATTTGCATAATCAAAATGCGGTATGATTAGTGCCTGATAGATGGTTCTGAAATCGTCAGGTGCAAGCAGGGATCTTAGATGTCTAAGGGATCGGATTTTATGGTATGTTGCCACCATTGCCACTGCAAAATCATTCAAACAAACAGGGAAACAGAGACAAACATAAATTTTGGTTGGAACGTTCACCATGAAGAATAAATTCCTCTCGAGGTGCAATGTTCCTTTTTTATCTTTTTTTAGTGGAAAAAAACCACAATTTTGTAGGTCCTGAGTGAAGGTATCTCCCAACACCAATGACAAACTTTGATTATTAATAGGGAAAGCACTTAGCTGAAACAGAGTGTGCGAGTCCAGACCCTGTAGCATCCCAGCTTTTTACTACTCGGGTGCAGTTTGTCCAGCTCAAATGTCCAAACGGTATGGAGAACGTCGCTATTTCAACTCCGCTATTTTTCAAATCCAACTCGTGGCAACATCACCAAGATAGACTCATCTTAGTCTGGTAACCCAACGTTGTGTTTCTCTGGCCAAAGGTGTTCCTGGCCCTTCCTCAAACCATGTCGCTCACTTCATTTCCGGATATCAGCCCCATTTAAAGTTCCTCAAACATAATCACATGACCAATGAAGGTTTACTGAAAGGCTCATGGGAGGTGTAGTGTTTAAACTTCATAGAAGACTCCACCAATCCAAAGATTGATTTAAACCAATAGGTGTAACTGTATTCAAAGTATAAATCCAAAATTGTTCACGGTAACTCAACAGGGAATCCCAATCGCCCCTCGTGATGACAAAGGGACGTGGTCTAAAATTCTCCACCATAAATCAGTGAATTTATGATTTTCAAGCTGACAGTGTGCTACCACAGGGGCTGACAATACGATATTGGTAATGCAAGATTTATGTTCCTGAAGTCGACGCTTCATCTTCCGATTAGTTTTTCCAATATATAGTTTCAAACATGGGCAAATTAAAACGTATACTACAAATGAAGATTGACAATCAGTAGCATATTTGCTGTAAATTCGCCGGCCAGTATGCGGTTCCTCCCAACAATAACCCTCTAATGTAGAATTGCAAAACTCAAGTATTGCATGAAAAATGACCAACAGTCAGCGATAAACTTAGATCTCTGGAATTATGAATGGTCCAATCAGCAATATTTCGCCCCCGTTGGAAGGCAATCGTTAAAGAACATAAGAACATAAGACATGCCATACTGGGTCAGACCGAGGTCCATCAAGCCCAGTATCCTGTTTCCAACAGTGGCCAATCTAGGTCCTACGTACCTAGCAATATCCCCAAAAGACACAGGTTCCATAATGCTTGTACTGGGTCAAGCATTGATATCCTGGGTCCCTTTTTAATAGTGGTTTATGGACCTTTCCTCCAGGAACTTGTCCAAACCTTTTTTAAACCCAGCTATACTAACAGCCCTTACTACATCCTCTGGTAACAGATTCCAGAGTTTGATTACACGTTGAGTGAAAAAATATTTTCTCTTATTTGTCTTAAATAGTTTACCCTGTAGCTTCATTACATGTCCCCTAGTCTTTCTATATTCTGATAGCGTAAACAATTGATCCACGTTTATCCGTTCCACTCCATTCATTAATTTATAGACCTCTATCATATCTCCCCTCAGCCGTCTCTTTTCCAGGTTAAAGAGCCCTAACCTTTTTAGCCTCTCTTCATAGGAGTAGCCTTCCATCCCCTTCACCAATTTGGTGGCTCTTCTCTGTACTTTTTCTAATAACGCTATGTCCTTTTTAAGATACGGCGACCAGAATTGCACACAATATTCAAGGTGCGGTCGTACCATGGTTTATTAAAAACTTTCATGCCCCCCATGGCTATACTGTAGATCTGATGGAAAAATGTATCCTCAAATTGAAAAAATTTTTTTGTTGATACCAACTGCAACAAAGACAAAAGAAAATCCTTAGGTAGTCTGGGTGGTAATATAAAAGGAACTCGAGACGCCATTTGTAGGGCCGTTTGATAGGTGTAGGGAGAAGGAGATAGAATATGAGGAGACATTGTAATATTCCACAAACAGAGTTTTTAGCTATTTGTGAAAGGTTTGAAGATTCTTGATTGATTTAATATAGTCAGGGAGAGAGTTCCAAAGTGTGGGATTGGAATACCTGAAGGCTCTATTGCTAGTAGATTGGTTAGTTTTTCGTATTGAGGGGGGAATGGCTAGGAACTCCTTTGTACATTTTCTTCTGAGTCTGCTATCAGCTTGTGCATGTATAAGGGTGGTTAGGTGGGAAGGGGCAATGTTGTTATGTAATTTAAATGTTGTAACTAACAATTTGTATCTCACTCTGGTGGCAATTGGGAGTCAATGGAGGCTATAGAGAATTGGGGTGATGTGCTCAGTTAGGTTTGCTTTCACAGTGATCCTAGTGGTTACATTTTGTGCAAGTTGGAGTGTGTGGAGAGACGTTTTAGGGATGCCTTGTAGTAGACCTGTTGCAGTAGTCCAAGTGAGGGGTAATCAGAGCTCGAACTACAGTTCGAAAGTCGTGCTCTTCCAGGATTGGTCTGAGGTGTTGCACAGTTTTTAGTTTAAAGAATATTGTCCTGGCCGTTTGTTTGATTTGGACAGCCATACTGAGAGTTCTGTCGATGACTCCTAGGTATTTAACCTCCTGTTTGACTGGGAGGTCGATGTTATGTAGTTTAAAGGTATGGGGAGGCGTGAAGTTCTGATTCCTAGTTGTGAATAAAATTTTGGTTTTATTGAAATTTATTTGCATGTTGTTTGAGTTGAGCCACAATTCTGCTTTGGTTATGCAGTTAATAATGCTGTGGTATTGAGGATTTTTTTTTTTTATTTGCATTTCAGTCATTACAATAACCAAACAAAATTAAAGAAACATATTGTACATCAACAAATAAAAAGAAAAGAAAAAACATTCACCCATATTCAGGAAATACAATATAAAATGTCGTGACAATATTCAGCCCTCATCAAGGGAGCATACCTGCATCACATTTTTAGATAAATATAATATCAGAGAAAACATCAAACGGAAAAACAGGCCTTGACGGCCAACAAATTAGGGGTCAATTAATTTTGGACCTCACCATCCCCAGCTGTGCCCTGCTTATCACTGAGAAATTTTTCCAGATGGGAAATATCAAGAAAAACATAAGAAGCATCCTGATAAGAGATTAAACACTTACAAGGGAAGCGCAGGAAAAAAGTAGCACCCATTGCCAATACACGGGGCTTCAAAGATAGAAATTGCCGCCTTCGCAATTGGGTGCTACGTGATACATCCGGAAAAACTTGTACAGCGTACCCACAAAACTTGATTGCTTTCGCTTTGAAATAAGCTTTCAGGATACGCTGCTTTACCAAGATAGATGAAAAAGTAACCAGCAATGTGGAACGCTGTGTGATTACATCCTGGGAGTCTTCTAAAAAAGCAGTTAAATTGGCAATGGAAGGAACAATCACATCAAGATCTCCCTCTACAGGATTAATCTTCTTAGACCTTGAGGAAATGTAATAAATCTGAACCACAGCAATATCGTCCAGAATAAGCAAAACTTCCTTAAGGTATTTCTCAAGCAATATTTTAGACGACAATAGAGACGAACAAGGAAAGTTTAAGAAACGTAAATTACAGGCCCTAAATGAGTTCTCAAGATTCTCCATCTCTGAGTGCAAAACCAGTGAATCCTTAATTGCAGCCACATTAACTGATTGTAATGGAAGGACCTGAGACTCTAATTTATTGACCTTCACATCCATTAAAGACACTTTCTCATCAAGCTGCCGTATAGACACAGCTGCTTCCTGAGAAAATTGCCATAAAGAACTTAATGCAAAAGTAACTTTAGAATCGATGGTCTTCAAAGCCCCCCAAAGATCTTTTAGGGTAATCTCAGCATTAGGAGGCAAAACTAAAGATTCAGATGAACCCTCCAAAGTCGACAATGAAACAGGAGTGGGTAGCGCAACCACTACTCCATCTTTAAAAGTCTGCCCTAATAGAACACCAGGACTAACCAAACTCTGTGAGGCAGGACACACTGGGGGAGATCTCCCTCCGGGGCTTAGAGAAGCTCCTTCGGGGGAGGACTGCGCTAGAGGAAGAGGGGCAAAATGCTTATCAAGCGGACCGACCAGTTTGGAAATATCCGGACCGGCCGCCTGTGGCTTATCCTGCAATTTACCCTTCCGCTTACCCATCATAAGAGGAAAACTTGTAATTAAGCTAACCAACCTGAACCGGAGGATTCATACAGATATATTCCAAGCAAACTCCCTCAATACCTCTAGTTCCTAAACGAAATCAACAATACAGCAAAACCTCTCTAGTGTCGCAGTGACGTCGAAGGGGCGTCAAAGGGGCAGAGACCTGCCCCCTTAAACCACGCCCCTTCATAACGCGCTCCGCGGTCGCGGAAAAACCCTACAATCCTTTTATAGGTAACACAGGATCAGTCCCGGAAGTCCCACGGCCCGATGTACAGGGCCCAGCTCACCCCCTCACTCTGCAGGTAGGCTCCGGCGGCAGGGATACAGAAGGCAGCTTTTAAAGCCTCGAGGTCCCAACAGAGGCTGGCTGCCCCAAGCGTGCCTGCCCGATGGAAAGGGCAGTATCAGCTCCACACACAGGATCAGTCCCGGAAGTCCCACGGCCCGATGTACAGGGCCCAGCTCACCCCCTCACTCTGCAGGTAGGCTCCGGCGGCAGGGATACAGAAGGCAGCTTTTAAAGCCTCGAGGTCCCAACAGAGGCTGGCTGCCCCAAGCGTGCCTGCCCGATGGAAAGGGCAGTATCAGCTCCACACACAGGATCAGTCCCGGAAGTCCCACGGCCCGATGTACAGGGCCCAGCTCACCCCCTCACTCTGCAGGTAGGCTCCCGGTATTGAGGATTTTTTATGTTGATTGGAACATCGACCATTATGATCGCCTGCATAGATGTGATACTTAATGTTGTGCTTCCTGAAACTTGAGCAGATGGGTTGAAGATATAGGTTAAATAGTAGAGCTGAGAGAGCAGAGCCTTGTGGAATACCCTGTTCTTGGGAAAATGATGTTGAGGACTTTTGGTCGATCTCTACAAATTGGAATCGATTGGATATATACGATCTGAACCAATTTAGAGGTGTACCAGCGATATCTAATTGAGCTAGTCTTGACAGGAGGATGGTGTGGTCTACGTTGTCAAAAGCAGATGAGATGTCTAGGAAGATCATGATGAAGGCTTGATTTGGGTTGTCAAGATGGAAATGTTTATAGGCTTTCGTAATCACTCTCCACGGGTAACCCCGGGCTAATAGCCTATCACACAAATCCTGTGTGAAGGTCCGACACTGACATACTCATTTTTCTAAGACGGAGAAATTACCCACATGGAAGGCCCCTACGCAAAGGACCAGCATGAATAGCTATAGTACCTCAAAAGGTTATTACGTTGAACCGGCTTACGAAATAAGATTGTGTTCAAGCAATTACTATTTTTGAAAACTATGACATCCAAAAAGTCAATAGAATTGAAATACTGTTCAACTTTAAATCGGATTATTTGGTCAGTGTTGGTGTAGAAAGCAGTCATGGTTCCAAACCAGGTAGTGTGGGCTACAAAAGCAAAACACCAGCAGTGTTCTGTGCTGTGGCAGCATGCGCCATAGGTGCATGTCCAAGGAGCAGGACTTGCCCGAGGCGCTGTTCTTCCAGCACTGCTCGTCTTTCACACTCCTATTGCAGGCCACTCTGCCTTCATCTCAGCACACTCTCTTGGGTAAGCCCCATAATTTTTCATACATGCCTCCCTGTTTTGTATTATACTGAACCTCTGCTTTGTCTCTCTCCTTTGTTTAATGGCGTCCATACCTGTGCATGGGGGGGGGGGGGGGGTGGCGGCCTCCACAGTTACCCCCGGGTCATTTTTCTCATGTCCCTACCAACTTACTGCCTTGCAGTGTGTCCAACTCCCCCATGCTCCTCCGGCCACCCAGTCCCCCGGCTTTGTTCCTCATTCTTGCTCTGCTCAACTGACTGCAGATCCTTCCGTGCTAAATTCCTCCTTATACATGATCTCCTAGTACAATATTCTCTTGACTTCTTCCTCACCAAAACCTGGCTGGGGGGGGGGGGGAGGGAGAGGGGAGGATCCCTTACTTAAATCGCTGAATCACTGCCTCCCCCTTGACTTCTCAGCCCTCTCTACCCCTCGGGTGGCATGGAATGGAGAGGGTGTGGTGATATTACACTGCTACTGTGGGGTCCAGCTGCCACTCGTGCGGCTGGAGAACCCTGCTGAGCCTGTCGGACAGCAGGTTGTCCTGGCCTGGCAGGTACACTGCCTGCAGAAGGATTCCCTGATGGATTGCGAATGAGCAGAGGACCAGTGCCTCCTGACAAAGGGCACAAGACCCTGTGCCCCCCCCGTTTGTTCAGGCAGAACATCGCCACCTGGTTGTCTGTCTGGACCAGCATCGGCTTTTGATGTAGGCGCTGACAGAGGACCCTCAGGGCAAGGTGTAGGGCCCGGAACTCGAGGAGGTTGATTTGCAGGGTGCTCTCGTCTGGTGACCAGTTGCCCCGAGTGCAGAGATCTCTGCAGTGGGCCCCCAAGCAGGGGGGCATCCATGGTGAGGACCCTCGAGTGACTTGGGGCCTGAAACGGCATGCCTGCTTTGAGATGCTGGGGTGACTGCCACCAGTCCAGGGAGTCTGCCAACTGACGGGTCACCGAGATTTGGTCTCGGAAACAGCCCATGGCCTGAGACCACTGGTCCCAGAGACACCTCTGCACTGTCCTCATGTGGAGGCTAGTGTCTGGGGTGACGTGGACCATTGGAGGCCATGTGCCCAAGGAGGCACAGGAGAAGCCGGGCAGGTACCGAGGGACGGTGCTGTACATCCTGAGCAAGGGACCGGAGCCGATCGGCTTGGTCCTTGGGCAGGAAAGCCCTCAATTGGAAGGTGTTGAGCTTTGCTCTGATGAACTCCAGGCACTGTGTGGGGAGGAGGTGAGACTTGGGGTAGTTAATGACAAAGCCCAAGTGTTGCAGAACCTGGATGGTGCAAGCGGTGGCCTGACGTGCCTCCCTTTATGAACCAGTCATCCAGGTAGGGAAAAACGAAGATCCCCTGGAGCCGGAAGGCGGTGGCCATGACTGTCAGGCATTTTGTGAAGACCCGTGGGGCAGAGGCTAAACCAAAGGGAAGTACCCTGTATTGAAAGTGCCTGCCTCCTACTACGAACCGCAGGTACTGCCTTTGGTTGGAATGGATGAGGATGCGAGTATAAGCATCCTTGAGGTCTAAGGAACATAGCCAGTCTCCCTGCTGGAGGGATGGCAGCAATGTTCCAAGGGAAAGAGTCTTGAACTTCTCCCTCACCAGAAATTTGTTGAGGTTGCGCAGGTCAAGAATGGGTCTTAGGCCCCCTGTCCTCTTTGGGACAAGGAAGTATCTGGAGTAGAAACCCTTGCCCCTGAGGTGGTGGAACACTGGTTCCACCGCCTTGTCCTCTATAAGACCTACCAACTCCTTCAAGAGAAGGTCCCGGTGTAGGGGAGACCTGAGAGGCTCTCCCAGAAAATAAGAGGGAGGTGTCTGAGCTAGATAGAGGAGAGAACCCCCCCTGACTACCCTCAGTGCCCAGGATTCGGTGGTGATAGCCATCCATCTCTGGGCATAGAGGGCCAGGCATCCCCCTGTGGGCTGCTGACCTTCTTGGGGTAGAGAGGTATGCTCAAGGAATCAAAAGATCCCCCCTGGCTGGGCCGGGACCGGTGCCTGGGGTTTTGGAGCTTTCTGCTTACGCAGGCCATGCCCATGTCCCTTGGCCTGCTGACCCTGTTGGGGAGCTGGGGAGGCCTGATAGCATGGGTAGTTTCGGTAAGCAGCTCCCTTCCTTGGGTAAAAGGGCTTTTTTTTATCAGAACCCTTCAGTTGGGGAGGTGCAGTGGTTTTCTTAGAGAGCCTGGTCCTCGTCATGAACTCTGTCTCTAGTTTGGCAGCCTTGTCTGTCACGGGTTTGCCAAAGAGGTTCTCTCCTTGGCATGGGACATCGACCAGTTTGTCCTGAACCCACTGCTCGAGATCGGATGACTGAAGCCAAGCTTGGCGGCGTGCACAGATGTCCGCCGCGGCTACTACTACTGAGCATTTGTATAGCACTACAAGTCGTACGCAGCGCTGCACAGACCTGTAAGAGGACAGTCCCTGCTCATCAGAGCTTACAATCTAGTCAAGACAAACACAGAAGGTGTAGGTAGGAATAAAGCAAGAGGAAAGAAGAAGATGATCAGGTGAGTCAAGATCCAAAAGCAGCAGCGAAGAGGTGGGTTTTCAGACTGGATTTGAAGACGGTTAGAGAAGGTGCCTGGCGTACAGACACAAGTACAGTAGTTTGTTCCAGGCGTAAGGCCCAGCAAGGCTACTTGAGCCGCCAATTCAAACCAGTCATAGGCCACTTGAGACATAAATTTAGAGCACTCACGGACGGCCTTGGTCAGGCTCTTGAAGCGCTGCAAGGGTTTCTCTGAGAGACCAGCCGAGAACCCAGTGAGTTACTTCGCCAGGTCTCTCAGGTACATGCCCATGTACAGCTGGTAGGCCTGGATGTGGCGGAGGAGCATCGAGCCCTAGTAGCACTTTCTGCTGAGGGCGTCCAAGGTGCGGACCTCCCTGCCGGGGGGCACCGAGGAGTGTGTCTTCTGGCTTTTCCGCCGACACATGGCCGACCACCACCATGGCGTTATGCGGCAGTTGTGACTTCTGGAAGCCCAGGCTTTGGTGGACCAGATACATCAAGCTGAGCCATCAGCTCACCACCGGTACAGAGTCCGGTGTCTCCTACTTGTGGAGCATGAGCCATTCCAGAATGGGGGGGATGGGAATCATTAGCGATTCCCACAGAGGGGCCTCATAATGGAGAATCTCTAACTCATCCGCCCAAGGGTCCTCCTCTGAATCGGTCAGGAATGCGAGGGCCTTGGACATGTCCTTGACAAAGTCCAAGAAACCCATGCCCTCTGGTGGGGACCACCACTGAGGTTCCGACACGGGGGAATTGGAAGGGACGTTGCGGTTGCGACGTGTATCAGGGGACTCTTCGTCCTCCGTCTTCCACTCAGAGTGGTCCGTGGAGGACTCGCCCAAGGGATGCTCTATGGGCCTCGAGGGCCTCGATGCTCCACAGCCTGCACTCAGTAATTTGCTGGGGATGACTATGGTCCTGACGAGCGGGACTTGGAGCGTGACCTCGCCCGAGGATCGGCTCGACCTCCGAGAACGTCTTGGAGGTTGACGGCCCGGTGGTCAGGGAGGATGAACTGGTTGAACCAAACAACAGCACCCGCTGCTGGTCCATGAAGGCAGACAAACTGTGCTCCAAGCCCAGAAGGCTCCACAGCCTAGGGCTTGGGCACCGAGGGGCCCGATACCAGCTCCTCCAAAGGGGAATCCTCGATGAGGTTGGTGTCTAGGGACAGAGGCCGGTCCGTTACCGAATTATTCTGGGGGACATTCACAGGTCGCTCCTTCTCAGACGCCTCAGATGAGCGCCTCCGACTACGG
Source organism: Ichthyophis bannanicus (assembly GCA_033557465.1). Taxonomy (NCBI): domain Eukaryota; kingdom Metazoa; phylum Chordata; class Amphibia; order Gymnophiona; family Ichthyophiidae; genus Ichthyophis; species Ichthyophis bannanicus. The sequence continues at coordinate 935,243,662 of CM066034.1, forward strand.
GCCCGGGGAGCTCCCGGCTGTTTGGAACCATCCTTCAAGGGTTTCTTCTTCATTCTGGGTTCACTCGAGGGAGACCCCCTTTTCTGAGGGTCCACGACAGGCTCAGGTTCGGAAAGCTCCTTCCAAGGTGTCGGGGCCTCAGACGAGGCGCTGGCTTTGGGAGGTACCAGGGACTCGAGGAAGAACTTGTCATGCTGTTACTGGTGGCTCTTGAGGGACTTGCTGGACATCCTCTTGCAGAGACTGTATGCCGCCGGGTCATGGTCTGGCCCGAGGCAACGAAGACAGCAGTCTGTGTGTCGGTCAAATACATGATCTTTGAGCACCCATTACACTTCTTAAACCCACTGGTAGCCATGGGGGAAAAAAAAGCACCACTGCGAGGTTAAAGACCCTCTAGACTACCAGCGGGAGAAAAAAAAAAAGTACAAAGACGCCAGAAAAGAAAAAGGAACGAAAGCTACAAAATTTTGAACTAAACCAGATGCTGAGGCACAGAGGTCAGTAGGCGGGAAGAATACCGGTGCAATACCGGAGGCGAGTTGGAAACTCGGGGAACAAAAATCAACTTTTTCCGGGGACAAGCCAGATGACGTCTGAAGTGCTCTGCAGAAAAAAGGAGACTGAGCAAGATGGCACCTTTGGGCGGGAAGAGGACCACGTTCTCCCAAAAGCTTTCTTTGACAGCTAGAGGGATGTTTCTGCGAGGGCCCCGTTGGTGCGGACTTCACCCATATGTGAGGACTGACTTCCTGCTTGTTCCCGGAGAACAGATGCAGACAGTGGGCGACTGTGGTCATTCGCACATAGGTCCTCACTTCATTGTGATTTTTTAGAGACTGTGGAAGTGGAAGAGAAGAAACCTTTGCCTGACCCCTCCAGAGGGACCTGCTTCGCTGATCTGGCGCAAAGCACATTGCTTTAAAACAGTCGAAAATTCAACAACTGACCCTGCTGTTGGCCGTTGTACCTAACAGGCTTCTATTTGTCTTCCGGCAGGCACCCCCCTTTAGATTCCTCCAAGTCCTTCACCAATTTATCGAGGTCCTCTCCGAATAAAAGTCTGCCTTGGAATGCTAACTTGCTCAAACGTGACTTGAATAAGACATCCACTAACCAATTTCTAAGCCAGAGGTACCGACAGGCCGCTACCACCACCGCCATACCTTTGGACACCCCTCTTATTAAATCATAAAAAGAGTCTGCCAGGTAAGCTGCGCCTGACTCTAATTTGGCTGCCTCTGCAGGAAGTAGTTGGGAAGTACCTTGCGTCCATCTTAAGGATGTACACGCACGCGGTATGAAGGCGCCACAGATCAACTCTTGCAAGGATAAGGCATCGATATCAAAAGCCTGTTTTAATAAATGTTTTCACCTTCCTATCCTGAATATCCTTAAGTGCCGAACTACCTTCCACTGGAATGGTAGTCTTTTTTAGTCACTACCGACACTGCTGTGTCCACCTTCAGGGATCACAGAAGGCCTCTGTCCCTCTCTGGGAATGGGTACAGCCATGCCATAATCCATGTTCCTTTCAATGTGGCCTCCAGCATGCTCCATTCATCCTGAATCATCTGATGACCCGATGTATAGGGAACACATTCTGCGTCTTCCTAACAGCCTGAAAGAGAGGAGTCTCTAGCAGCTCTGCCTCCATGTCCATATTAACAGTGTTTAAAGAATGCGTAATCAAAGCTGCAAGCTCTTCCCTCTGAAAAACCTGCACTATGCGCGACTCCTCTGCTGGGGGGGGGGGGGGGGATCTCCCTTCAACTCCATCTCCTCCTCTCCCGCCTCTTGTGCCAATGCAAAATCTTCTTCCTCCTTGGATTGAAGGGAGCCTCTCCCCCCCTCAAGGGTCCTCTCTCCATCCATCTCCTACTAAGAACATAAGATATGCCATACTGGGTCAGACCAAGGTCCATCAAGCCCAGTATCCTGTTTCCAACAGTGGCCAATCTAGGTAATACGTACCTAGAAGTTTCCCCAAAAGACACAGGTTCCACAATGCTTGTTATGGGTCAAGCATTGATATCCTGGGTCCCTTTTTAATAATGGTTTATGGACCTTTCCTCCAGGAACTTGTCCAAACCTACCAGCCTTTACTACATCCTCTGGTAACAAATTCCAGAGTTTGATTACATGTTGAGTGAAAAATTATTTTCTCTTATTAGTCTTAAATAGTTTACCCTGTAGCTTCATTGCATGTCCCCTAGTCTTTCTATATTCTGATAACGTAAACAAATCGATCTACGTTTACTCGTTCCACTCCATTCATTAATTTATAGACTATCATATCTCCCCTCAGCCATCTCTTTTCCAGGTTAAAGAGCCCTAACCTTTTTAGCCTTTCTTCATAGGGGTTTCCTTCCATCCCCTTTACCATTTTGGTGGCTCTTCTCTGAACCTTTTTTATAGTTTAAGAATTTTTATTTCTCAACATTCAAGTAATACAAGAATGACAAACACAAGATGATGCATCCAATAGGCAACAATTAAAAGAATTAAACAAGGAAACTAAGTTATCATCATATTTAGACCACCAAGTTTAGGAAATCACTGGGGGCTCCAGGAAAATACATTTAAGGAAATAAGAAAAATTAAAGGCAGGAACGAGACTTACACGCGCCAGCCATGTTAGATGCGGTATTCACGACAATATCTTCCCTAGCTACCAGGAACTCCAATAACTGACTAGGCTCAAAAAATAGAAAAAAAACCTTTTTCTTTATAAGTAATTATACATTGAGAAGGAAACCGTAAAACAAAACTTCCCCCCCGGGGAAAAGGACCCTAGATCTAAGACCCAGGAATTCCTTCCTCCTCAATTGGGTAACCCTAGAAAGGTCAGGAAACATATAAACTTTAGAGCCTAGAAAAGGTACATTGAAATTCCTAAAGAAAGCCCGAAGAACCAAAGATTTAACCGACTCAAGGGCCAGGGTCACCACCTCCAGAGAATCTTCTAAGAACGCAGTAAGGTCCCCGGTACCCTGGAGCGGATTCGCAGAAGCGGAGCCACGAGAGCTAGGGCCCAAAGACAAATACTGTGCTCTCACGATGGGAGGCAAATTATCAACAGGAAGTTTAAGCACCTCCTGGAAATATTCGCAAGCCATCTCTAAAGCAGACATAAGAGGAGATTTAGGAAAATTCAACAATCTCAAATTATTTCTACGAACTTGATTCTCCAAAAATTCATCTTTCCTAGATAGCAAAGTTTTGTCCTTAATTTGGGCCACACATAGTCCTCGAAGTTGCTCCAGCTCCGCTTCAACACTGGACAGATGCCCAGCCTGTTCCTCCTGGATTCTTTTGGCCTCAGAAACAACATTTCTTAAGGAACCCATATCAGCATTTACAGAAGCTACAACAGTCTGTAGAGAAGCATTCATCGTCGCCAGCACATCCCACAGTGCATCCAAACTTACTACAGCAGGTTTGATCAAGCCTCCCAAGCCAGGAGTCAAGCCAAGTCCCACACTCACAGCTGCATCACCTCCACCACGAGGCGCCGATTGTCCTTGGCCTCCACCAGCCAGTGCAGCCAGAAAAGAAAGGGAAAAGGCATCCATCGCCTCTCCAGAGCCCTCTTCACTCCCTCTTACCGGCAAACTCATCGGTAAACCGGGAGGGAGCCCTCCAATAGCTAGCAATCTACCTCCAGGTCGAGGTGGGGGAGGACACTGTTCAGGGGACAGCCAAATCCCCGAAGCACTCAGAGCCGGCGAAACCTCACCCGGACACTCCGTCAGACACTCTGTTGAAGAGGTCGCTCCGACTGCAGTTGAGGAAAATTCACACGCCGCCAAAGTCAGCTGCCTGGAGATGTTACTGGGGGCCGAGCCCGAGGGTAGGCTGACCTGCTTGCGGCTTCCGCCGCCCCATCACCTCCAAGGTACGTTCGGAGTGTCTCAATCGCAGACACACCCTGCCGCCATCTTGCCCCATGTGTAGATCCAGAACCTTTTCTAACACTACATCCTTATTAAGATACGGTGACCAGAATTGCACACAATATTCAAGGTGTGGTCTCACCATGGAACAATATAGAGGCATTATAATATCTTTTGTTTTATTTTCCATTCCTTTCCTTATGATACCTAGCATTCTATTTGCTCCCTTGGCCGCCGCTGCACACTGGGCAGAGGGTTTTAACATGTTATCCATAATGACGCCTAAATCTTTTTCCTGGGTGGTGGTTCCTAATGTGGAACCTTGCATCGTGTAACCATAGTTTGGGTTGTTCTTCCTTAGGTGCATAACTTTGCACTTGTCCATATTAAATTTCATCTGCCATTTTGATGCCCAGTCTTCCAATTTATCAAGATCCTCTTGAAATTTTCCACAATCCTCTTGGGTTTTAACAACTTTAAATAGTTTTGTGTCATCTGCAAATTTGATAACCTCACTCGTTATTCCCTTTTCCAGGTTATTTACGAATATTTCAAAAAGCAGCAGACCCAGCACAGATCCCTGGGGTACACACCACTATTCACCTTTCTCCATTGGAAAATTGGCCATTTAGCCCTACCTTCTGCTTTCTATCTTTTAACCAGTTCCTGATCCACAATAGTATACACTGCCTCCTATCCCATGACTCTTTAGTTTTGCCAAAGGTCTCTGATGAGGGACCTTGTCAAAGGCTTTCTGAAAGTCCAAATACACTATATCAACCAACTCACCTTTGTCTACCTGTTTATTCACACTTTCAAAAAAACGTAACAGATTAGTAAGACAAGATCTTCCTTGTCTAAAGCCATGTTGACTGTCTGTCTTTCATTAAGCCATGACTATCTACATGTTCAGCAATTTTGTTCTTTATGATGGTTTCTAGCATTTTTCCCGGTACTGACGTCAGGCTCACCGGTCTATAGTTTCCCAGATCACCCCTGCAATCCTTTTTAAAAATTGGCGTTACATTCGCTATCCTCCAATCTTCAGGTATTATAGATGGATTTTAATGATAGTTCACAGATTACTAATAGCAGGTCTGCAATCTCGTATTTCAGTTCTTTCAACACCCTTGGATGTATACCATCCGGTCCAGGTGATTTGCTACTCTTCAGTTTATCAAACAGCTGTAATACATCTTGCCGATGTATCGATATTTCCTTCAATTCTTCCACACCTTTAAATACCACTTCAGTCATGGGTAACATCCCTACATCTTCCTCCGTAAAGACTGAAGCAAAGAATTCATTCAGTCTCTCCGCTATAGCCTTGTTGCCTCTTAGTGCCCCTTTAACCCCTCTATCATCTAATGGACCATCTGACTCTCTCACAGGTTTTTTGCTATGAATGTACTTGAAAAAGTCTTTATTACGTGTTTTTGCTTCCGCAGCAAGCTTCTTCTCAAATTCTCCCTTTGCCTGCCTTATCAATGCCTTGCATTTAACTTGCCAGTGCTTGTGCCGTTTCCAGTTTTTGTCGTTTGGCTCTTTTTTCCCCATTTCCTGAAAGATGCTTTTTGGCAATAACAGCCTCTCTGACCTCACCGTTAAACCATGCTGGCAGTTTTTTGGACTTCCTTCCGCTTGTCTTAAAGCGTGGAATACAGCTTTTTCGGGCTTCCAAGAAAGTATTTTTCAACAACACCCAAGCTTGATGTAAGTCTTTAACCTTCGCAACTGCTCCTTTTAGTTTTATCTTAACTATTTTCCTCATTTTATCATAGTCTCCCTTTCGAAAGTTAAAAGGTAATACTGTGGGGATTTCTTTACCTCCTCCACTAATTAAATCAAACACGATCATGCTATGATCACTATTGCCAAGTGGCCCCAACACCCTTATCTCTTGCACCAGATCTGGTGTTCCACTAAGGACTAGGTCCAATATGGCTTCCCCTCTACTAGGGTCCGGTTCACCTTGTGCTCCCACTTTTGTCCTTTTCCTTATGATCCTTCTGATGCCCTCCTTGTTGCTTTAAGCAAACACCTTGTGCGGGAGGAGAACAAACGCCTGTGAAAAAGTGCCTGGCAAGTCTCCCCGCTGGTCTGTAGCTGGAGAGTGCTTTGAGGGCTTTGCAGACTTCTGATGACTTCTTTGTGCCCTGTTCCTCTAGAGGCAGAGCTTCGGAATCCTTCCCCACTGTCCTGGCTTGAGCTGCGGGGACGGGCATATGTAGTCAGCAAAGAGTCTTCGTTCTCCCTCGAGAGACCCGGCATACTGTCCTCCCCGTCCCTCGAGGAAGCCTGGCCTGCGCTTCACAAGTGCAGCAGAGTCCAGTGCTGGAGACTGAACCCCCTACGAGAGCCATACATCAGACATGTGCTCTTAAGGGGTATCCTGTGCTTATTACCAGCAACTGCAGACACAAACATTTTTTGTCTTATTTTTTTTCCTCCAAGATAAAAGCCCAAACCAAAAAACCTAGTAGGAAGCTTCCAGGGAATAGTGCTCTATCCTGTTTTTTTTAACAGCCCAAAAACACAGGAAAATAAGAAAACGCAGGAAAATAAGAAAACGTGACTGCAACTCCTGGAGTCCACCTAAAACGTCAACCTGCACTTCTCTGCTCACTGAAACCAACCATCTTTAAAGGGCAACAAAACTCCGACTTACAAGTAGAATAAAAGCAAAATGAAAGTAAACTCAATTTGCTCAAAATGGCAGCCATTCCCACGCTGCACGGGAAACTACTGCCTAGCACATTTGCTGCCGAAATTCAGGCCCCAAATCTACCCCCTGACAGTGCAATCACCCTGGTATAGGTGTTTCTGCCTGCACTCCTGACATGACACTCAGCTACTGGTAGAGCATTGGCATCTTCAGGCGTGCTGAGAAGCTGAGGCCTGCTGCTGGCTGTCCCTTTTCACCGTAGAATGACAGCTGAGCAGGAGGAAGTGCAGAAGTGATCCCTTCTCTCTGCGCTGGGGCAGCTTCTGCTTGCCTGCACCTCCCTTGTCTCCGGGAACCCCCAGTTCTAGGTCCATTGTACAAGTTCCTTTTCTTTCTTTTTTTTTTTTTGACAAAGCTTTATTGTATCCCCCGAGCTCTCACCATAGAAAGAGTTCAGCAATCAAGTGGAACCTGCACAGACTGAATAAAATCTTTCCCTCTCTCCCCTGTCCTTAAATCATTTCTAGTGAGTCCAACCTATGGAATCTGCCTCAACCCAGCTGTTGGGGACAGATACTGGCTGAGGTGTGAGGTACCACCAGTATGTATATCCTGATGTTATCAATCATGACATGCTCAATCTTCAAGCTGCTGGTGAGGCAACACTACCTACAGGTGCGAAACTGGACTGGAGGAATGATAAGGAAGATATATACAATTTGTAATTCTTATAGAGACATAATGATTAAATGATCTGATGTTCAATGGCAGTTCAGCCACTAAAAGGAGAAATTAGACCCTACCTGCTAATTGTCTTTCCTAGAATTCTGTCCAGGCCAGTCCAGGTAGCATAGGGTTGTCAGCCCCCTCCAGCAGCTGAGGACTGAACGTTACAGAATCTTGCTGACACCCTATCCAACTCCCCCTGGTGCCAGAGACTCAGTCTTTTATTAAACAAAGCAACTCCCTACGAAGTCCCCCTTTTTTTGGAACCAAATACTTAATCTAACTTCTAACTAAGGCAAACTACCACTTACCAACCCTCTATTTATAAAGTAACGTTAGTACTTTCGCTTACTATCCCTTTGTCGGCTTCCAAAAACGACTCCTGCCCTTCCCTCCCCCGCTTTGTTAGGAGAGAACACAGAAGGCAGAGCCGCTCCCAACAAAACCAAAACATTGGATGCCCCCTTGCTCTCACGCCTAGCCTCCTAATCCTAGGAAGACCACATCAACGCCTCCTTTAACGAGATCGGAAGAGGCACGCCAAGAAAAGCAATCAAAAACGATCTCTTGCAACTGACCTGGGTGGGCCCTGGACTGGCCTGAAGAGAACTCAAGGAAAGACAATTAGCAGGTAAGGTCTAATTTCTCCTTTTTATTCGTCTCTCCAGGCCAGTCCAGGTATTTATATCCCGCTTTGACCGGGTGAAAAGCGGGATATAAATACAGTTAAATAAATAAATAAAATAAATAAAATGTACCAAAGCAGTACCTAAGTCCGGGAGGGTCCCGCAAACCCCGCTAGAATGGCTGCAGCACCCACATCTGCATCCCCCCCTAGCTTGGACATCCAATCTATAATGCTTCGCAAAAGTGTGGAGAGATGACCATGTTGCCGCTCGACAAATCTCTATAGGAGGGACCAGCGCAAACTCCGCCCAAGAAGTCGCTTGGCTATGCCTGGAATGAGCTCTGAGTCCCTTCGGAGGCACTTTTCCACCTGCCGTATACGCCGCCCCAATAGCCTGTTTCACCCAGCGAGCTATGAAAGCCTTGGAGGCCGCTTCCCCCTTCCGTGGTCCTGCAAACACTATAAACAACCGATCCGACCTATGAAACGCTTCCGTTCTCTTAAGATATAACTGGAGCAGTCTTCCCAGATCCAGCCTCCGTAGTGAACGCTCTCATCCAAGCCCCCCCCCCCCCTTAGGGAAGGTCGGTCCACACACCCTGCGACAGCTAGATAAGATGTACATAGTTACGCTGTTAACCCTGTAAATAAGGCTGAGCTGCCCGATAACCTGCAATAGTCAAAGTGTACATAGTTACCCTGTTGCCCTGTATATAGAACCCCGCTCATTGTAAGTCCCCTGCAGACTTGCTTGCACTGGACAAATGTGTTACATGTAAACCGCACCGATTTCAAATAGCGCGGTATAAAAGAAACATTAAATAAAATAAATAAGCAAGATTGCCTGATTCATATGAAAACTAGAAACTACCTTCTGCAAAAAGGAGGGTACCGGTCGCAACACTACCTTCTCTGCTGAAAACTGAATGAAGGGCTCCCTGCAGGAGAGCGCCTGAAGATCCGAGATCCTTCTTGCCGAGCACAATGCCACCAGAAAGGCTGTCTTCCAAGCCAAGAGCTTCAGAGGTACCGACCCTGCGGGCTCAAATGGTGGTTCCATCAGCGCTTCCAAAACCAAATTCAAGTCCCAGGGAGGAACTACCGCCCTAATCGGCAGCCGAACATACCACACTGCACGAAAGAATCGCAGTACATCCGGATGCGCTGCCAACGCGCTACCCTGCACTCGGCCTCTATGACATGCCAGGGCAGCCAGCTGGACTTTAAGAGAACTAGGCACCAGACCCTTATCCAGCCCTCCCTGAAGAAATAGCAAAATATCCAGCAGCCCCGCCACGAAGGGCCTAACTCCCCTATCTGAACACCAATTCTCAAAGATGCACCACACCCGAACATAAGCCAAAGAGGTAGAACGCTTCCTGGATTTCAACAAAGTTGCTACAACCGCCGAAGTGTATCCCCGGCTCCGCAACAGTTCCCTCTCAAGAGCCAGGCCGTAAGCGAGAACCGAGCCACCTGCGGCATCAAGACTGGACCCTGACTCAACAAGTTGATTCGATTGGGTAGAGGCCATGGCAGCGCTACTATCAGCCACCTGAGGTCCGCATACCAAGGCCTCCTTTACTTATTTATTAACATTTCTTATATACCGCGCTATTATAATCAGTGCGGTTCACAGAAGAACAGAAACACACTACAATGCAGTATGGTACATTGAGTTTACATGGAACAGGTGGTCAAAAACTTGGATGAACTGGGGAGAACTATATACAAATTATATACAATTGTACAGTAGTGAGTATTCACATGGGCATGTAAGATTCGTAGTGGATGCGAGAGCACTTGGGGTGGGGGAGGACGGAGGTGGCGGTTGATTATCCATTGTCGGCCAGGGGCTGTTCAATGGGATGTGGTAGGCGGGGGGGTCGATGTAGAGGTTGTGTGTTTTTCAGGCTTGGTATCAGGGTAGTGCTGAAGGAACAGGTGGTGTTTGAGGGCTTTTCTGAACAACATTAAGTTCGGGATGGCACGGATTTCTGCAGGGAGGGCGCTCCAAGCCATGGGTGCGAAGATGGAGAAGGCTCTACTTGCTGATGACTTTGTACATTTCGTCAAAGATTTAGGGACTTCAAGTGTATTCGACTGTGTAGATCTCCTGGCCCTGTTTGCTGGTGTATGATGGAGAAGAGTGCTGATAGGTGTGGGTGGTAATTTCCTGATGGCTTTAAATGTCAGAACTAGCGTCTTGTAGGTAATTCTAGCAGGTAGGGGTAGCCAGTGTAGGTTTTTCAGGACTGGCGTTATGTGGTTGGACCTTGAGGATCAGACTAGAACCCTTGCTGCCGAGTTCATGGCAAGTCGGAGGGGATTCAGGGTTGATTGTGGTAGTCCATGGAGGATGATGTTCGCAAAGTCAAGGTGTGGGATGACCAAGGCTTGAAAGATGGTTTGGTAGTCGGAGAAGTCGAGTAATGGGCGGAGATGGCGTAGTGACCGGATCTTGTAATAGATGGCTTTTGTGTTATTTGCGACGTGGGCTGACATATCTAGGTGTTGATCCAGGGTAATGCCTAGGTATCGAATTGTGGATTTTGTTTTTAGTTCCATGTCATTAACTTGCAGTGAGGAAGGAGGTGTGAATTTCCGGTTCCTTGTGACGAATAGGACGTCTGTTTTATTGTGGTTGATTCAGAGATTTTGAGCTAGGAGCCAATCAGATACAGCTGCAAAACATTTTTGTATTGGGGAGAAGTCGGGTTACTCAGTCCTGAACGGAGTGTAGATGAGGATATCGTCGGCGTAGGCAAGGCATTGGACGTTGAAGGAGCGGATTAATGTACAGATAGGCTGCATGTAGATGTTGAATAGCAGCGCGGAGAGGGATGAGCCTTGTGGTACGCCTTGCTTTAGAGGAAAAGGTTCAGAAGTCGTGGAGCCGGCTCTGACTTGTTGCCATCGGTTGTATAGGTAGGTTTTGCACCAGGCTAGTGCTGTGCCTTGTATCCCTTTTTCTTTGAGACGATATAGAAGTGTCTCATGATTCACCGAGTCAAAGGCGGCGGCTATGTCTAGGAAGATGAGGACAAATCCTTGGTGGATGTTATCGAGACCAGTGATTAGATTGTTGAAGAGGATTGTGAGGATGGTGTCGATGCCATGGGCTTCCCTAAAGTCGTGCTGGGCGGAGTCTAAAAGGTGCCTCATTGTCGATGTGGTGTTGTAGTTGTCGCAGGACGACCTTCTCGATGATTTTTGCGAGCAGCGGGATGCTTGAGATTGGCCTGTAAAAGATTCGACTTTAGCTGGGTCGAGCTTGTTATTCTTTAGCAGTGGGCGGATGGATGTGAGTTTCAGGCTTTGGGGGAAGGATTCTGTTGATAGGGACTGATTCAGGATTTTGCAGATGGTTGGGCTGAGGTCATGGCGTAGCTCTTTGATCCAGCTTGCGGGGCAGGGATCATTGGGGGCGGTGGTAAGGTTGATGGACGAGATGGTGTCAATGATCTCCTTGTTGGATACTTTAGTGAAGCTGTGAAGGGGAGTATGGTGGATGTGGTCGTGTTGCATTGTATCATCTTCGATTGAAGGTAATTGGAATAGTCTTGTGGCTGGGGTGTTATTGGGTGAACTGGAGCTGGATCACCTGTTAGGGACTTCACAATGTTGAATAGATTGTGTGGTCTGTTTAGTGATCGCTTCAATAGCTCTAAGTGGTAGTGTTTTCTTTTTTCCATGGTTTTTTCTCGGTGAATTTGTAGGTGAGTGGAATACATATGGAGTGCTTCTGGGGTCCGGCCGTGGCACCACTGCCTCTCTAGTTTGTGTAGCTGAAGGAGTGATGCTCGAAGATCGTGGGAGTACCATGGTGCATGTTCGCGTCTTACTGTGCTCTTGTTGGAGGATGGGATGTGGGCAGCAGTTCTGATGGCGTCGTTCCAGTTGGCTAACTCATCAGGGTCGAGAGATTCAGTGGCAAGGAGAGGTAGGATCTTCTTGAGGGCCTCATCCTTGTCGAGGGGTCGAAAATGTGTTGTGCTAGGTTTGGGAGGGGTGCACGTTTTGTTATTATTACCGAGGAGGGATGTGGGTATGTTGAATAGAATTAGGTGGTGATCAGACCAAGGTACGGGCATTATGGAATGTAGCAGGTCCTGGGATGAGTTGACGTCAGTCTGGGGGGCCAATCCGGGGCAATGATAATCACGTGGTCCTCATGCAGCTGTATCCTCCACACTACTCGTCATATCATGGGCCATGGCGGAAAAACATACAGCAGACCGTCCATCGGCCATGACTGTACCAGCGCATTGAGCCCCTCCGACATGTGAGCCCTGCACCTGCTGAAAAACCTTGCTGCCTTGGTATTGGTGAGAGTAGCCATCAGATCCATGACCGGCTGTCCCCAGTGCACCATTATGTCGTGGAAGACCGCTGCATTCAATTCCAACTCTCCTGGATCTAAGACACTGCGACTAAGATAATCGGTCTGAACATTGTCCTTTCCTGCCACATGCGCCGCCGACAATGCTACGAGATGAATTTCTGCCCACTGCAGCAAACACCGACTCTCCTCCCATAAGGAAGCACTGCCCGTGCCCCCGTGTCTATTGATATAGGACACACAAACGGCCTTGCCTTGCACCAGGCCTTCGAACTCCAATAGGGCCAGGCGTACTGCTCTCATTTCCAGCCGATTGATCGACCACGCACTCTCCTCCGTGGTCCAACTCCCCTGTACCATATAATGCGTCCCCCAGTCACCACGGATGCCAGTCTCTCGGGCTAACACCCATTCCAGCTGTTCCAAGGGCATGCCCACCCGAAGATGACCTGGATCTTGCCACCAGCGCAGACTGAGGCGCACTTCCTCTGGATACGAAAGCTTCCGCGACAACTGATTCTCCTGCGCCAGCCACCGAGACAGCAGTGCCCTCTGAAGAGGTTGCATATGTGCCCTGGCCCACGGTACCAGGTCCAAAGCTGCCGCCATGGACCCCAGCAACTGCATATATCGCCACACCCTTGGAGCCTTTATACTCAAGAACCTCTGTACCTGCCCCAGGATCTTCTGCACCCTGTCCTCGGGCAGAAACACTTTCCCCGCAACCATGTCAAACAAGGCCCCCAGATACACCAGCCATTGCACGGGCTCTAGCCGGCTCTTGGCCCGGTTCCCCACCCAGCCAAGGTGTTCCAGAAATTCCACTACACGCCCGGTTGCGGCGACTGCTTCCGATTCGGAATCCGCCTGAATCAACCAGTCGTCCAGATAAGGATGCACTCAAATGTCCTCTTGTCTTAACGCTGCCCTGACCACCACCATAACCTTCGTAAACGTGCGTGGAGCTGTTGCCAGACCAAAGGGCAGGACTCTGAATTGAAAGTGCCCCATAGGGACAGCGAAACGCAGAAACCTGTGATGATCCAGCCTGATCGGAATGTGCAAGTAGGCCTCCGTCAGATCTATGGATCAGAGCACCCCCCCCCCCGGCTTTACCGCCAAAATTACAGACCTCAATGTCTCCATGCAGAAATGCAGCACCCTCAGGCAGTGGTTTACGTGCTTGAGATCTAGAATAGGTCGTAAAGAACCTTCCTTCTTGGGAATCAAAAAATAAATCGAGTATCGACCTAAGCTGACTGGTCTCGCGGAACCGGAACCACCGCTTGAAGATGCAGCCGAGCGTGCCGAGGACCACTGCCTGCTTCGCAGGCGTCTTGCAAGGCGAGAGCACAAAGGCTTCCGCAAGAGGCCGATCGAATTCGAGCGCATACCCCTTGCGAATGATCTCAAGCACCCACTGATCTGTCATTATTGCAGCCCAAGCGGAAAAGAACTCCTGCAACCGTCCCACGACCGGGGTTTCCGCCTGGACCCTCGCAACTTCATTGTGACTTTTTGGCATGGTGCTGTTGGGGCGGGAGATAACCCCTGCTGAATTCTCTAGCTCCCCGAAAGGGCTGCCCTCTGGCCATAAAAACGCCCCCCTCTGATACGGATCATACCTCGCTGGCCTAAACCTGTGGAAATCTCTGCCTTGGCCCCTCTGTAGACCACCTGGCCTTGGACCCTTTGGTCGATCCTCCGGAAGCTGACCTCCCTTTGAATCGCCCAAATCCTTAACAATCTTTTCCAAGGCTTCCCCAAAGAGCATCTTGCCCTTGTAGGGGAGTTTACTAAGACGAGCCTTAGAAGACGCGTCCGCCACTCAACTCCTCAGCCAGAGAAAACGCCGAGCGGCAATCACTGACAGCATAGTCTTAGCCGAGATTCTCACGATCATAAAAAGCATCCGATAAATAGGCCGCCGCCGATTCCAATTTCGCCCCCTCCGAGGAAGACCCCTCCTCTCCCTCTGGCGGAGCCTCCCCCTGCAGCCACCGAATGGAAGCCCTAGACACGTACGCCCCATAAATGGACGCCTGTAGGGAGAGGGCACGCGTATCAAACGCCTGTTTAAGGAAAGACTCCAGCTTCCGATCCTGGAATTGTAGTCTTCTTTCTGACAGCCAACACCGAAGCATCCACCTTTGGCATACGCAGCAATTCCTTTTCCTCCTGTGGTACTGGGTATAACTGACCGATGGACTTGTTACCCCTCAAGGAAGCCTCCGGGCACTCCCATTCAGACTCTACCATTTGCTTAATCACCCTATGGACCGGAAAGCACTTCTGCTCTGCTTTGAAACCCTGGAGCAGCGGATCTTCCAGAGGTTCTTCTTGGACCACGGGAGGCGCTATGTTCAAAGCCGATAGGGAATGAGCAATAAGAGCTCCCAGCTCCTCTTTGCGGAAAACTCTAAAACTTGGATCGTCACCTACAACCTCTCCTCCTTCCAAATCCAGACCCCACGGATCCATCCCTAAATCCGATAAGAAGTCCTGGTCCTCCGCCAAGCCAGACCCCGGAGCCTGCTGTCCCCAAACGTCCAGGCCGGCCTCAGACTTCAAGCCTTTCCAAGAGGTCCCCTCTCCTGGGTCCTCTCCCCCACTAATGGCTGCCTTCTGAGTAGTACCCACTAAAGACGACTCAGACTTGCTCACATCTTGTTCCCTCCTCAAACAATATGCTTTGTGCATGGAGAGTATAAAATCCGCAGAAAATAAGGGTTGCAAACCCCCTTGCAATGCCAAATCATGGGCCTGTATAGTTTCTGCAGCCATAGGAGACTTTTTAGACTTAACACTCTTCTTACCAGACTTTTCAGGCAGCGCGGGAGGAATAGCAGCCTTCTTCAAAATGGCCGCTGTTCCCACCTTCTCCTGCGGCCTAACAGCATGTTCCCCTGGTGCCGGACCTTCCTCCATTTCCAGCCGCCTCTCTAGACTACTGCCATAGCGAATACAAGAACACCACAGCCCCGGTCCTGCTAATCTGCGGTCTCCTCCGAACCGAATGCATGCTGCCGCGATCGGCAGCATGCACGAGGACCGAAGCCTGACTACCGCGCTCTGACCGCCTGACGCGTCTGCTCACTCCCGACAGCCTAAGCGCCCCTGCACCAACGAAGAAAACCGCCGTGCTCCGCAAAGCCCGGTCCTACCTGACTTTTACCGGCGAACAGCTGATCTACTGCACTCCGCCGCTAGTGGACAGCAGATGGCTACAGAGGAGGATACTGTTGGGAAATTTGAGTTAGGTCTGCTTATATATTGGCTTTATATGACTGTACCCTTGCCTGGTGAAACTACACAGTATATGGATGGCACAGAAGACAAGAAGACAATAGCTATATGAGAGTATATGCTTGCTATAAGATAATAGATGCGGCCTGCTATGGAGGATTCTGGGTAACCATATTCTGGATAGAAGTATGCAGAATGATGGGGCCTAGCAAAAGAAAATACAGGTCAAGCAAAGAATTCAAACTAATCAGCACAAAAGCACTCTCTCTAGCCCTGCACGGTTTCAATTAGTGCCAAGGAGGAAAAACACAGGAAGGGTCAGAGGTCACAGGCCATGCATAAATGAGCAGACCTAAAAGCAGATCCAGATGTATAGAGGTCACAGGCCATGCATAAATGAGCAGATCTAAGAGCAGGTCCAGATGTACAAATGTAAAGAGATTCTCCCCTGGGGAAAAGTGTTGCAGGACCATGAGGCCCTGCTGACACCTAAGTAGTTATGATGGATTCATTGAAGCTAATTTGAAGCAGACATTTGAGACAAGGAGAAATGTATATAAGGCAGTTATTTTTCGGGTAAGGGTGGGCAGTATTTTCTCCCCCTTCACAGAGAGAGAGAGAAAGTACTGTCTGCCATTTCTATAGACAGACCTTGCTGTTCTGCATGATGCTGGAATAAAAGTCTTTGTAGATAAAGCAATTCTTTGATTAGTGATATTTGGGCAACCGTTGTGGGAACCAGAAGCTACAATACGGAGAGTACTTCTGGGGCTCCCAGGCACTTCTCCCATAGGCAGTGAAAAAACGGCTGCTCTGCCTCTGCTGCCTTCTCTCACCACAGGTACATCTCTGGCAGACTGCTCTGCTAGGGCAAACCAGACCTCCTTTCTCCCAAATTATTCCTAAACTAGCTGTTCTATGCTGCCGATCTATGGATTTAATTCCTCTTTCTTTTCCTCTTTTTTTTTTTTTTTTTTACAAGGAGCAAAACAAAAAACGGTCCTATCCAGCTGCTGAGGACTGAAAGACCGAGTCTCTGGTACCAGGGGGAGTTGGATAGGGTGTCAGCAAGATTCTGTGACTTTCAGTCCTCGGCTGCTGGAGGGGGCTGACAACGCTATGCTACCTGGACTGGCCTGGAGAGACGAATAAGAAGATGGTTTTATATTTCTCTCGAGCAGTTTTGCAAACGTTATTAAGCATATAAGTGCATTCGTGCACTGGGTGCTCTTACAGTCTAGCAGTATACATATGATGGAGTATGCTATGGTGAAATGTTTCTCAACTGAACTCTAGACTAACGTATTATATAGGAAGGGGTATGTTTACTAAAGGTTAAGGTGAATGCACATTAATGGGGTTCATGTGCACTATGCCACTGCACCCATAGAAATAAAAGAGCTGTGGACAACGCGTGATAAAATCTTTAGTGAACATGTCCCTTAGTGTACAGGTGTGTTTGTATTTCCCCTCTTTTTGTTCAGCGAAACTGACAGCTTGATAATTTAAATGGGAGGAAAAAGACCTCAGGTCCTGCATATCTCACACACACACACACACACACACACACACACACACGAGGCATTATCCTGAGATATCAAAACCTGCTACCTGAATCAGAATGCTCTTTAAACCAGTGGTTATGTGATGAGGCCTTATCTATTGACTCTCTCTAGATGCAGTAGAGAAAGAGTGCCTATACAGCACATTAAGAACAAATAGGAGTAGCAGGTAGTTTGAATCCTGTTCAGTACTGAGAAGCAATACTGAACAATCCTCTGGGCGTCCCACAATAGAGGCTGTTAGCCATTTGTAACACTTCTATTTAAATGCTCCCTATTTAAATATTCTCGGAGGAGTAGCCTAGTGTTTACAGCAACAGCCTAAGACACAGGAAATTGAAGTTTGATTCCAAATGGCACTGCTTGTGACCTTGAGCAAGTCATTTTACCCTCCCTTGCTTTGGAAGAAAAGGCCTGGCAATCTACCTTGCTAAGAAATCCCAGGGGCTGCTGAGTCACCAAGAGTCAGCATTGATTTGAGTGAACATAAAAGAAAAACAAACCAATCCCCCCACACTTCTATTTAAATGTTCTCCCTTATACTACTAAATAAGACAACGGTACTTACAGGTATGGAGGCATTCTGTGATTGTTGTAGCATCTATTAAGTAACCTTTGCATATAGAACACAAAATGTAGGCATTCAGCTCCGACAGATTAATCATGCGCTGCAAATATACAAGCCACAAAATTATTACTACAGAACAAACTGTTGCAACAAATCAAAGTATGCATACCCTGGCTGCACAGAAAGCAAATTATTGCATGCATGCAGAAAAATGTCATGTTAAAAAAAAATTACATTTTATAGGTGTGTTATATCATCTCATCGTTTATCATTTTCTTTGCATCTCGAGCTCTAGCACAGGACACCATTATAAGCTCTTATAGCATCTATAAACCTAGGGAATCAAAATTGTGTTTGATATTTGACAAAAGAATAGTGAACTATGCATGAAAATTTATAGCAGAAGAATCAGGTTTTTGTGACTTTTAAAATACAGCAATGGGGAGTGTTTGCTTGCAGTCCAACTATGCGGCGGAGGGATTTGGAAACAGCCGGCGATTCTTTGCATCAGGCCTGTGCGGGGCAGCCAGCGCCAGCATTACCAGGAAGCCCTATAAAGACCTGCATCTCTAAGGCACTTAGCCGTCCGCGCTTTTCCTGGCTTCTCCTAAGGGGTGTATCTAAAGGGGCTTGTATGCCCCTTGGGAGCCCCTTAAAAGCTTAAGGGCGGAGGAGTGGTTTATCCAGTCCTTCGACAGAAGGTGCGAGTTTAAACTCACGAGCCTACTCCCCCTTTGCCACCAGGTTTTCTTGAAATTTCCACTGTCTCAGCCTTGTGAACAGAGTTCTAGCGGTGAGGCTGGGCTTCCTAAGGTAGTATCTTGGAGGGAGCCCTCTGCCTCACCTGCAGACTCACAAGTTTCTTCAGTGTCACTTTTAGATATTTGGCAGGTTCAAACGTACTGAGCAAGTTCTTTTACATACAGTTCCTCTTTTATGCCAGTTCTCAAGTGATGCCGTTATTAAATTTCAGAATCTGGATGAGAGAATTGGGACTTTGGACTTTGGTTTATCTAATATTAATGCCCAAGTTAAGACTCTTGCTACTGTACGGACTACTAATATTAAAGATAGTTTACTTATCCATCAAAAGTTGGAAAGTCTGGAAAATATGATTAGAAGTAAGAATTTAAGAGTGCTCAGTTTTCCCTGTATTAGCTTATTAATCGCCACAGATTTTGTTTAGGAAATATCTGAAGGATGTGCTTCTCCTCTCTTCTGCTGATTCTCTTGAGCTTAATAAGTTATTATATTCCTACTAAAGCTGCTCAGGTGAACACAGAGGATGCTGGGTTAGACGTCCTTGAGGACAAGAATACTTTTGATTTGACTGCTTTTTCAGAAGATACCCGAGATGTTATTTCTACTAGGGTCACATTGTTGGTGACCCTTGTTTCAGAGAGAGATAAAATTGCTATTCTTAAGGTTTATTTTAGTAAGGAAGATATTCCCTATTGTGGTGATAAATTGGCTATTTTCCCAGATGTTTCATGTATTACACAATTACGGCAGAAATCTTTTCTCGCTCTTAAAGCTAGAGTACTGGCTTGGGTGCTACCTTTTTCTTGCGATACCCATGCAAGTGCCTAGGGATTTTTTTGGGCTAGATAAAAAACCCCCACATTTATCGACTCTAGATTTAGAAAGATTACTTGTTGACAAGAAAAATATACAATGGATTTCTCTTTTCTGTTGCCTATCCTAGGGTTTAGTGGATTGGGATATTGTGTTTAGATGGGCTGGCTATTGACAAGGGTCTTTTTCAGTACTGATATTGATCTCGTCTGAATTTTCTTGTTTACTCTTTGGTTTGTATTTCTCCCCAAGAAGTGGGCTAAGACCTTGTACTTATTTCTTTTTTGTATGATAATGTGTAAGGGTTTATTTTGTTTCTGTATACTTTTTGGTATTGTGTAATGCTGAAATGTCTAACAAAAACAAAATACAGCAATTTCCGAAGTCTTCCAATGACTGGTAAGGTCAAGCAATTTGGCTTAAGTACTCCCAGGGGAGCTCTGCAGAAATCCTCCATAACATAGTCTTTCCCCACCTCCACCATCCACATGCAGTGTCCCATACAGTATTTAGCACAGGAACTAGGAGATGGTGGTTGCGGTGGCGGCAGCAGCAGCTTCTGTTACCAGAAGGAAGATGATGAAACAGAGCTTGCAGCTATTGCCTTTTGTCTCTGGCCAACTTCCTTGCCTCAAATCTCCTTCCCATCTCTCTACTTCTACACTAACTGACACTGCAAGAAGAGGAGAACATCTACACACTGGACAATAGTCTTCTATTATCTGGGGCCCAACTGCTGTTTTGAACAGCATCAGACATCCTCATGGTTTAAATCAACAGTTCTGCCTGGATGACAGAAGAGAGTGGCCTAATGTGCAGTTGCACTCCTATTTGTCTTTTAGTGTAATTAATATGGGGGGGGAAGGAGAGATCAGGAAAAGTTTGGGTCTTTTTTTTTGGGGGGGGGGGGTAAAAGGAAGATTGGGGTGACTGAAAAATCCAAATAAAATGTATCAACAAGGCAAAAGAGAGGGAGCAGAGTGGCCTGAGAGAAGGAAGAGGGAATCAAGTATGAAAGTGAGGCAGAACAAACCACAGAAGGCAATTATGTAGCCTTCTCAATAGGTTTACCCTACACTGGCCATGTTTTGGCTGTAGGCCTTTGTCAGGGGTATAAGAACTCTTAGGAAGAGACATAATAAGAATAATAAGTTAAGAAACAACAAAGAAATTTATGAATTAACCAAATGGTATAACAAGACTAAGACAATATGCTTCTCCAAACAATGTATGTTACTATTAAAAAACAAACATACATACGTATAAATTATGGTATGGCTAAAAACATAAAGGCTAAGAGCCTCCTGAAAACATATTGGCACAGGAATTAAAAACAGTTATAAAATATATATGTGCTGAGAGAGAGAGAGAAAAAATCTTACAGAAAGCAAACATCATAAGAAACATTGTTCATAATCAGTAATTGGTTGTAGTGTTTGGAGGGGGCGAGAGGAGGAAAGAGCGACCAACTCAAAAGATGGGACTTACTATTATAGGCTAATTAGAAGGCATCTATGACCATGACACAGGAAATGAATGCTACAGTTCCAAGCATTTTTTGTTACATTTTCTATCATTTCTCTCCCCCGTCCTCTCTTTCCTTCGCCTCTCCCACCCCCATGGTTGTTGCTCCTCTGTAATTATAATGTGTTTGTATTATAGCTATATCTTTCATTTTCCCGTGTCATGGTCATAGATGCCTTCTAATCAGCCTTTAATACTAAGTCCCATCTTTTGAATTAGTAGTTCTTTCTGCCTATCGCCCCCTCCACACGCTCTAACCAATTATAATACTCGTTTAACACATATATATTT
This sequence comes from Ichthyophis bannanicus, assembly GCA_033557465.1. Taxonomy (NCBI): domain Eukaryota; kingdom Metazoa; phylum Chordata; class Amphibia; order Gymnophiona; family Ichthyophiidae; genus Ichthyophis; species Ichthyophis bannanicus. The sequence continues at coordinate 935,264,685 of CM066034.1, forward strand.
TATAATGCTTTTTAATCCCCGTGCCCATGTGTTTTCTGAAGACTCTTAGCCTTTTTATGTATGTTTCTAGCCATACCATATTTTATGTTTTTTTTTTTTTTACTATATTAAATAAAGCATCAGGGAAGTATAAAATTATAACTGTCTTATTTAACTGCTTGCTTTGTTTTAATATATTTTAATACATTTTAATATGTTTATTACCTTATTTGTTTGGAGAAGCATATCACCTTAGTCTTGTTACATGGTTTGGTTAATTCATTAACTTTTTTGTTATTGTTTATTAACTTATGATTCATCATACTGTTCTCTTGATTTTAATAGTTTTTAATGTTTTTTTTATTATGTCTCTTCCTAAGGGTTCTTATACCCCTGACAAAGGCCTACAGCCGAAACACTCCCCGTGTAGGATAGAACTTATTGAGATGCCAATAAAGGTTTGAACTCTACATATATTTATTTATTTATTTACAGTTTCTTTTATACCACGCTATTTGACATCAGTGCGGTTTACAATGAACAGAAACTACACGTCACAAAAATTGATCAGTGCTTACAATGAACAGGACAATGAACTGGATATACATTAAACAGGTTTCATAAACAGAGAACATAATAAAACTATGTACAAAAAGCAACTATGCCTTCTGTGGTTTGTTCTGCCTCGCTCCATACTTGATCTCCATAGCCTTGTGAGTGTATGTTGCCTCTTTCCTGGGAGACGGAAGCTACAGTAGCAATAGGGGCCTGCTAAGGATAGTGACAAAGAAAACCAAGGCGATAGAAAGAAGGGGAAAGAGATCTGGGGCACATATCAAGCCTGGAGGGACAGCAGAGAATGCTTGGAGTTAAACTTGCAGGGGTAGAGAGATTAAGGATAGGCTGGGGTTCAAGCTGAAGTTTGGCAGAGGAAGAGAGGGAGGGAAGAGAGAGTATGTGTGTAATCATGCTAATGAAGACTGAGCCCGAGAATGGAGAAAGCAAAATTACATACCTGTAATGGGAGTAGCCTGGTGGTTACAGCAGTGGCCTGGGAGACCAGGGTTTGATTCCCACTTCTTGTGGCTTTGGGTAAGTCACTTTATCCTTCATTGCCTCAGAAGAAAGGCCTGACGATCTACTTCTCGTCACACTTTGCCAAGAAAACCCAGGAGCTGTTGGGTTGCCAGTAGTCAGCATTGACTTAATGGCACACACTCACAATGGGGATTCTAAGAACATAAGACATCCCATAATGGGTCAGACCAAGGTCCATCAAGCCCAGTAACCTAATTCCAACAGTGGCCAATCTAGGTCATAAGTACATAGCAGTCTCCCCAAAAGACACAGGTTCCTCAATGCTTGTTTTCGGTGAAGCAGTGATATTCTGGGTCCCTTTTAATAATGTTTATGGACCTTTCCTTGAGGAACTTGTCCAACCCTTTTTTAAACACAGTAAGGGAATCCATCCACACTCTCCCATCCTCCTTCCGTACTTTAACAGCTTTACTGTTATAAAATTAGAGTGAGGAGGAAGCAGCAGAACTGGGAATTCCAGTGCATGCTAGTAGGGTGACATTTTCTGCTGACTCACTTCCCAAACTGTGGCTCTCCCATAGCTCAGAGAAGAACTCCAAGGGTCCCTAAGCATGCACTAGAATTCCCTTGTTAGTATCCACCTCTTCTTTCTTTATCTAATTTTATAGCAGTGAAGCTGTTCAAACAAGAAAGGAGAGCATGGATGGGTTCTCCCTGCTGTCCACAGAGAGCCCTCAATTACAGATATATAATCTTGCTCTCCCTGTGGACAAGCAGGGGGAATGCATCCACATTTTCCCTTCTTGCTTGAACAGCTTCACTGCTATAAAACTAGATTGAGAAGGGAGAAAAGGCAGATATTAACAAGGGAAGTCACACGCTCTCCACATAAAAGCGATTCCCGAGCTGAAGGTTGCTCAGCCATGAGATCTTTTATGCAAGCTGGGATGCTTTCCCCTGAATGATTGGAGAGACCAGGCCATCAGCCAAAAAAATCTCACATTGGATTAACTGAAAACATTGTCAAGACATGAGGAAGCATCCAGACGGTAATGCTTAGTAAAGATATGAATGGGTAGGCAAGTGACAGCTTTATAGATATAATTTATAGAGGCCGACCTGGAGCTAATTTATAGCTAAGTCAGCTTTTTCATGACAGAAATTAATACAGTCCGAAATTTATCTGGTGATATGAGAAACAAGGTTTGGAAAGTTTAAGGAGGAATTTAAGATAAGAAGTCTCTTCTGTCTGTGGTTCACTACTTGCATACTGTACTGGATTGTTTAAATTAAATAAAACCAATAGCTTAAAGCAGCTGAAAAAGGGCCTGTATAATTGCTTCATTGAGTGCGCATGTGTGCGGGTGGGGGGGGGGGGGGGTCGAGCTGCCTGCTTAACTTGTCTGACAACTGGTTGAGTTTGCTCTAAAGACAGGTTGCCTGCAAAACTGTATGCATAGAGTTGGCGAGTTTCCAGGTCCAGCCTGCCTCCATTTGTTGACAAAGAACATGGGGTAAACTGAAAGGCAATGTTAGGAAATACTTTTTCACTGAAAGGGTGGTGGGCGCTAGGAATGCCCTCCCGATGGAAGTGGTGGGGGCAAACAATGACGGAATTCAAAATGGCATGGGACAGACATAGCGGATCCCTTTATAGCAATAGGATAAAATCAAAATAAGCATAACTCTCTTATATCTGAATAAATAGGGGTGACCTATACGGAACAGTGGATACACCCTTAAACAAAGGCATGGGGAGAGGTGACCTGCAAGTGCACCTGCTCTTGCCGCCTTGCTTGGCAGACTAGATGTACCATGCTGGTCTTTATCTGCCGTCATATACTATGTTACTGTGTAATATATCCTTAGCGCCCTGCAGGTAGTAAAGCAGAGCATGCCTGCAGTTAAGTGCAGGGTTTCCTCTGTCATGAGGGAATGAGACTTAGGGAAAAACTCTGGTAGGACAACAGACTGATTTACATCAAATTCAGATACCATGTGTAAGGAAGAAATTTGGTATGTGCAAATTACTGCATTGGGATAAAACGTGGGGATAATGGATGAGAGCTTGGAGCTCACCGATTTGCTAGGTTGAAACACTTGCCATCAAAAAATGCATTTTCCAGGAAAGATATTTAAGGTGGTGCTAGATCTAAGTGTTCAAATGGAGATGCTAGGAGCTATGTTGCAAAATTTAATGTCTCACAATGGAGCAGGGGTAAGAGGATGAGGCATTTCATAAGCAGAAGCCCCCTCATGAAACATGAGACTAATGGATGAACAGATACTGATCTGCCTTTAACCCGAGACCGCAGATAAATCAAGGTGCAGCGAGATACTAGTCAACTCTGGCCTGAATACTAGCAATTGATAATCCAATAGTTTGGGAACGAGTATTTTAGCAGGTTATGTGCCTTTTGCAACTCCATACCTAGTGGAGCAATGGTCAAGACATAGACCCATGTGTTCCAGACTCCGGGAACACTGTGGGCAGGAGGCAGACATTGCTATGGACAGGTTTCAACACAGGGTAATTAATTAAAAGTATGGCTTCTGTCATCAAGAAAATATGCCTTGGCCCACTGTGTTGCTAGTCTTCCACCTATGAAGAATCTCTCTAGGGAACATTTCTCCACATTTATAAGAAATCCGAAGCACTGAAGCATGGACATCATAACTTGCAATGAGTTTTGTACATCAAGGCAACTGTGCTGCTATGTACAAATCATCTATAAAGGGGGAAAACGTGTGGGAAGTCAATTACTACTGGCTAAGTATTTTGGAAACACTATGCATGCTCATAACATACTGAAGAGCAACATGTAGCATTGCTTATACTTGTTTAAACAAATGAAATGAAGACATTTTCACTGTTGAGAATGGATGGATGCAGTATGGATGGATGCAGTAAAAAACAAAACAAGACAAAAAAAACCCCTATATGCTTGCTTTTGGTCGGTGATGGCTGCAATGCCTGCTACTTTATCTCCTGTGGGATATGTTGTGATTAAGTAGGACTGGGCTGTCTGTTGCAGAGGAGATGAGCAGGTATATGGCTGATAGTGTTTGCAGGTGTAAGACAGCTAGAAGTAGTGGGGTTGATACTGCCTTCTACAGAATAGCTGTTGAGTTCTGCAGAGAACAGTTGATCACCAAGTTGTGAGGATACTTCATGCATGGCAGAACAAAGGCTGGCAGATGTTCCATGTTTGGAAGATAATCTTATTTGGAGAGAGTCAGGCTAATCGAGAGCCAATAGAGGTTTTCCTGGAAACCAGATGCTGGAAGCTATGTTGTTCAACATACTCCTATAGAGCCCGCTGCAGTTCAGGACACAAATATATAAAATATGGATGCATCTTATCACATGCAACACACACTTTTCCAAACACAATGGGGGTCCTGGCTGAGCACAAACATCTTGGGAAAGTGTTTTGCAAAAAACACTGTCCGTTGTAAAAGGGCTGAGCATTGAACCTTGTAAGTCTCTTCTCCTAACTGTATTTAAGGCTCTCGAGTCTTTCATCAGTGGGACATTAGTGAAGGACCAGAGACCTCTTACTAACTTCAGGGCTGCTTCCACCACTGTGGAATGGTGGGGAATCTGCAAGCAGTCATGCTGCAGTATTGGCTGCACTGAAATTGAGGTCCAGCCTTTTGGATGTTGCCAAAACAGAGAGGAAGGCCTGCCAAAGTTTCAGCAGTAGGCCCTAGAACCACTGTAGACCAGAATTGCCATGAACTACCCGACTTCAGGATGGAATTGAAATCTTGTTCATCACATCGCTCAGGGTGTCTTAGAACTGTCAAGGATTTGGAAAGTTTAAGGAGCAATTTAAGATACAAAGTCTTCTCTCTTTGGTTTCAGCTCTTGCAGAACCCTCATGTTCTCACTTGGTTCCAGAGCATCTGGTTCCAGCATGCTGCCCTGATTGTTTTAAAAGTAAGCAACACAAGTTCAGTTGAATAGTCTACTATGGATTACCAACCCCTCTTCTAAAGGAGCTAGAGAGCCCTGGAAATGAAAGGCATCCATGATTGGATATGCAAGGTGAGGGACTCCATACTGACTTCTCACCTTACCCCACTATACATCTAGAAAGTAAGGTTGCTTACCTTTAACAGGGGTTCTACTTAGACAGCAGGGTAATGCAGACAAACTTTATGATGTCCAGGATGGAGCCATTGTGTGCGAAGCCCTCCTTCAGCAAACAAGGTTTTAAGACTTCTTTTTTTATGCCTGCATTACATGTTCCTGCCATTACCCGACTGCCTCTAAAGCACCAGTCAGTTTGTGGCAGAGATGTGTACCAAAGAGTCCCAGTCTTTCGTTTTGCTGCGTTTTCCCTCCTCTTTTTTCTACACTTTTTTTGGAGGGGTTGGAAGGAGGGCAAATGTAGCTGCATTTCACAGCTATTTATGGAGACCCCCCTTAAAGGTAAGCAACTTCAATTTCTCTATAGGCAGGCAGGCAGGTTGAATGCAGCCGGGCTCTATAAAGTGAATCCCAAGCTTCCAACATGTTCATAAATTAATAGCCTAGAGGTTTTCCCAGGTGATGGTTTGTAAACTGGATACAGAATTCTAACTAGTAGGTTTTTGAGGACCGCTTGGCAAAAAGCAGCATTGACAGGAAGTTTGGTCTAGACAGTAAGGTTCCGTAAATATATGAATGGACTTCCAAGAGACAGCTTTGTCAATTTCCCGTAAGAGCATAACTTTCAAGTTCGCTGGTGAAGTAGCCTTTGCTCTGAGCTGATGTGGGCTCATGGTTCCTAGGGGCTGCATATTTGCTTGAATATAAAAATAGTTAGTTAATACAGTCAGAGACCAGACTAATAAACTTCTTTTGTAGGCTGGCTTGCCAGGATCATTTGGATTATAAGTGATAAAGCAGAGACGTTTTCCTTATTTCTTTGGTTGCTTCGAGATAGTCAAGTAGTGCATGAGGACTCTGAATTTTCCATTTTTGTACTGGGGAAGAATGTTGGTAGGATGATGGACCTTTGGACTGAAATTGGAGTGCTTTTCAAGAACCCCCTGATTGCAGAGAAACAGAGTATAAGGAAGATAATACACAAGCACCTAGAGCTTATGGATTTTCTTCACAGAAATGATGGTCACCGGGAAAATTGGTTTTCCATGTCAGATGTTTCAATGAGGCAAGGCCTAAGGGCTCTAAAGGGCAATCCACATGTTTATGATAATGGTATTGTGATCCCAAGCAGGGGATGGAGGTTTTGGGGGAGCCCTTAGGTTCTCATGAATTTGGAAACTAAGAGATGGGTGGATAGGGGTTTTCCTTCCACTCATAGTAGGCAGTAACTGCTGCTAGGGGACTTCTCATACAGTTGTGGTTAACATTGTTGGTACCCTTGCATTTTAGATATGTTGTATACAATATTTTCAGAATTGGAAATGTCCAACTGTATATCATACTAATATTATGTTTAAAGGTATACAACAAAAAAGATGGCTGTGCAAATTAGACATAGTAATTTATGAGGGGAACCCCCTCCAACAAAATATGACCTGGACAGGAATTAAAAGGCACCCTTCACTAATATTTGGTTGTACAATCCTTGGCAGTGATGACGGCCTCCAAACATTTCTTATAGCCATTTATAAGTTCCGCACATCTGTCTGCTGGTAGTTTCTCCCACTCTTCAACTGCAATTTGCTCCATCTCATGAATGTTTCCAGGATTCCTTTTACCAAAGGCAGATTTCAGCTCTTTCCAAAGGTTCTCAGTTGGACTGAGATCAGGACTCACTACTGGCCAGCTCAAAGCATGTCCTGCGGGCAGGGGCTGTTCAAGGCCAATTGTGCCCTGTCTCTCTGGGCTGGGATCATGGTTTGCACAGCTCCTGTTCATAGGACATGCTGTTCTGCAGGTAGGCTCTGCCCCGTGAACATACACAAGGTGGACAGGGGGGGGGGGGGCATTGAGAGGTGACGTGAATGGGCACAGGAGTCAGAAGGAAAATGCTGGGTGCAGCTGGGGGGGGGGGAATAGGGAGGCAGTGGGCGGTTAGGGAGATAAAGAGAGATACTGGACATGGAAAGGGACATAGGGAGAAGCCAGAAGGGGAGATAGAGTGGCAATGTTGGCCAGGGGATTACAGGGAGACTGAGAAATTCTGAACATGGGGGGGGGGGCAGAAGGGAGAAGGAAAAGCAGGGCATGGGGTAATAGGGAGAGAGAGAAAGGGGAGAAAATGGACATGGGGTTAAATAGGTTGAGAAAGAGACAAAAATGCTGGATATGGGAGTAATAGGGAGGAGATGGTATGGTACAGAGCTGGGCTAGATGCTAGGAAGGGAGAGGGCAGACATGGAAGGAAAAAGCAGAGGTAATGGATGGAGGGAAAGCACGAGAAAGTAAGGCACTGGATGGGGGGGGAGGAGTGAGAGATGTCAGACATTGGGGGAGGGGGGAAAGAGAGTGAGCAAAAGAATGGGGAATAATGGACTGGAAAGAAGAGCTGGGGAATGGCAGATAGACTAGAGATCGTAGAAAGAGCTGAGAGAAGACAGAAGAAAGCAGAAGCCTCAGATCAGGACCAATGTGATCAGAGGATAAAATGGTCAGACCAAAAAGTTTGAAAATAATTTTTTCTTTAGTGAGTGGACTTTGCGCTATCTTAATATTTCACACAATATGCCTGGTACTGGAGAATGTTTATGTTGTTAGTGAGATGACCAGAATCAGCTTTTTTTTTTTAATACACTGAGTTCTGTGGGTGAATGACCTACTTTTGCTCTGCATCCATTGTCGAGGGAGAGGTTTCTGTGGATGTAGAATATATACTACAAAAGAAAAAGCGAGAACTATAACAGCTCAACACAAAATAAAATGAGTTATAATTTTATAATTTGGCATTGTAAACCATGCTGTGGTTCTCACTTTTTCTTTTAGTTCCTTAGTGTGCGAGCATCTTGCATTAACTATGTTTTTTTGCAGAATATATCTCTGCACACTGGACCAGCTTGGTGCTAAGTGTAGTTTCAGAGTTATGCTGGGGTTGCCAACCCTTCCTAGCATTTATGATGGCGTGGGAGGTGTTGTGTAGGGGCCACTGAGCCTCTCTTGTTTTTCATAGGGTGGGATGTGCTGTGTTGGGGCACCAAATCGCTCTTGTTTTTGTGGAAGTGGGAGATGCTGCATGAGTGCTGTTGAGTCCCTCTTGTTGGTATATTTAAACAGCATGTTTTCTAAGCTCTGCTTGTAAACATATGAATATAAGAATATAAGAAATGCCATTCCATCAAGCCCAGTTTCCAACTGTAGCCAATTCAGGTCACAAGTATCTGACAAGTTCCCAAAACTGTACACAGGTTCCACAATGCTTGTCCTGGGGCAAGCAGTGGATTTCCCAGGTCCTCTTTAATAAATAGTTTATGGACCTTTCCTCCAGAAACTTTTCCAAACCTTTTTTAAAAACAGCTACATTAACACCTTTTACTACATCCTCCGGTAACTAATTCCAGAGTTTGATTACGCATGTCCATAGGCTAACTGCAGGGAGACAGTTACATCCCCCTGTAGTTACCACATTTTAACGTGGCAAAACTGCTGCAGGTGCAACTAAGGCCATCCATCAAGGTGGCATTAGTTGCATTCACAATATTTGTGCTAAGCCATTATGTTAGTTTCTACCAACAATGCAGATGCCTGCATGTGACAGTTAGTTCTCTCTCTCGTCTCCCTCTGAAGTAAAATATAATTTTGGGAAAGAAATCCTGTAAACCTAAGAGTAATGGGTAAAAGCATTTTTTGTCTAAACATGTCTGACTGTTGTTAGTTTGTATTAATATATTCCCTACTTGGCAAAGATCTCTCTCTGTTCTGCATGTGTGACTGAGACTACGTGTTATATAGGTATCTGCAGTAATCTGGCTTGTTCAGTTTTTTTGAATAGAAATATGGATGTTGTAGAGCTCACTACAATATTTATGGTGGTGCCCTTTTCTGGGTACGCTCCATGTTTTGCGAGTTTTGGAAACTAGTGCTATTATAGAAAAGTAGTTTTGCTCTATGGGTCCCATATTCTGGGTTCTTGGTGTAGTCAACTGTAGGATGCTGGTTGGAGGGGGGATACTGGAATATGGATTGTCTGAGATTTGCAGTTTTGCATCCTTTAGCTGCCAAACTGAAATTTAAAAAATATTTTGTCAGTTCAGATTCAAGGAAATTTCTAATTTTAAAAGGGAACATCTCAGCTTAATTTTGTTTAGTAGCCCGATAGCTCACCACTGCCGAGTTCCTGACTTTTCCAGCTCTAGAACAATCCAATTCAGCCTTTGAATTCATGGTTATCAGGATTAGCTTCTCTCATTTTATAGCTTCCCTCCTCATCAATAATCTGGTCACAGTAAAATAAATCTGACATACAGATATTTACAATGGTTTGATTGGGGGGAGGAGGGCTGTGTGTAAGTGGCTTTCATTAATCAAATTTAATATTTTATTATGTTTGTTTTATTGTAAAATCTGTTTTACTAAATTGCATGTGTATGTTTGGAAGCCACTTAGGATTTTAGATGGGTGACATATACATTTTAAAATAAAATATACTAAACTTATAAAATTATGCCACAGTGATTCTCTGCACATGGCCCTGCATTACCTTTATGCCATCCCGGGGGGGGGGGGGGGGGGGGGGGGGGTGAGTTTAGACCGGGGGGGGGGCATTTGTAGGTGGAGTAAAGCAGAAACCTCAGATTGGAACCAGCATGATCAGAGAATAAAATGGTCACAACAAAAGGTAGAAGAGAATTTTTAATTTTCAATGTAATGATTGGACTTGGTGTTCTCTTTATATTACAGGGAAATGAATCTTTATTTCTATGGTATTGCACTGTATGCAGAATCTGGCTTCTTGGGGTTGCAGTTTAATTTTTATCTAAAGGTTTATTTTTAGCTTATGGTCACTTAAGGCCATTTTGAAAGACTCCTCCTATCCAAGCAAGGACTGTTAATCACCCAGGAAGTTGGTCACATCTTACCTTAGAAGCACAGGACAGGGTGCTGTGTAGCAGCCCTCTTTTAATAAGTCTTATTTCCCTCCCTCCCCCCAACACCCCCCCCCCCCCTGGGATAATCATAGCTTTATAAGTACTTACACATCTTAAAGGAAAGGAGCTGCTCTCAGGTGCAGCTCTTTATCCAAATCAGCCATACATTAAGGACCTGAGATTAATATAGCTTGTTCACCTGAAGCTTAAACAAACGTATTAGGTACACCTTTATTAGTATAAGTATCCACAGCAACCCTTAGTAAGTAAAGAACTTAAAGATCTAAACACAAGCTTAAAACTAAGATGCAGACAGCAGTCCAGCAGCGAGATGGGAGCTTTCCAATCTTTTGCATTGAATATCACTACTGTTGTAGTTGTTGTTATGGAAGGACAGACTAGATAGGCCATGTGGTCTTTTTCTGTCATCATGTTTCTATGTTTCTATGTATGATTTTCTCCCAGTTGGTGAGAGGTCTTACGTGTGCACTAGGTGCAAGGAGCTCTTTGCTCTCAGGAAATGAGTCCATTCTCTAGAGGCTAGAGTAACAGACTTGGAAGACATAAGACAGACAGAGAGGGACATAGACAGGACCTACAGGGATATAGCCCTGAAGTCCCACCTCCAGTCTGGCAGCATCCCTGTTGCCATGGAGGAGAGAGGTCACGTGACAGGAGATCACCACCCTGGTGTGGCAGGAAGTGATCCTGTAACTAGGACCTGTCCTCCAGGTGATGTAAAGACTTCTCACACCGAGGAGGTTTCTCCAGGGCCATGTGCCCACCCTTGAGGGAACGGTTAGGACAGCCGTTATAGTTGGTGATTCAATCATTAGGCATGTAGATAGCTGGGTGGCTGGTGGACGTGAGGATGACCTGGTAACATGCCTGCCTGGTGCGAAGTCAGCAGACCTCATGCGCCACCTAGATAAGGTCTTAGATAGTGCTGGGGAGGAGTCTGCTGTCCTGATACATGTTGGTACCAATGACATAGGAAAATATGGTAGGGAGGTTCTGGAGGCTAAATTTAGGCTTTTAGGTAGGAAGTTGAAATCCAGAACTTCCAAGGTAGCATTCTCAAAAATGCTTCCTGTTCCTCGCGCAGGAACCAAAAGGCAGGCAGAGCTCCGGAGTCTCAATGCGTGGATGAGACGACGGTGCAAGGATGAGGGTTTTGGATTTGTTAAGAACTGGGGAACTTTCTGGGGAAAGGAGGGGCTCTTCCGAAGGGATGGGCTTCACCTTAACCGGGATGGAACCAGGCTGCTGGCATTAACCTTTAAAAAGGAGATAGGGGAAAGCTGACTGTCGCCCAAGAGCGCATGGTTCGGAAGAATGTATCCTTGAAGGATACTACCAAAAGCAGAGAAGTTCCAAAAAAAGAGTAAAGTAGCCCAAATGCCCTTGAGTATGGAGCAGACAGAGCTTAAAGATTATAAAATTACCCATGCCTACCAATAGTCAGATTAATATGAATAAAATACAGTCTCTAAAATGCTTGTATGCAAATGCTAGACGTCTAAAAAATAAGATGGGAGAGTTAGAATATATAACACTAAATGAGAGGTTAGATATGATTGGAATCTCAGAGACATGGTGGAAGGAGGACAACCAGTGGGACACTGATACCTAGGTACAAACTATATCGTAATGACAGAGCTGATCGAATTGGTGGAGGGGTTGCACTCTATGTTAGAGAAGGCATTGAGTCAGAAAGGATTAAAGTTTTGTGTAAGAATGGACAGACAGAGGGATACCAGAATCCGCAATATGTAATTGAAGAGAGATGAATTTCTTGATACAGATCTCTAAAATGTGCCGATAGAAGAACTTTGCTAACAATGACCGTCACTCGCAAGTTTATCCTTTCACCTACTTCTTAAATAGAATAGGATATCATGATCATGAGTTTTGTGTAACTGTCTTTAAAATAGTTTGAGAACATTGTTAACTGTCAGACGGCTGCCTAGGGTGAGAACTTACACAATCTTGACGATGCATATATTCATATGATTCTTGCAAGGTATTGTGGGTATTGTAGTTCATTCACTCCCAAACACAGCTGATGACAATAATTTGAGTTGTGAAACCAAGTGGTAAGATCAATAAAATACTTCTTTTATTGATGGGGTTTAATTCACCCAGCACATGTATGCTTGATAGCACTATAAATGAGGTTACTTGCTTGCAGTGTTTAAAATGGATAACAAAAAGTCACAAAGTAAACCAGAAAACAACCTTCAGCTTGTCAGGCAATTAGCTAATGTTTTCTTAGCAAATAATTACCAAATACAAAGGCACAAAGTAAAGAATAAACTTTGCTGGTTAGGTTAACTTCTGCTTATTTTCCACGCCGATCTCAGCAGTGATTCTCCCTTGCTCACACACACAATCAGGTGCAGCCCTAATTACTATCAATGGACCAGCTGAAAGCCTTTAGCTGGCTGGCTGCTACTGTGTGAGCCCAAATCCTGCTTTAAGAGCTGTTTGCAGTGGAAATAAAGAACAAAGTTAGGTTTCTTTGTGATGGCTGATGTGTTTGCTCACAGAAAGCTAGCATTTAGATAGAGAATAGTCCATATAAATAGTTTCATCTGCTGTATCTCCCCCTTCATCAACAATCATAGGGTCAATATCATACATTGGCACAGATGAGTCTTTCATTAAGGCACTATCATGAGAATGCTTATTCCCTTGCTGCCATTCTCTATTATAGATAGGGTCTGGATCAGTGTTCATACCTGAGCCTCTCCTGCTATCATTATTTCTCTCTGTATAGCCTGGCCAATATGTAATCCAATTCTGATGTCCAGCCTTCCAATCTTGATCCCTGGACACTGGATCTTCTCTCACATACCTTCTGGCCTTGGTCTGAAAGTCCCTTCCACATGCAGTCTTCTCTCTTCCAGGTAGCCACTGGTGATTCCTATCTCTGCCACTCCATTCCTCTGGCTGAATCCAGTCCAATGGACTCTGCTGGCTTTTGGAATACCTCCCAGTATGAGTACTGCCTTGGAATCTCCCAGACCTTCCAATGGCCTTTCTTCTCTTCCTTCCAGAGTTTCCTTCTCTCTCTATCTGCTTGGCTTGGCTTCTGTTTCTCCAGGTGATACTGGTGCTTGAGCTTATAGCCGTTGCCGTCTCTGTCTCTGTATCTCTTCCTGAAACTGGGCTGGAGCTTGTAGCCCTTGCTGAAGCTCTCCCTGAAGCTGGGCTGGAGCTTGTAGTAACCGTTTCCTGAAGAATAAGCTCTACTCTTATCCTGTTCTAATGTGTGCTGCTCCCTAACACAGCGCAGCTGTGTTGAATCAGGCCCTGCCCTTTGAGATGAGTGCTTAGGGATTACCTCATAGCTCTCTTGATTGCACACACATTCTCTCACTTCAGCCCCTCTCATGGCTGCTGGAAACCTGGTGCATTCTGGGACTGGTAGTCTTTTATGTGAAAACTCTGTTTTCTTGCTTCTACCAGAACTGACAGGTTGCTTGTTCAGAGTCACATCATCTTTTCTATAGCTCCTACCTGAGCTATGATAAGCTTCCTTATCACATAACGCAAGCATAAAGAGTAAACACAGGCTATGAACTGTGCAACCATAGTTCATTGTACAGTCAACTACAGGTCACTGCTGGCACAGCGTAATTTCTGCAACTCTGCAATTTATAAATAATTCTGTCGTAATTAAGTAAATTTCATCTAATACACTGTAATCAGCTCTTACTCTAAAAGAATTCTAGCAACACCTTGCGTTATTTCATGTTTATGATTAAGGACTGTGTTACTTCCCCTTTTTCTATAATAAAAAAAGGCTTCAATGGAGGAAGACTTTGAATCCAACAGAGGTGGAACTGTGCTGTGTCCATAGACCTTCTGTTGACTTCCCTCTGAGCTCAAAGAAAGTAGAACTTTGTATTTGATTTTTGTGTTCTGCGTTACTCTCTGCTTGTTTCTCACTGCTTGAGGGACCAGAGGAGACCGAAAGAGCTGAGGTATTGTGGCAAGATCACAGGTAATCTTTCATTTTGCAGGAAAAAAAAATTTGCTGTAGAATCTCTATGGACTGAAATTCCATGTAAAAAGGGGGAAGGTGATGGCAGTGGGGGTGTACTATTGACTGCCTGGCCAAAATGAACAAATGGATGATGAACTGCTCAAAGAAATCAAGAAAGCTAACAAAAGTTAAAGCACAGTAATAATAATGGGTGATTTCAATTACCCCGGTATCGACTGGGTCAGTGTCACGGCAAGACATGCTAGGGAGATAAAGTTCCTAGATGACAAATGACTGCTTCTTGGAGCAGCTGGTTCATGAACCGACCAGAGAGGAAGCCATATTGGACCTAGTCCTTAGTGGAACATCAGAGCTGGTGCAAGAGATAAGGGTGTTGGGACCACTTGGCAATAGTGATCATAGCATGATCGCGTTTGATTTAATTAGTGGAAGAGGGATGGTAAGGAAATCCACAGTACTACCTTTGAACCTTTGAAAGGGAGACTATGATAAAATGAGGAAAATAGTTAAGAAAAAACTAAAAGGAGCAGTTGCAAATGTTAAAAGACTTACATCAAGCTTGGGGGGGGGGGGGGTGTTGAAAAATACTATCTTGGAAGCCCGGAACAGCTGTATTTCATGCTTTAAGACAAGTGGAAGGAAGTCCAAAAAACTGCCAGCATGGTTTAAAGATAAGGTCAGAGAGGCGGTTGTCAAAAAAGCATCTTTCAGGAAATGGAAAAAAAGAGCCAAATGACGAAAACAGCACAAGCAGTGGCAAGTTAAATGCAAGGCACTGATAAGGCAGGCAAAGGGAGAATTTGAGAAGAAGCCTGCTGCGGAAGCAAAAACACAAAATAAAGACTTTTTCAAGTATGTTCGTAGCAAAAAACCTATGAGAGAGTTAGTTGGTCCATTAGATGATAGAGGGGTTAAAGGGGAACTAAGAAGCGACAAGGCGATAGCGGAGAGACTGAATGAATTCTTTACTTCGGTTTCTACTGAGGAAGATGTAGAGATGTTACCCATGACTGAAGTGGTATTTAAAGGTGTGGAAGAATTGAAGAAAATATCGATACATCGGGAAGATGTATTACAACTTTTAGATAAACTGAAGAGTAGCAAATCACCTGGGCCGGATGGTATACATCCAAGGGTGTTGAAAGAACTGAAATATGAGATTGCAGACCTGCTATTAGTAATCTGTGAACTATCATTAAGATCATCTGTAATACCTGAAGATTGGAGGATGGCCAACGTAACACCAGTTTTTAAAAAAGGTTCCAGGGGTGATCCGAGAAACTACAGACCGGTGAACCTGTCGTCAGTACCGGGAAAAATGGTAGAAACCATCATAAAAGAACAAAATTGCTGAACACGTAGATAGTCATGGTTTAATGGGAGACAGCCAACATGGCTTTAGACAAGGAAGATCTTGTCTTACTAATCTGTTATGTTTTTTTGAAGGTGTGAACAAACAGGTAGACAAAGGTGAGTTGGTTGATATAGTGTATTTGGACTTTCAGAAAGCCTTTGACAAGGTCCCTCAGAGACTTTTGGCAAAACTAAAGAGTCATGGGATAGGAGGCAGTGTACTATTGTGGCTCAAGAACTGGTTAAAAGATAGAAAGCAGAGGGTAGGGCTAAATGGCCAATTTTCCCAGTGGAGAAAAGTGAATAGTGGTGTACCCCAGGGATCTGTGCTGTGTCTGCTGCTTTTTGACATATTCATAACTGACCTGGAAAAAGGGAATAACGAGTGAGGTTATCAAATTTGCAGATGACACAAAACTATTTAAAGTTGTTAAAACCCATGAGGATTGTGGAAAATTGCAAGAGGATCTTGATAAATTGGAAGACTGGGCATCAAAATGGCAGATGAAATTTAATGTGGACAAGTGCAAAGTTATGCACTTGGGGAAGAACAACCCAAACTATGGTTACACGATGCAAGGTTGCATATTAGGAACCACCACTCAAGAAAAAGATTTAGGTATCATTGTGGATAACATGTTAAAACCCTCTGCCCAGTGTGCAGCAGCAGCCAAGAGATCAAATAGAATGCTAGGTATCATAAGGAAAAATGGAAAGTAAAACAAAGGATATTATAATGTCTCTGTATCGTTCCATGGTGCAGCCGCACCTTGAATACTGTGTGCAATTCTGGTCGCTGCATCTTAAAAAGGAAGTAGCATTATTAGAAAGTTTAATTATTAGGAGTGGCCTAGTGGTTGGGGCAAGGTACGTCAGGCCGGAAGGTCGGGGGTTCAAATCCCACTAGAGGACAGCAACCTTGGGCCGGAAGGACTGGGGTTTCTAGTCCCACAGGTGCTCCTTGTGGTCTTGGGCAAGCCACTTAATCCTCCATAGCCCATGTTCCCTGTAAAATAGTTATCTCCAAGTTATAATGCCCTGTTCAATGTAATTTCAGTTTGTTCAATGTAAACCGCACTGATGCAGAATAGCGCGGTATATAAGAGAATGTAAATAAATAAATAAATAAAAAGAAAAGGTTCAGAGAAGAGCCACCAAAATGGTAAAGGGGATGGAAGGATACCACTATGAAGGCAGGCTAAAAAGGTTAGGGCTCTTTAACCTGGAAAAGAGACTACTGAGGGGAGATATGATAAAAGTCTATAAATTAATGAACGGAGTGGAATGGGTCAACATAGATCAATTGTTTACTTTATCAGAATATAGAAAAACTAGGGGACATGCAATGAAGCTACAGGGTAAACTATTTAAGAGAAAAAATGAGAAAATATTTTTCCACTCAATGTGTAATCAAACTCTGGAATTTGTTACCGGAGGATATAGTAAAGGCTGTTAATGTAGCTGGGTTTAAAAAAGGTTTAGACCAATTCCTGGAGGAAAGGTCCATAAACCATTATTAAAAAGGGACCTGGGATATCAATGCTTGACACAATACAAGCATTGTGGAACCTGTGTGTTTAGGGAAACTGCTAGGTACATATGACCTAGATTGGCCACTATTGGAAACAGGATACTGGGTTTGATGGACCTTGGTCTGACCTAGTATGGCATTTCTTATGTTCTTACTTGGTGCGGGTCTATGTTCTATGTACATGACCTACGTACAATCTGAATTGTTCAGCTTTTCAAATTGGTGTGGAGGTTCAGGGGCCAATGCAGTATTTATCTTCTTATTATCCGCCTAAGAGAGAAGGGCCTTTGTGGAAATGCTCTCGAATGGTGCAACTCATACCTCTCAGAGAGATGGCAGCAGGTTCGCTCAAATGGTGAAACATCAGATCCGTTTCACCAAGGACAAGGAGTCCCGCAAGGTTCCTCTTTGTCATCACTATTATTTAACATCTACATGCAACCTATATGCACCATTATCAGGTCCTTCAATGTCAACTATATGATCTATGCTGATGATGTGTTACTATATATGCCGTTCTGCATAGATAAGATGAACCTCACCCCCATAACCAACTGTTTTAACACCATTTCAAATTGGCTACTGACTCAAAATCTCAGAATCCAGAACAAAAAAACAGAGGTTCTTTTTATCTCAAGGAACACTAAGTTCACACCACCCACTTTCTTTGAGGTTCAAGATGCCAAGCTGCAAGTAAAATCCCACATCCGATACCTTGGAGTGACTCTGGATCAGAATCTAGATATGAAGACCCACATAACCAACACTGTAAGGACAGTTTATTTCAAGATTCGCTCCCTCAGACACCTCCGCCAA
This sequence comes from Ichthyophis bannanicus, assembly GCA_033557465.1. NCBI lineage: Eukaryota > Metazoa > Chordata > Amphibia > Gymnophiona > Ichthyophiidae > Ichthyophis > Ichthyophis bannanicus. The sequence continues at coordinate 935,282,432 of CM066034.1, forward strand.
CTGATTGATCCAGATGATTTCCGTACGGTCTACCAGGCTCTAATTATCCCGCACTTTGACTTCGCAAACTGTATATTACAGGGGCTCCCCCAATCTACCCTTAACCCGCTTCAACTAGCATTAAACAGCGCAGCAAGAGTGCTTTTCGGGGTACCTAAAAAAGAACATGTAACACCTCTCCTGAAACAATTACACTGGCTCCCTATCCAAGCAAGAATCACCTTCAAGACCCTGCTACTAGCCTTCAAAGCTCTCAAAGGACTTGCTCCCTCATCACTATCAGAGATGATCCAACCAATCCCTTCCAACAGGCTGAGAAGAACCACGGAATTAAACATGCTAATGGTTCCAAAAGAGTCCTTAAGATACATCTCCGCAACTGTAAACCGATCCTTCAGTTTATGCGCTCCAAAACTTTGGAACACCCTCCCACCACACATTAGGGCCATCACTGATCTCTCCCAGTTTAAAAAGGCCTTGAAGCATCACCTTTTCATCAAATATTTCCCAGAGAACACAGTAACACAAGCTCACTCAAATAGCAACAATCCCGTTATTAACACGTAACCTATGCTAACCCAGTAACACTTCATACCTCTCTCATATACTAAAAAGGTTCTTCTCATGTAATATGCCGTCCATATGTAAATAGTTCAATGACTATTATTCATTGTAAATAATTATCCTGGTTACCCAAGTTTTTTTGTTCCTGTTCCATGTAAAAAAAGAAGTAATTAGATCTTACCTGCTAATTATTGTTCCTGAAGGAACGACAGTCCAGTCCCTTTACTTCAGGGTTGCGTAACCCTTCCAGCAGCTTGGAGGCTGAGCCCAACCTTTTTGGAGGTGGAGCGGTACAAATACCACTGAGACCACCCACCAACCCCAGTAATCGACTGAAAAAGTAGCCTAAGTGAACCTTGTCACAACTAAAAATCAAACCTAACAAACATGCAAACTTTTTTTTACTTTTTTTTTTATAAGTAAATAGGAAAAAGGAGTAGAGGAGGGAGAGGAGGAAAGGCGCCGTAGGAGGACTGCTCGCCTACTTACTCCTGGCCTCCCTCACCCCGATCTGGTCCCCCGCTCGGTTCGCTGTTCCGCCCTTTTCCGACAGGCCTTCAGGTCCGACATAGCCGGGTGGGATCAGGGACTGGACTGTCGTTCCTTCAGGAACAATAATTAGCAGGTAAGATCTAATTACTTCTTCCTTATCGTCACTCCAGTCCAGTCCCTTTACTTCAGGGAAGTACCCGAGCAGTTCAATTCTGGGTGGGATTCGGCAAACCGGACTGAAGAACCGCTAGGCCAAACCGAGCATCCGCTGAGCTCTGCACGTCCAGCCTGTAGTGCTTGGTGAAGGTATGCAGGGAGGACCAAGTTGCCGCTCTACATATATCCAGCGGGGGGACTAGACTGAATTCTGCCCATGAGGTAGCCTGAGCTCGGGTGGAATGAGCCTGCAGCCCCCCCGGAACCTGCTTGCCTTTCAGGATGTAGGCGGAGGCAATCGCCTCCCTAATCCACCTAGAGATGGAGGCCTTGGCCGCCGCTTCCCCTCTGTGGGGGCCTCCGAACTTGACAAACAGCCGGTCTGACTTCCGGAACGGAGCGGTTCGGGAGAGGTAGCGCTTTAGGGCTCTCTGAACGTCTAATAGCCGCAGCCTGCTATCCTTGCCTGCCAGGCCCCCGGTTGGGAAGGCCGGGAGCGTGACTGTCTGGTTTACATGAAAAGGAGAAATAACCTTGGGAAGGAAGGAGGGCACCGTGCGCAGAACGACCTTGTCCTTGAGGAAGGCCAGGAAGGGGGGCTTGGAGGAGAGAGCTTGTAGCTCGGAGACCCGCCTGGCCGAGCAGATCGCAACCAGGAAGACTGTCTTCAGGGTTAAGTCCTTCAAGGAGGCCCTCTTTACCGGTTCAAACGGTTCCCCCATCAGTGCATTTAGTACCAGGTTAAAGTCCCAGGTGGGGACAACCGACCTCCGCTGGGGACGCAGCCGTCGTACTGCTCTTAGGAACCTGGTGACGTCCGTGTGCACCCCTAACGGCTTGCCGTGGATCTTTCCTCTATAGCACGCGATAGCGGCTAGTTGTACTCGAAGTGAGCTGTGCGCTAGACCCTTGTCGAACCCTGCTTGCAAAAATTCCAGAATTTCTGGGACTGAGGCGGTCAGGGGCTTCCTACGGCGCTCCGCGCACCATGCCTCAAAAATGCGCCAGACCCTTACATAGGCGAGACACGTCGAGCGCTTCATAGCGCTCAACAACGTTGAGATTACTGCCGCCGAATATCCGCGCTTCAGAAGCCGCGCCCTTTCAAGAGCCAGGCCGTAAGCGAGAACCGATCCACGTGAGGCATTCGGACCGGGCCTTGCCTGAGAAGGTCGCTCCTGCAGGGCAGCCGCCATGGGTGGTTGGCTAACAGTCTCACCAGGTCTGCATACCAGGGGCGGCGGGGCCAATCCGGGGCTATGAGAATTATCCGGCCCTGGTGAGATTCCACTCGTTGAAGAACCTTTCCGATCAGAGCCCAGGGAGGGAATACATAGAGGAGGCCCTCTGCCGGCCACTTCTGAGACAGGGCATCCAGACCCTCGGACATCCTCTCCTTTCGTCGACTGAAGAATCGGTCCACCTTGGCTGAAGAGAATCTTGCCATGAGATCCATTAGTGGGAGACCCCACCGAGCCACTATTTGGTCGAAGACTGCCTGCTCCAGTTCCCACTCTCCGTGGTCTATTCTGTGCCTGCTGAGGTAATCGGCCGTGACATTGTCCGAGCCTGCCACGTGATGGGCCGAAAGCGCTTCGAGGTAGACCTCCGCCCACTGGAGGAGAGTGTCTGCCTCCTTTTCCAGGGCCGGGCTGCTGGTGCCGCCCTGGTGGTTGATGTACGCCACCGTTGTGATGTTGTCGGAGAGGACGCGGATTGCCCTTCTTCGTACCCGGGGCTCGAGCTTCTTGAGCGCTAGGGTGACGGCCCGTAACTCCAGTCTGTTGATGGGCCACTGAGATTCCATCGGGGACCAGCATCCCTGAACGAACTGGTCCTCGCAGTGTGCCCCCCAGCCTGACAGGCTGGCATCCGTCGTCAAGAGGACCCACTGGGGGGCTCGAGAGGCATTCCCCGTTCCAGGTTTCTCGGGTGTTGCCACCATCGAAGAGCTCGTTTGGTCCGCGGAGCGCAGGGTAACTGTGTTGTCAGAGGATGAAGTTGCGGAGACCACCGACGCAATAGGGATCGTTGCAATGGGCGCATGTGGGCTCTGGCCCAAGGTACTACCTCTATCGTTGCTGCCATCGTGCCCAGGACCTGAAGGTAATGCCATGCTGAGGGGTTTCGCCTGCTTAGGAACCGAGTGATCAGAAGCCTTAGGTTCCCAGCCCGGGAAGAGGGCAAGAACACTCTGCCCCTGCCGGTGTCGAACCTTGCGCCGAGATACTCGAGATTCTGGGAGGGGGTCAGCCTGCTCTTTGCTCGGTTGATCACCCATCCCAATTCTTCTAGCAAGCGAACTACTGTGTCCGTCGCCGAGCGACTTTCTTTCTCTGACTTTGCCCGGATCAGCCAATCGTCTAGATACGGGTGAACCAAGATCCCCTCCTTCCGGAGGAAGGCTGCTACTACCACCATCACCTTGGTAAATGTTCGTGGAGCTGTCGCTAGGCCGAAGGGAAGGGCCTTGAATTGAAAGTGACCCGCTGGTACCGCAAACCTTAGAAACTGCTGATGGGATTTTCTGACCGGGATATGCAAGTAGGCCTCTGACAAGTCGAGGGCTGTCAGGAACTCCCCGTTCCTTACGGCAGCAATGACTGACCGCAGGGTCTCCATCCTGAAGTGCAGGACCCTGAGGCAGCGATTGACCTGTTTTAAGTCCAGAATCGGTCGGAAGGTGCCTTCCTTCTTTGGCACCACGAAGTAAATCGAGTATCGACCTGAGCCGCACTGATCTGGGGGCACTGGAGACACGGCCCCGAGTGCAATTAAGCGCGTGAGGGTAGATTCCACCGCTGTCTTCTTTGCGGGGGTACTGCAGGGGGACAGAACAAAGGCTGGTGTTATCGGCTTCGAAAATTCGAGGGCGTAGCCCTCTCTGATCACCTCTAGCACCCATTGATCCGACGTGACCCGGGACCAGGCGGGAAGGAACTGTCTTAAACGTCCTCCTATGGGCAGCTCTTCCCCCTGGGCCCCCGCGGCTTCATTGTTGTTTTCTGAAAGACGAGGAAGAGGAGAAGGAGGAGGTTGCCCCAAAACCGCGACCTGCTCCCCGAAACCCTCGAAAGCCCTGGCCCCTCGAAGGGAAACGCCCCCTGGAAAAGGAGCTGGATCTGGCGGGGCGAGATCTCCGGAAATCCCTGGGCTGAGTACGTGCCGGGGGAAGTGAGCGGTTTTACTTCGGTCTATCTTCCGGGAGTCTGCCACCCTTTGACTCGCCCAGATCCTTTACCAATTTCTCTAAATCCTCGCCGAACAACAGTTTCCCTTTAAAGGGGAGGCGACTCAGGCGAGCCTTCGAGGAAGTATCCGCTGCCCAATTGCGTAACCAGAGATATCGCCTGGCAGCCACCACCGAGGCCATGTTCTTTGCCAGGCTCCTGATGAGGTCATACTGACTATCCGCCAAGTAAGCTGTTCCAGATTCCAACCTGCTTGCGTTGGTCCGCGTCTCCTCCGAGGGACTTTCGTCTGACTGCAGGTGTTGTGACCACCTTAAACAGGCCCTAGCCACCCAAGCTCCGGAGACCGAGGCTTGCAAGGCGAGGGCGCTTACGTCAAAGGCCTGCTTCAAGAGAGTATCCAACTTTCTGTCTTGAGGATCCCTTAGGGCAGCACTGCCCTCCACTGGAATAGTGGTCTTCTTGGTGACCGCTGACACTGCCGCATCTACCCTGTGAGACTTTAGCAGTTCTTTGTCAGTCTCTGAGAGGGGATAGAGACGAAGCATGGACCGGACTCCCCTTAGACTTGACTCGGGTTGGTCCCATTCTTCCTGGATCATCTGTCTCACTACCCTATGTACCGGAAAGACCTTCTGGGATCTTCTAATGGCCTGGATCAATGGATCCTCCAATGCTTCCTCTTCTGCAGGTGTATCGGAGGACATGTTGAGGGCCTTCAGGGACTCGTTAATCAAGGCCGGAAGCTCCTCCCGACGAAATACTCTAATTATCCTAGCCTGGTCTTCTTCTGGAATCTCACCTTCTTCTAACTCCTCCTCATCCTCACCAAAGTCCTTGTCCGATGGCGTTTCTTCCGGAGATCCCTGGGAAAGGGTCTCCTCTTCGCTCATCCGGAGGCGCTTAGGTGGGACGTCGGAATCTGGATTGGCCGCCCTCGCGGGCCTGGCTGTCTTGGCCTCCGCTGCCGAGGGCGCCGCACCCGCTTTCCCTGAACCTTGCTTACGTAGGCAATATGCCTTGTGGAGTAAGAGAATGAAGTCCGGGGAGAAGAAATCTCCTACCCCATCCTCCCCTGCCGGGAGAGGGGCGGGGGATAGGGAAGGGGTGGGCAAGTCCGAGGACGTAGAAGGAGGGGCTTGCATCTCACTCTCCCCTACTGGGAGTTCGTCTGACCCCTGGGAGGCCTGGGCCATGGTTAAGTTAATGTCCTGCTCTGCCGAGGCTGCCAGCGCGGTACAGTTCCTGCAGATACCTGTTTCTGCGGAAGTACCCCTGCGAATTCCACAGGAAAGGCAGCGTGCTTTGGTTGACATGACCCGGGGCTGAGGACCTTCCCGTACCAGAACTCCAGGCCCGTGGGGAGGGACTCTTCTCTACTATGGAGGCTAGCTCTACCCTTCTCTACAATGGAGGCTAGCTCCTCCCTGGCCAACCAAACTGAGGTTTCTTTTCCCCCTCCCCAAGGGATCCCCCAGGGAAGAGACCGGCTATCAATTTTGAGGAAACCAATGAGCAATTAAATGAAACATAAAGTGGATTTAAAATAGAAGGAGCACCCTGTAGCCAAACATTAAGTTAAAAATAGCGTTAAAATAAAGTTAAAATAAAGTAAAGAAATTTAAAAATAAATTAAAGCTAACAGCACTGTTGCTAGTTAAAATTAGGATTCAAATTATTCACAGTTATAGCCCTTCTACTTGCGGTTAGCTGTGCTGGGAATCTGTGGCCGATTCAGCGCTGCATACCCGTTGGCTCTACACGTGGTGGGCCTCACCACGTGGAGCCAGGACGGGGAACCCTTAGGCTCTCTCCCGGTCGCGGTCGCACTCTCTCCTTGCTCACTGCAGGCTGAAACCTCTGATTCCTGTGAGAATCGCCGCCTAAGATTTTCCCCGCGGTCCTCGGAGGGGCCGGACTTTGCCGCCGCGTCCTGCAGTCTCCGGACGGGTCTGGCGGTATCGGCAGGCCAGCGATGCTGCCTCAAGCGCTCAGCCTCCGTGGGGCTTCGGCGCGAGGCAGCAGCGATCCGCGAGTCTCAGCAGCAGGGGAGCAGAGAAGCAATAAACCCTCCTCGATGCTGCGAGTCGCGGCTCTCCTCCGACGCCTGATCCGGTGAGGGGGGGGGGGGCGGGTGGAGGAGGGAGAGGAGAGAGCCGGAGAAATTAAAGAGACAGAGCTCTTGGTTAAAAATAAACACAGCAAGAAACTGTAGTGGAAATCAAAGAAATTAAATGAAGAATAAAGTAAAGTAAAGAAATTTAAAATTTAAAAATAAGGACTCCAGTAAGCCCTAGGCTTACGGAACCCTCCAGCTACTTGGAGGCTGAGATTACTGGGGTTGGTGGGTGGTCTCAGTGGTATTTGTACCGCTCCACCTCCAAAAAGGTTGGGCTCAGCCTCCAAGCTGCTGGAAGGGTTACGCAACCCTGAAGTAAAGGGACTGGACTGGAGTAACGATAAGGAACAGATAATATGTTTCTTATCTGATGTTTTCTTGTTATATGTAAACCGCGCTGATTATAAATAGTGCGGTATATAAAAGATGTTAAATAAATAAATAAATAAATAAATAGTGATGCTTTTTTTTTTTTTTTTCCGGTAGACTCCTTACGTGAGTTTAGAACTTGGTGCTGCTATGGTATAGTAAATTTTGCTCTATAGATCCTCAGTGATTTTGTTTTAGGGTTTTGTATTAGTTCACAATATGCCTGGTACTGGAGAATGTTTGTTATTGTTAGTGAGATGACCAGAATCAGCTTGCTTTTTTATTTTTTTTTTAAAAGATTGAGTTCTGTGGGTGAATGCCCTAATTCTGCTCTGAATCTAAGAAATGCCATACCGGGTCAGACCAAGGTCCATCAAGCCCAATATTCTGTTTCCAACAGTGGCCAATCCAAGTCACAAGTACAGGGCTATGTGGCAGGTTCCCGAAAGGCATGCCAGTTCCACAATGCTCGTCCTGGGGTAAGCAGTGGATTTCCTGGATTCTTTTTAATAATGGGATTATGGACCTTACCTCCAGGAACTTGTCCAAACCTTTTTAAACTCAGCTACGCTAACAGCTTGTACCACATCCTCCAGTAACAAATTCCAGAGTTTGATTACACGTTAAGAGAAAATATTTTTTTTTACTCATTAGTCTTAAATGGGTTACATTGTAGCTTCATTGCATGTCCTCTAGTCTTTCTACTTTTTGATGGCGTAAACTATCTACATTGACCCGTTCCACTCCATTCATTAATTTATAGACCTGTATCATATCTTCCCTTGGCCGTCTCTTTTCTAAGATGAAGAGCCCTAACATTCTCCTTTTTTTTAAATTTATTTTATATTTATGAATTTTGCAATAACACTCATGAATACATTCTTGAACAGAATTGAGCAAGATAATGGAAATAAGGTGAAGAAAAAAAAAAGAGAGAAAACCCTAAACTAATCAATTTACCCAGCCCACTCTAGCCCACAAACAGAAAGTGAACCAAGAAAGGAAAATAAAAATAAAACGCTTATAACAGAGAAGAAAAAAAAATCAAAAGGACAGGTTAAACAGCCGGCACTACAGTTATGCTCATGTAACAGCAGAAGGTAAAGTGACTGAAACTGCACAGCCCTAACCTTTTAAGCCTTTCCGCATAGGGGTATCCTTCCATCCCCTTTACCATTTTGGTGGCTCTTCTCTGTACCTTTCCTAATTCCGCTATATGCTTTTTAAGATAAGGTGCCAGAATGGCACACAATATTCACGGTGCGGTCGAACCAGAAATGATACATTATAATATCCTTTGTTTTATTTTCCATGCCTTTCCTTAGGATTCCTAGCATGCTATTTGCTTTCTTGGCCACCGCTGCACACTGGGTAGAGAGTTTCAATGTATTAGCCATGACGACGCCTAAATCTTTTTCCTGGGTGGTGGTTTCTAAGGTGGTACCTTGCATCGTATAGCCAAAGTTTGGGTTGTTCTTTCCTAGGTGCATAAGTTTGCACTTGTCCACATTAAATTTCATCTGCCGTTTGGACGTCTAGTCTTCCAATCTATCAAGGTCCTCTTGCAATTTTTCACAATCCTCTTGGGTTTTTAACAACTTTGAATAATTGTGTGTCATCTGCAAGATTTGATTACCTCACTCGTTATTCCCTTTCCAGGCCATTTATGGATATGTTAAAAAGCAGTGGGCCCAGCACAGATCCCTGCGATACGGCACTATTCACTTTTCTCCTTTGAGAAAATTGGCTATTTAGCCTACTCTCTGCTTTCTATCTTTTAACCAGTTCCTAATCCACAATACTACACTGCCTCCAATCCCATGACTTTTTAAATTTCCCTTGTCAAAGGATTTCTGAAAATCCAGATACGTTACATAGACCAACCCACTTTTGTCTGTTTATTCACACCTTCAAAACAGATTAGTAAGACGAGACTTTCCTTGGCTAAATCCACGTTGGTTTTCTCCCATTAAACCATGACTATATACACAATTTGTATTTTTATTCTTTATAATGGTTTCTACTATTTTGCTCAGTACTCATGTCAGACTCACAGGTCTGTAGTTTCCCGGATCACACCTGGAACCTTTTTCAAATATTGGCGTTATATTACCCAATCTTCAGGTGCTACAGATTTTAATGACTGCAGATCTGTTATTAATAATCTGTGAGTTCTCTCATATTTCAGTTCTTTCCATACCCTTGGATGTATACCATCTGATCCAGGTGATTTGCTACACTTCAATTTATCAAATAGGTGTAATACATCTTCTCATAAGAACATAAGACATGCCATACTGGGTCAGACCGAGGTCCATCAAGCCCAGTATCCTGTTTCCAACAGTGGCCAATCTAGGTTATACGTACCTAGCAATATCCCCAAAAGACAGGTTCCACAATGCTTGTACTAGGTCAAGCATTGATATCCTGGGTCCCTTTTTAATAGTGGTTTATGGACCTTTCCTCCAGGAACTTGTCCAAACCTTTTTTAAACCCAGCTATACTAACAGCCCTTACTACATCCTCCGGTAACAGAATCCAGAGTTTGATTACACGTTGAGTGAAGAAATATTTTCTCTTATTTGTCTTAAATAGTTTACCCTGTAGCTTCATTACATGTCCCCTAGTCTTTCTATACTCTGATAGCGTAAACAATTGATCCACGTTTATCCGTTCCACTCCATTCATTAATTTATAGACCTCTATCATATCTCCCCTCAGCCGTCTCTTCTCCAGGCTAAAGAGCCCTAACCTTCCTAGCCTCTCTTCACAGGAGTAGTCTTCCATCCCCTTCACCAATTTGGTGGCTCTTCTCTGTACTTTTTCTAATAACGCTATGTCCTTTTTAAGATACGGTGACCAGAATTGCACACAATATTCAAGGTGCGGTCGTACCATGGAGCGATACAGAGGCATTATAATATCCTTTGTTTTGTTCTCCATCCCTTTCCTTATGATACCTAGCATTCTATTTGCTTTCTTGGCCGTCGCTGCACACTGGGCGGAGGGTTTTAACATGTTATCCACAATGACTCCTAAATCTTTTTCCTGGGTGGTGGTTTCTAATGTGGAGCCTTGCATTGTGTAACTATAGTGTGGGTTGTTCTTTCCTAGGTGCATAACTTTGCACTTGTCCACATTAAATTTCATCTGCCATTTGGATGCCCAGTCTTCCAATTTATCCAGATCCTCCTGCAGTTTTCCACAATCCTCTTGGGTTTTAACAACTTTAAACAGTTTTGTGTCATCTGCAAATTTGATAACCTCACTAGTTATTCCCTTTTCCAGGTCATTTATGAATATGTCAAAAAGCAGCAGACCCAGTACAGATCCCTGGGGTACTCCACTATTCACCTTTTTCCATTGGGAATATTGGCCATTTAGCCCTACCCTCTGCTTTCTATCTTTTAACCAGTTCCCGATCCACAATAGTACACTGCCTCCTATCCCATGACTTTTTAGCTTCGCCAAAAGTCTCTGATGGGGGACTTTGTCAAAAGCTTTCTGAAAGTCCAGATACACTATATCAACCGACTCACCTTTGTCTACCTGTTTATGCACACCTTCAAAAAAACATATCAGATTAGTAAGACAAGATCTTCCTTGTCTAAAGCCATGTTGGCTGTCTCCCATTAGGCCATGACTATCTACATGCTGCGTAATTTTGTTCTTTATGATGGTTTCTACCATTTTTCCTGGTACTGACGCCAGGCTCACCGGTCTGTAATTTCCTGGGTCACCCCTGGAACCCTTTTTAAAAATTGGCGTTACGTTGGCGACCCTCCAATCTTCAGGTATTACAGATGATTTTAATGAAAGTTCACAGATTACCAATAGCAGGTCTGCAATCTCATATTTCAGTTCTTTCAACACTCTGGGATGTATACCATCCGGTCCATGTGATTTGCTACTATTCAGTTTATCAAATAGTTGTAATATATCTTCCCGGTGTAGCGATATTTCTCTCAATTCCTCTGCAGTATCACCTTTAAATACCACTTCAGTCTTGGGTAACATCCCTACATCTTCCTCAGTAAAGACCGAACCAAAGAATTCATTCATTCTCTCTGCTATAGCCTTGTTTCCTCTTACTGCCCCTTTTACCCCTCTATCATCTAATGGTCCAACTGACTCTCTCACAGGCCTTTTGCTACGAATGTACTTGAAAAAGTCTTTATTTCGTGTTTTTGCTTCCGTAGCAAGTTTCTTCTCAAATTCCCTTTTTGCCTGCCTTATCAATGCTTTGCATTTAACTTGCCAGTGCTTGTGCTGTTTCCAGTTTTCATCATTTGGCTCTTTTTTCCATTTCCTGAAGGTTGCTTTTTTGGCAGCAACAGCCTCTCTGACCTCACCTTTAAACCATGCTGGCAGTTTTTTGGACTTTCTTCCACTTTTCTTAATGCGTGGAATACAGCTGGTCTGGGCTTCGAGGATAGTATTTTTAAATAACACCCAAGCTTGCTGTAAGTCTTCAACCTTTGGAACCGCTCCTTTTAGTTTTTTCCTAACTATATTCCTCATTCTATCATAGTCTCCCTTTTGAAAGTTAAAAGGTAGTACTGTGGATGCCTTTACTATCTGTCCTCCACTAATTAAATCAAACATGATCATACTATGATCACTATTGCCAAGTGGTCCCAACACCCTTATTTCTTGCACCAGATCTGGCGTTCCACCAAGGACTAGGTCCAGTATGGCTTCCCCTCTGGTCAGTTCATGAACCAGCTGCTCCAAGAAGCAGTCATTTATTCCATCTAGAAACTTTATCTCTTTAGCTTGTCCTGCTGTGACACTGACCCAGTCGATACCGGGGTAATTGAAATCACCCATTATTACTACTCTGTTGTGACTTTTGTTAGCTTCCTTGATTTCTTTGAGCATTTCATCATCCATTTGTTCATTCTGGCCAGGTGGTCGATAGTATACTCCCACTGCCATCACCTTCCCCTTCATAAATGGAATTTCAATCCATAGAGATTCTACAGCAAATTTTGTTCCCTGCAAAACTTTAATCCTTTCTGACTCAATGCCCTCTCTAACATAGAGCGCAACCCCTCCACCAATTTGATCAGCTCTATCATTACGATATAGTTTGTATCCAGGTATCACAGTGTCCCACTGGTTATCCTCCTTCCACCATGTCTCTGAGAGTGCAATCATATCTAACCTCTCATTTAGTGCTATATATTCTAACTCTCCCATCTTATTGTTTAGACTTCTAGCATTGGCATACAAGCATTTTAGAGACTGTATTTTATTCATATTAATCTGGCTATTGGTAGGCAGGGGTAATTTGGAATCTTTATGCTCGGTTTATTAATGTCTCTTTCAATTCTTCTGATACATCACCTTTATATACCATTTCAGGCATGGGTAAATTCCTGAGAGTCCAAAAAGAGCAGTCACTCTCGCAGCTAAACACAGGGTACAGAACAAGTGAAGAGTCTCTGGCAGTAAAATAATTTTGTTGTTGAGGAGATACCCCGACACATTTCGGCAGTGCCTTCCTCAGAGGGATTATAACCTCAGATTTTAAAAAGCAAAATCAGAACAAATTAAATTAAAAATAAAAACATAATAAAAACCACATTAAAACCATACTAAAAAAGGGGAGGGGACCAAGTTAGACATACATGTATCAATCACAATCTCTTAAAAAGGCAGCATAAAAACTCGGACAGAACGTTTATATATGTAAAAACATATAGCTATGTACACCTCCCAAGTGCATAATAGTAATGTGAACTGAAATTATAAATAAAGAATAATTGGTACAATTAAATAGAATAAAATAAAAAGAAATTGAAGATCCATAAAATCATACAAGTTGAGCATACAAAAAAAATAAAGCAATAAGTCACACTCAAAAGCATATGGTACTGTGAGAGCTGAACCATTGCTGGCACAGAGGTTAAGTGCAAAATAAAAGCAAAGACAAGCAAAGTGTGACTGTAGATGAAGACCCAAACTTAATAAATAATGCAACTAGCAACCATGGTGATCAAAATAACAAAAACAAAAGGTGATATTGATAAGAAGTGGGGAAGAAGAGGACCAACTAACCCACTATATGTGATGAGAAGTGAAAAGACTCACTCGTTATAACATAAGGGTAAATCAATGTAATTGCCAAAAATCAAGATCTGAAAATAGAATGAATCCTGTAAAATGAGCCAACATTCTAGTAGGAGAGAGCTATTAACATCCACCTATACATTCAAAAGGGCACTTGCCTGAATCCTTCGGTCTTTGGAATCGCCGGTGCAACAGTAAAGGAGCTTGGCATGAAAACGATTTAAAGCCGCCTCTATTGCGCATCAAAATCATACAAGCAAAGAACAGCAAAAGGTCTCTACCTGAATTTTTAAATTACAAATCAAAAATCCAATATTTCCAATTGTCAGCCTAATCCCAAGTAAGAGCAGGTTTGTTAATACCATCGGAGAGAAATGACCATTATATTTAGCATATTTGAGTTGCATTGTGATTCCATCACATTGTGAAATTATGAGACACTGCATATATTACCAGTGTTAATTAAACCATAAGTCTCAACATATTTCCTCAGTCAGAAGACGCCAAAAAGGCAAATGTGCATGGAAAACAAAAAAGTGTGTGAATTGGAACTTCATGAAGCTACCGTAGACCAAACATTGTATTTAAAACTGGCATCTCTGTCATATGTGACTGCAGCACTTTTCTCAAAGAACTATATCATATACACAGTGTTATATGAAGTATATTCGGGTCATTCAGGATACAATCAAGAGCTGGATAAGAGATCCCATTTGGACATGGGGTAATATTGCAACTCTTTTTACATCGGCATAGTGTGTGAACAGAAAACGTCAAAGAGTGATCTAGGTGTAGAATGAAACAATGAAGATTACTGTGAAACAGCAGATCTGCGCAGAGGACCTAATTGAGTTCAACAGAGGCTGAAATTGTTTAAAAAACATGGATATACCCTTAGGCGATAAATTATAGCAGCATTAATGTAAGCTGACTTAGGCATCATCATGGATAACACATTGAAACCCTCTGCCCAGTGTGTAGCAGTGGGCAAGAAAGCAAATAGCATGCTAGAAATTATAAGGAAAAGAATGGAGAATAAAACAAAGGATATTATAATGCCTCTGTATCGTTCGTGGTTCAATCGCACTTTGAATATTGTGTGCAGTTCTGGTCGCCTTATCCTAAAAAGGATATAGCAGTATTAGAAAGTACAGAGAAGAGCCACCAAAATGGTAAAGGGGATGGAAGGATACCCTTATGACAAAAGGCTTAAAAGGTTAGGATGAAGTTGATTATCCAGCTCAAGCCCTGAAGACGTTGGATCAACCTGTCAGTCACCTCACGACTCTTCCGAAACAACTTAGCCTTGATCAGCCAATTGTCCAGATATGGGTGAACAAGGACTCCTTGCCTGCGCAAGTCTGCTGCCACAACTACCGTGATTCTGGTGAAGACCAACAGCAGAGAGACAAGACTGAAAGGCAAAACCTAGAACCAAAAAAGCCCCTGGGGTACTGCGAAACACAAACTGCTGATGATAGGGCCTAATGGGGGATGTGCACATAGGCCTCAATCATGTCCAGAGAAAATCAGAAACTCTCCTTCCCTCACTGCCACTATCATGGAACCTTCGAGGCCCCGTTGACACCCTTCAAATCTAGGATAGGCCCCCCATGAAGCCTCCCTTCTTGGGAGCCACAAAATAGATGGAATACCAGCCTGAGCCCCAATCTTCACGGGGGATCTGGGACTACTGCCTCTAGCTGCAACAGTCGATTGAGCTTCTCCTCTAATACCAGAGCCTTGCCCTGAGGGCCCACACGGGGATCTCAAAGGCTTTGGCGAGAGGTCTGGCAAACTCAAGGGCATAACCTCAAGAACCCAAGTGTCCAACGTAGCCTGGGTCCAAGCAGGAAGAAAGCGTCTGTGCCCCGAACCTTTATTGGGAAGACTTGATGGCCACAGCAGTTCTGGAGGTACGCCCTCTGCCTCCATGGGAGCCTCCCTGAAGGGCTCTGCAGAAATGCGACCTCCGAGGATTAACCACCCGAGTAGGTTGAAACCTGCGGGGCTCTCTACTGTGGCCCCGCAGGAGGAGCCCCTCTGCCTGCTCCCTTCAGCTTGTGCTCTGGTAATCTGGGCACCTTAGAGTCCACCAAATCCTTGACCAGTTTCTCCAAGTCTTCCGCAAACAGCAACTTCCCCGTAAAGGGGTTTGCCGAGTCTTGCATTAGAGGCCAAGTCTGCTGAACAGTTACACAATCAAAGCAACCGGCAAGCCGAGACCACTGTTGCCATATCCTTGGACTGAAGTGCGCCAATCATAAAGTAGATCCGCCAAAAAGGTAGAGCTCGAGTCCAGCTAGGCTGCCTCCATGCAGTCAGCAGGATCTGCCACTGCCTCCACGGGGTTCCAGACCTGAGCCACTTAGGCCCCAAAAATGACACCCTGCAGAGTCAGCACAGACACCTCAAAGGCCTGTTTCAACAGAGCCTCCATAGCTGCACCACCTTCCACTGAAATGAGTCACCACTGCCATGAGGACATCTACCAGAGGCAAATGCAACTTGTCCTTTTCCTCCAGTGGAATCTTATACAGTCATGCAATACTCTGACCCATCCAGAGGCCCATGCTGGGGGTACTCCACTCCTCCACAATCATAGCCTTGAAAGCCCTGTGGACTGGGAAAGAGTGAGGTGGCTTCCGGATGCCCTCCATCAGCGGGTCCTCCGGGGTCTCTGCCAGCTCAGAGCTAGCATACTCCACAATGCACAACACTGCCAGGGACTCTGAGATAAGTAAGGGAAGCTCATCATGATGGAAAATCCTCACTGATGTGGCATCTTCCCCCATTGGGAGGTCCCTTCAAGCTCCTCCTGAGGACACTCCTCCAGGAGGTCCGACGGCCCCTCCAAGAGGTCAGTAAAATCCAGGGAGTCCACAGAGCAATTCTCAGACTCATCCTCCACTTTCTCGCCACAGGGGCTTAGCCGTAATCGGGAGGCCTGGGCTCTTAACTAAAAGGTGGCCTGGTGGCCCTTTCCCCTGTTGCATCAGTAAGGCCTGGTGCAGCAAAGGATGAATTCAGCGGAAGAGAGGGAAGCCCTGGGTCCATTACTCTCTCCTACCAACATCACTGAGGGACTCTAAGGAATCGGTCATCTGCTGCCAACACAGGGAATCCATGCTCTCCTTGACTGCACAAACTGATGCAGATAAAATGGCCACCATTCCTGCCAAAACCACGGGACATCCACCATTCTTGAGAGTACCCTCTTGCTCCCTCACACCGGCCCTGCCAAGCACCCCCCAAAAACAAATCTGCGGCAGCTGTGTTCTCCCACAGGCAGTCATGGCAGAGCCCACCTTGGGGGACTGACCTCTGCAGCTGCTGCATGTGATGCACAGATACTGATCCATCCTAAGCCTGGGACCCCATGGCTTGTGGAAACTCCCCCATGCCCACCAATGCCCGGAGCAGACCCCGGACACTATGTTCCCCACAGACCGCCGCTGAATGTAGGCGGTCAATCTCTTTCCTGCTTTTGCCTGCTTTCGGGGGGGGGGGGAGGGGGTGTCATTTTTTTTTATTTATATTTAAATTAAATTTACTTACTTCATTTTTAAAATGCCTTAAGGGCACAGAAGCCCGCTCTACCCCTGCCCCCCCCTCCTAAAGGTTGGGGAGGATGACAGAGGGAGCAACCCAAGGTGGAAGCAGCACCATCAGGTTCTGCACCCTGGGTCTATTCACAGACATCTACCCAATCCACCAGCTGCACAGGCTATGTACCTTTACCACCTGCTGGAAACTGAGAATAACTGGGTGTTGTCAGTGGGCACAGGCTACTTATAGTACACCTTGGAATTGTGTTCTCAGTCTCCACCTGCTGGTAGAGGAGCATAACCCACTTGTCTGGTCTGGGCTGGAGAGATGCACTGGAATTTAACACTGCAAACTCTAGACACAGGAATCCCAAGGTCTTTGGAGATGGCTTTCTACCCCTTTGAAGTTTGATGATAATGGCTTTTCTGATGGTCTCATGCAGCTCTCTGGTCTTCACCATTGTGAAAATGGAACAGGAAATGAATGTGGCTATTTTAAACAAAAGAGCCATCATTCATTGGTTGATTCAAGTCATGCGAGTACTGACAATTGATCACAGGTGCATCTAATTTAACTGCAATAAGAATGTGGTTCTATTCAAAATGATTTGAATCGTTTAGAAGGGCGCCAATAATCATGCCATGGCAATGTCCCAGTTTTTATACTATTTCCTTTTTTAATTGGTCTTGTTTTGCTTGATTTTTTTGTGTGTCAAATGTGTGCATATATACTATATATACTGTAGTTCAAAGCCATTTCACTGGCCACTTTTTTTTTTCTTTTTAAGGAGATATTGGACATTAAGGGGTTGAACTACAAGGGTGCCATTATAGTTGACCACAACTGTAGACATTTTGAGACTAGACTCAAAGATGGAGAAGGTAAGAGGATTTGACTTGTTGGGCAAGAAAATGGGTCTCGATTATATATGGCAGCCCATTCCATAAAATATTTCTGTTTGAAAGG
This sequence comes from Ichthyophis bannanicus, assembly GCA_033557465.1. NCBI lineage: Eukaryota > Metazoa > Chordata > Amphibia > Gymnophiona > Ichthyophiidae > Ichthyophis > Ichthyophis bannanicus. Next base: position 935,299,913 of record CM066034.1, read on the forward strand.
ATTTGCATGCTGACAGCTGCCTGGAGACCATGGTGACATTTTATGACTTTTCCTTAGGATGGAAAGAACATCATATTCCATATCATTCTGCTAGATCTGACCAGACAAGTGGCTTGTGTTCCCCTACCAGCAGATTGGTGGAGATGAAGAACCAATGAAAAGCCCAAATTTCAATGACAAATGCCCATACCTCTCTACACCTCAGCCACTAGGGGTCCCTTCAGTATTCATCCAAAAGCATACCGGAGAAACATGGCAGGCCTCACACAACCTCAACCATGGGCAACAATGAGTGATCAACAGTAGAGAACTATGTACAGGAAAGCATAAACGCAAGGCTGTCAGTAGAGACAATGAACCTTCAGAGCCAAGTATAAGAATCACAACGGACCCAAGGGTACCGCAGCAGAAGATCAGGACTCATGGAGAGGACATTATCTTTTAAGTAAAATGTCACCTTCCATATCGTCCTGTTAGATCAGTCCAGACAACTAGGACGTACCAAGGCTACAACTCTACTGGACGGGAAGAAGACACAGCAGCTCACAAAACCCTTGAGTCAAAGGCCATGTCCGCCCATGAGTAGACATCCAAGCAGTAATGTTTTGACAAAAGTGGAAAGTGATTCCCATGTCACTGCCCGACAAATGTTTGCAGGGGTTACCAAACTCTGCTTGGTCCAAGAGGATGCTTGTACTTGGGTAGAACGGACTCGCAAACCCTCTAGAACTGGCCGGTTTCGCAAGAGACACGGCGAGGCAGTGGCCTCCTTAATCAAGAACCGGTTGGACTTACAAAAGGAATTTGTAACCTCTAAAGTACTGGATAAGCACCCTCTGTAAATCTACAAGACAAAGATCCTTATCCTTCCCCCAACACTGCTCCTTCGAGCCGTCCCGTCCCACGTGCAGCTCTCCCAGGAAGGATCGAGCCGCCGGGACCAACACTCTGCCCCTCCACTTCAGGCCGAGCTACCCAATCGGGGCAGTTGGCCGGCTCATAGAAGGAAGCGCCAGTGGGTGTGCCCGTGCCTGACAGGCCCGCGTTTGAGGGCCTTGCCAGAGGGCCCTTTGGCGGGAGCCCGATCCTCGAGGACGACCCCCAGCGTGCTCCATCGACCAGACAGCAAGTCGAAAAACCACCAGCCACGAGACCACATCCAAAGTGAGTAGCAGTCCCATTAGCTACAGATCCAGCTAACACAGAAAACCTGTCCAAGAGGTGGAACAACTCCTGCATGCCACAGTGTGACTCTCCCAGGTCTCGTAAAGCAGTAGCAGGCAAGGACGCAACTACCAGGTCACCAGCGGACCACTAACTGACGCGAAAAGACCTCAAAAAACCACCAGACTGCCTGCAAAGCAGTAACTAGAACATCTCTCTGTCGCGGCAGTGTATCTATTAACTGATTATACCCAGACTTAACAGCTAGGATAGCTCTCCGTTGAACCGTCTATAGATTGACTTGCCAGGAATGTTACTATGTTTCTGTCTGGATTGCCAGCTAGCAGTTGTAGCTCTGATGTCTTGTTGTTCTGATTTGCTATCCAGTAAGTTTTGACATGATTCCTGTACATGCCATAGATGTTTGCCTAGAAGTACTACACGCGTAAGCACTAGAATCGAAAGCACTGTCTCAGACAGTTGACCCGCAGTCACGACTCAATTAGGGCACAAAGTAACCCACGCAGCCAACATGGCGCCCTCCCCTGTGGCCCTAGCCAGCCGTTACCTACTTGCCAGCGCCCTCTCCCTCACCACCACTCACAACGCCATACTAGTCCTACGGAATTCAGGGAGGAGATGGTCGGGCAATTCACGCCAAGCTGCAGCAGAATCCAGTGTCCCCCTGCACCCCCACTTACTCTATGTTACACTCCAGCACACTAAAAGACCCCAACAGGAGGAATGCCCTCAGCCTAGCAACATGAAATGCACCCTCATAAACGCCCGTTCAGTGCGGAAGAAATGGCCTGTCATCACTGACCAGATAACCTGCCACAACCTAGACATTTTACTGGTCACTGAGAATTGGCTGACCAATGATAAGAACATAAGATATGCCATACTGGGTCAGATCAAGGTCCATCAAGCCCAGTATCCTATTTCCAACAGTGGCCAATCAAGGTCATACGTACCTAGCAGTTTCCCCAAAAGACACAGGTTCCGCAATGCTTGTACTGGGTCAAGCATTGATATCCTGGGTCCCTTCTTAATAATGGATAAGAACATAAGATAAGATATGCCATACTGGGTCATCATGAACCAACTTATCCCACCCAATTATTCGATCCACACCTGTCGTCACAGAGCTGACCGAAGGGGAGGGGGGAAGTGCATTCGCCCTTACAAGATCGGAGCTTCAATTCCAGGAGACCGCCTCTAGCAGCGCTACACACCTCGACACCATCTCTATAGTTAAACAGGCACAACTCCATCAACCTCCCCAGACGACCTCTCGACTATAATAGACCTGGCCTGCAACACCACAACCCAGCATACACCAAACTGGATCATGGGAGACTTCAATCTTCCTGTGCTCGCTGAGACCCATGCAAATGCCTTCCTCGACGCACTCAAGGAGCTGGACTAGGATCAAATAGTCAACGCGCCCACTCACTCAAAGGGCAACAAACTGGACCTCATTTTTGCACCGCGGACGGCCACAGGCCCAAACCCCACGCTTGCCCTGTCCATCATGCCAGTGCCATGGTCTGACCACAGCTTGCTGAGTTTCCAGATGCCCATACAGCCAGGCCACACCGGCAGCTGCTCTACAGTCGATGAAGATGCAACACCAAGAACACACGTCCGGTCTTTTGACAAGGAAGAGATAATTAGCAAAATCCGGCCGCTACTCGACCTCACAGACCCTAACCCCGAGGAGATGCTCGCCGCCTGGAACGAAAGCCTCAGCTCCATCACCCGCCAACCAGTAGCAGATGCTTCACCAAGGAAAAGGAAGGCGGCACCATGGTACTCCCCTGAGCTACGAACATCACTCCTCCATGTAAAGTCACTCAAAAGACGATGGCGATGATCACGCTCCACCGCCAACCGGGAAACTTACACCCTACATCTGGAAAAACACCATCTGGCAATCTCGGAGAGAATGAAGCAGTACTATGCAGAATTGCTTCTAAGGCGGCTCTCAGAGAAGGGGATCCAGGACACGGCATTAAACTGGTGCAGATCATACCTCACAGACAGATGGCAACACGTGCGCGCAGGCTCCAAGACCTCCAATCCGTTCTGGCAAGAACCGGGTGTACCGCAGGGATCTTCGCTCTCTGCACTGTTCTTCAACGTATATATGCAGCCCATCTGTGCACTCACCCACGCTTTCAATGTCTCATGCCTCGTATACGCGGATCACATGCTACTCTACATGCCATTTTCAACTGACCATCCGGATTTCTCACCCCTAACCACCTGCTTTGACGCCGTGGCCGAATGGCTCCACACACAAAACCTCAGAATAAACTTCAAGAAAACTGAGGTGCTATTCATCTCCAGGAACCCAGCATTTACCCCCCCCCCCTTGGGTCACTAAAGGTGAGAGGAGCAGAGCTTCAAAGCAAACCCATGATCTGCTACCTAGGAGTCACCATAGACCAACAGTTGGACATGAAGGCCCACGTAAACAATACTGTTAAAGCAATATACCACAAAATAAGGATGATCTGGCACCTTAGACCCCTGCTGGAGGAGGATTTCCAGACAGTCTACCAAGCTTTAGTAATCCCCCACTTCGTTTACGCCAACTCGATCCTACATGGACTCCCAAAAAGCACACTGAACCCGCTGCAGTTCACAATGAATGCCAGAATATTACATGGAGCCGCTAGGAGGGACCATATAACTCCTATCCTTAAACACCTACATTGGCTGCCGGTCCACTGCAGGATCACATTCAAAATTCTATTAATGACGTTCAAGGCCATCAACGGGCTCACCTCCACCTCCATCATGGACCTCATCCTCTCCACCCCCCCCCCCCAAACAGAATCAGAAGGTCAGCCGCTGCCAACACTCTGAACATCCCGAGCAAGATTACAAAGTGCTCGCAAGCAACATGAAACCAGGCCTTCGTGTACTACGCATCCTCATGCTGGAACGCCCTCCCGTCCAACATCCGTTCCATAACCGAACTCGCCCATTTCAGAAAGGCTCTAAAACACCACCTCTTTCTCCAGCACTACTCCCATAAGGGAGACGCTCAACAGCCGTCCTCATGCACCCATCAACACAGCACCCTCGACCCAACAGCAACATGCAGCCCCAGCCCTGCCCACTAATGCCTCCAGACACACAATATGCAACTGCATATAGCACACAATTTGTTGTAAATAGTCATCAAGCAGTCATGTCGTCACCTGCTCCCACTGGCCCGACTGTCTCACCTGTATATAGTTGCTTAACTGAGAAGCCTGTTACTGAGTAGCCTGTACATAGTCCCCCCCAGTTAGCCAAGTTGTAAACCCTGTTCCTTGTAAGTACAGGGCAGACGCCGCCTGCACTGTACACATTTGTTTTAACTGTAAAATCGAGCTGATTGTAAAGAGCGCGGTATAGAAAAACCTCAAATAAAATAAAATAAAATACAAAATAAAAAAACTGTTTCATGTGAAAAAGGGAGAAAATCACCGGCTGAATGGAAATGGCTCTCTTTGAAAGAGACAGATAAGGATCTTGGCAAGACAGAGCCTGCAGCTCAGAAATACGCCTTGCGGAACACATCGCAACCAAGACTGTCTTGAGCATCAAATCCTTTAAGGTAGCACACTTCAAGGCTCCAAAGGGTGCTGCTATGAGGGCCCTGAGCACTAGACAAGATCCCAGGAAGGGATCACTGATCGAAAGGGAGGATGCAGATGCCGAACACTATGGAGAAAGTGCGAGATGTCCAGCTGCAAGGTTAGAGACCTACCAGCCACCAGACCTTTCAGAGAGCTAAGGGAAGGCCATTCTCCAGGCTGTTCTGTAGAAAAGCCAACAGAAAGGGCGCCTTAGGGGCCAAATGCTGAGCACTGCACCATCACTGAAAGAGGCACCAGATCTGCCCATATGCAGCTTGGTAGACCTATGCAGGAGAATAGGCCTAATGCGCTAACCAACTCCTTTCAAAAGAGCCATTACCGAGAAGGGAACTGGGTACTCCAGGACAATCAGTCCCTGCAGTAATAGACAACGAGACGAAGAGAAGGCGAATGTAGAAGCCGCATCAGGTCTCTGAACCCATGTTCTCCTCAGCCAATCCGGCACCATTATTACAATCTCGCCCAGGTGGTGTCCTATAAGCCGAAGTACATGCCCCACCAGGGGCCACAAAGGAAATACATACAGCAGGTGCTGACTTGGCCAAGACTGGGTCAGGGTGTCAACACCCTCAAACCCCATCTCCATGTGATGACTGAAGAAGCAGCAAACTTTGGCACTGGCATGGGTCGCCATGAGATCCATTTCAAGGTGACACCAGCAGTGCAGAATCAAACGCATCCTGACTCAACTCCCACTCTCTAGGATCCAGGGAGTGCTGGCTGAGGAAGTCCGCTTCCACAGTGTCACCCCGGCATTGTGCTAAGCAGTCAAGGCTAGGAGGTTCTTCTCCACCCAGCCAAACAGGAAAGCATCTCCAGAGCTACTCCAGCACTCCTTGTGCTGCTTTGTCGATCGACATATGTCACTGCCATGGCATTGTCTGAAAGCACTCAAACCACCCGGCCCTTGGTCAGAAATGCAGAAGAGCCAACCTGATGGCCCTCACCGCATCCCTGCAGTTTCAGTTTCAATGGCCCTGGGCTGTACGGTCATGGCAAAGGGCTCCCCAGCCCGAGATACTGGCATCTATCGTCAGGAGGACCCAGGAGAAATAGTCCAGCAGAATGCCCTTCCTTGGCTTTTTTTTTTTTAGAAAAAGACACCACTCAGGACACCAGCCAAGACACTTCTGAAAAGGAACAGGCTCTAATGAGCCACTTGTCTAGATAAGCATGGACACAGATCTCTTGGTCCAACAAAGAGACGTGGATGGCAAGGAAGGTGACGTAAATAAACTTAAAACTAGCAGTGCTGGTCTTTTGGACAGCTAGAAGTAAAAAGTGCCATACGGCAAAAGTGTGAACGATAGTTTGTAAGTTCATACAGACACGTTAGGTAACTGAAAAGGGTAGATGAAAAACATTCAGGAGAGGCTGAACTATGGCAGTAAATATCGTTCAACAAACTTGTAAACTGAAAGGATATATATACCTTACTGTGTTAGAGGTAAAAAAGGGGGGGGGGGGGAGGAAATCTTGACATTGTGTGAAATTAATAGTAATGAGCCGAGAATTCCAAATGTGCAGTCCTACTATTGTGACCCATAAAAAATGTCAGAAATAAAAGACATGAAAATTCTGTAAGCTATGCTGTTAAATAATTATAGCTTCATAAGATGCTATAGAGCGTTCTCGCTTGTAAGTCTAAAATCACCAACTCAAAAGTGTGAACTAGATATAAAAACGGGAACTGGAAATATGGAAATTGAATCTTGTAACCTATCTTTATAAAAAGAGTATTTAGAAAAAGAATGTCAATGACTATGGCGTTCTGCATTTAAAAAGTGAGAAAAGAATACTGTTTAAAAGCAGCGAATCATTAAAAAGATTTAAATCTAATAGAAATGAAACATGCTCAAGAGAAATAAAAACCAGTAACGAAAATTAATAAGAGACATGATGGACTTACTAAATCAAAAGTGGAAGATCCCGCGGCTAGAAACAAACGCACAAAGGCAGCTTTCTCTTTATCACAAAAACGCCGACAGCTGCGCAATAGGGAAGTAAAATAGAGATGAGGCTGATGACGTCAATGGGAATATGCAAATTAATTGTCTTATAAAAAACAAAAAATGAATCTACAGACGAAGTAGCAGCTGAGGCAAATGAGGCAAAGTGAAACATCAAAGAAAAGGAGAAAATAGAGAAGAGAATGCCTGAAAAATAAAATAAAAATGTAAAAACTGCATTGAGCAGAGTCACCCTAAATAAACAGTTGAAGAGGAGACAGGTACATATAAGCCAAGGCGTACTTAAAAACTAATAAAAAATAATCCGACAATGGGTGTCAGGCATAGATGTATTTTTAGCCATATGAACCGACATTGTGTCAATAACAAATTTTTTTTAAATAAATAATGAAAACGGGGGCAAACCAAATGGGCAAAAATTCAGCGAAGGGAACGTACACTATAAATAATTTAAAAATATATATATCTATAATATAAATAGATGTATTTAGGACATTGTGTTAATAAAAATTTATAAATAAATAATTAAAAACAGGACAAACTAAAGTGTGCAAAAATTCAGCGAATGGAACGTACACTATAAATAATTAAAAAATAAATAATAATAATACAAATCAACCATAAAAAGTGGCCATACTACAGAAAAACTGAAAAAGTTGCTTTCCATATTAAGACCCTCAGGATACAAACTATGCAAATTAAAAATATACCGTTGTTCTAATCGCAAGAGGGTGTTATCAACATTTCCACCACGCCACTTAAATTTTAATTTTTTAACAAAATTTTTTTCTAAATACTCTTTTTATAAAGATAGGTTACAAGATTCAATTTCCATATTTCCAGTTCCCGTTTTTATATCTAGTTCACACTTTTGAGTTGGTGATTTTAGACTTGCTATAGAGCGTTCTCGCTTGTATCTTATGAAGCTATAATTATTTAACAGCATAGCTTACAGAATTTTCATTTCTTTTATTTCTGACATTTTTTATGGGTCACAATAGTAGGACTGCACATTTGGAATTCTCGGCTCATTACTATTAATTTCACACAATGTCAAGATTTCCCCCCCCCCTTTTTTTATCTCTAACCCCTTCTTCAAACAGTTTACAAGTTTGTTGAACGATATTTACCGTCGTAGTTCAGCCTCTCCTGAATATGTTTTTCATCTACCCTTTTCAGTTACCTAACGTGTCAGTTTGTAAGTTCATACAATCGTTCACACTTTTGCCGTATGGCACTTTTTACTTCTAGCTGTCCAAAAGACCAGCACTGCTAGTTTTAAGTTTGCATTTCTCACATTTATTTTTATTTTTACACACACCTTAACTAAGATATCAATGATTCACATGTTTCACGTTTCTCACAGGTAGTATATACAAATTGCATTCACCTAAAATAAGTTGGGCACATTGTTGTATTCCTTTTTTTCACTTTTTAGATAGGTTTGTGCACAATCCCGATGCCTGAAATGATGATGGTTGGGTTATTCATTTATTTTATTTTATGATTTGCACCACACTTTATTTCAAAGTTTTATTTATACACTTTTTTTGTTGTTTGTATTTGATTTGCACATGTTGGATTTCAGATTATGCATTACACTGTTTATTTTTTTGTTCCACACATGACATTATTTTACTTATACTTCACAGATTCACACATTTAGACTTATAGGAAGATTACCCATGGTCAGGTAACATAAATTCACATTTCTATTATATTATATATATTTTTTTATATTCTTATATTTTTATTTATTAATATAAATTTTAAATTTATATTTTTTACCAGTCCTTAGAATGTGATTCGTCTTCATTTCTCTTACGTTTTTGCTCTTCTCCATATTTATGTACTACGATTATTCACATATTTTAAATTTAAATGTTTGTTATTACAATATAGATTTATTTTTGTATTTTATTCATTTACAAGTACGTACCCCTTAAGCATATATTGTAATAAGTTATGAAGGATGTTGTTTGGTATATTCATCATTTTATTGTTTGTCTTCATTAGCTCATTTTTGAGTATATAACCTTAGACTCTTGTCTGAGTCACACAGTTCAGTGACACAGGTATGTGTAATTTACATGTTGTTTTGCATATTCTCTTCACTTATTTTATTTACCTTTTTTACACTCATTTTTTATTACGTTTCTTTATGATGTTTAATTTAAATTTTAATTTTAATCATTCTTCTTTTTATGTTAGCCGTACTTATTTGTTCCACCATTCAAGAATATTACTGTGTTATATATATATATAAAATTTATTTATGCATTATACATTCATTTATGAACGCTGTTTTAGATTGTGTGTTTTAACTGTTTTTTAATTGTTTTTAACAATTGGTATGTTGTTGTATTATATTTTGCCTAGCCATTTAAGCCCCTGAAGAAGGGATTTCCGAAACACGGCCTGTGTTGGGCCATGTGGCTGATGTTTGTTCAATAAAAGTTTATTTACGTCACCTTCCTTGCCATCCACGTCTCTTTGTTGGACTACTATCGCACGTGGTGTTGTGCTCTCAGTTGGACTCCACAGATCTCTTGGTGCCATAGCCACTACCACCATGACCTTGGAGAATGTTCGAAGAAGCAGATAGCTCGAAAAGGAGGGTGGCAAACAAAGCGAGAGACAAGCACAGCAAAAACGCATACATCTGCTTATCCGCCTGGATCAGGATACGAAAAATACATCTCAGCCAGATCCAGAGAAGCCAAAAATTCCCTTTGGTGCTCTGCCTGAATCATGGAGCACAATCTTTCCATTCAGAAGCGCAGAATGCTCAAGTGCTCGTTGACCCCTTTGAGGTCCAGAATGGGCCGGAAAAACAGTCCTTTCTGAGCATCACAAAATAGATGGAGTATCTGCCTTTGCCCTGCTCATCTGGCAAGATAGGAACGACTGCTTTTAGGCACAGGAACTTGTCCAAGGTGGCCCACACAGTGGCACTTTTGCTTGCAGATCCACAAGGGGAGTTGATGAAGGCATCCGGAATCGGCTCTTTGCACTCCAAATCATAGCCGAACTGAATGGTGTCTAGCATCCAGTGAAGCCTACTTCTAACTGGAGGAACCTGGGAATGGGTCCCCAAACCTTTATTGCGCACCCTGGGAGGGTCCTCCTCTCTAAGGGATTGAGTCCCTGGGCCGATGCGCTCCACGAAAGGACCGAGAACAAGCTCAAAGTCCAGAAGCAGAGGGGAAGAAAGGTTTTCATGTTGGTAATGCCTAGAGTCCCAGGAAACCGACCAGCATACCCTTGGGAACTGGCAGAGGCTGAAGAAAGAATGAGCACCAGACCGCTTCACAGGCCCACTGAACCTGTCCTCAGGAAGGCAGTAAGATTTTGTCTCGCCCAGGTCCTTTACCAGCTTCTCTAAATTAGCTCTAAACAGAAACTTCCTCTTAAAAGCCAGTTGGGTCAACCGGGCTTTGGAAGATGTGTTCGCTGCCTAGTGCCAGAACCAAATCCAACACTGTCACTGTGATTGGGGCACCATCCCTGGCTGCCAAACACACCAGGTCATACATGGCATCAGAAAGGAAGGCTATAGTCCACTCTAAAAGAGGGGTAGTATCATCAAGAGGAAGAGACCGAACACACTGGAGCAGGGCTCAAGATGCCAGGCTGGTACATACCGCCAGCTGCAGAATAGTCGCTGTCACGGTGAACTGGTTTTGCAACAATGAATCCACCTTGCAGTCCAGAAAAACCTTCAAGGCTGATCCCCCTTCCACAGGAATGATGATCTATCTAGTAACTGTTGTGACCTGCGCAACTCACCTTGGGAATGCCAAACCATTCAACGCACTCCTCCTCTGGGAGGGCATAGATCTTTTTACACACCCTTAACCCTTTAGGCAGGGCGTCAGGAGAGTCCCACTCTGACTGGATCAAATTCGTAGTCACATCTGGGAACAGGACGACAGTAGTGGATTTCCGCACCCCTTTTAGGAGCAGATCCTATTCCTGCTCCATAGTGGAAGCATCTGCCAAGTTCAAGGCGGATGGGATCCTGGCAATCAGTGCCACCAGTTCCTCCCTTCTGGGATAGGCGGATTACTTCAGTCTCTGCACAATCTTCATCCACATCAGAGCCCAATACTGAGCCATCTGAATCACAGTCATAGTCAAAATCTCAGACAGTTCTCAGCTGCTTCCCATCTCCAGGAAGATGCCCAACGCCAGGGATGCTTAGCCAAAGAATCTAACAGGGCCTCCACTCTCAACCTGCCCTGCATGAGACTACACCTGGGGGCACCAAGAGGCTGCAAGATCTGCATTTCCAAGCCAGAAGGACTGGGCCTGCTGCAAAGGGGAAGGAATTCTGGAAGCTTTCCTCTCGGACATGACTCCCCAATGCCAGGGGGCACAGCATCCTCTAGAGGACGATGAGCGGCTCACAGTATGGTCGGCAGATTCTCCATCCAACTGAATACCCTTACCGCCATCTGTCACCTGTTGCCCTGAGGCAGGTGAGGTCAGACTGAAGGGGAAAGCAAGCCCTCTAGAGATGACCCAGAAGCTGCCATGCCAGAAGAGCAGTCCAGAATCCAGGGAGGAGGCACCTTGCTTGCCATAGGTCAAACAATGTTTCCTAGAAGAAGATATAGACAGTTAGGCAAGTATTATAATGGTGTGTTCTAAGGCTGCGGCAGCCCATAGATGTGTGCTGTGCTTTTATGCAATATGCATTACTGGCACTACAGCCGCTTGGGCGGAACGCATGTTAGGACCACATGACCACCAGGCACACAATAGGTAAAAAAATACTACTGTGTGCAGAAAATGGCAGGAAACACCCACACCATGTCTACGGTCACCAGCTGTCCATCCCGAATTGCGTCCCAAGGAAGATGGAGTCGGAAACTCCCAACAAGGACAATGACGAGGTCAGGCCTTGGTACTCACCCCCAGAGCCCAGGACAGAGGATCAGTGTTGGGCTCAGCTCTACTCTCCTAAAATGGTGTTACTGGCTGACTGTGCAGTACTGTGTTTAAAGGTGGCTGGTAGGCAAATCCCTCCGAGAGCCTTTATCATTATTGAGTGCTTGACATACCGCTCAAGCCTTCTGCGATCTTTGGGAGAGAGCAGGGAGGGCTTTGAGTTTTCTGCAACCCTCACACATTCTGCCATTCTTTCTATTTTCTGGCTGTTCAGACTCTTATCCAGGGTAAGAGCATGGAGCTGAACCAAAATGTCCCTCCTCCTATGGCTACCGAAGAGACTGCAGTCTAGTGAAGCCTCCCACGTTGCACTCATATGAGAATGCCCCTTTTATTTCTCAAGATGATCGTTCATGAGTGTTTAATCAATCTTTTCCTCTCACTATTCAGAATGTCTCCAGCAGATGGTGGATGGACTAAGAAATACTGAAAAGACCTCTGGTGGCTGAGGCAAATAGAGGCATGGAAGTGATGTCATTGAAACCTGGGCTTTTTATTGGTTCTTTGTCTCTACCGATATGCTTGTGGGGGGGGGGGGGGCACAAACCACTAGTCTGGCCTGGTCTAGCAGGACAATATGGAATATAATGTTCTTTACAACCCATATGGGAAGAAAGACTGTCTACAAGTTGCCACTCTCTACAAACTGTTTTTTCAGTGGATTAGACTCTCTTTTTGTTTGAGTAGAGAAAGATTGTAACTCGGGGGCTTCAAGCAGATTTCTAATCTTCTAAGAATTCTCCTTTTTTTCTATAACATCCTGCAACAAAATAACAGCAGAACAAATGTTGGCGTAGAAAAATTTTGGAAGAAAGAATTTGCAAGGGAAACTAGATCAAGAGTGGGTATATTTTTGGGAATAGCCTTAAACTGGTAAGCCTCTCCATTTTGTTGAGTCTTTATGAATTGACTGAGTAATATTGAGGTCTTTTTCCTCTTAGTCTGGAACCTATGGATGTTATCACTTAGCTAATGGTGTTCTTTGGAGGGTTTTTTTTAGTAAAAGGGATTTTTCTCTATGACTTAGGTCAATGCCATTGTTTGTTTTTCCATATGCTGTTCTTTGCTCCAAATTTTTTTTCCTTTTGCCCAAACATTCCTAAAAGGTGGCACTATTTTTAAATATACAGGAAGAAGGTGTTCTATCTTGTCTGTTTCTGCCCTCTTTCCTGTCATGAATTGGCGTTCCTTTCTCACTAAAGCAGTCTCAGTTTTGTTTTGTAAACCGCTCTGATGCTTTTAGTAAGAGCGGTATATTAAATCTGTAATAAAAATAAAGATAAAGTAGTAACATTTAAGCATATTACATGGAAATTAGTGTGCTTGGAATAATCATTAACTAAGTCTCAATGCCTTCGGCAAATCACTTAACCTCCATTGCCAGGCCTTTCTTCTGAGGCAATCTACTTCTGGTCCCACTACCAAGAAAACCCAGGAGTTGCTGGGTCTCCAGGAATCAGCACTGACTCGAAGGCACACATTACACTGCATTGTATTGCAAGTCTCATTGTAAACGGAAAGGCACAACAAAGTAGCACATCTCATCCATTGGAAACTTTGTACACACTACAAAATCACTGTGCCTGAAAAGCACTGGGATCATGGCCCTAGAAGGATTATGGAGAATGAAAAGGTTATGATCACCTGGGATACTCCCATTCTGACTGATAAAAAGCTGGACACAAGGAAGCTGGATATAATGGTAAAGGAGAAAAATAACCAAACAGCATTGATAATAGAGGTGTCAGTTCCAAACAACTACTCTGAAAGAAATGCAGTCCGAGGTCAAGAAACTGTGGCAAGTTATTTCCCATCGTGTTGGGTGGCACAGGCTTAAGAGGAATTTCCAAGCACACCTTGATAAATTACCCATACACGTAACATCTTAAGAACTTCAGTAGGAGGCTTTCTTTAGCATGATGCAAGTACTATGCCGAGCATTAGCAGTAAATTTTAAAGACTGAGATACTCCACATACCCTGGCTGACTATCATGGTATGCAGAAAACTTTAGCGAAAACTGCCCCAAGATAAATGTTTTGACTTATTGTCAATTGCAGAATATACAACAGATCTGTGGTCTATAGGTGCTAATAGGCTTGTTCCCATATTGACTACAATGTATGGTGGAATGCTGTGTGTGTATAATGTATACATATGAATCTGCAGCGGTGGATCATCATTGTAGGTGAATGATGCTATGACAGGAAATTTGACTAGGGATTGTTTTATCCCTAGAGATGCATTGCATGCACTGGCTTACTGTTGCTGTATTTTTGCTTGTTAAAACTTAATAAAAGAAAACTAAATTTAAAAAGAAGGGCCATGTTTAAAGATTTTGATGCTCCAGGCAAGACCAGAGCACAGGAGCAGGAGGTGGTGTGTGCCAGAGATCTCAAAGCTTGAAGAGCTAGAAGAGGAGCAGAATAAGGCTGGAGTGCTACAGTGAAGCAACATAAGCATATGACCCTAAAGCAAGAAGGGGGCAGGCTTCTCTCTGGCTTGGGTATTAGGGACCCTAGGCTGTTGCTTATTTGTCCATGTCTAAAACTCAGGCCTGTTTCACCTGTACCAGAGACAGGAGAGGATTTCATCAGCTAGAGCAGAAAATCAAGCTGTTACTCTCAGATTATATAAAAAGACTAAAATTTTGCAAACATGTTATACACGGCAGAAGTGTGAGATTTTACTGATGAGGCTTGATCCTTTATCTGCCCATTTGCATATGTGTGTGTCAATTGCAAGTAGATAGAGATGGCTATCAGAGAATGAATCAATAATACAGCAATGGGAGTAGTCCAGTGGTGATAGATGAAAACACCTCTCAATCTCTGCCAGCACCCATATCACACCTAGCAAGACTAAACGTTGTTGTTGTTGTTGCTGTTAAGTGCCGTTGAATCAGTGTCGACTCATGGCGACCCTCTGGATAGTGGTCCTAAACTGTGTTCAGTCTTCAGTCAGGCATTGTTGGCAGACTGGCACCCATAGCTGCTGTTATTGTAGCGATCCTTCTCATCATTGCTAGCCTTCCTCTTTTGTGTTGACCTTCTACCTTGCCAAGGATGATGTCTTTCTCTCTCTTCGCATGATATGTCCAAAGTATGAAAGTTGAAGTCTTGTCATCTGAACTTCTAAGCTTAAGTTTGATCTCCTCTAGTACTGACTGGTTTGTTCTTCAGGCAATCCATAGTATTCATCGCCAGCACCATAATTCAAAGGCATCGACTTTCTTCCTGTCTAACTTCCTCACTGTCCAACTTTTGCATCCATATGACATTACTGAAAATACCAAGGCTTAAACAAGTTGAATCTGTACAGATAGAGACATCTCTGCTCTTGAGAATTTTATCTAGGTCCTTCATAACCATTCTGCCAGGAGCAATGCTTCATCTGATTTGAAGAACAGACTAGATAGGCCATGTGGTCTTTTTCCGTCGTCATGTTTCTATGATTTCTTGACTGTTTGTTGCTTCTTTATTGATAGTTGATCCAAGTAGGTTAAAGTTGTCCACTATTTCAATTTCTTCTTCATCAACAATGAACTTATTGATTTTGCCAGTTGCCAGGATATTTGTCTTCTTTACATTAAGGTGCAGACCCATTTTAAAAGTATGCTTCTTGATCTTGAGAAGCAATTTTTTCAGATCTTCTTCACTTTCAGTCAGTAATGTGGTATCATCAGCTTAGCAAAGGTTGTTGATGAATCTCCCACCAATCTTCACACCACTGTTGTCTTCATACAATCCTGCTTCTTTGATTTGTTCTGTATATAAATTAAACAGGTAGGGTGAAGTATGTAGCCTTGCCGTATGCCCTTGCTGATTTTAAACCATTGTGTTTCTCCTTGTTCCATTCAAACTGTTGCTTCCTGATCATTGTAAAGGTTGTGCAAGAGATCAATTGAGGTGTTCTGGTATACCCATGCTTCTTAATCTGGCCCAGAGTTTCTCATGGTTTACAGACTCAAAAGCCTTGCTGTAGTCAATAAAATAAAAATAGATATCCTTTTGGTATTCTTTGGTCTTTTCAACAATCCCTTTCCTGAACCCTGCTTGCACTTCAGGTAGTTCTCGTTTCAGGTATGGTTGTAGTCTGTTGCCAGCAAGATTCTACTGAAGATTGTACAATCACTCTGATCCCACATGAATAATCTCCACAGTCAGTTGGATCACCTTTCTTCAGCATTGGTATATAAACACAGAGCTTTTCCAATCAGTTGGCCATGATGTTGTCTTCCAAATTTCCTGGCAGAGCCTTGTAAGTATGGCAACAGCTGCATCAGATTGCTGTAATACTTCTATGGGAATGCCATCAAAGCCTGGTGCTTTGTTCTTTGATAACAGAATCCACTCAAACCCAATATAGTGAATAAATGAATAATGATATAAAAAGATTCACCATCTAAACACCTCAATTACTTTCATACTATTTTTTGTGTCGGAGCGTGTCGAGGGAGGGTAAGAATTGAACGTCTAACCCACTCCAGACGACAAGCTACTTTTTTTATTATATAAGGTTCTCCACCTTTTAATAAGATTTAAAACTCATAAGTTATCTGTCCATAGTTCTCAAATTTCTGATAAAGTTGTCACTGTTGTCTAATATACAGTGCTCCACATGACGCGCACATTTCGGGAATTATCCCTGTTTCAAGTGCTTTCTCCTTTGTATATCCAATCAATGCAACTGTGAACCAAAAAACGCCGTCTTGCAGCTTGACGCTTCCTCTTCAATCAATATGGTCAAGACCCCATTCACTTATTTCAAAGGAGAACCAGCCAATGAGAAAGGGAAAACCCCACTATCAGAGAAATCCCTTATCTCATTGGTTCAGCAGAGGATAATAACTTCTCTATGTGTGAGGACGTCATAATAAACTAAGCCAATCAATTTCACGGTTTAGTCCCGCGGGAGACATGGTATTAAGTTGAAAAATCCAACGTTGTTCTTTCCATTGTAATTTACTCTCTCGATCTCTACCCCGAGGATCCCAGGGAACGTGATCAATTACTGCCCACTGAAGATCTTCAAAAGCATGTTGATAAGTGATACAATGAGTAACTATCGGTGTTGCTTGCAACTGTTGCCGAATCCTTGAAGAGTGTTCTGCCAAACGCTTCTTAATCAGGGTGGAGATCGAGAGAGTAAATTACAATGGAAAGAACAACGTTGGATTTTTCAACTTAATACCATGTCTCTCCTGCGGGACTAAACTGTGAAATTGATTGGCTTAGTTTATTACGACGTCCTCACACATAGAGAAGTTATTATCCTCTGCTGAACCAATGAGAAGGGATTCCTCTGATGGTGGGGTTTTCCCTTTCTCATTGGCTGGTTCTCCTTTGAAATAAGTGAATGGGGTCTTGACCATATTGATTGAAGAGGAAGCCTCAAGCTGCAAGACGGCGTTTTTTGGTTCACAGTTGCATTGATTGGATATACAAAGGAGAAAGCACTTGAAGCAGGGATAATTCCCAAAATGTGCACGTCGTGTGGAGCATTGTATATTAGACAACAGTGGCAACTTTATCAGAAGTTTGAGAACTATGGACAGATAAGTTATGAGTTTTAAATATTAAAAAGGTGGAGAACCTTGCAAATGCAAAAATGCAATGTGTGCCTTTGAGTCAGTCCTGACTCCTGGCGACCCAGAGGCTCCTGGGTTTTCTTGGCAGTGTGACCGGAAGTAGATTGCCAGGCCTTTCTTCCGAGGCCATGGAGGATTAAGTGACTTGCCCAAGGCCACAAGGAGTTCTAGCAGGAATTGAACCCTGGTTGCTTGGTTACCAAGCCAGTGCTCTAACCATTAGGCTACTCCTCCGCTCTATAATAAAAAAGTAGCTTGTCGTCTGGAGTGGGTTAGACGTTCAATTCTTATCCTCCCTCGACACACTCCGACACAAAAAATAGTATGAAAGTAATTGAGGTGTTTAGATGGTGAATCTTTTTATATCATTGTTCTTTGATAAGGCTTTCAATGCTGCTTCAACTTCTTTCATCACCAATGGTTCCAGATCATACGGTACAGGTTGAAATGGCTGTTGGTCCACTTGATCTTTATTATATAATAACTTTGTATATTCTTTCCACCTTTTTTGATCTTCTCAGTGTCATTCAACATGGATCTTTGACCATCTTGTAACATTCCAATTCGAGGCTGGAATTTTTTCTTTAACTCTCGTAGCTTTAGGAAATCCGATCCTGTTCTTCCCCTAATAGTTTCTGCGTTTTCCTTGCATGCATCACTGTAGTACTTTTCCTTGTTTTGTTTTTCTGCACCGTTGGAAATCTCCATTGAGTTCTGTGATTGCCTCTATTTCTCCTCTGGCTTTAGCTTCTCTGCATTTCTGGGCAATTTTCAGAGTTTGTTCGGTCATCCATTTTGACTGTTTTTGCTTTTTCACCTTTTGCGGAGATTTCTCACTTTCTTCCAACACAACCTTCTTGATGTCATCCCATAACTCTTCTGGAGTTCTGGCATTTGTATCTAAAGCAGCAAATTGATTTTCCAGGCAGTCTTTGAATTCTGTTGGTATATTCTCAAGGTCATATTTTGCTACATTCATGAGTTGCTTGCTCTTTTTCAACTTTAGCTTGAGTTTGCATACTAGTAGTTTGCATACAATCAGCTCCAGATTTTGTCTTTGTTGATGTTATATAGAGCTTTCCAGTAGTTGGATTTCCACAGATGTAGTCAATTTGATTTTTGTACAATCAATTGGGTAAAGTCCATGTGTACAGCCACCGCTTTTGTTGCTGGAAGAAGGTGTTTGAGATGAATAGATCGTTGGTCTTGAAGCTAGAGAAAGACTGAAAGAATTCTGCATTTCTGTTGCCAAGTCCATATTTTCCAACCATCTTGCCTTCTTGTTGCCAACTTTTGCATTCCAGTCACCCATGACTATCAGGATATCCTGTTTGCATGTTCTGTCAATTTCAGCTTGTACTTGTTCATAGAACTCATCAATTTCATCCTCTTCTGCAGCTGTTGTTGGGACATTTATTTATTTATTTGCATTTGTATAAGCGGATAACATTACACATCAAACATAGCTAAATATGGTAGGAATTGGTACATTTACATTTAGATTTCGGTAAGGTTACAACTGTGATGAAATTAAATTTACATTTGATTTTCATGTGAGAATCATCAGAATTTACAGAGTAATTTCAACATAAGAATAAACATTTATACATATGCACACTTATGTGAGAAGAGCCTTATGTGAGAGCCTTATGTGAGAAGAGCATATACTTAAACTATAGTTGTGCTGATAGGCATTCCTCATAGATAAATAGAAATTAAGCATTCACCGATTGCATTGTATTTCATTAAAGTTCTTGCAAGTTTCTTCTTAATTATAAATGCAACACCATTTGTCTTTCATTTCCAGCATAGCAGACCATGTGATCATCAGATGCAAAGTCCCCGATGCCAGTCCATTTCAGTTCGCTGAAACCCAACAGATCGAGTTGTACACATTCCATTGCTAGTAACAAGGGACCCTTGCTTCCTACCCCCACGCATGATAAAAATTCACCACACAGAAATTCCAATAAAAACCAAAAGTCAAATACCTAAGAATTGCATTAAACCAGAACATCAACATACAATCATATAAAGAAAATGACCAACACGGCCTACCTGAAAAAGCAATCTCTCTATGACTTATGCCCACTACTTGATCACAATAACTTTAGAACAGTCTTCTAGGCAATCATCACACCACACCTGGGTTATGGAAATATTCTCTATCAAAGCTTCCCAAAATACACTTTGTACCCACTACAAATGGCCCAAAATACCGCTGCCAGAATACTCTGAACCTCTAGATCATAACACATCACATTTGCATGCAAGAACTTCCACTAGCTACCAATAGCATTAAGAACAAAACACAAAGTCATCACCACAAGATATTCCGTAACCAGTTAGCCTACTGCCCCAAATCTCTCATCAGCAAAGCACCAAAACAAGATCACAAAGAAGCATTAACCAAAACCTTCTATCGATCCCTCCTCTCGAGACTAAAAACATGCAACATAGCAGCAACAGATCCTTCACCCTCTTCGTACCTACAATATGGAATGCACTCCCAAAACCCATCAGATCAGCCCAGACCATCCAGGACCTGAGAAGGAAACTAAAGATCCACCTCTTCCTTGAATACTAAGGTGTAGACACCATCACCTAAACCAAAACCCTTGTAAAAAGAACTAATGCACACAAAGTTAAAATACCCGCTTTTGCCCTACTCCCAAGTTACTTGTACCCCTACTTCCCTCTTAATGTTGTCTCCCTATGTTCGATGTAAACCATAACTCCTTATTTATGGTTTACATCAAACATACTTTAAATCCTTATTTGTAAACTGCTTTTAGATTAGAGAAAATGGTATATAGGACATGTTAAATAAATAAATAACCAACCTACCTGGCCAAGCAATGAAGCAGTAGATCACAGACAGTAGAACAGATGAAAGGAACTAAAGAAGGTGGAGTTGAAAAACAAAAAAAAAAAAACAAAAAAAAAAAAAAAGGGGGGGGGGGACATACTTCCTTACACACCCTCAAAAAAGATATCCACCATAGACGCACTCCTACTCCCTTTACCTAAACCACTAATAACAGCCCTGCAAGCATATCCGCCACCTCCCTAGCATAGGTAGCAGAATAAGTTTCTATGTGCCGTGCTTACCCTGTGAATCTATATGTATATGACATAATTTCTCTGTCTTGATTCGACAGCTGTTTCTATATAATCATTCCCGCTTCTGATCGCTGGAAGGAGCGGTATACAAGTGCTTGCTAAATAAATAAATAAGGTGGGCCACAGCCTCACCAATAGTTTGCCCAACACAGCATCTAGACAGCTTGGGGAAAGGCTAGAATGGGGGTTTTTGGCCCCTCCAACCAAAAAGATGTTCTGCTACCCTTACTCCCTGGTGAAGTAAACTTTGCACAAGGAGACGTGCAAATTCATGACAGCTTTAGCACACCTGTTTCTAACCATTCTACAGAAACTAAGGCAACAATTTTACTAAATTATCAGGAGAAACTGCTTCAAGTGTGTAGTACCACTTGCTGTATGCACTTTTTATAGGCGCGTATATACAGACTACCACTTTAGTTTAACTGCCAGTAAAAGCGAAATCATTCAGCCGGATAAAGCCACACTACTACACACCTTGCAAGCTCTCAAAAGATAATCATTTGTTGGAAACGAAGGGCCCAACTACTCATCCGAAACATTTCGGGCAAGAGAAACGAATGTACAACAGAAAAACAAAAAAATACAGAACACCATCATGGTTCCAACCCCACAGATTTGGAACAAATTAATAATCGTTTACGTTTACGTTTATTCAGACTTTATATACCGCCCAACACTTAGTAGTACCTGGGCGGTTTACAATACAAGTTTAAAACAAACTTAAAAACAGTATTCTAAAACCGTTTAAAATGGCTGAGAATAATGAATAGTATATCAGATGTACTCAGCACTGTACAAAGAGACACATAAGCCCCTATACCCCGGACAAAACGAACTGACGCTACAGGAGTTACCTCCTCTTCCTCCTCGTCGTCGTCATGGTCCGAGCTGCTCGCCTCTTCATTCTCGCTGGACGGGTAGCCACTGCCCTCGAACCGATACTGCACGGTAGCCGGGCAAGCGGATACCCCAAACTCCAGCAACTCTTCTTCAGCCAAGGAGCCCGACAACACCGAACTAGCATCACCCTCCATCACTTCAGTCAACTGACCGCGCGATGCCATAGAAAAGCAATGCGCAGCCGCAGGTATGCTGGGAACTGTAGTGTTCCGCGACTTTTGTTTTAGCGCTCAGTCATCAAGCTGAACTTTTGATATTGCTTTTGTTGAGCATGTGTCTGGCGTCCGATATCAGGGTTTGCAGCGGTCACCAAAATGTCAACGTATTAGTGACAACAACCTTGACTCGCGACTTCGGAAACTACAGGTACCGTAAGTTTTCAAGCACTGCCGCAAACGGCTCCAGGTACGTGCGACGGTCGTACTGTCGCAAAGACTACAATCCCGGGCCCGGCGAAACATGGCGGCGCTGCCAGAAGAGCCAAATGAGACGGAGAATAAAGCGGGCTCGGAGCTGCAGGTTGACGTCAAGGTCGAGAGCGCTAATCCTGAAAATGAGGGAGAAGGAGAAGGGAACAGCAATAGTATTAACAACAATAATACCAACGGCAGCAACAGTAATACTGCTAACGCCGGCGGCTGCAGCGTGGGGAATGGCAACTGCACCCCTCAACCCCCTCCACCGCCTGCTCCCGCAGCTCCGGCTGCTTCTCCCTCTCCCGCTCCACAGCAGGCGCAGCCGGAGTCCCAGGACCGCCAGACGCTGCTGGCCGTACTGCAGTTTCTGCGGAAGAATAACCTGAAGGAGTCCGAGGAGATCCTGCGGAGAGAGGCCGGGCTTCCCGAGCGCGCCGACGAGTCCTCCAGCCCCGGCGGCGAGTCGGAGGGTGCCGAGGCGAGTCTCTTGAGCCGAGTGACGGCGGCCGCGGGCGGCGGGGTCGGCGCTACACCTTCCGCCGCTACCACCACCCCCGTTCCCGCTGCGGGCAAAGGTGAGGGAGGAGAGAAGCACGCTTCGGTGTTGGAGAGCAATTAAAGAGATGGCGTGTCTGTTTCCTAAGAAATCATCCCTTTGCCCCCTTAGTCATTTTATTCTGTCCATAAGATATAAACTGTTATTTTCGACTAATTTTTGGTCTCGTGATGGCAAAGTAGAGCGGCGCCCGGCCGGGATGCAAGCACCGTTTCGGGAACCTTTCCCTTTCGCCTTTGGGTGGGTAAAAGGCTCTTGATCATCTTTAGATCCCTGCTTAATTTACTACCGATGGTCATTCTAGATAGCAAAACTGCCTCTGAGAGCATTAGTTTACAAACAAGCTGTCGGATCTGGTATAAATGGTTGTGGAAAATTGTGGTTTCTTGATTTCCAGTCCAATGTTAGTTTGATTATGACAGAAATATAACCTTTCTTTTTTACTCGTGGTAGGAATAGCGACTTGTTTAAGCACTTGTGCTCTTGTTAATTGTAGGAGTGACTCTCGGATATGACATCTTTAATCTTGCAAGGGTAGGGTTGTTGTTTTTTAAACTCAGGACTGGACTTTCTTTACAGTGAACATAAGAACATAAGATATGCCATACTGGGTCAGACCAAGGTCCATCAAGCCCAGTATTCTGTTTCCAATAGTGGCCAATCTAGGTCATATGTACCTAGCAGTTTCCCCAAGAGACACAAGTTTCACAATGCTTGTACTGGGTCAAGCATTGATATCTTCTGTCACTTCTTAATAATGGTTTATGGACCTTTCCTCCAGGAACTTGTCCAAACCTTTTTTAAACCCAGCTACACTAACAGCCTTTACTACATCCTCCGGTAACAAATTCCAGAATTTGATTACACGTTGAGTGAAAAAATATTTTCTTTTATTAGTCTTAAATAGTTTACCCTGTAGCTTCATTGCATGTCCCCTAGTCTTTCTATATTCTGATAAGGTAAACAATTGATCTACGTTTACCCGTTCCACTCCGTTCATTAATTTATAGACTTCTATCATATCTCCCCTCAGCCGTCTCTTTTCCAGGTTAAAGAGCCCTAACCTTTTTAGCCTTTCTTCATAGGAGTATCTACTATAAAACGTGTACACGACACGTTTTATTCATATACTAGGAATGATATGTCCCTAATTTCAATAACTGTCCCTAAGTAAGCACTCAAAATGCGTGTTTTATTGTTTGTGGATACCTTTTTATTGGAGTAACTTAATATACTGTTTACAAGCTTTTGAGAACTATTATACTCTCTTAATCAGTTCTATGAAGGGGCAATGCAGTTACACTGGGTTTAATTAAACTAATCTAGACTCTGAGTAGTCTGCATATGTCACTACAGATCAAAGCCAACTGTGGGATAGGGTAACATTTCCATCACATTACACTTTAGGCAGTCTGCATCTGTCATTAAATTACAAGGAGACAATAACTTTGCATTTCAGTGTTTTATGTTTGGTATTGGCTGAGGCACCAATGTCTCCATTCAGTCCTTTTTTGTCAGTGTTGAAATATTTTGATCCATTTTAATTTCAAATATGTTCCTTTCATGTATGTTCTTGAAGTCTCATTTTAGGACTTTGACTGTGAGATCTTTAATAAAATATAATTTATGGGTAACTCAGTGGATTTTTAGTTGTTTGTAATTGATAAATAGGTGTATATGCTGACTTTTGAAAGAACATTAATTTACAAGAATGACTGACTGGAGAAACCTGTGTACAGAGATAGTAGAAAATAAAACAGTGGCTGTTTAAGCATGGTTGGAACAGACACAGAGAGATTTGGATTTGATTAGTTGCTTTTAAAGTGCATTTTGCTTAGGCATAGCGCCTATTGTCAAGAGTTGATAGCTCCATGCAGAAAAGTGTGCTGTCCTTGGTGCTAGCATCTGCATAGTGTTTATGCAGAATTTCCTGTGCTAGTGGGCGTAGTATACAGGAAGCAATCTAATGCAAGCATAAACAATTAAATTCATTTAAATGGATGATAATTAAGCAATTAGCTATGCAGTGCAGATGCAGAGAAATGTGCAAAAAAACAGAAGACTGAGTTGGAGCTGAGATTTTAGTGCAAAGTCTGAGGAGGTGTTAAGGGCTAGTATATAGGCTGACTTGGTAAAGAATTTATGCCTGTCTTTTTCAGCATACAGCATCTGAAACTTTTTTTCTGGTTTTGCTGAAGAAAGTGCTTAAAAAAACAGCAGGGGAAAGTGTGCTGGAACAAACTATGCGCATGTGCCGGGTTGCTATCTGGTACATAAATAGCAATGGGCTCAATATGCATCGGTTAGCGCTGAACTTTAAACCTACATATTCAATACTGGGGCCATATACGGCCACTGACATTGAATATCAGGGTCAGTCAGTGGTGATATTCAGCTGCTGCCCAGTTAGCTTCTGCGGCAAAGGTTAGACCAGCCTTTCAGATGCCTAACTTTCGCCACGTAGTGATAATCAGGCAGCAGCTCAATATCACAGCTACCTGGTTATCACTGGGTGCTGCCTCTGCTCTTCTTTGGAACACCAACATGCTAGCTGGTTACCATCGGGGCATGCAGTGGTGGCAGCAGCACCCACTGAATATCCTACTGACTGCAATTAATGTGGTTAGCAGGCTAGTTAACTGTGTTAATCACTTTGAATATCGGGCCCAATATTATTCTGATCAGAAGTCCTTTTTGATAACAGCTCATTTGCATGCTGTTTGCTGACAGCCTTGCTAAACAAAATGTCAATGCTAAACTTGCCTAGGAAATCTATGCAGAGCTTTAACATTGGGCTCTAGTGCAGGATTTCTGCATCGGGTTGTAGACTTACTGTGCAGAAGAAAGGTCCGGTAATCTACTTCCGGTTGCAGCTTGCCAAGGAAACCCAGGTACTGGGTTGTTAGGAGTCAGCTTTGACTCTAGCACACGTACAGTGTCAGGTGGCTGGGCAAACGTCTGTCTGTATACATGTTTGTTTGCATATATATATGCTAGCCACTGCGATTGGCTGTCAGCATGGCTGAGCCACTCAGTGGAGGAAGTTTGCACCAAACTTCCTTTGCACTGTGGTTCAACCATGCACACAGCTGATTGTGGTGGGGGAAGTGTGAAATGCCATGTTTCAGGAGCTGTAGCCAGGCAGAAGAATTGGCGAGTGAGAGAGTAACTTCATGAAGGAGGGGTAGTATGAGAGAGACTGGGTGAAGCTTGGGGAGGGGGGGGGTTAAGAGAGTAGGGGGGAGAGAGAGAGACATTAGGTGAAGCCTGGCTGGAGGAGTTAGGAGAGATAGAGAGACTGAGTGAAGCATGTTGGGGCGGGAGGGAGGGTGTTAGAGAGAGGAACACAGGGTGAAGGCTAAGGGGGTTCATGAAAGAGATTGTATGAGGATTGGAGGTCATGAGAGAGAGAGATTTGGGAGAAGGAAGCCTTGTGAAGGGGGGTTAGAGAGAGATACATGCCTAGCAGCCCCCCAACACTCCCATGATGCCCACACACACACAGCCTCTGACATTCCTCATGATACACACACACACATATGCTTTGCACACAGCCCTCAATGCACCTCATGACATGCACACACATGCTCATTGCCCCTGATGCTACTCATGATGTGCACAAACACGCGCATTGCTCCCGACCGCCTCATGACACACCCCTGCGTACTGTCAACGCCCTCACCACTCGCCTCTAGCTTTAGAGGGGCGTGGTTATTGGAGGAACCTTCTCCTATCAGCCTATTTCCTTGTGGTGTCTTCTGGGAAGTGTAGTACTGCTAAGATGTGCTTGTGCTTCAAGTAGAAAGTTGTAGTTAAGGCCACCAAGGTAAGGCATATAACAGAAAATTTATTCCGCACAAAAAGATTCAAAATACCAGATACAGGATTATTTCTGTAGGATTTGCTCAAAGTACAGCAGATGGTTAGCAAAGTAAACAAAAGAACCCAAGAATGGCTGTTTAAAGTCTTCTTACTTTCAGAAGCACAGCCTTTGATAGCAAGGCTGCCACCTTCCTTTTAGTCCTTGCTAATTACAGCATAAAGTCCAAACAAGCTTAATCTTCTGTGGCAGTTTGGCTTCTATCAGCCTCAATTCCTTCTGGGCTGCATTTCAGGTACAACAGAACTCCAAAACGAGAAGCAAACATTCAGACTGCCATCAAAAACTCTCAGCAGGCTTGTCACATAACAAGAGGAGCAAAGAAAACCTCTTCTAGCAGGTAAATTGGCTTCTTGCCGTTTCACAGTTCAAACCACAGGTGGATAACAAGCATGAATCACAGCTTCCTGCTTATCCTTAAATTTCAGTAAACTTCCCTTTTAAAAACATAGGGGATTTTACCACCACACTGCCTGTTTCTTATGGTTACCTTTTCAAGGAGGATAATTCTTTCAGGGTTGGCTTTTCCTCAAGACTCCATGTCTAAAGCTTGGCACAGAGAGCAATCCATAAGGATGTCTTCTTCCCCCAACTCTGCCACTGGCTCTCCCAGCTGCATGGGTTCTGACTCACCTACCCGGTCAGACTGCTCAGCTGACAACCTCTCCGGTGCACTGAGAGCTTCTCCACTTCCTGGCTCCAATCTCTGCTGCCAACCTGTTGCAGGGAATTCAGCTCTCTCAGCTCCTGGTAGCTCGGCTCTTCTGCATGAGTCAGCACCTTCCCTACCTCCTTCTCTTCTCCAGTCTCTGCCTTCTCCTCCTTTCTCCTTGTCTGTATACTCTAGCATAAGCTTATACCTCCAGGGTTCTAGCCCCACCTCCTTCCTTCCCAGTTGTTGGCAATCCCCCTGCCTTCTGATATTTGAGTAATCAGGGAACTTGTTGAAGTAAGGGTTTTGGACCTCGTGCCCATAATCTCTCTCTCTTACTCTATTAGACACTGCATGAAACCTGTTCCAGCTGGGGTTTTTCTGGTTCTTAGGTGTGGCTGTGGCTTTCTCACCCTGCACTCCTAAAAGGGGACCCTTTACTCTAGGGTGAATTCTTTACTTTTCTCACCTCCCCCATACTCAGGATAGATGACCTTGCCACAGTACATTTCTGTAACAAAGAATATTTACTAGCTTTCAGCCATACAAACTTAATTACTTACAATCAGAACCCCTGATTTCCTGAATCCCGAGCCAAGGCTGTAAAATCTGCCCTTTGCCACTTTAAAATGCAATGTTTGCCATTGAGTCAATGCTGACTGGCGACCTAACAGCCCCCAGGTTTTCTTGGCAGTGTGACTCGAAGTAGATTGCCAGGCCTTTCTTTCGAGGCAATGGAGTGTTAAGTGACTTTCCCAAGGCTACAAGAAATGCTAGTGGGAATCAAACCCTGGTCTCTTGGTTACTAACTAAAACAAATCACCAGTGAAGTTACAAAAAATCGAAAACTCAAACCATACACAATGTAGCTTATAACCTTAAAAGGCAGAATCTACTCACCTATTATTACCTAAACTAACCCGAACTGTAAGGTGTCAAAATTACTTAATATACATTCGCTATACATACATATCCATGTAAAGATCCTTTTATTAAAACCTTATATTGCACACCCACAATATTTATAACATTGTTTTATAACATTATTACCCATACAAAATATCCATTAAACAGCTCACATAACCTCTTATAACCTCAAATTGTTTCCAATCCTGTCTGTATTCATAACTGCATCCATACCAACCATACATACATAAAATCCATTTAAAGAATATGCAAAATACATTCAAAATCCCACCATCAAAACTAAGTCATATTGAATCTCTCTCATAAGGAATTCAATAACATTTTTTGTAAGAAACTCAATAGCAGTACCATATTACACTGTTACGTATTATACTGTTTCAATCAGACTCAAATGTCTACAATAATATACACACAGCTCTTAATTCAGAGAAAACATCTGATGACTATTCTTCTCCCCCATAAAAGCAAGGGAACCAAACGAGCTGGACAAAATGAAACTTCTCCAATCACTCTCAAAAAAGAGCTTCCAGAGAGAAGACACCTTCTTGTGTAAAACTTAGAAGTCCAAACTCCCAACAGAGTATTGTCGCAAACTCTAGCGAAAAATACCCTCTTTGCTTAAAGATGACTTCAATATCCAACCATAGAAATTTAAATACTATGCTACCAATAAACAAGTGAATGGTATTGCTTCAAATTCGCTGCACAATGCCGATACAAACTGCTGTTTCCTCTCAGCTCAGCTTCAAATTACCACTGCCGTTTCGCTCTACTCTTTTCACAATGAAGCGCTGTAACCTATTGTACTTCACTTCTCCGCAATGGATCGCTGTATAATAGTGCCACAATGGATCGCTGTATACCGGTGCCACTCTTTCTCTTTCACAACGGATCGCTGAATACTGCTGCACTCCACTCCACTTCTCCAGAATGAATTGCTGTATGCTGCTACAAATGCAGATTCTGTGCCATATTGCACTATCCATATCGTGTTGCACTATCGTTACTCAACTTCAACTCCCAACTCCAACCATGGACCATAGTTTCACCTATCCAGGCTTCTTCAGGGAAACTTATACATTCCTCTCATACGGCTCCCAAATGAAACATGTTCTCTTGGTTACTAAGCCAATATTCTAACCATTAGGCTACTCCTCCACTCCACACTGCAAGTGTTCACGTTTCAACTTGTTGAAATCTGAATTCAAGGGCTGTTAAGTGCAAGACTGTAGGTATTTCCCTGCCCAGTAAGGCTTATAGTCTAAATTTGGTACATGAGGCAATGGGGGCAAAGTGATTTGCCCAATGTCATAGGGGGTTGGTGAACAAATCATGATTCGAATGCCGGCTTCTCTAGTTCTCAATCTGCTGCTCTAACCATTAGGCTACTTTTCCATTCTCGACATTGGCAAGAATAGAAGTGCGAGAAGGGTTTTGAGAAATGTGGAGGGGCCTGGATATTTATTTACCAATATAACATATTGGTTATTAAAACAGTATGGGATCTAAGAGAAGGAAGGGTGAAACTGATAGAGGTTGCAAAAAGAGACTGCTCATTTTATTTCCTGTGATAGCTCAAGGGTCAGTTCTTTAGCATGTTCTCATAGTTTATATATTAATTGTAATTAATAGTAATTGTTTTCTGATCCAAATTTTTACCCATTGCAGAAACTAGCGAGTTGGTGGCTCTGAATTTTGTTCCTCTAACCAACAGGTGTTCCCCCTGCTCTTGGTCTGGATAAGTTTGTTCTTATCTGGGGGAGTCTTGAATTGCTCCCTTCCCTTATTCTTGCAGGGCCCCTCTTACACATCCTGATCCATCCCTACATGTACTCTTGTATCCCTACTCTCACCCAATTTCTTTTTCTCAGTAACATCATAGTCCCTACCACACTGGTCCTCTATTCTTCTTACTAAAAGATAGGAGATGGATGATGGCTCAGGCCATGTAATCCTCCTCTCGTCTTCCGGAGCTAAGTTTGTATTTTGAGCCCTCTTGTGCAGTATGAAGTGAGAACTGGGCCCGAGGTCGGGACAGAAGAAAACTACCCTCCTCCTCCCCTATTTGCTGGTTTCTTGTGATTCTACAGACAGTAAAATCTAGCAAAGGTTAGAATTTACAGCCTTGGCTGGGGACTCATAGAAAATCAGGGGTTTTGCTTATAAGTAATTAAGTTTGTATGGCTGAGAGCTAGTAAATATTCTTTGTTACAGTAATGTAGGCAGGGGTAACTTGTCTGATGGAATGGATCAATTGGCTCTATCTGTCAACAATCTACTATGTTACTACATGCATGCAAAAAAATGCAGTGTGTGTCTTCGAGTCAGTGCTGACTCCTGGCAATCCAGCAGCTCAAGGGTTTTCTTAGCAATGTGACCAGAAGTAGATTGCCAAGCCTTTCCTCCGAGGCAATGGAGGGTTAGGTGACTTGCCCAAGGCCTCAAGGAGTGCTAGTGGGAATTAAATCCTGGTGACTCGATTACCAAGCCAGTGCTCTAACCATTAGGCTGCTACTCTACTCCTACTACTTGTACATGCATACAAACTTAAATAGGCACTTGGGTTTTTCGGAAAGCAGCAGCTAAAAGAGTCTTTTCCAAGGAATGTTTTTTTTTTAAGTACTGATAGTTTAATATAATCACATTTCCAGCTTGCATGTCATTACTAGGTTTTGCAGTCTTGCAGGATGCAGACATTGATCCTTCAAACTACTTCTCATTTACTCTCTGTATTTTATGTAACCCTGAACTTTTATTTTTCCAGTTGTGTCCAGTGTCAGTGCTGAGGACCAACCAGATGTGAGTGCTGTGTTATCTGCTTACACTCAGCAGGGGGACCCTGCTAAATACGAGGATTACTACGGTGGACTGAAGCGCTTTATTGAGTCTGTGCTGGATTGCCATCGTGCAGAATTATCTCAGCTGTTCTATCCTCTCTTTGTACACATGTATTTGGAGTTGGTCTATAATCAACATGAGAATGAAGCCAAGGCGTTCTTTGAAAAGTAATTAACATACATCCCTTTGTTTCAGACGTGTTAAATGTAGTTACTTTTTATATATGGGAAAATAGTGTTGTAAGTATTGTTTGTATATATGTATATTTAAAATTTATATACTAACCGATGGACCTGATTTTTCAGTCAAGGAGGCCATCATTTATAGTTAGGCACTGTCCCTAGTGTTTAGCTTAGTAGATATATTCAACAGCAGTGACTGTGCAGGTGACTCTCCTGCTACTGTATTTGAAAGATCTAAATTTAAAGGGAAAACGTATACATTTAGCTGCAGAATATTGCTGCTAAACAGATAAATGTTTGTTTCCTCCTCAAAGCCGGCACATTATTATGTGGATAAAATCTGGTCATTTAGCGAGTAAAGTGGTGTATAATCGCTGAAAATATATGGATAAGTGAATTATACATACACATACACTGCCTGCTGGAAAATTCATAACTCACCTTGAATATCAACTATTTTATATTTTAAACATTTTCATATTTTGAAACTAGTTACATTTTTAAATTGTGTGCTAGTTTTATATTTTGCACATTGTGCAATTTATACGGAAGTATTTTTTTTCAGTGTTTTAGTAGCATAGTTTATTTTATTTATTTTTTTTATAACTTTTATTTATAAGATTTTCTTGAATACAACACAATCATTAAGAAATGAATAATACAACAAAAGTAATCCATAGAATAATTATAAATCACATAACAAGTAACACATCATGAGAGAGAAGCCAGCTCATAAAATACAAAATAATCCATAATTAAGGAAATCAGGAGTTAATACACAATAGGGAACTAATATAATTAATCCATTCCCTCTCACTATTTCCCAGCATTTTCCTTTTCATTCAAAAAATTAGATAAGGATGAAACCTCAGTAAATACATAAGTTTGCCCCTCAAAAGTTATAATACATCGACATGGAAATTTTAAAAAGAAATTAGCTCCCAATGTCACAACTCTGGTTTTTAAATTCAAAAACTGTTTACGACGTAATTGAGTATGACGGCCAACGTCTGGAAAGACCTGGACTTTAAAACCACAAAAAAGGGCCTCCTTATATCTAAAGTACGCCCTTAAAACTTGCAATTTTGTAGACTCAGAGCCAAACTGCACCACCAAGGTGGAGCGCTTGGAAATGATGTCTTTTGAATCCTCCAGGAAAGCTGTGAGGTCCTGGCCTACAGAACCGGGGGAAGGCACAGAGCCTCCAACTCCCAGTGGTGTTAGACCAGGGCCCCGCTGCAAATAATACATATGGCTGGTTTCCACATTATCTTGTAGGTGAAGAGCATAGTTTATTTTAAAGTAATGTTGTTATAATGTCTTGTGTACATATACATTCTTGCATTATGCCTTCATCCATAATGAATTTTATGACTACAACAACTTTGTGTTTATGGCATAATATTAAACGTATTCAGTTGGAACATTGCATTTTAGAAAAAGCTTAATATTGTTTTATATGAAGTAGGTTTTAAAATGATGTGAAATACATTTTAGCAACATTGTTTTACACATGATCTTTTGGCATATTGGTAACTGTCCACTTCCTAATCATACCTCCAGGCTACCACCCACCAGCAGCTGAGGGCTGAACATGACAGAATCCTGACATCACAGTATATGAGCTCCTCCTTCAGCTCTAGGATACAATCTTTCAGTCCTCAGCAGCTGAGTGAGCAGCCCTGGGCTAGTGGCTTCCCTGGGGGCATGATTGCAGAGGTTTTTTATTTTCACTGGTACTTGTTTCTGTGGAAGAGTTGTCTGGCAGGCAGCTCAGAAGGGAGCTTAATTTGGTGGCTGTACATTGTGGTTTTGGGGGAAAGGCTGTGTGGTGAGTAGGGGTCAGAGAGCCATCAGGACCTGTCAGTCTAGTACCTAGGGGTTAAATTCCTGGGTGCCCTAGGTTCACTTAGCCCTTCTCCCACCCCTGCTGGAGCCTACAGCTTGGGTTTGGCCGGTGCCTTTGAGCCACAGGTCACTGACCCCCCCCCCCCCCACCTTCATATTGGGATTCTCTGCGGCATCTGGGGGAAAAAATGAAATCAATGATTCGAGGGAGGAAACAGGCAGCTAGCATGTGGATGGCTCCTCTCCTCGAAGGGAGGTAGGGGGATAGGATCCTGTGGACTCGCAATTGCTGCTGGGTTCCTTAGCAGGAAAGTTGTGGTGACAGGCCCTCTTCCTGGTTCCTGCCCACGTCAGAGCATGTTTTTTGTATGCCGGAGTGAGCTTGCATGCTCTGTTTGGGGAAGCATGGTGTGCAGGCAGCGGGGATTTGCCAGTTTTGCATGAGGCAGGGCCAATCACTGGAGCGTTGGTGTGGACAGCTCATTGGCGGTGGCGGCAGCAGCAGCAGGGAGCCTTCTGAGCTGGTGGTTCCCACAGTTTCGGCAAGAACTGCGGCCATTTTAGCTCAGCTATCTCTTGCGGATCAGAAGCCTCTGAAACACGGGAAGGCTGCAGTGGGGGCTCCTTATCAGGGGGAAGCATAGTTTCAGTGGCAGCTCGTGAGTCTCTCTCCCTCAGATTTTTTTTGCCAAACTTTGTTAGCTCTCCAAAGTGCATATTGCCTGAAAAGGAAGCAGACTGCTCCTGGATGGAGGGAGAATCCTATGGGAAAGAAGGATTTAGAGTTCCAAGAGCCTGAGGTGGGGCTGGAGTTGTCTTCGGCTGACAACATGCCTCCACCTAAGAAGTATAGGGGAGAGTCGGAGGACTGGCAGGTCAAGGGCTCTCCGCCCTCCCATGTCTCAGAGGATCTGGGAGAGGGCCTCTCAAACTTGTGAGGAGATCCAGAGTCTGGGGGATTAGAGGATGGTAAGATACCCTCAGGGGACGACCCTAACGTCGTCTGAGCATTCCATTGAGAGGAGCTAACAGCCCTCATTTGGCATTCCCTGGCAGCTTTGAACATTCCACCTCAGCCGCGGTTACAGAGGTGCCCTTAGAAGACCCTCTGCTGCAGGGGTTCAAGGGGGCACAGGTGTGTTTCCCGTTACATCCCGTTACACACACCAACCCCCTCCGAACTGCATTAAACACCACTGCGAGAATCATTCAGAGCGCAAAGAAAACCGACCACATCACCCCAATTCTGAAGGAACTCCACATTCTCCCCCTCGAAGCATGGACAAAATACAAAGCCATCCTACTCACCCACAAAGCTATCCATCAAATGCAGGACAACCACCTTCGCACACTACTGGCTCGCCCAGCCCACGGCAGATCTACTAGACAAGCCTCCAGCATTTCCCTCACCGTCCCTCACAAAAGAACCAAATGCTCACAACGGACCTGCAAACGAGCCTTTGAACTCTATGCTCCATCTTTATGGAACTCCCTACCGACCTACCTCAGAAACAATACCAACCTGCTATCTTTCAGAAAACAGCTAAAACCCATCCTTTTCCAGGAATACTTCAACTCGACCCCCACCGAAAAATCCACAAACCCCCGAGTTCACCCACAATGAACCTCTAACTCAAAGCCTTTGTCTATGTCCAATGTCTGTCCTATGTCCAAAGTCTATGTCAGAATCATCAATGTTGCCTCCCCGGTGTTGGCCCTACCCTTGTAATTAATTCCCCCCCCCCCCCCCCATGTAGCACCGCTTTGACCCGGTGAAAAGCGGTATATAAATACAGCTAAATAAATAAATAAATTAAGGAGATGATTGAGTCATAATGGGAATTCCCAGAGGCCACTGTGAGAGGGATCAGAGTGATGGGTCGCCTGTACCCTATTTCACAAGAGGAACAAAAGCTTCTCAAGATGCCTAAGTTGGATGTTCTGCTGTCAGTGGTTACAAAGAAAACCACCATTCCCCTGGAAGGAAGTGCAGCTTTGAAGGATCTGCAGGCTTGGAAGCTGGAGTCCCTTCTGAAGTTCACTTTTGATACTAGTGCCTTGTCATTCCAAGCCTCCATTTGTTTATTTATTTATTTATTTATTTAACAAGTTTTTTTATACTGCCTTTTCCTTCAATCAAAGCGGTTACAAAAACATACAAAGGTTATACAAAAGCAAGGGAAACATGCACTGCTTAATCAAAACATCGAAGTAGAAAGGTGGGATACATAACATAGGTAAACCATTACAGACAATCACATTACATAAAGGTTACAATAAATGGAATCTAGTTAGGTGTTTGAGCCGTAGTGCTCTGTGAAGAGTACAGTCTTTAATTGCTTTCGGAAGTCCTTTATATCCTCAATTGATCGTAAGTCGGGAGGGAGAGAGTTCCATATTAATGGGGCCGCTAAAGAAAGTGCTCTTTGTGTAGTGAATTTGCATGATTTTGTGTAGTTACTTGGGGTGCTGAGGGTGTCTGATGTGGTTTTCCTTCTTGGTCTGTTGTTGGTGTTAGGGAGTATGAGGGCTTGGAGGCTGATTGCAGAGCTCTTTTGTCTGATTTTGAATATATTTATGATCATCTTATATTTGATGCGGTGGCTTATTGGGAGCCAGTGGAGTTCTTTGAGGATGGGGGTGATGTGGGCTTGAGTTGTGGAGCCGGTGATTATTCTGGCTGCTGTGTTTTGAGCCATTTGAAGCGGTTTGAGTGAATGTTTTGATATTCCGTTGTAGATCGGGTTACAGAAATCCAGTATGGGAGTTATTAGCGCTTGGCAGACTGTGCGGAAGTGTTCATGGGAGAGTAGAGGCTTGAGGCGTCTGATTATTTTCATTTTGTAGTATGCGTTTCTAACAGTTTTTCTTATGTGGGACTGTAGGTTGAGTCCTTTGTCAAGGGTTATTCCGAGGTATCTGACTTCATCCTTTATTGGTATTGTTGTGTTGTTGCTTATGATGAATGGTGGGGGGCTGAAGTCGGTGTTTCGTGTGATAATAAGTGCCTCTGTCTTGTTATAGTTTATGGCTAGGTTGTTGTGGGTGAGCCAGGCGGACATGTTGTCAAGGCAGTTCGTTATCTTGTTGTAGTCGGGGCTGTTAAGGTTGATTGGCGTGTAAATCATGATGTCATCTGCATAAATTGTGTAATCTATTGATGGGCTGCCATGATGTGGCAGATCGGCTGGATATATATGTTAAATAGAAGTGAGGAGAGCGCAGATCCTTGTGGTACTCCTTGTTTGATCTTCGTGGGTTTTGAGGTGTTGGTTCCTATTTTAACCTGGAACTGCCTGTCTGTCAAGTATGAGTTGAACCAGCTTAGGACGGTGCCGGTTATTCCAATGCTCTGTAGTCTGGTTAGGAGGATTCTGTGGTCCACTGTATCGAAGGCCGCTGATATGTCTATGAAGATCATTAGGGTTCCTTGATTGTAGTTGTCTATGGTCTGGATGATGTAATTGAATAGATATAGCAGCAGTGTTGGGGCGGAAGCCATGTTGATGTATATCGAGTGGGGCATGCTCGTCAATGTGGTCCTGGAGTTGTAGTTGTACTGTCTTTTCTATGATTTTGGCTAGGAGCAGTATGCTGGAGATTGGCCTGTATGCTGCTGGATTGCTCTTTTCTAGGTTGGTTTTCTTGGGGATAGGCCTCATTGTGGCTAGTTTCAGCTGTTCTGGCATTGTTCCTCGAGTTAGGGAGTTGGTTATGAGGTTGTGTATATAACTGAGGAAGTTTTGCTTGGTTGTTTTGATCCATGGGACTGGACAAGGATCCGTGGGTGCAGTGCTTGTGTTGAGAGCGGAGATGATATCTGA
Source organism: Ichthyophis bannanicus (assembly GCA_033557465.1). Classification (NCBI taxonomy): domain Eukaryota; kingdom Metazoa; phylum Chordata; class Amphibia; order Gymnophiona; family Ichthyophiidae; genus Ichthyophis; species Ichthyophis bannanicus. The sequence goes on from CM066034.1 coordinate 935,336,394, forward strand.
TAGTTGCTTAGTTGAAGGAGTGTGGAACTTGTCCCAACTTGTGACGGATATGATAGGGCTGTTGGTTTCTGTGTGTATTTGTGGCGGAGTGTGGCCTATTTTCTCCTGAAGATAATCTGCATATGTTTGTGGGTTGACCTGTATGTCTTTGTCAGGGCTTGGTTCATTGGTTAGATTTTTTACTATCTCAAATGTCCATAGCCTCTGTTCATTGGCTCCAGGGCTTTTCTCCACTTGACCTGGATGGATTGGAGGCGGCATAGGTGGCCAAGTTCGAGTCCGCAGTGGCATACATGGCAGATGCCTTCTGTGATATGGTCTGAGTTTCCTCTAAGACCATGGCTTTACATCATAGCGGCACAGAGATTTCTGTGGTTTTGCAGCTGGTCAGCAGACATGGCATCTAAGGTGTGGCTCAGTAAGCTTCACTTTATGGGAAAGTTGCTGTTTGGCAAGATGGTGAAGAGGCTGGTAGATGTTGATGACTTTAAAAGGGGTCGCTTTCCAGAGGACAGGGCAAAAGAATCCAAGCCAGGGGCTCTGCAGCAAGGACAGCACAGAGATTTCAGGCACTTCCGCGCTACGCAAGTCTCACCTATCAGCGGAGATGGTTCGGTACAAAGGAACAGCCCTTTTGGGGCTACAAAGGAACTTGCCAAGGTAATTTTGCCAACTCCCCAATGGCAGCAAAGAAGCTGTAATGATGCCAGGCTGCCCTGGGTGGAAATGGCGATTGGAGGGCATTTATATCAATTTTTACCGCCTGGGCAAGGATAACCACCAACCAGTGGGTGTTAGAGATCTTCCAGAAAGGGTATGCACTAGAGTTTGCATGGCCACTCTCCAAAGTCTATTGTCCTCTCACTTTGCAAGGCACAGGCAGAGGTAAAGGCTGTGCACAACACGCTGCAGCGATTGTTGCAGCTTGAAGTGGTGGTACCAGTCCCTCGAAGCCAGTATGGGTACGGTCGACACTCCTTCATAGTGCTCAAGAAGGAGAGTTCCTTCCATCCCATCCTCTGTCTCAAGCAGGTCAATCGTGCATTATGCATGCTACACTTCCACATGGAGACCTTGCGATCGGTCATTCTGGTGATAAGACAGGGCAAGTTTCTGTCCACGCTGGATCAGTCGGAGGCATATTTGCATATTCTGATCCACCCAGAACACCAGAGGTTTCTGCGGTACATGGTACCAGAAGGGCAATTTCAATTCAAGGCGATGCCCTTCGGTTTGGCTGTCACCTCCCGCATGTTCACCAAGATCATGGTGGTCATAGCAGCAGCCTTGAGGAAAGAGAGGATTCTAGTGCACCCCTACCTGGATGACTGGTTCATCTGGGCAAAGTCAGAGGCCGTGGGGTGCTCAACCACAAATTGAGTGGTGGAGTTCTTGCAGAGTTTAGGCTGGATGGTCAACCTGGCCTAGAATCATCGGCAGCTGGTGCAGATACTGGTTTACCTCGGAGCACATTTTGATACTATTGTAGGATCAATGTCGCTGATGGAGGACAGAGTCCTCAAAATTCAAGTGCAGATTTCTGCAGAAGAGGGTGCCGGCAGCGTGGTTCTACCTCCAGCTCCTTGGTTCCATGGCAGCTGTGCTGGATCTGGTGCCCTGGGCATGGGCTCATATGCGACCATTGCAGCAGGCGCTGCTCTCCCATTGGTCCTCGCAGCATCAGCCGTGGTATCAGACGCGACAGAGTTTGGATTGGTGGTTGCAGTCCAACAATCTCAAGACAGGGCTACCGCTGGAACAACCACAGTGGATTCTAGTCATGATGGATGCCAGCCTAGTGGGCTGGGGTGCGCATAGTTTGTTGACAGTGACTCGGGGGTGGTGGACTCCAGAGGAAGCCTTCTGGTCCATCAACAGACTGGAAATGAGAGCGGTGTTTCTAGCTTTGCAGTTCTTCCGCCCCTTGATTGAGGGCAAGGCGGTATGTGTCTGTTTGGACAATGCAATTATGGTGGCGTATATCAATCACCAAGGGGGCAGGGGAAGTGCAACCCTTCTGGCCGAAATAAAGCTTCTGTTGCAGTGGGCGGAAGAGTTCTTGGGGGCTCTCTCCGTGGTGCACATGACAGGAAAGGACAACATTCAGGCAGACTGTCTCAGTCAACATCGGCTTGATCCTGAAGAGTGGGAGTTAAATGCAGCAGTGTTTCATGAGATCATAGTGCGTTTGGGGACACTGGTGATGGATTTCATGGCTACTTTGAGCAATGCCAAGGCAGCACGGTTTTTCAGCAGATGCCGGGAAAGCATGTCTGAAGGACTCAATGCACTTTCCCAGTTGTGGCCGATGGACGGGATCCTGTACGTCTTTCCACTGTGGGCACTCATAGGCTGACTCTTACAGCGAATAGAGCACCATCCTGGTTTGGTGATTTTGATTGTACCAGACTGGCCATGGATACCATAGTATGCAGACCTGATTTGGCTTCCAGCTGACAGCTCCTGGAGATTTCCAGACTGGATGAATCTACTCTTCCAAGGGCCAATGCTCATGCCACAGGTAGATCGATTCTTGCTTACAGCTTGGCTCTTGAAAGGGCAAGGCTAAAGAGTAGGGCTATTTGCCCTCCATCATAGCTACCATATTAGTCTAAGAAGAGATAGGCTAGTGAGGTCAATGTGCACATCTGATGCATATTTGAGGATTGGTGCTCATCTTGGGGGTTGCGGGCCTTATCGTTGTTCCTGCAGTGTGGTATGGAAAAAGGATTGCTGCTCAGTTCCTCAAAGGTGAAGGTGGCAGCAATCGCTTATTACCGAGGGAGGATTCATGGACACACCTTGGTGGGGTCCGTTTCCTTAAGGTAGTCAAGCAGGTCTGCCCTCCCTTGCGGGTGGCCGTTCCGCCTTGGGATCTTAATTTGGCCTTTGAGGCCTTGACGGAGCCTCCATTTGAGCCCTTAGCAGGGGCATCACTAAGGGACTTTACTTTGAAGGTAGTGTTTCTGGTGGCTATTTGTTCAGCAAAAGGTATATCGGAGCTCCATGCTCTGTCCTATAGGAAGCCTTTTCTTTTGATATCCAAGGAGAAGGTGATACTGCAACCGGTACCATCCTTTCTTCCTAAGGAGCTCTCCCGCTTTCATTTGAATCAGACTGTCTCTCTTCCTGCCTTCCCAGGGCTGGGAGACTCCGAGACGGATTTGCGCATGTTTCTGCGTCGGTACCATAGGAAAACAAAGGATATGCGAAAGATGGACCATCTGTGTTATTTGGCAGAACGCAGAAAGGAGAAGCAGCCTCTAAGGCTTTGGTTGCCCATTGGGTGAAGTTAGCAATCACCGCAGCTTATGGGGCATGGAACAAGGTGCCTCTGAAAGGGCTGCTGGCCTATTCTACTAGATTGTAGGCTGCGCCTTGGGCCAAGTTGGGCTTAGTACCGCTAGCAGAGATTTGTAAGGCTGCGACTTGGTTGTCTCTTTAGACGTTCACAAAGCATTACCTGTTGCACATGCAGGCTGCTGCAGATGCACAGTTTGGGACTTTGGTGCTTCAGGCTGGGTTCGCCGGGCCCTCCCATGTGTAGGCACTGCTTTTGTTACATCCCACGGGTAGCTAGACTGGCCTGGAGGTATGATTTAGGAAAGCGAAATTAGACCTTACCTGTTCATTGTCTTTCCTTGAGTACTCCAGGCCAGTCCAGGACCCTCCCTTTCTTTGGTGCATTACACGGCAAGTTCTTTCATTTGGGCTCCCTAGTTGGCTCAGCAAGGGGGTGAGTAGAGAATAAAGATCATTAAGTAAGACCGGAGAGGGCTTCTTGGCTAGATGGTCCTGATTGCCAGATCTGGCTCTTGCTCTATACATAATGCTAAAAAAAAACAAAAAAAAAGAAAAGACTGAAAATGGAAGTATGAGAGTTCAGCTCCTGATCGAGTAGCGTGTTGCTTCTGAATTCCACAGGCACTCTACGAGCAGGGTTCCCTTGGGGTTTCATTTAGTTTGTATGGTGTTTAGTGTAGGGGAACTGCAGGATGCATTGTTAATTGGAAACTGGATCCTGGAGCTGGAGGAGGAGTGCTTATACTGTGATGTCAGGATTCTGTCATGTTCAGCCCTCAGCTGCTAGTAGGCGGTGGCAACCCATGAGTAGCTAGAGTGGCCTGAAGGAACTCGAGGAAAGAAAATTAGCAGGTAAGGTCTGCTTTTGCCTTCTTGAACCTGGCTTTTGTTTGGGCTGAAAGTGATCACCTTTCCCATGAAAGAGTAATTTTCAATGGCTGCACCAGCTGGTTTATCGGGTTCAAAACGGTGCCATGGTTTTATATCCTTTTAGCCCATAGTCAGTGGAATGGGATGGGTCACTGGAACCATTATCCGACCAATATTTTCCACAACACAGCATCAGCAACTAGAGAAGTTGGGGTTGAGGTCAAAGATTTTATTGGTTTGGCTCTTCTATGAGGGGAATTAATACTTCTACGAAGGGGGCTTAAAAGGTCTTTGGCCTTGTAACGAAACAGAAAGCTATGGGCACACCTCAGTTCTGGAGGTCCGAATGATCTCTCTGCAGTTTCGTTTTATTTTATTTATCAGCCCCACCTCGTAACCAAAAAGGTGTCAAAACTGTATTTGCCAGAAGACTGTATCTACAGTGCTAGATGGGGCTGATGTGGGGACTTGAAAAAATCCCAGCTCATTGAGCTTCATATACCTTTCTCCTAAATGTCATTCAGCGGGATTTACTCCTGGGGAAATTCTGCGCAACTGTGCAGTGCAGAATTCTGCGCAGGCACTTGCTTCACTGCTTGTTGATGCTGGCTCAGAGCGGCCAAGCTTTAAGGGTGCCCAAGTCTGCCTTATGCTTTGCTGCAGCTCAGCCATGGGAGCGTTTCCCTTCGCTCCTGTGGCTGTGCTATACTTTCGATGCTGGCATCGCCTGTTTTAAAAACATCAACAGAAGTACTTATTGTCCCTAGCAAGAGACAGGAAGTGCTTCTGTTAACCTTATTAAAGTGGGTGATGCCGGCATTGGAAGTCCAATACAGCCATGGGAGCAAAGGGAAATGTTCCTGCGGCTGTGTTTAAAATGCTGCTGCAATCGGGCAGAGAAGGTGAGTGACTGGGGTCGGAGATGGGCTAATGGTGGGCTCGAGATGGGCTAACGGTGAGCTGAGGAGAGGCTGGTGGCAGAGGATGGGCTGATTGTGAGTTGGGGAGGTGACTGGGAACTGGAGAGGACTGATGATGAGTCTAGGGAGGTGGCTGGTAGCTGGAGATGGTTGTGTGCCTGGGAGATGGGGGAGAAACAAAGGTGGAGGTGTGTGCCTATGAAGAAATTAGTAAGGGAGTGATAAGTGCATGGGGAGGGGAGAATGGAGGTAAGGTGAGGGTATGTACATTAGGGGTAGACCTTAGGGACAGATAGCAGCAATAGGGATCTTCCTAAACGTTATAGGGAGAGAGAAGGAGGGGGGGGGGAGGGAAGGCTTGGGTGTTGGGAAAAGAGCTGTGAAAGCTGAGGAGGGAAAAGGCAGTAGGAATTTGTGGTCTAGATGAGGAGTTAGGTTTTATGATAGTACATTTTTGTGCAGAATTCCCCTAATAAAACATGCAGAATTTTAAAACACTATGTGCAGAATTTTCTAAATGTTTGCACAGAATTCCTCCAGGTGTAAATATTACAATGTGTTCCAAGTGGACTGGAAGATCAGGAGATGGAGCAGAGAAGTCTGATGCAAAGAAATGTTCTTGTAACTAGTGCTAATATAGCCATAGAGAACTTAAGGCAGTAGGTAACTCAGGGCGGTTTGGGGATAGCAGAATCTGGGACATATCGATTTAGTGAAGGGCTCGACAAATCCCAGGTGTCAGCAGCCAGAAATTTGCACTTGGTGCCTGGGATTTTCTTTCTCCTCCCTTTGAAAAAAAGAAAAAAAAAGAGGCAGCAGTCACAGGGCACAAGACAGCCGCAATTGCGTCTGTTCTCCTGCTCCTCAGGTGGGAGATCCAATCTCCCGTGGGCAGAAGAGAAAAGGATCATGGGAAAGACCCCCTTCTCTCTACCCATGGGAGAATGGATCCCTGTGGTCAGAACAGGAGGGGGAAGGTCGCAATTGCAGTCTGGAAGAAAGCAGACTTCCCTTATGGATCCGATCTCCCATGGGCAGAAGAGGACAGCCGGAACAGGGGCCTGCAAATTGGTTATATCTCGCATCGATTTTTGCAACTCCGTCATGTCTGGTCTCCCCGCTTCCCAATTACAACGCCTTCAACGTATTCAAAACACTGCTGCCCGGCTCATCTTTCATGCATCTATCCGTGATCATATCACTCCTCTCCTCATCCGTCTCCACTGGCTCCCTGTCAAGTTTCGCAGTCATTTCAAAATTTTGGTCCTTCTCCACCGCATCCTCCACACCCACTCCCCTCAATATCTAGCTGACTTGGTTCACTTTCATAATCCAACCCGTTCCCTACGCTCCTTTCACCTGAATCGCCTGCATCTCCCCTCACCCACTTGTGCCCGCCTTCAATCCACCCGTTCCTCTGCCTTTTTCTTCCTTGCTCCCGCCCTGTGGAACTCCCTCCCCTCTTCTATCCGCCTCGAACAAGACCATGCCACCTTTAAGAACTGACTTAAAACTCACCTCTTTTCCCTTGCCTTCGACCTTCCTGAACCTCCCACATGACTTTGTCTCCCCTTCCCCCTCCCCTCACTCTCCCCTCTATCGTCCTGTTGTACGAATCTGCCTAGTTTGCTTTCCTATCAACAGATGTAACTTTTCCTTTTTTTTCTTTTCCTCTAACCTCATGGTGACCATTATAATTTGAACTCTGTAAACCGCTATGATGTTCCTTATGTTTAGCGGTATATTAAGTTAATAAACCAAAAAACCAAAAAAAAAATAACCCCCCCCCCACAAAGTTTAGATGGGAGAAGAGGGGCCAAGAGTGAAACAGCAAAAGGTTAAAGGATCTGTATCATTTAAAAAAAAAAAAACTAAAGGGGTGATGGAAGGCAGGGGGTGGGAGTGCTAGAGAGGAGGGAGAAGAGGAGGGAGTCTGGAAGGGAAACAGAAATTGTGGAGGGATTGGGGGGAGGAAGAGTGCAAGGTGTCGGAAGCTAAAGGGATGAATGCAAGAGGACAAAAGGGCACAATATGTATTTGGAAAAGGTGCATCCCCCAGAACACACAGTCACCCCACCTCTGCACGACAGACTCATACCCCAGCTCCACACTACTTATACATGCACACACAAAGGCACCTCACCTCCACTCCACACACACATAGGCATCTCGCCTCTGCAGCACGCACACACACCGCAGCCTCTGCACTCCACTCACACAAAGGCACCCACCGCTACATTCCACGCACAGGCAGGCACACCACCTTTGTACAATACACACACACACACACTTGTTATCCGACGTTATAACTGTTAGCTAAAAATGCCACGTGATGTAGGAACTCTGGTGTTGACCTCTAAATACTTGAGAACGTGAGACCAGAATGAGAGACCACAGAGGGAGGGGGGTGTGAGGAAGCCACAAAAACTAGTCTGGTTCCTAAATCCACACACAATTTGTCAAGGCCTGGTTTTTAATGGTGGATAGTAATCAACATTCTGACCCAGAAAGGTCTTACAAAGTTGTAGATGCAGCAAGATCCATTTCATGGAGAATTTGGGTTTGGGGGGGGGGGGCACATTTGGCTTAAAATTTAGTGTTTTGCAGAAATATAAGTTTCTGGTGCTTTTGATACGTTCTTAAATGGTATGGCTTCTGGGATGGCATGACTGCATAGTGAGTGTAGCAAGAAAAAGGAGCATGTGAAGATTAATGTAGGATAAACCGATATCACCTAGTGATAGGCTGAATAATCTGCAAGAGACCTATTTCATTATGTGCATGATTAGTTTTTCATGCTAGGATAAAATAATCCATGGGAATGGATGCTGTACTATTTAATGCATCGTTATTTGAACTTCAGATTGTTTTTTAATTGTTTGTAAACTAGATTTCATGGTGATCAGGAATGCTATTACCATGATGATCTGAGGGTGCTGGCTTGCCTTACGAAACAAGAACATATGAAAGGTAATGAGACAATGCTGGACTTCCGGACAAGCAAATTTGTATTGCGGATTTCCCGTGACTCCTACCAACTCCTAAAGAGGCACCTTCAGGAACGACAGAACAATCAGATCTGGAGCATTGTACAAGAACATCTCTATATAGACATTTTTGATGGGATGCCTCGCAGCAAGCAGCAGATAGATGCAGTGGTGGGAAGCCTGGCAGGAGAGGCAAGACGAGAAGCTAATAAAGCCAAGGTAATTGCCATCCCTGTTGTTTAAAGGAGTCATTAGACATGATACTAGTATAACAACTTGTCTTTCAGTAAGAGAACTGAATTTTTATATAAAGGCCAGCTGTAGCTTGAAGTTTTAAAACATTCTATCACACCCAGAGACGTAAAGAAGGGGGAAAAATACATTTTTGGAGGGAATGAACTTTGTGTTCTCTTGTTTGTCTTCTAGTTTCTATTGATTTTCTTGTTAAACGTGGTGTTCCTTTCCCATTTATGACTATTTTGCTTGTAGACCATTTTGATAACAGCTTGAAAGGCTGTGAGCCTAAAATAAAGATAAAGTTTGGGATAAATGGGAATTTTGATGTATATGTGTTTGAGGAACCTTTGACAAGATCCCTAATGAGAGACTCATGAAGAAATTTAAAAAGTCATGGAATAGAAGGAAGTGGACTATTGTGGATTGGGAACTGGTTAAAAGATAGAAAACGGAGAGTAAGGGCTAAATGGCCAATTTTTTTCAATGGAAAAAGGTGAATAGTGGAGTACCCCAGATCCCTGGAATCTGTACTATATGCCCACTACTTTTTTAAAATATTTATAAATGATCTGGAAATGTGAACAACAAGTGAGGTGATCAAATTTGCAGATGACACAAAATTATTCGAAGTGTTAAATCACTAGATGATTTTGAAAAATTGCAAAAAGACCTTGAGAAATTGGGAGACTGGATGCTGAAATGGCAGATAAAATGTAATGTAGACAAGTGCAAAGTTATGCCCTTAGGGAAGAACATCACAAACTATAGTTACATGATGCAAGATTTCACATTAGGAATCACCACCCAGGAAAAGGATCTAGACATCATTGTGGACAATACTTTGAAATCCTCGGCTCTGTGCAGCAGCAGCCAAGAAAGCAAATAGAATGCTAGGAATCATTAAAAAAGGAATAGAGAATAAAACCAAGGATATTATAATGCCTCTGTATCGCTCCATGGTGCACCCTCAAATTGAATATTCTGTGTAATTCTGATTGCCATATCTATAAAAGGATAGAGAAGAACAACCATAATTAATAAAGAGGATGAAAGGATCCCTCTATGAGGAAAAACTTAAACATTTAGGGCTCTTCAGCTTGGAAAAGAGATGGCTAAGGGGACTATAATAGAGGTCTATAAGATAATGAGTAGAGGGGAACAATTATATGTAGATTTGTTGTCTACTCCATCAAAAAGCAGAAATGCTAGGGGACATGCAATGGAGCTGCAATGTAGCACGTTTAATTGGAGAAAATATTTTTCACTCAACATGTAATCGAACTCTGTAATTCATTGCAAGAGGATGTAGTAAAAGCTCCCTCCCTCCAATTGTAGGCATAAAAAAATGTTAAAAATGTTCAAACTCAAGATTTCAAAAGGTGCTCACGTTATCTTTCTTATACATGCTTGCGGCACTAGCATTTCATGGCCTACCTCAAGGACTATTAGTAAAGTCAAAACTGTTGCTTCATTGCTTCTTGACTTTTTTGATTTTGCCCAGCTATATCCCTGAGGCAGGCAACGAAATGTTAGCATCGAGAGCTTAAGATAAGGTGAGTATTTATGAACTTTGAGTTTGAAACTTGAAATTGATAAAAACCTGTGTTTAGCCTTTCTTCAGTGGGAAGCCATCCCATCCCCTTCAACATTTTAGATGCCCTTCTCTGTACCTTTTCTAGTTCCATTATATCTTTTATGAAACGGGATGAGTTTGAACTTAGATATTTTCCTTCTCAAATTGCTCTAGGTTTTCTTTGGCCTACTGAAAGAGCCAGAAATTGAGTTGCCTCCAGATGATGAAGATGAAGAAGGGGAAAATGAAGAAGGGAAGCCAAAAAAGAAAAAACCTAAAAAAGATAGCATGGGATCAAAAAGCAAGAAACAAGATCCACATGCACCTCCACAAAACAGGTATCTTCTGCTGTACTCTGCATATGAGTGGCTTTCCTTTTCACAGTTATCTAGCAAGTACCAAATAACTATGCACTGTTTGTATTACTGCATGGTTATGACATTTTTTCCCTGTGTATATGCTGTACGTAATTCTGTTCTGAGAATTTATAATGGGCAGTGTACAGAGTTTGTTAGAGAAGTTAAAAGACTTTATCAAGGCCACAAAGTGAGCAGTGGATAAGAGAACTGAACTGGACTGTTCATTTTGCAGGTCTGTGTACTGGTTAGGTGTGATCAAGTGCTTAATGGTTAAAATAAAAACAAACAACAAACATGCTGAATTATGCTTTTGAAGGTAGAGAAATCTGATGGAGCAGTACATAGTGGATGAGATAATTGAGAAATCTTGAACTTCTCTGATTTATTTATTCAGCATTTTTATTCCCTGCTAATGAGGACTAGAATTAAGGGGTGGCTAACAGGGCAGTTGCCCTGAGCTCTTGCATTTCTAACGCTGGCCCTGCTGCTAATCCAAATCAAGTAATGACTAATATACAAATTTACAATACAACCTAACACAAAAACCTTATCTGAAAACTTCATAAGAACAATTAAATATCTATTCTGGAAATGTTGAATATAAAGGAATAAGTTGACAAACCTGTGTTACTATCTGACAGACCCCGCTCTGTTCCTCAGATATCACACACAGATATTCTTCATAGAATAATTAGTGTGTTCCTTTTATTGTTAGGAACTTGTCCACACTTATTTACAGAAAGTATAATGAAAATACTTTTTTCTTCATTATCCTGCCAGTACAGTTCAGACATGTGGTTTTATGCCTTCGTACCAGCAGTTGGAGACCGACAGCCACTGGTTTGATGGCATCACCCTATAAGGCCATTGTGTACACCCTCACACCAGTATTTCTCAGTGCAGTTTGGACTCTGCAGAGGGCCCAGGGGTGCAGAATCCCACGGGTTGGGAACCTTCCCCTTGATCCCTCTCTCTGGCTGCAGGCTCCTGACTGGGACGGAGTGATCCTTGAAAGGGTCCTCCTTTGGTCCCCCGTTCTTCCCCCCCAACATTTAGGAAGAGGCCCAGGGAAGACTTCTGATGTCAGGGCACTAGCGATTTAAGGAAATTGGCAAAAAACAAAAAGCCTCAATAACAAGGGAGCAGTAGCAGCTCGGCAGATCACCAGACTGCCATGTAGCCACTGGAAGCAGTCGGGCTGGTCAGCTGCAATTTGGGTGAATGGGACCCAGCTGTCCTACTGGCTTAATTAACGGGAGGGAGAGCAAAGCACACTCAGAGCATGGCAACACATTGTGCAGCCTGTGGCAGCCACTGGCTTCTGAGCCTGCAAATGGAAAAGCCACGTGGCTGAGTCCATGTCCAAAAGACTCAAAGGGACCAGGACGAAGACTAGGAACATTAACTCTCAACTTTCTCATGGAGTTCGGAGGATCTCCTGGAGGGGCTGTCAGACTACTGTGCGTCCATATTAATCTCTCAGACCCTGGTGGCCCTTAACATTGCAGAAGATGCCCCTAGTTGGAGGGTATCCATATAAACTGGAACACCAACTGACGATAAACTGGTTTTATTGAGCCCCGACGCGTTTCAGCCACAAGGCCATCTTCAGGGGTAGAGACAAGCCTCAAAAAATACATTAAAACATTAAATAAATAAAAAAATAAACTAATGCAAACAAAAATGAGTGTAAAAACATAATTAAAAATGTAATTAAAAACAAAAGGACCATGATCAAATCCTATTAAAACAACCATAAACCAAAAACAACAGTGTGAGTATAAAAGCATATTATGTAAATAAAAGAATAACATATGTAACTAAATAAATAATACAATATGAACCACATTAAGAAACGTAAAAGCATAATGTGTGGAAGAGGCTACCATGCATCATCTAAGTGGAACACACATACAAAGAAAAATCAAAACATGACAACAGTGCTGGAGTTGCCATAAGTAAGAAGAAAGAGATGAGGAGGACCCGATAGTGTGAAAGTAAGCCGTCTATAGGCATAAAGTACAACAAAAAAAAAGGGGGGGGGTGAAACAGTTTAGGCATCATACCACTATAAATGTACAGGTATACACCAGTGAATAAGATTGACATGAGGAAAGTGATGAAATGCGATACCTGTAGTTCTCCGGGAACAAGCAGGAATCAGTCCTCACATATGGGTGATGTCGGCACTGACTGAGCCCGCGTGGAGCAAATCCCCAGCTTTCAAAGAAAGCCTTTGGGATTGCTACCATGCATGCATAGTCCCCTTCCCGCCCAAGGGTGCCATCTTGCTCAGTCAAATGACATAGCTAAAAAGACTTCATAAACTAATGGTAGGCTTTACTTAACCAAATTGCGATAATTATTACATAGCAAAGCACCAGGTAAAAGCAAACCTCAGTGAACCATTGATGTAATATGACTCATGGTCAGACTTTCCCACCGGGAGGTGATGTTTTGAAGGTCTGAGTCTTTCTGAGGTTTGCTTTTACCTGGTGCTTTGCTATGTAATAATTATCGCAATTTGGTTAATTAAGTAAAGCCTACCATTAGTTTATGAAGTATCATTATTCGGCTTTGTGTTTTATTGTATAGCTAAAAAGACGACAAAGCAAATAAAGATGATATGACTGCAACTCCAAGGGGAGGAGAGAGGGTTGTGAGGACTGATTCCTGCTGTCCCTGGAGAATACCTGTTACAAGTGAGTAACCATGCTTTCTCCGGGAACAAGCAGGAAGTCAGTCCTCACATATGGGACTCCCCAGCTGCAGGCTACCATGAACCTATAGCCAAAAAAGGCTCCCTCGTAGAGAGCCACAAGCAGCAGCAATGAAATCCATATAATGGACCAAAGAGGACCTCTGCGTCCAAAGGAACTAGCACTCCGGTAGCCTGAACACAGAAGGGTCGGAAGGTAGGAGTTGCCTAGACCCTGAAAAGATTATGGAGCGTGGCCTGGCCAAAGGCACTGTCCTGTCGGGACTCTCTATCCAGGCAGTAATGAGCTGCGAAGGTATGGACTGAAGATCAGGTGGCGGCCCGGCAGATGTCTGCCAAAGGAACCGAACGCAGGTGAGCAACTGATGTCACCATAGCCCTGACCCGGTGCGCCGTGACCTGGCCTTCCAGCAGAAGCCTCGCCACCTCATAAGCCCAGGCAATACAGTCCGCTACCCATGTGGACAATGTACGCTTGGACACTGTCTCCCCAGCTTACTGGGGTCGTAGGAAATGAAAAGCTGAAAGGCTTTCCGGTGGCCTTGAGTGCGTTGAATATAGAAGGACAAGGCCCTCTTACAGTTCAAGGTGTGGAGGACCGTCTCTGCCCGACTGGCATGTGGTCTGGGAAGGAAGGTAGGGAGGACCACCTCCTGGTTGAGGTGAAAAGAGGATACCACCTTCGGAAGAAATTTGGGATGCGTGCAAAGTACCACTCTATTCTTGTAAAACCTGGTGTAAGGCGTCTCAGCCACGAGGGCCTTGAGCTCACCTACCCTACGGGCAGAAAGTGAGTACAACCAGAAAAACCACCTTCCAGGAGAGGTAGTGAAGGTGGCACGTAGCCAGAGGCTCGAAGGGCGGCAGGGTGAGCTGCCTCTACACCACATTGAGATCCCATTCGGTCGCCAGGGGGGGCGAACCAGGGGCTTAGACAGGAGTAGGCCCCTTAGGAAGTGGGACACCACTGAGTGGGCCGAGAGGGGCTTCCCAGCCACCTCATGGTGGTTTGCCGCTAGGGCACTGAGGTGTACCCTAACAGAGTTAGACTTGAGCCCTGCCCGGGAAAGGTGGTGCAGGTATTGCAACACCACGACCACCGGGCAAGAGAAGGGATCGGCCCCCTGCTCAGTGCACCAAAGTGCAAACCTACGCTACTTAAAGGCGTAGGCCCATCTGGTAGACGCCGTGCGTGAGGCCAGCAGGACATCCTCCACTTCTTTCGGGAGGTGGAGCGGGGCTAAAGTCACCCTCTCAGCAGCCATGCCGTCAGCGAGAGGGAGCTGAGGTTGGGGTGCATTACAAAATCAGTTCTGAAAAATTGATAGTCCATATGCAAACTGGGGTGCAATCATCAATTGGCATGTGAGTGGAAAACAAAATTAAAAATGAAACTGAAACTGAAGACCCTGAACGTCAAGAGGCGGCGCTAAGAACTAGCACTGCTGTAACATGTCAATCTTGCACTATACAGAACACTGAGGAGAGTGATAATGCATGTGCGAACTGGGGCACAATCGTAAACGAACATGTAAGTGAAACAGGCTGTGTGGTCTTTCTGTCATCATGTTTCCATCTAGTCTGTCCTTCCATATCAATCACTTCAACAGTCCCCTTTTTTTCCTTTTAGAACCTCTGTGTTTGTCCCATGCTTTTTTGAATTCAGATACTGTCCTCATCTCTACCACCTCCAATGGGAGACTATTCCATGGACCCACCACTCTTTCCATAAAGAAATATTTCCACATATCACTCCTGAATCTATCCCTTTCCCCCCTCATCCCATGTCCCCTCGTATCAGAACTTGCTTTCAATCGAAAATTGTTCAAGATGTCCCTCGCTTTTGTTCCTGTTTGTGGGTGTTTTCTAAGGTCCTGCTCCTGGTTCTTCACCTGTGAACACAGAACGAAAGTATTTAAACAATTCTGCTTTATCCTCATCAGTGTCTACATATTCCTCCCCTTCACCCTTGAGTCTGACAATACCACTTTTGCCCTTCCTCTTCTCACTAACATATCTGAAAAATGTTTTATCCCCCCCCCCCCCATTTTATTGCATTGGCTATTTCCTCCTCTTTCTGAATCTTTGCTTTCCTGACTATTTTGCTAGCTTCTCTAGAAGCAACAGTTCAAATTGAACTAGGAGAAACAGAATGGTTTAAAATCAGCAAAGGTGTACGAAAGGCTGCATACTTCCTCATCAGAGAAACAGGACTGTATGAAGACAACCGAGGTGTGAAGATTGGTGGAAGACTCTGTAACAACCTTTGCTATGCTGATGATAACACCTTACTGACTGAAAGTGAAGACGTTTTGAAACATTTGCTTCTCAAGATCAAGGAATATGGTCTTAAAATGGGTCTGCACCTTAACATTAAGAAGACAAAGATCCTGACAACTAGCAAAAAGTTCATCATTGATAGAGAAGAAATTGAAATAGTTGACAGCTTTAATTTACTTGGATCAATAATCAGTAAAGAAAGGATAGCAGTCAAGAAATCTGATGACGTATCGCTCTTGGTAAAATGGCTATGTAGGACCTAGACAACATTCTCAAAAGCAGAGATGTCTCTCTCCATACAAAGTTTTGACTTGTCCAGGCCATTGTATTTTCACTAACGTTATATGGATGCGAAAGTTGGATAGTGAAAAAGATAGACAGGAAGAAAATTGATACTTTTGAATTATGGTGCTGGCGACGAATACTGTGTATATTATGGACTGCCCGAAGAACAAACAAGTTGGTACTAGAGGGGATCAAAATTAAGCTTTCCTTAGAAGCTCAGATGACAAGACTTCACAACTTTCATACTTTGGATGTAAGGGTGGGGTCCTTTTCCCTTCCCAGCACTATATCACTTACCCTGGGATGTCCGTTATTGCTCTGGGTCGAGGAATTTACCTTACCTTCACTGTCTGGGATCCCAGGAGAACAAACACACACACACACACACACACACTCGTACATAAGTAGCATGTAAGTTTATTCCGTACGTTAGAAGTGCAGTCTATCTTTTATACAGTATCAAAAACATATATACGTCATAAACCCATCCCAGCAGCAACCGTACAAACTGGTACCTGTCTCTGTGAAGATCACTGAATCTTGTCTTAGCACAACATATTCCTTTCTATCTAGGTATTCACAGATGGGCCTCATGGTCCCTCTGTACAACAAGAAACTGATTTTCCCCTTACATTGGACACATCATGCAAAGAGAGAAATCATTGGAGAAAGATGTAATGCTTGGCAAGGTAGAAGGTGACCGTAAAAAAGGAAGGCTGGCAATGAGATGGATCGATACAAAAACAGCAGCTGTGGATACCACTTTATCAACAATGAGCTCCTTGACTGAAGACCAAACAAAGTTTAGGTCAACTATCCAGAGGGTACCCAGGAGTTGACACAGACTCGCCGGCATTTAACAACAACAAGTTGTCCTTGCCCCCCTGCTCCACCTGTACCCATTCCCCATCCCCATTCCAGGCAAACAGAGCCCTCAGTTGCGCTCCAGCATAATAAGCATGGTACTCTTAACCCCCTTCTTCTTTCCTCTTCTACATTATTTGGCGTGCCACTCTGGTAACTTTCCCTCCCCAGATATATGCCATTATCATATTTTGTAAAATCTTTAACACTGCCCTGGTGACCGCACAAGGTAGAGATACAAACAAAAATAGAATCTGAGGGAGTATATTCATTTTTATTGCTGCTATACATCCCAACAATGACAAATGAATCCCTGACTATCTCGCCTAAGGTTCTCCCCCAATGGTGTGTAGTTTTTCAACTGAGATGCCCAGTTGAATCCCTAAATATCTATCTAAATGTTTTATTTACCCACTTAAATGGGATGCTGTCCCTCAGTCAGTCTTCCAATTCCTTTGATATATTAAAACCTAGTATTCCTGTCTTGCTCATATTTATTTCATACCTCGCTGTATCTTTCTATTGCTCTCATCAATATTGGCAAAGTGGTAAAGGGCTTACTAAATGTGAATATAACATCATCCATAATAAGTGCTATTTTTGCCACCTGCCCCCACCTCCACCCCCTGTATGTCTGCCCATTGTCTAATAAGTGCAGCTAGTGGCTCAGTCATTAAAATGAACAATAGTGGTGATAAAGAGCACCCTGCTGTGTCCCTCTCCTTAGTGTGAATCTGTCAGAATATCATCCATTTGTTCAGATGTGGGCTCGTAGGTTGGCATACATTTCTTTAATACACTTTAGGAATTTTTCCCCAAGACCCATTTGTTCTAAAACCTGGAACATGGGTGAGTTGAGCCCTCTTTGTGCGGGTGAAGTCGGAGTCTGCCAGAGTGCCGTGTGAGGGAGCCGTTCACGGGAGTGTGCAGCAGAGGACCCTCCGGCAGTTTTTTGACCAGCTACTCCTCTTCCCAGGATCATTTTGGGGTCCTGTGGGGCTATAACTTCGGCATCCGTCGGCGTTTCGAGGAATTTCTTGGATGGTTGCTGAGTAAGGTACTAAGTTTTTCCTTGTTTGCCTGCCTGGCTGTTTGGCCTTTTGTGGATTTTGAGCTGGTCATCTTTGAACTATGGGGAAACGGAAGAATAAGAAGTCGACTGGCGATGCAGGCCCTGTTGTTGAGGGGGATGGTAAAGTTGTTGGTCCTCTTGTTAAGCATTTTTTGACACTTCCTGAGATGTGCTCCCCTACTGAAGGGGCATCTCTTAGCTCCGTGGCGCGAACGCCGCATCCTCTTCCTATCCCCCAGTTTTCCTCTACTATGGGTCGTAGTGTCATTAAGTGTGATCTATTTTCTTATTCTCCAGGACCATTGCCTAAACCTGTCGCTGTTATAACTGGTGTTAAATTGAATCCCCCACCTAAGGATGTTACTTAAAAGGATCTGTGGTCTGCTATTGCTAGTATTGATACAAAAGTTTCTACTTTGTTTGAGCCTTTATGTATTTTTACACAAGAGGCTCACCACAAATTTGCTGAAGTAGATAGACAATTAGTAGATGTTGCTAGCACTGTTTCTATTCTGAATAAACGGGTATCTAATTTACAGCAGACAAGTTCTGCATTTATTAAAGATTCATTATCTACTTGTTATAAATTAGAATCATTGGAAAATGGTGCTAGGGCACTGAACCTTCGATTTTTAAATTTTCCTAAGTCATCTTTACTTTCTCCTCAGATTTTGTTAGAAAAATATTTTAGCGAAGCTTTGTTGTTTTCTGATAAGATTGCTGAATATATTCAGCAGTCTTCTTATAAGCGCCAGGTAGATAAGGCAGCTGATGGGGTAGATGTATTATCTGTAGATATTGATAAAGATTTGACCAATTTCTTAGATTCTAACGATTTGATTGCTAAAAGGGCCACGTTGTTGGTTTCCTTTTTTAAATTTAGATAAAAATTAAGGTCCTGAAGGCTTATTTTAAAAACAAAGATAAGCCTTTTTGTGGTTATAAATTATGTGTTTCAAGATGTTTCTAAGCCCATTCAGGCCCGTAGGAAAGGCTTTTTGGCTTTAAAGCCTAGGTGCTAGAGTTGGGTGCTACATTTTTTCTTAGATTTCCGTGTAAATGCATTATTACCTTTCAGGGTTGTACGTATGTTTTTTTTCTGATGTTACTCAATTGGAAAGGTTTTTTTTGCTTGACAGGAAGAAGAAGTAGGATATTGTGGGTTTTTTTGCTCCTAGTTTGGTGTAACCTGTAATTTTGTGGAGGTAATTTCTTTACTTCTTGATTCCCTGTTTATCGTTTTCTGATATTGTAATAGGTGGGGCTCTTGCTCATCGTTATGTGGACTAATGCAGCTTTGTATGTTTCTTTATTGTTAATTTCTTGTTTTGTTTATGACTGTATTAATTTAAATCTGTCAATAAACATACTGCCATTCAACATGGTGGAATGCTTTTTCAGCATCAATCACGACAAACACCGCTTTCTCCCCAGGAGAGTCAACAGTTGTTCCAATGGGCAGAAGTCCATCTCATGGCACTCTCAGCAGCACATGTAGCAGGAAAGGATAACATTCAGGCCAATTATCTCAGTCGGAATGTACTGGAGCCCGGAGAATGGGAGCTGAACTTGGAGGTCTTTCACGAAATCACAGTGCAATGGGGTCAGCCAGTAATGGATCTCATGGCTACCCTGGCCAGTGCCAAAGCGGCACGGTTTTACAGCAGGCGCAGAGAGCACATCTCGGAAGGACTCGACGGTCTGGTACAGCCCTGGCCGTTGGGAGAGCTGCTTTACGTGTTTCCTCCATGGCCGCTTTTAGGGCGGGTCATTCGGAGAATAGCGAGGTACGATGGGAAAGTTATTTTCATTGCTCCGGATTGGCCAAGATGGCCATGGTATGCGGATCTGATGCGACTCCTAGTGATTCCTCCATGGAGGCTGCCCGCTCGAGTCAATCTGTTGAGTCAGGGTCCCGTTTTAATGTCGCAGGTGGATCGGTTCTTGCTTACGGCTTGGCTCTTGAAAGGGAACGGTTGCGACGTTGGGGTTACTCAGGGTCAGTGATAGCCACTATGTTAAAGTCCAGGAGAAGGTCCACTTCTTTGGCATACATTCATGTGTGGCGCATTTTTGAAGCGTGGTGTGAAGAGCGGAGAGTTAAGCCTTGTACGGCGAACTTGCCAGATATCCTGTCGTTCCTTCAAGAGGGACTAGAAAAGGGGCTGGCCCTCAACACTCTTAAGGTGCATTTGGCAGCTCTGGCTTGTTATAGAGGAAGAGTGCAGGGGAGCACGCTCTCGTCACATCCAGATGTTCAGCATTTCCTTAGAGCAGCCAGGAATATTAGGCCGCTGGTTAGGCAGGTCGTGCCTCCTTGGGATTTGAATTTGGTGCTAGAGGCTTTAATGGGGCCTCCTTTTGAGTCAAGGTTGGCAGAGAATCTGAGAGAGTTGTCCTGGAAGATTGCCTTCCTTGTAGCATTGTGTTTCGCAAGGAGGATTTTGGATCTGCAGGCGCTCTCGTGTAGAGAGCCGTACATTCAATTTTCGACGGAGAAGGTGGTGTTGCGGCCGGTGCCGTCTTTTGTACCTAAGGTGGTATCCAGTTTTCACGTGAATCAGGCCATTTCGCTTCCCACCTTTGTTGGTCAGGAGGGGAGTAAGCTGAATCGGTCGCTTAGGAGGTTGGATTTAGGGTGCGTGCTGCGTAAATACCTCAAGGAAACTGAACCGCTTCGAAGGTATGATTATTCGTCCTCTTTGGTGGTCCGTGTAAAGGGAAGGCAGCTACCAAAGCTTCTATTGCCCGCTGGGTGAAGCATGCGATACGGGCGGCTTATGAAGCAAAAGGCAAGTCGGCCCCAGTGGGACTCAGAGCGCATTCTATTAGAGACCAGGCAGCGTCATGGGCTGAGTATGCTTTGGTTCCGCCGGTGGATATCTGTCAAGCGGCGACATGGTCTTCTCTTCATACGTTCGCGAAGCATTATAGGTTAGATGTTCAGGCAAGGGAAGATGCTAGGGTTGGGGCCTCAGCCATTGTGGCGGGGCTCGCAGGTCCCTCTCGGGTTTAGGTACTGCTTTGGTACTACCCTAATGTCCTGGACTGGCCCGGAGAGATGAATAGGAAGGAGAAAATTAGACCTTACCTGCTAATTGTCTTTCCTTGAGTTCTCTCCGGGCCAGTCCAGGACCCACCCAGTTTTTTTTGTCTGCAAGTAATGGAAAAGTCTGGGTCCTCGGCCATTAGTTCAGAAATACAATTGGTTACCATGCTAGTGGCCAGAGCTGCAGACATTGCAGAGCATAATCAAAGTGGATTTTGGGGGTTCCTCTAGAGATAGGAGGGATTCTTCAGAGTCATGTAAAAAAAAAAAAAAAAGACAAAAGGAAATCTAAGAGAATTCTTCCTAAAGTATAAGTACAATGTCTAGAGGTTTAGAGTAAATTTGTTTTTTTTTTCAAGTTTATAGTTTATAGCTCTGTTTCTTTGATACCAGAACACTGACTCTCTGACACCAGGGGGAGCGGGATAGGCTCTCGGCAAGATTTTCAGTATTCAGTCCTCAGCTGCTGGAGGAGGTTGACTACCCTAATGTCCTGGACTGGCCTGGAGAGAACTCAAGGAAAGACAATTAGCAGGTAAAGTCTAATTTCTCCTTTCTGTATGATTTGACTTATTTTATTCACATGTTCCTCATCCTCCAAAAGGGAATAATTTAGCCTCTAAAATATTACCCCTTCATCTTGGACCCCTCTGTCAAAGATACCACTAACGGGAGCATGATCTGTCCAGGTTATGGGGCCATACTCCAGGCTAAGACATTAGAGGCAGCAGTCATTTGGGTCGATGAGTGACATCACTTATCTGCACCGGTCACACTGAAGCCACTGGAGGCCATCGAAGAAAGGGGGTCCTGCCTCCTGGCAAGGATCCGAGACCTTCGGATGAAAAAGGGCACAAATGATGGTCGAGGAGCATCTCATTGAAAAAATTAAACTAATGGATGAACCAGAGGAGCAACGCCGAGGCGAGCTGGTTCGAGGCGGGAAGGAACCAGTACTCAACCAGAGAAATACAATAATAAAAATCAGACTTTTTACAGGGAAAACTGGACAATGTCCTATGGGCTCCATGGGGGAAAAAGGAGACTGAGGCAAATGGCACCCTTGGGCAGGAAGTGGACCACACATGCATGGTGCATCTCTCAAAGGCTTTCTTTAAAAGCTGGGGAGGTGCTTCCGCATGAGCTCCGTTGGCGCCACCAGTCACCCATACGTGAGGACTGACTTCCTGCTTGTTCTCTGAGAAATTGAGTTTACATGACACCCTTCCTAAATTTGCCTTCACATAAATATGGAATATAAAGTGAACAGTTCATAAATCAATGCAAAATGAAATCAGAAATAAGAAAGTAAAGCATGCTCTTGGCAGGGGATTCTTAGGCCCTGCTCATGTCTGGCCATGGTGCAACTTCAAGACTAGTGGAGAGTGAACATGTCTGATTTTTTTCCAAATTGATCTTCCCATATCTTATTTCTTGGAAATGAGGTTCTTGTTTATTGCTATTTTGTTATTTTAGCTGATGACCAAAAATAATTTAAACTTTTTGTTTTAACTAGCACACTGCCTAGATACATATACATAGGTCTAGTAAGGTGTTAATTAAAACTGTCTCTTTGCTTGAGTTTGGAAACTCCATTCTTTAGTTACTTAGGTATCTGATTTAAACCTGAGTACCCAGCCATGTTTATGCGACGTATGGCATTTTTTTTTCATTCTAAAAAGTTTGAGTTATCTGGATTGACTGGTTCAAGATTCCAGCTATTTAGAGAAGCCAGTTTGGTTGCTAAAGACAAGTGTTGACATTTAAATCAGAGGACAAAGATCTGCACTGTAGCAAGTATTAAAGCACGTAAATTGCCTAGGATTGTTTGTTTCTTTTCTTTTGTAGAATCCCCCTGCCAGAGCTGAAAGACTCTGACAAACTAGACAAAATAATGAACATGAAGGAAGCCACAAAACGAGTGCGTTTAGGTCCAGATTGCTTGCCTTCCATCTGTTTCTACACATTCCTTAATGCTTACCAGGTTAGTCCTGTATTAATCCTGAACATACTAAAAATGTCTGTGTGTTATGTAATATCTTCGTTGGCTTGTAAATATCAGTTGATATTGTCTTTATTATACGATTTTTTTTTGTTCACAGGGTTTAACTGCTGTGGATATGACAGATGATTCCAGCCTATTGGCAGGAGGCTTTGCGGATTCTACTGTTCGAGTGTGGACTGTGACCCCCAAGAAGCTGCGCAGTGTGAAAGCAGCTTCAGGTAATGGCAATAACACTTGTTTCACAATTAGAATAAACCTTTCTTTTTATCCGCCAAACTAGTCCAGAATGAATAGGTTATGCCCTTCAACCAGCAGATGGAGATGGGGAACAAGTTGTGAGCCATGCACTATATAGGGTACTGTGCAGCTACCATATTTATTTAGCATTTTTTTATATACCGCACTATTTTACCTCAGCGCGGTTTCCAGATAACACAAATGTCCAGTGTGGGGTTACATTGGACTTACAGTAAAACAAGGAAATCAGAACCTGGAGAACAAGTAGAACTATGTACATCACTTACAATATGTCTATGCACGCTAATTAACAGTCGCTATGAAGTGCAGGATCAAATAATCAGTATTCTCCGTCTGGCAGATGGTTGATGGGCATACTGTGCAGCTTTCTGGTCGGAATGAAAGGGCTCCTGGGCCCATTTGGAGAACCGGGCTCCCAGTTGAGCAGATACACTTGTGGGAGATGCTTATCCAGGGGATACCTAGAGGAGCCCAGGACCTTCCCCTTCTCCACTAGGATAATTTTGCCCCAATGGATCTGAAGGCCTTTTTTGGGGGAGATTTTTTTATTTTTTATTTATTTATTTAACATTTTTATACCGCGTTTTTCCAGGCGATCAAAAGCAGTTTACTTAAAACAACAATTTGGAAAGTACAAAACATCTGCATATTCCATTACATAGAACATTTTTAACTATATACATTAACATTGGTGAAACAGAGTTTTATTAATATGGAATTATATACATTATAAAGGCATCGTAGATAAAGGGGGGGGGAGTAGTGTTATCTCCAGGAACAAGCAGGAATAAGTCCTCACTTATGGGTACGTCGGTACCGACGGAGCCTGCGCGGGAAAGCTCCCCAGCTTCCCAGAAGGAAGCTTTTGGGGCCTCCCACTGCACATGCGCGCTGCCTTCCCGCCTTCCTGACCAGCTCTCCTCAGTTTCTCTTTTTCCGCGGAGCCAGCAGGTCGTGTTCCTGTCACCGCTGAAGAAATTATTGTTTTAGTTTGTTTCTTTAGACCGCGTACCTGCCTTCCCCATACCGAAACCGGTACCGCCGGTCTCTTTTCTTTTCTTTAAAAAAAAAAAAAAAAAATCTTTATCTTGCACAACTTGGTGACTTCGGTTAGGCCTCAGGCCTACACAAATTCTCCTCATGGAGAAACCAGCCCCTGGTTTAAAGAAGTGTACCAAGTGTAGTGCTGTTATTTCTGTCACAAACACCCATGAATGGTGTCTTAAATGTTTGGGACCTGACCACTCCATTCCGGACTGCCCATCCTGCTCCCAGATGTCTAAACGTGGTTTGCAGAACCGGGCCAACAAATTCCATGTGCTGTTTGCTTCAGATAATCCAGCATCACAGTCATCCAGGTCTTCCTCTCCGGATGGATCTCAGGTAACCAAACCTTCTTCGGGCAGTTCCTCAAAGAGCAAATCTCCTTCAAAGCATCGAGAGGCTCTCACTTTTGAATCTGAGGATCCTGCCCCAGCCAAACAACCCCGGCGGGAAGCTCTGGCTTCCAAAGCACCATCTATGGGGTTACAGGTTGACATCGATGGCACGGCCTCGACCGATCACCTGTTAGACTGCTCTGGGGTACCGGCCCATACCGGTACCGACATCCAGGCAGCAGTGGCGTCTATGAGCAATACTGTTCAGACCATGCAGCAGGCCATGCTGGCTTTTTTTACAGCTGCGATGCCCTCGGTACCGCGTTCAGTGGTACCGGGTCCGGTTCCGGTATCGTCTCCCATACCGGAACCGAGACCATCGACTTCCAAACGCAGATCGGTTCCGCATGCCGGATCCGGGTTTTTACCCGATACCGATCCCATACCCGGTACGCCCGATGTCGATACCGATCGGTATGCGTATCGTGCGTTGGAAGCAAATAGAGAATACTCTGATTCTTCTGAGGATTTTGACTCCTCTGAGGACTCTGATGAGCTGTCTCTAGTTCTTCATGAAGACCCTTCTTCCCCAAAGAGGAGAATGTCTCCACCAGAGGATTTGTCCTTTCAAGACTTCATTATAGAGCTAGCTAAAGGACTTTATTACCACATCCTCTGAAAAAGAACCTAGGTCAAAGAAATTGGATATTTTAGGATACCCTAAGGTTCCTAAAGAGGCAGTCACCCTGCCTATCCATGAAATCCTTCAAGAACACTTGATGAATTTATGGGAGGCTCCTCTAACATTGTATCCTTACTCTCGTAGGTTGGACACCATGTACCGGGTCCCTCCTTCTCCTGGGTTTCAAAAGACTCAGCTGCCTCACCATTCCATTGTGGTGAAGTCTGCGCTGAAAAAGATTAAGAGCACCAAAAGGCACTCTTCTACCCCTCCAGGGCGAGAATGTAAGACCCTAGACTCTTTTGGCAGGAAAATTTTCCAGGCTAGTATGCTTATAGCCAGGATTAATTCTTACAGTCTGTATATGGGCATGTTTCTCAGGGAACTTGCCCTAAAGGTACGGCATTTTGCCTCCTTTATCCCTGAGGATAGAAAGGAGGAGTTCATTTCTCTGGTGAAACAGCTTCTAGATGTTTCTAAGTTCTCCAACAGAGCAGCTTTTGATTCCTTTGAGGGTGCCGGTAGAGCTTCGGGCATTGCTATTGCAGCCCGACGACTTGCTTGGCTCCAGGCCTCTGACCTAGAACCCTGGATCCTGGATGGCTTACGGAATCTGCCCTGTACAGGTGAGAACTTATTTGGTAAGGACTGGCAAATTAAAGCCACTCAAATGGACGCAGAAAATGCTACATTAGATAGACTTTCTAAGTCTACCTCTACTCCTGCCAAGAAAAAGTCTTTCAAGAGTCCTTACTACAAGAAGGCCAGATTTTCCACAAATACTGGCCAACAATCTTCTCAGCCTCGCTTTGCTGCTAAACGTCAGCAACCTAAACAGGCAAGGTCAAAGCCTGCAGCGTCTGCCACTCCTCAGCAGGCTCAACCCCCTCAGGGGTTTTGACTTGCCCCTAGAGAACTTAACCTTTCTGGCTCTAGAACAACCAGAGCCCCTCACCATTCCCGGAAGGATAGCTCACTTTGCTCCCAGATGGGGGCAAATTACATCAGAGCACTGGACCCTCTCTATCATCAGAGAGGGCTACAAACTTCATTTTTCCAACCTTCCTCCATATACCATGGTGAGGCACTTCAATTCTCCCCCATCTCTCCTGGGCCTGTTGGATCAGGAAGTCTCTTCTCTCCTTGCCCAAGGGGCAATAGAAGAGGTTCCTCTTCTTCAACAAGGGACAGGATTCTACTCCCCTTATTTTCTCATAACAAAGAAGACAGGGGGATTCAGACCTATCCTAGATCTGAGAGAATTGAACAAATTTCTATACAAGGAGAAATTCAAAATGCTTTCTCTAGGCATTCTCCTTCCATACCTTCAGAGTCAGGATTGGCTTTGTTCTCTAGATCTCAAGGATACGTACACACATATACTCATCCACCCATCCCATAGAAAATATCTAAGATTTCTGTTTCAGGGACAAAATTTCCAGTACAGAGTACTTCCCTTCGGTCTAGCCTCTGCTCCAAGAGTGTTCACCAAATGCATGGCAGTGGTTGCCGCATTTCTAAGAGGTCTGGGAATTTTTGTATTCCCATATCTGGACGACTGGCTCATCCGAGCTCCATCTCAGTCAGAGGCCCAGATTTCCCTGGACCGCACAAGGCACATTCTGCAGTATCTGGGACTGGTGATAAACCTTCCCAAGTCTCAACTTACCCCTACTCAGTCTCTGGAATTCATAGGGGCCCAGTTGGACACCACCACTGCAAGGGCCTACCTACCTCAAGTCCGGAGCCAACGTCTGGTGTGCTTGGCCTCCCAAGCTCAGTCCAGCAGTCACTTGACAGCCAGAGAAATGCTGCGACTTCTGGGCCACATGGCCTCCACGGTACACGTGGTGCCCTACGCTCGTCTTCATATGAGAGCAGCTCAATGGACCTTGGCCACCCAGTGGACTCAGGCATCAGGAGCGCTCTCCGACCAAATACTTACCTCAAAGCGTCTGTTTTGGTCCCTCCAATGGTGGATGTCCACCAAGAATCTGTTGTTGGGGGCCCCCTTCCAACCTTTGTTGCCCCAAGCAACCCTCACAACAGATGCCTCCCAAACAGGGTGGGGAGCCCATCTTCAACACTTCTCCACTCAGGGTGCTTGGTCTCCACAAGAGACCACCCTTCACATCAACCTCCTGGAACTGCGAGCAATCTACTTTGCCCTCAAAGTCTTCCATACCCTCCTAGTCAACCTGACCGTCCTAGTCCATACAGACAATCAGGTGGCCATGTTCTACATAAACAAACAAGGAGGGACAGGCTCTCTGTCGCTTTGCAACGAAGCTCTCAGATTATGGGCCTTCGCCAGAGAGCATCAAATTCATCTTCTGGCAGTGTATCTTCCAGGGGTTCAAAACTCTTGGGCAGACTGACTCAGTCGAGTTCTGCTTCCACACGAATGGTCCCTACATATGGACCAGATACGCAGAATCTTTCAGGAATGGGGAACCCCGGACATAGACCTCTTTGCAAGTCCGTGGAATGCCAAACTTCCCCGGTTCTGTTCCAGGACTCCGTGTCAGAGAGCTCAGGCCAACGACGCCTTTCTCCTACATTGGGGTCAGGAATTCCTATATGCCTTTCCACCCATTCCTTTGATTCCCAAGACTCTGTTCCAACTCCAGAGGGATCACGGATCGATGATCCTCATAGCTCCACGCTGGCCACGCCAAGTGTGGTTCCCTCTACTTCTGCATCTCTCCCAGGGACCCTCCCTGGACCTGGGAGCTGCGCCAGACCTTCTCTCTCAGGAGGAAGGGACTTTGTGGCACCCAAACCCCAAGTCCCTACACCTCAGAGCTTGGTTACTGAAGGCCTAAGCCTTCATGACTTCAATCTTTCTCAACCAGTGAAAGATATCCTTCATGCCTCTAGGAAACACTCCACGAGGCGTTCCTATGCTTTCAAATGGAAACGCTTTTCCATTTGGTGTGCTCAACAGGGTCTTGACCCTCTAGCACTTCCTTTGAATTCTCTACTAGACTATCTCCTGCATCTTTCTAATGCAGGCCTTAAGACAAATTCAGTAAGAGTCCATTTGAGTGCTATTGCAGCATCCTTAAAACCTATAAATGGACAACCTGTCTCCTCTCATCCGCTTGTTGCAAGGTTCATGAGAGGCCTGACTCTAACTAAGCTTCCCATCCGACCTCCTCCGGTAGCATGGGACTTGAACCTAGTTCTGGGTCAGCTTATGAAGCCACCTTTTGAACCGTTGGTTTCTACCTCCTTGAAATTTCTTTCCTGGAAGGTCCTTTTCCTTATTGCAGTCACTTCGGCTCGCCGTATCAGTGAAATACAGGCCTTAGTGGCTCATCCACCTTATATCAGGTTTCATCATGATAAGGTGGTCCTTAGGACGAATCCCCACTTTATGCCCAAAGTGGTCTCGCCTTTTCATCTTAATCAAGAGGTATATCTACCTGTCTTTTTTCCAGCTCCTCATGCATCCAGTGCAGAGAGGAACCTTCATACTTTAGATTGTAAAAGAGCTCTTGCCTTTTACCTCAACAGGACTCAGCCACATCGAAAGTCTTCCCAGCTTTTCGTGGCTTTTGATCCTTCTCATTTGGGACTTCCAGTCTCCAAACGTACACTTTCCATTTGGATTGCTCAATGTATTTCCTTTGCTTACCAGAGTAAAAATATTTCTCTGGAAGGCCATGTCACAGCTCACAATGTGAGAGCCATGGCCACTTCTATGGCTCATCTTCACTCTGTATCCATAGATCAGATCTGTCGAGCCGCCACATGGGCCTCTGTTCATACCTTCACAGCCCATTACTGTTTGGACAAGGACTCCCGCCGGGATGCCTTGTTTGGTCAGGCTGTCCTCAAACACCTGTTCCATACTTGAACAACTCCTGCCCACCTTCCCAGGATGGATGCCTGAGATCCATACGAAGATGGCGAACCCTTGGAAGGGGATCTCCCAGGCATCTTAGCTAGGGAATCCCCATAAGTGAGGACTTATTCCTGCTTGTTCCTGGAGATAGCACAGTTACTTACCTGTAACAGGTGATCTCTGGGAACAGCAGGAATTAGTCCTCACAACCCACCCACCTCCCCTAGGAGTTGTATCTTCTATCTATCTTCCTTTCCTCTCTCTATTGTCTCAGCTATAAACTCGAACTGAGGAGAGCTGGTCAGGAAGGCGGGAAGGCAGCGCGCATGTGCAGTGGGAGGCCCCAAAAGCTTCCTTCTGGGAAGCTGGGGAGCTTTCCCGCGCAGGCTCCGTCGGTACCGATGTACCCATAAGTGAGGACTAATTCCTGCTGTTCCCAGAGATCACCTGTTACAGGTAAGTAACTGTGCTTTATTGGGTGGGAAGGGTAGGGCTTGAGCTGTTGTAGTCTGGTAGGGTCCCATAATGAAGGGTGAATAGATGGGTTTTAAGCTTTTTTTTTTAAAGTGATGAGATCGTTAATTTCTCGTATGTTGGCGGGAGGGAGTTCCATAGTATGAGGGCAGTGTGGGAAAACGCTTTGTTGTTGGTCACCTTTTTTTGATTTTCTGAAATCATTAGGTATTTTGAGTTTATTTTTGTTTTGATTGTGTTGTGATAGGCTGTGCTCTTATTTTGTGATAAGGATGGATAGGAAAGATGGGGCAATATCATTGATTAATTTAAATGTTGTGACAATTATTTTATAGTTTGGCTCCCTATCCAGAGCTGCATTATGTAGGTTGTACAGTATAGGGGTAATGTGTTCTGTTGGGTTGATTCGCATTGAGATCCATGCAGTAACATTTTGTGCAAGTTGAAGTTGTTTTAAGACCTGTTTTGTCGTACCCTGGAGGATTGTGTTGGCGTAGTCAAAGTGGGGGGTTATGATTGAGTGAATGATGGATTTGAAATCATTGTGGTGAAGGAGTGGGCGGAGTTGTTTTAGCATTTTGAGCTTATAATATATTTTTTTGGTGTTTTGATTGATGTGTGATGCCATGTTGAGGGTGCAGTCAATGATTGTGCCGAGGTATTTTATCTTGTTTTTGACTGTTATGCATATATTTTGTAATCTGATGGTTGTTGGGGGAGAAAAGCTCTGATTTCTAGTTACAAACATAGCTTTGGTTTTGGCAGTTTATCTTTAGGTTGTGTTTTTCTAGCCATTCAATTATTTCAAGAAAATAGTAAGTTGTTGATTTGGAAGATTTGATGTGTTAATGGGGAGGTATAACATTATGTCGTCTGCATAAATATGAAAGGTTTTTTTGGAATTTTTTGGATATGGAGCAGATGGGTTGGAGGTAAATGTTAAACAGTAATGCAGATAATGCTGAGCCTTATGGGAGTCCTTGTCCCTGTCACTGTTTATAGTGTTCGGATGTATGTTGTTGATCCTTACTTGTTGTGTTCTGTTAAGTATGACGTGAACCAGTTTAGGACCGTTTCCTTGATCCCTATCTACTGGAGCCTGTTAAGCATAATCTGATGGCTTATGCTGTCAAAGGCAGCGGTAATGTCCAGGAATAATAAGAGAGAGACCTGTTTTGTGCCATCTCTGCCTCGTGTGATTCTGTCAGATAGTACTGTTAGTATGGTCTCGACTCCGTGGAAAGGCCTAAAGCCATATTGGTGTTCGTCTAGTGGTGCAAATGACTCTGATCTTGAAGTTGGATTAGGACTACTTTTTCTATAAGTTTGGTCATGAAGGGGAGGCTTGAGATGGGTCTGTATGATGTTGGTGAGGTTTTGTCTAAGGTGTGTTTTTTTTTGTTTTGTTTTTTTAAGATAGAGGGGATGAGTGCACGTTTAAGTGAGATTGGTAACTGGCCATTCTGTAATGAGAGATTGATGATGGGTAGGATAAAAGATGAGAGTTCTGATTTTGTATCTTTTTGTCCAGTTTACTGGACAGGCTTCAAGGTAGGATGTGGTAGTATTTAGTTTGGAGATGATGTTTTTAATAGTTCTTTGTTTGTAGGATAGAAGTATGACCAAGAGTTGTTTTGTGTGTTGTAATCTAATATCTCTTGAGTTATGATTGGTGTCTGTCTGTTTTAGTTTTTCCTTGTAGTAATTGGCCAGAGTCTGGGGTGTTATTACAAGGTCGGTAGATTCTTTGTTGGCTAAGTTTAAAGTTAAGGATTTCACTATCTCGAATAAATCTCTTGGGCGGTTTAGTGATTTAGATAGTAGTGTGGAGTAATGGTCTTTTTTAGTGACGTTTAATGGCTTCCCTATAGTTTGAGAGTGTATAGGTATTTTGATTGATGAATATTAGATTTTGAGTGACGCCATTTGCATTCAATTTTTCAGAGGTCTGTTTTAAGATGTTTAATTTTGGGTAGGTACCATGGTACATTTTGTTTTCTTGTGGGGTGGGTATGGGGTGATTGTAGTATTGCAGCCTCTGACAGTGTTTTATTCCACGAGGTCACTGCTTCATCAAGATTTGTAGGTGTTTGATTTAGGTGTAGCAGTGTTTGATTCAGAAATTCATCTTTGAATTTCTTGAATCTTCTAGTTCTGGGTGTATGTGTGATTTTCGATTGTGGGTTGTCGTGGTATGGTAGGTGAAATTTTATTAGATGGCGGTCTGACCATGGTATAGGTTGTACTGCTAGTGATTTTTGATCATAGGCATGAAATAAATGGTCAAGTAGGAAAATGAGGTCCAGTATGTTTCCTTTGATGTGGGTGTGGGTAGTGATTATTTGGTGGTAGTCCATCTCTTCAGCGGAAGTTAGGAATGTTGACATTTTGATTAGGTGAGAGGGAGGGTAAATTAAGGTCACCTAGCAAGACTAGGGGGTTTTGTCTGTGGATGTGCAGAGTATTTTGGTTAGGATATCCAAGTTATCAGCCTTTGAATCTGGGGGTCTGTAGGTTAAGAAAATTTGTAGGTGTTTCATTTTTATTGTCAGTATATCAATGTTGGATTATCAGAGGAGATTAGTGAAGCTTTTAGATCTTCTTTTATAATGATGAGGACTCCTCCTCCTTTCCTTGATGTTCTGTGAATGTGGAATATTTGGTACCCTGGGGTTTTCAGTTGATTGATTGTGACGGTGTCAGTATCCGATAGCCAGGTCTCCGTTATGCATATGATGTCTGGGGCGTTATCTGTTAGTATATCCTGAATAATTGGTATTTTAGTTTTTAAAGACCTAGAATTGATTGGATAGCATGTTAGGTTTTTGGTCTGCTGTTGGTGCAGGGCAGGGAATCCCACACCCAGGTCAAGGTTGGGGCAGGGTGTGGGATTCTTTTTAGCTTTATGTTTATTAGTCTGTTGTGGGTTGGTTTGGGATGATGTCTATTCCAGTATTGGGGAGGTGCGAATATGTATCTGGTAGGGTTGTATATGGTCGGTATGGTGTGGGGGTATGAGGGATTATGTGCATTGGTTATTACTATAATGGTGAGTAGTATGTAGCTGAGGTAGAGTAGCCAATGGGCTAGTGTGTTGTTTGTAGACATGATTTATTGATATTATAATATGATGTATGGTGGAGGTATAGGTATGTGTTTGGTTAGTGTGAGTGTAGAGAGGATTTTTTGAGTGTTAATTTGTAGATTTTGTACAGTATATTGACGTACATGAGATATGGTTAGATATTTTTGTTAACAGGAGACAATAGACTGTGATAAGAGGGTATAGAATGTTGGACATACAGTGTTGGTAGCAATTCCGGTTGAGATTTAGATAGGTTACTCACAGTGATGTCCATTTGAGTGTCAAGAAGTCCAGTGAGGCCATGATTCAGCCTTGTGTGTTGGTTTGGAGGGATTGAGGATTGTTTGGTTGTGCTGGTCACGAGCTTCAGTCGTCAGTGTATGGTTCTTCTTTCAGTGGCAGTTTGAGTCCAGGCAGTTGGAGATTTAGGCGAGAGGTATCGTGGATGGCTGCTCCCTCAGGTGCGGGTGCGCCTTCAGCGTGCTGGTTTTTATAGCAGGTCTTTGCTGCCAGTAGAGGAGTGGGTGGAACACGGCAGGCAATGTGTAGCTGGGAGGAGTCCCTGAACAGAGCAGGAAGGCAGAATTTCAAGCACACAGTCTCACCTCCCCCGATGATGGTGGATGCTGGATTGCTTTCAGATGGTTCAGGAGCACGCTGCAGGAGGGAGAGGGAGTGCTCTATTTGTTTCCCTTTTCAGGAGATGCTCTCTATAACTTGATTCAAACTTCAGCCCAGAATATGACTGCAGTGGACCAACAGATTGAGCACAGATCCACGTGCTAGCTAAAAAACCAGTCTGAGACGTGGACAGCAGTAGGAAGACCTTCTTTATTAATTAAAAGCCTATGGCCCGACACAGGCCGTGTTTCGTTGCCTTCTTCAGGGGCAGGCTACACAATAAAAAATATATAATAAAAACAATAAGTAAATCATAAATGCAACATAAGGACCTAAAGGATGAATACCAATAAATATTAATGGATATTAAAACCATAAAATGATAAAACATAAAACCAACACATAAAATCAGCACAGCAAAGCAGACACAGACTAGTCCGTCTGTGTTAAGACAACATATCTCTCATAAAACTGCTCCATTTATACATGTATATTAATAAAAATAACAAAGATATAATCAGCCGTTTTTTTATGAAAGGGATGCTCATTGGTTATTTCTGTTTTAGTGTCTTTTTGGTAATTTTTTGTAATTTTGTGTGGTTATACCTCTGATTAATTTGTGCAGAGAGTAGGCAATCCTTTCATTCCCTTTATCATTTGGAAAAATATATATATAGGCTGGTTGAATTGGTTGCAGAAAGTTTTTCTGAAGCTTTCCTGGGTTGGATACAAAGGAAAGTCATCCGTGTATGTGTATAGATGTTTTGTATTGTGAAGTACATTACAAATTGTTCTTGTGATTATTTGGGTCTTTAGTGCACATAGTACTTATTATATTTATTAACAGTGATGATTGTATGGATTCATTGCATATTGGCATATTGGTTTGTGTTGAGGAGCAGAGGTGGTAACTATTGATTATGCATGCCCCGGGACTCTATATCTTTTTTATTTTCAAGTTATTGTTAAGGTTTGTTTTTGCTCCAAGGCTGCTTTGTTATAAAAAAAGTTTTTTTGCCCAGCAGGGGCCTTTGTAGTCGTTTTCTGTTAAGTATACAATGCGCTACTATGTGGTGGACAATTTTGTGACTCCTCCCTCCGGCATTTGCATACCGCGGCGTTTTTATTGCGCAGGCTCCAGCGTTTTTATCCTATAGTGTGATGTGTAATTCATTACATACGCAGAGTGGAACGTAGAGTTGTGGATCTTTTGAGGTATTTTAAATCGTGGGTTCAAAGGATTTGTACCTGGAATATCGGATAGTTAGCGCTGCCTAGTTAGGGTTTCATTTCTGTTTATGGTTATGAAAACGAGGATAGCAGTTTTAAGATGTGGGTCGAATGCATTGATACACAACGAGTGTTGTGTCAACAGCGGGTTAAGGTTTTTTTAAATCTACTAAGGCTGAGTATGAGAAAGGTAATAAGGGAGATGAGTATTTTGGTGTTTTAGTATTTTATTCTTGATAATAACGTTTTTTCAGGTGATCTACAGTCGGTAAGATTTTAGTGATTGGTTCCTCCCGCAGAAGGTGCATACCGTAAGGCGCATGGTCGGCGCCTTAGTAGTAATGGTTTGGTTTAGTAATTTTAAAATGAATACCACGGCATGATTTTTAAGTATTATTACAGATAAGGTGTTATTCTGGTATAAACACAGTGAGGTTATAACTGCCGTGTGGCAAGTGGGCTATATCAGCGATGTGAAATGATATACACCGGTGGTTGTAACAGATAGATGAATGGAACTAGACAGTTCATGGTTTATCGGGCAGCCACAATGTGGGTTTTTTTTTATTTATTTATTTATTTATATTTTTAATTAGTAGAGGTATAATTTTTGGCTTAATTATTTTTCTGGTAAGGTTGGTTGCTTTTATTTGGTAGTAGTGTTATCTTGATGTTAAGAGAGATAATGTACACACGATGTTCATTATGCAGGCTATGTGGTTGATGGGTTTTGTGTGTTCTTTTGAGTTTTAATATGAGTAGTAGGCACGAGGACCAGCATGTTCGTTTCTATGTTTAGAGAAGAATCGTTTAGTAAGTACAGTAAAAGTTTAACTATGTATGCTGATGGTGTTTGTTTATGATATTTTATTGTTTTTTAGTATTCCACATCAGCCAATTTGGTTAGTTTTACTTCAGTTTATACCAAAAGACATTAACAGGTAATATATATATTTTTTCCATCACTATTTGAGTTTAAGTCCAGAAAGATAATAATGAGTAATATAAGGTGATTCACATACTCATATAATCATTTTTTGTTTGTTACCTTTTATTACCTTTAACTGATTGTTGGCCCCAGTTTCTTCCTTGTCCCTCTTTTAGAGAATGCAGTATTGAGGAAGGTTAGACGACTGATAAAGGTATGCTTGATATTAAGTTTTGGTGCAATATTATATCTGTGGTGGTTTTTTAATGTCTAATTATTTATGTATATTAATTATTTATTTGTTATGTGTTATGATTACCTTATGAGTGTTAAAATATGTATATGATTATATCTTTGTTATTTTTATTAATATACATGTATAAATGGAGCAGTTTTATGAGAGATATGTTGTCTTAACACAGACAGACTAGTCTGTGTCTGCTTTGCTGTGCTGATTTTATGTGTTGGTTTTATGTTTTATCATTTTATGGTTTTAATATCCATTAATATTTATTGGTATTCATCCTTTAGGTCCTTATGTTGCATTTATGATTTACTTATTGTTTTTATTATATATTTTTTATTGTGTAGCCTGCCCCTGAAGAAGGCAACGAAACACGGCCTGTGTCGGGCCATAGGCTTTTAATTAATAAAGAAGGTCTTCCTACTGCGTCCACGTCTCAGACTGGTTTTTTATGACTGCAGTGGAGACTGCTCATCTGTTGTAGCTATGCAGCTGGTCAGCGGGTGTGACCTCAAAGGTGTGCCTTGACAGGAATCTCCTTAAGGGGAAATTGGCAAAGATCTGGAAACGTGTCAGGCCTGGGAGAGCCCAAAGTTCCAAGGCTCCCAGAGGATAAGTGTCGAGGATGTGGATATTTTCTCCTCTGAGGCCATTTTCAGGATATGAAGACATCTTAGCTGGCTAGGCAGCAGGTGGGTGTCTGAGCAGAAGGCTTTTGTCACAAGGGACAGAGAGCACAGCTGGATCTTTGTCCGGGGCCTTTACTGTGCAGGTTTGGGAGGCCCATGGGCTGCTATAACCAGTGGGTGGTAATGTAGGACAATTTTGTTTCATGCACAGGTCCAGGTACCTCAAGTCAGGGGGTCCCTAAGGTGATTGTATCTCTCGACCTCTCTCCCATGCTTATATGGAGTCTCCGTGCTGGGGAAGGCGCAGGCAGTTCAAGATACCCTAGAAAGATGGCTCCAACTCAAAGCTGTGGTGTAAATGACTCCAGAAGAGTGGGACTTAGGAAGGTACTCCAAAGGGAGAAGGGACCTCCTTGGCCGATTCTGGTTTGGGATCGCGTCAACTAAGCACTCGGGGTGCTAAGAGTTTGAATGGAGTCCCTGCATTCAATGATATTGGCTATACAGCAGGGGGAATATCTCATGTCCTTGCATTTCACAAATATATATATATCTATTTTCCATTCGTACAGGGCATCAGAGGTATTTGCGTATCACAATACTGGTAGACAGTTTCCAGTTTCAGGCCTTGCTTTTTAGTTTAGCTGTGCTGCTGAGGACCTTTTCCAAGGGTGGTGACAGTGACCTTGAAGAGAAAAGGTATCCTGGGGCAGTCAGTTTTTGCTAAGAACAGAGTGGTGCTCTCTCTATCCATGGAGATCCAGTTTCACTACCAGGAACGCCAGAGTCTTCCTGGCGAAGGAAAGGATTCTATAGTTGCAAGCTCAAATTCAGAACCCCGGGCACTCGCACAGGTTACTTAAACATATGTGCTCCATGAACAAGCAGGAAATAAGTTATCACATATGGGTGATATTACTGACAGAGCTCTGCATGGATCAAACAAAGCAGCAGGTTCGTATGACAGGAAACAGGCTCTTTATTATGAAAACAGCCCCAATGCGTTTCGGCCCTGGGGCCTTCCTCAAGGGGTGCCAAACCTCAAATTAAAATAAAAATAAAAACAAAAAATTATATATCAAACAAATAATAAAACCCAATGCACATACATATAAACAATTCATAAATAAAAGGAACAAAGTCCTAATGTGTGTATATATACACACATAAAATACCATAAATAAAAGGAACAAAAGTTCCATTCAAAATACAAAAATACAATTTTATAGCATAAATAAATAATAACAGGAACTACCAGCCCATATAAATACATTTATTATTTATTTATTTATTACAAATTCTTATATACCGCGCTATTTGGCATCAGCGCGGTTTACATTATAACACAACGACCATAACAACATGCTGTTTGGTTTTACATAGAACAGGGGTCCAAACTTGGATAACAGGGGTAACTATATACATGAGATTTTTACATAGTAAAGAGTAGCTTGGATAACAGGGTTGATTATATACATGAGATATTTACATGGCAATGAGTGGGTGACATAACATAATGAACGTGAGGTTTGTTTCTTAGAGTGGGTCATCTCTTCAGAGGGGTGTCATTGGAGTTTGGGTAGCATTGGAGGAATAAATGGTATTTGAGTGCCTTTCTGAACTGTGATAGGTCGGCAATCGCCCTAATGTCAGGGGGTAGGGCATTCCAGCATTTAGGTACATAGTAGCGGAACGCCCTGTTTGTGGTTGATATGTTGCACTTTGATGATTCCTTTGGTTTTACTAGTAGGTTTATGGCTATTGCTCTTCTGGATCTGTTGGGGGGCACCATGTGAATAAGATCTGTGAGTGAAGGGGATGAAATACCTTTGATTGTTTTGAACGCTAGGAGAAGGGTTTTAAAGATGATTCTTCCATGGATAGGTAACCAGTGAAGTTGTTTGAGAATGGGGGTCACGTGGTCACTTTTGGCGGCTCCGTGTAGGACCCTTGCTGCAGCATTCATGGCCAGCTGTAAAGGGGCCAGCGTGGAGTGGGGGAGCCCTTGAAAGATGGCGTTTGCAAAGTCGAAGTGCGGCAGTATTAGCGCTTGGTATATGGTCCGGAAGTCATCTGGGTCCAGTAGGGAGCGCAGATGCCTGATTGTGCGGATTTTGAAGTATACAGCTTTGACAATGTTGTTTATGTGGTGTTTCATATCCAGGCGTTGGTCCAACGTAACTCCGAGGTATCTTATTGTTTCTTTGGTTAGTAAGTCCGCTTCATTAACACTGACATGGGGTGGAGGAGTAAAGTTGGGGTCTCTGGAGATGAAAAGAACCTCTGTCTTTTTATGTTGAATGCGTAGATTCTGTGATTGAAGCCACGCTGAGACAGCATTGAAACAGTCTATTGCTGGTGTTAGGTCCATTTGGGCTGTGGAGAACGGCATGTATAAAAGAATGTCATCTGCATATATCAAACAGCTCACATTAAATGATCTTATGATGTTGCAGATGGGCTGCATGTAAATATTGAATAGTAGGGAGGACAAGGAGGAGCCTTGAGGTACACCTTGTTTTTGATGGAAGTGTTTTGATTCCTCAGATCCAGACTTTACGTATTGCCATCTTGCTTCCAAATAGGATTTACACCACTCTAGTGCATTGTTGCAGATGCCCTTCTCTTTCAACCTTCCCAGGAGAATTTCGTGACTCACCGAGTCGAACGCAGCAGCGATGTCCAAGAAGATGAGCACAAAACCTTGATGGATGTTGTCTATGCCTGTGATTATTGCGTTGAATAGGCTGGTAAGTAGGGTCTCGACTCCATGATATTCTCTAAACCCTTGTTGGCAGTGATCTAGGGGAGCTGCGGAGTCTATGTGATTTTGAATCTGCCGTTGTACCTCTTTCTCAGTTATCTTGGCTAGCAAGGGAATACTGGCTATTGGCCTATAAGAATCGGCCTTCTGCGGGTCAAGCTTGGGGTTTTTCAATAGTGGCCTAATGGATGTCTGCTTAAGTGTTGTGGGGAAGTATCCTGTTGTGAAGGAGAGGTTCATTAGGTTTGCGATGAATGGACTGAACACATCACGTAGTTCCTTAATCCAAAAGGCTGGGCATGGGTCAGTCTGTGCTGTGGAGGTGTTGAGGGATGTTATGATATCTTCAATGCATTTAGTGGATGGTGTAGAGAACTTGTCAAGTAGGGTTAGGCCTGTTGGTTCCTGAAACTGAATTGCTGAATCCTTTTTGGTTTGAATGATCTTGGATTGCAGGTAGTCTGCGTATTCTTGTGGGTGAATCACACTGTGCTGATCGGGTGATGGTTCTTTCGAGAGGGATTTGACCAAGTTGAAGAGGTCACGTGGTTTATTCAATGATCTCTTTAGTGTGTCGGTGTGATATTGTTTCATTTTGGTTGTGATTGCTTCACGATGAATTGAGAGGTGAGTTTGGTAGGCGGTCTGATCTTCAATAGAGAGTGATCGGCGCCATCGGCGCTCAAGTCTACGTAGTTGGGTGAGAGAAGATCGCAGTTCAGGAGAGAACCACGGGGCAGAGCTTCTCTTCAACTTTGCTGAGTTGTTGGCGTCCGGGCGTTGTGCGATGGCATTTAAATTGGAGTTCCAGGATGATATCAGTTCTTCAAGGTCGAGCGTGGTATTGTTGAGGAGGGATTGGGTCTCTGATAGAATGTGTTCCCTGTTAAATGGGCGAAAGCTTCTTGAGGCTGCTCGTGGTGTGTTCTGATTTTGGCTTCTGTGCAGCTGCTCATTGTTGGTGGGTATCTGGATAATGATCAATTTGTGGTCTGACCAAGGTACATCAATCACTGATATTGGTAGATTACGGTTTTGCTCGATGATTGGCTGAGGAGCAAATACCATGTCAAGTATATTCCCTTTTATATGTGTGGGTTGATTGATGATTTGTTTGAGAGCGAGTTCTTCCATAGCACCAAGGAAGGCATTGGCGTGGTTTTGGGGTAGCGATGGGAGATTGAAATCACCCATTATCCAATTTAGTTTATTGGGGCTGAGGGTGTTGGCCGCAAGGTCAGTAATGGTTGGGAGGTCATCTGGGCAAGCCGAAGGCGTTCTGTATAACAGGTTGAGAGAGCAATGTTGGTTTGCAATAGATAGGATGTCTAGACTACTTGTGCTAGAGGAGTCTGTTATATGGAAGTCGAGGTCTGTTTTGGTGATTATAAGCACCCCACCTCCTTTTTTGTTTTCTCTGTGTCTTGTGTGTATGGAGAAATTGGGGGGTAGGAGATGATTGAGGATAACGTTGTCCTCTGATGATAACCAGGTTTCAGTGATCATAAGTATTTCTAGGTTGTAAAGTGAGATTATGTCTAGTACAACAGGCCATTTTTTGCGAATAGAGCGTGCGTTAATGATGGCACATTTCAGTGGTCGGCAGTTCAGAGGTTTTTGCTGGCTGGGTGTATTGGATAACTGGAGTGCTACATGGATAAGGTGGGAGCGGCGTGTGTAGGCGTCACTTCTTGGGTGGGAATATGGTGGATCATACCATCTTTTTCCATGGCTATTCAGGATAGGAATGTTGTTGTGGGATGTGTAGAGGGCCTGGGTGGTTCCAAGCCAGTGAGTGAGGAGGTAAAGGCTAAAGAGGGAGGTGAACTGGAGGGCCATTTTGAGGGTAGCAAGTAATAGTGAGGCACAATGTGATAGAATTAGTATCAATGAGGCACACTATAGTAGTGGAGCACACTACAGTATGTGGTATAGTAGTGAAGAGGAGGTATTATACAAAAATATAAATTAAGGTGGAGCAGTAGGAAGGTTTGCAGTAGACGGGTCCTCAGTATATGGATGACATATCTAGGAGATTGAATACATCCCAATCATATCAAGGATATACAGAATGATATGCTGCAATGCTGCATTAACACCTTAATACTGAGATATCAGTAATGGGATAGGGTTCCAACAGATTACCTTGTATCCTAATCGGTAAAATAGTAACACATTAACAGATTACATTGTATCTTGATCAGCAAAATAGTAGCATATTCACAAACGATTGTGTCAATTGGTACCTTTCCCGTGTGAGCTCCGAAGATTATAACAGACTGTTATGTGGTGCGAGGTTTCGGTCTGCTTCACGGTCCACGCCTAAGGGCCACGCCAAAGGGCCCTCTGGCGAGGCCCTCAGGCGCGGGCCCGCCCAATGGCGCGAAGTTTAAATCCGGCTGTAAGTGCCCCGATTGGGCCGCGATGACCAGGAGGCCCCTCCCGCTGCTGGTAGCTCGATCCCCGGGAAGGGGAGAGCTGCTGGTGGTGGCGGGGGCTTGAGAGAGTCAGCGCCCGATGGCGCGAAGTTTAAATCCGGCTGTAAGTGCCCCGATTGGGCCGCGATGACCAGGAGGCCCCTCCCGCTGCTGGTAGCTCGATCCCCGGGAAGGGGAGAGCTGCTGGTGGTGGTGGGGGCTTGAGAGAGTCAGCGCCCGATGGCGCGAAGTTTAAATCCGGCTGTAAGTGCCCCGATTGGGCCGCGATGACCAGGAGGCCCCTCCCGCTGCTGGTAGCTCGATCGTCCGTTGTTCCTCTATTATTCCTTCAGTCCTCCTCTCCCCTCTTTTTTGGTTTCTCATGGTAACGACTACTTCATTCCCCTTTTTTAATATACATTATATGGTTTTTATCCAGATTTGATTACTTATTTAAGTATTTTTTTACTCATATAAAATCATATGAGTAAAAAAATACTTAAATAAGTAATCAAATCTGGATAAAAACCATATAATGTATATTAAAAAAGGGGAATGAAGTAGTCGTTACCATGAGAAACCAAAAAAGAGGGGAGAGGAGGACTGAAGGAATAATAGAGGAACAACGGACAATCGGAATACCTCAAACTTAGTGCGATCCAAGAAACCTTGCAGTGGTATCAGTTGTTGTTTTTGCTATTACTTCAAAAAAGAGCCGTCGAAATAATAATGTCAGGAGCTGAAACCTATGAAAACAAAAATATGAGTACACCCACACTGTGGAGAACGGAACCCAAAACACATATATTATAGCGTTCCCACGGGGAGAACATTAATAGTTAAAATCAATACAAAAACTTCAAAATATTAGATCTACATAGAGTATGTGGGAGGAAGAGGCTTAGAAAAGCAAACATATAGAAAAAAATCATACCATCATAGAATTATCATTCAAAAAGTGTACGAATTTAATCTTGAAAAGTGCATACTTGATTTGTCCAGACAAAAATTCAAAAAAGAAGAAAAGTGGCTTGTAAACTTAACAAGAGGCTCCTTCCATTGTGAGAGAGACAAAATTAAATCACTCACAAAAACGTGTTTGAATAAAACAATAAAAAACATACATACGCTATCAATGCCGACAATCCTAAAAAGTGAAAGGAGCTGGCGGTGTCGGGACCGGCTAACAACCGGACAGGGATTTCCCGCCCAGGAAAAAGGGTCAAAGGTCACAGTAAATAAAAACCTCATAGTATACTTTACTATACTAGACAATGTGTGTGTCTGTATTTGAGACTGTTTTTGACAAAGTGTGTGTGTGTGTGTGTACAATATAGATAGATAGATAGATAGATAGATGTGTATATATACATACACACACATACATACACACACACAATTGTGGGTATCCAAATTAAGCTTCATGATGTTATGCTTGGTAGAACCGCAAAACGCCACCTCTAATGTGTGTAGATATGGGTACCAATCAAACTATAAAAAATACTTATAAGCCACCTTAAGCGAGAACGCAATCCCGTGAGAACTCCAGGGAAAAATCAAAAGATAATTATATCATTGATGTTATGCTCCGCGAAGCCGCAAAACCTCCATCTCTAATGTGTGTAGAAATTGATGCCAACCAAACTCAAAAAAGATACTTATAAGCTACCTTAAACATGAATTATATCATTCAAAACATACATGCATTTTCTTACTAAAAAAAAATCTGTCTAAAAAGTTGCATACTTTTCCAACCAAATTTAAAGAGAAAAGCTGGCGACCCAAAAAAGGCTTTAAAAATATCAAAAGAAACTCCCTCCATTGCAAATAAATCAGATTTAAAACTCACAAAACGTGTTTGCGTTAAACATTAAAAAGAACATACTTACTCTGTCAATGCCAATAAACCTTGAAAGTGAAAGGAGCTAGCGGCATTAAGACTGGCTTTAAACCAAAAGGAAATTTCCTGCCAAGGCAAAAAGGGTTAAAGGTCACTAAAAAATTAAATTAAAAACTCATGATCTGCTACTCATATATAATTGTTTATATTGTATAATATAATCTATACAACGAAAAAAAATAATATTTTTTAAAAATATATATGTCTGCTTTACGTCGCATAATGTTATGCTCAACAGAGCCGCAAACCCTTCATCACTAATAAGCATGTAAATGAGTGCCAATCAAACTCCAAAAGGATACCAAAAACATGAATATGATCCCATGAGAGTTTCCGGGAAAAAAAGAGGACATTATGCTGTGTGCAAATTTGTGAAAAAATTGTATCATTAATGAACCATTTAGGAGATCGGTGAATTCCTCTGATCTTCTGAATGAAAACTGTAAGAAATTAAAAACAAGAAACTTTGTAAAAAATATATATACCAGGATACCCATTGGAGAGGGTAATGCAGTTCATATAAATAAAAACAATTTAAGATAGAAGGGTACATTGTATGTAAAAAAAAAACTCATAAAACCTACACCAAAACTGATAAACCAAATAAAAGTGGGTGATATTGTTCATGCCAACAAGAAAAGCATGCTTGCGATTGTGTTCTGTGCATACTTTAATGTTCGTGAGCCCTAGGCAGTTTTATAAGGATAATTTCTATACATAGAATGTTCCAGATCATCCTGCTATACCAGTCCAGACAAGAAGGTTGTGTTCCCCTGCCAGCAGATATGGAGACAGAGAATAAACTAGAAACTTTGTGGCATCATCATCACTGCTACTTGAGCCAGTGCAGCTAGGGACATACTCCAGTATTTCTCTGTCACCAGCAGATGGTGGATGCTGGACTGGTGTGGCTCATTTAAGAATTGTGTTATTTCCTGGGCAATCGTCCTAAGAAATGTTGTGTCCCAGTAGAGCTCGTCAGCGGATGTCTCCAGAGCATATCTGTTGGTACTGTCAGACGGCTGCCTGGGTGAGAATGTTCACAGCCTTGGCAAAGGCATATAGCAATATGATTTGCAAGGGATTGTGGGAAATGCAGTCCATTCACACCAGACACAGCCGCTCACAATAATTAGTTGTGCTTGAGTGTAAAGCCAATAAGATATTTATTTATGGGGTTATTTCTCACAACACAGATATGCTTGGTAGCACATAAAACAGGATACTTGCTTTCAGTGTTAAACTTAGATAAACAAAATCAGGAAAACAACAGTTGAACTTGTCAGGCAATCAAATCAAAAGAATAAAAACCTGGTTGGTAACAAACTGGTCTTTTCTGTAGGCTCTAGCTAATATTTTCTTAGCAGTGCATCAAACAATAAACAAACCCACAAAGTAGGGAAAAACTGTTCTTTTCAGATTAACTTCTTATATCTTCACACATAGACTCAGAAGTGATTTCCTCAGAACTCACAAGCAATTAGGTAAGGCTCAATTGCTAGCAGTCACCCAGCTGAAACCCCTTAGCTGGCTTGCTTTCTTCTGCG
Organism: Ichthyophis bannanicus; assembly: GCA_033557465.1. NCBI lineage: Eukaryota > Metazoa > Chordata > Amphibia > Gymnophiona > Ichthyophiidae > Ichthyophis > Ichthyophis bannanicus. The sequence goes on from CM066034.1 coordinate 935,380,925, forward strand.
TGGCTCAAAATCCTACTCAGGAGCTTTTCTGAGTAGATTAAAGAACAAGTTTGTATTTCTTTGTGATGGTTGTTGTACTTTGTAACAGTAAATTACCAAAGGAGTTTAGACAAAGCAATCCATGTATTCACAGCCTGCATCTACAACCCCTCCCCCTTCTTCAACAATCATGGGTTCAATATCATGGATTGGTACAGAGGAATTTCTCAATGGAGCACTCTCAGGTGAATACTTGTTTCCCTGCTGTCTTTCAAGGGTATAGCTAGGGCATAGATCAGTGTTCATACCTGAGCTTCCATTGCTGTTAGAGTTCCTCTCTAAATAGCCTGGCCAGTATGTAGTCCAGTTCTTATGTCCAGCCTTCCAATCCAGATCCCTGGACACTGGATCTGTCTTCACATACCTTCTGGCACGGGTCCTAGGGTCCCTTCCAAGTGCAGCCGTCTCCCTCACAGGTACCGTCTGGAGATGCCTAGCTCTGCAGCACCACTCCTCTGGTTTTCCCCAGTCCAATGGTGTACGGTGGCCTTTTGAATGTCTCCCAGTATACGTACTGCTCTGGACTCCTTTAGACCTCCCAAATGCTTTTCTCTTCTTTCTTCCAAAGGGTTTCTTGCCCTCTCTGTCCGTTCGCTCTGGCTTCTGCTTCTGATGATCCTCCAGATGATGAAGACCTCCAAGCTGAGGATATCCAAGCTGATTCTGAGGATGAGGATCTCCCAGATGAAACTGAGGATAATTCTCTGTAGAATAAACTCTACCTTTATTCTGCTTAGATGAGTGCTCCACCCTAGCACAGCACAGCTGTGCTGAATCAGGCCCTGCCCTTTGGATGAGTGCTTGGGGATTACCTCATAGCCCTCCTGATTGAACACACGTTTCCCCACTTCAGCACCTCTAATGGCTGTTGGAAACCTGGTGCATTCTGGGACTGGTAGTCTTTTATGGGAAAATTCTGTTTTCTTATTTCTACCAGAACTGACAGGTTGCTTGTTCAGAGTCACTTCACCTTTACTATAGCTCCTTCCTGAGCTATGATAAGCTTCCTTATCACAGTACTCTACTGAAGTTTCCTGCATGGAGGGAGGGGGTAGAAGAGCCACACTTCTCCATCAGTAATCCTAACCAGTTCAGAGCCCAGGATTGTGCTGGATCAAGATCCTGTCTTCACACAATGTCCAAGTGTTTCTGCTCCCCTCTTTACTAAGGAAGATGTAGGGATGTTACCCATGACTAAAGTGGTATTTAAAGGTGCAGAAGAATTGAAGGAAATGGCTATACATCGGGAAGATGTATTACAACTATTAGATAAACTGAAGAGTAGCAAATCACCTGGGCCGGATGGTATACATCCAAGGGTGTTGAAAGAACTGAAATATGAGATTGCAGACCTGCTATTAGTAATCTGTGAATTTTCATTAAAATCATCTTTAATACCTGAAGATTGGAGGATCGCCAATGTAACGCCAATTTTTCAAAAGGGTTCCAGTGGTGATCCGGGAAACTACAGACTGGTGAGCCTGACGTCAGTACCGGGAAAATGGTAGAAACCGTCATAAAGAACAAAATTACTCAGCATGTAGATAGTCATGACCTAATGGGGGACAGCCAACATGGCTTTAGACAAGGAAGATCTTGTCTTACTAATCTGTTATGTTTTTTTGAAGGTGTGAATAAACAGGTGGACAAAGGTGAGTCAGTTGATATAGTGTATCTGGACTTTCAGAATTTGACAAGGTCCCTCATCAGAGACTCTTGGCAAAACTAAAGAGTCATGGGATAGGAGGCAGTGTACTATTGTGGCTCAGGAAGTGGTTAAAAGATAGAAAGCAGAGGGTAGGGCTAAATGGCCAATTTTCGCAATGGAGAAAGGTGAATAATGGTGTACCCCAGGGATCTGTGCTGGGTCCGCTGCTTTTTGACATATTCATAAATGACCTGGAAAGGGGAATAACGAGTGAAGTTATCAAATTTGCAGATGACACAAAACTATTTAAAGTTGTTAAAAACCCAAGAGGATTGTGGAAAATTGCAAGAGGATCTTGATAAATTGGAAGACTGGGCATCAAAATGGCAGATGAAATTTAATGTAGACAAGTGCAAAGTTATGCACCTAGGGAAGAACAACCCAAACTATGGTTACACGATGCAAGTTTCCACATTAGGAACCACCACCCAGGAAAATAATTTAGGCATCATTGTGAATAACATGTTAAAACCCTCTGCCCTGTGTGCAGCGGCGGCCAAGAGAGCAAAATTGAATGCTAGGTATGATAAGGAAAGGAATGGAAAAGAAAAGAAAAGATATTATAATCCCTCTATATCGTTCCATGGTGAGACCGCACCTTGAATATTGTGTGCAATTCTGGTCGCCGTATCTTAAAAAGGATATAGCATTATTAGAAAAGGTTCAAAGAAGAGCCACCAAAATGGTAAAGTGGATGGAAGGATACTCCTATGAAGAAAGGCTAAAAAGGTTAGGGCTCTTTAACCTGGAAAAGAGACGGCTGAGGGGAGATATGATAGACGTCTATAAATTAATGAACGGAGTAGTGGAACGGGTAAACGTAGATTGATTGTTTACGTTATCAGAATATAGAAAGACTAGGGGACATGCAATGAAGCTACAGGGTAAACTATTTAAGACTAATAAAAGAAAATATTTTTTCACGCAATGTGTAATTAAACTCTGGAATTTGTTACCGGAGGATGTAGTAAAGGCTGTTAGTGTAGCTGAGTTTAAAAAAAGGTTTGGACAAGTTCCTGGAGGAAAGGTCCATAAACCATTATTAAGAAGGGACCCAGGATATCAATGCTTGACCCAGTACAAGCATTGTGGAACCTGTGTCTTTTGTGGAAACCTCTATGTACGTATGACCTAGATTGGCCACTGTTGGAAACAGGATACTGGGCTTGATGGACCTTGGTCTGACCCAGTATGGCATATCTTATGTTCTTAACACCTGTTATAGGTGAGTAACTGCGCTTTCTCTGGGAACAAGCATGAGTCAGTCCTCACATATAGGACTCCTCAGCTACAGGTTAACGAAAGCCCATAGCAAAGATAGGGGTTCCCTCTTGGGGAGTCGCAAGCAGCTGCAAATGAGCCTGTGACCACTATAGGACCCCTGTGTCTGATGAAACCAACATTCTAGTAGCCTGTACACAGAAGGGTCGGAGGGTAGGAGTTGCCTAAACCCCGAAAAGGTTACTGTCCTATCGGGACTCCCTTTCCAGGCAGTAATGGGCTGCGAAGGTATGGACTGAAGACCAGGTGGTGGCCCGGCAGATGTCCACAATCAGGACAGAGCGCATGTCAGATAACTGTAGCCAAGCTTGGCGGTGTGCACTGTTGCCAGCTGCCACTACTCGAGCCGCTAACTCGAACCCGTCATAGGCCGCCCAAGACATGAACTTGGAGCATTCACGGACTACTTTGGCGAGGTTCTTGAACCGCTGCAAAGGTTCCTCGGAAAGACCAGCTGAGTGCCCGGCGACTTCCTTCGCCAGGTCTCTCAGGTACATGTCCATGTACAGCTGGTAGGCCTGGATGCTGCCGATGAGCATTGAGTCCTGGTAGCACGTTCTGCCAAGGGTGCCCAGTAGGGTGGTCCATAAAAATGAATTCCTGAATTCCTTTGCTCCCTGGCCTGATTCTGGTTCCATTTAGGTAGAAAACACTGTGTACAAAGTTTGAAGCCAATCAAATAATAATTAGGGGTGGCTCAACAAGTCTTGAGATTTCCCCCTGGGAGCAGATGACGAAATGTTGCATCATCTTGTATCATCCACTCAGTTCCACGCTGATTACATTTGATTGCGTCATATTTGAACTAATCTCGTCTCTGAGGCAAAGACATTGTACTATTATCTTTGTATCTTTATTTTTTTCAGATGGCGAAAAAACGTGGTTTTTATCTCATTGAAGAAATGTCCACCACAATTCTGGGGGCCAAGCTCCCCAGCAAGGAGCAAGTGTTAAATGTATTTTTACATCACCATATGACATTAAACAAAGGCGTTAGTGAAAGTGCATCTATTGTAACAAGTGAAGTAGAAGCTTACTGGGAAAAGGCCAGGTTTCCTGTTCAAAGAAATTACAAAATTCAAGAAAAAGTAAAGAAATTGTTCAATCAGTGGAAACGTTTGAAGAAAAACAAAGGGAGAGGAGGGAAACAAGAGGCAAATGAAAAAGAATTCCAGGTTGCAATGAAAAACCTATTTGATGTGGCGCATGCCAATGCAATGTCTTTAATTCATATTCAAGAAGACAAAGAATTCTTAATAGCGCAACGAGAACCAGGACGCCGCGGCTCAATGTGCGCGATGGACAAGAAACTGGCCAACACGGAAGCAAGATCGCAACAGCGAGAAGAAGAACTGAAAAGGCGCAGACAAAAACATGTTGCCGAAGCCGAGGCAACTACAAGCCAAGTTCAGCTGGAAGGATCTTCTTCCTCAGCAGAGTCAGGTGAAGACTCATCGACATCTGCGGATTCAGATAACGGACAGAAGAAAGCAACTCCACAAACGAAGCAGTTTCGACCTAACAATGTCTGGACCCCAGAGCTTACAGCAGCCCTGGATCGGACAGGGACAACGGATCGCAATGCTCTGTTTGTGGTAGCTGAAACCGCCAGAAGTCTGGGACATTATCCTGGGGAGCTCAATATCAGCCGCTCCAGCGTCAAGCGCCATAGAGAAAAGCACCGTCAGCAACAATGGACGGACCTGCACAACGCATTCAAAGCCGAAGGCAAAACATGCATTGTGCATTGGGATAGCAAGTTATTGCCATCTCTCCTCTGTTCAACCACATCCGTTGACCGCCTTCCAGTTTTGATAACGGCTGTCTCCACTGGAGAAACACAACTTCTTGGTGTACCAAAACTGACATTAGGAACGGGCGAGAATCAAGCTGCAGCAGTTTATGAACTGTTACAGGAATGGTGTTTGGATGAAAAGGTTGCAGGCTTCTGCTTTGATACAACTGCATCGAACACGGGACGTCGATCAGGAGCGTGCATTCTTCTAGAACAGAGACTCCGTCGCACAGTCCTTCATTTGGCATGCCGCCATCACATTTACGAAATAATTCTTGGTGCAGTATTCTCTACATGCTTTGGAGCTTCATCGGGTCCCGATGTCCAACTCTTTCGCCGGTTCCAAAAGAATTGGGGCTCCCTTGACAAGTCCAACTATCAAACTGGAAAAGACTTGGAGGTGCTGCAACCTGACAGGGATCGAATCATGAAGTTTGCGGAATCCAAGTTGGCACAGGGCAATCACCGAAATGATTACCTGGAATTCTTGGAGTTAACGATTGTCTGCCTTGGAGGGAATCTTCCTAGTTTCAATTTCAAGAAACCCGGAGCTTTCCATCATGCCAGATGGATGGCAAAAGTCTTGTACTGTCTCAAGATTTGGATGTTCCGAGGTCAACTCAAAGATCTTACTCAACGGGAGGAGTCCTGTGTTCGTGATGTGAGCATTTTCTCCATCCTGATTCATGTGGAAGCCTGGTTTTCTGCCCCTGATGCCGCAGTTGCTCCTCGAACAGATTTGGAGATGCTGAAGAAACTACACTCTTACCACAATGACCGTGTTGGAAGAGCAGCCAGAGACAAACTGCAACAGCATCTGTGGTATGTGTCAGAGGAGCTTGTGGCACTGTCACTGTTCGATGAAGCTGTTTCAGCACCGACAAAGCGGGCCATAGTGTCGGCCATGATCCCGGCAGAATCAGATGAAAGCGATGAGTATGATGACGAAGACGAAGATCCCCCAAAGCGGGTCGAATTGAAAAGTTCCATGATTCCACCACTTGAATCTTTTGCAACTCGCAAGTCAATCCGTTTCCTGAAACACCTCGACATCAACAGTGATTTTCTTAATGCAGACCCAGAAGACTGGGAAGAAAATGCACCATTCAAAGACGGTCTGAAGAAAGTAAAAAATCTTCCAGTGATCAACGATGTGGCTGAGCGAGGAGTCAAACTCATTGAGGAGTTCAACGGCCGACACACCACAAAGGAAGAGCAACTCCAGTTCCTTCTGGGTGTTGTCTTTCAACACCGTAAGATGTTCCCCACATCGTCAAAGTCCTTACTAGCATCTGGACCACATTGAGTGCTTGGCAAGCATGATACCCCCGTCTATGAGCGGATAATACCCAGTGGTCTGACGAACACTGGGGGGGATCCAGGGGCCTGATAAATAGGGATCTTGAGCCACCCCTAAATATTATTTGATTGGCTTCAAACTTTGCACAAATTGTTTTCTACATAAATGGAACCAGAATCAGGCCAGGGAGCAAAGAAATTCCTACTTTTATTTTTTCCCCTATGGCAGTGGACCACCCTAGCGGTGCAGGCCTCCCTGCCGGGGGGGGGGGGGGGCACCGAGGAGTGTGTCTTCTTGCTCTTCAGCCGACACATGGCCAACTCAACCACCATGGAGTTAAGCGGCAGCTGTGACTTTTGGAAGCCCGGGCTCCGGTGGACTCAATACATCGAGTCGAGCCGCTTGCTCTGCAGGGATTATTAGTAGCACACGAAAGTTAAGTAATGCTCTCAGTTATGTCTAAGAAACATAAGCTACTAATACCGAGCCCGAAATTCTATGAGTGTGCTGGTAATGAGCCACGGAAGAAATCTTGTATGTATGTATGTATGTGTATGTATATATATATGTGTGTGTGTGTATATATATATATATATATATATATGTATATATAATGTATATGTATATATAATGTGTATATATATGTATAGAATGTTTATTATGGACAGTGAGGTAGAAAAATATACAGACATATAGCTAAAATATATATAATTAGAAATGTGAGGTAAGAAATTGTAGCAGCATGAGATTACAGTTAGACAAAGTGATAAATCACTGATTACATAGAAACATGATGACAGAAAAAGACCACATGGCCTATCTAGTCTGTCCTTCCATATCAACAACTACAACAGTCCACTTTTTACCTTTTAGAGATCCTCTGTATTGGTCCCATGCTTTTTTGAATTCAGTTACTGTCCTCATCTCTACCACCTCCACTGGGAGACTATTCCATGGATCCACTACTCTTTCCGTAAAGAAATATTTCCGCATATCACTCCTGAATCTATCTCCCTTCACCCTCATCCCATGTCCCCTCGTAGCAGAACTTGCTTTCAATTGAAAGAGGCTCTCTCCCTGAAACATTTATGCACGGAGGTATTTAAACATCTCAATCATATCACCTCTATCCCGCCTTTCCTCTAAGGTGTACATATTAAGATCCGTAAGTCTGTCCTCATATGCTTTATAATGAAGCCCACTAATCATTTTAGTAGCCACCCTCTGCACCAACTCCATCCTGTTCACATCCTTTTGAAAGTGCGGTCTCCAGAATTGCACACTATACTCCAAATGAGGTCGCACCAAAGACTTATACAGAGGCATTATCACCTCCTTTTTTCTGCTAGCCATTCCTCTCCGTATGCACCCAAGCATCCTTCTAGCTTTTGCCGTCGCCTTTTCTACCTGTTTAGGTACTTTAAGATCATCAGACACAACCATGCCTTGGTCCCGCTCTTCTTTAGTGGACAAAAGTACTTCACCTCCTATACTGTATTGCTCCCTTGGATTGCTGTACCCCAAATGCATGACCTTACATTTTTTAACATTAAATCCCAGCTGCCAAATTCTAGACCATTCTTCAAGCTTAGCTAGATCCCTCCTCATGTTATCTACACCTTCCTGGGTGTCTACTCTATTGCAGATTTTGGTATCATCTGCAAAGAGGCAAACCTTACCCGACAGCCCTTCTGCTATATCACTAACAAAGATGTTAAAAAGAATCGGACCAAGGACAGATCCCTGGGGCACAACACTGGTAACATCCTTCTCCTCAGAGTGAGCTGCCTCTGGTGAATCCATGCTGCCTCGGATCCTGTAATCCGCTGGACTCCAGAAACCTCACTATTTTCTCTTTCAGCAGCGTTTCCAATAATTTACTCACCACCAAAGTTAAACTAACCGGCCTGTAGTTTTCAACCACATCCTTACTTCCGCTTTTGTGTAAAGGCACCACATGAGCCTCTCTCCAGTCCTTTGGCACCGCTCCCGACTCCAATGAGGCATTGAAAAGGTCAGTCAGTGGAGTTGCTAGAACGTCCCCAAGTTCCCTCAGTATTCTAGGGTGTATCCCATCTGGTCCCATCGCTTTGTCTACTTTAAGTTGAGCTAGTTTCTCACGAACACAGTCTTCTGAAAATTGTTCAAGATGTCCCTCGCTTCTGTTCCTATTTGTGGGTGTTTTCTGAGGTCCTGCTCTTGGTTCTTCATCTGTGAACACAGAACAAAAATATTTGTTAAGCAATTCCGCTTTATCCTTATCAGCTTCTACATATTCCCCCCCTTCACCCTTGAGTCTGACAATACCACTTTTGCCCTTCCTCTTCTCACTAATATATCTGAAAAATGTCTTATCCCCCCATTTTATTGCATTGGCTATTTCCTCCTCCTTTTGAATCTTTGCCTTCTTGACTACTTTGCTAGCTTCTCTAAGGTTTTCCAAATACAGATGCCTGTCTTCCTCTCTCTGTGATCTCTTGAATTTCATGAAGGCCTCCCTCTTTTTCTTCACTTTTTCAGCTACTTCCTTAGAAAACCATAGCGGTCTCCTTTTCCTTTTGCTTTTATTTACTATTTTAACAAAAAGGTTGGTTGCCCTTAAAATATCCCCTTTCAGTTTTGCCCACTGTTTTTCTATATCCCCCAGCTGTTCCCATCCCACTAACGACTCCCTGAGGTATTGGCCCATCTTCGCAAAGTTAGTCTTCCTAAAGTCTAAGATCCTCACCTTGGAATGGATTCTAACAGCCCTAGTCCTAATACTGAACCACACCATCTGGTGATCACTGGATGCAAAATGATCTCCCACTACAACATCAGAAACACTTTCACCGTTGGTAAGCACCAAGTCCAGTATGGTCCCTTCACGTGTGGGGTCTGTTACCAATTGCCTGAATAGTTCTCCCTGTAGAGAATCCAGGATCTCCTTACTTCTAGATGATACTGCAGCAGGAAAGTGCCAATCAACATCTGGCATATTGAAATCTCCTATCAGTAGCACTTCCCCTTTCCTAGCAATGCTGCGTATTTCTTCAATTAACTTTCTGTCCACCTCTTCCTCTTGTGAAGGAGGTCTGTATATCACACCAATGCAAATAGATTTCTCTTTCCCTCTTTCTAGTTTAACCCACAATGCCTCCTCTCTCCCTTTTAAGCTCTGTAATTCCAAAGCTTTAATAGTAGTTTTTACATATAGTGCCACTCCTCCTCCCCTTCTTCCTACCCTGTCCTTTCTGAATAAAGTATAGCCAGGTATAGTTACATCCCAGTCATGGTTTTCTGTGAACCATGTTTCTGTAACTGCCACTAAATCCAAGTCAGCCACTCCCACCAAAGCTTCAACATCAGGGATCTTATTTCCCATGCTACGGGCATTTATACACACTGCTTTCCATATGTTACCCCTGTTACCCATTTCCATAAAGGTATTTAATGTATCACCTACCTGGGGGCTTTCACTTACCTGGGGGCTTTCTTCACCTATCCCCAACGAATCTAGTTTAAAAGCCCTCTTCAGTAGATTAGCCAGTCTACTAACGAAGATGCGTTGACCTTTCTTGGACAGATGGATGCCATCTCTGCTCTGCAACCCTTGGAACAGCATCCCATGGTCTAGGAAACCAAAACGCTCTCGATGACACCATCCACGCAGCCATGCATTCATCTCCAGGATGCGAGCCTGTCTGCCTTGGCCTTTACCCTCAACAGGGAGGATTGAAGAGAACACCACCTGTGCACCTAACTGTTTCACCCTCTGTCCCAGAGCCATGAAGTCACTTTTGATATGTTCCGAGGTATACCTGGCAGTATCATTTGTTCCAACATGGATTAGCAACATTGGGTAATAGTCAGTGGGCTTGATGAGTCTTTGCAAACTCTCTGTGACATCTTGGATTTTGGCACCAGGCAGACAGCATACCTCTCTGGACATCAAGTCTGGTCGGCAGATGGACGCCTCAGTACCCCTCAGAAGAGAGTCTGCAACCACCACTACCCTTCGTTTCCTTCTGGTCACTGATTCTGCAACTTTGGGGTACTTTAACTCTGGTTCTTCCCTTTCCAGGGATGCTTTCACCTCCTCCACTTCCAGGGCTGCATAATGGTTCTTCAATTCAAGGGCTGGAGAAGTTGGATTGGTGATTTTGCAGGCCCTGGTGACTTGTGTCCAATCATCGACATTCTGTTGGCACCTATCTTCTCCTGTGCTGGAGAGCTTGGTTGCTGCAAGAAGCATCTCATCAATGTACTTCTCACTGTCTTGAATGCTCCTCAGCCTCGCCACCTCCTCTCTGAGTTCCTCCACTTGTTTCCTCAGAGCTTCAGCATGCAGGCACCCTGCACATGGAATTGGTCCTTCAACTGGCATTCTGTCTGGACCGAGGCAGAAGCTGTAACGGGGGCAACAGCTTCAGCAATACGATTTTTCCCAGCCATTGTTCTGTTCGTGGAGCTTAGGTATCTGTTAAAGCAAAAGAGAGAGATCTACCAAGTACCAGCCGGTTTTGCAGCTGTCCTTTCAGAGAAAAAGCAGTTAAATCTCTTTAATTATATTCAAAATGTGCTGGTCCAATTTTCTGTGATTTGTTAAAGGGGGAGGTGCCCTATAAAGCAAGACTGCTCACTAGGGGTGGGTGGGAGTTGGGGTGGGTAGGGAGGGATCTAACACCTGATTAGGTGTTAGCAGTTTCTAAACCTGAGGAGGTTACTAGAGTTCAGCAAATGTTCCCCTAAAGCACCAAAAAGAAAGTAACCTTGCTTTAAAAAATATACAAAACCCCCTTTTAAGAGCACCCAGTCAGAGAGCTAGCAATGTAATATAATATAAACAAACAAACAAACCCTCAAATCCTTACTGTTTGTTGATCTGTAGAGCCCTGGTTAGGAAAGCCTCAACAGGGCAAGGCACTGGAGCCTTTTATGCAGGCTCCAGTGCCTGATTAGTAACCAGATGTCACTGATTTTGCTCTGCACTGGGAAGAGTTATGGAATAAGTTTCTAGCTAACCATTGCCCATCCGGAGGAGGAGAAAGAAGACTGTACCTTAGCTCCTGCTGGCGCTCTGGTGGCTGAGGTCCGATAAGTCTTTGGAGCAGCACAGGTCCAAAGAGGCAGCTAGGCTAGATAACGCAGGCTACAACCCTTTTGGAGGCGAGCCGTGGGATAACACAGAAACGAAGGTATCTGTGAAAGTCTTATTTCAGTCCTTAGGAGAACGGTTGTACACACACATAGTGTATGTCTGTCTTGCAGACAGATCAGGTAGCAGACACAAGGTACATAAGAACATAAGATATGCCATACTGGGTCAGACCAAGGTCCATCAAGCCCAGTATTCTGTTTCCAACAGTGGCCAATCTAGGTCATATATACCTAGGAGTTTCCCCAAGAGACACAAGTTCCACAATGTTTGTACTGGGTCAAGCATTGATATCTTCGGTCACTTCTTAATAATGGTTTATGGACCTTTCCTCCAGGAACTTGTCCAAACCTTTTTTAAACCCAGCTACACTAACAGCCTTTACTACATCCTCCGGTAACAAATTCCAGAGTTTGATTACACGTTGAGTGAAAAAATATTTTCTTTTATTAGTCTTAAATAGTTTACCCTGTAGCTTCATTGCATGTCCCCTAGTCTTTCTATATTCTGATAAGGTAAATAATTGATCTACGTTTACCCGTTCCACTCTGTTCATTAATTTATAGACTTCTATCATATCTCCCCTCAGCCGTCTCTTTTCCAGGTTAAAGAGCCCTAACCTTTTTAGCCTTTCTTCATAGGAGTATCCTTCCATCCCCTTTACCATTTTGGTGGCTCTTCTCTGTACCTTTTCTAAAATCGCTATATCCTTTTTAAGATACGGAGACCAAGCTCCAGGTGGGAGTGTCTAGTGGCTCGGTTGGACCAGGAGCGGAGGGGCGGCAAGTATGTGAGCAGGTTGCCGCTGGGCTGCTCGAGTCTGAACCAGCCACGTCGTTGAGAGCAGGAGAGTCTGCGAACCAGTGGGTTCCTGTGGTCCGGGGACAGCAGCAGACAGTATGTATGGAAGCGGATTTTAAGACATTACCTGTGCAGTCACAATTTATGTTGCAGCGTCCTGAGACTTTTACATTGGAGTCTATATGGCAGGCTATTCTCTCTTTGGGGGAAGCGATGGTCCCGAAGGTTTCTTATTTGGAGCAGAAAATGGACGAACATGGGATGGCCATGGATGGTTTCCAGCAAAGAGTTACTGTTTTTCACTCTGAAGTAACTGAAGTACAGAGGAAGGTGGAGGTCTTGGAAGGGCAGGTGGATGTTTTCAAGAAAGCTTTTCTTTCAACGCAGGTTAAGTTGGAACAGATGGACAATTCTTTACGGTTGAATAATCTTAGAATAATTAATTTTCCTAGATTAATGTCTTTCTCTCCGAGGGAAATGTTTCGTTTGTATCTAATAGAAGTGCTGGGGGTATCCTCTGATTTAATTCCTCCTTTGGTTAAAGTTTATTATTTACCTAAAGCTAAGTTAGTGTCGGCTGGGCCTGATACTGGCAAGGTTATTTTGGGCAGTTCACAGAAACAAGTTAATATTCTAAATGTCTCTGAGCTGTTGGAGAGTTCTGAGTCTGAAGACCCTGTTCCTTCTACTTTATTGGTTACATTTGCTCTCCTCTCTGATAGAGAATGGCTATTGAAGCTTTTTTTTAAGAAAAAACATATTCCTTTTAGAGGATTGATAGTTAGGATTTATCCTGACTTGGCTAGGACTACTCAGAAGCGAAGAAAGGAATTTCTTTTGTTACGTTCTGGAATATTGCAGTTGGGAGGTTTGTTTTTTCTTAAACATCCATGTAAATGTTTAGTAAAGATTAAATCTATTTCTTATGTGTTTTACGAACCATCCCAACTTATTGCTTTCATTAATGCTAGACGTTTGGAGTCCTCGGAAGGAGGCTCTCCTAATCTCTCATAATGGATTTGCCTGTGTTTTTGCGAATGCTTTAAGTTTTCTTGCATATTTGGTTATAAATTGTATGACTCCTCTACTCCTTTTTTTGTGGGCTAGTGAGGAAGATGTCTTGGATGATTTCTTTGTCTAGGTACCGTTATTGGGGTTTTTGGTATGTTTATTTCTTAGATGTCTTTCTGTTTCTACAAGAGTGTTGTAACTTCTTGTTATATTGTAAAATTTTGTAAAAATAAAATAAAAAATTAAAAAAAAAAAGATACGGCGACCAGAATTGCACACAATATTCAAGGTGCGGTCTCACCATGGAACGATATAGAGGCATTATAATCTCTTTTGTTTTATTTTCCATTCCTTTCCTTATCATACCTAGCATTCTATTTGCTCTCTTGGCCGCCGCTGCACACTGGGCCGAGGGTTTTAACATGGTATCCACAATGACGCCTAAATCTTTTTCCTGAGTGGTGGTTCCTAATGTGGAACCTTGCATCGTGTAACCATAGTTTGGGTTGTTCTTCCCTAGGTGCATAACCTTGCACTTGTCCACATTAAATTTCATCTGCCATTTTGATGCCCAGTCTTCCAATTTATCAAGATCCTCTTGCAATTTTTCACAATCCTCTTGGGTTTTAACAACTTTAAATAGTTTTGTGTCATCTGCAAATTTGATAACCTCACTCGTTATTCCACTTTCCAGGTCATTTATGAATATGTCAAAAAGCAGCGGACCCAGCACAGATCCCTGGGGTACACCACTATTCACCTTTCTCCATTGGGAAAATTGGCCATTTAGCCCTACCCTCTGCTTTCTATCTTTTAACCAGTTCCTGATCCACAATAGTACACTGCCTCCTATCCCATGACTCTTTAGTTTTGCCAAAAGTCTCTCATGAGGGACCTTGTCAAAGGCTTTCTGAAAGTCCAGATACACAATATCAACCGACTCACCTTTGGTAAACGGGGCACAAAACGGCCAAAAGGCGCAAAGATTCTTCTGTGCAGACTGTATTATTCTTTGTGATGAGTCTCCGTCATAGGTCTGGTGATTGGTTGGCACAAGACAGTCCGAGGTGCTCTCAGCGAATCAGAAGGTAATGAACAGGTGTTCATTCTGCAGACCTAGGAGCCATAATGAGGGAAGATAACAGTATGCAGTTCCAGACATCCCGAGACCAGTAGCATCGTTGGTGGATGATGAAGATCAGAGAAGCAGATGTTCTTGCATGTAGACAACTAATTGGCCTGGGAAACTAATTGAACAGAAACAATAGTCTTCTGTATGCTCAGGTATGATCACTTGGCAAGCATTTGTGTGAAGGTCAGGTCTGAGACTGTAAGCACAGCAAAAGTCCTTTGTAGCAGGAAACCATCTTGTTTGGTCAGCTTTGGTTCAGGCTTCAGCATCTGAGTAGGCCGGAGATCTGCAGCTGAAGAAATTGCAGGGGTACCAGCCCTACAGCTCACCACCAGCATCGAGGCCGGTGTCTCCCACATTCGGAGCATCAGCCATTCCAGGATGGGAGGGATCGGCACCGTGAGCGATTCCCACATAGGGCCTCGGAGGATTTCCATTTCATCCGCCTGAGGGACCTCCTCCGACTCGGTCGGGAATGCCAGGGCCTTAGACATGTCTTTGACAAAGTCAAGGAAACTCATATCCTCAGGCAGGGACAGCCATCGAGGCTTCGAGATGGGAGAGTCAGGTGGGACGTCATGGTGGCGATGGGTATAGGGGGACTCCTCGTCCTCCATCTCCCACTCGGAGTAGTCCGTTGAGGACTTGTAGGAGGACTGCTCTGCCGGCCTTGGGGCCCCCTATGCCCTGCGGCCGGTGACTGATAAACTTGCCGGGGATAACCGCAGTCCCATCGAGCGAGACTCAGATCGTGACCTCGGCTGAGGATCGACTCGAGGCCTAAGGTCCTCGACGATTGGCTTGGCCTCTGGGAATGTCTTGGTCCCGGTGGTCGGGGCGGATCAACTGGTTGTGCCGGACAACAACGTCTGCTGCTGGTCCATGAAGGCAGACAAACTGCACTTCAGGGCTGCCATTCTGGACTCCAGACCCGAAGGCTCCACAACCTTCGGCATGGGCACTGAGGGATTTGGGCCTGACGCTGGCTCCCCTGCTCCTCCGAAGGGGAATCCTTGATGAGGATGGTGTCTGGGGATCGAGGCTGGTCCACGGTCTGATCCTTCCAGGGGACCTTCGCAGGCTGCTTCTCCTCTGAAGCCTCGGACGAACGTCTCGGTCTGCGGGACTGGGCCCGGGGAACACTCGGCCAGTCGTAACCATCCAATGACACCGCCTTTGAGGGTTTCTTCTTCTTGGGTTCCCTCAAGGGAGACCCCCTTTCTGAGGACCCACGACGAGGCTCGAGTTCAGAAGGCTCCGCCGAAGATGTTGGGGCCTCAGACGAGGCCCTGGTCTTCGGAGGCATGGGGACTCGGGGGGGGGGGGGGAACTTATCATGCCGCTGCTAGCAGCGGCTCTTGAGGGCCTTACTGGACATCCTCTTACAGAGACAGCAGGCTCCCTGGTTTGGTCTGGCCCGAAGCAGCGTAGACAACAGTCGTGTGTGTCAGTCAAAGACATAATTTTGGAGCACCGATCACACTTCTTAAAGCCACCGGTAGCCATGGGGGGAAAAAAGTACCCCTACAAGGTCAAAGACTCTCTGGGCTGCCAGTGGAAGAAAAAAGGCGCGAAGATGCCAGGAAATGAAAAGAACAAAAACTACAAAAAATAGACCAAACTTGATGCTGAGGCAACGAGGTCGGTAGCGGGAAGAGTACCGGTGCTATACCGGAGGGGAGTATGAAACTCGGAGAGAAAAATCAACTTTTTTCCGTGGACAAGCCAGGTGAACGTCTGAAGGACTCTGCTGAAAAAAAGAGACTGAGCAAGATGGCACCCTTGGGCGGGAAGGGGACCACACATGCGTGGTTGCATCTCCCAAAGGCTTTCTTTGAAAGCTGGGGGTTGCTTCTGCGAGGGCTCCTTTGGTGCCGACGTTATCCATATGTGAGGAGTGACTTCCTGCTTGTTCCCGGAGAAATATATTTATTTTCTGACCACAAAAAGATAGTTTTTTCCTGAAAAAATAAATGTAAAATGTTATGATCTAAAAGAGATCCAAAAGAAACAATTTAATGTAGCACAGGATAGAATATTATCAACTGAATTTTCTAATAGATCTAAAGTATCGATAGGAGACAGTTGATCCAAAACTGGACCCACAGAACCAGAATTTACAACATCAGAGTTTACTTTCCGTGGGGGAAGGTAATAAATATTTGAGATCATTATAGTTTCCACCGCAGAGAGACCAAGAATCTCCCTTAAATATTTCTGTAGAAGAATAATAGAAGAAAAATAATGCGTGCTGGGGCAATTTAGAAACCTCAAATTATGAACACATTGAGCATTCTCCATTGCCTCCAGGTGACGGTGAGCAGCCAAGCTATCTTTCATCCAATAAATGCCACTTCTAGAGTGAACTAAACTGCTCAAGTAAAAGGAAAAAAATCATTGTGTACACAAACATTTTCATCCCAGGCTTATGACATCATGCATGATTGTGCAGAACTGCGGAGTATGCTGAATTGAGTTCATGATGATATAGAAGCATTTTGGTTTTGATGGTGATCCCCCTTGAAAAAGCCTATGGTGAAACGCTTTGTCGACTTGGTGGATGGTGTCGGGGTACTTGAGTAAAATGAATGGAATTGATCACGAGCCTATTGGAGCTAAGTATATTGTGGCATGCTCTAGAAGAGAGTTGAGAGAACAGTTAATTTGAAGTTATGTTGGATGATTGAATATTTAGAGATTTGAAGATACTGTGTAAAGTGAGAGAATTTTTTTTCTGGTTGTTGTGTTGGGCGTGAGCAAAGGGCTGACATATGCTCATACTCAGAACCCCATGAATTCTGAGGCCTTTTTCTCCTCTTTTTGAAGTTGCATGATGATGTAAACCTGGGATGAAAATGTTTGTGTGCACAGTGGAGTGATGTTTTTCCTTTACTTGAAACTATCTTGCATAACAGAAGTACTAGTAGTATGCAACAAAGAGTAGTTTGAGTCCAATTTAACTAAATGGTCAGTCACAGCAGAAACTTCTTATCCTGTTCAGTTAATTTTGCAACAGTACCATGGGAAAAGTCAGATATATCTTTAAGAGAAGAACCCATCGATAATTGCAAATGTGTAATCGCCAACAAGATGTCTTTTAGAGTAACATCTCTGGAAGGACTTGGCGCAAGCTTAACAGTTAATAAAGTAAAACATACCTCTTTCAGAATTGGACAAACAGATGCATCGCCAACTCCATGTTCTCCCGATGAGGCTTCCTCTAACTGAGCAGGGGCAATGGGAGGTGGCAGCAAACTCTCCAGAGCTGGAGAGGCACCGCTCCCATCAGACTGAAGGAGCATGGAGTGGGATGGTGAGGTAAAAATACCCTCTAGCGGAGAGGAATCCAACGTTGGGTCAGGGCTTGCCAGGGGAGGAGAAAGACACTGCTACATGTCTATCCATCGGACTGACCACGGTCACCACTGTTTTTCTCAGACAATACACACAACCGCTTCTTCCTCTTACACATAAGATTTTTCACTCTTGACTCCAATGTGCTCCGAAGGGGCAGACCTGCCCCTTTGGAACGCTCCTTCGGACATGCTCCTGCTGACACGCACCTGCTACTTCATCCTGCGGTAGACCTGCTATTTAAAGGGCCTCTAAACAGCTGATTGGTGGTGAAAGAGAAGCTGCCCAGAGTCATGCTGACAGCAACCAGCGTCTCAGGCAGGGCATTCCAGCTCTGTTCCAGGTCATTTATGTTAAAAAGCAGCGGGCCAGCAAGATCCTTAGGGTACTCTTTCTCCATTGAGAAATTTGGCCATTTAGCCCTATTCTTGGCTTTCTATCTTTTAACCAGTTCCTGATCCACAATACTAGACTGCATCCAATCCCATGACTTTTTAATTTCACCAAGAGTCTCTCATGAGCGACCTTGTCAAAGGCTTTCTGAAAATCCAAATACACTATATCAACTGGCTCACCTTTGTCTACTTGTTTATTCACACCTTCAAAAAAAATATAACAGATTAGTAAGATAAGACTTTCCTTGGCTAAATCCATGTTCGCTTTCTCTCATTAAACTATAACTAGCTACATGTTCAGTAATTTATTCTTTATAATGGTTTCTACCATTTTGCCTTGTAGTGATATTAGGCTCACCGATCTGTAGTTTTCCCAGATCACCCTGGAACCATTTACGTTGGCCATTCTCTAATCTTGTGGTACTGCAGATGATTTTAATAATAGTTCACAGATTACTAATAGTAGGTCTGCGATCTCATATTTCAGTTCTTTCAACACCCTTGGATGTATACTATCCAGTCTAGGTGATTTGTTACTCTTTAGTTTATCAAATAATTAAATAGCAGCGGGCCCAGCATAGATCCCTGGGGTACTTCATTATTCAGCTTTCTCCACTGAGAAAATTGGCCATTTAGCCCAAAACTGTGTGTTCTGTTTTTTAACTAGTTCCTCATCTACAACAGTAAACTGCCTCTTATCCCATGACCTTTTAATTTTGCCAAGAGCCTCTCATTAGGGACCTAGCCAAGGACTTTCAGAAAATCCAGATACACTATATCAACCAGCTCACCTATATCTACCTGTTTATTTGTACCATCAAAAAAATATAACAGATTAGTAAGACGAGACTTTCCTTGGCTAAATGCATGTTGACTTTCTCCCATTAAACTATGACCATCTACATGTTCAGTAATTTTATTCTTTATAATGGTTTCTACCATTTGGTCCGGTACTGATATCAGGCTCACTGGTCCATGGGTGTAGTTTGATGACTTCCTTTGAGGGGCAAAGGGTGGATGATATATTTGCATGGTTGCATATCATTTGCATATTCATTATGGTTATCTTTTTAAAAAATATTAGATGGCTAGGAAGCCAGTATATCAAACAGGCGAGGGATGAGCTGGCACCCCAAGGATACTCAGAGGGAGCAGATGTTCTCATTCAGTGGCTTTGCCAAAAAAAGGAAAGGAATGTATTCCCAGGCTATATAATTAAAATGCAGCAAAAATTGTAGCTGTTAAATTATTTAGTCTGGTACTCTTAAGATTAAAAAAAATGCTAACATCTATAAATATATATTCTCCAAAAAACAGAGGAGATGTAAGGTGCTCACACGACAAGGGACAAAAAGAAAAAGAGAACCACAGCACAGTTTCTAACAATTTATTTTGTAACTAATTTTATTTTGCCGTTAGAAACTGCTATTATTTTGCTGTTAGAAACTGTGCGTTCAGCAAAACCCCTCCTCCAACAGTAGGTGCAGAGCAGAACATGGTCATTTCACCAAAGACCCCAACATACAAGAAGAAAAAAATCTGATTCCAGTGTCACCTCATTAACAGCCTCGCCAGTCCAGGCAGATTGTAAACTAACAGAAAACCCTACAAAAGTCACTGACGACGTATAATGCAAATCTAAAATATCATAATGACACCAGCTTCTAAAATTAACACAATAAGGAGCCTACCCAAAAAAGAACGACACTATAAATATTGCAGTGGCCATCTTAGGAGCCAGTGCTTGTGACCCCCTTACCTTCTCCCCCACCCCCCCATTGTGTCTCATGCTGGTCTCACAAGACCAGTGCCAGATATCCTATACCGCGTGACATTGTTAGACAAGAATACAGATAATATTTGAAGCTATAACTGTTGTTAAGTGTCTCATGTTTGTGTGGTGCAATGGTATTGTGCCTATCTGCGTGGGAGGTGGCGGTGGGTGCCTTTGTGAGGTGGGGTGGTGTGCAGGGCTGCAGTGCCCGTGTGTGTGTGCTGCAGAGCTGGGGAGGTTTTCTGTATGGTGCGGAGGTGTGAGATACCTGTGTGCATGTGCATGTGTATATGATGTGGAAGTGAGGTGTCTGACATGCAGAGGTAGGGTACCTGTGTGTGTGTGTGTGTGTGTGTGTGTGTGTGTGTGCATGTCTGTCGTGAGGAGGTGGGGTGCCTGTGTATGTGTAGTGTGCTTGTGTGTGTGTTCTAGGGCAGTGGTTCTCATCCTAGTCCTCAGGGCACACCTAGACCCTTCAGGTTTTCAGGATTACTACAATGAATTTATTTATTTATTTAACAGGTTTTATGTAGTGCTTTATCATTTCAATCAAAGCGGTTTACATTGAAACAAACTTTGTAATGTACATTAAACAGGGACATTAATAACTTGGATTTTTCTGAGGCAATGGATGGTTAAGTGACTTGCCCAAGGCCACAAGGAGGGACTTGAACCCTGGTCTCTGCATTCCCAAGCCAGTGTTCTTAACCATTAGGCTACTCCTCCACTCCATATGCATGTGAGATAAATTTGTATGTATTGCCTTCATTGTATGCAGATCTATCTCATGCATGTGGAAATCCCGAAAACCCAACAGGCGTAGATGTGTCCGAGGACTGGGTTGAGAACCGCTCTTCTAGGGAGAGGAGAATGCAGCTTTTGGCAACACCTTGCACTCTTTCCTCTCCTTCCAACCCCTCTCCTGCTGGCTCCCCTCCTTTGTTACTCTTCAGACTCTTCCCCCTTTGACTAACCACCCTAGCACTCCCATCCCCTTCCCCATCCTCCTTTTCTAAATAGGCCACAGCCCGTTTAAATTGTCCCTGTCTTTACCTAACGTCCTCCTCCGCAAACAGCTTTTCTGCTGCAGGCTGCGAAGGCAACCTCCCTCTTCCCTTCTCTACTGCCTGTCTGGATCCGATCTTCCATAGGCAGATAGAAGAGGGTCTTTCTTCTCTTCTGCCCGCGGGTGATTGGATCCCCTCAGGCAGAAGAGATGGGGGAGGCAGCAATCATGGCCCAGAGGCAAGGTGTCTACCTACAGGGATCCAATCCCCCTTGTGCAGAAGAGAAGAGATCCCTTTCTCTTTTGCCTGTGGGAGATTGGATCCCTATGGGCAGACGAAGGGTCGTGGCCATTGGGGCAACTTGTTTGGGGGGTGGGAGGTAGTGCCTCCCCCTTATCCTCCCTTTCCCCCCAAACTACACCCATGCACTGGTCTGTAGTTTCCAGATTCATCTTCATGGTCTCTTGCTATGGTTCTGAGACCAGTCCACACTGGAGAAACTGGTGTAGCTCCAGGCCATTGTGCCCATTTCCCCCCCTCCCTGCCCAAAGAATCAGCAGAAGGTACTCCATCTATTTAGTCATGCCGAAGGATGGCAATTTAAGACACATTCTCAGTCTGAAAGGCATCAGTGCCTTCCTGAAGATATCTCAATTCTGAATAGAAACACTGAGATCAGTTAATCTCCAGGCTTTACGTCAGGTTGCTCTCTGCTCCACTGACTTCCCTGGTTCTGGAAACCATCCTAAGCCGCCTTCTTCCCCAGGAGGTAGGAAATGTCCTACCAAACCTTCTTTCCCTAAGAAAAGAAGGTTTCACTCTTCTCCTGCCCATCATCCAGATGTACCCAAGCAAGGGACACCTCGTCCTGGTCTAAAGAATCCAAACTCTAGCCAGTCTGAGCATACCCAGCAACCATAGGTTCCTGAAGGTTGCAACCTACAGTTAACCTCTTCTTAGCAGAAGTTTGTTCACTGTTTTTTTCTTTAAAGCTCTACACATGGCTTCCTTTCTTCAGGATGTACTGAGCTGTCAGGATATTCTTGTCTAAGGGTTACAGATTTCTCCTCTTCTTCCTACCAAGAAGAGAAGTTAACTACTATCCCATGATAGTTTCTGTCCCAACATGAACATTTTTTTCTTCAGCTGACTCACCATATGGTAAGTCACCCTTCAGTTCCTGTTTTTCTACCCTCTCATCCAGGTTTTCTCCTGATTGAGTGGTACCATACTGTACACCTTTCATTCCAGTGTAGAGTTTTTCTTTGAATAAATTCTCTGGACAGCTTATCAGACAGGGATAGGACTACTCCTCTCCCTTTGTCTGTTCTCTCTGTGTTTTCACAGGAAGATTCCCTCTGCTGTCTTTCAGTTGCTGTTCATGCAGGAGTTCCAGTGATTGATTTACAGGTACTTTTCCACAAGTTTCCAGTCTGTCTAGCCTTAGTAGTGATTCCAAGATATTTCTCATCTATCTTGGATAATCCTACTCACTTCAGGCTTCTTACATTATCTTCTTTCTGGCCATCTCCATTTCCTTGGATTTGGCAACACAGCTGACCTACAGTCAGTTTTATCTCCTAATTCTCCTGCATAATGCTCTCTGCAATCTTCAGAGAAGCTTTCTACTATGGGCCCTTGCTAGAGAGCATTGAACTTTGTCTCTGATGGCTATTCCATATAGTAGGAAAGGCTTATCAGTCATTTTCCATGACTGTGAGGGTTCTCCACACCCTCTTGTCTCCTGTTATAATACAGGATATAAGCTTTTTCTGTGTGAATGTCCAAGGAGTTTCCCAATCCTGCAGGAATATGCTCTTTTTTCCTTACAGCTTGGCCTCATACTATCCTACTCCTCATGGACAGCACATATTCTACTAGTAACGCATGATACCCCTGTGTCCCTCCAGTGGGTCATCCTGGTATCTCCCTCTATGCGTTTTCTGTCCATTTACCATGTCAGAGTTCTACAGAACTCACGACTTGCTCTCTACAGACTGATATTATCCTCAGTTTTTTCACGCAACCATCCTGGTTATTTCACTGGATAGCATTCCTGCACCCTCTTAGCCCGGAGGAATAGATTCTCTAAATATCTTTTCAAGTAGGTTCCACCTTCTTGTTGTTAGACGAATCTTTCTCCTTCACATCTCTCATGTGAGTGTTCTTATGGGGCTTAGTTACAGACATGTATTTTCAAACTTACATATTCATGTATGTATATATCTCTATTTATTTCTATACATACATATGTCTGTAAGCTGTGTGTGCATGGGTTATGCCCATATATATCCCTCTATCTATGTATCTGTCGAGATGCTTTTTATAGATAGATATGTATTACATACTATCTCCCTAACTGTCTCTGCTATAAAGGTTTTTACCTTCTTAGAGGTTCCAGACAGTGGGTTTGTATATCTCCGTACTGTTCCTCGGTATGTAGGGGCTGTTATGCACAAAACCACTACTGTGATACTAGCAGCTTCCACTTTAGGTCTCGCTATCCCTGAAGCATCATGCTTCAATATCTTTCCTATCTCTCACCAGCTAGGAAAGACAGTGTAGATCTTCAGTAGTTCTGAGGTTTCAGCCCTTCACACATCTGTCCTCCCTGGGAATACAGGCTTTTTTCCATACCCCTTCTTCCCTCCAGGACTGGGATACTTGTCCAAATCGGTCAGTCTTCCTCTTTTACTCCTGACTCCTTACTCCTGACTTCTTTTACTCCTGACTCCTTACTCCTTTTACTCCTGACTCCTTTTACTCCTCAATGACTCTGTAGCTAAAAGAGTTTTCAGCTTTTTTCCATAAAGCTTTCCACTGAAGAACTGCCGTTCTTATACTACCCCAGTTGACACCTGGGTCACCTGCCAATTCCAGATTTGGACCTTCACCCTCACTGCGTGAGGTCACCTTGAGGATCCTCTACTGAATCTCCAGTAGACTCCATCACGCTCTCTACTTCCTACAATCCAGTAGGTAAGATCCATTTTGTGATTGTTCATTAAATAATTTTAATGGTACTTAACATACATACCAAGGACTCCTCTCCTGTAGTCCTTAGCTTTGCTGTTTTCTTACAGCTCCTCTCCTTTCAACTCCTACCCACCATCCCTCATGGGATGCCGGAGATCCATGTGTGGGAACTGCAGTCCTGATCCAGGGACACACATTATCTCCAGGAACAAGCAGGAATAAGTCCTCACATATGGGTACGTCGGTACCGACGGAGCCCGTGCGGGAAAGCTCCCCAGCTTCTTAGAATAGAAGCTTTTGGGACCTCCCACTGCACATGCGCACTGCCTTCCCGCCTTCCTGAACAGCTCTCCTCAGCTCTCCTCAGTTTCTCTTTTTCCGCGGAGCCAGCAGGTCGTGTTCCTGTCACCGCTGAAGAAATTGTTATTTTATTTGTTTCTTTAGACCGCGTACCTGCCTTCCCCATACCGATACCGGTATCGCCGGTCTTTTCTTTCTTTCTTTAAAAAATTATAATTCTTTTTTCTTATTTTTTAGCTTTTTGGTCACTTCAGAGAGGCCTCTCGGCCTACTCAATTTCTCCTCATGGAGAAGCCAGCCCCTGGATTTAAGAAGTGTACCAAATGTAATGCTGTTATTTCAGTCACAGACACCCATGAATGGTGTCTGAAATGTTTGGGGCCTGACCATTCCATACCGGACTGCCCATCTTGCTCCCACATGTCTAAACGTGGGCTGCAGAACCGGGCCAACAAATTCCATGTGCTGTTTGCTTCAGAGAATACAGCATCACAGTCATCCAGGTCTTCTTCTCCGGATGGATCTCAGGTAACCAAACCTTCTGTGGGCAAGTCCTCAAAGAGCAAATCTCCTTCAAAGCATCGAGAGGCTCTTAGCTTAGAACTTGAGGACCCTGCCCCAGCCAAACAACCCCGGCGGGAAGTCCAACTTCCAAAAACGCCAATTCAGGGGTCTCAGGTTGATATCGATGCTACGGCCTCGACAGATCACCTGTTAGCCTGCTCTGGGGTACCGGGTCACTCCGGTACCGACATCCAGGCAGCTATGGCGTCCATGGGCGATACTGTACAGTCCATGCAGCAGGCCGTCATGGCTTTCATTAAAGCTGCAACGCCATCGGTTCCGCTTTCAGCGGTTCCGGGCCCGATACCGGTATCGTCCGCCATGCCGGTATCGAGGCCGTCCACCTCTAAACGCAAGTCGGTACCGTATGGACTTTCGCTCCATACCGGTTCCATACCCGATACGCCCGATATCGATACCGATCGGTACGCGTATCGTGCGTTAGAGGAAAGCACCGATTCCTCTGAGGATTTTCACTCCTCTGATGATTCTGCTGAGTTTTCACTCAACTTACCTGAGGAGCCCTCTTCTCCTAAAAGGAGAATGTCCCCTCCAGAGGATTTGTCCTTCCAGGACTTTGTTTTAGATATGGCTACAGCCCTTTCTATTACCACATCCTCTGAAAAGGAACCCAGATCCAAAAAACTGGATATTTTGGGATACTCAAAGGCCCCTAAGGAGGCAGTTACCCTGCCTATCCATGAAATCCTTCAAGAACAACTGATGGATTTCTGGGAAAATCCTTTGACTTTGTCTCCTTATTCCCGTAGGTTGGACACCATGTATAGGGTCCCTCCTTCTCCTGGTTTCCAAAAGACTCAATTGCCCCACCACTCTATTGTGGTGAAGTCTGCAATGAAGAAGATTAGGAGTACCAAAAGGCACTCTTCCACCCCTCCAGGACGGGAATGTAAGACTTTGGACTCTTTTGGTAGGAAAATTTTCCAGGCTAGTATGCTTATAGCCAGGATTAATTCCTACAGTCTCTATATGGGCATGTTCCTGGAGGAACTTGCCAAAAAGGTGCGGCATTTTGCCCCCTTTATCCCTGAGGATAAAAAGCAGGGATTCCTTTCCCTAGTGAAACAACTCTTAGAGGTTTCTAAGTTCTCTAATAGGGCAGCATATGATTCCTTTGAGGGAGCCAGTAGGGCTTCGGGCATTGCTATTGCAGCCCGACGTCTTGCTTGGCTCCAGGCCTCTGATCTGGAACCTTGGGTTCTAGATGGCTTACGGAATCTGCCCTGTACAGGTGAGAACTTATTTGGGGAAGAGTGGCAAATCAAAGCCACCCAGATGGATGCTGAAAATGCCACCTTGGAAAGACTTTCAAAGTCCACTTCAATTCCTACTAAGAAAAAGTCTTTTAAAAGGC
Source organism: Ichthyophis bannanicus (assembly GCA_033557465.1). Lineage (NCBI taxonomy): Eukaryota > Metazoa > Chordata > Amphibia > Gymnophiona > Ichthyophiidae > Ichthyophis > Ichthyophis bannanicus. The sequence goes on from CM066034.1 coordinate 935,406,874, forward strand.
CTTACTATAAGAAGGCCAGAGTTGCTTCAAATACTGGCCAGCAGTCTTCTCAACCTCGCTATACTGCTAAGCGTCAGCAATCCAAACAAGCACGAGCTAAGCCTGCAGCAGCTACTGTAGCTCAGCAGGCTCCAACCCCTCAGGGGTTTTGACTTGCTCCTAGGGAACTTGCCACTTCTGGTTCTAACACAACCAGAACCTCTCACCATACCCGGAAGGTTGGTTCACTTTGCTCCCAGATGGGAACAAATCACAACAGAACAATGGACCCTCTCTATCATTCGAGAGGGTTACAAACTTCATTTCTCCAGCCTTCCTCCCCATCATATGGTGAGACCATTCAATTCTCCCCCATCTCTCCTAACCCTGTTGGGTCAAGAGGTTTCCTCTCTTCTTGCCCAAGGGGCCATAGAAGAGGTTCCTCTTCCTCAACAAGGGTCCGGTTTCTACTCCCCTTATTTTCTCATTCCAAAGAAGACAGGGGGATTCAGACCAATCCTAGATCTGAGAGAATTGAACAAATTTCTCTTCAAGGAGAAATTCAAAATGCTGTCTCTCGGCATTCTCCTTCCTTACCTCCAGGGTCAGGACTGGCTTTGTTCTCTAGACCTACAGGATGCGTATACACATATACTCATCCATCCATCCCACAGAAAGTATCTTCGCTTTCTGTTTCAGGGAAAACATTTCCAATACAGAGTACTCCCCTTCGGTCTAGCCTCTGCTCCAAGAGTATTCACAAAATGCATGGCAGTCGTAGCCGCATTTCTAAGAGGCATGGGAATCTTTGTCTTCCCATATCTGGACGACTGGCTCATCCGAGCTCCAACTCAGTCACAGGCCCAGATTTCCCTGGACCACACAAGGAGCCTTTTGCAGTATCTGGGACTGGTAGTAAACCTTCCCAAGTTCCAACTCATCCCTACTCAATCTCTAGAATTCATAGGGGCCCAGTTGGACACCATCACTGCAAGGGCCTACCTTCCACATGTTCGAGGCCAGCGCCTCCTGAGTTTGGCCTCCCAAGCTCAGTCCAGCACTCACTTGACAGCCAGGGAAATGCTACGCCTACTGGGTCATATGGCCTCCACGGTGCATGTGGTGCCCTATGCTCGTCTTCATATGAGAGCAGCTCAATGGACCCTGGCCACTCAGTGGACTCAGGCGTCAGGAGCGCTCTCAGACCAAATACAAACCTCCGATCGTCTGTTTTGGTCCCTCCACTGGTGGACTTCCACCAAGAATCTGTTGTTGGGGGCTCCATTTCAACCATTGCTACCCCAAGCAACCCTCACAACAGATGCCTCCCAAACAGGGTGGGGAGCCCATCTGCAAACTCTCTCCACTCAGGGCACTTGGTCTCTACAGGAGACCACCCTTCATATCAATCTTCTGGAACTGCGAGCAATTTACCTTGCCCTCAAGGTCTTCCACTCCCTCCTAGCCAACCTCACTGTCCTAGTTCAGACGGACAATCAGGTGGCCATGTTTTACATAAACAAACAAGGAGGGACGGGCTCTCTGTCGCTTTGCAACGAAGCTCTAAGACTATGGGCCTTCGCCAGAGAGCATCAGATTCACCTGCTAGCAGTGTATCTCCCAGGAGTTCAAAACTCTCGGGCAGACAGGCTCAGTCGAGTTCTGCTGCCACACGAATGGTCCCTACATTTGGACCAAATAAACCGAATCTTTCAGGAATGGGGGACCCCGGACATAGACCTCTTTGCAAGTCCGTGGAATGCCAAACTTCCCCGGTTCTGTTCCAGAACTCCGTGTCAGGGAGCTCAGGCTACGGACGCCTTTCTCCTGAATTGGAGTCAGGCATTCCTATATGCCTTTCCACCCATTCCTTTGATTCCCAAGACTCTGTTCAAACTCCAGAGGGATCATGGAACTATGATCCTCATAGCTCCACGCTGGCCACGCCAAGTGTGGTTCCCTCTACTTCTACAGCTCTCCCAGGGATCCTACTTGGATCTGGGAGCTGCGCCAGACCTCCTGTCTCAGGAGGAGGGGACTTTGTGGCACCCAAACCCCAAATCCCTTCACCTCAGTGCTTGGTTACTGAAGGCTTAAGCCTTCAAGACTTTCATCTTTCCCAACCAGTGAAAGATATCCTTTCTGCCTCTAGGAAACCCTCTACCAGGCGTTCCTATGCTTTCAAATGGAAACGTTTTTCCATTTGGTGTGCTCAGCAGGGTCTTGACCCTCTGGCACTTCCTTTGAATTCTCTTCTTGATTATCTCCTGCATCTATCCAATGCAGGCCTCAAGACGAATTCGGTAAGAGTCCATTTAAGTGCTATTGCAGCATCCTTGCAACATATAAATGGACAACCTATCTCCTCTCATCCTCTTGTTGCAAGATTCATGAGAGGCCTGACTCTCACTAAACCTCCCATCAGACCACCCCCGGTCGCATGGGATTTGAATCTAGTGCTCGGTCAACTTATGAAGCCACCTTTTGAGCCAATGTTTTCCACCTCCTTGAAATTTCTTTCCTGGAAGGTCATCTTCCTCATTGCAGTCACTTCGGCTCGCCGCGTCAGTGAGCTGCAGGCTTTAGTGGCTAATCCACCTTACACAAGATTTCATCATGATAAGGTGGTCCTTAGGACGAATCCCCACTTTATGCCTAAAGTGGTCTCGCCTTTTCATCTTAATCAAGAGGTATATCTACCTGTCTTTTTTCCAGCTCCTCATGCATCCAATGCAGAGAGGAACCTTCATACTCTGGATTGTAAAAGAGCTCTCGCTTTTTACCTTAATAGGACTCAGCCACATCGAAAGTCTTCTCAACTTTTTGTGGCCTTTGATCCTTCCCATTTGGGACTTCCAGTCTCCAAGCGTACACTTTCCAATTGGATTGCTCAGTGTATTTCTTTTGCTTACCAGAGCAAAAACATTTCTCTGGAAGGCCATGTCACTGCTCACAATGTGAGGGCCATGGCAACTTCTATGGCTCATCTGCACTCTGTTTCCATAGATCAGATCTGTCGAGCCGCTACCTGGGCCTCGGTTCATACCTTCACAGCCCATTACTGTTTGGACAAGGACTCCCGCCGGGATGCCTTGTTTGGCCAGGCTGTCCTCAAGCACCTGTTCCATTCCTAAACAACTCCTGCCCACCTTCCCAGAATGGATGCCTGAGATCCATACGAAGATGGCGAACCTTTACAGGGGATCCCATGCATCTAAGCTAGGGAGTCCCCATATGTGAGGACTTATTCCTGCTTGTTCCTGGAGATAGCACAGTTACTTACCTGTAACAGGTGATCTCTGGGAACAGCAGGAATTAGTCCTCACAACCCACCCACCTCCCCTAGGAGTTGTATCTTTTATCTATCTATCTTCCTGTCCTCTCTCTGTTGACTCAGCTATAAACTCGAAACTGAGGAGAGCTGTTCAGGAAGGCGGGAAGGCAGTGCGCATGTGCAGTGGGAGGTCCCAAAAGCTTCTATTCTAAGAAGCTGGGGAGCTTTCCCGCACGGGCTCCGTCGGTACCGACGTACCCATATGTGAGGACTAATTCCTGCTGTTCCCAGAGATCACCTGTTACAGGTAAGTAACTGTGCTTTATGGGATCTCCCCCTGGCATCTCTAGCTAGGGAGTCCCCATATGTGAAGACTCATTCCTGCTTGTTCCTGGAGATAGCACAGTTACTTACCTGTAACAGGTGATCTCTGGGAACAGCAGGAATAAGTCTTCACAACCCACCCACCTCCCCTAGGAGTTGTATCTATCTATCTATCTTCCTTTCCTCTTTCTCTCCTTTTGTCTCAGCTATGAAACTCAACTGAGGAGAGGCAGTGGAAAAGGCGGGAAGGCAGTGCGCAGGCGCGAGGGATGCTCCCAAAAGCTTTCTGATTGGATGCTGGGGAGCATTCCCGTGCAGGCTCTGTCGGTACCGACGTACCCATATGTGAAGACTTATTCCTGCTATTCCCAGAGATCACCTGTTACAGGTAAGTAACTGTGCTTTCAGGTGGTTCGAAGTGGGAGTGGCTGAGATCTCTGAATCTGGCAGAAATGTACTTTCACATTCCCATTTGATAGGACCAGCAATGGTTTCTGTGGCAGTCTGCTTAGGGACACTTGACGCAGTTGCAAGTCGGCACGCCCTATCAATCACCTCAAAGGGTGTGCTATTTGCTTGACCCTCTGGTGTTTTCACCATCCATTCAGGGGCCAAGCAGTCTGTCTTCTCGGTGGCATTTGTCAACAACCAGGGGGGCACCAAATTTGTTGAAGTGGCCTTGGAACTGGCTCTCTTGTTTCCATGGGCAGAGCAGAATCTTCTCACGCGCTCAGCACAGCACATTGTGGGCATGGACAATGTAGAGGTGGATTATCTCAGTTGCCACACCCTTGATCCTGGGGACTGGGAGTTAGCCCCATCAATATTCAGCAGATCCTGGACTGCTGGAGTCAAGCCTGGATGTATTTGATGGCATCCTAGACCAGTGCCAAGGTGGGAAGATTCTTCAGTTGCTGCAAGGATTTTGGCTTCAAGGGCATTGATGCCCTAGTTCACCGTAGTCTTTGGAAGCCTCTCCTGTATGTATTTCCACTGTGGCCTCTTATAGGGCAAGTGATTCACTGGATAGGGCATCATCCTGGCCTTGTGATTCTGGTGGTGCCAGGTTGGCCGCGGAGATCCTGGTTTACAGATCTGATGTGGCTCCTGGAAGGACCACCCCAATGTCTCCTTCAAGTCCGGAGCCTGTTGTGTGAGAGGCCTATCCTGTTGGACGTCTTGGTTCCCTTATGGCTTAACCCTTGAGAGGTGGCACTTAGTACGGAAAGACTATTTATTGGCTATGGTTTCCACTCTTTTGAAGGTGAACATAAGATATGCCATACAGGATCAGACCAAGGTCCATCAAGCCCAGTATTCTGTTTCCAACAGTGGCCAATCTAGGTCATATGTACCTAGCAGTTTCCCCAAGGGACACAGGTTCCACAATGCTTGTATTGGTTCAAGCATTGATATCCTGGGTCCCTTCTTAATAATGGTTTATGGATCTTTCCTCCAGGAACTTGTCCAAACCTTTTTTACACCCAGCTACACTAACAGCCTTTACTACATCCTCCGGTAACAAATTCCAGAGTTTGATTACACGTTGAGTGAAAAAATATTTTCTTTTATTAGTCTTAAATAGTTTACCCTGTAGCTTCATTGCATGTCCCCTAGTCTTTCTATATTCTGATAAGGTAAACAATCAATCTACGTTTACCCGTTCCACTCCGTTCATTAATTTATAGACTTCTATCATATCTCCCCTCAGCCATCTCTTTTCCAGGTTAAAGAGCCCTAACCTTTTTAGCCCTTCTTCATAGGAGTATCCTTTCATCCCCTTTACCATTTTGGTGGCTCTTCTCTGAACCTTTTCTAAAATAGAAGTGTGGTTCTACCTGCTTATCCTATATGCGGGTCTGGTGTCTCTGTTAGAGCTATGTTGTGAGCGCCACTTTTTTCCCCTGAAAGGCAGAATTAGCATCCTTGCTTGCTTTCCTAGAGGGTGGCTTTGATAAGGGTCTATCTCTCAGCTCCTTAAGGGTTCAGGTTGTGGTCTTAACTTGTTTGAAGGCCAATAGCCTATTGCTCCTTTGTTTTGCACCCTTATGTGTCCTGCATTTTTTGGGGGGGGGGGGGGGTGCAGCACTTGAATCCTCCTCTGTGGTCTGTTGTCCTGCTGTGGGATTTGGGCTTCATTCTCTGGACCCTGATGTCTGTTCCCTCCAAGATTTTGAAATAGGCTTTTCTTAAGGATCTGACTCTCAAGGGCATCTTTTTGGTCACCCTCTGCTCGCCTTGTCACATTTCGGAATTGCAGGCTCTCTCATGTAGAGACCCTTACTTGTCCTCCTCAGAAGAGGCCATTTCCATCCAGTCAGTCCCTTCTCAATCAGGTGGTTTGTCCTCCTTTCTTTTTGTCGGAACAATGTAAAGAATAGGAAAAGTATCTATATTTAGCTGACATCCGTAGGGTGCTTCTTGGATATCTGAAAGCCACTAATTCTTTCCGAAAGTTGGATAGATTTGTGCTTTTTGCAGGGCTACTCAAAGGCACAACATCTTCTAAGGCCACCTTAGGCCATTGGATAAAGGAGGCAGTGTCCTCTAGGTATCTTTTGTGCAATGAACTACTCTGGAGGGATTCTGGGTGCACTCCACTCGGGCACAGGTCTTGTCCTGGGCAGAGCACAGTTCTTTCACCCCTGTTGACATTTGTAGGGCTGTAACTTGGTCTCCCCTCACTATCTTTGCCAGGATTACCGATTGGACATCCACACCAGGGCAGATTTGGCTTTTGGTGCAGAGATTTTGAAAGCAGCTGTGTCTTCTTACCACCCAATAGAGTTGTAGCATTGGCAATTACCACTTGTCTAGGCTGGTCTAGCAGGATGATCTGGAAGGTGAAATTTTACTTGACAGATGATTTCCTTTCCTGGAGTCCTGCTAGACTAGTCAAGGACCTGTTCCTTGGTGCTATGGCTATCTCTGTGGTTCAGCCTTGTAGGTTTTGACTTTCCTGACAGATGTTCTGAATGTTGGCTGTTCTGTATGTAGTTTAATGTATCGTTCTCCATGTTCTGTCTCTGTTCTCTTCAATGAGGTTTGTGTGTGGTTAGGTTTTTGGCCATTTGCTTGGGTACAAATACTGAAGTATGCCCCTAGCTGTACTGGCTTAAGTAGCAGTGATGTTGTCACTGGAAGTTTCTAGTTTATTTTCTGTATCCACATCTCCTGGCAGGGGTACACAACACACTTGTTTGGACTGGTCTAGCAGGATTCCAGAAATTGCTTATAAAATTACCCCATGTATTTCTCAACATCTACTTTAACTATGGGGACTATAAGTGCCTATCTGAATAAGTTCTGTGTGCTCAATTACTTATAAAATTACCCATGAGTTTTGCATGATGGGTATAACTCCCACTCTCCGTTCCTGGGGGCTGTGAGTGCTGCATGCCCAGTTAACTCTGGGTATGTGAGCTGCTATATGAGTGGTGAAATTAGGCCTTATCTGCTAATTGATGTTCCTTGAGTTAATCCAGTCCAGTCCGGTTTTTGTATTTTTTTTTTAAGTGCTGTCAAGTCAATGCTGACTCCTGGCGACCCAGCAGCCCATGGATTTTCTTGGCAAGGTATGACTGGAAGTAGATTGCCAGGCCTTTTCTTTTGTTACCAGTGGGTAATCACGCCCACAAGCAGCATGGAGACTGAGCATGTCATCTTTCATGACATCACCCTAGATAGGCAGCTGGCATCTCCCACCAGTCTCCAGTATACTAGTGACAAAGCAGACTCACAGGAGCAGCAAATAAGAGCTATGCTAAGAACAAAACAACCAGGCAGCCATAGCCCTCACCAAAAAAGGGGAAAAAAATTCTCACCTGTTCAAAACAGACAGTAAGGAGATCCACTGGAGACAGGTCACTCTGGCTACCCCCTACAATTGTAAAACAGTTCAATTCAAGGAGCAATAGAGGAAGTACCCATTCCCCATCAGGGTACAGGGTTCTACTCCCGCTATTTCCTTATTCCAAAGAAAACAGGAGGACACAGACCCATTTTAGACCTCAGAGAATTGAACAAATATTTGTTCCGAGAGAAATTCAAAATGGTCTCTGTAGGAACTCTGCTGCCATACCTTCAAAGTCAGGATTGTTTTCTGGATCTCAAGGATACTTATATTCTCATACATCCAAATCACACAGGAAATTCCTCCGATTCTGTTTCAAGGAAAGCACTACCAATACAAGGTTCTTCTCTTTGGCCTGGCTTCTGTGCCAAGAGTGTTCACAAAATGCATGGCTGTGGTAGCAGCATTTCTCCGCACTCTGGGAAATATTTGTCTTCCCTTACTTAGACGACTGGCTCATTCGAGCTCCTACAGTGCCAGAAGCCAGCTCTGCTCTGTTTCGCACAATGCGAATCCTTCAGTATTTGGGACTGGTCATAAAACTCCCAAAATCCAATCTTGCTCCCACTCAGTTCCTAGAGTTCATAGGAGCTCATCTGGATACCAGACAGACAAGGACTTTCCTTCTGCAACCCCACTGTCTTCGCATAGTACAACTAGCTTCCCAAGCAGTGCTCAAACCTTGTCTCACTGCTTGGGAAATGCTACAATTGCTAGGCCACATGGCATCCATCATGCATGTGGTTCCTTATGCTCGCCTCCATATGCTCGCAGCCCAGTGGACTTTATCCAGTCAGTGGACACAGTACTCAGGCTGCCTGTCAGACAAAATAACAAACTGAAACAGTCTTATTTAGTCCCTCCAATGGTGGCAATCACCCAGAAACCTTCTGGTGGGGTCTCCTTTCCAGAAACCCCTATCCCAAGCTACCCTAACAACAGATGCATCACAGGTGGGCTGGGGAGCCCACCTGCACGATCTCTGTACCCAGGGTACCTGGACTCCACAGGAGGCCTGTCTTCACATCAGCCTCCTGGAGCTCAGAGCAATCTTCTTTGCTCTTCGAGTATTTCACGCCCAGCTCAGCTACAAGACAGTCCTAGTTCAAACGGACAATTAGGTAGCCATGTTCTATGTGAACAAGCAGGGCGGAACAGACTCTCTGTCGTTATGCAATGAAGCTTTGCGACTATGGGCCCTCGCCAGAGAGCATGAGATTCATCTCCTTGCGGTGTATCTTCCAGGTATTCAAAACTTTTGGGCAGACAAACTCAGTCGAGTTCTGCTTCCACACAAATGGTCTCTCCATGCAGACCAGGTTGCCCAAATATTTCATATTTGTGGAACCCCGGACATAGACCTCTATGCAAGTCCGCTGAATGCCAAACTTCCCTGATTCTGTTCCAGAATTCCGGCTCGATGTTGTCATGCAAGGGACGCCTTCCTCCTTCACTGGGGTCAGGAGTTCCTATATGCTTTCCCACCCATTCCCCTCATCCCCAAAACCCTATTCAAGCTTCAGAGAGACAGAGGTCATATGATCCTCATAGCTCCACGTTGGCCACGGCAAACATGGTACCCTCTGCTCCTACATCTCTCTCAAGCTCCGCCTCTGGAATTGGGATTCGCTCCAGATCTTCTCTCCCAAGAGGACGGGATGCTCTGGCACCCGAATCCCCAGTCTCTGCATCTCAGGGCCTGGTTGCTGAAAGCCTTCAGGATCTTAATCTTTCCCAACAGGTAAAGGATATCCTTCATGCTTCTAGGAAACCCTCCACAAGACGCTCGTATGCCTTTAATTGGAAAAGGTTTACCATATGGTGTTCGCAGAAGGGTCTTAACCCTCTTGCGATACTCCAGTATCGATTCCAGAGATATCTCCTTCATTTGTCAAATGCGGGTCTCAAGACAAATTCAGTAAGAGTCCATCTTAGAGCTATTGCAGCTTCTTACAATCCTCTGTGGACAACCTATTTCCTCTCATCTTCTCATAGCGAGATTTATGAGAGGCCTTCTTTTAACAAAGCCTCCCATTAAGCCACCACCGGTGGCATGGGACTTAAATCTGGTGCTCGGGCAGCTCATGAAACCGCCCTTTGAACCATTAGCCACTACATCTTTGAAATTCCTGTCCTGGAAAGTCATCTTCCTCATTGCAATCACATCAGCACGTCGCATCAGTGAATTGCAAGTATTAGTGGCTGATCCTCCTTATACAAGGTTCCACCATGATAAGGTAGATCTTAGGACGCATTTACACTTTAAGGTGGTTTCGCCTTTCCATTTAAACCAAGCGGTTTACCTTCCTGTATTCTATCTCCAAGAACAAGCAGGAATGTAGTCATCACATATGGGTATCGTCGGTACCGACGGAGCCTGTGCGAGAACGCTCCCCAGCATCCAATTAGAACGCTTTTGGGAGCATCCCACAGCGCCTGCATGCTGCCTTCCCGCCTTTCCCAACTGCCTCTCTCCAGTTCTTCTTTTTCCGCGGAGCCAGCAAGTCATGTTCCTGTCACCGCAGAAGAATTTTCTTTTATTTATTTCTTTTTTGTGGTCGCGTCTGCCTTCTTATTTCTGTCTCTAAAAACCCCCCCAAAAAACCCTTTTTTCATTTCTTCAGGTGCACGCTTTTTTTTTTTTGGGCCTTAGGCCCAAAACCTTTCTTATAATGGAGAAACCTGCCTCAGGTTTCAAAAAGTGCACCAAGTGTGGCGGTACCATTTCCATCACCGACACCCATGAATGGTGTCTAAAATGTTTAGGTCCTGACCACTCCATCACGAATTGTATGTCCTGCGCCATGATGTCTAAAAGAGGTCGGCAGAACCGAGCTGCTAAGCTCAGTACCCTGTCTCCCTCTGATGCAGCTTCGGTGGCATCAACGTCTTCCAGGGCTGCTTCTTCCTCCCGTGGATCTCAGGTAACTAAACATAAGTCCAGCTGGTCCTCGAAGGGTAGATCTCCTTCTAAGCATCGAGATGCCTCTGGCATTGCCCTCGAGGATTCTGCACCGGCAAAATTACCCCGGCGGGAGGCTTCGGCTTCCAAAGCATTATCAGGGTTCCAGGATGTTCTCGAGGCCTCGACCTCGGCAGAACTACTGGTGCCATGCTCTGGGGTACTGGCGGTGTCCTCCGGTACCGACATCAGGCATTGGCGGCGTCGATAGACCAGAGAGTTCTGGCTATGGAACGCAGTCTGGCGGCTTTCCTTGTGGCATCGATGCCCTCGGAACCGCCATAGACAATTCTACTGGTACCGGCACCAGCCCCGGCATTGGTATCGGTATTGGTACCGATAGCATCGACATCGGCATCGGTGCCTGCTTTGCTGGTACCCAGTCATCCTATGACCTCCGGTACCGGTTACTCCCGGTACCGACTTTGGTCGGTACGGGTATCGGGCTCTTCAAGAGCATCTGGACAGACGGTACTTCGAGTCCTCAGAAGAATCTGAGGATTCTGACAGTTCTGTCGATACACCGATGCTTCTACCAGAGGAGCCCTCCTCCCTTAAACGCAGGATGTCTCCTCCAGAGGATATTTCCTTCCAGGATTTTATCAGGGAGGTGGCTCGGGGCCTGTCCTTTACTGTGGCCCCTGAAACAGAGCCAAGGGCCAAGGAGTTGGAAATTCTACAATATCCCAAAACTCCTAAGGAGGCAGCTACCTTGCCCATCCATGAGATTTTATATGATCTCATGTTAAGAATGTGGGAGACACCCCTTACTACCTCTCCTCATTCTCGCAGGCTCGATACTATGTATCGAGTCCCTCCTTGTCCTGGGTTTCATAAGACTCAGCTTCCTCACCACTCTATTGTAGTGGAATCAGCTATGAGAAGGATCAAGAGTGCAAAGAGGTATGCCTATAATCCTCCAGGACGTGAGTGCAGAACCCTGGATGCTTTTGGACGTCGGGTCTTCCAAGCTTCCATGCTTTCTGTCAGGATCAGTTCCTATAGTCTCTACATGTGAATGTTCCTGAAGGAGGTCACAGATAACACAGGTACACTACCAAAAAACTGCCTCCAGTTTTGCAACTGATTCCTATAGATTTTGGGGTGCTGAATCCAGGAAAAATAGCCAAAATGTTCCATCACGTCACGTTTTCTTGCAAAATTAGATTTATTACCCATATAAGGAATGTTCACATAATTTCTTTTTAGCCGACTGCAGTTTATTTTCTTGGCCCAAAATAGAGGTTGTAATGGTTAACTAACTAGAAACACTCCCTCATGATATTTTAGAGTGTTTTGTATTCATTTTATACATTAACAGGACAATTGGGAGGCGGGGGGCTAAATCCAGTACTCGCGCTGGCGCATGTTCTTTCCTGTTCGCCTCGCCTCGTTCGCTCGCTCAAACACGGTGGTTGCGACATGAACGTTCCTGTCAAATTTCAGTTTCTTGCAAGTTCATTATTACCTTTTGTTTGCTCAGTCGTAATCCAGCTTTATTCCGAAGTGGTTCACTACAGTTGTAGTTTGCAGTGCTGTGTATTTGTGATGGCTCACAGAGCCAGAGGTTGCGTCAACTCTCCGGACAGTTTTTGTTTTATTTGTGGGGAATATACCGTGAAAAAGCGGCAGAGGAACATTTCTGCATTTATTAAAAAAGTATATTTCGCCTATTTCGGTTTGAAGTTAGGCGATCAAGACAAACCGTGGGCTCCTCACAAAATGTGCAAGACATGTGAGGAAGATATATGCTTATGGATGAAAGGTAAAAAACAAGCATTTCGTTTCGGAATACCTATGATGTGGCGTGAACAAAGAGACCACAGCAGTGACTGCTATTTTTGCTCTTGCATTGTGAAGGGATACAACTTAAAAAATAAGAACGTAATAAGTTACCCCAACCTTCCCTCAGCAATTAGGCCTATGCCTCATAGCAACGAAGTACCTGTGCCTGAACCACCAAAATCTTTGGATCATATTTGTGTGGACGGTTCTGATCATGATGAGACTCATCAGATGGCTTTTCCCGATGAGTCCAGTACTTCCGAGTTTGAAACTGAACCAGATCTGAAACCTGAACTTTTCTCTCAAGCTGAATTGAATGATTTAGTCCGGGATTTAGGACTCCCAAAAGATGCTGCCCAACTGCTAGGTTCTCGGCTTAAACAGAAAAATCTATTGTCACCAGGAACAACTTTTTATTGGTACCGCAACCGCGAGACACAATTTTTGAAGTATTTCAGCAAAGAGGAAGATTTGGTATTTTGCAACGATATATACGGAGTGATGGAAAAGTTTAAACTCAAGTATGATCCTGCTGAATGGCGGCTGTTCATTGATTCGTCAAAAGACAGCATAAAAGGTGTTCTTCTTCATAATGGCAACACATTCGCTTCAGTTCCTATTGCTCACTCTGTTATTCTCCAAGAAAAATACGAGAATTTGGCCCTGATTCTTCAGAAGATTCGTTATGATGAGCATAAGTGGTTGATTTGTGGAGACTTTAAAATTCTATCCATGCTATTAGGGCAGCAATCCGGTTTCACCAAATATCCCTGCTTCCTTTGCTTGTGGGATAGCCGGGCCCGCGACCTACACTGGGGGAAAAAAGACTGGCCAATTCGGGAGTATTTGAGACCCGGTGAGAAAAATGTTCTTCATGAGAGCTTGGTACCTCGTGATAAAATTCTATTACCACCTCTCCACATTAAGTTGGGTCTCATTAAGCAATTCATCAAGTCCCTTCCAAAAGATGGTGAGTGCTTTCGGTACCTTTGCTCAAAGTTCCCCCGACTTTCTGAAGCAAAACTAAAGGAAGGAGTGTTTGTTGGCCCTGATATAAGGAAACTCATTTCAGATGGAGCATTCGCTGAAACGATGTCTGAGAAGGAAAAAGAAGCCTGGGATTCCTTCAAGGATGTTGTTCTCAAATTCTTGGGGAACAGGCGGGATGAGAACTATAAGGATATTATAAGGATATTGTTGCCAGGATGCTCAATGCCTTCAAAGAACAAGCCTGTAATATGAGCCTGAAAGTCCATTTCTTGCACTCCGATGTGAACTACTTTCCCGAAAACTTGGGGGCGTACAGTGAAGAACAAGGTGAAAGGTTTCACCAGGACATCAAGGACGCAGAGAGAAGGTACCAAGGAAGATGGAACACCACTATGATGGCTGATTTCTGCTGGTTGCTGCTGCGGGAAACCCCAGATGAAAAATACGCCAAGCAGCGCACCAAGAGAAGCATTCGGGGGAAGAAGAAACGGGCCCACCAGGAGATTGATTGACCCAAGAATGACTTTAAAATCTAAACTGTGTTGACAAATATCGTGTTTTTACTAAAATTTGAAATAAAAATTTGCTAGTTATTACCACAGTGTTGGATCTCATTTATTAGAATTTTATTTTCACACCATCGGGTGTTTGTCTTCATGTATTGCAGTGGTGCGGTTTGCGTTTTCTATTCTTACATACATACCTGTACAACATTTTTTGCACATTTCTTTGCTTTGCTTTGTGTCTAACCTCGCTCTTATATGCTCAATGTTTGTGCACATGTATGTGGCTGTTTTAAGTGCAGACAATTTTGCTACCATCACAGTGTGTTTTGTTGACATTACTCTATTCTTATGTGCTGCCTTGTTACAATTTTCTTTATTCTTATTTGAATAACTACTAAACAATTAGATTAAAGAATTCATCCAAGAAACTTTTATCTCGATCGCACTCAATCTGAAACGTTCACCTCAAACTGCTAACCCAATGTAGCAAAAAATCTGTACGTGATGGAGCAAATTGGTTACCAGATTTGGATTCAGCGCACCAAAAAACGTAAAAATCAATCGAAACATTAGAGGCAGTTTAAAAAAAAAATTTTTTTAGTGTACCTGTGTAATTTAGAGGTTTTAAGCCCTTTTCTTTCTGAGGATAAAAGGCAAGACTTTCTCACTTTGGTCAAACATGCCCAAGATGTTTCTAAATTTTCCAACCGTGCAGCCTTTGACTGTTTTGAGTGCATAAGCAGAACCTCGGCTATTGCCATAGGTGCACATAGAATTGCTTGGCTCCAGGCATCTGCTCTAGAGCTCTGGGTACAAGACAAATTGGGAAATATCCCTTGTACAGGTGAGAACCTGTTTGGTAAAGATTGGCAAGAAAAGGCCAATGAAATGGATGCTGAAAATTCCACCTTGGATAGATTATCCAAGTCCACTGCTGATCCTGCTAGAAGAAAATTGTTCAAGAAACCATTCTTTTCTAAAAAGAAAAGATTTTATCCTGCTTATGTTCAGCAGGTACGTTCTGCAGGTCAGCTTCCCAAGAAAGGTCAGCAACCACCCAAACAGAAAAAAAGCAAAGACTGCTAGGCCTCAGCTGGCTCAGCCTCCACAGGGCCTTTGACTCTCAACTAGAGAACTTAGCCTTCCTGGCTCTAAAGGGACCAGAGCCTTCCACCATTCCAGGAAGGTTATGTCATTTTGCCCCCAGATGGGGGCAAATAACAGCAGAGCACTGGACACTCTCCATCATAAAGGAGGGGTACAAGCTTCATTTTTCAAGCATGCCCCCTCACACAATAGTAAAACATTTCAGTTCTCCGACCTCTCTCATCAACCTGTTAGGTCAGGAGGTCGCTATCCTTCTTGCCCAAGGGGCAATAGAAGAAGTACCCATTCATCAGCAGGGTACAGGGTTCTATTCCCCTTATTTTCTTATCCCAAAGAAAACAGGGGGTTACAGGCCTATCCTAGATTTCAGAAAATTGAACAAATTCCTTGTCAAGGAGAAATTCAAGATGATTTCTCTCGGATCTCTGCTGCCATATCTTCAGAGTCAGGACTGGCTTTGTTCTCTAGATCTCAAGGATGCGTACACCCATGTCCTCATCCATCCAACCCACAGAAGGTTCCTTCGGTTCCTTTTTCAGCAAAAGCACTACCAATACAGGGTGCTTCCTTTTGGCCTGGCCTCAGCACCAAGGGTGTTCACAAAATGCATGGCTGTAGTAGCAGCATTTCTCCGCACTCTAGGAATATTCGTCTTCCCTTACTTAGACGATTGGCTCATTCGAGCACCAAGAGAGTCAGAGGCCAGGACTTCTGTATCCTGCACGATGCGTATCCTTCAGTATTTAGGGCTGGTAATAAACATCCCAAAATCCAGTCTAACTCCTACTCGGTCTCTGGAGTTCATAGGAGCTTTGTTGGATACCACAAGGGCAAGGGCCTATCTCCCCCAGGCTCGTTGCCTTCGCATGGTGCAGTTAGCTTCTCAAGCAGTGCTAAAGTCTCATCTAACTGCTCGAGAAATGTTACAACTACTAGGCCACATGGCATCTACGGTGCATGTGGTTCCCTATGCTCGCCTCCATATGAGGGCAGCTCAGTGGACTTTATCCACCCAGTGGACCCAGGCATCCAGATGCCTGTCAGACAAAATAGCAAACACAAGTCGCCTTATTTTGTCCCTCCAGTGGTGGAAGTCCACTCAAAACCTGTTGCTGGGGTCCCCTTTTCAACAACCTCTACCCCAAGCAACTCTCACAACAGATGCTTCTCCAATGGGTTGGGGAGCTCATCTATACGACCTTTCTACCCAAGGCACCTGGTCTCCACAGGAGACTCATCTACATATCAATCTTCTGGAACTCAGAGCAATCTTCCTTACTCTTTGAGTGTTCCATACCCTGTTCAGCTGCAAGACAGTCCTCATCCATACGGACAATCAAGTAGCCATGTTCTATGTGAACAAGCAGGGGGGAACAGGCTCTCTGTCGCTTTGCAGCAAAGCTTTGCGACTATGGGCCCTCGCCAGAGAGCATCCGATTCATCTCCTGGCAGTGTATCTTCCAGGCATACAAAACTCTTGGGCAGACAGACTCAGTCGAGTTATGCTTCCACACAAGTGGTCTCTGCATGCAGACCAGGTGGCCAAGATTTTTCAAATTTGGGGAACCCCGGACATAGACCTCTTGCAAGTCCGTGGAATGTCAAACTTCCTCGGTTCTGTTCCAGAATTCCGGCTCAGGGGGCTCAGGCCAGGGATGGTTTCCTCCTTTATTGGGGTCAAGATTTCCTGTATGCCTTTCCACCCATTCCCCTAATTCCCAAAACCCTGTTCAAGCTTCAGAGAGACAGAGGCCATATGATTCTCATAGCTCCACATTGGCCACGGCAAGTGTGGTACCCTCTGCTTCTACATCTCTCTCAAGCTCCCTCCCTGGAGTTAGGGTCTGCTCCAGATCTCCTATCTCAGGAGGACGGAATGTTATGGCATCCCAATCCCCCGTCTTTGCATCTCAGGGCTTGGTTGCTGAAGGCCTAGATCTCCATGATCTCAATCTCCCTCAGCAAGTAAAAGATATTCTTTTTGCTTCCAGGAAACCTTCCACGAGACGCTCTTATGCTTTCAAGTGGAAAAGGTTTACCATATGGTGTTCGCAAAAGGGTCTTAACCCCCTTGCGATACCTCTGGAATCCTTCTGGAATTTCTCCTTCATTTATCCAATGCAGGACTTAAGACTAACTCAGGGTCCATTTGAGTGCTATTACAGCTTCCTTTAAGCCTCTAAATGGACAGCCTATTTTCTCTCATCCTCTTATAGCAAGATTTATGAGAGGCCTTATTTATTTTATTTATTTATTTATTTTATTTACATTCTCAGTGCGGTTTACATTGAACAAACTGAAATTACATTGAACAGGGCATTATAACTTGGAGATAACTATTTTACAGGAAACATTTGGAGATAACTATTTTACAGGAAACATGGGCTATGGAGGGCCTTCTTCTAACTAAGCCTCCCATTAGGTGGCTTGGGACTTAAACCTGGTTCTTGGGCAGCTCATGAAACCACCCTTCAACCTTTAGCCACCACCTCCTTAAAATTCCTTTCTTGGAAGGTTATCTTTCTTATTGCAATCACATCAGCACGTCGCATTAGTGAGTTGCAAGCGCTAGTAGCTAATCCACCTTATACAAGGTTCCATCATGACAAGGTAGTCCTTAGTACTCATCCACACTTTATGCCAAAGGTGGGTCTTGCCTTTTCATCTGAACCAAGCGGTCTACCTACCTGTGTTTTTTCCAAGGCCTCATGCATCAAATGCAGAGAGGAATCTTCATACCTTGGATTGTAAAAGAGCTTTAGCCTTTTACTTACAAAGAACACAGCAACACAGAAAGTCCTTTCAACTCTTTGTTGCTTTTGATCCTTCTCATTTGGGACTTCCAGTCTCCAAGAGAACTCTGTCTAACTGGATTTCTCAGTGTATTTCCTTTGCCTATCAGAGTAAGAACCTATCTCCAGGAACAAGCAGGAATGAGTCTTCACATATGGGTATCGTCGGTACCGACGGAGC
Organism: Ichthyophis bannanicus; assembly: GCA_033557465.1. NCBI lineage: Eukaryota > Metazoa > Chordata > Amphibia > Gymnophiona > Ichthyophiidae > Ichthyophis > Ichthyophis bannanicus. The sequence continues at coordinate 935,424,627 of CM066034.1, forward strand.
CTGCGCGGGAACGCTCCCCAGCGTCCAGTAAGAAAGCTTTTGGGAGCATCCCACAGCGCCTGCGCGCTGCCTTCCCGCCTTTCCTAACCGCCTCTCTCCAGTTCTTCTTTTCCACGGAGCCAGCAGGTCGTGTTCCTGTCACCGCTGAAGAAGTTCTTTATTTTTCTTTATCTCTTTGGTCACGTCTGCCTTCTTTGACGTCGGACCGGTACCGCCGGTCTTTCTTTCTTTATTCTTAAAAAAAAAAAAAAAAAAAAAAAATCTACCGTTTTTCCACTTCTGTGCAATTTTCTCTTTTGGGCCTTGGGCCTACAAGATTTTTCCTCATGGAAAAGCCCGCTTCTGGGTTTAAAAGGTGCACGAAGTGCAGCGGTACTCTTTCTATCACCGACACCCATGACTGGTGTCTAAAATGTTTGGGTCCTGACCACTCCATCACCGATTGTGAGTCCTGTTCCATGATGTCTAAAAGAGGTCGACAGAATCGAGCGGCAAAGCTCAGTACCCTGTTTCCCTCTGATGCAGCTTCGGTGGCATCGACATCTTCCAGGGCTTCGTCTTCTTCCCATGGATCTCAGGTAACCAAACATAAGTCCAGCCGGTCCTCAAAGGGTAGATCTCCCTCTAAGTATCGAGATGCCTCCGGGCTTGCCCTCGAGGATCCTGCACCGGCAAAATTACCCCGGCGGGAGGCTCCGGCTTCCAAAGCTTCATCTATAGGGTCACAGGTTGACATCGATGGCATGGCCTCGACTGATCACCTGTTGCCATGTTCTGGGGGACCGGTGGTCTCCACTGGTACCGACATCCAGACATTGGTTGCGTCGATGGATCAGAATATTCTGACCATACAGCTTGCCATCACGGCATTCATACAAGCTGCGACGCCTCCGGTACCGCAACAAACTCCGTTGGCGGTACCGGTTCCGGCACTGGCACCGATATCGGTTCCGGTGCCGGTACCGATGGCATCGGCATCAGTGTCGACTGCAGCGGTACCCTGTCCTGTGATGCCCATCGGTACCGAATCAGTACCGATCACTCCCGATGTCGATACCACTCGGTACGCGCATCGGGCCCTGCAAGAGCATCCAGACAGGCGATACTTCTATTCTTCTGAGGACGCTGATGAATCAGAGGCTTCTGTCGAAGCATCGGTACTCCTTCCTCAGGAGCCCTCTTCTCCAAAAAGAAGAGTGTCTCCTCCAGAAGACTTGTCTTTTCAAGACTTCATTAGGGAAGTGGCCAGGGGCCTCTCTATTTCATTGGCCCCTGAACCAGAGCCTAGAGCCAAGAAATTAGATATTTTACAATATCCTAAGGCTCCTAAAGAGGCAGCTACTTTACCAATTCATGAGATCCTTTATGATCACATGTTGGGCATATGGGAGACACCTCTTACTACTTCCCCTCATTCTCGCAGGTTGGACACCATGTACCATGTTCCTCCTTGTCCTGGCTTTCATAAAACTCAGCTTCCTCACCACTCTATTGTGGTGGAGTCTGCTATGAAAAAGATAGAGTGCAAAAAGACACTCATCTAATCCTCCAGGAAGAGAATGCAGAATCTTAGATGCTTTTGGCAGGAGAATTTTCCAGGCCAATATGCTTACTGCCAGAATCAATTCCTATAGTCTCTTATATGGGGATGTTTCTAAAAGAAGTTACAGATCATCTGCTAACTTTATCTCCTTTTATCTCAGAAGATAAAAGGGAAGAGTTTCTCGCCTGGCTTAAACATGCCCAGGATGTGTCCAAATTCTCCAACCGTGCAGCCTTTGACTCTTTTGAGTGTGCCAGCAGAGCCTCGGCTATTGCCATAGGGGCACGCAGACTTGCTTGGTTGCAAGCTTCTGATTTGGAACCCTGGGTCAAGGATGGATTAGGAAATCTTCCTTGTACAGGTAAAAACCTTTTTGGTAAGGATTGGCAAGCAAAGGCCACTCAGATGGATGCTGAAAATTCTGCCTTAGACTTTCAAAGTCTACTTCTGCTCCTGCTAGAAAAAAGTTATTCAAAAAGACTTTTTTTCCCAAAAAAGGAAAATATTATCCTGGTTATGGTCTCCAGGCATCTTCTACAGGTCGTTTTGCTGCAAAGCGTCAACAACAACCTAAACAAGCCAAGCCTAAGGCTACAAGGACTGCTACGGCCCCACAGCCTCAGCCTCCTCAGGACCTTTGACTTACAACTAGAGAACTTAGCCTTTCTGGCTCTAGAAGAACCAGAGCCTCTCACCATTCCAGGAAGGTTAGCTCATTTTGCTCCCAGATGGGAACAAATCACAGCAGAGCAATGGACCCTCTCCATCATAAGGGAGGGGTACAAGCTTCATCTCTTAAACCTTCCTCCTCACACTATGGTGAGACAGTTCAATTCTCCAACATCTCTCCTGGACCTTCTGGGTCAGGAGATTGCTACCCTTCTTGCCCAAAGGGCAATAGAAGAAGTACCCCTTCTTCAACAGGGTTCAGGGTTCTACTCCCCCTATTTTCTTATTCCAAAGAAAACAGGAGGCTACAGACCCATATTAGATCTCAGAGAATTGAACAAGTTTCTATGCAAGGAGAAATTCAAGATGATTTCTCTCGGTGCTCTCCTTCCATACCTTCAGAGTCAGGATTGGCTTTGTTCTCTAGATCTCAAGGATGCGTACACCCATGTCCTCATCCATCCAACACACAGAAGGTTCCTTCGGTTCCTTTATCAGGGAAAGCACTACCAATACAGAGTGCTTCCTTTCGGTCTGGCCTCTGCTCCAAGAGTGTTCACAAAATGCATGGCAGTAGTAGCTGCATTTCTACGCACTCTAGAAATATTTGTATTCCCATATCTGGATGACTGGCTCATCCGAGCACCATCCCAGTCAGAGGCCCAGACTTCCCTAGCCTGCACAAGGCGTGTTCTTCAGTATCTGGGACTTGTGATAAACATCCCAAAATCACAACTCACCCCTACTCAGTCATTGGAGTTCATAGGGGCCTTGCTAGATACCACAACTGCAAGGGCCTATCTTCCCCAGGCCCATTGCCTACGCTTGGTGCAGTTAGCCTCTCAAATTCAGTTAAAATCCCATTTAACTGCTCGAGAGATGTTACAACTGTTAGGCCACATGGCATCCACCATGCATGTGGTTCCTTACGCTCGCCTTCACATGGACTTCAGTGGACTCTGTCCACCCAATGGATCCAGGCATCAGGTTGCCTGTCAGACAAAATAGCAACCCCCAGTCGCCCCTTTTGGTCCCTCCAGTGGTGGAAGTCCACTCAAAATCTGTTGCTGGGGTCCCCCTTTCAACAGTTGCTACCCCAAGCAACCCTCACAACAGATGCCTCCCCAAAGGGTTGGGGAGCTCATCTACAAGATCTCTCCACCCAGGGGATCTGGTCTCCACAGGAGACATCTCTACATATCAACCTCTTAGAGCTCAGAGCAATTCTTCTAGCTCTCAGAGTCTTCCACACCCTGCTCAGCTACAAGACATTCCTCTTCCATACGGACAACCAAGTAGCCATGTTCTACATGAACAAGCAGGGCGGGACTGGCTCTCTGTCGCTTTGCAACGAAGCTTTGAGATTGTGGGCCTTCGACAGAGAGCATCAGAATCATCTCATGGCAGTGTATCTTCCAGGGGTTCAAAACTCTTGGGCAGACAGACTCAGTCGAGTTCTGCTTCCACACGAATGGTCCCTCCATGGGGACCAGATAGCCAGGATCTTTCGAATTTGGGGAACCCCAGACATAGATCTGTTTGCAAGTCCGTGGAATGCCAAACTTCCCCGGTTCTGTTCCAGGATTCCGTGTCAGGGAGTTCAGGCCAGGGATGCCTTCCTCCTCCACTGGGGGCAAGACTTCCTCTATGCCTTTCCACCCATACCCCTAATTTCCAAGACACTGTTCAAGCTTCAGAGAGACAAGGGGTCTATGATCCTCATAGCTCCACGTTGGCCACGCCAAGTGTGGTACCCTCTACTTCATCTCTCTCAAGCTCCCTCCCTGGACTTGGGATCTGCTCAAGACCTCCTGTCCCAGGAGGAGGGAACGTTATGGCACCCAAATCCCCAGTCTCTTCATCTCAGAGCCTGGTTGCTGAAGGCCTAGACCTTCAAGATTGGCATCTGTCTCAGCAAGTGAAGGATATCCTTCATGCTTCCAGAAAGCCTTCCACTAGACGTTCCTATGCTTTTAAATGGAAAAGGTTTACCATTTGGTGTGCAGAGAAGGGTCTTAACCCTCTTGCAATACCTCTGAATTCTTTACTAGAGTATTTGCTGCATTTATCCCATGCAGGCCTCAAAACAAATTCAGTAAGAGTCCATTTGAGTGCTATTGCAGCAAACCTTAAGCCTCTCAATGGCCATCCTATTTCCTCTCATCCTCTTATTTCAAGATTCATGAGAGGCCTTCTTTTAACTAAACATCCCATTAGACCACCTCCAGTGGCATGGGATTTTATTTATTTTATTTATTTATTTAATATTTCTTATATACCGCACTATTGTCATCAGCGCGGTTCACATGGAACAAAAACATATGCATACAGGATAACTGTAGTGCATTTTACAAGTAACAGGGATTTGAAAACTTGGAAGAAACAAGGTAGTCTATATAAATCATATACAATAAACTATATACATTAAACGCAGTCAAAATTCACTAGAACTGAACATGGTGTGACTATTTCTCTTGGGAAGGTTTATACTGGAAAATAACCTAGGAATAGGTAGTGCTTAAGACTTTCCTGAATTGTGTTAGACTGGTTATGGCTCTCAATTCTGGTGGGAGGGTATTCCATGCTACTGGGGCATGAATGCTGAAAGCTCTTTTAGATGTTTCCTTGGTGTATTTGACTGTTATTTTTGGGACGATTAGGGTATTTCTGGCTCTGTTGAGGGCTTGGGTGTGTAGTAGGTTAGTGATGGTTGAGGGTGCTTGGTTGTTTAAGGCTTTGAAGATGGTGATTATGATTTTGTATTGGATTCTTGCATTGGTTGGTAGCCAGTGAAGTTTTATCAGGATTGGAGTTATGTGGTCTGACTTTGATATTCCTTCAAGCACTCTGACGGCGGTATTCATCACTAATTGGAGAGGATTTAAAGTAGATTGAGGGAGCCCGTATAGGATTGTATTTGCAAAATCTAGATGTGGCATCACTAAGGCTTGGAAGATGGTTCTGAAATCTGTAGGTTCTAGTAGAGGTCGTATGTGGCGTAGTGTGCGTATCTTGTGGTATATTAGTTTCGTTATTTTTTATGTGAGTTTTCATATTGAGACGCTGGTCAAGGGTGATGCCTAGGTATCTTATAGTAGGTTTTACTGTCAATTCCTTGTCCTTTATCTTTAATGTATTAGGGGGTGTGAAGTTTTGGTTCTTCGTGATAAACATAACATCGGTCTTACTGTGGTTGATTCTTAGGTTCTGTGTGAGGAGCCAGTCTTCTACTGCTTGGAAGCATTGTATCAGTGGAGTGAAATCAGGATGGTTGATGGAGAATGGCATGTATAGGAGAACGTCGTCTGCATAGGCTAAGCAGGTAACTTTAAAAGAACGGATGAGGTCACAGATAGGTTGCATATAAATGTTAAACATTAATGCTGAAAGAGAGGAGAATTTGGTTCTTGGCCAGCTTATGAAGCCACCCTTTGAACCCTTAGCCACTACCTCCTTGAAATTCCTTTCCTGGAAGGTTATTTTTCTCATTGCAGTCACCTCAGCTCGCCGTATCAGTGAGCTGCAGGCCTTGGTGGCTAATCCTCCTTATACAAGGTTCCATCATGACAAGGTAGTCCTCAGAACTAATCCACACTTTATGCCTAAAGTGGTCTCACCTTTTCATCTGAACCAGGAGGTGTATTTACCTGTCTTTTTTCCAGGACCTCATGCATCAAGTGCAGAGAGGAATCTTCATACCCTGGATTGTAAAAGAGCACTTGCTTTCTACTTACACAGGACACAGCAACATAGAAAGTCTTCTCAACTCTTTGTTGCTTTTGATCCCTCTCATTTAGGACTTTCAGTCTCTAAGAGAACTCTGTCCAATTGGATTGCTCAGTGTATTTCCTTCGCCTACCAGAGTAAGAACCTTTCTCTGGCCATGTCACAGCTCACAATGTGAGGGCCATGGCAGCCTCTATGGCTCATCTAAACTCTGTGTCCATCGACCAAATCTGTCGAGCAGCCACCTGGGCCTCGGTTCATACCTTTACAGCCCATTACTGCTTGGACAAGGACTCCCGCCGGGATGCCTTGTTTGGTCAGGCTGTTCTCCAACACCTGTTCCATACCTAATCAACTCCTACCCCCATCCCTGGTTGGATGCCCGAGATCCATGGGGTGAGGTAGAGCCCTTCTCAGGGACTCACAACTTTGGAGATCTCCCTGGCATCTCTAGCTGGGGAGTCCCCATATGTGAAGACTCATTCCTGCTTGTTCCTGGAGATAGCACAGTTACTTACCTGTAACAGGTGATCTCTGGGAACAGCAGGAATAAGTCTTCACAACCCACTCACCTCCCCTAGGAGTTGTATCTCTCTATCTATCTTTCCTTTCCTCTCTCTCTCTTTGTCTCAGCTTTAAAACTCGAACTGGAGAGAGGCGGTTAGGAAAGGCGGGAAGGCAGCGCGCAGGCGCTGTGGGATGCTCCCAAAAGCTTTCTTACTGGACGCTGGGGAGCGTTCCCGCGCAGGCTCCGTCGGTACCCATATGTGAAGACTTATTCCTGCTGTTCCCAGAAATCACCTGTTACAGGTAAGTAACTGTGCTTTCTCTGGAAGGCCATGTCACTGCTCACAATGTGAGAGCCATGGCAGTCTCAATGGATCATCTGCACTTTGTGTCTATCGACGATATCTGTCGAGCAGCCACCTGGGCCTCGGTTCATACCTTCACAGCCCATTACTGCTTGGACAAGGACTCCCGCCGGGATGCCTTGTTTGGTCAGGCTGTTCTCCAACACCTGTTCCATACCTAATCAACTCCTACCCACCATCCCTGGTAGGATGCCAGAGATCCATGGGGGGAAGTGGAGCCCTTCTCAGGGACACACAACTTCTGGGATCTCTCCCTGGCATCTAAAGCTAGGGAGTCCCCATATGTGATGACTACATTCCTGCTTGTTCCCGGAGATAGCATAGTTGTTCACCTGTAACAGGTGATCTCCGGGAACAGCAGGAATTTAGTCCTCACAACCCACCCACCTCCCCCAGGAGTTGTATCTCTCTATCTTTCTCTTTTCCTTTCCCTCTCTCTCTCTCTTTGTTTCAGCTCTAAAACTCAACTGGAGAGAGGCAGTTGGGAAAGGCGGGAAGGCAGCACGCAGGCGCTGTGGGATGCTCCCAAAAGTGTTCTAATTGGACGCTGGGGAGCGTTCCCGCACAGGCTCCGTCGGTACTGACGATACCCATATATGAGGACTAAATTCCTGCTGTTCCCGGAGATCACCTGTTACAGGTGAGTAACTATGCTTTCCAAGGCCTCATGCCTCCAATGCAGAAAGGAACCTTCATACCTTGGACTGTAAAAGAGCTTTGGCCTTTTACTTGCAAAGGACACAGAAACATAGAAAATCTTCTCAACCCTTTGTTGCTTTTGATTCTAGTCATTTGGGACTTCCAGTTTCCAAAAGAACTCTAACTGGATTGCTCAGGGCATATCCTTTGCCTATGAGAGTAAGAACTTTCCTCTTGAAGGCCATGTCACAGCTCACAATGTGAGAGCCATAGCAGCCTCAATGGCTCATCTTCACTCTGTGTTTATCGACGACATTTGTCGAGGAGCTACTTGGGCTTCGGTACATACCTTCACAGCCCACTACTGCTTAGACAAGGACTCCTGCCGGGATGCCTTGTTTGGCCAGGCTGTTCTTCAACACCTTTTTCAGACTTAATCAACTCCTACCCCACCGTCCCTGGTAGGATGCCAGAGATCCATGGCGGGGCGTATGGCCCTTTCACAAGGGCTAACAACTTCTGGGGCCATCTCCCTGGCATCTGCAGCTAGGGAGTCCCCATATGTGAAGACTACATTCCTGCTTGTTCCTGGAGATAGCATAATTACTCACCTGTAACAGGTGATCTCCGGGAACAGCAGGAATTTAGTCTTCACAACCCGCCCACCTCCCCTAGGAGTTGTGTATTTCTCTCTCTCTCTCTTTTGTCTCAGCTATAAACTAAAGTGGAGAGGGACAGTTGGAAAGGCGGGAAGGCAGCACGCAGGCGCTGTGGGATGCTCCCAAAAGCTTTCCTATTGGACGCTGGGAAGCGTTCCCGTGCAGGCTCCGTTTGTGCCAATGATACCCATATGTGAAGGCTAAATTCCTGCTGTTCCCGGAGATCACCTATTACAGTTGAATAACTACGCTTTACCTGTGGGATGTACTATAGCAGTACTTACCTCGGGAGGGACCCATAAGTCTGGCCTGAAGCACTGCCAAGCCAAATCATGCATCAGCTACCGCCTGCACATCCAGACAGTAATGCTTCACAAAGGAATGCAAAGAAGACCAAGTCACTGCTTTGCAAATATCCAGTGGAGGAACCAAACTAAATTTCGCACATGGTGCTGCCTGAGCCCTGGTGGAATGAGCTCTCAAGCCTTGAGGCAAAGTCCTACACCTCAGGAGGTAGGCCAAGGAGATGGCTTCCCTTACCCATCATGAAATAGAGGCTTTGGACACTGCCTCCCCCTTCCGCTGTCCATCAAATAAAATGAACAAGCGATCAGACGTCCAAAAGGGATCCATCCTCCTCAATTTCTGCAGGACGCATCTGTCATCCAGTTGATGCAGGAGTGGATCCTCCACCATCCCCCCCTGCACCAGAAAACGTCACTGATTGATTCATGTGAAAAATCGAGAGCACCTTGGGAAGAAAGGAAGGCACCGGCCGCAACACAACCTTTTCTTTTGACATGACCAGAAATAGAGCCCGGCATGACAGCGCCTGAAGCTCCGAGATTCTCCTAGCGGAACAGATGGCCACCAAAAGACTGTCTGTAATTTCAGGTCCTTCAAGGCCTCTGTCAAAACGGATACTAACTGATTCAAATCCCAAGGCGGGATCACTATCCTCACCAGCGGTCGAACTTGCTTTACCGCCCTAATAAAACGGACGACATCCGGGTGAGTCGCCAGAGGAATCCCTCGGATTCTGCCACGATAACAGGAGATGGCTGCCACCTGTACCCATAGCGAACTGCAAGCCAACCCCTTGTCCAGAAATTCAACGATCTCTGGAACCGTAGCCTTCAGGGGACATTCTATTCAAGTTACTATGTTATCTAACTTTTCTATGTAAGTTCTGTTCCTGTTCCCTGTAAACTGCATTGAATGTGAAATAGCGCAGTATATAAAACCAATAAATAAATAAACTATTGTGTTCCTCGCACCAGCCCTTGAACACTCTCGAAACTTGAATGTACGCTAAGGAAGTGGAGCGCTGACGGGCCTTCAGCATGGTTACAATAATTGAGTTTGAATGGCCCTGCTGTCTGAACCGAGTCCTCTCAAGAGCCATGCCATAAAAAAGAATCGATCCACTTGAGGCATTAAGACTGGACCCTGTGATAGCAGTTTGGCTCTTGCTGGCATCTGCCATGGACATCCGACTGTCAGCCATACCATATCAGCATACCACGGTTGTCTGGGCCAATTTGGGGCAATTAGCAACATCAGACCTGGATGTGCCTCGATCATCTTCACCACTTTATAGCTTGTCAACCTTGATCAATAGATTGCATTGAGTTCAATGTAATATTTTAACCTTTCAGTTCCATTTAATTTATTAACCTGTTCAATGTAATTATTAGCCTCTCTGTTCCATGTAAAAGGTTGAGTTTAATTGTAAACCGCTTTGATAATCCTGAAAGGCGGTATAAAAAAAACGTAAAATAAATGAGCACCAGGGGAGAAACATGTAGAGAAGGCCCCTATGAGGGCCATGGCTGTACCAGCACGTGGAGGCGTTCCAACAGCATTCTCTTCTGCTTTAAAACGGGTGCCTTGGCAGACTTGAAGGTCACCATCAGATCTTCACCAACTGCACAAAAACTGCCGCATTGAGTGTCCATTCCCCAGGGTCGAGATGCACTGTCCTGAGATAGTCGGCTGCCACATTCTCTCTGCCTGCCATGTGCGCCATCAAGTTGCTCTTTGCTCATTCCATCAATGGGCTGAACTTGCTGCTCGTACCGCCCTGCCGATTGACGTAAGCCATGGTGGCATTGTCCGAGAACACGCACTGCCTTTTCCCCCAGAAAGGGCTGAAACTTCTGCAGGGCCAAGAATACTGGCCATATTTTCAGGAGGTTGATGGACCATATGCTCTCCTGCGACAACCAAAGTCTTTGGGCTATCTCTGCTTCTCAGTGCGACCCCAACCCGAAAAACTGACATCCGTCATCAGCAGAACCTATTGAGGCATCTCTAGGGGCATTCCCGCAAGAAGCTTGTTGGGCTGAAGCCATCACTGGAGGGCCTTCTGAGCCGCCTCCGGACAGGGTAACAGACGCAAGAGTGGCTGACGTTGAGCTGACCACCGGAGTAACAACGCTCTTTGCAATGATTGCAGTGAGCCCCGAGCCCAGGGCACCATCTCAGTTGACATAGCCATGGAGCCCAAGACCTGCAGGTAATGCCACGCTGTTGGTACAGCCATTTGAAGAAACTGTCATATCTGATATTGCAGCTTGTGCACCCGATCCAACAGCAAGGACACCTGGCCAATATCAGTCTGGAACTGGGCTCCCAAGTACTTCAAGTCTTAGTATAGCTGTTGATGACTCTTGGCAAAGTTGACTACCCAGCTTAGTCCCTGCAGAAATTTGAAGACTCTCGCTGTGGCCAGCTCAATTTCCTCTCGGGACATCGCCTGAATGAGCCAATCATTGAAATATGGATACATCAGAATTCCTTCCTGGCAGAGTGCTGCCACTGCTACCACCATGACATTTGTGAAGGTACGGGGTGCCATAGCCATCTTGAATGCAGTGCCCAAAATTGAAAGTTGCCCTTCGGCACAGTGAACTGCAAAAATTGCTGATGGTTGGGTTGAATGGGAATATGTAGGTAAGTTTTTGTGAGATCGAGCAAGGTAAAGAACTCCCCTACTCGGACTGCCACTATCACTGACCGAAACATTTCTTTCCTGAAACAAGGCACCCGCAGATACCAATTCACATGTTTGGGAACCACGAAGTATATGAAGTATCAACCCCATCCATTTGGTCTTCTGGTACTGCCACTACTGCCTGCAAATGGAGAAGGGTTTGGTGCACGGCCTGGAGCTTGTGGGATGCCCTGCACTACGAATTGATGAAGGCCTCCCGGATAGGATGGGTGAACTCTAGAGAGTACCCCTCTCTGATGACTTCCAGTACCCACTGGTCAGAAGTGGTCCAGGCCCAGGCCGTGTAAAATTCCTGCAGCCAATCTCCCACGGGAACTAGGGTCACCTAGCTTGCTCTCTCTCCATTGGGACGTCTTTGGGCCGAGGCAAGATAAAACCCTCTGCCGGTCCCTCAAAACCCCCAAAAGACCTGCCCTCTGGAGGGAAAATGCCCTCTTGGGTATGGTGCCAACCTCATAGTGCGAAAAGGCCTAAAGTCCCTTGGCTGCCTGCACTCCAGGGCCAAGGACTGAATTGGCTTCTGCTTATCAGGATGTCTCCCCCCTTTAGACTCTCCTAAATCCTTTACCAGCTTTTCGAGGTCTTTCCCAAACAGGAGCCTGCCCCGAAAAGGGAGTTTACTGAGACAAGATTTGGAGGAGACATCCGCTGACCAATTTCATTTCGCTGTTCTAATAGTCTGCATTTATCTGTGCCCTTTACTCATACTGCTAATTCCAGACTTCGCTCCTTCCAACTGGCAGCACCCTTTGCTTGGAATAGTCTTCCTATCTCTGTGCGCCAGGCGTCCTCCCTGGCCATTTTCAAGTCCAGACTAAAATCCCATCTCTTCACTATTGCTTTCCGTTCCTGTCTTAACCTATCTTGATCTCTCTATCAATCACCCCTAAACAGGGACGTGGGGAGGGGTGGCCTGCATGGAGGGGCAGGTGCATCTACGCTTGCCATCGTGCTGGGCAGACTAGATGGACCATGCTGGTCTTTATCTTCCGTCATTTACTATGTTACTATGTAACATTTGCTTACTTGTCCTGTAAATTTTTGTAATTTGTATTATGTAACTTATTTTGTTTTCTGTCTTATTAGATTGTGAGCTCTGATGAGCAGGGACGGTCTCTCTTCTATGTTTGTACAGCGCTTTGTATGTTACGGTGCTTTATAAGTCTTTAATAATAACAATAATAATAATAAATAGCGACGAGCTGCTACCACCGAGGCTATACCCTCAGACAAGCATTTGATCAGGTCATAGAAGGCATCTTGCTAAGTGGATCCTGACTCCAGCTTAGCCGCCTCTGACGAGTGGGGCTGAGTCTCCCCTGAGCGCTCCAAAATTCCCTGTGCCCAGTGCAAACACGCTTGGGCCACAAAGGAGTCACATATCGAAGCCTGTAAGGACAGCGCATTGATATTGAAAGCCTGCTTAAGGAGGGTCTCCAACTTTTTATCCCATATATCCTTGAGAGCTGAACCGCCCTCCACTGGAATCATGGTTTTCTTTGAGACTGCTGCACCCCCCCTTTGCAGCACGCAGTGTCTCCCTCTCTCGATCTGGAAGAGGGTAAAGCTGGCTTATCCATGTACCTTTGAGAGCGCCCTCCGGGACGTCCCATTCATTCTGAATCATCTGCTGGACAACACAGTGCAGGGGGAAAACCCTCTGCATTGTCCTGATCTCTTGAAAAAGGAGGACCTCCAATGGTGGTTCTTCTCTGTCCGAACATTCAGCGCTTTTGAGGAATGAGCTATCAGGGCCCCCCCAATTCCTCTCTAAAGAAGACCCGGACAATGCAAGAATCCTCCCCCTGGGGGATCTCTCCCTCCTCCAGGTCTGACTCGGCCTCCAGTTTGGCCTTCTTGTCAGCTGCCTCCTCTGAATGCAAGTGACCCTATCTCATCCCAAAGGTCTTCCTCCAATTGCCGCTTGCTCGGCCTTGGCTTCCCCCTCTGCTCTATCCTTTGAGGGTGGCCCTGGATCACTATGTTTATGGGCTTTTCCTTGTTCACCCAGTGGCTCCTTCCCCCTACACTGCCTCATACAAAAGGCCTTATGAATGAGGAGGATGAATTTTGGAGATAATTCCCTGACAGTCCTTCCAGCGCCTCCCCCTTAGAGGAGGAGGCTCTTTTCCCCTTGCTTTTGAGGCTTTTTGTAGGAGGGAGTGCTACCTCACCGTGTCCCCACCAGATGTGATCGCTGAACAGGGTGAAGGCGAAATGCACCCCCCCCCCCCCCCCGAGGGCTGAGAAGAGATCTCTATGCCTCCCAAGGCTCCCTTCATCTTATCAGGTCTCTCCTCCATAGCCTCAGCAGACCAGGATTTGGCCTCATAGCCGCAGCAGAAACCGGCTGTCGAGATCGAACCCCTGCGAGACCCACATGCCAAGCATGTTGACTTGGAAGGCATGCTGGGTCCCCCCATAAGAGATGCAAAACCAGCCTCTTTTTTTTTTTTTTTTTTTTTATTCACACTTTTATTACCATTCAGCTCACTGCCTATCCTTTTTTTCTTTTTTTTTACTTAAAATTTAATTATAGGGGCCCTCCAGATAAAAACAACAAAACATGAGTGCAAACCCTGTTGTCCTGTTGTCGGCAGAGACCAAAATAACGGGGACCCAGAAAATGGCAACCATTCCTGCGCTCAGCGGGAAAGGGAGATGCAGCACCATGCAGTCAATGCAATGCCGATGATCCTTCCCAGCTTAGCACTAACCTGTGTGTCCAAGCTGAAACAGAAACAGACAGAAGGCTCCTTCCAAAAATAAACTGCTGCTGGTTTCCCGAGATGCTGCGTCAACCTTAGCCTTCTTACCACAGCTTTGTGTTGAGCGGCAAGAATGACTGGCCTCCTCTCTGTGCTGATGACTCCTCGCCCTGCAACTAGGCTCCGGAGTCATCACGCACCTCATCGTCACACAAAAACACCCATTTAGTGTGCAGAACCTCCGCCTGACAACAAGGACTGCTACCCTGATCACAGCTTCCCAACTGGAATTGTGCAGCTTACTGCGGGTCACTTTTTGCTTTTTTTTTTTTTTTTTTCTTCCTTCAAATAAACTTTAAAGGCAAGAGCAATCAATAAAGGGACTGATGATAAAAACCAAATAAGAAAAAACCCAATTGTCTAAGTTGTCCTATTTGTTCCTTCAGTGTGTCCTATGAAATCGCGCCTCTCCAGCTGCTTGGAGACTGAGATTCTGGAGGCTGGTGGGAGGTGTCAGCTGCCTATCTAGGGTGATGTCATGAAAGATCACATATTCAATCTCCAAGCTGCTGATGGGGTGTGATTACCGACAGGTAAAGGGACGGGACTGGACTGGAGAAACAATAAGGAACAAGGCGTTATGGATGGTAGTATAAAGCACTGTTAAGCCATTCTACTGGCTCTGGGTTTTATCTTGAATGTTATTTAGAAACTACTGCATGTGTTTAAACCTTGCACTGAAACAGTGATCCACTGCTGGTGTTAATGATTTTGTGCCCATATGTATGAGCTGTGAACATGATCCTTGATGGGATTTTTACAGATCTCGGTCTCATAGACAAAGAATCAGATGATGTTTTAGAAAGGATCATGGATGAGAAGACAGCAAGTGAGTCGAAGATTCTGTATGGTCACAGTGGCCCTGTCTATGGAACCAGCTTCAGTCCTGATAGGTAAAATACAAACAGTATAAGAAAAAAAAAATAAAAGAACTAAAGAGAAATTGCTGCCACCGTTCACAGTATTTGTAAGCTTTTTTTAAATAGAATGATCTCTGTTTATATATCACCGCCTAAAACGGTTGTTTAATTTCAGCATTTTATTTCTGGTATTTAAAAGGTGAAATTTTAACTTAGCTGTTAATTTCCTTTCTTGAGGTTTATCAAATCTAGACAAGTAACATAGTATATAGGTCATGTTCTCCTTCCAGCAGATGGAGACAGAGAAAATCTTTGGAAGAGAACTCTCCCTATAATACTGATGTAGCTAAATCAGAAACCAGTAATACGGTTGTGGTCAGTATGTTTAGCACCTTTGCATTTTAGGTATACTGTGTACAGTATCTTGAGAAATAATTGGAAATATTCTAACTATATGTCATCATAATATTTTTCTCCGGGAGCAATCAGGAAGTCAGTCCTCACATGTGGGTGACGTTGGCGCCGACGGAGCCCTCGTGCGGAGCAAATTTCCAGCTTTCAGAGAAAGTCTTTGGGAGTTGCCATCAAGCATGCGCGGTCCCCTTCCCGCCCAAGGGTGCGATCTTGCTCAGTCTCCTTTTTTCCGCGGAGCCCTTCGGACGTAGTCCACAGTGTCCCCGAGGAAAAAGTTGATTTTTTTTTCAACCAGTCGACACCGGTAGCTCTTCCTGCCTTCGACTCAGTATGCCGGTATTGAGTCCATCTCTCTCTCTTTTCGTTTTTTTGTCAGTTTTGACTTGGGGCGTTTGCGCCTTTTTTTTCTTTTCACTGGCAGCCCGGGTCTTCGACCTTGCAGGGGCCTTTTTTCCCCAGATGGCTACCAGCGGGTTTAAAAAATGTGATCAGTGCGTGAAATTTATGTCCCTCACCGATACGCACGACTGCTGCCTCCGGCCCAACCACGACCCGACGGTCTGTGGCCCATGTAGGAAAATGTCCTCCAAGGCTCTGAAGAGCTTCCAGCAGCAGCATGATAGGATTTTTTCTGAGTTCCCCATGCTTATGAGAGCCCGGACCTTGTCCGAGGCCTCCACGTCCCGGGGGAATATTACGAGCCTGAGCAGCGTTGAGGTTCCTCAGAAAGGGGGTCCCCCTTGAGAGAACACAAGAGGAAGAAGAAATCCTCGAAGGCAGCATCTCTTGATGGATCCGAGCGACACGGCTCCTCCCGGGACCTGTTGCGGAGCCCTGAGTGCCGGCCCAGATCTTCGGAGAAGGAGCGCCCAGCGAAAGTTCCTCGTCGGGAGACGGATCAGCCGAGGCAACTACCAACTGTCCTTGTTGAGGACTCCCCTCCGGGGGAACCAGCATCAGGTCCGACTGTATCGGGGCCCAAGCTGGCAACTGCAGAGCTTTCCGGTCTGGACTCCAGAATGGTGGTTTTAGAGCACAGTTTCACTGCCTTCATGGAGCAGCAGCAGGCGCTGATAGCTGGCCTGTCCGGTTCCTCCACCACGACCACCGGGCCCTCGAGGTCGAAGTCGACCCCAGAGACCGAGCCGATCCTCGAAGCCTTTTGGGTTCAAGTCGATCCTCGGCCAAGGTCTCACTTGTCCTCCCGTTCGGGACCAAGATCATCGCTGCCGAGCCTGCTGGCGTTGGGTCGGTCAGCACCGGGGCCCTCTGCCTGATGAACCCCTCAATTCCTCCATGGAGGCATTGGAATGGGATACCGAAGACGAGGCGTCCCTGGATACCCGCCAACATAGGGTTGTCCCTTCCGATTCCCCGGTGTCCGAGCCTCAGAAAATGTCCCCTCCGGAGGACATGAGGTTCTTGGACTTCGTGCGGGACATGTCCAAGGCTTTGGCATTCCCCACGGAGTCCGAGGAGGATCCTTGAGCCAACGAGCTCGAGATCCTCTGATATGAGGCCCCCCCTCGGGAGGCCCTTACTGTACCCGTGCCTCCTATCCTGGAAAGACTATTGCTCCGCATGTGGGAAACACCGGTGTTGATGCCGGTGATCAGCAAACGGCTCGACTCGATGTATCGAGTCCGCTGCAGTTCAGAACTCGCAACTGCCGCACAACTCCATGGTTGTGGAATCGGCTATGCGCAGGCTGAAGAGCCAGAAGATGCACTCCTTGGTGCCTCCCGGCAGGGAGGCCTGCAACTTAGATGCCCTTGGCAGAAAGTGCTTCCAGGGTGCAATGCTGAACTGTCGGATCCAGGTATACCACCTGTACATGAGCATGTACCTGAGAGACCTGGCGAAGGAACTCACCGTGTTCTCAGCTGGTCTCTTCCAGGAGCCTTTGCAGCGCTTCAGGGGCCTGTCCAAAGCCATCCGTGAGTGCTCGAAGTTTGTTTTGGGTGGCCTATGACGGGTTCGAGTCGGTGGTCCGGGTAGCCGCAGCTGGCATCAGTGCACGCTGCCAGGCTTGACTGCAGTTGTCGGACCTCAAACAATGGGTTCAGGACAAGTTGGTCGATGTCCCATGCCAAGGGGAGAACCTCTTTGGCAAATCCATGACCGACAAGGCCGCTGAGTTGCAGACCGAGTACATGACCAGGACACGTCTCTCCAAGAAGACCTCTGCCCCTTCTCGCAAGAAGGGCTCGGGTAAAAAGCCCTTTTACCCGAGGAAGGGTGCTACTTACCGAAATTACCCCCATTATCAGGCCTTCCTGGCTCCCCAACAGGGGCAGCAGGCCAAGGGACAGGGGCATGGCCCACGTAATCAGAAAGACCCCAAACCCCAGGCACCGGCTCCGGCCCAGCCTGGGAGTGGCTTTTGACTCCTGTAGCATGGCCCCTCTTCCAACAGGAGCCAGGCAGACCACGGGAGGCCAGCTTGCCTTGTATGCCCACCGGTGGACAGCTATTATCACCGATGCCTGGGCCTTACAGGTGGTCAAGGAGGGCTATCTTCTTCACCTAGCCCAGCTGCCGCCTCCTTATTTCCCAGGAGAGCCCCTCAGGTCTCCCCTTCATGGGACCTTCTTTTGAAGGCGTTAGCAGGTCTTCTTGAGGATCAGGCGGTAGAACCGGTGCTCCACCACCTGCAGGGCAGGAGCTTCTACTCCAGGTACTTTCTGGTGCCAAAGAGGACAGGAGGCTTCAGACCCATCCTCGACCTGCGCAACCTCAACAAATTCCTGGTGAGGGAGACGTTCAAGATGCTCTCCCTTGGAATATTGCTGCCTTACCTCCACCAGGGAGACTGGCTATGCTCCTTAGACCTAAATGATACGTATACATACATCCTCATACACCCAAGTCACAGGCAATATCTGTGCTTTGTCGTGGGGGGCAATCACTACCAGTACAGGGTACTTCCCTTTGGCCTTGCCTCGGCCCCCAGGGTGTTCACAAAGTGCCTGGCAGTGGTTGCCGCCTTTATCAGGCTCCAAGGGCTCTTTGTCTTCCCCTATCTCGACGACTGGCTCATCAAAGGCATCTCAGCCATCGAGGTCCACCAGGCCACAACTCGCACCATCCAGGTGCTGCAACACCTAAGATTTGTAATCAACTATCCCAAGTCCAGCCTCACTCCGACTCAACAGCTGGAGTTCATTGGGGCCAGGATCAACACCCTTCAGGCGAAGGCTTATCTGCCTGCGGACAGGGCAAGCAGGCTTATGGCTCTGGCAGGACAAGTGAATCGCAGGTCTGTAGTGTCAGCAAGACAATTCCTGCGCCGCCTCGGGCACATGGCTTCCACAGTCCATGTGACCCTGGATGCCCACCTCCACATGTGGACCGCCCAATGTTGTCTCAGAAACAGTGGTTTCAGGCCGCAGGGCGCCTCCGGGACAGGGTTAAAGTGTCCAGGCGTCTGGTACGGTCCCTGGCCTGGTGTCTCCAACCACATCACTTGGAGGTGGGAATACCCTTCCAGGCCCCTTTACACATGAGGATCCTTACCACAGATGCATCCCTGCTGGGCTGGGGGGCCCATTGCCAGGGTTTCTGTACTTGGGGAGTGTGGTCCGCGAGCGAGAGGACCCAACAAATCAATTTCTTGGAACTCTGTGCCATACGCCTAGCCCTAGAAACATAGAAACATAGAAAAATGATGACAGAAAAAGACCACATGGCCTATCTAGTCTGTCCTTCCATAACAACAACTACAACAGTCCACTTTTTACCTTTAGAGATCCTCTGTGTTGGTCCCATGCTTTTTTGAATTCAGTTACTGTCCTCATCTCTACCACCTCCACTGCGAGACTATTCCATGGATCCACTACTCTTTCCGTAAAGAAATATTTCCGCATATCACTCCTGAATCTATCTCCCTTCACCCTCATCCCATGTCCCCTCGTAGCAGAACTTGCTTTCAATTGAAAGAGGCACTCTCCCTGAACATTTATGCCACGGAGGTATTTAAACATCTCAATCATATCACCTCTATCCCGCCTTTCCTCTAAGGTGTACATATTAAGATCCTTAAGTCTGTCCTCATATGCTTTATAATGAAGCCCATTAATCATTTTAGTAGCAACCCTCTGCACCGACTCCATCCTGTTCACATCCTTTTGAAGGTGCGGTCTCCAGAATTGCACACCATACTCCAAATGAGGTCGCACCAAAGACTTATACAGAGGCATTATCACCTCCTTTTTTCTGCTAGCCATTCCTCTCCGTATGCACCCAAGCATCCTTCTAGCTTTTGCCGTCGCCTTTTCTACCTGTTTAGCTACTTTAAGATCATCAGACACAACCACGCCTAGGTCCCGCTCTTCTTTAGTGGACAAAAGTACTTCACCTCCTATACTGTATTGCTCCCTTGGATTGCTGCAGCCCAAATGCATGACCTTACATTTTTTAACATTAAATCCCAGCTGCCAAATTCTAGACCATTCTTCAAGCTTAGCTAGATCCCTCCTCATGTTATCTACACCTTCCTGGGTGTCTACTCTATTGCAGATTTTGGTATCATCTGCAAACAGGCAAACCTTACCCGACAGCCCTTCCGCTATGTCACTAACAAAGATGTTAAAAAGAATCGGACCAAGGACAGATCCCTGGGGCACACCACTGGTAACATCCTTCTCCTCAGAGTGAGCTCCATTTACTTGTACTCTTGTCGCCTCCCACCCAACCAATTTCTAACCCAAGCAGTAACTTTAGGGTCCATCCCTAGGGTGCTCAGTTTGTTTATAAGTCGCCTGTGAGGAACAGTGTCAAAGGCTTTACTGAAATCTAAATACACCACATCTAGAGCTCTCCCTCGGTCCAACTCCCTGGTCATCCAGTCAAAGAAATCAAATAGATTTGTCTGACAAGACCTGCTTCTGGTGAATCCATGCTGCCTCGGATCCTGTAATCCGCTGGACTCCAGAAACCTCACTATTTTCTCTTTCAGCAGCGTTTCCAATAATTTACTCACCACCGAAGTTAAACTAGCCGGCCTGTAGTTTTCAACCACATCCTTACTTCCGCTTTTGTGTAAAGGCACCACATGAGCCTCTCTCCAGTCCTTTGGCACCACTCCCGACTCCAACGAGGCATTGAAAAGGTCAGTCAGTGGAATTGCTAGAACGTCCCCAAGTTCCTTCAGTATTCTAGGGTGTATCCCATCCGGTCCCATCGCTTTGTCTACTTTAAGTTGAGCTAGTTTCTCATGAACACAGTCTTCTGAAAATTGTTCAAGATATCCCTCGCTTCTGTTCTTATTTGTGGGTGTTTTCTGAGGTCCTGCTCTTGGTTCTTCATCTGTGAACACAGAACAAAAATATTTGTTAAGCAATTCCGCTTTATCCTTATCAGCTTCTACATATTCCCCCCCTGCACCCTTGAGTCTGACAATACCACTTTTGCCCTTCCTCTTCTCACTAATATATCTGAAAAATGTCTTTCTCCAGGACCAAGCAGGAAGTCAGTCCTCACATATGGGTGACGGTGCCGACGGAGCCCTCGCGGAGCAATTTTCCCCAGCTTTCAAAGAAAGCCTTTGGGAATTGCAGCGCGCATGCGCGGTCCCCTTCCCGCCCAAAGGTGCCATCTTGGCCAGTCTTCTTTTTTCCGCGGAGCCCTACAGACGCTGTCTACTAGTCACCGCTGAAAAGTTGATTTTCTTTATTATTTTATTGTTTTCTTCGGTTCGACGCCGGTCCCTTTTCCGTCCGGCCTCGCGACGCCGGTCGCGAGGCCTCCCCTTCTTTGCGGTTTTTCTGTCCTTAGTGACAAATTCGCGCTTTTTTCACTTTTCCCTGGCGAACGTTCGACCTCGCAGGGGTCCTTTTTCCCCGATGGCCGCCAGTGGTTTTAAAAAGTGTGTTAAGTGTAAGAAACTTATGTCTCTTACTGACACACATGATTGCTGCCTCCGTTGGCCTGGGCCCAGATCATGAAGAAATGATCTGTGGAGCCTGTGGCAAGATGTCCGCCAAATCCTTGCGGAGTCGGAAGCATCAGAGGGAAAGAATCTTCTCTGACCCCAGCCGTACCCGGTCCTCGTCAGAGGCGTCGGTGTCCAGGGAATCTGGCTTTGAACACCGTCTGAGCTCCTCTGAGAGGGGGTCTCCTACCCGGGAGCATCATCGGAGGAAGAAACCCGCGAGGACGGCGTCGGTGGACGCTCCTGGCTCCGCGAGGGCCAGGTCGCATAGCCCCGATAGCCGTCCCGGGTCTTTGGAGCTGGAGCGGCCGTCCAAACAACCTCGTCTGGAGATGGACTCGTCTGCTCATGTAAGTCCTGTTGTCCTCGTGGACTCGCCTCCGAGGGGTCCGACGTCGGGCCCGACGCCGTCGGGGCCCGAGTCGGGGGCTGCTGGGTCTCCTGATTTCGGACTCAGGTTGACGGCCTTGGAAAGCAGCCTGTCTGCCTTCATGGACCAGCAGCGGGCATTGATCGCTGGCCTCGCTGGCGCTTCTGCCCTGACCGCCGAGACGTCGACGTCTAAGTCGACCCCGGAGACCGAGCTGATGCTCGAGTCCATGCGGGCTCGAGTCGATCCTCGGTCGAGGTCCCCTTCGGCCTCCCGTTCGGGGCCGAGGTCGTCGACGCCGACTCCCTCGGCGTCGAGGCGGACGACGTCTGTGCCCGCCCGGCTTGAGCCGCTCGACTCCTCCTCCGAGGAGTCCGCCTGGGAATCCGAGGTGGAAGAGTCACCTGATTCTTTTCGGACTCGGTGTATCCCTTCGGACTCCCCCGAGTCCGAACCTCGGAGACAGTCCCCCCGGAGGATGCAAGGTTCTCGGACTTCGTGAGGGCTATGGCCAAGGCCTTGGCCTTCCCTGCGGATCCCGAGGGAGGAGCCTCGAGCCGAAGAGCTCGATGCCCTCCAGTATGACTCTCCTGCAAAGGAGCACTTTACTGTACCGGTTCCTCCGATGCTGGAACGACTTCTCTTCCGCATGTGGGAGAGCCCGGCGTCGTCGCCGGTATTAAGCAAGCGGGTCGATGCCATATATCGAGTCCGCAAGAGCCCTGGCTTCCAAAAAGCACAGCTGCCGCACCATTCCATGGTGGTGGAATCGGCCATGCATAGGCTCAAGAGCCAGAAGATGCACTCCTCGGTGCCTCCCGGCAGGGAAGCCCACAGCCTGGATGGCATCGGTAAGAAGTGTTTCCAGGGCTCTATGCTTGCTTGTCGGGTCCAGACTTACCAGCTCTACATGGGCATGTATCTCAGGGACCTGGCTAAAGAAATAGCCGGATTCTCTGCTGGTCTCTCCGAGGAACCCTTGCGGAGGTTCCTGGCCCTGTCCACCGGTATTCGGGAGTGCTCAAAGTTTATCTCTCGAGCAGCCTACGATGGCTTTGAGGCATCGGCTCGGGTAGCCGCAGCCGGCATTGGGGCCCGCCGACAGGCTTGGCTTCAGTCCTCCGACCTCGAGCCCTGGGTGCAGGACAAGTTGGTCGATGTCCCCTGCAGAGGTGAAAACCTCTTTGGCAAACCTATGGACGAGAAGGCTGCACAACTCGAGACTGAGACTCTCACCAGGACTCGGCTATCCAGGAAAACCTCTGCCCCTTCCCAGAAGAAGAAGGGCTCGGGGAAAAAGCCCTTTTACCCGAGGAAGGCGGCTGCCTATAAACACTACCCTCATTATCAGGCCTCAGCAGCTCCCCAACAGGGTCAGCAGGCCAAGGGACGGGGTAACGGGTCCCGTAGGCAGCAAGCCCCCAAGCCTGCGCCACCGGCCCCTGCTCCGCAGGGTGGGGTTTTTTGACTCTTTCAGCATAGCCTCTCCCCCTCCGCTGGTGTCTCTCAGCATGGGAGGCCGGCTGGTCCACTTTGCCCACAGGTGGTCCAACATCACGTCAGATACCTGGGTGCTCCACATAGTCCGAGAGGGCTATCTTCTACACTTCCACCAGGTACCTCCCCCCTACTTTCCAGGGGAGCCTCTGCGACCCCCTCTTCACCGGGACTTACTCCTTCAAGAGTTGGCATGTCTTCTTCAGGAACAGGCGGTGGAGCCGGTGCCCCACCACCTGAGAGGTCAAGGCTTCTATTCCAGGTACTTCCTGATACCAAAGCGTACTGGAGGCCTCAGACCCATCCTGGACTTGCGGAACCTCAACAAGTTCCTGGAAAGGGAAAAGTTCAAGATGCTTACCCTTGGAATCCTGCTGCCCTACCTCCGGCAGGAAGATTGGCTATGCTCCTTGGATCTAAAGGATGCCTATACTCACATCCTCATCCACCCAAGCCACCGACAATACCTAAGGTTTGTGGTGGCAGGCAATCATTACCAGTACAGAGTACTGCCCTTTGGACTATCCTCCTCACCACGAGTCTTCACAAAATGTCTCGCAGTGGTGGCGGCTTATCTCCGGCTTCAAGGCCTCTTTGTCTTCCCTTACCTAGACGACTGGCTCATCAGAGCTCCGTCCTCCACGGAGGCCACTCACGCCACGCAACGTACTGTGACTCTGCTCCAGTACCTGGGCTTTGTCATAAACTTCGCAAAGTCCACTTTGCTCCCCTCTCAGGATCTCGACTTCATCGGCGCCAGGTTAAACACGCTTCAAGCGCGCGCCTTTCTGCCGCTCGACAGGGCACAACGGCTCATGGCTCTAGCCAGCCGCTTCCGCAGCCATTCCCGGGCCTCGGCCAGGCACTTTCTGAAACTGCTCGGCCATATGGCTTCCACGGTCCATGTGACCCCCAATGCCTGCCTGAATATGCGGCCTGCTCAATGGTGCTTTCGCTCCCAATGGCGTCAGGCCTCGGGGAGACTGGCGGACTCCGTACGAATCTCCACCCTGCTGGTCTCTTCTCTACGGTGGTGGCTTCATCTGCCCAACCTAGTGCTCGGAATGCCTTTTCAGTCTCCTCCGCCTGTTCAGGTACTGACGACCGACGCTTCTCTCCTGGGTTGGGGAGCACATTGCCAAGGGACATGTACTCAGGGTCTCTGGACCCCGTGGGAATCTGCCCAGCAGATCAACTTCCTGGAGCTCAGAGCGATCCGCCTGGCTCTCCGGGCCTTCTCCCACCTTACCGCTCGCCAGTCCGTCCTTGTCCAGATGGACAATCAAGTGGCCATGTTCTACGTGAACAAACACGGGGGCACGGGCTCCTTCCTTCTCTGTCGGGAAGCACAAAAGCTCTGCGCTTGGGCCGTCAGCCGAGGAATCCTCCTCAAAGCTGTCTATCTCCCAGGTCAAGAAAACTACCTGGCAGACAAACTGAGCAGAATCCTCCAACCACACGAGCGGAGATTGGACCCGTTGGTGGTTCAAAGGATCTTTCTCCAGTGAGGCCTCCCCACTCTGGATCTCTTTGCCAGTCCTCTGAACAGGCAACTTCCTCGGTTCTGCTCTCGGAAACCGCATCCCCTCCGAGTAGCGGCGGATGCTTTTCTGCTCTCATGGTCCACGGGCCTTCTGTATGCCTTTCCTCCCATGCCGCTGGTGTCTCGAACACTTTTCAAGGTTCTCCAAGACAAGGCTTCGGTGATACTGATAGCGCCCCGGTGGCCCCGGCAACCGTGGTTCCCGCTACTGATGCAACTGGCGGTAGACACTCCGTTGCCTCTGGGGTTTCAACCCGATCTCCTGACCCAGGATCAGGGTTCTCTCCTACACCCCAACCTCAGATCACTTCATCTGATGGCCTGGCTGCTGAAAGGGTAGTCCTT
Organism: Ichthyophis bannanicus; assembly: GCA_033557465.1. Lineage (NCBI taxonomy): Eukaryota > Metazoa > Chordata > Amphibia > Gymnophiona > Ichthyophiidae > Ichthyophis > Ichthyophis bannanicus. The sequence continues at coordinate 935,449,480 of CM066034.1, forward strand.
GCTCCCCTCCTGCTGCCTCCAGAGGTGGAAGAGGTCGTGCTGGCTTTCAGGCGGCCCTCTACCCGGAAATCTTACGCCCTTAAATGGCGTCGCTTCTCCACCTGGTGTACTCAGCAGTCTCAAGATCCCTTCTCCTGCTCGGTGTCAGTGGTCTTGCAGTACTTGCTTTCCCTCTCCAATCTTGGACTGAAGTCCAACTCGGTCAGAGTTCACCTCAGTGCTATTTCTGCACATCATGTACCGTTGGACGGCAGGCCTCTTTCCGGCCACCCTCTCGTGGCACGGTTCTCCCGAGGTCTCCTTCTCCTTAAACCACCTTTGCGCCCCCCAGCCCCTGACTGGGACCTGAACGTGGTTTTACAGCGGATCACCTGTCCGCCTTTTGAACCCATGGCTACCTGTCCTCTCCGTTTTCTTTCGTGGAAAACCTTATTCCTGGTAGCCCTCACTTCCGCTAGACGCGTTAGTGAACTGCAGGCCCTAGTGTCTGATCCCCCTTACACTAGGTTCTACAAGAATCGGGTAGTCCTGCAGACTCACCCTAAGTTTCTTCCAAAAGTGGTCTCCCCTTTTCACATCAATCAGGAGGTGGTGCTTCCGACCTTCTTTCCCAGGCCACACTCCAGCCGAGCTGAGAGGGTCTTGCATACCCTGGACTGTAGATGATAGAGCAGCTTTTAAACTAGATAATAGGGGAAAGCCGACAGTCGTCCAAGAGCGCATGGTTCGGAAGAATGTATCCTTGAAGGATACTACAAAAAGCAGAGAGGTTCCAAAAAAGAGTAAAGTAGCCCAAATGCCCTCGAGTATGGAGCAGACAGAACTTAAAGATCCCAAATTACCCATGTCTACCAATAGCCAAATTAATATGAATAAAATACAGTCTCTAAAATGCTTGTATGCAAATGCTAGAAGTCTACAAAACAAGATGGGAGAGTTAGAATATATAGCACTAAACGAGAGGTTAGATATGATTGGAATATCAGAGACATGGTGGAAGGAGGACAACCAGTGGGACACTGTGATACCTGGGTACAAACTATATCGAAATGATAGAGCTGATCAAATTGGTGGAGGGGTTGCGCTCTATGTTAGAGAGGGCATTGAGTCAGAAAGGATTAAAGTTTTGCAAGAAACAAAATTTGCTGTAGAATCTCTATGGATTGAAATTCCATGTAAAAAGGGGAAGGCGATGGCAGTGGGGGTGTACTATCGTCCGCCTGGCCAGAATGAACAAATGGATGATGAAATGCTCAAAGAAATCAAGGAAGCTAGCAAACGTTACAGTGCAGTAATAATAATGGGTGATTTCAATTACCCCGGCATCGACTGGGTCAGTGTCACAACAGGACATGCTAGGGAGATAAAGTTCCTAGATGAAATAAATGACTGCTTCTTGGAGCAGCTGGTTCATGAACCGACCAGAGGGGAAGCAATATTAGACCTAGTCCTTAGTGGAACACCAGATGTAGTGCAAGAGATAAGGGTGTTGGGGCCACTTGGCAATAGTGATCATAGCATGATCGCCTTTGATTTAATTAGTGGAGGAGGGATAGTAAGGAAATCCACAGTACTACCCTTTAACTTTCGAAAGGGAGACTATGATAGAATGAGGAAAACAGTTAAGAAAAAACTAAAAGGAGCAGTTGCAAAGGTTAAAGACGTACATCAAGCTTGGGTGTTGTTGAAAAATACTATCTTGGAAGCCCAGACCAGCTGTATTCCACGCTTTAAGAAAAGTGGAAGGAAGTCCAAAAAATTGCCAGCATGGTTTAAAGCTGAGGTCAGAGAGGCTGTTGTTGCCAAAAAAGCATCTTTCAAGAAATGGAAAAAAGAGCCAAATGATGAAACCTGGAAACAGCACAAGCACTGGCAAGTCAAATGCAAGGCATTGATAAGGCAGGCAAAGAGAGAATTTGAGAAGAAGCTTGCTGCGGAAGCAAAAACGCGAAATAAAGACCTTTTCAAGTACATTCGTAGCAAAAAACCCGTGAGAGAGTCAGTTGGTCCATTAGATGATAAAGGGGTTAAAGGAGCACTAAGAGGCGACAAGGCGATAGCGGAGAGACTGAATGAATTCTTTGCTTCGGTCTTTACTGAGGAGATGTAGGGATGTTACCCACGACTGAAGTGGTATTTAAAGGTGTGGAAGAATTGAAGGAAATATCGATACATCGGGAAGATGTCCTACAACTATTAGATAAACTGAAGAGTAGCAAATCACCTGGGCCGGATGGTATACATCCAAGGGTGTTGAAAGAACTGAAATTTGAGATTGCAGACCTGCTATCAGTAATCTGTGAACTATCATTAAAATCATCTCTAATACCTGAGGATTGGAGGATCGCCAATGTAACACCAATTTTTAAAAAGGGTTCGAGGGGTGATCCGGGAAACTACAGACCGGTGAGCCTGACATCAGTACCGGGAAAAATGGTAGAAACCATCATAAAGAATAAAATTACTCAGCATATAGATAGTCATGACCTAATGGGAGACAGCCAACATGGCTTTAGACAAGGAAGATCTTGTCTTACTAATCTGTTATGTTTTTTTGAAGGAGTGAATAAACAGGTGGACAAAGGTGAGTCAGTTGATATTGTGTATCTGGACTTTCAGAAAGCCTTTGACAAGGTCCCTCATGAGAGACTTTTGGCAAAACTAAAGAGTCATGGGATAGGAGGCAGTGTACTACTGTGGATCAGGAACTGGTTAAAAGATAGAAAGCAGAGGGTAGGACTAAATGGCCAATTTTCCCAATGGAGAAAGGTGAATAGTGGTGTACCCCAGGGATCTGTGCTGGGTCCGCTGCTTTTTGACATATTCATAAATGACCTGGAAAGTGGAATAACGAGTGAGGTTATCAAATTTGCTGATGACACAAAACTATTTAAAGTTGTTAAAACCCAGGAGGATTGTGGAAAATTGCAAGAGGATCTTGATAAATTGGAAGACTGGGCATCAAAATGGCAGATGAAATTTAATGTGGAGAAGTGCAAGGTTATGCATCTAGGGAAGAACAACCCAAACTATGGTTACACGATGCAAGGTTCCACATTAGGAACCACCACCCAAGAAAAAGATTTAGGCGTCCTTGTGGATACCATGTTAAAACCCTCGGCCCAGTGTGCAGCGGCGGCCAAGAGAGCAAATAGAATGCTAGGTATGATAAGGAAAGGAATGGAAAATAAAACAAAAGATATTATAATGCCTCTATATCGTTCCATGGTGAGACCGCACCTTGAATATTGTGTGCAATTCTGGTCGCCATATCTTAAAAAGGATATAGCAATTTTAGAAAAGGTTCAGAGAAGAGCCACCAAAATGGTAAAGGGGATGGAAGGCTACTCCTATGAAGAAAGGCTAAAAAGGTTGGGGCTCTTTAACCTGGAAAAGAGACGGCTGAGGGGAGATATGATAGAAGTCTATAAATTAATGAACGGAGTGGAACGGGTAAACGTAGATCGATTGTTTACCTTATCAGAATATAGAAAGACTAGGGGACATGCAATGAAGCTACAGGGTAAACTATTTAAGACTAATAAAAGAAAATATTTTTTCACTCAACGTGTAATCAAACTCTGGAATTTGTTACCGGAGGATGTAGTAAAGGCTGTTAGTGTAGCTGGGTTTAAAAAAGGTTTGGACAAGTTCCTGGAGGAAAGGTCCATAAACCATTATTAAGAAGGGACCCAGGATATCAATGCTTGAACCAATACAAGCATTGTGGAACCTGTGTCCCTTGGGGAAACTGCTAGGTACGTATGACCTAGATTGGCCACTGTTGGAAACAGAATACTGGGCTTGATGGACCTTGGTCTGACCCAGTATGGCATATCTTATGTTCTTATGTTCTTATGTAGGGCGCTGAACTTGCATACCCTGGACTGAAGGGCGCTGAACTTCTACCTTGATCGTACGCGGGAGCACCGTAAGACTGTTCAGCTCTTCCTGTCTTACGACCCTAATAAATTGGGGCTCCCTGTCTCCAAGCGTACTCTGTCCATCTGGGTGGCTGACTGTATCGCTTGGACTTATGGGGCGGCAGGCCTCTCGTTGGAAAGTCGAGTCACCGCTCATCGGGTTAGGGCGAAGGCTGCGTCAGTGGCTTACCTCCACTCTGTTCCATTGGCAGACATCTGCCGGGCCGCTACTTGGTCTTCGAGCCAGACATTTGCAACCCATTACTGCCTCGAGAGGGAGTCCCGCAGGGACAGTGCTTTCGGACAGGCAGTCCTCCGTAATCTCTTCGAGGTTTAAGCAACTCCTACCCTCCATCCCGGATGTTGGGCTACCGGTTGGAGATTAGTCAGAAAAGATTCCTTCCTTCTGTGCTGCTGAGCTAGAGGGAGCTCATTTTTGTGCTTAGGGTCTCCGGTAGCCTTAAGCTTGGGAGTCCCATATGTGAGGACTGACTTCCTGCTTGGTCCTGGAGAAAGCGTAGTTACTCACCTGTAACAGGTGTTCTCCAGGAGCAGCAGGAATCAGTCCTCACAACCCTCCCTCCTCCCCATGGAGTTGCAGTCATATGATTTAGTTTTTGCAAATTTTTTTTTGCTGTCTTTTCGCTATGTCATCAGACTGGCCAAGATGGCACCTTTGGGCGGGAAGGGGACCGCGCATGCGCGCTGCAATTCCCAAAGGCTTTCTTTGAAAGCTGGGGAAAATTGCTGCGCGAGGGCTCCGTCGGCGCCGACGTCACCCATATGTGAGGACTGATTCCTGCTGCTCCTGGAGAACACCTGTTACAGGTGAATAACTACGCTTATCCCCCCATTTTATTGCATTGACTATTTCCTCCTCCTTTTGAATCTTTGCCTTCTTGACTACTTTGCTAGCTTCTCTAAGTTTTTCCAAATACAGATGCCTGTCTTCCTCTCTCTGTGATCTCTTGTTTTTCATGAAGGCCTCCCTCTTTTTCTTCACTTTTTCAGCTACTTCCTTCGAAAACCATAGTGGTCTCCAATGTTCCCTCTAATTTTCTGTAGGCTGTGTGCACATAAAATATCAGCTGTGCAGCTTTTGAAGGAAGGTTAAATTTTTGTGCGGCACATAACGACACTCGGAGTTCTATACTTTATAATTTGACTACACGTCAGAATACAGTATGTACAGCACATTGATTGCACTAGATAATATTGTAGAACTTGTGAAAACCGTAAATACACAACAACTTTTAAATTTTAGGATGTCTGTGTTGTTTTCTATCAGAATCAGAACCGTATTTTTTGTGCGCTCTGTTATAAAGTATGTGCGCTCGCTCGGCGAGGTGTGTGCACGCGCACACGCGCACAGCTTAGAGGGAACAGTGGTGGTCTCCTGTTCCTTTTGCCTTTATTTACCATTTTAACAAAAAGGTTGGTTGCCCTTAAAATACTCCCTTTCAGTTTTGCCCACTGTTTTTGTACATCCCCCAGCTGTTCCCATCCCACTAACGACTCCCTGAGGTATTAGCCCATCTTCGCAAAGTTAGTCTTCCTAAAGTCTAAGATCCTCACCTTGGAATGGATTCTAACAGCCCTAGTCCTAATACTGAACCACACCATTTGGTGATCACTGGATGCAAAATGATCTCCCACTACAACATCAGAAACACTTTCACCATTGGTAAGCACCAAGTCCAGTATGGCCCCTTCACGTGTGGGGTCTGTTACCAATTGCCTGAATAGTTCTCCCTGTAGAGAATCCAGGATCTCCTTACTTCTATATGTTTTCCGGCAGCTCCTGGCCCACGAACCTGCTTGGTGCAGACAGACAACCAGGTGGCAATGTTTTATGTGAACAAACAAGGTGGTATTCCCCACAACGCCCCTGGTGGCCAAGACTCTGTTCAAGATCCTCCAGGACAGAGCCTCGGTCATCCTTATAGCCCCACAGTGGCCCAGGCAACCCGGGTTCGTTCCCGCTTCTACTACAGCTAGCAGTGGAGGCTCCTATTCCCTTGGGGTCCTCCCCGCGCTTCCTTTCTGAGGAGAGGGGGCTTTCTCCTGCACCCCAACCTCAGCTCCCTCTCCTTGATGGCGTGGCTGCTGAAAGGGTAATCCTCGCTCCGCTCCTCCCAAGGAGTATTGAGGAGGTCTTGCTGGCCTTGCGGAGGCTGTCGACTAGATAGGCCTACACCTTGACGTGGTGCAGATTTGCATCGTGGTGCGAGGAGCAAGATCCTTTCTCTTGTCCAGTGGGGGTGGTTTTGCAGTACCTTCTCCACCTTTCTGATTTGGGCCTCAAGTCCAACAATGTCAGAGTGTACCTCAGTGCCCTTGTGGTGGATGAGAAGCCTCTCTCTGCCCACCCCTTGGTCTCTCAGTTTCTGAGAGGCTTGCTTCTCTTGAAACCCCCGGCCCACACCCCCCCCCCCCCCCCGGCGACCGAATGGGACCTGAATGTGGTGTTAGGGTAGCTTACTAGGCCGCCCTTTGAACCAATGGCAGCCCTGGCATCTATGCTATCTCTCTTGGAAAGTGGTTTTCTTGGTGGCGCTCACGTCCGCCCGGAGGGTGAGTGAGCTCCAGGCCCTAGTGTCAGAAAGGCCTTACACCAGATTCTATAGGAACCGGGTGGTGCTTCGCACGCACCCCAAGTTCCTTCCGAAAGTGGTCTCCTCGTTCCACCTCAACCAGGAGGTAGTTCTGCCTACATTTTTTCCCAGGCCGCATGCCAGTCAGGCAGAGACGGTCCTGCATACCCTGGACTGTACGAGGGCGTTGGCCTTTTATATCCAGCATATGCAACAGCATCAGAAGCTTCTCAGCTTTTCGTATCCTATGACCCCAGTAAGCTGGGGGTGACTGTATCAAAGCATACGCTGTCCACCTGGGTAGCAGACTGTATTGCCTGGGCATACAAGGCAGCTGAGCTTCCAGTGGAGGGTCGTGTTACAGCCCATAGGGTTAGGGCCAAAGTGGCATCAGTGGCTTATTTGTGCTCTGTTCCTCTGGCAGACTTCTGCCGGGCCGCCACCCGGTCTTTGGGTCAGACTTTAGCAAACCATTATTGCCTGGACAGGGAGTCCAAACGGGACAGTGCCTTTGGCCAGACTGTACTTCATAACCTTTTCTAGGTCTAGGCAACTCCTGCCCTCCGACCCTTCTGTGTTCAGGCTACTGGAGTGCTATTCCCTTAGTTTGCATTGCTATTATGGCTGCTTGTGGCTCTCATAGAGGGAGCCTTTTTTAGCTATGGGTTCTTGGTAGCCCATAGCTGGGAAGTCCCACATGTGAGGACTGACTTCCTGCTTGTTCCCGGAGAAAACGTAGTTACTCACCTGTAACAGGTGTTCTCCAGGGACGGCAGTAATCAGTCCTCATGACCCTCCCTCCTCCCCTTGGAGTTGCAGTCCTATTATTATATTTTGTTCGTTTTGCTGTCTTTCTAGTCATTTGACTGAGCAAGATGGCATCCTTGGGTGGGAAGAGGACCACGCATGCATGATGGCAACTCCCAAAGGCTTTCTCTGAAAGCTGGGTATTTGCTCCGCACGAGGGCTCTGTCGGCACCGACGTCACCCACATGTAAGGACTGATTCCTGCTGTCCCCGGAGAACACCTAATCTCCAGGAACAAGCAGGAATGTAGTCTTCACATATGGGTATTGTCGGTACCGACGGAGCCTGCGTGGGAACGCTCCCCAGCGTCCAATAGGAAAGCTTTTGGGAGCATCCCACAGCGCCTGCGTGCTGCCTTCCCGCCTTTCCCAACTGTCCCTCTCCAGTTCTTTGTTTTCCGTGGAGCTGACAGGTCGCACATCCTGTCACCGCAGAAAAAAATCCCTTCTGTTTTTCTTTTTTGTGGTCGCGTCTGCCTTCCCTCGACGCTACACTGGTACCACTGGTGGTTCTTCTTTATTTTCTTCAAAAAAAACCAAAAAAACACTTCTGGAGTCTTTCCAGTAATTTTTTCTTCAGGTGCCATGTGCCATTTTGGGCACTAGGCCCAACTTTTCCTTCAGAATGGAAAAACCTGCTTCGGGTTTTAAAAATTGTTCTAAGTGTGGCGTTACCATCTCCGTCACCGACACCCATGAGTGGTGCCTCAAATGTTTAGGTCCTGACCACTCTATTTCAGAGTGTGTTGCCTGTGGGATGATGTCGAAAAGGAGCCGGCAGAACCGAGCTGCTAAACTTAGCACCCTTTATCCCTCCGATGCAGCCTCTTTGGCATCGACGTCTTCCAGGGATTCGTCTTCCTCCCATGGATCTCAGGTAACTAAACATAAATCTAGCTGGTCCTCAAAGGGTAGATCTCCTTCTAGACAGCGAGATGCCTCTGGCGTTGCCCTTGAGGGACTTTCACTGGCAAAATTGCCCTGGCGGGAGGCTTCAGCTTCCAAAGCACTAACGGGGCTCCAGGATGTTCTCGAGGCTTCAACCTCAGCAGAACTACTGGTGCCATGCTCTGGGGTATCGGCTACTTCATCTGGTACCGATACCCAAGCATCGGCAGCGTCGATAGACCAGAGATTCTTGGCTATTGAACGCATTCTGGTGGCTCTTCTCACGGCCTCAATGCCCCTGAAACTGCTTCAGACAATTCAACCGGTACTGGTACCGACTCCAGTGCCGGCACCAACTGCATCGACATCGGCAGGTATTCTACTGGGACTGAGTCATGCGTATCCATCTGGTATCGACAGGTCAGTACCAGACCATTCCGATTCCGACTTTGATCGGTACCGGTACCGTGCCTTGCACGATCACCTGGATCGGAGATACTTAAAATCCTTGGATGAGTCTGAAGACTCTGAAAGCTCTGCCGATACCAGAGTACTTCTTCCTGAGGATTCTTCTTCTCCTCAGCGTAGGATGTCTCCACCAGAGGCTATGTCCTTTCAGGATTTTATCCGAGATGTGGCTTGAGGTCTTTCCATCACAGTGGCTCCTGAAAAAGAGCCTAGGGCAAAGGAATTAGAATTGCTGCAATACCCTAAAGCTCCCAAGGAGGCAGCTACCTTACCTATTCATGAGATCTTGCATGATCTCATGTTAAGGATGTGGGAAACACCTCTAACCACATCTTCTCACTCTCGAAGACTCGACATCATGTATCGAGTTCCTCCTTGTCCTGGGTTTCAGAAGACTCAATTACCACACCATTCCATGGTGTTGGAGTCAGCAATGAGAAGGATAAAGAGTGCAAAAAGGCATGCATCTAATCCTCCAGGACGTGAGTGTAGGACTCTTGACGCCTTTGGATGTCGAACCTTCCAGGCTTCCATGCTTTCTGCTAGGATCAGTTCCTATATCTTATATATGGGAATGTTCCTTAAGGAGGTCACAGGAGATTTAGAGCTTATGAGCCCTCTCCTTCCTGATGATAAGAGGCAAGATTACCTCGCCCTTATCAAACATGCTCAGGATGTTTCCAAGTTTGTGAATCGTGCAGCTTTTGACTGCTTTGAGTGCATAAGCAGAACCTCTGCCATTGCCATAGGTGCACGTAGGATTGCCTGGCTCCAGGCATCTGACTTGGAAATTTGGGTACAGAATAAACTAGGGAATATTCCTTGCACTGGAGAGAATCTCTTTGGCAAGAATTGGCAGGAAAAAGCTAATGAGATAGATGCTGACAATATCACTTTGGATAGATTGTCTAAATCTACAGCTAATCCTGCGAGGAAAAGATCCTCTAAGAAACCATTCTTCAGTAAGAGAGGTTTTATCCCTCCTATACCCAATAGGGGCATCGTTTAGGTCAGTCTGCCCAAAAGGGACAGCAGCAACAACCTAGGCAAAGAAAGACAAAAGCAGCTAAGCCTCAACCGGCTCAGCAGACTCAGCCTCCACAGGGGCTTTGACTCCTATCTAGAGAACTTTGCCTTCCTGGCCCTGAACGGCCCAGAACCCTCCGCCATACCAGGAAGGTTATGTCATTTTGCCCCAAGATGGGGTCAGATAACAGCAGAAAATCGGACTCTGTCTATTGTAAGAGAGGGGTACAAGCTTCATTTCCTCAACATGCTTCCTCCTACAATGGTAAGACAGTTAAATTCTCAGACCTCTCTCAACAACCACTTAGGTCAAGAGGTCACTGTGCTTCTTGCCCAAGGGGCAATAGAAGAGGCACCCATTCCCCAACGGGGTACAGGGTTTTACTCCCCCTATTTCCTTATTCCAAAGAAAACAGGAGGACACAGACCCATTTTAGACCTCAGAGACTTGAACAAATTCCTGTTCAAAGAGAAGTTCAAAATGATTTCTCTGGGAACTCTGCTGCTATACCTTCAGAGTCAGGATTGGCTTTGTTCTCTAGATCTCAAGGATGCGTACACTCATGTTCTCATCCATCCAGCTCACCGAAAGTTCCTTCGCTTCCTGCTTTAAGGGAAGCACTACCAATACAGGGTACAGGGTTCTTCCTTTTGGCCTGGCCTCTGCACCAAGGGTGTTCACAAAATGCATGGCTGTGGTTGCAGCATTTCTCTGCACCCTGGGAATATTTGTCTTCCCTTACTTAGACGACTGGCTCATTCGAGCCCCTTCAGAGCCAGAGGCCAGGGTTGCTCTCTTTTGCACAATGCACATCCTTCAGTATTTGGGACTTGTCATAAACTTCCCAAAATCCAACCTTGCTCCTACTCAGTCCCTGGAGTTTATAGGAGCTCTGCTGGATACCAGACAGACAAGGGCCTACCTTCCACAGCCCCGCTGCCTTCGCATTGTGCAGTTAGCTTCCCAAGCAGTGCTAAAACCTCACCTCACTGCTCGGGAAATGTTACAGTTGCTAGGCCACATGGCATCCACCGTGCATATGGTTCCTTATGCTCGCCTCCATATGAGGGCAGCCCAGTGGACTTTATCCACTCAGTGGACCTCAGGCGTCAGGTTGCCTGTCAGACAAAATAGCAAACTCAGATCGCCTTATTTTGTTCCTCCAATGGTGGCAGTCGCCCCAAAACCTTTTGGTGGGGGTCTCCTTTTCAGCAACCCCCACCCCAAGCCACTCTAACAGATGCCTCACAGGAGGGTTGGGGAGCCCACCTGCAAGGTCTCTCTACCCAGGATACCTGTACTCCACAGGAGGCCTATCTACACATCAATCTCCTGGAACTCGGAGCAATCTTCCTTGCTCTTCGAGTATTCCACACCCAGCTCAGCTACAAGCCAGTCCTAGTTCAAATGGACAATCAAGTAGCCATGTTCTATTTATTTATACATACATTTATATACCGCATCTTCCAAGGTTCAGTTGCGGTATGTGAGTAAGCAGGGCGGAACAGGCTCTCTGTTGCTATGCAACGAAGCTTTGCGACTATGGGCCCTCGCGAAAGAGCATCAGATTCATCTCCTTGCGGTGTATCTTTCAGGCATTCAAAACTCTTGGGCAGACAGACTCAGTCGAGTTCTGCTTCCACACGAATGGTCTCTCCATGCAGACCTGGTGGCCAAAATTTTTCAAATTTGGGGAACCCCGGACATAGACCTTTTTCCAAGTCCGCTGAATGCCAAACCTCCCCGGTTCTGTTCCAGAATTCAGGCTCAGGGTTGTCAGGCCAGAGATGCTTTCCTCCTCCATTGGGGCCAGGACTTCCTGTATGCCTTTCCACCCATTCCCCTAATTCCCAAAACCCTGTTCAAGCTTCAGAGAGACAGAGGTCATATGATTCTCATAGCTCCACATTGGCCAGGACATATGTGGTACCCTCTGCTCCTACATCTCTCTCAAGCTCCGCCTCTGGAGTTAGGATCTGCTCCAAATCTCCTTTCTCAGGAGGACGGGATGCTGTGGCATCCCAATCCCCAGTCTCTGCATCTTAGGGCCTGGTTGCTGAAAACCTAGAACTTCACGGTCTTAACCTTTCTCAGCAGGTAAAGGATATCCTTTATGCTTCCAGGAAGCCTTCCACAAGACGCTCTTATGCATTTAAGTGGAAAAGGTTTACTATATGGTGCTTGCAGAAGGGTCTTAACCCTTTTGCGATACCTCTGGAATCATTACTGGAGTATCTCCTTCATTTATCAAATGCAGGGCTTAAGACCAATTCAGTGAGAGTTCATTTGAGTGCTATTGCAGCTTCTTTCAAGCCTCTAAATGGACAACCTATTTCCTCTCATCCTCTCAAAGCGAGATTTATGAGAGGCATTCTTTTAACTAAGCCTTCCATTAAGCCACCACTGGTAGCATGTGACTTAAATCTGGTTCTTGGGCAGCTCATGAAGCCGCCTTTTGAACTTTTAGCTACTACCTCTTCGAAATTCCTTTTCTGGAAGGTCATCTTTCTTATTGCAGTCACATCAGCACGTCGCATCAGTGAATTGCGAGTTTTTGTGGCTGATCTTCTTTTATACAAGGTTCCATTATGATAAGGTATTCCTTAGGACTCATCCACACTTTATGCCAAAGGTGGTATCGCCTTTTCATTTAAACTAAGTGGTTTACCTTCCTGTATTCTTCCCAAGTCCTCACGCCTCAAATGCAGAAAGGAATCTTCATACTTTGGCCTGTAAAAGGGCTTTGGCCTTTTACTTGCAAAGGACACAGCAACATAGAAAGTCCTCTCAACTCTTTGTTGCTTTTGATCCTAGTCATTTGGGATTTCCAGTCTCCAAAAGAACACTGTCCAGCTGGATTGCACAGTTTATATATTTTGCCTATGAGAGTAAGAACCTTCCTCTTGAAGGCCATGGCAGCATCTATGGCTCATCTTCACTCTGTGTCTATCGACGACATCTGTCGAGCAGCTACTTGGGCTTCGTTTCATACCTTCACAGCCCATTACTGCTTAGACAAGGACTCCCGCCGGGATGCCTTGTTTGGTCAGGCTGTTCTTCAACACCTGTTCCATACTTAATCAACTCCTACCCACCATCCCTGGTAGGATGCCAGAGATCCATGGGGGGAAGTGGAGCCCTTTCACAGGGGCACACAACTTCTGGGGCCTTCTCCCTGGCATTTGCAGCTAGGGAGTCCCCATATGTGATGGCTACATTCCTGCTTGTTCCTGGAGATAGCATAGTTACTCACCTGTAACAGGTGATCTCCGGGAACAGCAGGAATTAGTCTTCACAACCCACCCACCTCCCCTAGGAGTTGTATCTCTCTATCTCTTTCTCTTTCTCTCTTTCCCTCTCTCTTTGTCTCAGCTTTAAACTCAACTGGAGAGGGACAGTTGGGAAAGGCGGGAAGGCAGCACGCGGGCGCTGTGGGATTCTCCCAAAAGCTTTCCTATTGGACACTGGGGAACGTTCTCGCGCAGGCTCCGTCGGTACCGATGATACCCATATATGAAGTCTAAATTCCTGCTGTTCCCGGAGATCACCTGTTACAGGTGAGTAACTACACTTAATAGCATGTTCAAAGATATACAACAAAAAAAAAAGATGTCTATGCAATCTCCAGGAACAAGCAGGAATGTAGTCTTCACTTATAGGTAAAGTCAGTATCAACGGAGCCCAAGCAGGAATGCTCCCCAACGTCCAATAGGAAATCCTTTTAGAGCACTTCACTACGCCTGCGTAGCTGCCTTCCCAACTCCCTCTATATAGTTCATTTTCTGCAGAGCCATCAGGAAGCAAATCCTGTCACTGCAGAAAATGCTCTCTTTTTTGTGTTTGTGGTTAACGTCTGCCTTTCCGTTGACGCTGGCATCGTCTTGACACCACCGGTTCCCTTATTCTTTCTTTTATTAGTAAAAAAAAAACCAAAACAAAACTTCAGGTGTATTGACACCATCTTAGGCCTTAAGCCTACAATACTGTTCACTGATGGTATAGAGAAACCAACTAATGGTTTAAAAAAATGTTCTAAATGTGGCACTATTATTTCGGCAACAGACACACATGACTGGTGCTTGAAATGCCTCTGGCCCGACCACCAACCAACAGAATGTTCCTTTTGTAAAAAAATGGTAAAGAGAGGCCTGCATAACCGGGCCTTTAAATTTGGAACTCTCTTCGCTTTGGATGCGGTATCTTTGGCATCAGCGTCATCGAGAGCCTCATCCTCCTCCATGGATCTCAGGTATCAAAAATGTCCAAGCACAAGTCATCATCAAAGACGGAAAATACCTCCAAATGTATATCTTGTTCCCAGAATCGAGATGCCTCAGGCATTGCCCTGGAGGTGGATTGGCCTGCCAAACAGCCCTGATGGGAGGACCTGCCCTCCAAAAGCATCGAGCGGCCCCAGGATGCTCCTGAGGCCTCGACCTCAAGAGAACTACTGGTGCCATGCTCTGAGATATTGGCGCAAGTATCCATCATGAATTCCAAGCATCTGCAACCTCGATAGACCAGCGTATACTGGCCATCGAGCAGAGTTTTGCAGCTCTATTGGCAGCCTTGGATCCCATTAAACCTTTGCCCTCAGACACCAGGCCGTTGATAACGCCACCGACATTGGCACTGATTCATGGTGCGTCAGGATACATGGCACTGTGATCACTGCCACCTATGCCTTCCTTTGAGTCCATCACTGATACCGGAGCTCGATGCAAACTGTTCCCTGAGCCCGATACTGACACTCATCGGTATCGGTGCCTGGCAAAGGGCGAACACCGTCCCCGCTGATAACTTTGAGTCCTCGGATTCTGACTCCCCTGTTTTGGATGAGAAGTCACTCAACTCCCGGGGGCCCAAGGCTTGCCTTCGGAGCCCTCCCTGCCTCCAGAACAATGCATGTCACTTTCTGAGGACATGTCCTTTCAGGAATTCATTTGAGAACTAGGTAGTGATTTCTCCATAACAGTGACATCCAAGAAAGAGCCCAGGACGGAGGAATCTGAGATCCTCCAATACCCAATAGCTCCCAAAGAGGTAGCTACCCTGCTAGTACACCGCATCCTCCATGATGTGATGCTCCGGATGTGGGAGACTCCCCTCATGATCTCGCTTCATACTTGACGCCTCTGTACTTTTTATTGAGTACCGGAATGTCCCAGCTTCCAAAAGCCACAGCTTCCCCACCATTCAATGGTGGTGGAATCGGCGATGTGCTGAATCAAGAGTTCCAAAACCCATTCCTCTAACCCACTGGGTAGGGAATCGAGAACCCTTGATGCCTTTGGGCATCGATGCTTCCATGGTTTCAGTCAGGATTAACTCCTATATACTCTACATGGGTATGTTCCTCAAGGAGGTTACCAGAGAGCTCGAGGCCATGGCCCCTCTTCTCCCAGATGATAAGAGAGAAGACTATCTTGCTCTAGTCAAACTTGCCCAAAATGTATCGAAGTTTGTCAATAGTGCAACTTCCAATGCATTTGAATGCACAAGCAGAGCAACAGTGATATGCATCGGTGCACACAGGATTACATGTCTTCAGACCTCAATCTTGAACAGTGGGTTCAAGATAAGTTGGGTAACATATCCTGCAGAGGGGAAAACCTCTTTTGCAAAGACGGGCAAGATAAGGCTTCTCAATTAAAGTTCGGGAATACCATTCTAAACAGACTGTCCAGAACAACAGTTAACCCTGCTAGAAAAAAGACAGCTGCAAAGAAGGCTTTCTTCAATAATAATAAGAAATTCTACTCTTCTTATCCTCCTGCTTCTCAGTACCAGGCTCAAGGCCCTCAGAAAAGGCAGCAGCCTCCTAAACAACAAAAGATGTGACAGGTATCTAAATCTCAACCAGCTCTGCAGCCACAGTCTGTGCCTGGTTTTTGACTATTTTCTAGGGAAAATTTCCACTCTGCCTCTGGGGGACTCTCACCTTCTCCACATAGCAGGCAGACTGTGTCACTATGCCCACAGATGGCACCTTATCAGCTCAGAGCAGTGGACACTAACCATAGTTCAGGAGGGGTGCAGACTTCATCTGCAAACTCTGCCCCCCTCGACTCTCGTAGGGGAATATCACACACAACTCCTACTCGCTGCTGTCCTACAGGAAGAGGTCTCTTCTCTTCTATCCCAGGGTACCATAGAAGATGTCCTGATATACCAACAGGGAATGGGGTTCCACTATCTGTACTTTCTCATACCAAAGAAGACCAGAAGATACAGGCCCATCCTGGACGTCAGAAACCTCAACAAGTTTCTAGTCTGCGAGAAATTAAAAATGATCTCTCTAGGGACTCTTCTTCCTTAGCTCCAGAATCTGGACTGGCTCTGTTCCTTAGATCTAAAAGAAGCGTACACACATATCCTCATCCATCCAGGACACAAGAAATATCTACACTTCATCTTTCAGGGGAGACATCAGTACAAGGTCCTTCCTTTCAGATTTGCTTCTGCCCCAAGAGTCTTCACAAACTGCATGGTGGTCGTAGCTGCATATCTAAGATCTCTGGGGATATTTGTCTTCCCTTACTTAGACGACTGGCTCATAAGAGCAGACACCTCCTAAGAGGTTCAGCTTTCCTTGCATCATACCATCACAGTACTGCAACACTTGGGATTTGTCATAAACTTCCCAAAATCCCAGTTCGCTCCAACTCAAAGACTAGAGTTCATCAGAGCTTTACTGGACACACTACAGTCCAGGGCGTTTCTGCTACTCTGAGACCATTTGACTGCCTGAGAAATGCTGCAGCTTCTGGGGCACATGGCCTCAATAGTACATGTCGTCCCATATGCCCGTCTACATATGCAGGCAGTCCAGTGGACTTTCTCGTTTCTGCACCAGGACTCCGACGTCCAGCAAACCGGCAGGTAGATGCTTTCCACCTGCATTTGGGTCAGGGTCTCGTTTATGCTTTCCCTCCCAATCCCCTCATTCCCAAGATGCTTTTCAAGCTACAAGTCGACAAAGACTCCATGTTTCTCATAGTCATTCACTGGCCACGTCAACCGTGGTTCCCTCTGCTGCTACGTCTGACTCAGACTCAGCCTCTACGATTGGGATCTGTGCCTGATTTCCTCTTCCAGGAAGATGAGACACTGCTATATCCCAATCCACGGTCTCTGCGTCTCACAGCTTGGCTGCTGACAGAATTACAAGACTTTAACTTTACACAGGAGATTAAGGAGATCCTTTTGGCTTCCAGGAAGCCATCTACCAGGCTTTCCTATGCTTTCAAGTGACGTAGATTCTCTGTCTGGTGTTCCAAGAAGGATCTTAATCCCTTCTCTGTTCCTGGGGAAGCACTCCTCCAGTATCTCCTCCACCTCTCCTCAACAGGTCTCAAGACCAACTTGGTGAGAGTTCACCTCAGTGCCATTGCGGCCTCTCATTTATTTATTTATTTATTTAGTGTACATTTGTATCTCGCTGCTTCCAGCGATCAGCAGCGGTTGCTATACATGGTAAGAGTGGCTGTACCGGCCAGAAATCAGAAATATATACATTGCGATTAGGGAGAGAGAGGTAGTGCACAGCAAGCATAGGGTTACAGATGGACATCATCTATTACATGGACAGCCCATCTCCTCACAACTTCTAGTAGCACGTTTTATGAGAGGGCTCATGCTGACCAAGCCACCCATTAAGCCACCTCTGGTGGCTTGGGATCTCAATGTCGTTCTAGCACAACTTCTTAAGTCACCCTTTGAACTATTGGCTGTGACCACACTAAAGTTCTTTTCCTTATTGCCCTCACTTCAGTTAGATGCATTAGTGAGCTTTTAGGCTTTGTTGGTGGACCCACCCTATACCAGGTTCCACCATGACAAGGTCGTCCTTAAGACTCACCCACATTTCATGCCAAAAGTGGTCTCTCCTTTTCATTTGAATCAGTCAGTTTACCTTCCTGTATTCTTTCCTAGACCACATGCATCTAGTGCAGAAGCAACCCTGCATACCCTTGACTGCAAGCGTGCCTTGGCTTTTTATCTCCAGAGAACTCAAGAGCACCATAAAGCCTCACAGATGTTCATTTCCTTTGGCCTTAGTCACCTAGGTTTCCCAATATCTAAATGTACACTCTCCAGATGGATAGTGCTCTGCATTGCATTTGCTTATAACAAAGCAGGACTCTCCCTGGAAGGGCATGTCACTGCTCATAATGTTCGTGCCATGGCTACCTCAATAATACTATAAAGACCCTCACAAGCAAGAAAGAGTAAGCCACTAATATAGTAAATCTCACAAACTCCCACAATAATTCTTTATATATGAAAAGGCTTAAAACATCAAAAAACTATGACTATGCAGTTATATCAAACTTGGACAAAAGAAACCACGAACAGAGATATCATCAGAAATGCTGTGGATCCATCAAACAGGATTACCTGTATAGCTTAAAAATCACTGCAGTATCATTCATTGGTCTCATCTGAATGTGTAAAACACTCACTCACAATTTGTCCATGAAATACATACTATAGAAATTTCAAAATTAAATCCAATCTCCAACATGTCTTGCTTCAGGGAGAAATCCCATCAATACATAACTGCATCAAAAGCTTACTCAGTGGCTAGTGTCTTACAAAACAGCCCTGACCCAATATAAAGCCCACAGCCTGTCATCAAATCACTCACACATCTGACCTTAATCACGAATCAGAGAGGTCCATTCAATTTGATTATTCAGACCTGTAGGTTCCAACAAATTCAAATGATAAATCCATCTCTGTTCAAGGTAATTCAGATGGCTCTGATAATCCCCACCTCACCAATCCAAAGAAACTTGATCTAGCACTCTCCATACAAACTGATTAGCCAAATGACAACATTCATCGAAATGAGCCACCATAGGTGCCATCAATACTTTTAGCTAACCTACTATGGTGCTCACTAATACGCTTGCAAACAGGGTAAGTTGTGCGGCCGACATAGATCTTTGGACAAGGGCAGATCACCACATATACCACATTTGTTGAAAGACACGTTGTAATATGCCGTGCTGTAAAACGCTTGTGAGTAAGTGGATGAATCCAAGTAGGACTCACCACAGTATTGTGACACCACTGACAACGACCACAGCTGGTATGGTTTCCTTCAGCGGGATCCCCTCTCCTCTGTAGCCAATCATGGATATTTCTGCCACGTTTATTCACCATACAGGGAGTACTTTGAGGGATGCTTGCTAAAACCCATAGGGTACCTCAGTGACGTTTAATCAATCCAGCTACCCATGGTGCCATATTCAAATATGGTAAAACACATACGAGGTGGTCCTCCTGTTCCACAGAATTCTGTTTAGGAAGTAACAACCAATCTCTATGAGCACAACTGCTGGATAGCCACATTCTCAGGGAACAAGCAGGAAGTTAGTCCTCACATATGGGTGACATTGATGCCGACGGAGCCCGCGCGGAGCAAATCCCCAGTTTTCACAGAAAGCCTTTGGGAGTTGCTACCACTCATGCATGGGTGCCATCTTGCTCCTTTTTTCCGCAGAGCCCATCGGACGTTGTCCCTCGTGTCCCGTAAAAAGTTGATTTTTCTCTGTGCCTTTTTGGCCCAACCAGTCGACACTGGTGTCCTTCCCGCCTTCAGTACTCTGGTATCGGGTCGGTCCTTCTATTGTTTTTGTTCTATTTTCCTTTTGAGGCATCTTCGCGCCTTTTTTTTTCTCTTTTCCTTCACTGGCAAGCCCATAGGGTCTTTGACCTAGCCAGGGTCCTTTTTCCCCTGATGGCCACCAGCGGGTTTAAGAAATGCGTTTGGGAAAATTATGTCCCTCACCGATACACACAACTGGTGCCTCAAGCTGGACCACGACCCGACAGTCTGCACTCTATGTAAGAGAATGTCGTCTAAGGCCCTGTGGAGCCGCCAGCAGCAGCATGGCAAGATTTTTCCTGAATCCCCCGTGCCTCCAAGAGCCAGGACCTCGTCTGAGGCCTCGACGTCTCGGGGGGAACACTCCGAGCCCGAGCGTCATCGGGGTTCCTCAGAGAGGGGGTCTCCCTCGAGGGAACACAAGAGGAAGAAGAAATCCTTGAAGGTGCGTCTCTGGATGGCTCCAAGCGACTGGGCTCCGAGCAAGACCAGTCGCGGAGCCCCGAGCATCTTCAGGGATTGTCGGAAAAGGAGCACCCCGCCAAAGTTCCTTGCCGAAAACCGGACCAGCCAAGGCAAGTACTGACTGTACTGGCTGAAGAGTCCCCTCCGGGGGAACCGGCTTCAGGGCCAACTGTGTCAGCGCCCAAGGCTGTGGCTGCAGAGCCTCCGGAACTCGTGTCCAGGATGGCGGCTTTGGAGCGCAGTTTTACTGCCTTCATTGAACAGCAGCGGGTGCTGATGTCCGGCGTGTCCGGCTCCTCCGCCCTGACCACCGGGCCCTCGACGTCATTCGACCCCGGAGGCTGAGCCAATCCTCGAGACCTTTTGGACTCGAGTAGATTCTCAGCCGAGGTCACACTCGGCCTCCCATTCGGGACCGAGGTTGTCGCAGCTGAGTCTGCCAGCATCGTTGCAGACAGCGCCAGGGCCCTTGATGCCCGAGGAGCCCCTCGAGTCCTCGGAGGCCTCAGCCTGGGAGATGGAGTACGAGGAGTCCCCGGATACCCGGAGGCATAGGGACGTCCCCTCAGATTCCCCGTGTCTGAACCTCAGAGAAGGTCCCCACCGGAGGAAATGGGTTTTTTGGACTTCGTGCGGTATATGTCCAAGGCTTTGGCTTTCCCCATGGAGTCCAAGGAGGAGCCTCGAGCCGATGAGCTTGAGATGCTTCTCTTTGGTAGACCCTCGCTGTACCCGTTCCTGGAACGACTCATGCTCTGCATGTGGGAGACACTGGCATCGACACCAGTGATCAGCAAGCGGCTCGACTCGATGTATCGAGTCCGCCGGAGCCCTGGATTCCAGAAATCGCAACTTGGATGCCCTCGGCAGGAAGTGTTTCCAGGGCGTGATGCTGAATTGTCGAATCCAGGCCTACCAGTTGTACATGGGCATGTACCTGAGAGACCTGGCGAAGGAACTCTTCGGGTTCTCAGCTGGTCTCCCCGAGGAACCTTTGCAGCGCTTCAAGGGCGTGTCCAAATTTATGTCTCGGGCAGCCTATGACTGGTTTGAGTCGGTGGTCCGAGTAGCCACAGCGGGCATCGGTTCGTGCCGCCAGGCTTGGCTGCAGTCATCCAACCTATATATCACAGCTTTTGATAGTGTGCATCACTCAATAATGCTCAACAACCTAAGCCAGATAGGCATAAACTCCACCGTACATAAATGGTTCACCTCATACTTAAATAACAGAACGCAAAATGTAAGAATAGGTAATCAAACCTCCAATACATACAAACAAGAAATAGGTTTACCACAAGGTTCAGCATTATCAGCCCTACTTTTCAATATTTACATAAAACCGGTCTGCAATATCTTTAAAAAATTTGGAGTACAATATCACCTCTATGCGGACGATATTATGATGTACATACCATTTACGATCCCTAACCTACCGATACAACTCCTATCAGACTGCTATAACGAAATCACAAATTGGCTAAAAACTCAAAACCTCCATATAAACCATGCTAAAACCGAAGTCCTAATCGTAACAAAAAAACAATCATTTATCCCTCCAACCCACATAACACTACAAAACCAAGAAATTAAAATAAAAAACGAAATAAGATATCTAGGTGTCATTTTAGATACACACCTTACAATGGAAACCCACATTAGAAATACCATAAAGAAAATCTACTTCAAACTTAAAATCCTCAAACAACTACGCCCCCTCGTATTTATACAAGATTTTATTAATATAACACAGGCTACCATAACCCCCCACTTCGATTTCGCTAACCTAATACTTATGGGCATTTCAAAACAAAACATCAAAAGAATTCAACTAGCGCAAAATGCAACAGCTAGAATTATATTAAAAATAAACTCACTCCAACACATAACTCCGATACTAGCATCCCTTCACTGGTTACCAATACAAAGCAGGATAATATACAAAACAATAATAACTGCATTCAAAGCCTTAAACAACATGGCTCCGAAGACATTATGTAACCTAATATGCAAAGAACCACCTAAGCCTACTCACAGAAAAGGACAATTAAGTAAACTAAAGATTCCAAAAGAATTCATAAAAACTCACAAATTAACAAACAATAGAGCCTTTTCACATATAGCTCCAACCATCTGGAATTCACTACCAGAGGACCTACGATCACTAACAGAGATCACGGAATTCCGGAAAAAATTGAAAACGTATCTATTCACTAAACACTATAATACCATGGAAAACCCTCTACTCGACTTAGATAAAGGCTAAACAGGAACCTGCCCACATCAAGTATATACTCCCTACTATAACGGACAACGCACATAGATTAAACGAAATGACGCTCCATTCTATTATGCCCTAATACCTCCACATGTATATAGTTGCAACTGTTATGTACTGCCTTATGTTGTACAGACATTACATTTCGCTTAGATAAATTGTTACTCACACTGGTTTAGTTGAAATATTCTGCTTAGTTATTACTCTCTGCTTTGTTTAAGTTAAGATGTTCTATGTAAAAAGTTAAGATGTTCGATGTAAAACAAACCTCACTTTGTTAACTGTTGTTAATTGTACACCGCAACTGATCGCTGGAAGATGCGGTATATAAATGAGTGTTAAATAAAAAAAAAATAAATAAATAAAAAAACCTCGAGCAATGGGTTCAGGACAAGTTGGTCTATGTCCCATGCCAAGAGAAGAATCTCTTCGGCAAACCCATGACCGACAAGGCCACAGAGCTGGAGACCGAATTATTGATGAGGGCACGGCTCTCTAAGAAGACCTCTGCCCCTCCTCGTAAGTAGGGCTCAGGTAAAAAGACCCTTTACCCGAGGAAGTCCACTGCTTACCGAAACTACCCCCCTTATCAGAGCTCCCCAGCTCCCCCACAGGAGCAGCAGGCCAAGGGATAGGGGCATGGACCGCATAAGCAGAAGGCCCACAAGCCTCAGGCTCTGGCTCCAACCTAGCCTGGTGGGGTTTTTTGACTCCTACAGCATGGCCTCTTTCCCAGCTGGAACTGGGCAGCACACAGGGGGTCGGCTTGCCTTGTAATGCCCATGCATCGGTGGTGATGGGCCCCCCACCTGTGGACATACAAGTGCTCAAGGAGGGATACCTCCTCCATCTAGTCCAAGTGCCTCCTCACTACTTTCCAGGAGAGTCTCCAAGGTCTCCCCTTCATTGGGACCACCTTCTAAAGGAGTTGGCAGGTTGGAACCGGTGCCCCACCACCTCAAGGGCAAGGGGTTCTACTCCAGATACTTCCTTGATCCAAAGAGGACAGGGAGCCTAAGGCCATCCTCAACCTGCGCAACCTCAACAAATTCCTGGTGAGGGAGAAGTTCAAGATGCTCTCCTTTGTATATTGCTGCCCTACCTCCACCAGGGAGACTCCTTAGACCTAAAGGATGCTTACACACACATCCTTATCCACCCAAGCCACAGCCAGTACCTATACTTTGTGGTGGGGGAAGGCCACTACCAGTACAGAGTGCTTCCTTTTGGCCTTGCCTCGGCCCCCAGGGTATTCACAAAATACCTGGCAGTGGTCACCGCCTTCCTAAGGCTTCAGGGGATTTTTGTATTCCCCTACCTCAATGACTGGCTCATCAGGGGCACTTTGGCCACCGAGGTGCAGCAGACTACGGCTCGCACCATCCAGGTCCTTCAGCACTTGTGGTTTGTAATCAGCTGCCCCAAATCCAGCCTCTGCCTGACTCAAGAGTTAGACTTCATCAGGACAAGGCTGAATACTCTTCAGTCAAAGGCCTTCCTGTCTGAAGACAGGGCAAGCAGGCATTGCCATTGCAGGGAAAGTGAGTCACAGCTCCTCAGTGCCAGCAAGGCAACTGCTGCGTTTCCTCTGCCATATGACCTCCACGGTCCATGTCACTCCAGATGCCCACCTCCACATGTGAACTGCGCAGTGGTGCCTCAGAGATCAATGGTCCCAGGCCATGGGTCACCTCCAGGACAGGATCAAGGTGACCAGGTACCTGGTGCAATCCCTGGCCTGGTGGCTCTCGCCTCAGCACTTGAGGGCAGGCATGCCTTTTCAGGCCCTTCCCCACTCAAGGGTCCTCACCATAGATGCCTCCTTGCTGGGCTGGGGAGCCCATTGCCAGGGGTACTGCACGCAGGGCAGTTGGTCCCCAGAGGAGAGCGTCCCACAGATCAACTTGTTGGAGCTTCGGGCCATCTGTCTCGCTCTGAGGGTTTTCAGTCCGTACCTGGATCACAGGTCAGTCCTGGTCCAAATGGACAACCAAGTAGCCATGTTCTACATGAACAAACAGGGGGATATGGGATCACGCACCCTCTGTCAGGAGGCTCTAGTCCTTTGCTCTTTTGCAACCCGGCAGGGAATTCTCCTCAGAGCAGTATACCTGCTGGGCCAGGACAACTGGCTGGCAGACAGACTCAGCAGGATCCTCCAGCTGCATGAGTGGCAGCTGGACCGGGCAGTGGCCAACAGGCTTTTCCAGACCTGGGGGGAGCCGGTGATAGACTTGTTTGAGCTTGGACAATCACCAGCTACCCTGTTTCTGCTCACGTCAGCCGCATTCGGCCAGGGTGGCCGCCAATGCCTTCCTAGTCTCATGGTTGGTGGATCTTCTGTATGCTTTTTCCCTGATGCCTCTGGTCACCAGGACTCTGTTCAAGATCCTTCAGAACATAGCTTTTGTCATCCTCATAGCTCCACGGTGGCCCCGACAACTGTGGTTCCCGCTTCTCTTACAGCTAGCGGTGGAGACTCCCATTCCTCTGGGTTCGTCCCCACAGCTCCTCTCCCAGGAGGGGGGCTCTCTCCTGCATCCCAACCTCAGCTCCCTCTCGCTGATGGCGTGGCTTCTGAGAGGGTGACTCTCGCCTTCTCCTCCTTCCAGGGGAAGTTGAGGAGGTCTTGCTGGCTTCACGTAGACCATCTGCCAGGCGGACGTACGCCTTTAAGTGGCACAGGTTTGCTGTCTGGTGTGCCAGGCAAAAGGTGGACCCATTTTCCTGCCCGGTGGTGGTGGTCTTGCAATACCTTCTCCACCTTTCTGAGCTGGGACTTAAGTCCAACTCCATCAGAGTGCACCTGAGTGCCCTAGCGGTGAATCACTTTCCCATGGACAAAAAGCCTCTCTCTGCTCACCCAATGGTATCCCGGTTTCTAAAGGGCCTGCTCCTGTTGAAACCCCCGGTCCGTCCCCCAGCCTTAATGTTGTGTTGGGGCAGCTGACCAGGGCGCCCTTTGAGCCGATGTCCACGTGCCACCTCCGGTACCTCTCCTGGAAAGTGGTATTCTTGGTTGCGCTCACTTCTGCCTGGAGAGTGAGTGAGCTCCAGGCTCTCATGGTGGAGAGGCCTTATACCAGGTTCTACAAGAATAGGGTGATGCTTCGCACACACCCCAAGTTCCTTGCGAAGGTTATCACCTCGTTCCACCTCAACCAAGAGGTGGTTCTTCCTACCTTCTTTCCCAGGCCGCATACTCTGTATGATGTGCTTTTCTGACAATCTGTATGTAAACAAAATTTGTACCTGCCTTGATTCGGCAGTTTCACAATAGTAATCCTACCCGCTTCTGATCGCTGGAAGGAGCGGGCTACAAATGCTTGCTAAATAAAATAAATAAAAAAATACCAGTCGGGCAGAGGCAGTCCTCCATACCCTGGACTGTAAGAAGGCTCTGTCCTACATCCAGCGTATGCAAACTTACCAGAAAACCTCTCAGCTTTTAGTTTCCTACGACCCCAGTAAAATGGGGGAGGCGGTGACAAAGCATACGCTGTCCACTTGAGTGACGGACTATATTGCCCAGGCTTATGAGGCAGCAGGGCTTCCACTGGAGGGCCGTGTTACGGCTCATAGGGTCAGGGCCATGGTGGCATCAGTAGCTCACCTGTGCTCTGTTTCTTTGGTGGACATCTGCCGGGCCGCCACTTGGTCTTAGGGTCAGACCTTCACAGCTCATTACTGCCTGGATAGGGAGTCCCAACGGGACAGTGCCTTCGGCCAGGCTGTGCTCCATAACCTGTTTGAGGTCTAGGCAACTCCTGCCCTCCGACCCCTCGGTGTTCAGGCTACCGGAGTGCTACTTCCCTAGTTAGGGTTTCATTGCAGATGCTTGCAGCCCTCACTGAGGGAGCATTTTTTTGTTTTGGGCTATAGGTTCAAGGTAGCTTGTAGCTTGGGAGTCCCATATGTGAGGACTGACTTCCTGCTTGTTCCCGGAAAAAGCGTAGTTACTCACCTGTGACAGGTGTTCTCCAGGGATAGTAGGAATCGGTTCTCACAATCTTCCCTCCTCCCCTTGGAGTTGCAGTCCTATTATTTTTTTCTTCATTGTTTGCCGTCTATCAGCTAGGTCATTTGATTGAGCAAGATGGCACTCTTGGATGGGAAGGGGACCACGCATGCGTGGTAGCAACTCCCAAAGGCTTTCTGTGAAAGCTGGGGATTTGCTCTGCGCGGGCTCCGTCGGCATTGACGTCGCCCTTATGTGAGGACTGATTCCTGCTGTCCCCGGAGAACACCTGTCACAGGTGAGTAACTACGCTTTCCAATAGGCGCATTTTGAGATCTTCCGTCCTTGCCAAAAAATCCATGAAGGATGCACAAATACGTCGTAGATGCAAAAACTGCCCAATTGGCAAAATATACCTAAGGTGCTTAGGATGATCACTAGTAAACTGCAATAAAGTATTACGTTCCACTGGTTTATGATAAAGGGAAGTTATGAAGCCCTCTGAACTACGCTGAATGGAAACATCCAAAAATTCAATGTCCTCTGTAGAAGTTTTCATCGTGAACTTCAAAAAAAGGATGAGATTCATTAATCCACTGCTCAAATACCTTTAAATATTCAAAAGAACCATGCTATATTAGAAATATATAATCTAGAAACCTATACCATAAAGACACAGACATAAAAAAGATGATCTATATATATGTACATCCTCAAACCTTTCCATAAATAAGGTAGCCAACGAGGGTACTACAGCCACCCCCATAGCAACCCCATGATGTTGCAAATAAAAAGGCCCATTAAGAAGTTAGCTGTAACCTGATGACAACATTGAGATTTCTCCAACTTAGAACCAATTTGCATTAATTCATCTTGAGGAATCACTGTATAGAGGGACTGAATGTCCATAGTTACCAACCAACATTCAATAGTGTCAATACGGAAATCGGCCAACAATTATAAAAAATGAGATGTCCCATATAAAAGAATGCACCTGTCTTGCCATAGGATTCAAAAATAAACCCCAAAATTTAGACCATGGTTCCAGCACTATATTCTGAAGGGAAACAATTGGTTTACCTGGTGGATTTAACAAATTTGTATGTACCTTAGGGAGTGTGTGTGTATATATATTTAATTGATTAAATATACACACACACACAGACACACACAGTGGCCCAAAAAAGTGAGAACATCTCATAAATTAAAAGCTTACATAGTTTACTTATTTAGCTTTTTTTAGCTATATAACGTCTTTATTTCGACAATTTCCGGTCGCCATCTTTGTTTTTTAAATTTGTCAATCGTTTACATCTGTCTTTTTGAATTTTTAAATAACTTATATGCTATGATATGTTCTCACTTTATTTGGGCCACCTTGTGTGTGTGTGTATGTATGTATATGTGTGTATGTATGTATGTATATGTAGACTCCCTAAGGTACATACAAATATGTATATATGTATATATATAATATAGCATTGTAAGATGTTTCTTAACCAGAAAGCTGCTTCCCGTGAGGTAATTATGCCGCATCCCACCGCTTCTTGCACTATCCTCAGAATACAGTGCTGGATATTGTCAAGTGGATCCTGAGGCAAAACAGTATAATAATCACGATTATTTAACTGCATGTAAACCTCAGATTGATACTGAGCAGTGGATTGAATACTATCACCTTAATCAGCACGTAATAGTTAAAGATTTATTATCTTGTAGTGCACATAGGGCTTCACATTCATCAACAGATAGATTAAACTTCCACCTACCTGAACAGGACCTCTCTAATTCATCAAGATCATGCAACACAAGATCTCAAAAACTGATTATTGCTGGAGGAGGCAATCCGGGGGGGGGGGGGGGGGGGAGGACCGTGTAGATAAAGGCTGAATTAAATCATCTGAAGCATTCTTTTTATCAGCAAAATAATCTTGCAGTTGTAACTTACATATAAAAGCATGAAAGACGACTCTCACAGCAAACAGGTCATACAAAATAGTAGGAACAAAATTCAAGCCATGATTTAACAATGAGCACTGTAATGGGGTAAGATCTTTTCCTGAAATATTTATAATGCCTGATTCTGACGAGGTTTTGAACATGTTGTCATGTCCCATGTCTCGTCCGGAGGTTTTCACTTTGATCTTCCTTTGCCTCTGCCATGACCACCCATTTCTGATGGTCTCTCTGTTCGTGGTTTCTTTTGTCCAAGTTTGATATAACTCTGTAGTCATAGTTTGTTGATGTTTTAAGCCTTTTGATATATAAAGAATTATTGTGGGAGTTTTTGAGATTTACTATGGCTACTTCAATGGCAAACTTACACACTGTAGCCATTCACGAAATTTGCAAGGCAGCAGCTTGGTCTTCTGTCCTTATTTTTGCTGCCCATTATTGTCTGGACAAGGACTCCCGCCGGGATGCCATATTTGGTCAAGCTGTTCTCCAGCACCTCTTTCAAATTTAGTGGCAACTCCTACCCTCCGTCCCAGACTTTGATGATACCAGGCATCCATGAGGGATCCATGACTTCTTCAAGCCTGTTCCGAGGCAAACCTCCACCGGTTCTGAGGTCACTACATCTGGCATCTGGGAGCTAGGGAGTCCCATATGTGAAGACTACATTCATTCTTGTTCCTGGAGATAGCGTAGTTACTCACCTTTAACAGGTGATCTCTGGAAACAGCGCAACGCACCCTCCTCCCCTAGGAGTTGTAGGGTTCTCCAGGAACAGGCAGGAAGTCAGTTCTCACTTATGGGTGACATCTGCATTGACAGAGCTCGTGCGGAGCAATTCCCCAGCTTTCAAAGAAAGTCTTTGGGATTACTGCCATGCATGTGTGGTTCTCTTCCCTCCCAAGGGTGCCATCTTGCTCAGTCACCCTTTTTCCGCGGAGCCCTTCGGATGCATGTCCTCGTCCCTCGGAAAAAGTGTTTTCGTTTTTCGGCCTCTGGCCTACTGTTTTCTGGTTGCACTGGTCCTCTACCCGTCCTCCCCTTGCTCCTATCTCTTTTGAGCAAAGGGGACATTTTTTCCCCTAATTTTTGTTGTTGACGGGCTTCGCGCCCTTTTTTCTTCTAACCGCTGGCCGCATGGGTCTTTGACCTCGCGGGGGCTCTTTTTGCCCCGATAGCCACTGGTTTCAAAATATGCGATAGATGCTCCAAGAATATGTCGCTTACAGACACTCATGACTGTTGTCTACAGTGTCTCGGAGCAGACCATGATTCAGAGTTCTGTTTGCTTTGTAAAAAGATGTCCTGCTCAGTTGTAAGCAGAGGTCCGAGGACATTTTCTGAAAGACTGCCTGGGAATCCCTGGTGGCACTCTTGGTCATCTCTCCACCGGTGGGGTCACCCACCTCTGTTCCGCACTCAAGATGGCACTCCAACCAGGGGTCCCCTGAAGTGGAGCGGCGTAAGTAGAAGAAGAAGACCTTGAAGTCGCTGTCGAGGGCTCCCGATAAGTGCGAGTGCTCCTGCGCTTGGTCGCTCAGCCCTCCTCTGTGTTCCCGCGAGTCGGACAAGGAGCGGCCTCGTAAGGTACTTCGAACAGACTCTGATGCCCTGGGCGATGGTGCCAGGTCTCCTGAGGATTGTTCTGGTGAGGACCCCCTCTCTTCCTCGATGCACGACCCGGTGACCCTGGTGTTGGCATTGCAGGGCCCCACGCCCACGTGGGAGTCCCATATGCTGACACTAGAAGGTAGCGTTTCTGCGTTCATAGCTTCCAAGCAGGCGCTGGTTTCCAGCTTCGCTGGTCCGCGCCTAGAGACCGAGGTTCCCTCGAGAGGGACACCTAAATCACCCCTGGAAACCCCCGAGAGCTATGGGCCTCGTGAGGGTCTTTGGCGTTGGTCTCGCTCGCCTTCCCGTTCCTCGGGGGCAAGATCCTTCAGGGCCTCCAGCTCCAAATGGGCCTCAGACTCTGGGCGAGGCGACCAGATGGAATTGGACTCCTCTTCCGAATTTTCGGGCTGGGAGTCAGATGGGGATACCTCCCCTGAGACCCGTACCCATCGGGACATTCTGTCAGACCCATCCGCACCCACCTTTCAGTGGCGTTCGCCATCCGAGGACACCACCTTCTCGGTGTTCGTCCAAGACATGGCACGGGCTCTTAACCTGGCTACTGAGGAGAAACCTCAAGCTGAAGAGCTCAATATCTTGCAGTACGAGTCCCCTCCTCGGGAATCTCTTGCTGTCCTGGTTCCTTCCATTTTCTCCAGGCTGCTACTCCGCATGTGGGAAACCCCTGCATCAGTCCCCATCGTGAGCAAGCGCCTCTATGCAATTTACAGGCTCCAGCGTCGCCCTGGGTTCATAAAAACCCAACTCCCCCACACCTCCATGGTGGTGAAGTTGGCCATGAGAAAGCAAAAGAGCCCGAAGTCCCATTCTTCGGTTCCACTGGGTAGGGTGTCGAGAGCCCTCGACACCCTAGGCCGCAAGGCCTATCAAGGGTTCATGCTCTCATGCCGCATTCAGGCATACCAGTTGTACACGGGCATGCTTTTACGTGACCTAGCCAAGGAATTTGGGGGCTTATGCGTGGACCTCGCGGGTGAACCCTTCAATAGGTTCCGGACCCTCCTCAAGTCCATTGCGGAGTGCTCAAAATACCTCTCCCACGCGCCTATGATGGATTTGAGTCTTTGGCTCGAGTCGTGGCCGTTTGCATCGGGGCCTAGCGCCGGGCCTGGCTCCAGTTCTCGAACTTGGAGCAGTGGGTCCAGGAAAAGCTCCTGGACATACCTTGCCTTGGTGAACAGCTCTTTGGTAAACCGATGGAGGATAAGGCCGCCGAGATTGAGACTGAGTTTTTCACCCGTACCTGCCTCTCGCGGAAGACCTTCTCCCTTCCCCAAAAATAACAGCAAACTAAGAAGCCGTTCTTTCAATGGAAGGGCCTGCCATACCGAGGCTACCCACCCACGCCCACCACCGCGACACAGGGAAAGCCTGGGCCACACGGTCATCGCAAACCAAAGGGGCCCAAGGCCCAAATCCCGGCCCCCGCCTCAGCCCACCCAAGTGTTTTGATGCCAGCAGCATAGCCTTTTGCCCCCTGGCAGAGCCGCAGCCGGTGGGGGGTCGTCTGTCCTCTTTCGCCTGTCAGTGGGCGTCCATCACATCAGACACTTGGGTCCTCCAAGTAATCCAGGATGGATACGTCTCCCTTTTGGATAGGCTTCCTTCTCCCCAGCAGAGCCTTCTCGACTCCCCACTCACCAGTTCTTCCTACAGTGGGCGCTAGACAGCCTCTTCACCCAGCGAGCAGTGGAGAGGGTAATCTGTGAATTTTCATTAAAATCATCTGTAATATCTGAAGATGGAGGTTCGCCACTGTAACGCCAATTTTTAAAAAGGGTTCCAGGGGTGATCTGGGAAACTATAGACCGGTGAGTCTGACGTCAGTACCGGGAAAATAGGGTAGAAACCATCATAAAGAACAAAATTACTCAGCATGTAGATAGTCATGGCCTAATGGGAGACAGCCAACATGGCTTTAGACAAGGAAGATCTTGTCTTACTAATCTGTTATGTTTTTTTGAAGGTGTGAATAAACAGGTGGACAAAGGTGAGTCGGTTGATATAGTGTATCTGGACTTTCAGAAAGCCTTTGACAAGGTCCCTCATCAGACACTTTTGGCAAAACTAAAGAGTCATGGGATAGGAGGCAGTGTACTATTGTGGATCAGGAACTGGTTAAAAGATAGAAAGCAGAGGGTTGGGCTAAATGGCCAATTTTCCCAATGGAGAAAGGTGAATAGTGGTGTACCCCTGGGATCTGTGCTGGGTCCACTGCTTTTTGACATATTCATAAATGACCTGGAAAAGGGAATAACGAGTGAGGTTATCAAATTTGCAGATGACACAAAACTATTTAAAGTTGTTAAAACCCAAGAGGATTGTGGAAAATTGCAAGAGGATCTTGATAAACTGGAAGACTGGGCATCAAAATGGCAGATGAAATTTAATGTGGACAAGTGCAAAGTTATGCACCTAGGGAAGAACAACTCAAACTATGGTTACAAGATGCAAGGTTCCACATTAGGAACCACCACCCAGGAAAAAGATTTAGGCATCATTGTGGATAACATGTTAAAACCTTCGGCCCAGTGTGCAGTGGCGGCCAAGAGAGCAAATAGAATGCTAGGTATCTTAAGGAAAGGAATGGAAAATAAAACAAAATATATTTTAATGCCTCTATATCGTTCCATGGTGAGACCGCACCTTGAATATTGTGTGCAATTCTGGTTGCTGTATCTTAAAAAAGGATATAGCGTTATTAGAAAAGGTTCAGAGAAGAGCCACCAAAATGGTAGAGGATGGAAGGATACTCCTATGAAGAAAGGCTAAAAAAGGTTAGGGCTCTTTAATCTGGAAAAGAGACGGCTGAGGGGAGATATGATAGGAGTCTATAAATTAATGAACGGAGTGGAACGTGTAAACGTAGATCGATTGTTTATGTTATCAGAATATAGAAAGACTAGGGGACATGCCGAAGCTAAAGGGTAAACTATTTAAGACTAATAAAAGAAAATATTTTTTCACTCAACGTGTAATCAAACTCTGGAATTTGTTACCGGAGGATGTAGTAAAGGCTGTTAGTGTAGCTGGGTTTAAAAAAGGTGTGGACAAGTTCCTGGAGGAAAGATCCATAAACCATTATTAAGAAGGGACCCAGGACATCAATGCTTGACCCAGTACAAGCATTGTGGAACCTGTGTCTTTTGGGGAAACTGCTAGGTATGTATGACCTAGATTGGCCACTGTTGGAAACAGGATAGTGGGCTTGATGGACCTTGGTCTGACCCAGTATGGCATATCTTATGTTCTTATGTACCGACGCACCTCCGAGGTTTGGGCTTCTTTTCCTGGTACTTCCTCATCCCGAAAAAGACAGGGGGCCTGCGACCCATCCTCGACCCCCTAAAACTAAACAAGTTTTTGATGTGGGAGAAGTTCAAAATGCTATCTCTTGACGTCCTGCTGCCCTTCCTCCAGCAAGGCAACTGTCTATGCTCCTTGGATCTCAGGGATGCTTACACCCACATCTTAATTCACCCCCAGCATAGGCAGTTCCTGTGCTTCAGGATGCAAGGGGGGAGCCATTACCAATACAGGGTGCTTCCCTTCGGTCTCACGTCTGCTCCGCGAGTCTTCACAACGTGCCTCTCCGTGGCTGCCGCCTTCCTCAGGCGTCAAGGCGTACTGGTCTTCCTTTACCTCGATGACTGACTCTTCATGGGGTCCTCGGCCGAGGAAGCCCGCCTCGTGGCATTGCACACAGTCGTCTTCCTCGAGTGCCTGGGATTCTTGGTCAGCTATCCCTAGTCCCACCTTGAGCCGGCACAGGCCTTGGAGTTTATCGGTGCACGCCTCGACACTCAGTGGGCGATCACTTTCCTGCCGGCAGACCATGCGGCTCGCATCTGAGCTTTGGCAGCCCAGGTCCAGAGCAGCACTCAGGCCACAGCGCGGAATATGTTGCGCCTCCTGGGGCACATGGCCTCCACCATCCATGTGGGCCCGCATGCACATGTGGATATCCCAGTGATGCCTCAGCACTCAGTGGAGCCCAGCCTCCGGTCACCTCAGGGACCCCATTCCAGTCTCCCCCAACCTTCGCAGGGCCTTAGACTGGTGGCAGGACCCCCGCAACCACCTTCAGGGACTGCCCTTCCAAGCCCCGCAACATGATCTAGTGCTGATAATGGATGCTTCCTTGTTGGGATGGGAAGCCCACTGTGGTGCACTGTGCACGCAGGGGCAATGGTCACCCAAAGAGTCTCAGCAGCAGATCAACTTGCTCGAGCTTTGGCGGTCCGAAGGACCCTGAGGACTTTCGAGGACCATCTCCAGGGAAAGTTGGTACTTGTGCAGACCGACAATCGAGTAGTGATGTTCTACATCAACAAGGAAGGGGGCACGGGATCATGCTTCTTCTGCTGGGAAGCGGTCCTCCTCTGCTCCTTTGCCTTCCATCGAGGGATGACCCTACAAGCGGTCTACCTCCTGGGCCACAAGAACATCCTCGTGGACAAGCTCAGCAGGCTCCTCAGCCCTCACGAATGGCAGCTGGACCTGGAGGTGACCAAATGGCTGTTCCATCGGTGGGGGACCCAGACCATGGACCTGTTCGGCAGCCCGGTGAATGCTCAGCTCCCCCGCTTTTGCTGCCCAGTCTGGCACCGAAGCAGGGAGGCATGGGATGCGTTCCTCTTGAGCTGGACCTCAGGGCTTCTCTACACGTTCCCTCCC
Source organism: Ichthyophis bannanicus (assembly GCA_033557465.1). Lineage (NCBI taxonomy): Eukaryota > Metazoa > Chordata > Amphibia > Gymnophiona > Ichthyophiidae > Ichthyophis > Ichthyophis bannanicus. Next base: position 935,483,771 of record CM066034.1, read on the forward strand.
ACTCCTCTCATTGCGAGGACCCTCCACAAAGTTTAGCGGGAACGAACGTCTGATACTCGTCGCTCTCTCGTGGCCTCAGCAACTGTGGTTCCCACTCCTGCTCTGGCTCGCTTCTGAGCCTGTGATTCCCCTGGGCTGTGCCCCAGGTCTGCTAACACAGGAGGAGGAAAGGGTGCTACACCTGAACCTGGCCTCGCTGTCCCTCGCAGCCTGGCGGTTGAACGGGTCACCCTAGCCACACTGGACCTCCCGGAGGAGGTCGAGGAGATCCTCCTTGCGTCAAGGAAGGACTCGAGACGAGCTTATGCCTTCAAGTGGCAACGCTGCTCAGTCTGGTGCTCCGAGCTCCAGATCGATCCTTTCTCGTGTCCCACTCAGTGGGTCCTCCAGTACCTTCTCCATCTCTCGAAGGAGGGGCTGAATTCGAACTCCTGAGTGCCATCTCAGCACTTCACTTCAAAGGGCAAACCCCTCTCGGAGCAGCCCTTGGTCTCCCACTTCATGCAGGGCCTCTGCTGACCAAACCTCCCATCTGGCCTCCTCCGGCGGAATGGGACCTGAATGTAGTTCTCATGCAGCTTACGCGTTCACCCTTCGAGCCGATGGCGACGTGCTCGCTTCGGCACCTGTCCTGGAAGGTGGTCTTCCTTTTGGTTTTGACCTCGGCCTGTCGTCAGTGAACTCCAGGCTATCATGGCTGAATCCCCTTACACCATGTTCTATAGGAACAGGGTGGTCCTCCGTACCCACCCCAAGTTCCTGCCGAAGGTTGTCTTGGATTTTCATCTCAATCAGGAGATAGTCTTACTGACCTTCTTCCCGAGACCCCATGCCGGCCAGGCATCGGCAGTTTTGCATACACGCGACTGTAAGAGGGCTCTTGCCTTCTATCTGCAGCGCACCCAGCCTTATCGCAAGTCTGGCTGGCTTTTCATGACCTACGATCCCAATCACCTGGGGCAGGCAGTCACAAAACACACTCTCTCCATTTGGGTGGCAGACTGCATTGCCTTCGCTCACGCGAAGGTGGGCGCCCCACTGGATCGGCGGATCACCACACACAGCGTCTGAGCCAAGGCGGCTTTGGTGGCTTCGCAGCGCTCGGCACCTCTATCAGACATCTGCCGGGCTGCGACCTGAGCTTTGGTGAACACTTTCGCCTCACACTACTGCCTGGAGAGGGAGTTCTGCTGGGACAGTGTCCTTCGGCCAGGCTGTACTTTGTAATCTGTTCGGGGTATAAGCAACTCCTGCCCTCTGACCTTTCTCGACGCCTACCGAGGGTTTTGCCCCGGGGACCCGAAGACTCGGGCTCCTTCAGGCTTCTGCTTCTGCTCACGGCCTCATGGAGGCATTTTTTGGTTATAGGTTCAGTAGCCTGTAGCTGGGGAGTCCCATAAGTGAGGACTGACTTCTTCCTGCTTGTTCCTGGAGAAAGCGTAGTTACTCACCTGTAACAGGTGTTCTCCAGGGACAGCAGGAATCAGTCCTCACTACCCTCCCACCTCCCCTGATGAGTTGCTGGATTTTTATCTTCCCTTGCCATCTGCTTGGTAGGGCTTGAGCTAAGGGACCTGACTGAGCAAGATGGCACCCTTGGGTGGGAAGAGGACCATGCATGCTTGGCAGCAATCCCATAGGCTTTCTTTGAAAGCTGGGGAATTGCTCCATGCGGGCTCCGTCAGTGCCGACATCGCCCATAAGTGAGGACTGATTCCAGCTGTTCCTGTAGAACATGTGTTACAGGTGAGTAACTACGCTTTTTCTTCTCTTACTCTCCTTTTTTTTCAGCTACAAACTCAATTGAAGAGAGGGAGTTGGGAAGGCGGGAAGGCAGCCACGCAGGTGCAGTGGAGTGCTCCGAAAGGCTTTCCTATTGGATGCTGGGGAGCGTTCCCGCGTCGGCTTCATCAGTACCGACATCACCCTTATGCGAAAACTAAATTCCTGCTGTTCCCGGGGATCACCTGTTATAGATGAGTAACTATGCTATGTGGTGGTGTTGTTAAGTGCCGTTGAGTCGGAGTCGACTCATGGCGACCCTCTGGATAGCTATCCTAAATGGTGTTCGGTCTTCAGTCAGACGGCTCATTGTTGACATACTGGTACCCGTAGCTGCTGTTATTGTATCGATCCATCTCATTGCTGGCCTTCCTCTTTTGCGTTGACCTTCTATCTTGCCAAGCATGATGTCTTTCTCTAATGATCTCTCTCTTCGCATGATGTGTCCAAAGTATGAAAGTCGAAGTCTTGTCATCTGAGCTTCTAAAGAAAGCTTAGGTTTGATCTCTTCCAGTACCGACTGGTTTGTTCTTCGGGCAGTCCATGGTATACACAGTATTCGCCGCCAGCACCATAATTCAAAGGCATCAATTTTCTTCCTGTCTGTCTTTTTCACTGTCCAGCTTTCACATCCATATGATGTTATTGAAAATACCATGGCTTGAACAAGTCAAATCTTTGTATGGAGAGAGACATCTCTGCTCTTGAGAATCTTATCTAGGTCTTTCATAGCCATTCTGCCAAGAGCAATGCGTCGTTTGATTTCTTGACTGCTTGTTGCTTCTTTATTGATAGTTGATCCAAGTAGGTTAAAGTTTATTTATTTATTTATTTATTTAACATCTCTTATATACCGCACTATTATATACCGCACTATTTATAATCAATTTATAATCACAATTTCAATTTCTTCTCCTTCAACGATGAACCTGTTGATTATGCCAGTTGTCATAATCTTTGTCTTCTTTACATTAAGGTGCAGACCCATTTTGAGACTATGTTCTTTGATTGTGAGAAGCAAATGTTTCAGATCATCTTCACTTTCAGCCAGTAATGTGGTGGTATCAGCATAGCGAAGGTTGTTGATGAGTCTTCCACCAATCTTCACACCTCTGTTGTCTTCATACAATCCTGCTTCTCTGATGATTTGTTCTGCATATAAATTAAACAGGTAGGGGGAAAGTATGCAGCCTTGTCTTACACCTTTGCTTATTTTAAACCATTCTGTTTCTCCTTGTTCCATTCAAACTGTTGCTTCTTGATCAATGTACAGATTGCGCAAGAGAACGATCAGGTGTTCTGGTATACCCATGCTTCTTAATGTGGCCCAGAGTTTCTCATGGTTTACACAATCAAAAGCCTTGCTATAATCGATAAAGCACAAATAGATATCCTTTTGGTATTCTTTAGTCTTTTCAAGGATCCATCTCACATCCGCAATGATGTCTCTCGTTCCTCGCCCTTTCCTGAACCCTGCTTGCACTTCAGGTATTTCTTGTTCCAGGTATGGTTGTAGTCTCTTTTGAATAATCTTCAGTAGAATCTTGCTGGCATGTGGAATCAGAGCAATTGTTCGATAATTTCCACAGTCAGTTGGATCACCTTTCTTTAGTATTGGTATAAACACAGATATTTTTCAGTCAGTTGGCCATGATGTTGTCTTCCATATTTCTTGGCAAAGCCTTGTAAGTATGGTAACAGCTGCATCAGATTGCTGCAATACTTCTATAGGAATGCTATCAATGCCTGGTGCTTTGTTCTTTGATAAGGCTTTCAATGCTGCTTTAACTTCTTCTTTCATCACCAATGGTTCCCGATCATAAGGTACAGGTTGAAACGGCTGTTGGTCCACTTGATCTTTATCATATAAAAACTCTGTATATTCCTTCCACCTTTTCTTGATCTTCTCAGCATCATTCAACATAGAACCTTGAACATCTTGTAACATTCCAATTCAAGGCTGGAACTTTTTCTTTAACTCTGGTAGCTTTAGGAAAGCCGATCTTGTTCTTCCTCTAATAGTTTCTGCTTCTATTGCCTTGCAAGTGTCATTGTAGTACTTTTCCTTGTCCTGTCTTGCTGCACGTTGGAAATCTCTGAGTTCTGCGATTCTTTCTTTCTCCTCTGGCTTTAGCTTCTCTGCGTTTCTGGGCAATTTTCAGAGTTTCTTCCGTCATCCATTTTGGCTGCTTTTGCTTTTTCAGCTTTTGTAGAGACTTCTCGCTTTCTTCCAACACAACCTTCTTGATGTCATTCCATAACTCTTCTGGAGCTCTGTCATTTGTATCTAAAGCAGCAAATCGATTTTGCAGGCAGTCTTTAAATTCCAGTGGTATATTCTCAAGGTTATATTTTGCTGCATTCATGAGTGGTTTGCTCTTTTTCAACTTTAGCTTGAGTTTGCTTGAGTTTGCATACTAGTAGTTGATGATCTGTACCACAGTCAGCTCCAGGTTTTGTCTTTGTTGATGTTATAGAACTTTTCCATCGTTCTCTTCCACAGATGTAGTCAATTTGATTTTTATACAATCCATTGGGTGAAGTCCATGTGTACAGTCGCCGTTTGTGTTGCTGTCAATTTCAGCTTGTACTTGTTCATAGAACTCTTCAATTTCATTCTCTTCTGCAGCTGTTGTTGGGGCATATACTTGAATAATAGTTGTGTTGATAGGCAATCCTCGTAGACGAATAGAGATTAAGCGTTCGCTGACTGCATTGTATTTCATTACAGTTCTTGCAAGTTTTATTTTATTTTTATTTTTATTTATTTATAGTTTTTCTATACCGCACTATTTAAAGTTTCTTCTTTATTATAAATGCAACACCATTTCTTCTTTGTCTTTCATTTCTAGCATAGTAGACCATGTGATCATCTGATGTAAAGTGCCCGATGCCAGTCCATTTCAATTCGCTGACACCCAACAGATCAAGTTGTACACATTCCATTTCATTCTTGACCACCTCCAACTTCCCTTGGTTCATGCTTCGTACGTTCCATGTTCCAATGCGTAAGACATCTTTACAGCTTCTGACTCTCATTTCATGCGCAGTTACATCAGCAGTCAGACTTCCCGAGGGCTTTGATCCAACCACATCATAAATGCTGGCTTTACTCTGAAAAGTCTTCAGCTCTTCCCCAGTAGCTAGTTGAGTGCCTTCCGACCTGGGGGTCTCATCTTCCAGCACCATAGCACAATTTGTTTTGTTGTAACTATCCATTGGGTTTTCATGGCAAGATACAGAAGTAGATTGCCAGGCCTTTCTTCCGCGCAGTTTGTTTGGTGGTGTTGCCGTTTTGTCACAAAAATGTGATCCTCCGCCATCAACACTATCCCATTCTGCTGCTGCCCAGATGGGTGGTTTGTCTTGGTCTGGCACCTCAGCTGAGACCTGTCCATCTTGGGAGACCCTGCCAGTAGTTAAACTACTGATAGTTTAGCTCTCAGCATCACTGATGCACGCAAGCCCTCACAGCACGACACGCTGCAAACCAAGTGCTATGTAGATGTAGTAATTTCTAAGAAAAAAACTAAATATGACCTGGACTGGATTAATGGCACCCTTCAGTAATATTTAGTTGCATAACCATTGGCAGTGATGACAGCCTCCACATGTTTCTTGTATCCAGCTATACATTTCTTACATCTATCTGCTGGTAGTTTCTCCCACTCTTCAACTGCAAATTGTTCCAGCTTATGAATGTTTCCAGGATTCCTTTTACCAATGTTAGATTTCAGCTCTTTCCAAAAGTTCTCGATTGGATAGAGATCAGGATTCATTGCTGGCCATTTTAAAATAGTCCATTTTTTCCTCTTTAAGGTGAAATTAGACTTAGCTGCTAATTGTTGTTCCTTGAGGAACTCCAGTCTAGTCCCGAACCTCTGAGTTTAGGCACCTCTTCCAGCAGCTTTGGAGACTGAGAAACGTCATTCTTCTGATGACACTGGTACTAATACTCCAGGGACCACCTCCTCTGACCAGTAACCTACTGACAAAGCAGACTCACCGGAGCAACAATTAAGTAGTCATATAAAAAGAAAAGAACTAAACTTAATCGAACCTAACTGACACTCACTCAACGGAAAAAAACTGTTCCCGCTTCTAGCTCTATCAAAAAAACTAAGTTATTTATTTCGTTCTGTACTGATGAGGTCCTACCTCCCCCCCCCCCCTCTCTGGAGGCGAACGACCTACCCTTCCCCCAGACGTCCACAGTTCGTTAACCAAAAGACCCCTACCCTGCCTTTTTGGCTCGTATCTGTACAGCCGCATCCCCGACGTACTCTTCTAACTCTCTTTGCTTCAGGCCAACCAACTAGGGAGGGATATGGGACTAGACTGGAGTTCCTCAAGGAACAGTTAGCAGGTAAGTCGCTAATTTCACCTTCCTTATCGTCCCTCCAGTCTAGTCCCGAACCTCTGGGGATGTAACAGAGCAGTGTAAGAATTCAATGGGAGGGACCCGGTAGACTAGCCTGAAGCACCGCTGATCCAAACAAAGTATCCCTTTCCGCCTGAACATCCAGACGGTAATGCTTTACAAATGAATTTAAAGATGACCAAGTTGCCGCCTTGCAATTGTCAACTGCCTGCACTAAACTATTCTCGGCCCAGGAAGCCGCTTGCGCTGTAGTCGAATGAACTTTAAGCCCTTCAGACACGGCTTTGCCTTTCAAAATGTACGCCGAAGCTATAGCCTCTTTAAGCCATCTTGCAATGGAAGCCTTAGAGGCTGCCTCTCCTTTTCTTGCTCCTCCAAATAGAACAAACAGCCTATCAGACTTTCGGAAAACCGCTGTTCTCCACACATACCTCTTTAATGCTCTGCGAATGTCTAAGAAATGCAACTTTAGGGAATCCGCCTTCTCCGTCTCTTCCTCAAAAACCGGCAAAGAAACCACCTGATTCATATGAAAGGCTGATACAACTTTGGGCAAGAAAGATGGCTCTGTCCTCTATACCACCTTTTTATCATAAAATGTTAAAAAAGGCTTTCAACAAGACAGAGCCTGCAGCTCTGAAACTCTCCGTGCTGAACATATTGCCACCAGAAACACTACCTTGAGGGTAAGATCCTTAATTGAAGCTCTAGACAAAGGCTCAAAGGGTACTTGTACTTACGCCTCCAGCACCAACTTGAGGTCCCACTTTGGAATCGCCAACCTACACGGCGGCCTCAAAAGAGATACTGCCCTTAAAAAAAACATTTAATATCCGGATGTGCTCCTAGCGCCTCTCCTTTTATCCTTCCTCTATAACATGAGAGAGCTGCTACCTGCACCCGCAAGGATGCTGCCACTAATCCCTTGTAAAAACCGTCCTGTAAGAAAGACAGCACATGTGGGACTGACGTCCTCAACACATCCACCGACTTGTCCCCACACCAGGCCTCGAACACACGCCAGATTGGAACATACGCCAACGAGGTAGACTTTCGTCTAGCTCTCAACATGGTGGAAATAACCGATCCGGAGTAGCCTTTCGCTCTCAATCTTGCCCTTTCAAGAGCCAAGCCATAAGCGAGAATCAATCCACCTGAGGCATGAGAAGCGGACCCTGACACAACAGGTCCCTCCGCATTGGCAACCGCCAGGGACGGTCCACTAAGAGTCTTATGAGATCCGCATACCATGGCCTCCACGGCCAATCTGGTGCTATTAAAATTACTCGTCCTCTGTGAACTTCTATCTTTTTCAGTACCCGACCTATTAAGGCCCACGGAGGAAACACGTACAGGAGCTGTTGATCTGGCCACTTTTGAATGAGGGCATCTAGCCGCTCCGACATTCTCTCCCTTCTGCTGAAGAATCGGCTTACCTTTGCCGATTGAAATGTCACCATCAAATCTATTACCAGCGTTCCCCAGCAATGCACCACCATGTCGAACACTTCCAGATTGAGAACCCACTCTCTTGGGTCCACCTTGAGTCGACTCAAACAATCGGACTCTACATTGTCTACTCCTGCCACATGAGCCGCAGACAATGCTACGAGATTGCCCTCAGTCCACACCAACAGCTGTTCTGCCTCGATTTCCAGAGCTGCACTGCTGGTGCCTCCCTGACGATTGATGTAGGCCACTGCGGTTGAGTTGTCGGAAAACACCCGAACCGCCTTCCTTCCTACATGACTTTGTAATGCTCTCAGCGCTAGAGCAACTGCTCTCAACTCCAACCTGTTTATGGACCAACTCTTCTCGACGTCATTCCACTGTCCTTGAGCAAACTGTCCCCTGACGTGCGCCCCCCACCCTAAGAGACTGGCATCTGTCGTCAGGGCTAGCGATTCGGATGCTTCCAAGGGCACCCCTTCTTCCAGAATCCCTGGAAGTAACCACCATCGCAGCGCCTGCCTCGTCTCCATCGGGCATGGAAGTCTCAGAGACAGTGGATCCTCTTGGTGTGACCACCTTCGGAGTAATGGTCTCTGCAACGGCCGCATGTGAGCCCGCGCCCACGGAACCAACTCTAGAGTCGCTGCCATGGTACCTAGTAACTGTAGATAATTACATGCTGTGGGATGCTGCCTGTCCAGAACCTTGCGGACCAGCTTTCTCAACCCTATCGCCCGTGATTGTGGCAGAAAAACCTTTCCTAGCTTCGTATCGAACCAAGCTCCCAGATACTCCAAGTTCTGCGTCGGTTTCAATCTGCTCTTTGCCATGTTGACCACCCAACCCAGACTCTCTAGAAACTCTACTCTCATAGTAGCCAAGTTGCTCTCTGTCTCGGACTTTGCCCATATCAACCAATTGTCTAGGTAAGGGTGTACTAGAATTCCTTCTTTTCTCAATGCCGCTGCCACAACTACCATGACCTTGGTAAATGTTCTTGGCGCCGTTGACAACCCGAATGGTAATGCTCAGAACTGAAAATGCCCCATTGGCAATGCAAACCTGAGAAACCTCTGATGCTCCTGCCGAATTGGAATGTGCAGGTAAGCTTCCGACAGATCCAGAGAGGTAAGAAATTCTCCTGCCCTCTCTGCTACGACCATGGACCTCAGTGTCTCCATATGAAAATGGGATACTCAGACACCGATTTATGTTCTTGAGATCCAAAATGGGGCGAAAGGACCCTTCTTTCTTTGGCACCACAAAATATATGGAGTACTGACCATAACTGCACTGGTCTGGCGGCACCGGCACCACTGCCTTGAGGTCCAACAACCTTTGTAAGGTCTCTCGCACCACCTTGACCTTGCACAGAGACTTGCATGGAGATTGAACGTAACAATCGACCACTGGGCATAGAAACCCGAGAGCATAGCCCTCTCGAATAACCTCCAACACCCACTGATCTGATGTTATCTGGACCCAAGCGGGATAAAACTCTCGTAGCTGACCTCCCACAGCTACCGTCCCCACCTGGGTCCTCCTGGCTTCATTGCGGCTTTCTAAGTTTCGAGGAAGAGGAAGCCCCAAATCCTCTGCCTGCCCCTCTAAAACCTTGAAACCTCTGATTCCGATAAGGGAAACATCCTCTCTGAAATTGGCCGAATCATGCAGAATGAAAACGGCGAAATTCCTTCTGTTGCCCCTTGGCCGTCAGAGCAGGACACCCCTGCTTCTGCTTATCCTCCGGGAGCCTCCCGCCTTTAGACTCCCCTAGATCCTTAACCAACTTATCTAAATCTTCTCCAAAAAGCAACTTACCTCTAAAAGGCAGCTTACCCAGCCTTGCCTTGGAAGAACCATCTGCCGCCCAATTTCGCAGCCAAAGATACCTTCGAGCTGCTACCATTGAGGCCATACTCTTAGACAAACCTCTGATAAGGTCATAATGAATATCAGCTAGATAAGCCATTCCCGTTTCTAACCTGGCCGCCTCACCATTCATCTCTTCCAACTGTTCTCCCTGCACCTGCTGAGACCAGCGAAGACATGCTCTCGAGACCCATGCACCACAAATAGCTGCCTGCATAGCCAGAGCATTGATATCAAACACCTGTTTCTAGCCTGCACATCTTTGAGCGCGGCACTACCTTCCACCAGGATAGTGGTCTTTTTGGTCACCGCCGAGACCGCTGCATCTACCTTCTGGGATTTAAACAATTCTCGATCCTGATCTACCAATGGATACAGGCGGGCCATTACCCTGGACCCCTTAAGGGTTGCCTTGGGTATGTCCCATTCTTCGTAAATCATCTCTCGCACCACTCGGTGAATCGGAAAAGCTTTTTGTCTTACGTACCACTTGCAATAACGGATCCTCCAAGGTCGCATCTTCTGCCGGACCCAAAGACGGCATATTAAGAGCCTTAAGTGTCTCTGCTATAAGAGCTGGCAATTCGTCCTTATGGAACACCCGAACCACTCTAGCTTGATTCTCGTGCTCCGCAAGTTCGCCCTCTTCTAATTCCTCTTCCATCTCTAACTCTGGATCCAATTCCTCTGACAGGTGGCTCTCTGAAGTGACCGACTGCCTATCCTTCTCCTTCCTAGGCTTTTTCAACGGACACTCATTGGCTCCTGAGCACTTCACATCTAGTCCCGACTGCGCTGAACCGGCCCCAGAGACCCCCTCACCGCCCCTTAAGGCCTGTTGAAGAGCCATGAAATCTTGTGAGAATATTGCCGCCAGCCCTCCCCGCAAAGGCTCTTGCGGTGGAGGACGATCTGGAACCATGGAAGTCCCCGCTACCGGCTCTAACAGGGGCCCTGAAGGAGAAACAGGCTCTGTTAAAACTAAGGGTGTTTCCTCCTGACCCTCCTTATCTACATCCAATACCTGCTCCATAGAGACTGCTTCCTCACTGCAGGCTCTACAAACCCCTTTCTCTGAGATCGGCCTCTTTCTAGTACCTCACAATAAACATTGCGGTTTAGAAGGCAAACCGCGGATGCTTCAGCGCTGACCCTGTTATACTTATTACACTGAAAGCCTGCTCGCAGCCTTCAACAATCAACTGGAGCTTTGTGTCCTTAAAACCCTGCAAATAAGCAGCGGCCCCAAAGAAAAAAGCTTGGATTTTTTTTTTTTTTTTTTACACATTACAACCGGTCCGCCTGAATCTCCTCTAAATCCTAAGAAGAAAACTCTGAAAACCGCCAGATCACCTGCAAACACAAGCCTTCAGCAAACCCCGCGAACACGAACGTCTTCCCGCACACCTGCCATTCGGCTCCGGCTCCCCGACCACACTAACCATTGATCACGCGTTCCCAGGCCTGCCAACACACGTCCCTCTGTTGCGCTGCTTACCTCGTTCAAGTGCTGTTTTGGGCTCTGCAAAAGCTCCTTCTGCTTCTCCCGGCGCTCAGCCAAAATTGCGGCTTCGGCGCCGGGAAAGAGAGAGAATCTGAGAGAGGTGCTGTACTGATGCTGGGGCCTGCCACATGTCTGCTACCGCACGCTGCTCACCTTAATCGCCACCGGTTTCTCTCTCAAAAGGTGAGTTCGGGAACTGGAGCACCTCCCTCCCCCAGTGCTTAAAGCTTTAAAATCTATTCTGCACTGTTGATTGTTTGTCCGCAGAGAGGGGAGGGAGCACTCCTCAGCTTCTCTTTTTTTTTTTTTTTTAAACCTTTAAACACAATCTTAAATTCAAATTTAAATCTAACTTCCTAACTACACTTCCTTAAATGTTCCTCTAGTGAGCCCGAACCTCCAGGCTCACCAACCTCCAGCTGCTTGGAGACTGAGATAACTGGTCAGAGGAGGCGGTCCCTGGAGTATTAGTACCAGTGTCATCAGGAAGATTGACGTTTCTCAGTCTCCAAAGTTGCTGGAGGAGTTGCCTAAACCCAGAGGTTCGGGACTAGACTGGAGGGATGATAAGGAACCTTTCTTTTGTACTTTTGGATGTATGTTTTGGGTCATTGTCCTGCTGGAAGACTCAACTTCAACCCAGACCTAACTTTCTGACACTAGGTAGCACATTTCACTCCAAAATACCTTGGTAGTCCTCTGACTGATTCTTTAAATATGGTCCAGGCCTGCAGTTCCTGAGGCAGCAAAACAGCACCACAACATCTGGAACCTCCATCATATTTAACTGTAGGAAGGGTGTGTTTTTCCTTGTAAGCTTAATTTCCTTGCCTGTAAATGTATTGCTGGTCTGCATTATCAAAGAGCTCAAGTTTGATTTCATCTGGCCACAGAACATTGACATCGAAGGATTGTGGTTTCTCAAGCTGGATTTGGGCAAAGATCATGCATGCTTTTTTATATCTATCTTTTGAGCAGTGGGGTCACCCTTTGTTTAGTGTGTGGCGCATGGTGCTGGTTGAAACCACCACTCAAGATTACTCCAGGTCAGCCTTAAGCTCTTTGGATGTTGTATGTGGTGTTTTTCCAACAGTTTGCACTAACCTTTGAAAATGTCTTGGATTAATTTTCCTCTTCCCATGTCCTGGGAGGTTATTGACAGTTCCATGAGCAGAAAAGTCTTAATAACATTGCGAACTGTAGGCACAGGAATCCCAAGTCTTTGGAGATGGCATTGTACCCCTTTGAAGTTTGATGATAGCTTTTTTGATGGTCTCAGGCAGCTCTCGTGTTCACCATTGTGAAACTGGAACAGGGAGTGAATGTGGCCATTTTAAACATTAGAGCCATCATTCATTGGTTGATTCAATTCATGTGAGTACTGACAGTTGATCACAGGTGTGTCTAATTTTACTGCAGTAAGAACGTGGTGGTTCTGTTCAAATTGATTTGAATTGCTTATAAAGGTACCAATAATAATCATGTCTTGGCAATGCCCCAATTTTTATACTATTTCTTTTTTAAATTAATCTTGTTTTATTTTATTCTTTTATTTGTCAGATATGTGTGCATATATAGTCCAAAGATATTTTACTGGCCACTTTGATATTTTTAGGAGATATTGGACATTAAGGGGTTGAACTGTAATGGTGCCAATAATATTGACCACAACTGTAGATAACAAAGCTAATCTGAATTCCCAACTGCATGGGTAGTGATGTGGTGTTCAGTGCGCCTGCATACCTGCTTGCGGCGTGCCATATCTAAGGTCCGCATAGGGTTGCTGACTGGCTCCAGATGCACCCCACAGTTTCGATTCAGTCCTGGGTTTACCTCATTGCATGCAGGGATATGTAGTTCTGATTTCTCCATTGCACTCCATAAGAAAAGGAAAACTACAAGTCGCTGCATGCAATGGGGTAAACCCAGGACTGGATCAAGCCTGTCGGGCGCATCTGGAGCCAGTTGGCAACCCTAGGTCCGCACTGACTACAGAGGGACAGATGTACATGTTCCGTGAAATTAGTGCTGACTCCCATGTTAGTAGCAGGGCTTAGTAAACATGTTCCTTGATCAACATTAATATTACTATTTACAGGAAAACTAGTTGGTTACATCCAAAACATACCTTCACTGCTAAACATGTGCAGAAATTCAAGGCTTTATAAACAGCTATTTGCCCGTTTTTGTAATTTGTAGAAACTACTTGTTGTCCAGTTCAGAGGATGGAACCATTAGATTGTGGAGCCTGCAGACCTTCACTTGCCTAGTGGGTTATAAAGGACACAATTACCCTGTCTGGGACACACAGTTTTCTCCCTTCGGCTACTATTTTATATCAGGAGGTCATGACAGAGTTGCTCGGTAAGAAGCTGGGTGAATATATATATATATATATATATATAAATATATATTTATTTAGGATTTAACTTACTACTTTTCAATAACAGCTCAAGGTATGTTACATTCAGGTTCGTTAGGTATTTCCTTGTCTATGGAGGGTTTAGAATCTAAGTTTGTACCTTAATGTATAGCTGTAATTTACACCCTGCCATTTACCTGTAGCTCTCAGGCGTTCATTGGTGAGTGAAGGATAAACCACACTAGGAAGAGAGACAAGAAACTCTCTCCTTTTTCAAAGATGATGAAGATTTTATTCTTCTCAAATGAGAGTTGTAAAATAATGTGGATTATACGAGGGTCATTTTTAAAGTAAGAACCGATTGCGCATCGTGTCCGCGCGATCTGTCAAGTGACATCCGTTCAAGGTCAGCCACTCTTGGCCAGTCTCTCACTATGCCGCCATTACGTTTCACGTCTCTGCCAGTGTTGGTTGTATGGTTATACTGCTTCGTTTGTCGCCATGTCAATCAGTAATCCCTCCGATTGTGAAGTGCGCTCGGTTATCCGTTTTTTAAATGCAAAACAAGTTCGTCCAGCTGAAATTCACCGGCAGCTTGTGGAAGTGTATGGGGAAGGTGTAATGAATGATGTTTAAGGAAGGAAGGACAAATGTTCATGATGAAGAACGATCTGGACGGCCTACTGTCATGAATGAAGACCTGACACAAGAAGTTGATGAGGAAATTCGCCAAAACAGGTGCTTCACTATAGACGAGCTGCATCAGACATTTCCACAAGTTTCAAGATCAGTAGTTTATCACATTGTTACTGACAAACTGCACTACAAAAAAATGGGTGCGAGATGGGTGCTGAAAATGCTGGACGAACTTGTTTTGCATTAAAACCGGATAACCGAGCGCACTTCACAATCGGAGGGATTACTGATTGACATGGCGACAAATGAAGCAGTATAACCATACAACCAACACTGGCAGAGACGTGAAACGTAATGGCGGCGTAGTGAGAGACTGTCCAAGAGTGGCTGACCTTGAACGGACGTCACTTGACAGATCGCGCGGACACGATCCGCAATCGGTTCTTACTTTAAAAATGACCCTCGTATATTCTCCAGGACGAAGCAGGAAGTCAGTCCTCACATATGGGTGACGTCGGCGCCGACGGAGCCCTCGTGCGGAGCATTTCCCCAGCTTTCAAAGAAAGCCTTTGGGGGAATGCAGCGCGCATGCGCAGTCCCCTTCCCGCCCAAGGGTGCCATCTTGCTCAGTCTGTCTTTTTCCGCGGAGCCCAATGGACGTAGTTTGTGTCACCCGGGAAAAGTAGATTTTTTTTTCTGTGATTTTTCACGTCTCTTTATCCGGTTCAATGCCGGTTCCCCATCCCGCCTCGGCTCGGTACACCAGTATCGGGTCCGGAACTTCTTTTTCGTTTTTTCCCGAGGAAGAGTGCTATCTACAAAACCTACCCTCAGTATCAGGCCTCTCCAGCTCCCCCAGCAGGCCAAGGGGCAGGGGCATGGGCCCCGTAGGTAGAAAACCCCCAAGCCTCCAGCTCCGGCTCCTGCACAGCAAGGAGGGGGTTTTTGACTCCCAGAGCATAGCCTCTCCTCCGCCGGTGGTTCCACTCAGCACAGGAGGTCGGCTGACCCTGTATGCCTACAGGTGGCCAGCCATCACAGGGGATACCTGGGTACTGAGCATAGTCCAGAAGGGCTATATGCTCCATTTCCACCAGCTACCCCCCACCCCCCTCCTATTACCCAGGGGAGCCTCCAAGACTCCCTCTACACAGGGACCTCCTCCTTCAGGAGTTGGCAAGTCTTTTAAAGGAACAGGTGGTGGAACCGGTGCCACACCACCTGGAAGGCAAGGTTTCTACTCCAGGTACTTCCTAATACCAAAGAGAACAGGAGGCCTCAGACCTATCCTAGACTTGCGAAATCTGAACAAGTTTCTGGAGAGGGAAAAGTTCAAGATGCTCACCCTTGGGATACTGCTGCCCTAACCTCCAGTAGGGAGACTGGCTATGCTCCTTAGACCTAAAGGATGCTTATACTGACATCCTCATCCATCCAGACCACAGACAATATCTCATATTTGTGGTGGGAGGAAACCATTTTCAGTACAGAGTACTTCCCTTTGGCCTAACCTCTGCCCCCAGAGTTTTCACCAAGTGCCTGGCGGTGGTGGCTTTTCTCAGGAATCAGGGGATTTTTGTCTTCCCGTACCTGGACGACTGGCTAATCAGGAGCCAGTCACTCCAGGAGGCCCGACAGGCCACTCTTCGCACTGTCTCTCTTCTTCAGCATCTGGGCTTTATCATAAACTACGCAAAGTCCACTTTTCTCCCCTCTCAGAACCTAGAGTTTATAGGGGCAAGATTAGACACACTTCAGGCAAGAGCTTACTTGCCCGAGGACAGGGCCCACAGACTGATGGACTTGGCCAACCAGTTCCAACGCCATTCTCATGTTTCCGCCAGGCACTTCCTGCGGCTCCTGGGCCACATGGCATCCACTGTACATGTGACCCCGAATGCCCGTCTGCACATGCGGGCTGCTCAATGGTGCCTCAGAGATCGGTGGACACAAGCCACCGGCGACCTCCAAAACAGAGTAAAGGTGTCCAGACGACTTCTGAACTCCTTACAGTGATGGCTACATCTGCCAAACCTTCTCAGGGGTGTACCTTTTCAGGCTCCAGCACACACAAGGGTGCTGACGATAGATGCTTCCTTAAGGGGCTGGGGTGCACATTGCCAGGGCACGTGTACTCAAGGCCTGTGGTCTCCTCGGGAGGCCACACAGCAAATCAACCTTTTAGAGCTGCGAGCAATCTGCTTAGCTCTGTAAACCTTCTGTCATGTCCTCTCTGTCCGTCTGAACTAGGACAGACTGTTGAATCAGGTGGCAATGTTCTACATGAACAAACAAGGGAGCACTGGCCCTTTGCTCCTTTGCGGTCAGGCAGGGTGTGTTTCTCAAAGCAGTCTACCTATCTGGACAAGAAAACTTCCTAGCAGACAAGCTAAGCAGGATTCTCCAGCCTCACAAATGGCAGTTGAATCCATTGGTGGTCCAGCAGAACTTCCGCCGCTGGGGACTTCCATCCATCGATCTCTTTGCAAGTCCACTAAACCATCAGCTGCCCAGGTTTTGCTCCAGACAGCCGCATCCCCTGAGGATGGCAGCAGATGCTTTTCTGATCTCTTGGTCTACGGGCCTCCTGTATGCATTTCCTCCCACGCCCCTGGTGGCCCGAACTCTGTTCAAGATCCTCCGGGACAAGGCCTCAGTGATTCTGGTAGCCCCCAGATGGCCAAGGCAGCCGTGGTTTCCACTTCTTCTGCAGTTGGCGGTGGAAGCTCTGTTCCCTCTGGGGCTGCAACACAATCTCCTGTCTCAAGAGAAGGGTTCCCTTCTGCACCTCAACCTCAGGTCCCTCAATTTGATGGCCTGGCTGCTGAAAGGGTAGTGCTAGCTCCCTTATTTCTATCTAAGGAGGTTGAGGAGGTGGTATTGGTCTCTAGGTGGCATAGGTTTACAATGTGGTGTGCTCAACGCAAGGAAGATCCTTTCTCTTGCCTTGTGTCGGTAGTACTGCAGTATCTACTTCACCTTTCAGACCTAGGCCTTAAGTCTAACTCTGTTCGGGTCCACCTCAGTGCTCTGTCAGCACACCACTCACCGGTGGAAGGACAGTCTGTCGGTTCACCCCTTGGTGTCCAGATTTCTCAGAGTTCTGTTTCTACTCAAGCCTCCGGTTTGTCCACCGGCGACTGAGTGGGATTTTAACATGATCTTGCAGCAACTTACTCGTCCACCGTTTGAGCCGATGGCTACTTGCCATTTGTGCTTCCTCTCTTGGAAAGCGCTCTTCCTGGTGGCTCTTACATCGGCCAGACATGTGAGTGAGCTACAAGCTCTGGTTTCTGATAGACCGTACACGCGGTTCTATAGGAATAGGGTGGTCCTACAGACCCATCCCAAGTTCCTACCAAAAGTGGTATCCTATTTCTACCTCAATCAGGAGGTGGTTCTTCCGACCTTTTCTCCCAGGCCGCATACCAGCCTGGCTGAAAGTCTTGCATACCCTGGACTGTAAGAGGGCATTGTCCTTTTAGATAGAACATACGCGGGAGCATCGAAGGGCTGCTCAGCTCTTTGTCTTGTTTGACCCTAATAGGCTGGGGTTACCTGTCTCCAAGCGTACGTTATCCACTTGGGTAGCAGATTGCATCGCCTAGGCATACAGGGCAGTCAACCTCCCCTTGCAGGGTCGGGTCAGGGCGTAAGCGCAGCAGTAGCTCATCTCCGCTCTGTTCCGTTGGCAGACATCTGCCGGTCCGCAACTTGGTCTTCAAGCCAGACTTTTGTAGCCCATTACTGCCTGGAGAGAGAGTCCCGGCGGGACATTGTTTTCGGCCAGGTGGTACTCTAATCTCTTTGAGGTTTAGGTAACTCCTATGCTCCGGCCCTTCATGTTGGGCTACCGTACGGGGTGCGTTCTCAGAGAAAATTCTTGTCATGGATGCTGAGGCTCTCGAGAGGGAGCCATTTTTTCAGCTTTTGGTTCACGGTAGCCTAGAGCTGGTGAGTCCCATATGTGAGGACTGACTTCCTTCTTGGTCCTGGAAAAAGTGTAGTTACTCACCTGTAACAGGTGTTCTCCAGGAGCAGCAGGAATCAGTCCTCATGACCCGCCCTCCTCCTCTGGAGTTACAGTCATATACTTCATTTGTTGCTTTTTTTGCTGTCTTTTAGCTATGTCATCAGACTGAGCAAGATGGCACCCTTGGGCGGGAAGGGGACCGCGCATGCGTGCTGCATTCCCAAAGGCTTTCTTTGAAAGCTGGGGAAATGCTCCGCATGAGGGTTCTGTCGGCGACAACGTCACCCATATGTGAGGATTGATTCCTGCTGCTCCTGGAGAACACCTGTTACAGGTGAGTAACTACGCTAACTCAAACAGGAAAACAATTATTTTTCATACCTTGCCAAGCTGATGAAATAACTTAAGTTGCTGACTTCTTTGAATGATAAAGCTTATCTCACTGGTCAGTTAATGCGTGCATAAGCATATCAAAAGATTTTTGTGGGAAATACTTGCAACTGTCATATTGGAGGTGCATGTTTTGTTCCTTGCATGTCTTACTGATAAAAGTACCAAACACACCAACCCCATAGAATTACCAGTCAGATATCAAAGAATCTGACAAATGCTGGTATTCCATTTTTCAACAGCATGTCAGATTATAGCCTCAGTAAGGAACTTTGGAATCGTTTACATTTTGTGAAGATGAATTTGATTTCTGCTTTTGATACAGTAGCAAATGTGATTTTTGCTGGAAGAGAGGCTTTTTGTTTAGAAAAGGTAATTACGCAACACCACTGATTTTTTTTTTTTTTTTTTAAGTTACAGAATGTAAGTTTCTTGGAAATTGGAAAAATCATTGGGAGTTCTAATAGTTATAAAACTTCTGTTTCAAGATTTGGTTTCACAAGTTGTGCCTTGAACATTTTTGAATTTACTTGTGTTTTTAGCTTTTATGGCAAATAACAAGGAATGTCAGTACTTGCAGAATACTTTAACAGATTATCTTCATGTGCTGCCAGTACTCTCTTAACTGAAAATGAACTATAAACCCTGCACAACAGCTTGTTCTTTGATTCACTAAATTGAAAGTATCGTGGATAACTACAATGTTATGAGTTGGTTTTTATTTTCATTCTCCAAGTTTATGGGCTACAGACCATTACCAACCTTTGCGGATTTTTGCTGGTCATCTTGCTGATGTCATTTGTACACGGTTCCACCCCAATTCAAACTATGTTGCTACAGGCTCAGCAGACAGGACTGTCAGACTTTGGGATATTCTGAATGGCAATTGTGTTCGAATCTTCACTGGGCATAAGGTAAAAGAATGTCTGAAAATTACAAGCTAACAGTTCAGTGGTATACAAAAGGAACCCAAATCAGACTAAATACGAAACACCATTTAAATGAGTCCAATTTGCCCCAAAATCACATTTTGTGCCTAAAAACTTTTTTTGTCGGAGTTCGTCAGCCCAGTGTCCCAAATCTGTTTTTTAAGAGACACCGCCGTGACTACTCCCTTTTATTAATTTAAATTTAAAATGAACAAAAAGTCCAACACTTAGCTGTATGTCACCAAAACGCCAAAACTCCCAGTGAACGACGTGGCGCACGTTGACATACAGCTAAGTGTTGGACATTTTGTTCATTTTAAATTAATAAAAGGGAGTAGTCACGGCGGTGTCTCTTAAAAAACAGATTTGGGACACTGGGCTGACGAACTCCGACAAAAAAAGTTTTTAGGCACAAAATGTGATTTTGGGGCAAATTGGACTCATTTAACAGTTCAGTGGTGACAAAATCATTACTGTCTGGAAGATTTTCTGGGTGAGCTGATCTTTTGTCAAATTTCATGTGGTTAGACTCTGTCCAGTTAGGACCCCTATCTGGCAAAGCACATTGCAGAGGTGGCAAGTTTAGGTCCCAGATGAGATGTGGGTGAGGAAAAGTGGTAAATGTTTTTGTTGTGGCACAGGGGCAAACGCTGTGCGGTTCAATTCCAGAGATGCCCCTCAGGTTCTCAGCAAAGGCATGAGGATCTTATGGGACGTTATCCAGGAAAAGTGAAAAAAATACCAAAAATAAAAGATGGAATGAATGGCCAATACGAAATTAATCTGATAAGGCAAGCCATTATAGCACATATAATGATCCCTTGGGGAAAAAAGTTACGATTTCATTTTTTCCCCTTCTTCCAATTTTCAGGAGCTATACTATCATCTATAGGGCATGTTTTCTGTGACCTGGTGATTGGACCTTTTGCTTTAATTTTGCAAAACTGTTCACTTTGTCCCACAGAGATATATGCATGTATCTTTGCTTAAAGCTCACCTGTTTTGGTTTTTTTTCCCCAGGGACCAATTCATTCAGTGACATTTTCACCCAATGGGAAATTCCTTGCTACAGGAGCAACGGATGGCAGAGTTCTCCTCTGGGATATTGGACACGGTTTGATGGTTGGGGAACTGAAAGCTCATACAAACACAGTCTATGCACTGAAGTTCAGTAGAGATGGGGAAATTTTAGCATCTGGTTAGTCATTTAAGTAACCATTTACCTCATTAAAAGTTAGATTGTGCTTTAAAATAATACCCTAAACTCAGTCACAGTGTATGTGAATGCAAGTGATTTGCAGGTTTTGGGATGGTAATTCCTGTTCCGATTAAGTTTAGAATGCTGATTTAAACTATTTAATTTGATTTAAATGTTGTAAATATTTTTAAGTGAAATTGTGGGTGTAATAATGGTAACAGTGATTTTATAAATACTGAAAAAACTCCCCTCTTCCTTTCTGTTTTGCTAGGTTCAATGGATAACACAGTACGCTTATGGGATGCAGTAAAAGTGTTTGAAGACTTAGAGACAGATGACTTTACTGCAGCCACTGGACATGTAAATCTACCTGAGAGCTCGCAGGACTACCTGCTGGGTACCTACATGACCAAGTCGACACCAGTCACACACCTCCACTTCACTCGTAGAAATTTGCTCCTGGCTGCAGGAGCATATGTACCACTATAAATAGGAGGACGGACTATTTTTCCAAGTCATTGTTTTAAAAAGAAACAAACCAGGAAATGAGATATAATTTAGCTCACACTGAGTTACTATAGAATGTAAATATAAAATGGAGTCTTATTTATATGTGTGGTCGAAGATAATATGTGATAATGCACAGTGCCCTGTTTTCCACCAAGTGAGCCATAAACACAGACATTTCAGTTCAAAAAGCAGCAGCCATATTATGAAAACATTGTATTAATTCTCCACTGGAACAGGAGCATTCGATAAGCTCCCATGCTCTGATTTCTATTTTTCTAAAAAAAGAAATATGCTGAAGTTCTTGAGTTGCTTATTTTTCTCTCTTGACATTGGCTTGGCCTAAATGTTTCATGTTTCAGGAGAAAAAAAATAGCAAATGGAAAATCTATTTTATTTTATGTTTTGCCCTTTTTATACACTGCTACATGCAACAGGAAGCATAGGTCTAATGATGGAAATAATTACTTTCTGGTATAAATAGATTTTATCGTAAAGGTGTTTTAGAAAGTGTACTACTTTGAGTAAACATTTAAATTAAACCAGCCAGAGCTGGTCCTCAGAGCATTTCAGCCTAATTGAATGCTGGTTTACCATAGCTATTATGGCTGAAATAAAACTTCTCTTTTCCAGATGTGGAAAGAAATTACCTTGATTTAGAAAGTAATCAATGTAAATTATTATTTTAAATGCCATGGCCATGTTAGTTATATATTGTTCTAACTTGCAAAACATAAGTGGGTACTGCGAGCATAGGCATAAAGTAAGTTAAATAGAATGTCGTTGTTCTCTATGTTCAGAGCTTCCTTTGCTTTCCCTTTAAAGGGGTAGTGGGGCGCCATGCTTTAATAATACCTTCTGTAGGGTGTTAGAGGACAAATTGAACACAGTTGCCAGCTGGTTAGAGGCACATAGACTAATATTAAATCCTCAGAACTAGGGTAAGTCTGATGGGTTTCTTATTCTCAGTACCTACCCTTATTTATTGCTTGCATAAAGAAAATTCCACCATTCAAGACCATTAAAAGTATCTTGGAGTTATTGTAGATATTCATCTATCTTTCCATGCATATGTCTAGAGGACAGTGCAAATATTTTTTTTTTTAATTTTGTTGGGTCAGGTCGTTGCAACCTTTTTTGGAATAACAGGAATTGAACACATTACTTCTTGCTCTGGTCATAAAAGTGGTCTATTTAATTCTTTACTGGCAGGAGCTCTGCATTTGCAGCTTAAACAAAAACGCTGCATTTAAGTTACTTTATAATGTCAGAAAATTTGACAGGGTTACTCCACTGTTAATGGAACAACATTGGCTGCCAGTTCAGTCCCTGTTTATCCCCCCCCCCCCCCTTTTTTTTTTTTTTTTACACAGGGTTGCCACTGTGTTTGAGCTCCTTATTAGCAGGGCCGGTGCAAGGATCGGAGGCACCCTAGATGGGCTCCTCTCTGGGGCCTGCAGCAGTGGTACTGGCTCCTGACCTGTGATGCAACACTTACCATATACTCTGGTGCTCTGTTTTCGTTCCTTTCTTTTACTAAGTGCTGTTTCTGTCCCCACCCCTCTGATTTGCATAAATATAGTTTGCCTAATGATAGCGCTAGTTTTGTATAATCCATCCTGGTCCCTTCCTTCATTTCTGGCCGTATTTGTTGGTCGTTTCAATGGCATCTTTTTTGCAGTTAGAATTTTCTCCAACTGGGGTGCTATTGGGCTGCTTTGCATGGAGTGCTCAGGTAAGGCCTTTTAATGAATATGGACAGACTGATCATTTTTTTAGTCATCTTTGGGCTACAGTGATTTTTTTTCTTAGGTTGGTTAGCCCCCTTCCATCCCTAGTGTGTCCTATATTCCTTGTCTTAAGGAGATTTTTTGGTGCTGTTCAGCCCTGGTCTTGCATTAGTCAGTTGTTTCTAGTTCTGTTAAACGTTGGCAATTGTGTAATGCACTAGATCAAAGCCTCCTGCATAAAGAAAAGTTTTAGTGCTGCGAGTTTGATCAGAAGCCCACAGGCTGCTGTTAAAGAACTAGAAACTGAGTTGGCATTCCATGGTTTGTCATTATTGTGAATAGGTTAGTACTGACTTCCATTTATTAAATGAAACACCCATACGCTTTGGAGCCCCAAATTGTAATGGGCTGTGGAGTTGCAGGCTTACTAAACAGCACTCCCTAATGGCATCTGAATTTAATTAATTGCCATTCCAAATTCCAGCTCAAGGCAAGTTAGTCAGGTATAGAGGTAGCTCCCTATTCAAAGAGTTACAGTTTAAGGTGGTATTTAAAGGCCTCTGTAAGCACAAGTGATATCAGTCTGGTAGCAGGACAGAGGCTGGGTGTATAAAACTTAAAAAAAATTCCAGCCCTCCTCCCTACCACACTGTCTTTATTCTTTCCCTTTATTTTAAGCAGCAACTGCACCTTCAGTTCAGTAGTTTATCCCTTGGTTAAAGTACCGTTGTCAAGAAAATTTCATGTACACATAAGTCATATTTAGCAAAGCTTTAGCTTTTGCTTAGCTCACACGTTGTTTCCTCTTGTTCAGTCAGAATTAGCTTCTTAGGCTACAGCACAAGCCTTTATTCACAATTACTTCCGCCATCATTCAACAGCAGCAAACCTTAGTGAGGTACAGTGGTAATAAGCCCTAGTCTGATTAATAGATGACCTGTATGTACTGATAAGGAATCAGAAACCTACTGCGGTAGCACCAGTTAGTCAAACAACGAAGGAGCTAAGCTTGGGCAAAGCACCCAACTCACATACAGGACTATTGCATGTGAAAAGAAAAGCTTTCTAAATGTGTGATATACTGCAAATGAATACAACCAGCTTTAAATTGTGGGGCATGTATCTACAGGAATAAGTCCTCACATATGGGTACGTCGGTACCGACGGAGCCTGAGCAGGCAAGCTCCCCAGAAGGAAAGCTTTTGGGGCCTCCCACTGCGCATGCGCACTGCCTTCCCGCCCAACTCTCCTCAGTTCTTCTTTTTCCGCGGAGCCAGCAGGTCGTGTTCCTGTCACTGCTGAAGAAGTTCTTATTTTAATTTGTTTCTTTGGCCGCGTATCTGCCTTCCCTGATTCCGGACAGGTACTGCCGGTCTTTTTTCTTTTCTTTAAAAAAAACAAAAAACAATTCTATTTTTCCCCACTTGGTGTGTTTCTCCTGTGAGGCCTCTAGGCCTTCACAGAATTCTCCCTCATGGAGAAACCAGCCTCTGGTTTTAAAAAATGCACCAAGTGTAGCGGTACTATTTCAGTCACAGACACCCATGAATGGTGTCTTAAATGTTTGGGGCCTGACCATTCCATTCCGGATTGCCCATCCTGTTCTTTGATGTCTAAACGTGGCTTACAAAACCGGGCAGCCAAGTTTCATATGCTGTTTTCTACAGATACTCCAGTATCGACATCTTCCAGGTCTTCCTCTCCTGATGAATCTCAGGTAACCAAACATTCCTCTGGCAGGTCCTCAAAGGGCAAATCTCCCTCTAAGTATCGAGTTGCCCCCGGGCTAGACCCTGAGGACCCTGCCCCAGCCAAACAACCCCGGCGGGAAGCTCCGGCTTCCAAAGCTCCTCCTATGGGGTTACAGTTTGACATTGATGGCACGGCCTCGACCGATCACCTGTTAGACTGCTCTGGGGTACTGGCCCATTCTTCCGGTACCGACATCCAGAAAGTCGTGGCGTCTATGGATCATACAGTTCAATCCATGCAGCAGGCCATTTTGGCTTTTATTAAAGCTGCGACGCCCTCGGTACCGCACCCAACGGTACCGACTCCGGTTCCGGTACCACAACCGATATCGGTACCCAGGGCTTCCACATCGACCAGGATACCGATTCCGGTTCCCGGGTTTTTCCCGGTACCGATCCGGTACCCCCGATGTCGATCCCTGGAAGCAAATAGACGATACTTCGAATCTTCTGATGATTCTGATTCATCAGATGACTCTGCTGAAGTATCCCTTACTCTACCTGAGGAGCCCTCTTCTCCTAAGAGGAGAATGTCTCCTCCAGAAGATTTGTCCTTTCAAGACTTCATCATTGAAGTAGCTAAAGGTCTCTCTATTTCAGTAACCTCTGAAAAAGAACCTAGAGCAAAAATATTAGACATTTTAGGATACTCTAAGGTTCCCAAAGAGGCAGTCACCTTGCCCATTCATGAAATTCTTCAAGAACACATGATGGACATGGGAGACTCCTCTCACCCTATCTCCACATTCTCGTTGTTTAGACACCATGTATCGTGTCCCTCCTTCTCCTGGTTTTCAAAAAACTCAGCTCCCTCACCACTCTATTGTGGTGCAGTCAGCTATGAAAAGAATTAAGAGTACCAAAAGACACTCTTCTACTCCTCCAGGAAGAGAATGTAGGACTTTGGATGCTTTTGGTAGAAAAATCTTCCAAGCAAGTATGCTTGTTGCTAGAATTAATTCATACAGCCTCTATATGGGCATGTTTCTGAAGGAGATTGCATTAAAAATATGCCATTTTCTCCCCTTTATCCCAGAGGATAGAAAGGAGGAGTTCCTTCTTTTGCTAAAGCATACCCAAGATATTTCAAAGTTCTCCAACAGAGCAGCCTTTGACTCCTTTGAGGGTGCTAGCAGAGCCTCAGGTATTGCCATAGCGGCTCGCAGAATTGCTTGGCTCCAGGCCTCTGACCTAGAACCCTGGGTCCAGGATGGGTTGGGAAACCTGCCCTGTACAGGTGAGAATCTGTTTGGTAAGGAGTGGCAAATCAAAGCCACTCAAATGGATGCAGAGAATGCTGCTTTAGATAGACTTTAAGTCTACCTCTGCCAAGAAAAAATCTTTCAAGAAGCCTTTCTATAAGAAGGCCAGATTTGCTACAAATACTGGCCAACAATCTTCTGCAGCTTGCTTTGCTCCTAATCGTCAGCAGCCTAAACAGGCCAGGGCAAAACCTGCAGGGGCTGTTGCAGCCCAGCAGTCCCAACCCCCTCAGGGTTTTTGACTTAACACTAGAGAACTTAACCTTTCTGGCTCTAAAACATCCAGAGCCTCTCACCATTCCAGGAATGCTAACTCATTTTGCCCCCAGATGGGAGCAAATCACATCAGAACAGTGGACCCTCTCTATCATCAGAGAGGGCTACAAACTCCATTTCTCCTGCCTTCCTCCCCCTACTATGGTGAGATGTTTCAATTCTCCCCCATCTCTCCTAGACCTGTTAGGTCAGGAAGTGACCACTCTTCTCGCCCAAAGGGCAATAGAAGAGGTTCCTCTTCTTCAACAGGGGTCAGGTTTTTACTCCCCTTATTTTCTCATTCCCAATAAAACAGGGGGGTACAGACCCATTCTAGATCTGAGAGAATTGAACAAATTCCTATGCAAGGAGAAATTCAAGATGCTTTCTCTAGGTACTCTCCTTTCATACCTACCGAGTCAGGATTGGCTTTGTTCTCTAGATCTCAAGGATGCGTACACACATATACTCATCCATCCATCCCACAGAAAATACCTACGGTTTCTGTTCCAGGGAAAACATTTCCAACACAGAGTACTTCCCTTCGGTCTAGCCTCTGCTCCAAGAGTATTTACCAAATGCATGGCAATAGTGGCTGCATTCCTACGTGCCCTGGGAATTTTTGCCTTCCCATACCTGGACGACTGGCTCATCTGAGCACCATCTCAGTCCGAGGCTCAGACTTCCCTGGATCGCACCAGGCGCATCCTGCAGTATCTGGGACTTGTCATCAATCTGCCAAAGTCTCAGCTCAACCCTACTCAGTCCCTGGAATTCATAGGGGCCTGGTTGGATACCACCACTGCAAGGGCCTATCTTCCTCAGGGCCGTTGCCAACGTCTAGTGCACTTGGCCTCCCAGGCTCAGTCCCGAAACCACTTGACTGCCAGGGAGATGCTACAACTATTAGGCCACATGGCCTCCACAGTACATGTGGTGCCTTATGCTCGCCTACATATGAGAGCAGCTCAATGGACTTTGTCCACCCAGTGGACTCAAGCATCAGGAGCTCTCTCTCAGACCAAATAGCAAACTCCAAACGTCTCTTTTGGTCTCTCCAGTGGTGGATGTCCACCCAAAATCTGTTGTTGGGGACCCCCTTTCAACCATTGTTGCCCCAAGCAACCCTCACAACAGATGCCTCCCAAACAGGTTGGGGAGCTCATCTTCAGGATCTCTCCACTCAGGGCACTTGGTCTCCACAGGAGACCACCCTTCATATCAACCACTTGGAACTCCGAACAATCTTTCTAGCTCTCAGTTTTTCATACCCTCCTCAGCAACATGACAGTCCTTATTCATATGGACAATCAAGTAGCCATGTTTTACATAAACAAACAAGGAGGGACTGGCTCTCTGTTGCTTTGCAACAAAGCTCTAAGATTATGGGCCTTCGCCAGAGAGCATCAAATCCATCTCCTGGCAGTATATCTTCCAGGAATCCAAAACTCTTGGGCAGACAGACTCAGTCGAGTTCTGCTTCCACACGAATGGTCCCTGCACATGGATCAGGTACTCAGAATCTTCCAGAAATGGGGAACCCTGGACATAGACCTCTTGGCAAGTCCGTGGAATGCCAAACTTCCCCGGTTCTGTTCCAGAATTCCGTGTCAGGGAGTACAGGCCAAGGATGCCTTCCTCCTTCATTGGGGTCGGGGCTTCCTATATGCCTTTCCACCCAATTCCTTTGATTCCCAAGACTGTTCAAACTTCAAAGGGATCAAGGGTCCATGATCCTCATAGCTCCACGCTGGTCACGCTAAGTGTGGTACCCTCTACTTCTGCACCTCTCCCAAGCCCCCTCCCTGGACTTGGGTGCAGCTCCAGACCTTCTATCTCAGGAGGAGGGGACTTTGTGGCACCCAAACCCCAAGTCCCTTCACCTCAGAGCTTGGTTACTGAAGGCCTAGACCTTCAACACTTCAATCTTTCGCAGCAAGTGAAGGATATCCTCCATGCTTCTAGGAAACCTTCCACTAGGCGTTCTTACGCTTTTAAATGGAAAAGATTTTCCATTTGGTGTGCTTAAAAGGGTCTTAACCCTCTAGCACTCCCTTTGAATTCTCTTTTGGAATATCTCCTGCATCTCTCCAATGCAGGACTCAAAACGAATTCAGTAAGAGTCCATTTGAGTGCTATTGCAGCATCCCTTAAGCCCATCAATGGACAACCTGTTTCCTCTCATCCTCTTATTGCAAGATTCATGAGAAGCCTAACCTTAATGAAACCTCCCATTCGACCTCCGGTGGCATGGGACTTAAACTTGGTTCTTGGTCAGCTTATGAAGGCACCCTTAGCCACTACCTCCTTGAAATTTCTTTCCTGGAAGGTTATTTTTCTTATTGCAGTCACCTCAGCTCGCCGAATCAGTGAACTGCAAGCTCTAGTGGCTAATCCACCTTATACAAGGTTCCATCATGATAAGATGGTCCTTAGGACCAATCCCCACTTTATGCCTAAAGTGGTCTCCCCTTTTCATCTTAATCAAGAGGTATATTTACCTGTCTTTTTTCCAGCTCCTCATGCATCCCCTGCAGAGAGGAACCTTCATACTCTAGATTGTAAAAGAGCTCTTGCTTTTTACCTCCACAGGACACAGCAACATCGAAAGTCTTCTCAGCTTCTTGTTGCTTTTGATCCTTCTCATTTGGGACTTCCAGTCTCTACAAGAACACTCTCCAATTGGATTGCTCAGTGTATCTCTTTTGCTTACCAGAGTAAGAACCTTTCTCTGGAGGGCCATGTCACCGCTCACAGTGTGAGGGCCATGGCCACCTCTATGGCTCATCTGAACTCTGTGTCCATTGACCAGATCTGTCGAACAGCCACCTGGGCCTCGGTTCATACCTTTACAGCCCATTACTGTTTGGACAAGGACTCCCACCGGGATGCCTTGTTTGGTCAGGCTGTCCTCAGACACCTGTTCCATTCTTGAACAACTCCACCCACCTTCCCTGAATGGATGCCTGAGATCCATAGGAAGATGAGGAACCTTTCAGGGTCTCACACCCTTGAGGGGATCTCCCCGGCAGCTAGGGAGTCCCCATATGTGAGTGCTTGTTCCTGGAGATAGCACAGTTACTTACCTGTAACAGGTGATCTCTGGGAACAGCAGGAATTAGTCCCCCCCACCTCCCCTAGGATTGTATCTCTTTCTCTCTTCCTTTCCTCTCTCTATTGTCTCAGCTATAAACTTGAACTGAGGAGAGTTGGTCAGGAAGGCAGCGTGCATGCACAGTGGGAGGCCCCAAAAGCTTTCCTTCTGGGGAGCTTTCCCGCTCAGGCTCCGTCGGTACAGACGTACCCCTATGTGAGGACTAATTCCTGCTGTTCCCAGAGATCACCTGTTACAGGTAAGTAACTGTGCTTTACTAAAGGTTAACATGCATTAAATATTGCCATTGCAGCACTTAACATGCCACTGTGTGTGTGAGGAATTCTGATGTTATACTATTTACAAAACAAAAAACCTCAGCCTAATTGACCACTATGCAAGAGCACTTTGCTAAAAAAGGTTAAATTGCATTTTCCTCCAAAAACTATTTGGGTTGAGCATGGGCTGGGATACATAAATTTGATCCACAAAAATCTGGGTAGTAAGAAAGTAACTTTTATATTTTCATGACTTGTTGCAAGGTAGTATCCAAACATAGTTGGTTAAAAGAAAATTGTGCTGCTCTTTTTTTGTTTTGGAGAAGTAGAAGAGCTTTAGATATGTGGATCAGTCAATGGCTTTCTTCACTTTTTTGTCCGTTTTTAAAAAGAAAGACATGAATGTTAGACTTTTCTTGTTACTTTGGTTCAAGTTGAATTGTGGAGGAATTTCAAGTTGCTAGCATATGTATGTGAAATTAAGGGCTAGTCAATGTAGGCTGTTCAGGTGTTTCTCTCCCCCATATTAAAATATAACTACTTTGGCCAAGGTGAATACAATTGTGTATTAAACTTTATTTATGCATTATATACCTCTTCCCAGATCAAACCTATAGTCTAATGTAAATACAGTTAAAGGGGGAAGAATTAAAGCCAGTTTCCTGTATATTGAATTTTTCAGGCTTTTATTTTTGATATCTTTGTAAATAAAGACAACAAATAATATGAATGTCTATGGTTTATTGGTGGAGAGATGGTTTTGTTCTGCTTCCAGACATCATCCAGTACAGAGAGACAAACTAGGAACCTGGAGGAAGACAAGAGAAATAGGATTTAAAAATACTTGCACACAACTAATAAAGTATATCAGCATCCTCATCAACATAAAGGAGCCTTTCTAGCCTCTGTGGAAAAGTTACATATCCTCCCCTTTCTCAGGTCACTTCACTGACTCCCTATCCAGTTCAAACTGCTACTACTGAATTCATTCATTTGCTGTTTCCTCTCTTCTTTCTCCCTATACCCCTCCTCCTTGGGAACTCAGCACTTCTGGCAGATCCTCTCTATCTGTGCCCTTCTCTTCCACTGCCAACTCCAGACTTTGATCTTTCTGTCTTACTCAGTTTGTTCTGGGCCTGAAAAGCAGCACAACCTGTGGCCTTGA
This sequence comes from Ichthyophis bannanicus, assembly GCA_033557465.1. Lineage (NCBI taxonomy): Eukaryota > Metazoa > Chordata > Amphibia > Gymnophiona > Ichthyophiidae > Ichthyophis > Ichthyophis bannanicus. The sequence goes on from CM066034.1 coordinate 935,514,292, forward strand.
CATCCAGGCTAAACACTCATTCACTCAGTTTTGAACCATATCTCACAAAGATATAAAAAGACTGGAAACGGTTCAGAGGAAGGCAACCAAAATGATTTGGAGCCTGCGTTAGAAAACTTATAGACCTAAATATGTATACTCTGGAGGAGAGGAGGGACAGGGGAGATATGACTCAGACCTTTAAAATACTTCATCTTCCAAAGGCAGGGAAGCTATAAAACTAGAGGGCATAACATGAAGCCACAAGGGGGTAAACTGAAAGACAAGGTCAGGAAATACTTTTCATTGAAAGGGTGGTGGATGCATGGAATGCCCTTCCCCTGGAAGTAGTGGGGGCAAATACATTGATAGAATTAAAATGGCATGGGACAGATCCCTTTATAGCAACAGGATAAAGTGAACATAACTCTCTTATATCTCAACAAATAGGGGTGACCTACACAGGGCAAAAGATATATGTCTAAACAAAGGCATAGGAAGAAGTGACCTCCACAGAGCAGCACATGCACATATTCTTGCCACCATACTGGTCTTTATCTGCTGTCATTTACTATGTTTGAGACTGCTTTTAAATCCTGATCACATATGTATTTGCTTACTATGCCCCTAGATATAACCTAATCACAATTGCTGTGTTACCTGTCTTGCTTAGACAGTAAGCTCTTATGAGAAAGGACTGGTCTCTGTGCAACATGGCCTAGGCCATGTAGTGCTACACAAATAAGGCGCAATAAGAACTTGAAGTAAATGTCTAATCCCCTGTCCTAGATGTATCCTCTCAAAAGTTATAGGGAACACACATTAGTACAGTCTGTCATCAGATTACGATTAAAAAATGGGTCTTCTGAAATGTAACTGCAAGTTTACCCACTGCAGTCTTCAAAATACTCATAACCCAACCCCCCCCCCCAAAAACACAACAACATATCCTGCAAATGTAGGAAAGGCCTCACAGTGCCAGCCATCAGCCTATCGAGAAAGCCCCATGTTTAGAGCAGCCACAGCTGCCCCACAACTTCTTGGTGGTGGAAGCAGATTAAAAGGACCAAGACCCATTCCTCAATGCCCTCGATTCCTTTGGTAGGAGATGTTTCCAGGGCTTCATGCTGGTAGCCAGGTTCCTCTCATACCAGCTTTACATGAGTATGTTCCTTAAGGATTTAGACTCCATCATTCCTTCAGAGGACCTCAATTCCTTCCATGCCCTGGCAAGGACTGCTCTAAATACAAGGTCAAAGCAACCAATGATGCTGTTATCTTTATTAACACTTTATATACTGCCCTAGGCTCCAAGACATCAGCACAGTTTATAATCACAAAGAGGCTATACAGAAAAATGGAAAAGAACACTGCAAATTGGACAGAAAAGCCAAAGTAGATAGGTGCAGAGGGGTAAAGGCACAATGCAGGACAAGCATTTAGGAGATGGAAGGAAGAAGGTCAAAGGCAAGTTGGAAAAGATGAGTCTTGGCCATGGATTAGAACTGGGGGAATGAAAGTGATCAGTGCAGAGTGGATGGTAGGGAATTACATAAAGCAGGGCCTAGCAAAATAAAAGCAGTGACATGTTTGTTCAATGTGTCCGAGAGACTGAAGGAAGAGCGAGGTGAGATGTATGAAACTGGAGAAGAAAATCAGCCAAATATTGCGGTGTGAATTTGAGTCAGCTGGCAGGGTTGTGACTGTAGGTATCTGAACACACTGTCTCACTTGGCTCCAGTCCATCCAGGACAAGCTGGCAGACATGCCTTGACAGGGAAAGAACCTCCTTGGGAAACCAGTGGAGAAAAGGAGGGAAAAAAAAAAAAAGATTGAAAAGGAGCACATGACCTTCTCCACACTCTCAAGAAAGACTGTCCCTCCCACACACAAGCAGGCAAGAGAACGTTTACCAATGCAAGCACCAGTACTATCAGAGCCCTCAGTGTGCACAGCCTAAAGCACAGGCCCCTCACCAGCAGAAGTCTCAGAAGGCCCAGCCAAAGCTGGGAATGGGATGTTGACTGGTTCCTCAGGGAGAGTAGCCGATCTACCAGTACCTGAAATGGTTCCTCTCCAATAGAGGGGGGGGGAGGGGGAGTCACTTGTCCACTTCGCCCACAGGTGGCCTCTCAACACTTCAGACATTTGGGTCTTGCAGATAGTCGACAGCAGATACCTGCTGCACTTTTACCCAGTTGCTGCCTCCCTGGACCCGCTGCATCGCAGCTTGCTACAGGAAGATATCACCCTTCTGGCAGAGCTTGTCATCTAGCTGGTACCTCTGGCTCAGGTCAGGAAGGAATTCTACTCTAGATACTTCCTGGTCCCCAAAAGTATGGGGGGGGGGGGGGGGGGGTCCAGCCGATCCTAAACCTCCAGAACCTCAAATCACTGCCTAGTGTGAGAAAAACACAAGATGGTCTCGCAGGGACTGCTCCCTTATCTTCTCAGGGATGACTGCCTATGGTCCTTGGATCTCAAGGATGTGTATAATCACATCCTGATCGACTCAAAGGAAATGCTTCTGCTTTTTTCGGGGGGGGGGGGGGGTCGGGTCAGTACTAGGTGCTTCCATTCAGACATATCTGCTACAAGGGTCTTCACAAAATGCCTCACAGTGGTGGCTGCTTATCTCCAAACGCTGGGGGTCTTGGTCTTCCCTTACTTAGGCAACTGGCTCAAAAAGAACACCACCCCAGACCACATCTGGCAGTTGGTTCATCTCACCATTCAGGTGGTTGGGTAGTTGATCACAAACCCCAGCCACTCAAGTCTCACCTCCAGCTCTCTCAACAGCTGGAGTTCACTAGCACTCGAGCTCAGTCCCTTCTCCCAGTTGACTGCATGCAGCAGCTAACAGAAGCGATTGGTGACATTCAAAGGAGGTGCCACATGACCTCGACTGTACACATTATTCTGCTGGCTCATTAGACATTGAGCACACAATGGAAACAGGCTATGGGCCACCTTTGGGACTGGGTGATGGTCACTGCACCCTTAGTGCAGTCCCTACACTGGTGGATGGAGCTGCAGAACCTCTTCAGGGGTTTTACCTTTCAAATGTCATCACCCCAGAGAATGCTAACCATGGATGTGTCCAGGGCCAATTTTCCAATGGAAAAAAGTGAATAGTAGAGGACCGCAGGGATCTATGCTGGGTCCGCTACTTTTTGACATCTTCATAAATGACCTGGAAAAGGGAATAACAAGTGAAGTTATCAAATTTGCAGATAACACAAAACTAAAGTTGTTAAAACCCACAAGGACTGTGGAGGATTACAAGAGGATCCTGATAAATTGGAAGACTAGGCATCCAAATGGCAGATGAAATTTAATGTGGACAATGCAAAGTTATGCACCTAGGAAAGAACAACCCAAACTATGGTTACACGATGCAAGGTTCCACATTGCAAACCACCACACAGGAAAAAGATTTAGGTGTCATCGTGGATAACATGTTAAAGCCTTTCGCCCAGTGTGCAGCGGCGGCCAAGAGAGCAAATAGAATGCTAGGTATCATAAGGAAAGGAATGGAAAATAAAACAAAGGATATTATAATGCCTCTATTGTTCCATGGTGCGACCACACCTTGAATATTGTGTGCAATTCTAGTCACTGTATCTGAAAAAGGATATAGCGTTATTAGAAAAGGGTACAGAGAAGAGCCACCAAAAAGGTAAAGGGGATAGAAGGCTACTCCTATGAAGAGAAGCTAAAAAGGTTAGGGCTCTTCAACCTGGAAAAGAGATGGCTAAGGGGAAATATGATAGGGGTCTATAAATTAACAAATGGAGTGGAACAGGTAAACATAGATCGATTGTTTACGTCATCAGAATATAAGAAGACTAGGGGACATGCAATGAAGCTACAGGGTAACTTATTTAAGAGTAATAAAGAAAAAATATTTTTTCACTCAACATATAATCAAACTCTGGAATTTGTTACCAGAGGATGTAGTAAAAGCTGTTGGTTTATGGACCTTTCCTCCAAACATTTTTAAACCCAGCTACACTATTATTAAAAAGTGACCCGGGATATCACTGCTTGACCCAATACAAGCATTGTGGAACCCGTGTCTTTTGGGGAAACTGCTAGGTACTTATGATCTATGATAACATCCAAACATAGAAATATGACGACAGAAAAAGACCACATGGCCTATCTAGTCTGTCCTTCCATAACAACTACAACAGTCCCCTTTTTACCTTTAGAGATCCTCTGTGTTTGTCCCATGCTTTTTTGAATTCAGTTACTGTCCTCATCTCTACCACCTCCACTGGGAGACTATTCCACGGATCCACTACTCTTTCCATAAAGAAATATTTCCGCATATCACTCCTGAATTTATCTCCCTTCACCCTCATCCCATGTCCCCTCGTAGCAGAACTTGCTTTCAATTGAAAGAGGCTCTCTCCCTGAACATTTATGCCACGGAGATATTTAAACATCTCAATCATATCACCTCTATCCCGCCTTTCCTCTAATGTGTACATATTAAGATCCTTCAGCCTGTCCTCATATGCTTTATAATGAAGACCACTAATCATTTTAGTAGCCACCCTCTACACCGACTCCATCCTGTTCACATCCTTTTGAAGGTGCGGTCTCCAGAATTGCACACTATACTCCAAATGAGGTCGCACCAAAGATTTATACAGAGGCATTATCACCTCATTTTTTCTGCTAGCCATTCCTCTCCGTATGCACCCAAGCATCCTTCTAGCTTTTGCTGTCGCCTTTTCTACCCGTTTCGCTACTTTAAGATCATCAGACACAACCACGCCTAGGTCCCGCTCTTCTTTAGTGGACAAAAATACTTCACCCCCTATACTATATTGCTCCCTTGGATTGCTGCAGCCCAAATGCATGACCTTACATTTTTTAATATTAAATCCCAGCTGCCAAATTCTAGACCATTCTACAAGCTTAGCTTAGATCTCTCCTCATGTTGCAGATTTTGGTATCATCCGCAAAGAGGCAAACTTTACCTGAAAGCCCTTCCGCTATATCACTAACAAAGATGTTAAAAAGAATTGGACCAAGGACAGATCCCTGGGGCACACCACTGGTAACATCCTTCTCCTCAGAGTGAGCTCCATTTACTTGTACTCTGTCGCCTCCCACCCAACCAAATTTCTAACCCAAGCAGTAACTTTAGGGTCCATCCCTAGGGTGCTCAGTTTGTTTATAAGTCGCCTGTGAGGAACAGTGTCAAAGGCTTTACTGAAATCTAAATACACCACATCTAGGGCTCTCCCTCGGTCCAACTCCCTGGTCACCCAGTCAAAGAAATCAATCAGATTTGTCTGACAAGACCTGTCTGGTGAATCCATGCTGCCTCGGATCCTGTAATCCACTGGACTCCAGAAACCTCACTATTTTCTCTTTCAACAGCATTTCCAATAATTTACTCACCACCACCTCAGTAAAGAATTCAGGCTCTCCGCTATGGCCTTGTCCCCTCTTAGTGCCCCTTTTACCCCTCTATCATCTAGGTCCAACTGACTCTCATGGGTTTTTTGCTACGAATGTACTTGAAAATGTTTTTTTCTTCCACATCAAGCTTCTTCTCAAAATTCTCTCTTTGCCCTGCCTTATCAATGCCTTGCATTTAACTTGCCAGTACTTGTGCCGTTTCCAGTTTTCGTCATTTGGCTCTTTTTTTTCCATTTCCTGAAAGATGTTTTTTTGGCAACAGCAGCCTCTCTGACCTCACCTTTAAACCATGCTGGCAGTTTTTTGGACTTCCTTCCACTTTTCTTAAAGCGTGGAATACAGTTGGTCTAGGCTTCCAAGATAGTATGTTTAAACAACACCCAAGCTTAGTAATAGTAAATGACAGCATGGTCCATCTAGTCTGCCCAGCAAGGTGGCAAGAATAGGTGCACCTGCCACTTCGTGCAGGGCACCCCCTCTCCATATCTTTGTTTAGGGGTGAACCCACCGCTCCATGTAAGGCACCCCTGTTTGTTGAGAAATTAGATAGTTAAGCTTAATTTGATTTTATCCTATTGTTATAAAGAGATCCAATGGGTCTGTCCCATGCCATTTTGAATTCTGTCACTGTATTTGCTCCCACCACTTTCATCGGGAGGACATTCCAAGCACCCACCACCTTTTCAGGGCACTGTTCCCTCTAAGCTGTGCACGTGTGCGCGCGCACACACCTTGCCACACGAGCGCATATACTTTACAACAGAGCGCACAAAAATTACGGTTCTGATTCGGATAGAAACCACCACATACGTCTTAAAATTTTAAAGGTGTTGTGTATTTACAGTTTTCACAAGTTCTACAATATTGTCTAGTGCAATCAATGTGGTGTACATACTGTATTCTGACGTGTAGTCAAATTTTAAAGTATATAACTCAGAGTGTCGTTGTGGCGCACAAAAATGTAACCTTCCTTCAAAAGCTGCACAGCTGATATTTTATGCGCACACAGCCTACAGAAAATTAGAGGGAACATTGTTTCAGGGTAAAAGTATTTCCTGATATTGCCTTTCAAAATTTACCCACTCGCAGCTTCATGTTATGCCCTCTAGTTTTACAGCTTCCCCGTCAAGGAAGAGGTTTGTTTGTTCATTATTTCTCTAAGTATTTAAAGATCTGAATCATATCTCTCCTATACCTCCTCTCCTCCAGAGTGTACATATTTAGGTCTACAAGTTTCTTCTCTTAAGTCTTCTGATGCAGGCTCTAAATGATTTTGGTCGCCTTCCTCTGAACCGTTTCCAGTCTTTTTTCATCCTTTGCAAGATATGGTCTCCAAAACTGAACACAATATTCCAAGTGAGGCCTCACCAGTGACTTATACAGTGGCATAAGTACCTTTTCCTTTCTCCTGGTAATTCCTCTTAGTACGAAAAGCCAGGAGGATGTTGGGTTGCATACAGTTTTGCCACCTTGAGATCCTCAGAAATAAATCACACCAAGGTCTTTCTCCTGGTCCGTGCAGACCAACCTCTCACCCCCTCTCTTGTACATTTTCCTTGGATTTCTGCTTCCCAAGTGCATGACACTGCACTTCTTCGCATTAAATCTTAACTGCTGAGCATTAGACCATTCTTCCAACTTTTGTAGATCTTTCCTCATATTATCCACTCCCTCAGGGGAGTCCACTCTTGCAAATTTTCATGTCATCTACAAAAGACAGACTTTTCCATTCAGTCCTTCAGCAATATCACTCACAAATACATTGAACAGCGCCGGTCCCAGGACCGAACCCTGGGGCACCCCGCTAATCACCCTCCTTTCATCCGAGTGAGCTCCCAGTTACCATCACCTGACGTCTGTCAGTCAACCAATTTCTGATTCAGTTCACCACCTTGGGACCTATCCCCATACTATTAGGTTTATTGATAAACCTCCTATGAGGAACAGTATAAAAGGTTTTGCTGAAATCCAGGTAGATGACATCCATCGCATGCCCCTGATCTAGTTTTCTGGTCACCCAGTCAAAGAACTCAATCAGATTTGTTTGACAAGATCGTCCTTTGGTAAAACCATGTTGTCTCAGATCATGCAACCTGTTCGTTTTGAGAAAGTCCACTATTTGCTCTTTCAGGAGCGCCTCTATTACCTTTCCTGCCACCAAAGTAAGGCTCACCGGCCTGTAGTTTGTCACTTCTTCCCTGTCACCACTTTTGTGAGGAGGTACCACATTCGCCCTTCTCCAGTCCTGAGGAACTACTCCTGTTTCCAAGGATCTGTTGAAAACATCCTTTAATGGCCCTGCAAGAACCTCTCTGAGCTCTTTCAGTATCCTGGGATGTATCTCATCCGGTCTCATGGCCTTGTCCACTTTCAGTTTTGCAAGTTGTTCTAACACATCATCTTCTGTGAATGGTGTGGTATCTACTTCATTCCCATTTTTATATTTGAGAGTCACAGGTGGTCCTTCTCTAGGATTTTCTTTAGTAAAAACAGAGTAGACATATTTGTTTAGCAGTTTCGCTTTTTCAATGTCACTTTCCACGAGTCCATTCCTAGCACTTTTAGTTCCTGCAAGTCCACCTCTTTTCTTTTCTCCTCTTCTGAATATACCTGAAGAAAGTTTTGTCGCCACACTTAATTTAGGTCTTTAACCTTTGCAACTGCTTTTAGTTTTTTTCTTAACTATTTTCCTCATTTTATCATAGTCTCCTTTTCAAATGTTAAAAGGTAGCACTGTGGATTTCTTCACCATCCCTCCTCCATTAATTAAATCAAACGTGATCATGCTATGATCACTATTGCCAAATGGCCCCAACACCCTTATCTCTTGCATCAGTTCTGGTGTTCCACTAAGGACTAGATCCAACATTGCTTCTTGGAGCAGCTGGTTCATGAACTGACCAGAGGGGAAGCCGTCATTTATTTCATCTAGTAAACAGAGAAGAGTTGCTCTATCCCATTTTCTAGCCCTGATCACTTTGGCCACAATGTTCTCACCCACTAGGTCTAGAAAGGTTATTTATTTAAATTTTGTGATTTTTATACTGCCATATCAAGAATCATAGCGGTTTACATAAAACTGAATTACATTGTTAATTATATGTCATCACTACCTTGTTCAAACAATCAGAGATATATACATGATTCGAATACCAGAAAACTATTTACAATTCGTCTTTTCTTGATGACTCGTGTGCTTTCAATATTATGCATTTTTGAAGAGGTAATCAGAGCAATGAAATGTATTGTGGGGTTGAAAGTAAAGCGTAGTTACCTGTAACAGGTGTTCTCCAGGGACAGCAGGAATCAGTCCTCACTTATGGGTGATGTTGGCACCGACAGAGCCTGCACGGAGCAATTCCCCAGCTTTCAAAGAAAGCCTTTGGGATTGCTACCACGCATGCGTAGTCCTCTTCCCGCCCAAGGGTGTCATCTTGCTCAGTCAGGTCCCTTAGCTCGAGCCCTACCAAGCAGATGGCAAGGGAAGGACACAAATTCAGCAACCCATCAGGGGAGGCGGGAGGGTAGCGAGGACAGATTCCTGCTGTCCCTGGAGAACATCTGTTAGAGGTGAGTAACTACACTTTATCTAGGAACAAGAAGAAGTCAGTTCTCACTTATGAGACTCCCTAGCTACAGGATACCGAACCTGTAACCAAAAAACGCCTCCACGAGGCCGTAAGCAGAAGCCCGAAGGAGCCCGAGTCCTCAGGGCGAAGCCCTTGGTAGCCACAAAGAAGGATCAGAGAAAGTTGCTTATTCTCCAGGACCAAGCAGTAAGTCAGTCCTCACATATGGGTGACGTCGATGGAGCCCTTGCGGAGCATTTCCCCAGCTTTCCATGAAAGCCTTTGGGAATGCAGGCACGCATGCGCGGTTCCCTTCCTGCCTAAAGGTGCCATCTTGCTCAGTCTCTTTTTCCGTGAAGCCCACCGGATGTGTGTCCTAATCCTCCCGGAAATAGTTAGATTTTTGGGTGATCCTTCGCAATTTTTTTCTCCGGTTAGACGCCGGTTCCCCTCCCGCCAGGTTCGGTATACCGGTATCGAGCCCGATCTTTTTTTTGTTTTTTGCCCTTCGTGGCTGGCGTTAGCGCCTTTTTTTTCTTTTTCCCTGGAAGGCCGGTCCTTTGACCTCGCGGGGACTCTTTTCCCCCGATGGCTTCCAGTGGGTTTAAAAAAAGTGTGATCGGTGCAAGAAGCTGATGTCTCTCACCGACACACACGACTGCTACCTTCGGTGCCTCGGTCCTGACCACGATCCTAAGACATGTAGACCATGTGGAAAAATGTCTTCCAAGGCACTTCGAAGTCGTCAGCACCAAAAGGAAAGGCTTTTTTCTGACTCGGCCTCTGGCCGGGCCCGGACCTTGTCTGAGGCCTCGACATCTCGGGAATCAGATCCAAAGCACCGTCGGGGCTCCTCGGACAGGGGGTCCCCCGACCGGGAACGAAAGAGGAAGAAGCGGCTCGCGAGGGCGTCATCAGAAGAGGTCCCTGGCTCCTCAAGAGCTAGGTCTCAGACCCCCAACCGTCGCCCTGGGTCCGTGGAACAGGAGAAGCCTTCAAAAGTACCTCGAGTGGAGCCGGAGTCTGCTGGACACGTAAGTCCTGTAGTCCTTGTGGACTCTCCTCCCAGAGAGCCGCTGCCGGGGGCTGCTGAGTCTCCTGAGCTGGGTCTCAGCCTGACAACCTTGGAGAGCAGACTGTCTGCCTTCATGGAACAGCAGCAGGCACCGATGGCCAGCCTGTCGGGCGCATCTGCCCCAACCACCGTGACATCGAAGTCGACCCCAGAGACCGAGCCGATACTCGAGACCATAAAGCCTCGAGGTCGACCTCGGTCGCGGTCTCCCTCGACCTCCCGTTTCGGACCGAGGGCGTCGGGGCGGGTGCTCACAGGCCCCGCGAGGTCAGACCCCGATTCCTCATCGGACGAGTCCGCCTGGGAGACAGAGGATGAGGAGTCCCCCGACACCTTCCGGACTTGGTGCATCCCGTCGGACTCACTGCAGTCTGAGCCCCGGAGTAGATCCCCCCCCCCCCCCCTGGAGGATACCCGGTTCTCGGAGTTCATCCGTGATATGGCCACCGCGTTGGCTATCCCTGCGGACCCCGAGGAGGAGCCTTGAGCCGAGGCCCTACAGTACGACTGTCCTCCGAAGGAGGCCTTTACTGTTCCGGTTCCTCCGATGCTGGAATGGCTCCTCTTCCGGATATGGGAGGCACCGGCCTCAGTGCCGGTTCTAAGCAAGTGGGTTGATTCGATCTATCGACTCCGGAAGAGTCCTGGCTTTCAAAAGGCACAGCTACCACACCATTCCATGGTGGTAGAATCGACCATGCATCGCCTGAAAACTCAGAAGATGCACTCTGCGGTGCCCCATGGCAGGGAGGCCCGGAATCTCGATGGTTTTGGTAGAAAATGCTTCCAGGGCTCGATGCTTGCTTGCCATGTCGTGTCTTACCAGCTGTACATGGGCATGTACGTGCGAGACCTGGCCAAGGAGCTGGCTGGGTTCTCTGCTGGTCTCTCCGGGGAACCCTTGCAGAGGTTCAAGTCCTTGTCCTCGGGGATCCGGGAATGCTCCAAGTTTATGTCCCGCGCTGCCTACGATGGCTTCGGCCCGTGTTGCGGCAGCCGGCATCGCGGCTCGACGCCAGGCATGGCTGCAGTCATCGGACCTCGAGCCATGGGTTCAGGAGAAGTTGGTCGATGTCTCTTGCCGAGGTGAGAACTTTTTTTAGCAAGCCCATGTCCGAGAAGGCCGCACAGCTCGAGACTGAGCACCTCACAAGGACAAGGCTGTCTAGGAAGACTTCTGCCCCTTCTCACAAAAAGAAGGGCTCGGGTAAAAAGCCCTTTTACCCGAGGAAGGGCACTGCCTACAAACAGTACCCACAGTACCAGGCTGCCCAAACTGCCCCTCAGGGTCAGCAAGCCAAGGGGCAGGGTAATGGGCCCCGTAGGCAGAGGACCCCCAAGCCTCCGGCCCCTGCTCCCACTCAGCAGGGTGGGGGGGTTTTGACTCCTTAGGCATAGCCTCTCCGTCCCTGCTCTCCCAACCCTGCACAGGTCACCTCGCCCTGTTTTCCCACCAGTGGCCACTCATCACTGGAGACAGTTGGGTGTTAAGCATAGTCCACAAGGGCTATCTACTACACTTCCAACTGTGATAGGCTATGGCCTAGCATAGCCTGTAAATGTATGTTATGAAGCCTGTAGGTTAGGCCTGAGTCCCCACCCCCACTTCAGAATATTATAACTGAGCAGAGCTGAAAGCTAGAGAAAACAGAATTTTGCTTCAAGCAGCTTATGATAAGAATGTAAAACTTTTCCACTGAGTGTGTTATGTTATTCACAGATGTATTTCAGAATTCAGCTTTTCACACAGTGTCTGTGCTGCGAGTGACCTTGTAAGCAAAAAGCAAGGCAGAATGTTATGTCTAGATATAGAACCATGGCTAGGAAGGCCTCAGAGCGGGGGGAGATGCAGTGCGGGCCCGGTCAGAAAATTTCCATTGAATGGGGGGGGGGGGGGGGGGTGGGGTGTGAGGGGGCCACCAGGACCAATGAGGAGTTTGCCTGTATAGAACCGATGAGGAAAACTGTAAATGCTGTTTTATTGAACGCCATTGCTCAGACCATTTTGAAAGTGACATTGACAGGTGTCTGAGCTTGTGCACAAAATAAACTGGTTTGAATTCTAGTAAATAGACTCCTGGTGTATTCATTGCGTGCACTTCGCTATTGCACAACAATTGCCTCCTCCATACTTTCCAGGGGAGCCTCCAAGGCCTCCCCTGCACACAGATCTTTTCCTTCAGGAGCTCCAAGGTCTGTTGGTGGACAGGGCTGTGGAGCCTGTGCCTCCCCACTTGCAAGGTCAAGGGTTCTACTCCAGGTATTTCCTGGTACCCAAAAGAACCGGTGGCCTTCGACCTATTCTAGACCTCAGAAACCTCAACAAGTTCCTGGAAAAGGAAAAGTTCAAGATGCTTACTCTTGGAATACTTCTGCCCTACCTCCAGCAGGGAGATTGGCTATGCTCATTAGATCTAAAGGATGCGTACACTCACATCCTCATTCATCCAGAGCACAGAAAGTACCTCAGGTTCATTGTGGGAGGAAACCATTATCAGTACAGAGTACTGCCTTTTGGCCTCACCTCCGCTCCCAGGGTCTTTACCAAATGCCTGGCAGTGGTGGCGGCCTACCTGAGAAATCAGGGAATCTTTGTCTTCCCCTATCTGGACGACTGGCTCATAAGAGGTCAGACGTGCCAGGAGGCCAGACAGGCCACCCTCAGAACTATTGCTCTTCTTCAAGGATTGAGGTTTGTAATAAACTTCAAAGTCCACTTTGCTCCCCAGAACTTGGAGTTCATAGGGGCGAGGTTGGACTCTCTGCTGGCAAAGGCATTCTTGCCAGAAGACAGAGCCCAAAGATTGATTAACTTAGCAAACCAGTTTCTCAGCAGTTCACTAGTCTCCGCTAGACTCTGCCTGAGGTTTCTAGGCCACATGGCTTTGACAGTACATTTTCACAGTGGTATTGACCATGGATGCCTCCCTGCAGGGCTGGGGAGCTCATTGTCTAGGCAAGTGCACCCAGGGCCTGTGGTCTCCCTGGGAAGCCGCACAGCAAATCATTCTACTGGAACTCAGGGCTATTCGGTTAGCCCTCAAGACTTTCTCTCTAACCCTGGCTCAGTCTGTCCTCGTTTAAACAGACAACCAGGTAGCCATGATTTATGTGAACAAGCAGGGCAGAACTGGGTCCAGGCTCCTTTGTCAGGAAGCACAGGACCTTTGCTTGTTTGCTCTCAGGCACAACATGCTCCTCAAGGCTGTGTATCTACCTAGCCAGGAAAATTACCTGGCCGACAAGTGGAGCAGGATTCTGCAGCCCCACGAGTGGCAGCTCCATCCTTTGGTGGTTCAGAAGATTTTCCTGAAATGGGGACTTCCATCCATAGATCTGTTTGCCAGTCCTCTGAACAAACAGCTGCCAAAGTTCTGCTCTAGGCAACCGCATCCTCTGCGGATAGCAGCAGATGCTTTTCTGATTCCCAGGTCCCACGCCCTTGGTGGCCAGAACCCTGTTCAAGATTCTTCAGGACAAGGCCTCGGGGTCCTGCTGGTGGCTCCCAGGTGGCTGAGACAGCCTTGGTTTCCACTTCTGCTTCAGCTGGCAGTAGATCCCCCACTGCCTCTGGGGTTGCAACCAGACCTTCTCTCTCAGGATCAGGGTTCCCTTCTGCACCCCAATCTCAGAGCTCTCAATTTGATGGCCTGGAGGCTGCAAGGGTAGTTTTGGCTCCCTGGGGCCTACCTCCTGAAGTTGAGGAGGTTGTCCTAGCCTCTAGGAAACCCTATGCTCTCAAATGGAAAAGGTTTTCTGTGTGGTGTCAGCTACGTACAGAGGATCCTTTCTCCTGTACTGTACCAGTAGTGCTTCAGTATTTACTGCACTTATCAAATCAGGGACTTAAGTCCACTTCTGTTCGGGTCCACCTCTCAGCTCACCACTCACTGGTGGAAGGACATTCTCTGTTGATTCACCCCTTGGTGTCCGGGTTTCTCAGAGGCTTGCTTTTGCTCAAGCCTCCAATCCGTCCTCCTGCTCCTGAGTGGGAGTTGAATGTGGTCTTGCAGCAACTGACTCGCCCACCTTTTGAGCTGATGGCTACTTGCCCTCTACGCTTTCTGTCCTGGAAGACACTCTTCTTGATAGCCCTAACCTCGGCCAGGCGAGTGAGTGAGCTTCAGGCCCTGGTCTGTGACAGGCTTTACAGCCGCTTCTATAGGAACAGGGTAGTCCTTAGGACTCATCCAAAGTTCCTCCCAAAAGTTGTCTCCTCCTTCCACCTTAACCAAGAGGTGGTTCTTCCAACATTCTTCCCTAGGCCCCATGCAAGCCAGGCTGAAGCAGTTCTGCATACCCTGGACTGTAGGAGGGCCTTATCCTTCTATCTTGACCGTACGCAGGGACATAGAAGAGCTACTCAGCTCTTCATATCTCTTTGACCCTAATAATTTGGGGTTGGCTGTGTCCAAACATACCTTGTCCACCTGGGTAGCTGACTGTATCACCTGGGCTTACAGGGCGGCTGACCTTCCTTTGCAGGATAGGGTCACGGCCCATCGTATCAGGGCAATGGCTGCCTCAGTGGCTCACCTCCGCTCTGTACCGTTGGTGGACATCTGCAGGGCTGCAACTTGGTCCTCAAGCCAGACTTTTGCGGCCCGTTACTGTCTGGAGAGGGAGTCCCGTAGGGACAGTGCTTTTGGCCAGGCAGTACTCCAGAATCTCTTTGAGGTTTAGGCAACTCCTGCCCTGTTGGGCTACCCGTGGAAGTTCTGTCAGTGAAAAGCCTTTCTTTGATGCTGGGACTAGAGGGAGTTCTCTTGTTCAGCCTGGGTTCCTTGGTAACCCAGAGCTAGGGAGTCACCCATATGTGAGGACGGACTTCCTGCTTGGTCCTGGAGAAAGAGTAGTTACTCACCTGTAACAGGTGTTCTCCAGGAGCAGCAGGAATCAGTCCTCACAACCCTCCCTCCTCCCCTGGGAGTTGCAGTTGTATATAGTTTATTTTTACATTTTTGTGTGCTGTTTTTAGCTAAGCCATTTGACTGAGCAAAATGGCACCTTTAGGCGGGAAGGGAACCGCGCATGCGTGCCTGCATTCCCAAAGGCTTTCATGGAAAGCTGGGGAAATGCTCCGCAAGGGCTCCATCGACGTCCATGTCACCCATATGTGAGGACTGATTCCTGCTGCTCCTGGAGAACACCTGTTACAGGTGAGTAACTACTCTTACCCTGAACAGGTTATGGAGTACAGCCTGGCCGAAGGCGCTGTCCTGGCGGGACTCCCTCTCCAGGCAGTAGTGGGTAGCGAAGGTGTTCGTGGAAGACCAGGTCGCCGTTCAGCAGATATCCAGAGGCAAGGAGCGCAGCAAGGCCACTTTGGCTTGGACCCCGTGTGCGGTGACTCGACGATCCAGAGGGACGCCCGCCTTTCCATGGGAAAAAGTGATGCAGTCCGCCACCCAGAGGGTGCACTTGGTGACTGCTTGCCCCAGTCTATTGGGATCGTAGGTCACGAAAAGCCTGTCCGACTTGCGATGAGTCTGGGTACGCTGCAAATAAAAAAGGCGAGGGCCCGTTTGCAGTCATGGGTGTGGAGAGCTGTTGACACCTGGTCAGCGTGGGGCCTCTGGAAGAGGTCGGCAGCACTGTTTTTTGGATAAGATGGAAGTCCGAAACGACCTTAGGCAGGAATTTAGGGTGGGTACGGAGGATCACATGTTCCGATAGAACCAGGTGTAAGGGGCACCAGCCATGAGAGTCTGAAGCTTACTGACTGGGCGGGCTGAGATCAGCGTCACCAGGAAGGCGCGAACATGTCGCCATCGGCTCGCAGGGTAGACGGGTCTGCTGCGTAAGTACCACATTTAAGTCCCATTCCACCGAAGGAGAACGGATGGGTGGCTTGGATAGCAGAAGACCCCACATGAAGCGGGAGACTAACGGCTGCACCGAGAGGGGTTTTCCCTCAATAGAGAGGAGATGATTAGCCGAGAGGGTGCTCAAATGAACTCTGAGAGTTCGACAGCAGCCCTTCCCATGAGAGGTGGAGGACGTACTGGAGAACCCAACGAACAGGACACGAGATGGGGTCGATCTGGTATGCCAAGTACCAGATGGAAAAGCGTTACCACTTAAAGGCGTGAGCCTGCCTTGTGGAGTCTTCCTTCGAGGCGAGAAGGATTTCCTCAAACTCCTCCAGAAGGGTCAGAGAGGCTAGGGAGACCCATTCAGCTGCCAGGCTGTGAGGGATAGGGAGATTAGGTTCGGATGCAGCACCCGACCCTGCTCCTGCGTTAGCAGACCCCTGGTAGAGCTGAGGGGAACCGGAGGCTCCGTCGATAGCAGGAGCAGGAACCAAGGCTGCCAAGGCCACAAGGGGGCCATGAGAATCAACGATGCCCCATCTCGTTGAGCCTTAACCAGAGTCCTCGCAATGAGGGGGAAAGGAGGGAATGCATAAAGACTGGAGGACCAGTCCAGTAGAAATGCCTCAGGGCCCTCCCTGCTCGGGTGCGGCACTGGGCTGCAAAAGTGGGGGAGCTGGTGTTCTGGGGGCTGGCGAAGAGGTCTATTGCCAGAGTCCCCCAGCAGAGAAACAGCCGCCATTCGTGGGGGCAAAGGATTCTGCTTAGTCTGTCCGCCAGGCTATTCTCCTGACCAGGGAGATGCGTCACCCTGAGGGACATCCTCCGTCGGGCAGCAACAGAACAGATAAGGACCGCTTCCTGGCTGAGGGAGTGCGATCCCATGCCCCCTCCTTGTTGATGTAGAACATGGTTACACCGACTTCCCACTGAGGTGTTCCTCGAAGGCCCTCAGGGCCCACCGATCGGCCCGGAGTTCGAGCAGGTTTATCTGCTGCTGAGACTCCACGGGTGACCATTGCCCCTGCAGGCAGAGAGGTCTGCAATGGGCTCCCTACCCTAACAGGGATGCGTCTGTCTTCAGCACCACATTGTGCCGTGTGTCCTGAAAGGGTAATCCCTGTAGGAGATTGCGGGAGTTTTGCCACCAGCTCAGGGACAAGCAAAGGTTGGGAAGAATCCCGACAGGGTCCCCGAGCTGTCTGAGGGACTGGCTCCATTGGGTACTGAGCTGTCTGCATGTGCAGGCGGGAGTGAGGAACCACATGTATGGTCGAGGCCATGTGGCCCAGGAGACGTAGCATGGACCGAGCAGCAACCTGGCGAGCGCTTTGGATGTGAGCCGTCAGAGCTCGGAGATGGTTGGCGCGATCCACGGGCCAAAAGGTGATCGCCTGCTGAGTATCGAGGTGCACCCCTGCACCGGCTCGAGCTGAGACTTCGGGTAACTGAACAAGAACCCCCAGCTCTCTAAGGAGGAGGACAGTGCGCTACATCACTTGCCGAGCATCCTTGGCTGAGGAGCCAGTAACAAGCCAGTCAGTCATCGAGGTAGGGAAAGACTGGCACACCCTGGCGCCGAAGGTAAGCAGCGACCACGACGAGGCACTTTGTGAAGACCCGTGGGGCAGACACAAGGCCGAAGGGGAGCACCCTGTACTGGAAGTGTTCTCCCTGCACCCTGAAATGCAGAAACTGCCTGTGTTAGAGGTGGATTAACATGTGGGCGTAAGCGTCCTTTAGATCCAAGGAGCATAGCCAGTTACTCTGCCAGAGGAAGGGCAGAAGCACGGCAAGAGATAACATCTTGAATTTCTCCCACACCAGGAACTTGTTTAGCCTGCGGAGTTCGAGGATGGGTCGCAGACCCCCCCCCCCCCATCTTTTTCAGGACAAGGAAATACCGGGAATAGAAGCCCCGACCTCAAAGGTGGGGAGGGACCTTCGACTGTCCGTTGGGCGAGGAGAGAGTGCAATTCCCACTGCAGCAGAAGCTGCTGTGTGGGGAGTTGAGGAGGCTCCGCCAGGGTAGAAATAAAGGCGATGGGTTCTCCAAGTTGTTCGGGATGGCTAAGTGTCCAAGGTGATGGGAGCCCGTGATGGGGCGAAGCGGGACAGGAGTCCCCCCACTAGCTGCTGCATTGCCAGAAGGTGAGGGGCTATGCCGATGGCATCAAAACCCCTGAGTGGGTTGCGGAGGAGCTGGCGTTTGGGCCTTCGGACCCTTTGGCTTACAATGCCCCTGGCCAGACTTTCCCTCTGCCGAAGTGGTTGGTATCGATACTGGAGACCCTTTCTAGGGAAGGGTGGCTTCTTCCGAGGCAGGGTAGAGGTTTTGTGGGAGAGAGGGGTCCTGGTGACGAACTCCGTCTCAATTTCCGCAGCCTTCTCCTCCGTCCGCTTGACAAAAAAAGAGCTGCTCACCGAGGCAGGGCATGTCCAGGAGCTTCTCTTGCACCCACTGCTCCAAATCAGAGGACTGGAGCCATGCCTGGCGGTAGGCCCCAATGCCGCAACCACTACCTGAGCCGATGTCTCGAAGCCATCATAGGAGGCTCGAGAGAGGTACTTGGAGCAGTCGGCGACGGACTTTAGCAGGGCACAGAATTTGTCATGGGGCTCTCCTTCGAGGCCTGCGGAGAAACCCCCAAGTTCCTTAGCCAAATCGTGCAAAAACATATCATTGTACAGTTGATATGCGCCTGGATGTGACAAGAGAGCATGGAACCTTGGTAGGCCTTATGGCGCAGGGCATCACTGACTCTTGGCGGGGTGGTACTGACGAGTGTGATTTCGGGCTCTTTTGCTTCCTCATGGCCAATTCCACTACCATCGAGGTGTGTGGGAGCTGGGTTTTCGAAAGCCTAGCCCACACTGCACTGCAGCGTGTGTCAAGGCGCTTGCTCACGATAGGGAGGGACCGAGGCTGGGGCCTCCCACATGCGGAGCAGCAGCCGAGATAGAATCGGCGGTACAGGCACAGTAACTAATACTGAAGAATGTCGAGTTCTTCAGCATGAGGGTCCTCCTCAGCCTGGGTGACCAGGTTAAGGGCCCATGCCATGTCCCGAATGAACACCAGGAAGGAGGTGTCTTCGGGTGGCGAGCGTCGCTGGAGTGCGGGCGGTGAAGGGTCCGACAGAAGAACCTGGTGGGTATGGGTTTCCGGGTAGGTATCCCTATCGGACTCCCACTCTGAGAAATTGGTCAAGGAGTCCAAGCCGGGCGGTTCGCCCTGTCTGATGGCTGGTAGTCTGATGCTGGAGGCCCTGGACAATCTCACCTCCAAGGAACAGGAGAGCGAGCGAGACAGACATCGAGGACCCTCACGAGGCCCACAGCTCTCAGGGGTTTTCCTAGATGGATTTCGGTGTCCCACGCGAGGGACCCACGGTCTCTGGGTGCGAGTCAGCAAAGCTGGCCATGAATGCCTGCTGGAAAGCAATGAACACAGAAACACTATGTTCCAGCGCCAGCATGTGGGACTTCCACGCGGGCATGGGGCCCTGGGACGCTGATACCAGGGTCACTGGATCGGGTGCTGAGGAGGAGAGGGGGTCCTCACCAGGATGACCCTCAGGAGACTGGGCACCTTTGCTTCCATGTGGGGTACCTTGCGGGGCTGCTCCTTGTCCAACTATGGGGAATGCCGAAGGGGGCAATCGCGCTTGTCAGGAGCTCCGGACAGCGTCTTCGAGGCCTCCTCCTTTTTGCGCCGCTCCATTTTGGGGGACCCCTGGTTGGAGTGCCGCCGAGATCATGGGGCCACAGGGGAGAACCCACCGGAGGAGAGACGACCGAGGGTGCCACCAGGGACTTCGTGGCAGCCTTTTGGAAAATGTCTTCGGACTTCTGCTTATGACTGAGCAGGGCCTTAGAGGACATATTCTTGCAGAGGGAACAGAGCTCTGGGTCATGGTCTGCTCCCATGCACCGCAGACAAGTTATGAGTGTCCGTAAGCGACATGTTCCTAGAGCATCTTATCACATTTTTTAAATCCGGTGGCTATGGGGGCAAAAAAGGCCCCTGCGAGGTCGAAGACCCACGCGGCAGCGGTTAGAGAAGAAAAAAGGGTGCGAAGCCTGTAACGAAAAACTAAAAAAGTAGAACAGAGGAAGGACTGGTAGAGGACTGGTGCAAGCAGAAAAAAAAAGAGAGAGAGAGTGTGTTAAGGTGAAAAAATGAATTTTTTTCTGAGGGATGAGGACGTGCATCCGAAGGACTCTGCGGAAAAAGGAAGACTGAGCAAGATGGCACCCTTGGGCAGGAAGAGGACCACGCATGTGGGGTAGCAATGCCAAAGGCTTTCTTTGAAAGCTGGGGAATTGCTCCGCACGGGCTCCTTCCGTGCCAACGTCACCCATTAAGTGAGGATTGACTTCCTACTTGTTCCTGGAGAAGTAGAGAAATTGTGGCGTGTAAGGTGCTCGATTCTTCTCAAGGTTATGTCAGGTCAATTAGTTGGAGTGCTCTCTGTCCAAAATGTTCTATAAATAAGAAAAAAAAGTTTTGAGATGTGTGTGCGGAAGGTGGAAAGGTCATATATTTCTTAAGGGTTCTGCAAAATAGTCTAAAAGTAAAAAGGACTCCCCCACCTTAATGTAGCAAAGTCTAACCTTAATTATTTCACAAAGCATAGATTTAAAAAAGCTAGTCTGGCAATTGCACAGGGATTTGTACTTTCCCAATTACCCGAGTCCCAGATGGCCCCAAGGTTCTTAACTATTTGAAATGGTGTAACTGGTACTCCTTGACTAAAAGTAGTATTTTACTTCAGCTTATTACGCTGCATGCACTTTCACCTCTGACAAGACAATCATGTAAGTGGTGATAAGTATTCTTCAGGGATCCCTCAAAGCAAGCAAATAAATAAAACACACACATCCCAGAAGCACCCATCGTGGGGGCATTAGAGTCACTAGATTATCAGGGTTATAGTCTGGTTTTAGCATCTCCCCAAGAAAGGAGGGTGTAAAGCAACATAGTACATGATAGCATATAAAAACCAGTATGGTCCATCTACGCTGCCCTGTAAGGTGACTAGAATGGTTGCACCTGCTGCTCCATGCAGATCAACCCCCCCTCAATTCATTGAAGCATAAAAGATATTTAAATTTGCTTTGATTTCATCTTCTTGCTAGAAAAAGGATCCACTGTGTCTGTTAGGCTGGAACCTAAGCCGAGTACTGGGGTCTGTAAGGACACAAGGGACCTGCTGCTGCTGCTGCTTCCTACTTCAGATGAGAGGGGGGGGGGAGGAGGCTGGAGATCTACTAGTTTGTTTTCATCATCATTTGGGGGGGGGGAGGGGGTGTCATGTGACTTTTCAGTTAAAATAGGGACATACGCGGGAGGGGGGGGGAAAGCTCTGAAGAGCACTGGTATAAACTCAGCTTTTGACTCATGCCGAGTTTTAGTACAGCAATGCCCATTTAAGCAGGAGAGATACAAATTTGACATGTCAATTTATTACAATAAAACTCCCACAACGTTTTCAACAGTCTGAAAGGAATACCTACTCACCAGCACTAATTATTTGTCTGTCAAAGCTGGAGTTTGTTTTTTAGGCCTTAGTTTGAAGTACAGAATGATCATCGCAAGTCCTGCGTATGTTGCCAGCACACACTGAAAAAGCAAGAACTCTGAATTGGTCTGAAAAGTAAAGGATCTAGGCAATACTTATGTACATTTATCTGGTAAATTATTTCAGAGAGAAATGAACCTACATTCCTCCTGCCCGTCATTGTGTATGAATTGAAGTATTTCTGGATCCCCGTGAAGTTGTGCTGAGTGCCTGAGTCATGTCCTGCCATAGTTCCTGATCCTAAGCACAAGAAATATCAGTTAATGCTGTGCAACTGAAAACAGACCACATTTCTGTACGTATGTCCATAACCGCAAACAACCCAACAGTGATACCTGAACCGGTCCCAAGGATGCCAGAGCCAGCTGGATTTCCTGGATATCCAGAATGACTTATATACTGTTTCCTGGTAAAAACCCTTGTAGGTAATAGGAAACGCAAAAGGAGGAAGACCAGAAAGAGGGATAACTGCAAAGCTCCACTTCACTTCTTCTGTCATGCAATGCCTCCTCTGCAGCCAACACCACCTCAAAAAGGGTTTCTTGTTAAGTTATCACCACTGCCAGTATGTTCATTGTCCCCTTCCCCTACCACAGAGCTTTTGGCCACCTCATCTCATTCTTGCCCAAAACTGGTATGAAATTACTAGAAAAATGAGCTATTCTTAACCTTATAAGCAACTTAATACTAAATAATCCCCAAATTAACCTACAGGTATTTAGGTCACACCTTGCCAAGAAAACCCAGGGGCTAGGGACTACTATCCACAAGTTGCTAGGAGTCTGCATTGCCTCAATAGAACTTAAACATTTATTTTTTACTTAATAAGTACACAACCATGGCTCTCTCTCTCTCTTTAAAGCATTATAAAACTACTACCATTTTTATATTTGGTTGATTTTCCTCATCTGGCACCCTGCCTGCCAAAACTATATTTGCCTATTCTTCCTGCAGAGATCCAATAGGGAGCAGTGGAGATGAGGAAGCTATATGGGGACAGCTAGTGGGGTTGAAAGACTGGGAAAAAGAAAGCATGGGAGATGGTGGGCTAGGCAGCATTAACAGGCATGAAATAGCCAGAGAATACAGGGAAATGGATGGCTAGGAGTGTGGCACTAGGCTAAGAAGTGTAGTGGCTAAGGTAGACGGATAAGAGACAAGTGAAGGACAAAGGAAAAGGAAAGAATTGACATGGGTAAAAAAAAAAAAAAAAAAAAGATCAAATGTGAGAAAGATGGAGGGAGACACAGACCTAAAGAAAATGGAAAGAACAGAAGAGGCTATCAGGAGAGAGAGAGAGAGAAAATGCAAGGGAAAAAGTATTCATATAAGAAAAGGTAGAAAACATTTTCGATTTTGATATGGAATTTATCTTCAAAAGTTTTTTTAAAAAGTTCATGTTTATAACAACTGACTTGAAAGACTGCACCATTCTGACAGACAGACTGTAAAAGGTCCACTAAGTCTTGTCCAATCTAGTAGAACCACAGACACACTTCAGCCTCTCTCTCGCTTTCCCCTTGCTTCTTTGTTGCTAGTGATCTTTTATGCTTCTATGATTTTTTTTTTAAATCTGTGACTGATTCTGGCTCCATCAGCTGCACCTGAATGTTTCATGCATCCAACCACCCTATCTATAAATGAATAGTTTTCCTTGGCCCTCATGAGCCATTTTTTCTTGCCTTTCTTATCTCCTGTTGTCCATCCTAACAGACTTAAGTTCTTTTTTTTTTTCTTGTGGTTCTCTCGCCTTTGACGTTTTTAGAAACATGACGACAGAAAGACCACATAGCCTATCTAGTCTGTCCTTCCATATCAACCACTACAAAATTCCACTTTTTTCCTTTAGAGATCCCTTTGGGGATTTTTTCCCACCTTCGGCAATTATTGAGTTTAATTTGGCATAATTTAAGACAGCTAGTGGCTTCAAGAAATGCACCAAGTGTAGCAGGACCATCTCAGCCACTGACTGACAATTGGTGTTTATAGTGCATTGGACCCGATCATCAACCCACGTCCTGCAATTTGTGCCTGCAGATGACACAACGGGACCCGAAGGGTTGGGAAAGAAGATGATGGAGTCCTCTTCAGCTCATCAAATTCAGCATCCTTGGGCACTGATAACAATGCCTTCCAAGGCCTCTGCTGAGACATCAATAGGGAGGAAAGCTCATGCCCAATCGGAACCAGGGACCCTCGAGCATAGAGAGAGCATTCACTGGCAAGACCACGTCAACAAAGGGGGAGCGCTGAGATAAAATCTGGGTTCATCACTGAAACCCCCTTCAAAGCAATGTGGAGAGCAATGGCCAGCTAAGCTTCCCTGGCAGGATGAATAGACTCCCAGAAGGGAAAGAGTCTACCCCCATTGCCCAGGATGGCAGCTGGTTGCCTCCAAATGTACCCATCATTGTGAAGTCCCTGCCTGAAGGTATCGATGCTGGTGACCACAGCACAGGACCCCCCCCCCAGGAGGTAGTTTTGGAAGAATGCCTTCAAATCCTCAAAGCTCACATGGTGGCAGTTCTAGTCTTGCGAAATGCAGACTTTGTGAAGCTGGCATTATTGTCCCTGCACTCTGTCTAGCCCTTCCTGGAGACCCACGTGTTGCCCACCAAGGCAGGTATGTCAGGCGGGAGGTTGGAATAGACTCCGGCTCAGACGGCCATCTCCCTGGTCAGCATGTTAGAGTCTAATGCCCAAGGATACAGGCACTTGCACTCAGGGCAGCATGGGTCCCACAGATGCCTGCCCTCTCCCCAGTCACGGAGTCGGCAGCAATAAATAAAGTCTTCTAGAGACCTTTACAAAGAGGCCTTCTACCTAGGGGGCAAGAGACCTATGAAACCTTTTAAAAAGGTGTTAAAGCCAGGTGGCAGGTCAAAAGGCCATTTTGAAAGACTCCTTCTATCCAAGCAAGGACTGTTAATCACCCAGGAAAGGGTACTGTGTAGCAGCCCTCTTTTAATAAGTCGTATTGCCCTCCCTCCCAACACCCACCCACCCCTGGGATAATTGTAGCTTTATAGGTACTTACACATCTTAAAAGAAAAAGAGCTGCACCTTAGAGCAGCTCCTTATCAAAATCAGTCATACATTAAGGACCTGAGATTAATATATCTTGTTCACCTGAAGCTTAATTAAATGTATTAGATATACTTTTATTAGTATAAGCATCCACAGCAACCCTTAGTAAGTAAAGAATTTAAAGATCTAAAACACAAGCTTAAAACTAAGATGCAGACAGCAGTCCAGCAGCGAGATGGGGGCTTTCCAGTCTTTTGCATTGAGTGTCACATGTATGATTTTCTCCCAGTTGGCGAGAGGTCTTACGTGTGCACTAGGTGCAAGGAGCTTTAAAAGAATGTATCCTTGAAGGATACTACCAAAAGCAGAGGTTCCAAAAAAAAGGAGTAAAGTAGCCCACATGCTCTTGAGTATGGCACAGAGCTTAAAGATTCCAAATTATCCATACCTACCAACAGCCAGATTAATAGGAATAAAATAGTCTCTAAAATGCTTGTGTGCAAATGCTAGAACTCTAAAAAAAATAAGATGGGAGAGTTAGAATATATAGCACTAAATGAAAAGGTTAGATATGATTGGAATCTCAGAGACATGGTGGAAGGAGGACAACCAGTGGGGCACTGATACCTGGGTACAAACTATATTGTAATGATAGAGCTGATCAAATTGGTGGATGGGTTGCGCTCTATATTAGAGAGGGCATTAAATCTGAAAGGATTAAAGTTTTGCAGGAAACAAAATTTGCTCTAGAATCTCTATGGATTGAAATTCCATGTAAGAAGGGGAAGGCGATGGCAATGGCAGTAGGGGTGTACTATCGACTGCCTGGCCAGAATGAACAAATGGATGATGAAATGCTCAAAGAAATCAAGGAAGCTAACAAGCGTTACAGCACAGTAATAACAATGGGTGATTTCAATTACCCCGGTATTGACTGGGTCAGTGTCATGGCAGGACATGCTAGGGAGATAAAGTTCCTAGATGAAACAAATGACTGCTTCTTGGAGCAGATCGTTCATGAACCGACCAGAGGGAAAGCCATACTGGACCTAGTCCTTAGTGGAACACCAGATCTGGTGCAAGAGATAAGGGTGTTGGGGCAACCTGGCAATAGTGATCATAGCATGATCGTGTATTTGATTTAATTAGTCGAGGAGGGATGGTAAGGAAATCCACAGTACTACCTTTTAACTTTCGAAAGGGAGACTATGATAAAATGAGGAAAATAGTTAAGAAAAAACTAAAAGATTTACAACAAGCTTGGGTGTTAGTATTTTTCAACATCTTGGAAGCCCAGACCAGCTGTATTCCACGCTTTAAGAAAAGTGAAAGGAAGTCCAAAAAACTGCCAGAATGGTTTAAAGGTGAGGTCAGAGAGGCTGTTGCCAAAAAAGCATCTCTCAGGAAATGGAAAAAAAGAGCCAAATGACGAAAATTGGAAACAGCACAAGCACTGGCAAGTTAAATGCAAGGCATTGATAAGGCAGGCAAAGAAAGAATTTGAGAAGAAACTTGCTACAGAAGCAAAAACCTATAATAAAGTCTTTTTCAAGTACATTTGTAACAAAAAAATTATCAGTTGGACCATTAGATGATAGAGGGGTAAAAGGGGCAGTAAGAGGGGGACAAGGCTATAGCGGAGAGACTGAATGAATTCTTTCCTTCAGTCTTTACTGAGGAAGATGTAGGGATGTTACCCATGACTGAAGTGGTATTTAAAAGTGATACTGCAGAAGAATTTAAAGAAATACTGCTACACTGGGAAGATGTATTACAACTATTTGATAAACTGAAGAGTAGCAAATCACCTGGGCCGGATGATATACATCCAAGGGTGTTGAAAGAACTGAAATATGAGATTGCAGACCTGCTATTAGTAATCTGTGAACTATCATTAAAATCATCTGTAATACCTGAAGATTGGAGGATGGCGAACGTAAACACCAATTTTTAAAAAGGGTTCCAGGGGTGATCCGGGAAACTACAGATTGGTGAGCCTGACGTCAGTACCGGAAAAAATGGCAGAAACCATCATAAAGAACAAAATTACTCAGCATGTAGACTCGAGGGAGGAGTGGTCTAGTGGTTAGGACAAAGTACTTCAGGCCGGAGGGCCGGGGGTTCAAGTCCCACCTGGGGACAGCAAGCTCAGGCCAGAGGGACTGGGATTTCTAGTCCTATAGGCACTCCTTGTGGTCTTGGGCAAGCCACTTAACCCTCCACTGCCCATGTTCCCTGTAAGTATTAGTGTATGTGTCTCATATCCCCTCGTGTTAAATGTATCCCCCAATTGACCGCTTTGACCCGGTGAAAAGCGGGATATAAATACAGCTAAATAAATAAATGTAGACAGTCATGGCCTAATGGGAGACAGGCAACATGACTTTAGAGGAGGAAGATCTTGTCTTACTAATCTGTTTGTTTTGAAGGTGTGAATAAACAAACAGACAAAAGGTCAGTCTGTTGATATAGTGTATCTGGATTTTCAGAAAGCTTTTGACAAGGTCCCTCAGAGACTTTTGGCAAAACTAAAAAGTCATGGGATAGGAGGCAGTGTACTACTGTGGATCAGAAACTGGTTAAAAGATAGAAAGCAGAGGGTAGGGCTAAATGGACAATTTTCCCAATAGAAAAAGGTGAATAGTGGAGTACCCCAGGGATATGTGCTGGGTCCGCTGCTTTTTGACATATTCATAAAAAACCTCACTCGTTATTACCTTTTCCAGGTCATCAAAGTTGCAGGTTACACAAAACTATTTAAAGTTGTTAAAAACCTAGAGGATTGTGGAAAATTGCAAGAGGATCTTGATAAACTGTAAGGCTGGGCATCCAAATGGCAGATGAAATTTAAATGTGGACAAGTGCAAAGTTATGCACCTAGGAAAGAACAACCCAAACTATGGTTACACAATGCAAGGTTCCACATTGGGAATCACCACCCAGGAAAAAGATTTAGGCATCATCGTGGATAACATGTTAAAACCTTCCGCCCAGTGTGCAGCAGCAGCCAAGAGAGCAAATAGAATTCTAGGTATCATAAGGAAAGGAATGGAATATAAAACAAAAGGATATTATAATGCCTCTGTATCATTCCATGGTGCGACTGCACCTTGAATATTGTGTGCAATTCTGGTCGCCGTATCTTAAAAAGAATATAGCGCTATTAGAAAAGGTACAGAGAAGAGCCACCAAAATGGTAAAGGGGATGGAAGATTACTCCTATGAAGAGAGGCTAAAAAGGTTAGGGCTCTTCAACCTGGAAAACCTGGCTGAGGGGAGATATGATAGAGATCTATAAATTAGTGAATGGAGTTTAATGGGTAAACATAGATCAACTGTTTACGTTATCAGAATATAGAAAGACAAGGGGAATGCAATGAAGCAATAGGGTAAACTATTTAAGACAAATAAAAGAAAATTGATTACACGCCGAGTGAAAAAATAACTCTGGAATTTGTTACCAGAGAATGTAGTAAAGGCTGTTAGTGTAGCTGGGTTTAAAAAAGGTTTGGACAAGTTCCTGGAGGTAAGGTCCATAAACCATTATTAAAAAGGGACCCAGGATATCAATTCTTGACCCAATACAAGCATTGTGGAACTTGTGTCTTTTGGGGAAACTGCTAGGTATGTGTGACCCAGATTGGCCACTGTTGGAAACAGGATACTGGGCTTGATGGACCTTGGTCTGACCCAGTATGTCCAGTATGTCGCTAGGTCACTTTCTCTCTGAGTCTGAATCAGAGTGGGAGACAGAGAAGGTAAATCTGTAGAGTCAGACCTTTGGTCCCCTCACCTCCAGGCGGCGCAAGTTGCTCCCAGAGGGCATAGCCAAAGCCATCATCTTCTGTCTGCAATCTGGAAGAGCAATTGATAGCAGAGGAGCTGGGGCTCCTCCAGTACCTCTCAGCCTCAGAAGGAAGTGACAGTGCCCGGGCACCATGTCCTGCAACAGCTGTTGCTACGACTGTGGGATTCTTCTCACTGTTCCAGCCATCAACCGGAGGCATGACTCCATGTACTGGGTCCAAAAGCCTCAACTACTGCACAACTCTATCATGTTAGTCGGCCTTGAAGCAGGTTAAGAGCACCATGACCCAATCTTCAGTGCACCGTGAAGGGGCCATACTGGACTTGGTGCTTACCAATGGTGAAAGTGTTTCTGATGTTATAGTGGGAGATCATTTTGCATTCAGAGATCACCAGATGGTGTGGTTCAGTATTAGGACTAGGGCTGTTAAAATCCATTCAATAGTGAGAGACATTAGGAAAACTAACTTTTCCAGGATGGGCCAATACTGTACCTCAGAGTCATTAGCGGGATGGGAACTGCTGAGGGATGTAGAAAAACAGTGGGCAAAAGTAAAAGGGTATATTGTAAGGGCAACCAACCTTTTTGTTAAAAATGATAAATAAAAGGTAAAAGGAAAAGGAGACCACTATGGTTTTCGACAAAAGTAGCTGAAAAAGTGAAGGAAAAAAAAAATAAATAAAGAGGGAGGCCTTCATGAAATATAAGATCACAGAGAGAGGAAGACAGGCATCTATATTTGGAAAAACTTAGAGAAGCTAGCAAAGTAGTCAGGAAAGCAAAGATTCAATTCAAAGTAGCTAAACAGGTAGAAAAGGCAATAGCAAAAGCTAGAAGGATGCTTGGGTGCATAGGGAGAGGAATGGCTAGCAGAAAAAAGGATTCTTTGGTGCGACCTGATTTGGAGTATTGTGTGCAATTCTGGAGACTGTACCTTCAAAAAGATATAAATAGGCTGGAATCGGTACAGAGGGTGGCTACGAAAATAGTTAGTGGTCTTCTTTATAAAGCATATGAGGACAGACCTAAGGATCTTAATATGTATATCTTAGAGGAAAGGCGGAATAGAGGTGATATGATTGAGATGTTTAAATACCTCCTTGGCATAAATGCACAGAAGAGCCTGTTTTGATTGAAAGCAAGCTCTGCTACGAGAGCATATGGGATGAGGGTGAAAGGGGATAGATTCAGGAGTGATATGCTGAAATATTTCTTTACAGAAAGAGTGGTGGATCTGTGGAATAGTCTCCCAGTGGAAGTGGTAGAATGAGGACAGTATCTGACTTCAAGAAGCATGGGACAAACACAGAGGATCTCTAAAGGAAAAAAAAAGGGGACTGTTGTAGTGGTTGATATGGAAGGACAGATTAGATAGGCCACATGGTCTTTTTCTGTCACCATGTGTCTGTATTTCTGAGTTCTGTGATTGCCTCTCTTTCTCCTCTGGCTTTAGCTTCTCTGTATTTCTGGGCAATTTTCAGCATCTCTTTGGTCATCTATTTTGGCCGTTTTTGCTTTTTCACCTTTGGTAGAGACTTCTCACTTTCTCCCAACACAACCTTCTTGGATGTCATCCCATAACTCTCCTGGAGCTAAAGCAGCAAATCAATTTTGCAAGCAGTCTTTAAATTCTGGCGCTATATACTCAAGGTGATATTTTGCTACATTCAAGAGTGGCTTGATCTTTTTCAGCTTTAGCTTGCATACTAGTAGTTGGTGATCTGTACCACAGTCAACTCCAGGTTTTGTCTTTGTTGATGTTATAGAGCTTTTCCATTGTTGACTTCCACAGATGTAGTCAATTAGATTTTTCTACAATTCATTGGGTGAAGTCCATGTGTACAGTCGCCACTTGTGTTGCTGGAAGGTGGTGTTTGAGATGAATAGATTGTTGATCTTGCAGAATTCTATCAGACTTTCTCTAGCTTCATTTCTGTTGCCAAATCCATATTTTCCAACCACTTTACCTTCTGCTTTGTTACCAACTTTTGTGTTCCAATCACCCATGACTAGTAGGATATCCTGTTTGCATACACTGTGAATTTCAACTTGTACTTGTTCATAGAACTCATCAACTTCATCCTCTTCAGCAGCAGTTGTTGGGGCATATACTTGAATTATAGTTGTTGATGAGCATTACTCATAGACAAATAGAAATTAAGCATTCACCGATTGCAAGTTTCTTCTTAATTAGAAATGCAACACCATTTCTTCTTTGTCGTTCATTACCAGTATAGTAGACCATGTGATCATCAGATGCAAAGTGCCCGATGCCAGTCCATTTCAGTTTATGGACACCCAACAAATCGAGTTTTACATGTTCCATTTCATTCTTGACCACCTCCAACTTCCCTTGGTTCATGCTTTGTGCGTTCCATGTCCCAATATGTAAGACATCTTTGCAGCTTCAGACTCATTTCATGCGCAGCTACATCAGCAGTTAAACGTCCCGAGGACTTTGATCCAACCAGATTATACATGCTGGCTTTACTCTGAAAAACGTCTTCTGCTCCTCCCCAATAGCCAGTTGAGTGCCTTACGACCTGGGGGTCTCACCTCCCAGCACTATAGTGCAATTTTTTTGTTGCGACTATCCACTAGGTTTTCATGGCAAGATACAGAAGTATATTGCCAGGCCTTTCTTTCACGCAGTTTTAGTTTAGTGCTGTTGCCGTTGTTACAGAAATGTGATCCTCCGCTGCCAACACTGTTCCATTCTGCTGCCCAGATGTGTGGTTTGTCTTGGTCTGGCAACTCAGCTGATAACTGTCCATCTCGGGAGACCCTGCCAGTAGCTAAACTACCAACAGCTTAGCCCTCAGCATGGCCAGCAATAGGAGGAGGATAGAGAACAACTGGTAGGAGGGGGGGTGGGAGGAGACATGGGGTCTAGGCAGCATGTACAGTAGACAGGGTGGCAGACGAGAATAATGATCACAGTTCTTTGCAGACAGTGTCATGGTGTGAAAAGTACAATTTTGTACAG
The DNA here is from genome assembly GCA_033557465.1 of Ichthyophis bannanicus. Classification (NCBI taxonomy): domain Eukaryota; kingdom Metazoa; phylum Chordata; class Amphibia; order Gymnophiona; family Ichthyophiidae; genus Ichthyophis; species Ichthyophis bannanicus. Next base: position 935,545,573 of record CM066034.1, read on the forward strand.
GTATCAGTGCCCTTTGTGCATGTGTTTGACTTGCTCTCTTTGTATAGTGCAGCCTTTTGCTCACAACTTGCGTAAATGTCTGCATTAAACTTGCAGAAACCCTAGTTAAAGAGTTTCTTAGTGCATCAAATCCAGTTTGAGAAAACACAGGCCTAACCATGTTCAAAGCTCAGAAAGGTGATAGATGCACGGAATGGTTTTTTAATAGAAATGGTTAGAGTAGTAACATAATTCAAGAGAGCATAAGTTAAGCACAGAGAATGCTTATTGGTGAAAAAAGTAAAGTTGGAAAGCAACCCGAGTCTGTGTTAGTGTAATAAGTACTAAAGGCCATCTCCTCTGCTCCATTTACTCTAGCCATCATCATACTGTATATGTCCAAAGAACAAGGTGGAGCTAGTCACGATTTTACCCCACTGCATGGGAAATCTCACATTTCTAAAAAGTAGAGAGTACATTTAAGACTAGTCAGAGAAAATAGTTCTACACTCCATGCATAAATTAAGCTCTGTAATATGCTGTCTTTAGATGTAAACTCAGCTACACTAACGTTTTACTACAAAAAGATTTTCACAAATTCCTGGAGAAAAGGTCCACCAACTATTATTAAAATAAGCTGGGAGAATCCATTACTTATCCGTGGGATAAGCAGCATAAGCTGTCTTTTAGGATCCTGCCAAATACTTCTGTCTCCAACAGTGCCCAGTTGAGGTCACAATATTGGGCTCGTTGGATGTTTGGCCCGACCTAATATGGTAAATGCATTTCCCCAAATGATTTTTCTAAAAGAAACACACCTACATCACCATACATATATGTCAACAAGATAAAACAGAAAGGGCTCAGCCTGATTATTCTAACCCAGGGGTAGTCAACTCATGTCTTAGTATAGCACGATCCAGCTTCGTTTTCAGGATGTCCTCGATGAATATGCATGAGGTGTATTTGCATACAATGCCTCCCCACTATGCAAATATATCTCATGAATATTCATTAGGTACATCCTGAAAATCAGGCTGGATCGTGGTGTACCAGGGCCGGAGTTGGCCATCCCTACCCATCAGTCTGTGTACAGCGGAAACAATCAGGTATGAAATGACGTCAGAAAGCTATAGAAATGGCTTTCTAATGTTACAATATCCTCTATTACTTGGCTAATAGCAACAAAATAAATCCGGAAGATGATAATACTTTCAACGGATATTCGATCCTAAAACTTGATGCACCGACTTTAAAACAATAAAAATCACGACAGCACCCCCCTTCCTTTCCGTGATTCACAGCTTTCTTTTCGCTGCCTACTTAGTAGATGTAGGATCTGCTTTTACCTCGCTTTGCAGAAAGGAATATCATATAGCGGTCACCTATCATTTCCATCACACCTACGCCCACCAAACTCACCTTCCTCGGCCCGGCCGTCTCTTAGTGCCCTTCACCGCCGCCGGTAGCTCCTACAAAGTGAAGGAAACGGAAGTGTCGGCAGCGAGTCTGCGACACAAAGAAGACCCATCAGTCATTGCATCACAGTCAATTCCTTACAGTTGATTGGTGCATCGTCCGACGGCACTGCAACAGCCTATCTTGGTTGGCTGAGAAAAGAACTTCCGGGACAGTGAATGTACTGGCTGTTAGCGGTGGTGTATTTCCGCTTTCGAAGTTATGGAGTTGCACGTGTGTGTATGAGTTAAAGTTGCGGGTGTTTGAGGTGAGAACAGTAGTGGTAGTTCATGACTAAGGTCTCAGTCTGGTGTTTCTGTCTACCGGAAGGTGAACCGTCCATTCTGTAGTCTGTTCTCATTGTGGTACAATCCTGTTGCTCGGCAGGAAGGTGAGGTAAGGAAATGTAGTTGCAATTTCTTATCCTAACATAGATTATAGAGAGAGTTTGGTTTTCATCCTCTTGTATTCAATTCAGAATCCACCAAGCTTTTAAGTGCATTTATTCTGCTGCTCCTTACTATCTCTTTTAAGAACATAAGAACATAAGAACATAAGAAATGCCATACTGGGTCAGACCGAGGTCCATCAAGCCCAGTATCCTGTTTCCAACAGTGGCCAATCTAGGTCATACGTACCTAGCAGTTTCCCCAAAAGACACAGGTTCTGCAGTGCTTGTACTAGGCCAAGCATTGATATCCTGGGTCCCTTTTTAATAGTGGTTTATGGACCTTTCCTCCAGGAACTTGTCCAAACCTTTTTTAAACCCAGCTATACTAACAGCCCTTACTACATCCTCCGGTAACAGATTCCAGAGTTTGATTACACGTTGAGAGAAGAAATATTTTCTCCTATTTGTCTTAAATAGTTTACCCTGTAGCTTCATTACATGCCCCCTAGTCCTTCTATATTCTGATAGCGTAAACAATTTATCCACGTTTATCTGTTCCACTCCATTCATTAATTTATACACCTCTATCATATCTCCCCTCAGCCGCCTCTTTTCTAGGTTAAAGAGCCCTAACCTTTTTAGCCTCTCTTCATAGGAGTAGCCTTCCATCCCCTTCACCAATTTGGTGGCTCTTCTCTGTACTTTTTCTAATAACTCTATGTCCTTTTTAAGATACGGTGACCAGAATTGCACACAATATTCAAGGTGCGGTCGTACCATGGAGCGATACAGAGGCATTATAATATCCTTTGTTTTATTCTCCATCCCTTTCCTTATGATACCTAGCATTCTATTTGCTTTCTTGGCCGCCGCTGCACACTGGGCGGAGGGTTTTAACATGTTATCCACGATGACTCCTAAATCTTTTTCCTGGGTGGTGGTTTCTAATGTGGAGCCTTGCATCTTGTAACTATAGTGTGGGTTGTTCTTTCCTAGGTGCATAACTTTGCACTTGTCCACATTAAATTTCATCTGCCATTTGGATGCCCAGTCTTCCAATTTATCCAGATCCTCCTGCAGTTTTCCACAATCCTCTTGGGTTTTAACAACTTTAAACAGTTTTGTGTCATCTGCAAATTTGATTACCTCACTAGTTATTCCCTTTTCCAGGTCATTTATGAATATGTCAAAAAGTAGCGGACCCAGTACAGATCCCTGGGGTACTCCACTATTCACCTTTTTCCATTGGGAATATTGGCCATTTAGCCCTACCCTCTGCTTTCTATCTTTTAAACCAGTTCCCGATCCACAATAGTACACTGCCTCCTATCCCATGACTTTTTAGCTTCGCCAAAAGTCTCTGATGGGGGACCTTGTCAAAAGCTTTCTGAAAGTCCAGATACACTATATCAACCGACTCACCTTTGTCTACCTGTTTATGCACACCTTCAAAAAAACAGATAAGATTAGTAAGACAAGATCTTCCTTGTCTAAAGCCATGTTGGCTGTCTCCCATTAGGCCATGACTATCTACATGCTGTGTAATTTTGTTCTTTATGATGGCTTCTACCATTTTCCCTGGTACTGACGTCAGGCTCACCGGTCTGTAATTTCCCGGGTCACCCCTGGAACCCTTTTTAAAAATTGGTGTTACGTTGGCGACCCTCCAATCTTCAGGTATTACAGATGATTTTAATGAAAGTTCACAGATTACCAATAACAGGTCTGCAATCTCATATTTCAGTTCTTTCAACACTCTGGGATGTATACCATCCGGTCCAGGTGATTTGCTACTATTCAGTTTATCAAATAGTTGTAATATATCTTCCCGGTGTAGCGATATTTCTCTCAATTCCTCTGCAGTATCACCTTTAAATACCACTTCAGTCTTGGGTAACACCCCTACATCTTCCTCAGTAAAGACCGAAGCAAAGAATTCATTCAGTCTCTCTGCTATAGCCTTGTTTCCTCTTACTGCCCCTTTTACCCCTCTATCATCTAATGGTCCAATTGACTCTCTCACAGGCCTTTTGCTACGAATGTACTTGAAAAAGTCTTTATTTCGTGTTTTTGCTTCCGTAGCAAGTTTCTTCTCAAATTCCCGCTTTGCCTGCCTTATCAATGCTTTGCATTTAACTTGCCAGTGCTTGTGCTGTTTCCAGTTTTCATCATTTGGCTCTTTTTTCCATTTTCTGAAGGTTGCTCTTTTGGCAGCAACAGCCTCTCTGACCTCACCTTTAAACCATGCTGGCAGTTTTTTGGACTTTCTTCCACTTTTCTTAATGCGTGGAATACAGCTGGTCTGGGCTTCGAGGATAGTATTTTTAAATAACACCCAAGCTTGCTGTAAGTCTTTAACCTTTGGAACCGCTCCTTTTAGTTTTTTCCGAACTATATTCCTCATTCTATCATAGTCACCCTTTTGAAAGTTAAAAGGTAGTACTGTGGATTCCTTTACTATCTGTCCTCCACTGATTAAATCAAACATGATCATACTATGATCACTATTGCCAAGTGGTCCCAACACCCTTATTTCTTGCACCAGATCTGGCGTTCCACTAAGGACTAGGTCCAGTATGGCTTCCCCTCTGGTCGGTTCATGAACCAGCTGCTCCAAGAAGCAGTCATTTATTTCATCTAGAAACTTTATCTCTTTAGCTTGTCCTGCTGTGACACTGTCCCAGTCGATACCGGGGTAATTGAAATCACCCATTATTACTACTCTGTTGTGGCTTTTGTTAGCTTCCTTGATTTCTTTGAGCATTTCATCATCCATTTGTTCATTCTGGCCAGGTGGTCGATAGTATACTCCCACTGCCATCACCTTCCCCTTCATAAATGGAATTTCAATCCATAGAGATTCTACAGCATATTTTGTTCCCTGCAAAACTTTAATCCTTTCTGACTCAATGCCCTCTCTAACATAGAGCGCAACCCCTCCACCAATTTGTTCAGCTCTATCATTACGATATAGTTTGTATCCAGGTATCACAGTGTCCCACTGGTTATCCTCCTTCCACCATGTCTCTGAGAGTGCAATCATATCTAACCTCTCATTTAATGCTATATATTCTAATTCTCCCATCTTATTGTTTAGACTTCTAGCATTGGCATACAAGCATTTTAGAGACTGTATTTTATTAATATTAATCTGGCTATTGGTAGGCATGGGTAATTGGGAATCTTTATGCTCTGTCTGCTCCTTACTCAAGGGCATTTGGGCTACTATACTCCCTTTTGGAACCTCACTGCTTTTGGTAGTATCCTTCAAGGATACCTTTGTCCGAACCGTGCGCTCCTGGGTGACTGTCGGCTTTCCCCTATTTTCTAGTTTAAAAGCTTCTCTATCTCTTTTTTAAAGGTTAATGCCAGCAGTCTGGTCCCATCCTGATTAAGGTGAAGCCCATCCCTTCGGAAGAGCCCCCCCTTTCCCCAGAATGTTCCCCAGTTCCTAACAAATCCAAAACCCTCATCCTTGCACCATTGTCTCATCCACGCATTGAGACTCCGGAGCTCTGCCTGTCTTTTGGGTCCTGCACGTGGAACAGGAAGCATTTCGGAGAACGCTATCCTGGAAGTTCTGGATTTCAACTTCCTACCTAAAAGCTTAAATTTAGCCTCCAGAACTTCCCTACCACATTTTCCTATGTCATTGGTACCAACATGTACCAAGACAGCAGACTCCCCCCCAGCACTATCTATGATCCTATCTAGGCGGTGCGTGAGATCTGCTACCTTCGCACCAGGCAGGCATGTTACCAGGCGATCCTCACGTCCACCAGCCACCCAGCTATCTACATTCCTAATGATTGAATCACCAACTATAACAGCTGTCCTGACCCTCCCCTCATGGGGACATGGCCCTGGAGAAACGTCCTCGGTGCGAGAGGGTTTTACATCACCTGGAGGACAGGTCCTAGTTACAGGATCACTTCCTGCCACACCAGGGTGATGCTCTCCTGTCACGTGACCTCTCTCCTCCATGGCAACAGGGATGCTGCCAGACTGGAGGTGGGACTTCAGGACTATATCCCTGTAGGTCTCGTCCATGTACTTCTCTGTCTTTCTTATGTCTTCCAGGTCTGCTACTCTAGCCTCTAGAGAACGGACTCGTTCCCTGAGAGCAAAGAGCTCCCTGCACTTAGTGCATATGTAGGACCTCTCACCAACTGGGAGATAATCATACATGTGACACTCGATGCAAAAGACTGGAGAACCCCCATCTCGTTGCTGGACCTCTGACTGCATCTTAGTTTAAAGCTTGTGTTTAGGTCTTTTAAATCGGTATATAATAAGGATTGGTGTAGATGCTTATACTAATAAAAGTGTATCTAATACCCCTAATACACCCTGTGTACCTGAAGCTAATTAATCACAGGTCCTCTGTGTATGACTGATTTGGATTAAGAGCTGCACCTGAGAGCAGCCCCTTTCCTCTAAGATGTCCAAGTACCTCTAAAACTACAATTTCCCCAGGGGTGGGTGGGTGCTGGGGAGGGAGGGGGGGAGATAAGTCCTATTTTCTCCCTCTACACTTTTCTTTCTCTGCTAACGCCAGACTTCGGTCCTTTCACCTCGCTGCTCCTTATACTTGGAACAAGCTCCCTGAGTCTATGTACGACAGCTTCATCTCTACTGCTGTTCAAATCTTTGCTAAACGATTCCCCTCTTTGAGGCTGCCTTTGGATCCTGATTCCTTGTGTCTTCTTACCTTTCCTTATTCTATTCTCTTTCTAACTCTGGCTTGTTTGTCTTGATTAGATTGTAAGTGAGTAGGGACTGTCTTTATCTGTTTTTGTACAGTGCTGCATATACCGGTAGCGCAATAAATGTGTAGTAATAATAATTTATAGAACTTCTCTGTATATCCCACACAAATGCTACTTCCAATTGGATGGTTTAGTGAGGTCCTTGAGTATGCTCTGACAGAACATCAAGGAGATCAAACTTAAGAACATAAGACATGAGATACTGTGACCCATCTGACCGATCAAAGATCCATTAAACCCAGTATTCTGTTTCCAACAGTGGGCAATACGTAATACCTGTTAGGTTCCCAAAAGGTAGAAAGATTCCATGCTGCTTTTCCCAGGGGCAAGCAGTGGATTTCCCCTTCCCAATTTATTGGCTTTTCCTCCAGGAACTTGTCCAAATCTCTTTTAAGCCCAGCTACGCTAACAGTTTTTGCCTCATTCACTGGTAATGAATTCCAGAGTTTGATTACAGGTTGAGAAAATAAATACTTTCTCCTATTAGTCTTAAATATACTACATGGTAGCTTCATTGCTTGTCCCCTTGTCTTTCTACTTTTTGAAGGAGTAAACAATTGATTTACATGTACTCGTCCTACACCACTTATTATTTTATTGCTCTCTGTCATATCTCCTTTCAGCCGTCTTTTTTTTCCAAGCTGAAGAGCCTAACCTTTTAAGTCTTTTCTCGTAGGGCTATCCTTCCATCCCTTTTATCATTGCACACAATATTCAAGGTGCAGTCACACCATTGAGCAATACAGAGGTATAATAATCTTGGTTTTATTCTCATTCCTATTATTATATTTGCTTTCTTGGCCAGCGCTGCACACTGAGTAGAAGGTTTCAAGGTATTATCCATGGTGATGGCTTGACTGTCTCCTGAGATTAAAAGTAGTAACAAGGTTTCCAAAGTGAACCTGTGGAAGGATAATTATCAGGCTTGGGTCATCCTCCCAGCAATGAAGTCCACGTTGACTGGACCCAGAAGATTGGTCAGCTGGTTGCAACACAGGAAGACAAGACATGGGGTGGGGGGTACACAAATCACTCGCTCATATGTCTCCTCCCCCCCCACATAAGAACATAAGATATGCCATACTGGGTTAGACCAAGGTCCATCAAGCCCAGTATCCTGTTTCCAACAGTGGCCAATCTAGGTCATACGTACCTAGCAGTTTCCCCAAAAGACACAAGTTCAGCAATGCTTGTACTGGGTCAAGCATTGATATCCTGGGTCCCTTCTTAATAATGGTTTATGGACCTTTCCTCCAGGAACTTGTCCAAACCTTTTTTTAAACCCAGCTACACTAACGGCCTTTACTACACATCCTCGGGTAAAAAAATTCCAGAGTTTGATTACACGTTGAGTGAAAAAATATTTTCTTTTATTAGTCTTAAATAGTTTACCCTGTAGCTTCATTGCATGTCCCCTAGTCTTTCTATTTTCTGATAACGTAAACAATCGATCTACGTTTACCCGTTCCACTCCGTTCATTAATTTATAGACTTCTATCATATCTCCCCTCAGCCGTCTCTTTTCCAGGTTAAAGAGCCCTAACCTTTTTAGCCTTTCCTCATAGGAGTATCCTTCCATCCCCTTTACCATTTTGGTGGCTCTTCTCTGAACCTTTTCTAATAATGCTATATCCTTTTTAAGATATGGTGACCAGAATTGCACACAATATTCAAGGTGCGGTCTCACCATGGAACGGTATAGAGGCATTATAATATCTTTTGTTTTATTTTCCATTCCTTTCCTTATGATACCTAGCATTCTATTTGCTCTCTTGGCTGCCGCTGCACACTGGGCCAAGGGTTTTAACATGTTATCCACAATGACCCTAAATCTTTTTCCTGGGTGGTGGTTCCTAATGTGGAACCTTGCATTGTGTAACCATAGTTTGGGTTGTTCTTCCCTAGGTGCATAACTTTGCACTTGTTCACATTAAATTTCATCTGCCATTTTGATGCCCAGTCTTCCAATTTATCAAGATCCTCTTGCAATTTTCCACAATCCTCTTGGGTTTTAACAACTTTAAATAGTTTTGTGTCATCTGCAAATTTGATAACCTCACTCCGTTATTCCACTTTCCAGGTCATTTATGAATATGTCAAAAAGCAGCGGACCCAGCACAGATCCCTGGGATACACCACTATTCACCTTTCTCCATTGGGAAAATTGGCCATTCAGCCCAACCCTCTGCTTTCTATCTTTTAACCAGTTCCTGATCCACAGTAGTACACTGCCTCCTATCCCATGACTCTTTAGTTTTGCCAAAAGTCTCTGATGAGGGACCTTGTCAAAGGCTTTCTGAAAGTCCAGATACACTATATCAACCGACTCACCTTTGTCCACCTGTTTATTCACTCCTTCAAAACAACATAACAGATTAGTAAGACAAGATCTTCCTTGTCTAAAGCCATGTTGGCTGTCTCCCATTAGGCCATGACTATCTACATGCTGAGTAATTTTTTTCTTTATGATGGTTTCTACCATTTTTCCCGGTACTGATGTCAGGCTCAACGGTCTGTAGTTTCCCGGATCACCCCTGGAACCCTTTTTAAAAATTGGTGTTACATTGGCGATCCTCCAATCTTCAGGTATTAGAGATGATTTTAATGATAGTTCACAGATTACTAATAGCAGGTCTGCAATCTCATATTTCAGTTCTTTCAATACCCTTGGATGTATACCATCCGGCCCAGGTGATTTGCTATTCTTCAGTTTATCTAATAGTTGTAATACATCTTCCCGATGTATCGATATTTCCTTCAATTCTTCTGCACCTTTAAATACCACTTCAGTCATGGGTAACATCCCTACATCTTCCTCAGTAAAGACCGAAGCAGATAATTCATTCAGTCTCTCCGCTATCGCCTTGTTGCCTCTTAGTGCCCCTTTAACTCCTCTGTCATCTAATGGTCCAACCGACTCTCTCACAGGTTTTTTGCTACGAATGTACTTGAAAAAATCTTTATTTCGCGTTTTTGCTTCCGCAGCAAGCTTCTCAAATTCTCCCTTTGCCTTCTTTATCAATGCCTTGCATTTGACCTGCCAGTGCTTGTGCCTATATACATCATAGTGCACCCCCAACCCTTAGGTGTATCGCAGTTTGTTTTCTAGGTTTCCATGCCTGATTTACTAAGACTGTTCCACCGCCTTCAGTGCCTCTGTATAGCTGCACCTGAGGAGGCTTGCTTTTTAATTTTTTTTTTTTTTTTGCTTCATAGATCACCATGGCTTGGTGATATGTAAAGCAAAAAAAGAAAGTCTTTATCCCTGTACCTTGCCTTCACCCAATCTTTTTCACTTTGCCTTTGCCATGATCCCCTCCAGCCTCCCCCTGTCCCTCTCTTTCATATTACACCCCCTCCCCTTACCCACAGGTTTCAACCAGTCTCTTTCTCCTTTATAATACCCCCCCCTTCCCCATCCAGTTGCTCTCGCGTAGTGATTCTTCTGCCTGGCTGCAGCTCTTGAAAAACAGCTTGACTTCATCCACCACAACCTTTATCTTTATTGCAAAACTTGATATACCATTCCTTCATGACACCAGGGCAGTTTACAATAAAAAATAAACATTTTGTCCGAAGCAGGGAAAGGAGAGAAGCACAATCACTCAGGACACAGAGAGAAGTGAGCAGACGTAGTATCAGAAATAGATGGTTTCAAGGATCAGAGGGAAGGAGATCAAAAAGAGCAGAAAAGGTGGGTTTTAAGAAGGGCCTTGAATCATGGGAATGAGGGTTCCTGACGGAGGGTAAGGGGAAGAGAGCTGCAGAGGGAGGGTCCTAGGAAGAAGAAGGCAGAGTGACGGGTTAGTTCTAGATGTGCTCGTGATGGGGAGGGAAGGTGCAAGTAGTTAACATGAACAGAGTGGAGACTATGGGGTGCAACACGGAACAGTAAAGTCTGCTAGGTATTGCAATGTATGTGTGCGGATAACCCTATGAATCAAAGTAAGAATTTTGTAATGGAAGCGGTAATTGACAGGGAGCCAATGCAGGTGAATAAAAGGATCCTGGCTGCAGTGTTTTGTATTAATTGGAGATGACAAAGCTCTCTACGTGCTTGAGCCTTGCAGTGGAAGTTGAAACCTTGATCAGCCTGAACTTCCTCCTCCACTTATCTCAAGCATGTATAGAGCTGATCACAGTACAAAAACTTGAACTTTAGATTGCAGACCTACTATTTGTAATCTGCAAACTAGCATTAAAAATCATCTGTAGTACCTGAGGATTGGAGAGTGGCCATTTATGTTGCTGGAAAGATCTAATGTTCTTAGACTCCAGCATCTGCTGTCAGTGGGACAAGCTGGTCATACCAGTATACTTCTGATTTTATGCTCTTGAATGTTTGTTTTCAGGCCAGCTGTATCATGTGGTTAGAGCACTGACTTGGGAACTAAGAGACCAGAATTCAATTCCCACTAGCACTCCTTGTGGCTTTGGGCAAGTCACTTAACCCTCCATTGCCTTAGAAAAAAATCCAAATCCCTGTTTAATGTGCATTACCAAGTTTGTTACAATGTAAACCACTTTGATTAAAATGATGAAGTATGAAAAAAACCTGTTAAATGTGTAACTCCAATTCTTAAAGAGTTCTAGAGATGATCCGGGAAACTACAGACCAGTGAGCCTGATGTCAGTACCAGGCAAAATGATAGAAACCATTATAAAGAATACAATTGCTGAATATGTCGATAGCCAACATGGATTTAGCCAAGGAAAGTTGTGTCTTACTAATCTGTGGTTGTTGTTTTTTTTTGAAGGTGTGAATAAATAGGTAGACAAAGGTGAGCTGGTTGATTATAGTGTATCTGTTTTTTTCAGAAAGCCTCTGACAAGGTCTCTCATGAGAGACGAGAGACTCTTGGCAAAATTAAAAAGCCATGGGATTGGAGGCAGTGTAGTATTGTGGATCAGGAACTGGTTAAAATATAGAAAGCAGAGAGTAGGTCTAAATGGACAATTTTCTCAATGAAGAAAGGCGAATAGTGGAGTACCCCAGGGTTCTGTGCTGGGCCCGCTACTTTTTAACATATTCATAAATGACCTGGAAATAGGAATAACGAGAGAGGTTATCAAATTTGTAGATGACACCAAATAATTCAGAGTTGTTAAACTATGAGGATTGCGAAAAATTGCAAGAGGACCTTGATAAATATGAATTCTGGACATTCAAATGTCTGAAGAAATTTTATGTGGACAAGTGCAAAGTTTTATGTACCTAGGAAAGAACAACCCAAACTATGGTTACACGATGCAAGGTACCTCCTTAGAAACCATCACCTAGGGCAGGGGTGGGCAATTGTTTTGGCTCGGGGACCACTTTGAGAGGGCCATGGTTAGCGGAGGGCCGCACCTTCTAAAACTGATCGTATTCATTAATTAACATTACATTTCATTTAATGCGATGTGTAAATTGCATAATAAATAAAAAGTGATCATAAAGGAACTCTGACAAAAAGGAACAAACAGATATCTGTATACAAAAAATATTTTGAGATCACATTTCAGCTCTCTTCCAGCCACCCCTTCCCTTCCCATCTTTCAGCTCTCTTCCAGCCACCTCCTTCACCCTGTCAGTTCCTTCTGCCACCTCCTTCCCCCTCTTTCAGCTCTCTTCCAGCCACCCCCTTCCCCTCTCTTTCAGCTCTCTTCCAGCCCTCACCTTCCACCTGTCTGTTCCTTCTGCCACCTCTTTCCCCGTGCAGCCACTGCTGCTGCTGCTTCCCCCCCCCCCCCTTAGTGCTGCTTCACCCCCACCCCTTAGTGCTGCTTCAAAGTTCCTTTTCAAATTAACTTCATTGCAGCCGCTGCTCTGTGAAAAGCAGAAGCAGAGGCTGCACGGCCCGGGGATCGCGTTTGCGATCGCGCTGTGGACTGTGGGAGAAAAGCTGTTTTTTTTATTAATCTGGCCACTGCCAATCTCGCGGCCAGAGCAAAAAACCGGCTTTTCATGGGCCGGTTTTATATCTGTGCCGTGGGCCGCAAAAAACTCTGGCGGGCCACATGAAGCCTGTGGGCCATAAATTGCCCACCCCTGACCTAGGGTAAAGATTTAGACGTCATTGTAGATAATATATTGAAACCCTCCGCCAAGAGTGCTGCAGTGGCCAAGAAAGCAAATAGAATGCTAAGAATCATAAGGAAAGGAATGAAGAATAAAACAACGGATATTATAATGCCTCTGTATTGTTCCACAGTGTGACCGTACCTTGAATATTGTGTGCAGTACTGGTTGCCATATCTTAAAAAGGATATAGCTGAATTAGAAAAGGTAAAAAGAACAGCGACAAAAATGGTACAGGGAATGGAAGGATACCCTTATAAGGAGAGGCTTAAAAAGTTGGGGTCGTCAACCTGGAAAAGAAATGGCTGAGGGGAAGATATGATAGATACCTATAAATTAATGAATAGAGTGGAACCGGTAAACGTAGATGGGTTGTTTTACACCATCAAAAAGTAGAAAGACTAGAGGACACATAATGAAGCTACAATGCAACCCATTTAAGACAAATAACAACAGGAAATATTTTTTTACTCAACTCATAATCAAACTCTGGAATTAGTTACTAGAGGATGTAGTAAAAGCTGTTAGTGTAGCTGTGTTTAAGAAAGGTTTGGACAAGTTCCTGGAGGAAAGGCCCATAAACCATTATTAAGGAGGAAAATCTACTGCTTGCTCCAAGACAAGCATTGTGGAACCCGTGTGCCTATTTGGAAACCTGCCAGGCACTAGTGGCCTGGAATGGCCACTGTTGAAAATGGGATACTGGGCTTGATGGACATTGGTCTGATCCACTAAGGCATTTCTTATGTTCTTATCTCTGCAGTAGAAAATCTTCTCCTTTTTTTTTTTTTTTGTTTTTTTTTGTTGGCTCCTAATCTCACTGCACCCTAACATCTTTTTGACACTAGGGGACAATAAGAAGGTGATCAAATGTCGGTAATAGAAAATCAGTTACAAAAGAGCATAGTCTGTTTAAAAGAATAAATTTATTGAGGACTGACTTGCATGCTAGCAGGCTTCCTTTGTTTTCTGGTGGATTCGGCTTGACGCATGTTTCTGCTTGCTTTTTTTTGTTGTCTTGGCCCACTGAATGTCTGTTTCCAGCACGGCGCTTCCCATATGAAGGCTGCAGGTTAACAAACTGGTCAGTGCAGAAGCCCTGTACTAGAGCTCAGTTTGGACTTTCCTAAAGCAAGTTTAACAGAGACGTTTTGCTCACTGATGCTATAAGCAAACACCCAAATCAACTGTGCGCAAGATTTCTGCGCTAAACAAGGAGAGCAAGCCAGACAACATACTCACAGGGGTCTGCGTTAGCAGCACATATCTTCCACACAAAAAAACACAGTTTGGGCTTTTGTGCGCATGTACTGGAGAGCTGTTGGGTACATACTAAGAGCAGCAGTATTCTGCTCAGAAATTCTGTACAGAATATTAACGTCTGCACCAGATTAGCATTCCAGAACATGCGCATAACATTTGTTCCAGCAAACTTCCCCTGCTATCTTTTTGTCCCCCCCCCACACAACTGTTATCAGCAGAGTCAGAAAAAAGTTGTGGGTGCTGTATGCTCAAGATGGAGAAGAAATGGGCATGAGTTCCTCACCAGCACTCGCCGCAGATCTGTGAGTTAATCCTTTATGCCTTGTGTTAAAATCCCAGCGTTGGGCTTAGTTTTCTAGTCTTCTGCGCACTTCTCTGCGTCTGCCCTGCTTGTTACCATCAATTTAAATGGATTTACGTGCACTGTCCATTGCTTTCTGCTCGAGACTTTTTTCATAGTTAGCTCATATCCAAAACTTGTTCTTGCATTGCAGATCTTGGCATGAGCCTAAGAGTGGCAAAGAAGAGCTGAGTGAATGCATTAACAACCTGCATACAGAGGAACACAATTTGAAAAAAGTAGTTGCTACTAATATCCTAGTCGGGAAACATTGCTGACCACATAGTTTAAGTTAGGCAGTCGGCCTCCCTTGAGCACAAGCGCTACTGAGATTCTTCAGTATATTCTTGCAAAAAAACATCTTCTTTCCTACTGTCAAGGATTAAGGGTGAGATGATAAATAGGTTTATGTACCATAATAACAGTTGTCAGCTTAATGTTTTCACTATGTTTCCCCTTTCCCCCCCCCCCCCCCCCCCCCAAGAAATTTATAATGGCATCTTTGGAAGAGAATTTTCCACGTGGTGGCACTCGGAAGAAAACTGAAGAAGCGAAAGCGCTGAAGGGATCCCAAGAGAAGGATAACCTGTTTGATGTGAGTAGCATGCTGGGATTGGGGGAGCTCGAGAGGTTTTCAGAAAATGTTTGTTTTCTAGGTTTTACTAGTCCTCAGAACTGATTATGGTTTTAAGTAATATTTTGCTTTAGTGGTAGATGGCAATGTGGCTTGTTTTATGCTTTTAGTTAATATCATCTGATTCAAACTGATCTAAGGTCTTTGGAAGGCTTGAGCTGGGGATTCTTATGGCCTGGACATACTAGGGTGGTGGTATTTTGCTTCGGGCCCTCAAGGGCTGCAAATGGGTTGGTTTTTCAGGATATCCTTGGTGATAAAGCAAGAGAGATTTTTATACAATGGAGGTAGAATGCATGCAGCTATTGTGTGCATATTCATTGAGAATATTCTGGAAATTGTACCTTTTTGTAGCCGTTAAGGGCTAAAGGAATACCACTCTACTACAGAGAAACACCACCAAGATGGCAGAGGTATGTTTATATCTGTTTATGCTTTTAGGAAGCTAAATATTATGATTAGTATGCTCTAATGTTATTGCATGCTTAGTATTAATAGTGTTCTCCCCAGCACCTTTTGAATGAATGCTCCATCCAGCCAATTGTACTTTTCACCTGACTAATCTGATGAATTGACATGGCAATGACTTAAATGATTTTGTAATTCATATTTTAAAAATCAAAATAGTATATGTTAATCTAATACACTTAAATGAATTTGAAATTGTGACAAACGCATTGTATGTGGAACTTCCTGAAAGACAATGTTGTCTGCTGCTAGCCAGCTTATGGTGCGGCCCATCTGGCTACTCCTTCATGCCACTAGGAGAACACTGCCCTTAATATCACACAGCTCTTTGATGCTTAAGATTTTAAAATATCTCCTGTCTATTTTAGAAAGGGGGTACATAGCCTCAAAGAGCACTAGAGAGCAGGAAAGCTTGAATTTACTAGAACTCTGGTTTCAGATTTGTAGTTCTGCTTTACATGCTGGAACTAGAAACAGCCACATTAATTGTGCCTCCTGTAGACTCCTCTATGCAGTCAAACAAATTCCTCTGGTCCCTTTCTTAGTGCCTTCAAAAATATCCTTGTGTAAGAGCAGTGCCATAACTCTTTAGAGACGGTGCCAGTCTCGGCTGAGACTTCGGACCTAAAGTGTAAAAGTCTTTTGCACAGAGCTGAGCAGAACTTGCTTAAACCACATAATTTAACAGCAGTCACAAAGCGCCATCATCTCAGTACAGAGGATCTTAACCATGATGCTACCCTGTGAAATACAAGAACTTGTGCATAAGAAGCTAATGTTGCAGTTCTAGTGCATTCAAAGATCTGGCACCCTTAAGTGCAGACCTTGCTAGACTAAGCACAGAATCAGTACAGATATCCTTCTCTTCACCTGTCCGAGCTCAAGATTCGGAGGCAATGGCATCACTTGTGTAGATGGGAGCTTAAGTCCAGAGCCCCACTAACCCCCTGGTGAAATCTTAAGTGATACACTCCCTATATCTTCCCCTTCTGGATCAGAGTTAGTACTGCAATATTGGCACCACCTGGTCTTCTGAATGGCAGTGAAAAATAAGAATGGCAGACTTGCAGGAGTCCACACAAATATGAGCCTCTTCTGTGCTGAAGGAGGAGGCTGGTAAAATGGCCAGCATAGCTGTCACTTCATGGGGGGTGGGTGGAATGAGATAGCGGTTCCAAGTCAGAGGCAGGTGAGCAGCTAACTGGCTAAATTCCGCAAATGGTTTAGAGATCTCAAAGCAGAGTCTTAGAGCGGATAATTATGGATTTGAGAGGTGAGATTGCTGATATTGGCTGGAGAGTTGAGGATGTTGAGACGTGTTGGAGCATGGAGAATGTGCAGCAGAGCTGGAGAAGCATTTGGCAGTGCTGGAATAGGCAAATTCAGAGATGGCACATAAACTAGAGGACCTTGAGAACCACACGTGCTGCAATAATTTTGAGGTTCGGAGGTGTACCTGAGAAATCAGCATATATGGATTGTGGGGCAGTGATGGAGAAAGTTGGGGGGGGGGGGCACGTTGACTCTTCCTAGAGACATTGTGGTATGCTTCCACAGTTGTGCAGTCAAGGAAAGTGTTGCAACTAGAATAAGATGGCTGGAAAGTATTGACTGGAGTCCCATAAAGTGGAGCTGTTTGAGGATCTTTCACCAACTACTCTGGGGGGGGGGAAGGACAAGGAAACTTCGGGAAGGGGGGAGTCCAATACTGATGGCAATCTTCTTTTGTGCTGGCTGACACTAAAGCGGGCAGGACTGTTCGGGCACGCTGGTGATGTTGAAGGATCTGGGAGTGGCGGGACTTGAGAAATATTTACAGCCACAGAGGCTGCAGTACTTGACAGCCCTGTGAGATGGCAGCGTGTGGAGCATGGCAAGGAATGGCTGAGACACAATGTGGATGGAAAGCACCATGAAGGGCTATGAATAATAATGACTGAGGACTGGAGTTTGTATTTATCTTACAGTGAGTGGGATTGAAGTGGGCCAGTGTGGCTCAGGGGTGGGCCATTTTGGCTGATCTAGGGCTTTAGTAGGAATGGTTTCTTGTTTGGGCTTTCAGATAAGCGGATGGAGTTGAGGGGAGCAGAGAGTTTGTATGCGTGATGGGGTAGGTGGATGAAGTGGGATATTGCAGCGAATGGGGTGGGATGTGGGTAGAGTGAAGGGACTGGACCTGGATGATGAGACTCCAGGCAGAGGAATAATGGGGGTCGGGGCAGAGGGTGTGAAAGGATGGATGGTCCTGTTTGAGTAATAGTGGATGCTGTATCATAGGAAAGGCTAGTGAAGGTATGGAAGGCTATAATATGGGTAAGCATGTTGGGATTGTGGATGGGGAGGAATATGCCTGGTTTGGGAATGAAAGATGGGCCAGTGAAGGCGGAATAAGTATGGGTGCAATTGAAGTGAGATGGGGGGGGGGTGGATCTCTACATGAGATGAGTACTTTCCACCAAAGGGTGGGCTGCTGAGAGGCAGATAGGCAGTGGAATATTTAAGAGGAATGGGGAGCAATAATAGGTGGGAGTAGTGGAGGGGTGGGGTAGGGTTGGGGAAGGTACATTAAGCATAGGAGGTGGTAGGGAGAGGGGGTTAGAGTGTCAGCCTGGCAAAAAGGAGCTGAGAATAAGCAGAGGTAAAATGGAGGATCATGGTGAGGAGACTACAGGTATGTTCAGTGAAGGCCAAGGGGCTCAATTTGCCCAGGAAAAGGCAACTTTTGTTTAAGGAGCTCAATCGCTTCTGTTGGGACATCAGGTGGTTTCCTGGATAAATGCAGCACTCTATTGAGGGCTAGAATATCAGCAGATATATTGTGTCCCCAAGAAGGGAGGGGCTAAATAAGACAGCATGGCTATTTTACCATGAAATAAGCTTGCTATGGAAGTGAGCAGAGTCCATAAGGGTCCAGAAGGTCAGTTTTGGGCTGTTAAAGAGCTCAGCAGGTAAAAACACTCATTACTGGGGTTATATGCACCCATAAGAACATAAGATATGCCATACTGGGTCATTGGTCTGGGCAAATTGAGCCCCTTGGTCGATTCATCAAGCCCAGTATCCTGTTTCCAACAGTGGCCAATCTAGGTCATACGTACCTAGCAGTTTCCCCAAAAGACACAGGTTCGGCAATGCTTGCAGTAGGTCAAGCATTGATATCCTGTGTCCCTTCTTAATAATGGTTTATGGACCTTTCCTCGAGGAACTTGTCCAAACCTTTTTTAAACCCAGCTACACTAACAGCCTTTACTACATCCTCCGGTAACAAATTCCAGAGTTTGATTACACGTTGAGTGAAAAAATATTTTCTTTTATTAGTCTTAAATAGTTTACCCTGTACCTTCATTGCATGTCCCCTAGTCTTCCTATATTCTGATAACGTAAACAGTCGATCTACGTTTACCTGTTCCACTCCGTTCATTAATTTATAGACTTCTATCATATCTCCCCTCAGCCGTCTCTTTTCCAGGTTAAAGAGCCCTAACCTTTTTAGCCTTTCTTCATAGGAGTATCCTTCCATCCCCTTTACCATTTTGGTGGCTCTTCTCTGAACCTTTTCTAATAACGCTATATCCTGTTTAAGATATGGTGACCAGAATTGCACACAATATTCAAGGTGCAGTCTCACCATGGAATGGTATAGAGGCATTTATAATATCTTTTGTTTTATTTTCCATTCCTTTCCTTATGATACCTAGCATTCTATTTGCTCTCTTGGCTGCCGCTGCACACTGGGCCGAGGGTTTTAACATGCTATCCACAATGACGGCTAAATCTTTTTCCTGGGTGGTGGTTCCTAATGTGGAACCTTGCATCGTGTAACCATAGTTTGGGTTGTTCTTCCCTAAGTGCATAACTTTGCACTTGTCCACATTAAATTTCATCTGCCATTTTGATGCCCAGTCTTCCAATTTATCAAGATCCTCTTGCAATTTTCCACAATCCTCTTGGGTTTTAACAACTTTAAATAGTTTTGTGTCATCTGCAAATTTGATAACCTCACTCGTTATTCCACTTTCCAGGTCATTTATGAATATGTCAAAAAGCAGCGGACCCAGCACAGATCCCTGGCGTACACCACTATTCACCTTTCTCCATTGGGAAAATTGGCCATTTAGCCCAACCCTCTGCTTTCTATCTTTTAACCAGTTCTTGATCCACAGTAGTACACTGCCTCCTATCCCATGACTCTTTAGTTTTGCCAAAAGTCCCTGATGAGGGACCTTGTCAAAGGCTTTCTGAAAGTCCAGATACACTATATCAACCGACTCACCTTTGTCCACCTGTTTATTCACAGTTTCAAAAAAACATAACAGATTAGTAAGACAAGATCTTCCTTGTCTAAAGCCATGTTGGCTGTCTCCCATTAGGCCATGACTATCTACATGCTGAGTAATTTTATTCTTTATGATGGTTTCTACCATTTTTCCCGGTACCGACGTGAGGCTCGCTGGTCTGTAGTTTCCCGGATCACCCCTGGAACCCTTTTTAAAAATTGGTGTTACATTGGCGATCCTCCAGTCTTTGGGTATTAGAGATGATTTTATTGATAGTTCACAGATTACTAATAGCAGGTCTGCAATCTCATATTTCAGTTCTTTCAACACCCTTGGATGTATACCATCCGGCCCAGGTGATTTGCTACTCTTCAGTTTATCTAATAGTTGTAATACATCTTCCCGATGTATCAATATTTCCTTCAATTCTTCCGCACCTTTAAATACCACTTCAGTCATGGGTAACATTCCTACATCTTCCTCAGTAAAGACCGAAGCAAAGAATTCATTCAGTCTCTCCGCTATCGCCCTGTCGCCTCTTAGTGCCCCTTTAACTCCTCTGTCATCTAATGGTCCAACTGACTCTCACAGGTTTTTTGCTACGAATGTACTTGAAAAAATCTTTATTTCTCTTTTTTACTTCCGCAGCAAGCTTCTTCTCAAATTCTCTCTTTGCCTTCTTTATCAATGCCTTGCATTTGACTTGCCAGTGCTTGTGCTGTTTCCAGGTTTCATCGTTTGGCTCTTTTTTCCATTTCCTGAAAGATGCTTTCTTGGCAACAGCCTCTCTGACCTCACCTTTAAACCATGCTGGCAATTTTTTGGACTTCCTTCCACTTTTCTTAAAGCGTGGAATACAGCTGCTCTGGGCTTCCAAGATAGTATTTTTCAACAGCACCCAAGCTTGATGTAAGTCTTTAACCTTTGCAACTGCTCCTTTTAGTTGTTTCTTAACTATTTTCCGCATTTTATCATAGTCTCCCTTTCGAAAGTTAAAAGGTAGTACTGTGGATTTCCTTACTATCCCTCCTCCACTAATTAAATCAAAGGCGATCATGCTATGATCACTATTGCCAAGTGGCCCCAACACCCTTATCTCTTGCACTAGATCTGGTGTTCCACTAAGGACTAGGTCTAATATGGCTTCCCCTCTCGTCGGTTCTTGGACCAGCTGCTCCAAGAAGCAGTCATTTATGTTATCTAGGTACTTTATCTCCCTAGCATGTACTGCCGTGATACTGGGGTAATTGAAATGGCCCATTATTATTACCACGCTGTAACTTTTGTTAGCTTCCTTGATTTCTTTGAGCATTTCATCATACATTTGTTCATTCTGGCCAGGCAGTCGCTAGTACACCCCCACCGCCATCGCCTTCCCCTTTTTACATGGAATTTCAATCCATAGAGATTCTACAGCAAATTTTGTTTCCTGCAAAACTTTAATCCTTTCTGACTCAATGCCCTCTCTAACATAGAGCGCAACCCCTCCACCAATTTGATCAGCTCTATCATTACGATATAGTTTGTACCCAGGTATCACAATGTCCCACTGGTTGTCCTCCTTCCACCATGTCTCTGATATTCCAATCACATCTAACCTCTCATTTAGTGCTATATATTCCAACTCTCCCATCTTATTTTTTAGACTTCTAGCATTTGCATACAAGCATTTTAGAGAATGTATTTTATTCATATTAATTTGGCTATTGGTAGGCATGGGTAATTTGGGATCTTTAAGCTCTGTCTGCTCCATACTCGAGGGCATTTGGGCTACTTTACGCTTTTTTTGGAACCTCTCTGCTTTTGGTAGTATCCTTCAAGGATACATTCTTCCAAACCATCTGCTCTTGGGCGATTGTCGGCTTTCCCCTATTATCTAGTTTAAAAGCTGCTCTATCATTGAGTCAGGAACGTGAGTACAGTACATAAAAGCAAAGATTAACAAACAAGTCACCAGTATTTGCATTGCATGTATGTTCTTCCAAAAGAATATATGAATGCATTTTGAATATCTGTAGATATTTTCATTATTTTCCACAACACAAACTTTGATATTGCCGATCAAGGGTAGGAGGAGTTCTCCGAAATGGTTGGGATGGAATAAACACAATTCATACAGGGGAGGCTGATAGTGAGGGGTGATTTTAATTTAGGCTGAGGAGATGGGGGGGGGGAGTGGATAAAGACCATAGGAAGAAACTAAGGGAGCTTTATGAAGTTATGGAAATTGGTGGACTGCTAGCACATGCATCCCCCGGGTGGACTAGAACTTGGCAAGTAGCAGTGGATGGGGCAGAGGTGAAACCCATTACCTGGTCTGACCCTGGACCAGTGTGGATTACTTTGCGGGGCCTGGGGAGTTGGAAGCAGTGGTTTCTCACGTTTAAATGACAGTTTACTGCACAACAAGAAAATAATGAAAGCATTGGAATGTTCAGGATATTGAGGAGTCTCTTGAGATGAACACTGAGTAGATTAACATCTGTATGGTCTGGGATGGATTGAAAGCCCTGCTCAGAGGGAACATGATTATGTGGGCCTCCTTAAAGAAGAAGGAGAGGGGATAAGCTATGAAGCAATATCATTAATGTCGAGTAACTGTAAGAGAAGCATGTTAGGCTGGGGACCACCTGGGCAAGGCTTGAGCTGGCAGATGCCAAGACTAAGGTGACAGTCCTACAATTGAGACTTACATTGTAAGTTGCAGTGCCTGAAGCAAAAATATTGCAAAATGTTTAATAAGCCAGGAAAATTGCTAGCATTCTGCTAGCAAGTGCAGAGGGTGCTTTTGAAGTTATGGGCACAGGAGAGGGAAATGGGTGGTAGGGGATGCAGTCATCTAGGCTGTCCTTAAGAGACTTTTACAACAGTTTGTACCAGCAGGATGAGAATATTAGTCATTCAGAGTTATTGTAGTGGGGTGAAGCTTCCTGGTTTGCCTCACAATATCTGGGAGAAGTTAGTTAGACCTTTATCAGTCGTGGAGGTGCAAAAGGTTATCCATGGGTTAGGAACTGAAAAAGCCCCAGGCTTAGATGGGCTGGCCGTTCAGTGGGTATTTAAGTGGTGGAGTTGGGAGTTGTTCCGTGGATTAGTGGAGAGAGTAGAGCTTCTGCCTTCTGTGTGGATGGCAGGTTTTAGCATGCTGCAAAACTAGGGAAGGACGCAGCAGCTTGAGCTTCACATTGACTGATTTCACCTTTAAAGATTGACGTCAAATTACTAGCATCAGCGCTTGGGTTGAGGCCAGAGGAATACATGTCACTTTTAATGCAAACCAGACAGGGTTCATTAGCAGAAGGCAGGCCATTGATAATGTCAAACGGTTGATGAACTCAATTTGGGTAGTGTGTGAGGAGGACATTCCGGCTATGGCATTTGCCATAGACATGGAAAAAGCCTTTGTGTCCATTGGAAATTTTGTGGAGCATCTTGGAGGGAAATATAGAACTAGTGGCAGATTTTTTTTTCCGTATATGCTATCTAAAGCTGTATTCCGGTCCTCAAGCTAGGATAAAAGTAAACGGGTGTGTGTGTGTGTGTGTGTGTGTGTGTGTGGGGGTGATATTTGGAGTACTTTTCTTTTGAGGAAGGCAACCAGACAGGTTTGCAGCTTGTCATGCTGTGAGGGCTTGTCTGTATCAGTGATGCTGAGCGCTTAACTAGTGGCAGGGTCTCCAAGATGGACAGGTCTCAGCTGAGGTGCCAGACTAAGACAAACCACCCATTTGGATAGTAGCAGAATGGGGTGGCATTGACGTAGGATCACATCTTTGTGGCAACTGCAACAACATTAACATTGCCAGACCTTTCCTCGCACAGGTAATCTACTTCCGTATCTTGCCACGAAAACCCAATGGATAGTTGCACAAAACTAATTGCAATATAGTGCTGAAAGATGAGACCCCCAGATAGGAAGGCACTTAACAGGCTACTGGGGATGAGTTATAAGAACATAAGATATGCCATACTGGGTCAGACCAAGGTCCATCAAGCCCAGTATTCTGTTTCCAACAGTGGCCAATCTAGGTCATATGTACCTAGCAGTTTCCCCAAGTTGTTCAGAGTAAAGCCAGTATTTATGATGTGGTTGAACCAAGCCCTCGGGACATCTGACTGCTGATGTAGCTGCACATGAAATGAGAGTCAGAATCTTCAAAGATATCTTTCATATTGGGACATGAAGCATGAACCAAAGGAAAATGGAGATAGTTGAAAATGAAATGGAACATGTATACTGTAACTCGATCTGTTGGGTGTCAGAACTGTAATTGACTGGCACTGGACACTTTGCATCTGATGATCATATGGTATACGGAGTGGAGGAGTGGCCTAGTGGTTGGGGCAAGGTACTTCGGGCCAGAAGGTCGGGGGTTCAAATCCCACTAGAGGACAGCAACCTTGGGCCGGAAGGACTGGGGTTTCTAGTCCCACAGGTGCTCCTTGTGGTCTTGGGCAAGCCACTTAACCCTCCATAGCCCATGTTCCCTGTAAAATAGTTCTCTGTGTGCTGTGCTTTCCTGTCTAATCAATGTGTTTATACCTCAAAAATTTCCTGTCATGATTTGACAATTTCCAATCTGTAATCAAAATCGCTGCTGATCGCTGGAAGTAGCGGTATACAAATGTAAATTTAAAAAAAATGAAAGACAAGAAATGGTGTTGCATTTATAATTTATGAAGAAACTTGCAAGAATTGTAATGAAATACAATGCAGTCAGTGAATGCTTAATTTTGTCTGAGGAATGCTTATCAACATACTTATTATTCAGGTATGTACCTCAACAACAGCTGTAGTAGAGAAAGAAGTGGATCAGTTCTGTGAACCAGTACAAGCTGAAGTTGACAGAACATGCAAACAAAATATCCTGAAAGCCATGGATGACTGGAATGCCAAAGAAGGCAAAATAGCTGGAAAATATGGGCTTGGCAACAGAAATTTTAGATGAAGAGAGACTGATAAAATTCTGTAAGACCAATGATGTATTCATCTCAAACACCTTCTTCCAGCGACTGTACCAAATGGACTTCACGCAATGGATTGTACCAAAAATAAATCAACTACATCTGTAGAAGTCAATGATGGAAAAGCTCAATGTCAACAAAGACAAAACCTAGAGCCAACTGTGGTACAGATCACCAGCTAAGAGTGTATGCAAACTCAAGCTAATGCTAAACAAGAGCAAGCCACTCATGAATGTAGCAAAATATGACCTTGAATATACCACTAGAATTTAAAGATTGCGTATGAAATCGATTCACTGCTTTTGGCTACTAATGACAGAGCACCAGAAGAATTATGGGATGCCATCAAAGTTGTTTTGGAAGAAAATGAGAAGCCTACAAAAGGTGAAAAAACCCAAATAAGGCCAAAATGGATGACCGAAGAAATTCTAAAAATTGCCCATAAACACAGAAAAGCTAAAGCCAGAGAAGAAAGAGGTAATCGCAGAACTTATTTCCAATGTGCAGCAAAATGAGATGAGAAGTACTACATTGGTGCATGCAAGGAAATAGAATTGGAAACTATTAGAGGAAGAACAAGATCAGCTTTCCTAAAGCTGCAAGAGTTAAAGAGAAAATTCCAGCCTCTTAATTGGAATGCTAAAAGATGCTCAAGGATTCATGCTTTGTTTTTTAATTGCAATTTAAATATGTATCAAAGGAAACCCTTTTGAATGGGAGATACACACTCAATCATGCATCACAACAATTATACATAAGTAAACAAAACCCCATAATTTGCAAAGCAGCACTGAGTGCAAGAAGCCCACAATATTGGGAAAGGAGGATCCAGGATTCAATACCATGGGAAGATGGTTAGAGGAAATAATAAATCAAAGGTCCATGTTGAATAATGCTGAGAAGATTATGGTATGACAACTGAGAAGATGGAAAGAATCCACAAAGATCATGTGGACCAATAACCGTTTCAATCTGTACCCTACCAAACACAGTGCTGTGTCGGCCGATGTATGATGGCAGCTATCTGATGGATGAAGTGCTTAGCAAAGAATTCTTTGAAGATTTTTTTAGCATTTCTACTTGTTTTCAGTTTTTAAACTTTTCCCTATGCTTTAAATAAATTAAAATGGACTATATTGTAAAGTGAATTTAATTGAATGGATTAATTGAAAATATGGTCCAACAAAAAGTCTTTATTATATTTAGGGTTAATACTTGTGGATGCATTTTTTTTTTTTTAAATAACAAAGCTAATTCATGTTTTGTCACCAGCGGACCTACAGTTGCCATATATCTGTAGATGACTGTTTTAGGAATATGATATAAGCCTATTTGAAGTGTCTTTGTAGGAGGACACTCTTATGTTTGGGCGGAGGGGAT
Organism: Ichthyophis bannanicus; assembly: GCA_033557465.1. NCBI lineage: Eukaryota > Metazoa > Chordata > Amphibia > Gymnophiona > Ichthyophiidae > Ichthyophis > Ichthyophis bannanicus. The sequence continues at coordinate 935,571,558 of CM066034.1, forward strand.
CTAGACTTTTAATGGAAAATCTTATATTCTTTTTCTTCTCCTAATTTTGGCAAGGGAAATCTCTCATCCCAGGTGTGTTTTTTTTCTTAGACACATGAAGATGATAGGAAAAGCAAGAAGAAAAGAAAATCCAAAGATGATGATGATAAAAAATCTAAAAAACTGAAGACTGAGAACAAGGAATCTCTTGGCTCTAATGACACCAACATAGAAATTCTCAGGTTTAAGGTTTGTAAATTAGGATTGATCAAACGGTCCTTGTCTGTGAATCCTTCATAAGAATAGCATGTGGTGTGTGTTTCTTGTTTTTTAAATGTGACAACTAAACAGTAATTTGACTTCTTTCATCCTGCAGCAGGATAATGTCACCTTTCTCCAGATGTCCCATTGAATTATCTAAAACATTTTTGAGGACTGCAGTTAAGTCCTGGCATTTCTCTTAGAGCTGGATCTCATATAGGGTGCATTATTTGGCGCACCTTAATAACTAGACCTTGTAATGTCAACAAAGAAAGATGACTTGGTCTGCCCAGAACTGGGATCTGTGGCACTGCTGCAGGAGTAGAGTCGGGCAGACCAGATTGGACTCTAGGTCCTACATAGAAACATGATGACAGGCCACCTGGTCTTTTTCTATCTAGTCTGTCCTTCCATAACAACTACAACAGTCCCCTTTTTACCTTTAGAGATCCTCTGTGTTTGTGTGCTGGCATAGTCTGTCATCAAATTTTCAAACATTCAGCACTTTGCTTGGATTCCAAAGTTTAGGAAGATTTTCAGCCAGATTTAAGTGCTATTTTTTTGACTAAATATTTCCTAAATCTGAAAACTACAGACCTAAATTTAGGCCTGTGATTTGCTAAGAATTAACATAAGAACATAAGATGTGCTATACTGGGTCAGATCAAAGGACCATCAAAACCAGTATTCTGTCAGGTTCCCAGAAAGTTACACAGATTCCACGTTGCTTATCCCGGGGTAAACAGTGATTTTCCCTGGTCCTCTTTTTAATAACGGTTTGTGGACTTTTCTTCCAGGAACTTGTCCAAACCGTTTTTAAAACCAGCTATACTAGCAACTTTTATTACATCCTCTGGTAATGAATTCCAGAGTTTGATTACGCATTGAATGAAAAAATATTTTCTCCTTTTGGTCTTAAATGGGGCTACATTGTAGTTTCATTGCATGTCCTCTATTCTTTCTACTTTTTTTTTTTTTTTTTTTTTGAAGGGATAAACAACCAGTCTACATTTAGCTGTTCCATTGCATTCGTTATTTTATAGACCTCTCTATCATATCGCCCCCTCGGCATTCTTTTTTCCAAGTTGAAGAGCCCCAACCTTTTTTAAGCCTTTCCTCCTAGGTGTATCCTTCCATCCCCTTTATCATTTTGGTGGCTCTTCTCGGATTCTTCCATTTCCTGAAAGATTATATATTTTTTTGGCTACAACAGCATCTCTGACCTCATCTTTAAACTATGCTAGCAGTTTGGCCTTCCACCTTTTTTAAAGTGTGGAATACATCTGGTCTGTGCTTCCAAGATAGCATTTTTAAACAACACCTATGCTTGCTATAAATATTTAACCTTTGCAGCTGCTTCTTTTAGTTTTTCTTAACTGTTTTCCTCATTTTATCATGTTGTTAAGTGCCGTGGAGTCGACTCATGGCGACCCTCTGGATAGCTATCCTAAATTGTGTTCGGTCTTCAGTCAGGCGGCTCATTGTTGACAGACTGGTACCCGTAGCTGCTGTTATTGTATCGATCCATCTCATTGCTGGCCTTCCTCTTTTGCGTTGACCTATCTTGCCAAGCATGATGTCTTTCTCTAATGATCTCTCTCTTCGCATGATGTGTCCAAAGTATGAAAGTTGAAGTCTTGTCATCTGAGCTTCTAAAGAAAGCTTAGGTTTGATCTCCTGTAGTACCGACTGGTTTGTTCTTCGGGCAGTCCATGGTATACACAGTATTCGCCGCCAGCACCATAATTCAAAGGCATCAATTTTTTTCCTGTCTCTTTTTCACTGTCCAGCTTTCACATCCATATGATGTTATTGAAAATACCATGGCTTGAACAAGTCGAATCTTTGTATGGAGAGAGACATCTCTGCTCTTGAGACTCTTATCTAGGTCTTTCATAGCCATTCTGCCAAGAGCAATGCGTCGTTTGATTTCTTGACTGCTTGTTGCTTCTTTATTGATAGTTGATCCAAGTAGGTTAAAGTTGTTCACAATTTCAATTTCTTCTCCTTCAACAATGAACCTGTTGATTATGCCAGTTGTCATGATCTTTGTCTTCCTTATATTAAGGTGCAGGCCCATTTTGAGACTATGTTCTTTGATTGTGAGAAGCAAATGTTTCAGATCATCTTCACTTTCAGACAGTAAGGTAGTATCATCAGCATAGCGAAGGTTGTTGAGTCTTCCACCAATCTTCACACCTCTGTTGTCTTCATACAATCCTGCTTCTCTGATGATTTGTTCTGCATATAAATTAAACAGGTAGGGGGGAAAGTATGCAGCCTTGTCTTACACCTTTGCTTATTTTAAACCATTCTGTTTCTCCTTGTTGCATTCGAACTGTTGCTTCTTGATCAATGTACAGATTGCGCAAGAGAACGATCAGGTGTTCTGGTATACCCATGCTGCTTAATGTGGCCCAGAGCTTTTCATGGTTTACAGTCAAAAGCCTTGCTATAGTCGATAAAGCACAAATAGATATCCTTTTGGTATTCTTTAGTCTTTTCAAGTCAATTTTATCATAGTCCCTCTTTAAAGATCTTTAGTTAGACACTTTTAGCTTAGTGGCTACGATTTTTACCTGCCATATTTCTGCCCCCTGTGGCTGTCCACTTAACTATCTAAATTTAGATATCTAGTGAAAACAAAATTAAGGTACTTAGTCCTAGTGAATTTTCACTGGGAAAGATTTAAGCATCTAGCTTTCCAAGTTCGGCATCGTAGCCCTTATCTTTCTGAGTAAGCTTTAGCTAATGTAATCTCCATTTCCAAATCATACTGCTAGACCAGTCCAGACAAGCGGGTTGTTTCCCCCTGCCAGCAGATCCTGGAGACAGAGACCTCTACCAAAGCTCTGATAGGTTGGAGCCTGGTGATATAGTCCGACCCCCTAGGGGTCTCCCTCAGTATTTCTGTCTCCAGCAGATCTGGTGACTTTTGTTATTTTTCTTCTATATCTTTAAAGTTGCTGTGATTTCCATTGAGGATCATTTCTTCCAATTTCTTTGTTGCCAGAATATTAATCTGTGCAACAGGATGTTTCAGCCGAGCTCCTGTGGGGACACAGTTGAGCTCGCTGATTACCAGAATCCCCAGCATCTGGCCATGAGGGCTTGTTAACTGGGCAGAGGGCTCCCCAAAACCAGAATTTGAGTTGGTTTTTGGTGGTTTGGCATCAGGCACTGTTGGAAGCGGCTGTCCTTGGCTCCCTGCACTATTGGTACTGTGAGTACAGCTTTCCCTCTCTTTCTCCCGATTTCTTCAGCTCCGTGCAGCAGATGTGCTAATTTTATCATTTGTTTTTTTTTATTCCCCGAGTCTCCTCTGGGGCAGTTTTCCATCAGGCTAGCATTCCCCTGACGTTTTTCGCTCAGATTTTGCTTTATTTGGGTTTATTTTCTCCTTTTTTGCTGTTTTTATTTTGCCAGCGTCCATTTTGTATCGCCGGTTTTGGCGGGAAGCACATTTCTTCCTTTCAGCATAACTCTTCTATTGCTCGTTTTTGTTTATCATAGCCTGATTCACCTACAGTGGTCTCTGCTCCTTCTTTGTTAAAAAAAACAAAAACAAAAAAAAAAACAGATTTTGTTTTGTTGCTGTCACCATGCCTTCTTCAATGCTGTGCTGCATAGTGTGCCACAAGAAACAGAAGGACCTCAGGGATCGCTTATGCTCTACTTGTTTTACCCATCCGAGGGAATCTTCATCAGCAGTGATGACTACAGATCTATCAGTGCCTGTCTTGGATGGTCCATTACCTTCGTCGTCCTCGGCAGAGGTGCAGGGGGTTTGCCCTGTGCTTCCTCCAGCCATGCTTTTGGAACCCCTGCTATAGGTGAGCAAGCCCGCTTTCCTCTCACCAGTAACCCCTGTCTAGTTATATATGAGTGTACCAAAAACCTAACTGTTTATGTGGGTTGCTCTTGCCATCCCTGCCTGGAAGCTTGATGCTGCTGTACCACTGCTCTGTGCAAGTTGACTTGTTTCCTTGATGCATAGATTTGTAAGTCCTCCTCTTCTGAAATAAATGGAGCCAGCTGGTCAACCTAATCTCATCCATAGCAATATTACTAGTTTTCCTGATACCGTCCGACTGTATATGACACTCTGATGATATTTAGTATATTAAACATCCCATGACACTCTCCCCATAAGTCGTGGAGCAGTTGTTTTTTGTTTGTTTGCTTATTTTTAAATTTTGCTTTTTTTTTTTTTTTGTAAGTATTTTATTTTCCTTCCTCATTGTCCCTCCAGTCCAGTCCAGACACGTGGGTTATGCTCATTCATGGAGAAAACATACTGAGCTGAAAGCAACCTCATAAGAAGCCTGTGAACCCTCACTCGGTCACTATTTTCTTAGTCTCCAGCAGATGGTGGATGAGCTTAGCCTGTATTCTGAACTGCTTTGGTTGCTGATGTTTTGGCTCACGGGGGTGTGTTTTGTTTTTTTTTCTCTTTCCAGGCCTGGTCGTGCAGAACCTGATGGTCTGGGTCCCTCCCCCATTCTCCCCCAAGCCACACTTGGGAGTTCACACGTTCCTCCTCCCTAACTCTTGGCAGGGGTCCTGGGATTGAGGCATTTGTAGACACTGCATGCCTTGTCCATAAAGTAAGGAAAAAAAAGAAAAGGGAAGGTGAGGCAGACCAGGAGGCTCCACGATAGCGACTGTGCAGCTTTGGTATGGTTCCCAGTAGGCCAGTGCTGGACTGAGTGTGGGTGTGTCAGGGGAGCAGTGTGCCATTAGCGGCAGCATGCATGGTTATGGTTATATTTTATTTGATAGACTGCTATGCAATATTGCAGTATATGTGGTAATTAAAAAGAAAAGACGTGAAAGGAACTCCATAGTGTAGATAGGAACGGCATAGGCAAACGGAATAAGACATAAAGATAAATACACACAATTCCCTTAAACTTTAGGGCTGTCCACGTAATTTTGTCTCAGACAGGGCTAAAGGAGGGGGGGGGGCTTGGCTAGGGGGTTCCTCCAGTGACCCAGGGGAGAACATAACATAAGAACATAAGATATGCCATACTGGGTCAGACCAAGGTCCATCAAGCCCAGTATTCTGTTTCCAACAGTGGCCAATCTAGGTCATATGTACCTAGCAGTTTCCCCAAGAGACACAAGTTCCACAATGCTTGTACTGGGTCAAGCATTGATATCTTCGGTCACTTCTTAATAATGGTTTATGGACCTTTCCTCCAGGAACTTGTCCAAACCTTTTTTAAACCCAGCTACACTAACAGCCTTTACTACATCCTCCGGTAACAAATTCCAGAGTTACATTACACGTTGAGTGAAAAAATATTTTCTTTTATTAGTCTTAAATAGTTTACCCTGTAGCTTCATTGCATGTCCCCTAGTCTTTCTATATTCTGATAAGGTAAACAATTGATCTACGTTTACCCGTTCCACTCAGTTCATTAATTTATAGACTTCTATCATATCTCCCCTCAGCCGTCTCTTTTCCAGGTTAAAGAGCCCTAACCTTTTTAGCCTTTCTTCATAGGAGTATCCTTCCATCCCCTTTACCATTTTGGTGGCTCTTCTCTGTACCTTTTCTAAAATCGCTATATCCTTTTTAAGATACGGCGACCAGAATTACACACAATATTCAAGGTGCGGTCTCACCATGGAACGATATAGAGGCATTATAATATCTTTTGTTTTATTTTCCATTCCTTTCCTTATCATAACTAGCATTCTATTTGCTCTCTTGGCCGCCGCTGCACACTGGGCCGAAGGTTTTAACATGGTATCCACAATGACGCCTAAATCTTTTTCCTGGGTGGTGGTTCCTAATGTGGAACCTTGCATCGTGTAACCATAGTTTGGGTTGTTCTTCCCTAGGTGCATAACCTTGCACTTGTCCACATTAAATTTCATCTGCCATTTTGATGCCCAGTCTTCCAATTTATCAAGATCCTCTTGCAATTTTTCACAAGCCTCTTGGGTTTTAACAACTTTAAATAGTTTTGTGTCATCTGCAAATTTGATAACCTCACTCGTTATTCCACTTTCCAGGTCATTTATGAATATGTCAAAAAGCAGCGGACCCAGCACAGATCCCTGGGGTACACCACTATTCACCTTTCTCCATTGGGAAAATTGGCCATTTAGCCCTACCCTCTGCTTTCTATCTTTTAACCAGTTCCTGATCCACAATAGTACACTGCCTCCTATCCCATGACTCTTTAGTTTTGCCAAAAGTCTCTGATGAGGGATCTTGTCAAAGGCTTTCTGAAAGTCCAGATACACTCTTTCTGCTCTCCCCAGCAGCAGAAAAGAAGTCTCGTATTGAGCTGCTAGATGTGGAGGAGGATGTGGCCTTCGTGGGGGTTGCTGGACTCCTTAGGGTCCTTGGAAGGCCCTTCTTATCTCTTGGAGGAGTTTCCACAGGAGGATTTGGAAGAGGGTGAACTGATGAGTGATTTTTGGAGGTTCTGGCTAGAGATGCTAATTTTCAAAGGTCCAGATTTCTGCCTTTGGGCAGCCCTTTCGAGAAGGTCGCTGAGGTGGCAGGGATGGGCCCGTCTAAGGTCCAGGGGGCGCCAAACCAGCCCAAATTAAGGTTTGGGGGCTCTAGTGGGTGTGCTGCCGGTAGGCAGCTGTGTACACAATTTTTACCCTGCCTGGGCCTAAATTACTTCTGATACATGGGTGTTAGAGATCATTTGGGAAGGTTACGCACTCAAATTTGAGCATCCCCTTGCAGGCGCCTTTATGCTTTACGTCTATTGAGTTCCCAGCAAAGCTTGGGCGGTTCGGACCACTTGAGGCTGTCATACTGGTGCCAAAGGCTGGTTTATTTTGTGGTTCCCAAGAAGGAGGGAACCTGGCTGCCCATCCTAGACCTCTAAGGGGTCAACAGGGCTTTTGAAGGTCCCTTGATTCCATATGGGGACCCTGCATTTGGTGATAGTGACTTTTCAAAAGGGCAAATATCTTACTTCCTTAGACCTCAGAGGCCTTCCTTCATATCCCATACATCCCGATCATCAGCACTTTTTGTATTTTGAGGTCCCAATGGGGCACTTCCAATTCCAGACCCTCCCATTCAGCCTGGCCACTACCCCCTGGGTGTTTACTAAAAATATAGTAGTAGTGGCAGCCGCACTGCAGAAACAAGTGGTCCTTGTCCACTCATATCTGAACGACTGGTTGATTTGGACGAAGTCCCCGCTGGAGAGTTGAGAAGCTATCGAGCTTGTTGTCTGGCGCCTGCAGGAGCTAGGCTGGGTGGACAATTTTGTGAGGCGCAAGATGATCACTTTGCAGTATCGAGTTTCTGGGGCCTATTTCGACACACAACGTGGTATGGCGTTCCTGCCGGAGGGCAGGATCATGAAGCTATAGGCCTTGCTGAGAGTCTTGCGTCTGAGGGTGTGGGATTATCTACAGGTCCTGAACTTGATGGTTGCGACCTTGGAGCTTGTTCCTTGGTCGTGACTGCACATGCGTCCCTTGCATTAGACACTCCTGTTGCATCGATCTCTGCAGCCTCAGTCCATGGAGATGCAGGTGACTCTGCAGGGAGCAGCCAAAGCAAGTCTTCATTGGTGGTTGGACCTGGCCCAGCTTGTGGTGGGTGTGTTGCTCACACTACCAGATTGGATGGTGGTGACCACGGATGCCAGTCGGGGAGGCCACTGTCAGTCACAGTGGCTCTGTGCCAGTGGTCTCCAGCAGAGAGTCAGTGATCCATCAGCTGCTTGGAGTCCCAGGCAATGTTCTTGGTCCTATAGGCCTTTCTTCCCTTCGTGTGGGGCAGGGCAGAGCAGTAAGAGTTCTGTCGCTTTTATCAATCAAGGGGGCATGAGGAGCTCATTGATGGCGGCAGAGGCGCTCCGCTTTTCAGTGGGCAGAACGTCACCTTTGGGTGCTCATGGCAGCCCATGTGGCAGGGAAGGAGAAAGTTCAGGTGGATTTCCTGAGCAGACATGTGTTGGACGTGGGGGAGTGGTCCCTCTCAGAGTCAGTGTTCCAGCTGGGAATGCTCATACAGGACCTGATGGTGACCATGGCCAATGCCAAGGCCTCTCTGTTCTTCAGCTTGCGCAGAAAACACGTCAGAAGGAATCAACAACCTGGGTCCAGCCCTGGCCCTTGATCAGCAGAGTGCTTTAGAGGGCATAAGCGGATCCAGGATTGATGATACTGGTGGCTCTGAATTGTTATCGGTGGTCTCGGTATGCAAACCTTATGCGCCTATTGGTGGACCCATTTCCCCCTCGGAGGAGGGGGGGTCTCTTGACTCGGGGCCCAGTGCTGATGTCAGCAATGGATCTTGGGCCTCCTTGCCACTTGGCTGTTCCATCTCGGGAACTGAATTTGGTCCTTTTGGTCTTGGCAGGGGCTCTGTTTGCAATCTACTGAAGGTAGTGTTTTTGGTCGCAATTTGTTCTGCACAACAGATTCCTGAATTACAGGCCTTATCCTGTTGGGAGCCTTATTTGGTGATGTCTAAGGAAAAGTTGGTGCTTTTTGTCCAGTTCCCAACTTTCTATCTAAGCTGGTTTTGGCCTTCCATCTTAATCGGGTGATTACCCTGCCAGTATTTTACGGGGCACAGGACTCTGCAAATTCACAGGTCTTGCTTTTGCTGTATGTGCACAGGGCCCTCAGAAGGTACTTGAGGGTTATGCAGGAGTTTAGTAAGTCTGACCTGCTCTTTGTGGTGTTTGGAAGCCCGTGGAAGGGTGAGGCGGCCTCCAAGGCTTCCATTCTTGCATTGGATCTGGGAAGCCATTGCATTGGCATTTGTGGTTAAGGGCTGTTCTATTCCTTCACCACACATGCCAATGCAAAGCAAGCTTTTTGAAGTTGCTGATCTCATAAGGTGTTAGAATTCTCACAAGGGGTGGGTGTGGAGGGATCTACTACTATTACTGAACAGTTGTAAAGCACTACAAAGACGTAGTTGCTATATAGGGAAATTAGGTGGTTGGCAAACAAGTTGCCATTCTTCAAGGAGCTTTGATTAATGTGTTCCCTTTGTAAAATTACCTAATCTGTATTCTTCAGATATATAATATCAAAATTTACTAATGTAATAATTGTCTAGCAAGAAAGCAAGACTATACACAGGGATGTAGAACACACACAAGAGGTTAGCTGCTTTTTCTCTTAAGGGCAGCTGAGGAAAAGTTAGGGACTTTGGTAGGTCTCTCTCATTTACTTCAACAGATACCAAAGCTCCACCAGCTGGGAAAAATCATATTACCAAAGCTGTTGCCCCCATCTTAGCTTCTGTCTCTGTCTGTCTAGACAGACAGCCCAATGCCAGTTGAAGGACTGGTTCCACATGCCTGCAGTCTGAAGTCCTCATGAAACAAGTGGAGGACCGCTGAGAAGAATTCAAGCTGGTGAGAAGTACATAGATATGTTTCTCGAAGAATCCAAGTTCTCAAACGTAGGTGAAGATGGGATGCTACAGAATGAAGAGAGTTGGACATGAGCCACCAGAGCCTACAGAATCGACAATCCAACTCCTCCATTCCTCTAATTGAAGAACCAGTTTGCAGCCCTGGAAGTGGAGGAAGTTGAAAGCATCCCAGGAAAAAAGAGAGAACCAGAGCTCAAGTACCCTAAAGTTGCGGAATTGGTGACCACAAGGAAGCGAAGGGTAGTACTGGTTGGGGACTGTCTGTCTTCTGAGGGGTACTAAGGTGTCCATCTGCCGACCAGATTTGATGTCCAGAGAGATATGCTGTCTGTAGGTGCCAAAATCTGAGATATTATGAAGCGTTTGCTGAGACTCATCAAGTCTACTCACTATTATCCGATGTTGCTCATCCATGTCTGCACAAATGATACTGCTAGGTATCCCTTTGAGCATACAAAAGGTTACTTTATGGCTCTGGGACAGAGGATGAAGCACATAAGTGCGCAAGTGGTGTTCTCTAAAACCCTCCCCTTTGAGGGTAACGGCCGAGGCAGAGAAGCTAGCATCCTCGAGATGATTGTGTGGCTACATGGATGGTGTCATCCAGAGTGTTTTGGTTTCCTGGACTATGGAATGATTTTCCAAGGGCTGCAGAGCAGAGATGGCAACCACCTATCCAAGAAAGGTCAAAGTGTCTTCTGCAGCAGACTGGCTAACCTATTGAAGAGGGCTTTAAACTATATTTTTTTGGAGATGGGTGAAGAAAGCCCTCGGGTAAATGAAACATTAAATACCTCTGAAATGGTGAAATGGGCAACATCTTGAAAGCGGTGTGCATAAATTCCCATAGTATAGGAAATAAGATACCAGATGTTGAGGCTTTAATAGAAAAGGCTGACTTTGGATTTGGTGGCAGTTACTGAGACATGGTTCACAGACAACCATGACTGGGATGTAATTATACAGGGCTATACTTTATTCAGGAAGGACAGAGTAGAAAAAGGGGGGAGGAGGAGGAGTGGCACTATATGTAAAGAAAATAATAATATTAAAGCTATAGAATTACAGGTCTTCAAAGGGAGCGAGGAGGCATTGTGGGTTAAACTAGAAAGAGGGAACGGGAAATCCATTTGCATTGGTGTAATGTACAGATCTCCTTCACAGGGAGAAGTGGATGGAGATTTAATAGAAGACATACGCAGAGTTGCTATGAGATGCCATGAGAAGAGAAGTGCCACTGATAGGTGATTTCAGTATGCCGGATGTTGATTGGCACATCCTTGCTGCAGTGTCATCTAGAAGTAAGGAGATCCTAGATTCTCTACAGGGAGAACTATTCCGGCAACTGGTAACAGAACCCACATGTGAAGGGGCCATACTAGACTTAGTGCTTACCAATGGGGAAAATGTTTCTGATGTTATAGTGGGAGATCATTTCGCATCCAATGATCACCAGATGGGGTGGTTCGGCATTAAGACTAGGTCTGATAAAATCCATTTAAAAGTGAAGGTCTTGGACTTTTTAGGAAAACTAACTTTGAGATGGGACAATACCTCAAGGAGTTGTTAGCGGGATGGGAACAGATGGAGGATGTAGAAAAGTAACGGGCAAAACTAAAAGGAGATATATTAAGGGCAACAAACCTTTTTGTTAGACAGGTAAATAAATGTAAAAGGAAAAGGAGGCCACTGTGGTTCTCAAACAAAGTAGCTTGAAAGGTGAAGAAAGAGAGTGGCCTTCATAAAATACAATAGATCACAGAGAGGAAGACAAGCATCAATATTTGGAAAAACTTAGAGAAGCTAGGAAAGTAGTCAGGAAAGCAAAGATACAAAAGAACTAGCCAATGCAATAAAATAGGAGGACAAGACATTTTTCAGATATGTTAGCGAGAGAAGGAAGTGCAAATGTGGTATTGTCAGACTTAAGGGGAAAGGGGAGGAATATGTAGAAACTGATGAGGATAAAGCGGAATTGCTTAAATATTTTTGTTCTGTTTTCATAGATGAAGGGCTAGGAGCAGAACTTCAGAAAACACCCACAAATAGGAGCAGAAGGGAAGGGGATCTTGAACGGTTTTCAGAAGACTGTGTTCGGGAAGAACTAGCTAAACTAAAAGTAGACAAAGCGATGGGGCCGGATGAGATACATCCAAGAATATTGAAGGAACTTGGGGACGTTCAAGTGGCTCCACTGACTGACCTTTTCAGTACTTCTTTAGAGTCAGGAGAGGTCCCAGAGGACTGGAGAAAGGCACATGTGGTCTCTTTTCACAAAAGCGGAAGTAAGGATGAGTTTGAGAACTAATGGTCAGTTTGACATCTGTGATGAGTAAATTAATGGAAATGCTGCTCAAGCAGAGGGTAGTGATGTTTCTGGGATCCAATGGATTGCACGATCCGAGGCAGCATGGGTTTACTAGAGACTGGTCTTGTCAGACCAATCTGATTTGATTTCTTTGACTGGGTGACCAGAGAGTTGGACAGAGGGAGAATCCTAGATGTGGTGTACTTGGATTTCAGTAAAGCTTTTGACACTCTTCCACATAGGCGATTTATAAGCAAACTGAGCATTCTAGGGATGGATCCCAAAGTGACTGACTGGGTAAGAAATTGGTCGAGTGGGAGGCGACAAAGTGTACGTACAGGTAAATGGAGCATATTCCGAGGAGAAGGATGTTACCAGTGGTATGCTGCAGAGATCTGTCCTTGGTCCAATTCTTTTTAACAATTTTGTTAGTGATATTGCAAAAAGGCAGTCTGGGAAAGGTTTACTTGCCTCTTTGTGGATGATACCAAAATCTGCAATAGAGTAGACACCCAGAAAGGAATAGATAGCATGAGGAAGGATCTAACTAATCTTGAAGAATGGCCAAAAAATTCAGGAGGATGCTTGGGTGCCTAGGGATAGGAATGGTCAATAGAAAAAAGGAGGTGATAGTGCCTCTGTATAAATCTCTGGTGTGACTTCATTTGGAGTATTGTGTGCAGTTCTGGAGACCACACCTTTGAAAGGATATAAACAGGGTGGAGTTGGTGCAGAGTGCGTCTACTGAAATGGTCAGTTGTCCGTTATAAACCATATGGGGACAGACTTATAAATATTAACATATATAAATGTTAGAGGAAAGACGGGATAGAGGAGATATGATAGAGATGTTTAAATCCCTCTATGACACAAATGCACACGAGGAGAGCCTCTTTCCATTGAAAGTAAGCTCTGCAATGAGGGGGAATAGGATAAGATTGAAAGGGGATAGACTCGGGAATAATATGCGGAAATATTTATTTACGAAAAGAGTAGTAGATGTGTAGAATAGTCTCCCAGTGGAGATCATAGAGATGTGGACATTATCTGAATTCAAGAAAGCATGGGACCAAACAGAGAGGATCTCTAAAGGGGGGGGGGGGGGGGAAGGGATTATAATATTTGATATGGAATGGCAGACTAGATAGGCCATGTGGTCTTTTTCTGCTGACATGTTTCTATGATTTGCAGGCCCATTCCTCTCAAGCTCGGGCATTTGCCTTGTTCTACCCTCAGCATATTTGTAGGGCTGCGACTTGGTCTTCTCTTCATTCCTTTGTGTGTCGCTATCGGCTAGATATGCAAGCCCGGCAGGACACAGCTTTTGGTACTCTGGTTTTGCAGACCGGTGTTTCTGGTTCTGCCCTTCATTTGTACTGCTCTGATACATCCCATGCATCTGGACTGAAATGGAGGGATAATTAGAAAGGTGAAATTAGACCTTACCTGCTAATTTTCTTTCCTGGAGTCCCTCCAGTCCAGTGCAGAACCCTGGATTCTGCAGTGTTTTCTTGGGTGTGTCTGCGTGTCAACTTGAAGGAAAAGACATTGGCACAACTTGTGGTTACCCTGCTCCAGATGCTGATCTTGTTTGCTGGGACTCTGCTGTATTGCACTGCTATGAGTTTCTTGGTTTGCTGGCAAAAAAAAAAAAAAAGAAAATTTGATTGGAGTTTTTCCATTTAATATGATCATTGAGTTGGAGATAGTGTTCTCGTTGAGGTCCTGATTTGTTGCTCCAAAGATAGTTTTTGATACTATATTTGTTTATTGCTGTGAGGCTAGTGGAGACTTGGGGTTTGGGACTCCATATTTCCTTTGTAATGGTCATACTGGCTGAGTGAGGGTTGTGATAAGGAAGCTTATCAGAGCCCAGAGAATACTGACAAAGGAAGGGAATTTACCCTAATCAAGGGACCTGTTTTGTCAGGGCAGAGGAATAAAACTGCATGTTTTCCTAAAAGACAGGTTATTCCAGGCTGCAATGACCAGCAGAAAGCTCCTAGTGGAGATGAGAAGGAGCATAAACCCAGATTGAGAAACCCTTACGTCACTCCTAATTACTCAGCTGCCAGGAGGGAGTGTGACCACCAACACCTGGGGAGTGCAAGGGAGGGGTTGGAAACTGGGAACTTTAAAACTAGAACAGAATGTTCAGAGAGACAGGAGGGGAGAGAGAGAGGGAAGGAGAAGGCAAGAGGAGCTCAGAGAGACTCGTGTTCTTGGAGAGATTCCTATGAGAAGCCAGCTTCAAGGGATTGGAGAGATCCAGAGGGTTGGAGAACTTCAGCCAGGAACCCTAAAGCAGCAGCCGGTAAGAGGACAGAAGCAGCTGCAGGGAGAAGGAACACTAATACCTTTTGGAAAAGGTATGGAGCAGATGCCCTGAGGTCCAGGAATACAGACTGGAGGACAGGTCACAAAAGCTCAAGTGCATACTGGCCAGAGTATCTAAGAGGACAGCCTAATGCCAGCTTTAACTCAGGTATGAACTTTGTTTCTAAGCAGCTTGCATTGCTCTAGGTTAGACAAACATCCAGTTTCTGTCCTAATAGAGGTCAGTCTGTAGAACCCTCTGTGCCAGATCCTGATATAGAGCCCATGCAGATAGAAGAACAAGATATAATTGGTGAGGAAAACTATTCTTTCATGGACTGTTCTTTATGCAAAGTGGCTAGCACAGAGAAATCCTGAAAGTGGGATCAAACATAAAAAGAAAACGTTCTAGTAACTGGCACACCAGAACGTTTGTGCAGAGCAGGAGAAAAGCTGTTGATTGAAGCTTGTTACCCAGCTGTTATCAAAGCAGAGCACAGCTCAGGCTGTCCAAACGTTGGATATAAAAAAAAGTTCTTTGAATATGAAAAGCTGGTTTGTACAGAAGCTTTTATTCTTGATACCAGCACTGCTGAGCAGGTTTATTTATTTACATTCTCTTATATACCGCGCTATTCTGCATCAGTGCGGTTTACATTGAACAGGGCATTGTAACTTGGAGATAACTATTTTACAGGGAACATGGGCTATGGAGGGTTAAGTGGCTTGCCCAAGACCACAAGGAGCACCTGTGGGACTAGAAACCCCAGTCCTTCCGGCCCAAGGTTGCTGTCCTCTAGTGGGATTTGAACCCCCGACCTTCTGGCCTGAAGTACCTTGTCCCAACCACTAGGCCACTCATCCTGCTTGTCCTGGGAGAAAACCAAGTTACTTACCTGTAACGTGAGTTCTCCAGGGACAGCAGGATAAGTCAACCACACCTTCCCACCCTCCTCCCCGGCGGGTAAGGGGCTATGGGCGTGACAGGGTTCACAGGCTCCTTATGGGGCTGCTTTCAGCTCAGTTTGTTTTCTCAGTCTCCCTCTGCTGGTGGATGAGCATAATCCACGCGACTGGACTGGAGGGACTTCAGGAAAGAAAATTAACAGGTAAGGTCTAACTTCACCTTTTTCTCAGTTGACGTAATCTTTGCCTTTTAAAGGAACTTACAAGTTTCTCTTCTTGTCAGCTGGTTTCTGCTGCAGTCCCTATTCTGTTTGTAAGTGATGATTACTTTGCTTGAATTTCAGGATCTGACTGTTGGACTGCTGCTGCTTGGTTGTGTGAAGGAAGTAAGTGATTTTGAGATAATGGTCTGCCTGCCGAATGGACTCAGGGGCTTTGTTCAAGTAACAAAAATCTCAGAAGCATATACCAAACTCCTTAATGACCAGGCGGAGAAAGAGGATGTGCTGGAGGTAAGAGTGTAGAAGCATTCTTGCAGTGCCATAGGCCTTTTCTGGTTGTCGCAGAATTAATAAGCTGTTCATAAAAGCCCCTAATAAAGAGCCATCTTTTGTGATTTGTTTGGGTCTAATTAAAGGCATGTACCTATCATGTGGATGGGCCCAGAGATCTGTCAGATTTGATCTTTTTTTTCCTAGGGTGTGCCACCCTTCTGTAGGGAAACTCCTGTGAATCTCTGTCTTTAAATTGGGGCAGAGTGCTTATTTTCTCTGTACTTGCACACTGAAATTACACTTTTCTGTTTGTACCTAATCCCTTTTTTTAACATTGGCTTTATAAGAAAATATAGTTTTGCTTTCCTGATTTTTGTTCCTTTTTTTTCTTTTTAATCCTGTAGGATTTGACTCCTCTCTCAGGTTTGTTCTCTCCGGGAATGTTACTGAGGTGTGTTGTAAGCGCATTAGAGAAGACCATAGGAGGCTGTAATAGCATCAAGCTGTCCGTGAACCCCAGAGATGTCAACAAAGCCCTTAATTCTGGAGCTCTGAGAGCAGGAATGGTATGATGTGTTGGTAGATGTTTTCCCGCTTCTTCTCCTACTTTGCCAGCTTTGTTTTCTTCCTTACTGTGAAGCTACAGAGTCCTACTGTGACCTTGTCTAATGAAGCTGAAATCCATCCTTTTTTGGGGTCATATTTCAGCCTTGTCTTGACAACTCCCCATCTCTTAAGGACATAGAGCTAGAAAAAGCACATTGTAAAGCAGGTAATTGGAAGAGGGAATTGGGGAACAGTGTACAGATTACTCTCCAAGATGGGTGTGCATAAGCTGGATGAGATTTGATTTGGGCATTATGGGGAGGACACAAGGGTATATTATAAAGAAAAGAGAAGCTTTTTATTTAATTTTGAAAGAGGAGGATTTTGTCCGACCAATCTGATCAATTTCTTTGTCTGGTTCAGCAGAGTTGAGTGCTAGATGTGGTTTACTTAGATCTCAGCAAGTCCTTTGACACTGTTTCGTATAGGTAACTTTTAAAGTAACATAGCACCCTTACTATGGACTCTTAAAGTGACTGGGAGGTGACAAAAGATAATAAATGGAGTTAATCTTGAGGGTAGAGGCATTACCAGTAGAATGCCATCGTCATGCTAGCTAGACCAGTTCAGACAAGTGGGTTATGTTCCTCTACCAGCAGATTGGTGGAGACAGATAGCCAATGAAATGCCCAGATTTCAGTGATCTCACTCGCATGCCTTTTTCAGCCTGAGCCACTAGAGGGTACCTCAGTATTCAGTTTCCAGCAGATGGTGGTTGGTTTTTTGAACTCTGAGGAAAAGCTAGCTGCCATCCTCTCCCTGAGACATATTGATGGCAGGCAGTGATGGTACATGCGGACACATCCTACCCCTCGGATAGCCACTGCAGGTATCGCCACATGTCTGTATGTGCCCCATTTGCCCAGTTTGGATGACACCTGTGCAGTTGTTATCTGCACGTTTGTCTGAGGTGTTGTATGGTGGCTGTTGGCTGGGACAGTTGTGAGTCCCATGTATCAGGCCTTCCAAATCGCACTGGCGCACATTTTCACGCACAGTACAAATCCAAATGTCTGAAACATAGGTGCTGCCAGCCCATACTACCCTCTCCTCTCAGCCGCCATCCTTCTTTCAGCCTATCCATCGCCTCTGTCGGCTGTGTGCAGTCATGTCGTCTTGTACAGGCTGCTAAACCATGGCCTACACTGGTACTCTTTCCCACATTTCAGCTCTTCACTCACACCTCTCCTATGCCTGATCAGCACATCACCACTGCTACTCTGTCCTGTCGCTGCACACATCCTGCCACTTCTGACTCTGCTGGGGGACACGTCTTCCCCATCCTATGCCACACACTGACATTGTAGCATTTTACATTGGCACCCCCCTGTGCATCGGTACAGCTGCCTCTCACATGCTCATCCACTTTACTTCAACGTAAGGGATAAGGTAAGGGAGAAAAGGGAAAGGGGGTGGGACTTTCCTTGCTGCTCCCTTATCCAGTGTTAGGGTTGCAAACGTTTTCGGACGTTAAGGTGCATGCTTGACCCTTTAATGCCCGATGTCCCATTAACGCACATTAAATGGCCCATAGTGCCCTTAATGCCGGAACACCTCCTACACGCCCAGAGCCCTTTTCGCACGTAAAACCCCTTATCACTGCCATTAATGCTCGCTAACACCTGCTCCCTTAATTCTCTTTAGTAAACATACCCCTAAGAGTATGTCTGCAATCTCATATTTACTACTACTACTTCTTATCATTTGTAGAGCGCTACAAGGTGTATGCAGCACTGTACAGAGATGTGTAAGAGACAATCCCTGCTCATAAGAACCTACAGTTTAATCACAAGAGACAAAACAAGTATGGACTAGGATATATCTAGGGGAATGGTAAGGAAACACATAGGAGGTGAACAGGAGACTAGGGGGATCGGGGTTCAAAAGCAGCTAAAAGAGTTTTTAAGCTGGATTTGAACAGGGCCATAGATGGAGCCTGATGTATTGACCCAGGTAGTATATTCCAGGCATAAGGAGCAGCAGCAAGGTAGAAAGATCGAAGTCTAGAGTTGGCAGTGGAAGAGAAGGGCACAGATAGACGTGATCTGCCAGGAAGACCGGAGTTTCTGAGGGGTGGTATAGGGAGATATAAGAGAGGAAAGGCGGTAGGAGCAGCCAAATGAAGGTACTTATATTTCAGTAGTAGAAGTTTGAACTGGATGTGGAAATTGATAGGGAGCCATTGAAGTGAATTGAGAAGAGGGATGACATGAGCACAGCGACGGTGGTGGAAAATTAGTTGTACTGAGTTTTGAACAGATTGAAGTGGGGAGAGATGATTCGGAGTCAGACCAGCGAAGAGGAGGTTGCAATAGTCTAGACTGGATGTGACAAGAGAATGGATGAGGGTCTTAGTGGTGTGTTCAGAAAAGAAGGGACAAATTTTGCCAATGTTATCGAGAGAAGTGACAAGATTTAGCTAAGTCTTGGATGTGTGTGGAGAAGCAGAGAGAGGCATTCTTTCAGCATCCTGGGATGTATGCCATCCAGTCCAGGTGATTTGCTGCTCTTTAGTTTATCAGATAGCTGTAATACATCTTCCTGATTTATCGAGGTTTGTTTTAAATTCCTCTGATACATAACATTCAAATATCAGAGAAGACAGAGGTACGTAGATGAGACCTACAGGGATGTAGTCCTGAATTCTACCTCCAGTCTGGCAGCATCGCTATTGCCATGGAGGAGAGAGGTCATGTGACAGGAGAGCATCACCCTGGGGTGGCAGGAAGTGATCCTGTAGCTAGGACCTGTCCTCCAGGTGATGCAAAACCCTCACACCAAGAAAGTTTCTCCAGGGCCATGTGCCCACAAGGGAAGGGTTAGGACAGCCGTTACAGTTGGTGATTTGATCATTGGGCATATAGATAGCTGGTTGGCAGTTGGATGTGAGGATCGCCTGGCAACATGCCTACCTGGTGTGAAGGTAGCGGATCTCACATGCCACCTAGACAAGATCTTAGTGCTGGGGAGGAGTCTGCTGTCTTGGTACATGTCGATATTAATGATATTGGTAGGGAGGCTTCGGAGGCCAAATTTAGGATTTTAGGCTGGAAGTTGAAACCCAGAACATCCAGGGTAGCATTCTCCAAAATGCTTCCTGTTTCACGCACAGGACCCAAAAGGCAGGCAGAGCTCCAGAGTCTCGATGCATGGATGAGACAGTGGTGCAAAGATAAGAGTTTTGGATTTGTTAGGAACTGGGGACCATTCTGCGGAAAAGTGGGGCTTTTCTGAAAGGATGGGCTCCACCTTAACTGGAATGGAACCAGGCTGCTGGCATTAACCTTTTAAAAAGGAAATACAGAAGGTTTTAAAACTAGATAATAGGGGAAAGCCGATAGTTGCCTAAGAGCACTTGGTTCGGAACCATGTATCCTTGAAGGATACTAGCAAAAGATTGAAGTGAGGGTATATCAACAGAGGTTCCAATAAAGACAAAAGTAACCCAAATGCCCTTAAGTACAGAGCAGACAGAGCTTAAAGATTCCAAATTACCCCTGCCTACCGATAACCAGATTAATATGAATAAATACAACCTCTAAAATGCTTGTATGTAAATGCTAGAAGTATAAAAAATAAGATGGGAGAGTTAGAGTATATAGCACTAAATGTGAGGTTAGATATGATTGGTATCTCAGAGAATATGGTGGAAGGAGGACAACCAGTGGGGGACACTGATACCTGGGTACAAACTATATCGTTTAATCTGTTATATATTTTTTGAAGGTGTGAATAAACACGTAGCAAAGATGACTGTTTGATGTAGTGCATCTTGATCTTCAAAAAGCCTTTGACAAGATCTCTCATGAAAGACTCTTGGTGAAATTAAAAAGTCATGGGCTATGAGACTGTGTAATATTGTGGATCAGGAACCGATTAAAAGGTTAAAAGCAGAGGGTAGGGCTAAAAGGCCATGTGGTCTTTTTCTGTCATCGTGTTTCTATGAGAAAATCAGCCAGTCTAGTCTGTCCCTCCACTACAATAGTCCCCTTCTCTCCCCCAGAGGTCCTCTTTGTCTGTCTGTCCAATGCTTCTCCAAATTCAGACACTGTTCCCATCTCCACCACCTCCACTGGGAGACCACTCCACGGATCCACCAGTCTTTCCATAAAGAAATACTTCTGCATTGTGGTTAGAACACTGACTTGGTAACTAAGCAACTAGGGTTCGATTCCCACTAGCACTCCTTGTGGCCTTGGGCAAGTCATTTAACCCTCCATTGCCTCGGAATAAAGGCCTGGCAATCTACTTACGGTCACGTTGCCAAGAAAACCCAGGAGCTTCTGGGTCGCCGGGAGTCGGCATTGACTCGAAGGCACACATTGCATTTTGCTTCACTACTGAATCTATTCCCTCCAAATGAGATCGCACCAAAGACTTATACAGAGGCACTATCACCTCCTTTCTTCTGCTGGCCATTCCTCTCCCTATGCACCCAAGCATCCTTCTAGCTTTTGCCGTTGCCTTTTCTACCTGTTTTAGCTAAGAACATAAGATATGCCATACTGGGTCAGACCAAGGTCCATCAAGCCCAGTATTCTGTTTCCAACAGTGGCCAATCTAGGTCATATGTACCTAGCAGTTTCCCCAAGAGACACAAGTTCCACAATGCTTGTACTGGGTCAAGCATTGATATCTTCGGTCACTTCTTAATAATGGTTTATGGACCTTTCCTCCAGGAACTTGTCCAAACCTTTTTTAAACCCAACTACACTAACAGCCTTTACTACATCCTCCGGTAACAAATTCCAGAGTTTGATTACACGTTGAGTGAAAAAATATTTTCTTTTATTAGTCTTAAATAGTTTACCCTGTAGCTTCATTGCATGTCCCCTAGTCTTTCTATATTCTGATAACGTAAACAATCGATCTACGTTTACCCGTTCCATTTCGTTCATTAATTTATAGACTTCTATCATATCTCCCCTCAGCCGTCTCTTTTCCAGGTTAAAGAGCCCTAACCTTTTTAGCCTTTCTTCATAGGAGTATCCTTCCATCCCCTTTACCATTTTGGTGGCTCTTCTCTGAACCTTTTCTAAAATCGCTATATCCTTTTTAAGATACGGCAACCAGAATTGCACACAATATTCAAGGTGCGGTCTCACCATGGAACGATATAGAGGCATTATAATATCTCTTGTTTTATTTTCCATTCCTTTCCTTATCATACCTAGCATTCTATTTGCTCTCTTGGCCGCCGCTGCACACTGGGCCGAGGGTTTTAACATGGTATCCACAATGACGCCTAAATCTTTTTCCTGGGTGGTGGTTCCTAATGTGGAACCTTGCATCGTGTAACCATAGTTTGGGTTGTTTTTCCCTAGGTGCATAACCTTGCACTTGGCCACATTAAATTTCATCTGCCATTTTGGTGCCCAGTCTTCCAATTTATCAAGATCCTCTTGCAATTTTTCACAATCCTCTTGGGTTTTAACAACTTTAAATAGTTTTGTCATCTGCAAATTTGATAACCTCACTCGTTATTCCACTTTCCAGGTCATTTATGAATATGTCAAAAAGCAGCAGACCCAGCACAGATCCCTGGGGTACACCACTATTCACCTTTCTCCATTGGGAAAATTGGCCATTTAGCCCTACCCTCTGCTTTCTATCTTTTTAACCAGTTCCTGATGCACAATAGTACACTGCCTCCTATCCCATGACTCTTTAGTTTTGCCAAAAGTCTCTGAGGGACCTTGTCAAAGGCTTTCTGAAAGTCCAGATACACAATATCAACCGACTCACTAATCTGTTATGTTTTTTTGAAAGTGTGAATAAACAGGTGGACAAAGATAAGACAAGATCTTCCTTGTCTAAAGCCATGTTGGCTGTCTCCCATTAGGTTGTGACTATCTACATGCTGAGTAATTTTATTCTTTATGATGGTTTCTACCATTTTTCCTGGTACTGACGTCAGGCTCACCGGTCTGTAGTTTCCCGGATCACCCCTGGAACCCTTTTTAAAAATTGGTGTTACATTGGCGATCCTCCAATCTTCAGGTATTAGAGATGATTTTAATGATAGTTCACAGATTACTGACAGCAGGTCTGCAATCTCATATTTCAGTTCTTTCAACATCCTTGGATGTATACCATCCGGCCCAGGTGATTTGCTACTCTTCAGTTTATCTAATAGTTGTAAGACATCTTCCCGATGTATCGATATTTCCTTCAATTCTTCTGCACCTTTAAATACCACTTCAGTCATGGGTAACATCCCTACATCTTCCTCAGTAAAGACCGAAGCAAGATCATCAGACACAATCATGCCTAGGTCCCGCTCTTCTTTAGTGGACAAAAGTACTTCACCCCCTATACTATATTGCTCCCTTGGATTGTTGCAGTCTAAATTCACGGCCTTGTATTTTTTTAACATCAAATCTCAGCTGCCAAATTCAAGGCCATTCTAGACCATTCTCAGTGGAGAAAGGTGAATAGTGGGGTACCCCAGGGATCTGTGCTGGGTCCACTGCTTTTTAATATATTCATAAATGAACAGGAAATGGGAATAACGAGTGAGGTAATCAAATATGCAGATGACACAAAATTAGTCAAAGTTAGAAATCCATGAGGACTGTGGAAAAATTGCAAGAGGACCTTGATAAATTGGAAGACTGGGCATCCAAATGGCAGATGAAATTTAATGTGGACAAATGCAAACTTATGCACCTAGGAACGAACAACCCAAACTGTGGATACACGATGCAAGGTTCCACATTGGGAACCACCACCCAGGAAAAAAGATTTGGGTGTCATCGTGGCTAACATGTTGAAACCCTCCACTTAGTGTGCAGCAGCGGCCAAGAGAGCAAATAGAAAGCTAGGAATCATAAGGAAAGGAATGGAGAATAAAACAAAGGATATTATAATGCCTCTGTATAGTTCCATGGTGCAACTGCACCTTGAATATTGTGTGCAATTCTGGTTGCCATACCTTTAAAAAGGATGTAGCGTTATTAGAAAAGGTACAGAGAAGAGCCACCAAAATGGTAAAGGAGATGGAAGGATACCTCTATGAAGAGAGGCTAAAAAGGTTAGGGCTCTTCAATGTGGAAAAGAGAAAGCTGAGGTGAGATATGATAGTCTATAAATTAATGAATGGAGTGGATCTGTTAAACGTAAATCACTTGTTTACACCATCAAAATTTAGAAAGACTAGGGGACATGCAGTGAAGCTACAGTGTAACCTATTTGAGACTAATAAGAGAAAATATTTTTTCACTCAACGTGTAACCAAATCGGAGGATGTAGTAAAAGCTGTTAGTGTAGCTGGAATTAAAAAAGGTTTGGACAAGTTCCTGGAGGAAAGGTCCATAAACAACTATTAAAGGGGACCCGGGAAATCCACTACTTGCCCCAATACAAGCATTGTGGAACCTGTGTCTTTTGGGGAAATTGCTAGGTAGTAGTGACCTAGATTGGCCACTGTTGGAAACAGGATATTGGGCTTGATGGACCTTGGTCTGACCCATTAAGCATTTCTTATGTTATTTCTGGCATGGGTAAGTTATCTACATCTTCAGTAAAGACTGAAACAAAGAAGTCATTCATTCTCTCTGTTATGGCCTTGTCCTTTCTTAGTGCCCCTTTTACCCTTCTATCATCTAATGGTCCAACTGGCTCTCTCATAGGTCTTTTTTTCTACAAATGTACTTGAAAAAGATTTTTTTTAATGCGTTTTTGCTTCCACGGCAAGCTTTATTTTCAAATTCTCTCTTTTCCTGCCTTATCAATGGCTTGCATTTAGCTTGCCAGTACTTTGTTTTCATCATTTGGCTCTTCCCCCCCCCCCCCCCCATTTTCTGAAGGATTTCCTCTTAACTATAACGGACTCTTTGACCTCACCTTTTAAGCAATACTGGCTGCTGTTTTTGCCTTTCTTCCACCTTTCTTAAGTGTTGAATACATCTAGTCTGTGCTTCCAAAACAGTATTTTTAAATAACACCTAGGCCTGATGTAGATTCTTAACCTTTGCAGTTGTTCCCTTTAGTTTTTTCTTAATCTTTTTTTTCTCCTTTTATCATAGTCTCATTTTAGAAAGTTAAATGTTTGTGCAGTGGATTTAGTTGTTTAAACTCCCTTCAGCAACCCTGGAAGTTCTGGATTTCAATTTTTCTGTCTAAAAGCCTAAATTTAGCTTCCTGAATTTCCCTCCCACACTTCCTTAAGTCATTGGTACCAGCACTAAAACTTTATCTATGTGACACGTGAGATCCACTATCTTTGCATGAGCAGGGCCGGCCCAACTATTAGGCAACTAGGTGGCCACTTAGGGCAGCAACTTCTGGGGGGCAGCTAAGAGCATGGCATTCAAATCTAAACAATAGATTTTGACAGCCAGAGGGGGAGTAACTGTTAAAGTTTGCCTAGGGTGGCACTCCTTTAGTCAACTCTGGGGCTGGCCCTGCACACCAGGCAGGTGTGTTACCAGTGATCCTCGTGCCCACCAGCCACATGCCTAATGATCGAATCATCTATAAAGACAGTTCTACCCCTTCCTTCATGGGCACATGGCCCTAGTGACTTTTCCTCTATGCAAGAGGATATTACGTCATTTGGAGGACAGGTTCTAGCTACAGGATCGCTTCCTGCCACACTAAGGTAATGCTCTCCTTTTACATGACCTCTCTCCATGGCAGCAGAAAGACTGCCAGACTGGAGGTAGGATTTCTCTACTACATCCCTGTAGATCTTGTGTATGTACCTCTCTGCTGGCCTCAGCTGCTCCAAGTCTGCTACTCTAGCCTCCAGAGGTTGGACTTGTTCCCTTAGAGCAAAGAGCTCTTTTCATCTAGGGCACACATAAGATCTCTCACCTACTGGGAGGAAATCATACATCATGCAAAAGACTGGATAGCCCCCATCTCTCTGCTGGACTGTTATTTGCATCATAAGATTTAAAGATTTCTTTTATCTGTTTAAAGTTGTTCAGTTGTTAAAGTTACTAGGGGAATAGGGATACTTGAACCAATATAATTATATTGAATAAATATAAGTGACTTAGTTTTCACCTCAAGGTGAACCGCAAGGACTTGATTTAATTTACTCCTAAGGCCTAATAATTTGCTTTAAGATCAGTTAAACCTGAACGTGAGTGAGATCACTCCCTTCCCCTTAACTGGTTTAGGAGCTATAAATCAAGGATTATACCTGGGGTGGGTAGGAGAGGAAAAAAACACTATCTGAAAGCTGGCTTGTTTTAGTATGCCCTAATTGACCTAACAAAAGCACTGAATTTTTAAAATGTGCAGATTCTATCAGCTTTAACCCAAAAAATTCCCTTTTCCCCAAGATTTAGAAAATTTCCCAGCAGGTAAATACTTAAGTGTGTATTTCTTCCTAGCAATAGCAGTTCCTCTTGGTAATCCTTTGCCATTGGAAAGCAGATATATCCTATAAAGCCCAGCTAAGTCAACTAGCCTTAAGGGAAAGTTCCCTTGTGGGGCTGATTGGAGAAGCTGCTGAAGGACTTGGATGAGACTGTCTTATAGCCTTCCAGAAGATAGACAAAAAAGGGCTTGGGAAGCAAGCAGGGTCTTTTCCCTATTTGGCCTCCGCCTATCCGTTTCAAGCATGCTGTACTGACTTCTGGGACTCTTGGACACCTGGTATTTCATTCTGGAAAGCCTTTCTTCTCTGCTTCTAGATTTTGGACTTGTAAGTAGCCCTTTAGAAGAGTCTCGGGGAGCCCAGAGATCCTGTCCCCTCGGTTTCCATTCATCACTATGTAGGTTTTGGGGCCCATTCCCTAATGTCAACAGGGATAGAAGGGTGCTAGTCATCATTCAAAGCAGCTAAGTCTTGGACTGCAAGCAGCTGATTCTGGAGACATTTGTCATCACTCCATGTGGTTTGGCAGACATGAGAGCCACCAATAAGTCACATTGGACAAATTACTGTGCCTAAAGGCGGTGATGAATGCCCCAGGTAAAGTGGGGCAAGGATAGATATTGCATTTCTCTTAAGATGCCAAAGAATGGCTCCTTTACGCTTGTTGCGCGTCAAAATGAAAATTCTGAGATCTGTGATTTCAGCGATGCTCTGAAGGGAGGTTACTAGTATCTGGTTTTGGCCAAAGCCTGTTTTCATATCCCGATCCAAGAGGATCAGCAGAGATAGCTGCATTTTGCCATGTTTGATTCACAATGTCAATTTGCTGCCCTCCCTTTGGCCTCACTGCTGCCATAAGCATGCTCTTCAGGGTCATGGTGGTGGTGGCTGCTACTCAACACTGCTAAGGCCCAGGTATATACCCATTTCTGGATGATTGGCTTGTCGGAGGCGCCTCCAGTTGGTTTCAGCCCAAGTGGGGCCTTTCTGGAAGGCCTTGGCTAGGTGGTCACTCGGGGAAAGCATCCATTGGAACCTTTCCAGCCCTTGGAATTCCTGGGAACATGGTTTGATGCTCGAGTGGGCAGAGTCTCCTGCTGGAGGAGTGAGTGCAGAGATAGCTGGAAAACTTGACATGTTCTGTTCTCAACAGGCTCCCAGGGTTTGGGATTATCTCCATCTTCTCGGCTTGATGGCAGCAGCAATCAAGATGGTGCCATGGGTGTGCTCATATGAGACTGCTCCCGTGGCCCTTCCTGTTTGGCATTTGAGCTCAGGCTTCCACTGTAGCTGGGAGTGAGAGCCAGCTTGAGGTGGTGGTTATGCCCACATTATCTGGACATGGGCATGTTGCTGGGTGATCACTTGTGGATGCTTCTGGCGATGAACGCCAGTCTTGCAGGTGGGGAAGCCCTTCTCAAGACTGAATGGCCCAGGGCTATTGGAGCTGCAGGCAGGCAGGGTATAGTCCATTAACCATCTTGAAGCAAAGGCTATCTGGTTGGCCCTCTTGCATTTTCTTGCCTTTGGTCAAGGACAGGGTGGTGCAAGTGTTCTCCAGTACTGCAGTGGCATATGTCAATTGCCAAGGTGGCACAAGATGTGTATGAGGGGCCCTAAGGATGACCTGGTTTGTCTGGGTGGAAATGTGCCTCCTAGCTCTGTTGGCTCTGCGCATTGCCGATGTGGTCAATGTGGAAGCAGTTTTCTTCAGTCATCACTTTCTTGATCCTGGAGAGTGGGAGTTGAGTCAGGAGGCGCTTCAGATTCTTCTCCGTCGATGGAGTCGCCCCATAATGGAATTGATAGTGTTTCACACTGATGACAAAGTGTGCCATTGCCTCACTCATCGCATGCAAATCTTTGTCCAAGGGCATTGTCACCCTGGTTCAGTCCTGGCCATGGCAATGCCTACTGTATGTGTTTCCTCCATGGCTGCTGTTAGGGCGTATGCGTTGGTGCATAGAGCGCCATCCTGGCTGGATTGTTCTGATAGTGCTGGATTGGATGAGGAGCCTGATGTGGTTCCTGCAGGTTCCTCCTCTTCATTTGCCCCATTTTCAGATTGGATGCATCAGGGGTAGTTTGTCCTGGTTGACTTGGCTCCCTTCTCGCTTATGGCTTCGCTCTTGAAGGGAGTCAACTGATGCATAAGCGCTATTTTTCTGCAGTAGTTTTCACTCTGCTCAAAGCCCAGAGGTGTTCTACCAGCCTGGCATATGTGCGAATCTGGTAATTCTTTGAGCATGGGTGCGGTGCATCACAGCTTGTTCCTAAATTTGCCAAGGTACAGGCTCTGTTGGTTTTCTGCAGGATGGTCTGGAATTTTTTTTCCCTTCCCTGAAAGTCCAGGTGGCAGCCTTTTCCTGTTTCAGAGGTCCAGTGGCTGGAAGGTCTTCAGCCTTGCAGCCAGATGTTTCACGTTTTATTCAAGGGGTTTGGTGTCTGCGTCCTCCCCTCTGGTCATTTGTCCCTTCCTAGGATATTTATCTGCTGTTCAGGGCCCTGGTGTCGGAGCCCTTTGAGCCTCTGAAGCGTGCTTTTCTAAAGGGCTTGACTCTCAAGACTTTTTTTTTTTTCTTGGTCTGATTTATTGGGCAAGGCTGATTTCCGAGCTGCAGGTTCTGTCTTGCTGGGATCCATATTTGTCGTATTCAGAAATGGCCTTTTTTCATTTGGTCTGTGCATTTTCTTTTTGTCGAAGGTGATATCTCCCTTTCATGTGAACCAGGTGGTTTGCTTGCCCTTCTTTTCTAAAAAGCAGTGTAGAGGGAAAAATAATGATCTTTGCCTTGGGGATACCTGGAGGGTGCTTCTCTGGGACTTGGAGATTACGAATTCCTTCTGGAAGTCCTATCATCTTTTGTGCCATTTGCTGGCCTATGCAAGGGTTTCACAACAGCCAAATCTACCTTGGGACACTGGATCAAGGAAGCAAATGCCTTGGTGTATATGTGATGGAACTGTCCGTTCTGGAGGGTTTGGGCCCCATTCTGCTCTGGCGCAAGCATCCGCATGGGCGGACCGTAGCTCGGTAGCCCCTTCAGACATTGTTGGGTGGCAACACGGGCATCACTTTCTACTTTTTGTCAAGCATTACTGCTCGGATGTCCATGCTCAGACACACACCTTTGGCTCAAGGTTTTATGAGCTGCTGTGTCTTCTCCTATCGGGACGATATCGAAGGTGATCTTTTACTTATGAGATAATGTCCTTTCCTTGAGTCCTGCTAGACCAGTCCAGGCCCGTCTCTGGACCAGTGTTTGGTCTGTTATGTTCTGGTGGTACTTTGGTCTGCCATTATTTGTATGCTTGGCTCTGCACATACATATCCTACTGACAGCCTGCTTTTCATTCTCTCCTTTACATAGTTTCTCTACTATTTAATTCATCATTGTTGCCTACATTGAAGCTGTGTGAGGTTTGCCATGCTTTCCCATATGCTATGTGATGAATACTGAGGTGTCTCTAGTGGCTCGGGCTGAAAGATGCATGGAAGTGATATTGAAACTTGGGCATTTCATTGGCTATCTGCCTCCACCAATCTGCTGGTAGGGGAACATAGCCCACTTGTCTGGACTGGTCTAGCGGGACTTAAGGAAAGGACATTATCTGGTAAGCAAGATGTCACCTTCATCTTGAGAGTAGGGGCATTACCAGTAGTATGCTATACGAATCTGTTCTTGGTCCAGTTCTTTACAATGGTTTTGTAAGCAATTATTGTAGAAGGCCTGTCAGGAAAGGTTTGCCTCTTTGCGGGATGATACCAAAATCTGGAATAGGGTAGACGACATGGAAGGTGTGGATAACATGAGGAGGGATCTAGTGAAGCATGGTCTAGAGTGTGGCAGTTAAGTTTTTTAATGCTAAAATAAAAAATATATAAGGTCGCATATTTTGATTGCAAAAACCTAAGGGAGTGATTCAGTATAGAGGGTGAAGTACTGCTGTGCAAAGTGTGGGATTTGGGGTGATATTTGATGATCTTAAGGTGGACAAACAGGTTAAAATTTAATGGTAAGAGCCAGAAGGATACATTGTGAGAGGAACAGCCAGCAGCACAAAAAGGAGAGACATTATTTGGAGTATTTTTGTGCAATTTTGGAGGCCACGCCTTCAAAAGAGTGAAACCAAATGGAGTTTATCTAAAGGGTGGCTACTAAAATAATTGTTTTTTGTCATAAAGGATATAGGGATGTCGGGGGAAATTTGCTAGATGATGATGCAAAAATTAAAACTTTATTCAGTTTGGTCACAATGATGTGGTAACCTTTTCTGCCCAACTTACACCTTTCTGGCAGTTTGCTGAATGGTACAGTAAAGTTAGTATTACCCTAAACACACCTTTAATCTACCTAATGTGAGACATACAAGGTGACATTGTTGCTTCTGCTTAGTTTAAAAAAAAAAATTACTAGGTCAGCACTTTTGTCTCCTACAGTGGGGGCTACTATTATTACACCCTCTTCTTAACCAGTCTGCTCAAACTAGAAGGCTACAGTCTAGGTATGCGTGTTTTATAGTCCATGGAGGCATGGGATCATAAAAAGTTCATTCAGTGTGTCTCAGGGTTGGGAAATCTGCCTCCAGCTAGTTCAGGGCAGTCTTTTATGAGCACTACTTAGTGGAGGAGTGGCCTAGTGGTTGGGGCAAGGTACTTCAGGCCGGAAGGTCGGGGGTTCAAATCCCACTAGAGGACAGCAACCTTGGGCCGGAAGGACTGGGATTTCTAGTCCCACGGGTGCTCCTTGTGGTCTTGGGCAAGCCACTTAACCCTCCATAGCCCATGTTCCCTGTAAAATAGTTATCTCCAAGTTATAATGCCCTGTTCAATGTAATTTCAGTTTGTTCAATGTAAACCGCACTGATGCAGAATAGCGCGGTATATAAGAGAATGTAAATAAATAAATACTTAGGTCATGGGATTGTTTGCATAGATTACTGCTCAGATTTGCTTATATATGCACCTACGGTTTCTCCGTTTGTGTAAATTTATGTCTATGTAGTGGACATGACAGAGTTCCACAATGTAATGTTTTCTTCTCTTCCCTAACGGGGACAAACTTTAAGATCTAAATATGTGTACTTTGGAAGAAAGGCAAGAGAAGGGGAGCAATGGTGTTCCAGCCCCCTCGGCATTTGGGGCAGACATGAGGACAATATCTGAATTCAGGAAGGCGTGGAACTAGTAGAGAGAATTTCCATGGGAAAAGAAAGGATTGTAGAGTTTAGTAGTTGGCATGGATGGGCAGACTAGATAGAAGATAAGAGACCATATGATCTATCATTTTCTATGTTAATCTGTAGAATGGACAAATTAGAAATTTTTTTGTTGATATGGTTGTGTATTTGCTGTCTGTGATAGTTTTTCTCAGAAAAACTTGGATATAGTATTGATGGGATGGGTTTGATTATAATGCAGAACTTAACAAAAGCATCCAATATATACAAATCTACCTTCATCCTAAATAGTCAGGGTTGTGGAAGGGCTTCAAAGTTGTCACTCGGAGCAGGTCGGGGTCTATTTATTTATTTATTTATTTAGCTGTATTTATATCCCGCTTTTCACCGGGTCAAAGCGGTCAATTGGGGGATACATTTAACACGAGGGGATGAGAGACACACACATTCATACTTACAGGGAACATGGGCAATGGAGGGTTAAGTGGCTTGCCCAAGACCACAAGGAGTGCCTATAGGATTAGAAATCCCAGTCCCTCCGGCCTGAGATTGCTGTCCCCAGGTGGGACTTGAACCCCCAGCCCTCTGGCCTGAAGTACCTTGTCCTAACCACTAGACCACTCCTCACATTTAATCATAGAGATGACTCTGCCAGCTAAAGGGTCACACTTTCATTTTCTGTTCAGAGAAAAATGCAGCTTCTGAGAGCTCAGTTAATCATGAGCATTTGGAGCTAGGGGACAATGATGCCAGATTACTTGTAAAACAAAACCAAATTAATCACATACATTCCGTCCAAATCTCAAGCGCAGCCAGAAAGCGATGGGAATCCATTACACATACATCTTGGTTGCAATTGGCCATAGTGCGGGCGTGCAGCTGCTGATATCGGAGAGAAATCATAGACTGGCAGAGTATGTGATGCAGTTTCTGCAATTTAGCAGCAAAGTCTGACTGCACAGTAGTAATATTAGTTTCATAGCCATACTAAGCTGGTGAACGACATCTTTAATTTCATTTATTGAATTGTCTCCCCACCCACTTCCTTGCCCTCCCCAGCTGCTTTCTGGTTGTGTGGACAGCGTGGAAGATCATGGCTATCTGATTGACATCGGAGTTAGTGGCACTAAAGCTTTTTTGCCTTATCAGACAGCCCAGAACTACATGAAAATGACAGACAAAGGTAGGGCATGATCTTGCTCGAGCACGTGATTAATCTTCCTCATACAGTTCTGTAAATGTTATACTGTATATATACAATGCTGTGTGTACCTTGTAGCGCCATATAAATGTTAAGTAGCAATATCTTCTTGTAAATGGCACAAAATGCCAATAATGTACAGTATGTTTATTAAGAAAATAAGTAGTTGATTATGTCCGTTCTTCAGCATCGAATTGCTTCATATATTTCACAAAGAATATACATAGTAACATATATATGACGGCAGATAAAGACCAGTATGGTCCATCTAGTCTGCCCAGCAAGGTAGCAAGAGTAGGTGCACTTGCTGCTCCGTGCAGGTCACCCCTCCCCATGCCTTTGTTTAGGGGTGTACACACCGTTCCGTGTATATCATTCCTATTTGTTCAGATTATAAGAGATAGTTATGCAGAATAGTAACATCCCAGCAGGTGTTTTTTATAGTGGTGATCTTCATTACAACTCCCATGAGCCAGTGGTGGCTGCTATGAACCTCCATTGTCATAGTGAGTTGTGTTTTTTTTTCCTCATCGTTCCTCCAGTCCAAACACGTGGGTCATGCCCTATCATTAGCAGATGGAGTCTGAGAACCAATGATTTTATGTCGCCCAACAAGGGATCTGTACAGACCTACTAAAGCCAGTATTTCTCCAGGAACAAGCAGTTTCAAACCCTACCCTTTGGCCTTGCCACGATGCCTCAAACTTTCACAGAGGGAATGGTGGAGGTAGAGACCGCCCTTTGGAGCAAAGGGGTGCTGGTTCATCCCTATTTGAATTATTGGCTGATCAGGGCAGAGTCCACGTGGGGAAAGTCTAGAAGCAACAGAACGAGTAGTATTGTTGCTCCAACACCTAGGCTGGGTCATCAATGTCTCCAAAAGTCATTTGTAGCTGACACAGGACCAGGGCAAGTATGGTGTCTCTGCCTCTGGAATGGGTTCAGAAAGTACAAGGACAGGTGCAGAGATTCTGCAGGTTACGAGCTGCACAGGCCTGCAGATGCTACGGTCGATGGCAGCGACAGATCCAGTGCCCTGAGCCAGAGCTCACATGCGTCCTCTTCAGAGGGCGTTCTTTTCTCAGTGGTCCCCTCAGGAGCATTTGTTCATTGGTGGCTGGACTCAGCCAGATTGGCGATGAGAGATCCCTGGAGCCTCCGGATTGGGGGGCGGTGGTCACCATAGACGCCAGCCTATTCGATTGGGGAGCGCACTGTCATTCTCAGGTGAGGCAGGGATGGTGGTCTCAGGAGGAGAGTAGGGCTGGTCCACAAATCACTTGTAGATGGAAGCAGTATTTTTGGTTCTTCAGGCATGGTTCAGCGCACGGCGGTGAGGGTCTTTTCGGAAAATGTGACCAATAGCTTACATCACTTGGGAGGGCGGCACCAAAAATGTGGTGTTGGTCGCAGAGAGAGAGCCATTACTTCAGTGCGCAGAAACCCATCTCCTGGTGCTATCAGCAACTCATGTGGCTGGAAAAGAGAATATGCAGGCCAACTTTCTCAGCAGTCATCGGTTGGATGCTGTGGAATGGGTCCTGGAGGTTTTGGTGTTTTAACAGAGAGCATGTCGTTGGAGAGATGCCAATCATGAATCTGCTGGCAATGCCAAGGTGGAGCATTTCTTCAGTCTCAGGCAAGAATGAATGCGGTAGGGCTAGGATGCTCTTGCGCAAAAGTGGCCAAGTGACGGCAATCCTTTCTGTTTCCTCCATGGCTGCTGGTAGGTTAGGTTCTCCAAAGGGTGGAGTCCCATCAGGGGCTGGTGATCTTGGTGGCCTAGGATTGTCCTCGGAGACCATGGTATGCAGACCCCTTGCGGTTGACGGTGGACGAGCTGTGGTGCCTTCCAGTTATGGACCACCCGTTCTCTTGGGGACCCGTGTACATGCTGGACATAAATCTATTTTCACTTAAGTTCTAGCTGTTGAAGGCTAGGTTGAGGAAAAGAGGCTACTCCACTCGGGTCATTTCTGCCCTGTTGCAGGCTCTGAAACGGTTGACCGTGTTGGCATATATTCGGGTATGGCGAGTGCTTGAGAGTTAGAGTGATGAACTCCTGGATATCTTGGTGGTCTTGCAGGCGGGTCTGGACAAGGGTCTTGCTTTAAATTCTTTACAAGTTTTGAGAGTGGCTGTAGCCTGTTTCTGGGGTCAGATTCAGGGAGGTTTTTCTGGCTTCGCATCCAGATTGTGGTCTTCCTTTTTTTTTTTAGGTGGACCCAAAACTTTAGAAAGATGGATCACCTCTTTGTCCTTTTTGGGGGGTCCTTGCAAGGGTGAGGCAGCTTCTAAGGCATTGATTATTCACTGACTGAAGGAGGTGATCGTCTCTGTCTACTTGCTTAAGCATCGCTCGGTTTCGGAAGGTTTTCGGGCCCTTTCCACAAGGGCTTAGGCGGCCTCATGGGTGGCATTGGAGCTGGTTCCTCCAGCAGAGATGTAGTCATTGCTCCATTCCTTTGTATACCATTATTGTCTGGATATTCAGGTGCAGAGAGATGCATGGTTCAGTTCGGCTCGGCTCGCGGGTGCTACAGGCCAGGCTTGTGGGTCCCTTCCCATGTTTAAGTACTATTCTGGCATATCCCATGCATCTGGACTGGACTGGATGGACGATGAGACGGGTGAAATTAGACCTTACCTGCTAATTTTTCTTTCCTTGAGTCTCTTCCCATCCACTCCAGAACCTGCCCTCTCAGTTATTTGGTGAGCCCAGACGTGGAATATTTTGGCATGCGCATTGTGCCTGTCCGGTGTTCACTGGTGCTCCTGGGAGATTTTCAGGGGGATTCAAGCTCCTTTTCAGATTCAGAGTGAAGACTCTGTTCTTGGTCCTGGATGGAGCAGTATCTCTCTCTATTCTGTACTTCTCTGCTGATGTGTTGGTGTTGTTGTTGGTGGTGTTTTGATTCACAGTTATATTTCGGTTATAGTGAAGTCTGCTTTGTTCAAAATACTGGCTTCAGTAGGTCTGTACAGATCCCTTATGGGGTAACGACATCAAAGTCGGTAGTTCTCAGTCTCCATCTGCTGGTGATAGGACATGAACCACGTCTCTGGACTGGAGTGACTCCAGGAAAGAAAACTATCAAGTAAGGTCTAATTTGGGCTCCTGAGGATCAGCAGGAAGAAGGAAGGTAGAAGTATGCTCTAGGTATAATCTGAATGAGATAGGATGAGCTCCAAGTATCAACCAGTCCAAGGACTGATCCTGAGGTTATTATCGTGAACTGCCAAACATAAAGACCCTGCTGCAGATTTAGTCAACACATGCTCCTCTGCTGATCATAAAGAAGACTCACATTTAGGACCCATGGCTTGCTTCTACTTTCTCTTTTCCTCCATTAGCTTTTTTGCTTTTGGTTGCTTGTTTACAGAATACAATTTTATATTTCTTCTTCCCTATTTCCAGTTGTTAATAAATGTTTCCCTTTTTTAGCTTTGTGTCTGTAACTGATATATTATCCCAGCATTTTATTAGCTTTGTGTCTGCGACTGGTAAGTTATCCCAGCATTCGTTTTTGTATTTGGTTTGTATGTTGTGGTTCTAGGAACCGTATGACCGCCGGGTCCCTAGAAATCAGTAAGGAATTAGATGCAGGGTGTGGGGCAGACATGCAAGTGGGGCTCGAGTTGCCCTCGGCAGGACCCTCTCAATTATTCATGGGGTTAACCTTGAGTGGGTAATAAGGACGGTGCTTAGACGTTACAGGAAAGTGCACTTTTGTAATACTATGCTTTGAAATGCTTATTTTAGGATATATTTTGGAGCTTGTAGATAAAGCAGTATTTCAAACACAGCTTTTATATATCGCTGCTTAAAGAGTTCAGCACTTGGCAGTCTATATTTGTATGATTCCGTTTTATAAATGCACCGTTCACGTGTAGGGCAGCATCGTCACAAAAAGTGGCCTTTTTTTCATGGCGTAAACTTCACCGTGATATGTAAGTTGATTGTCTTAACCTTTTTAGATGCCACATAATGGTTTTAGACATGGCTCTTTACCAACTTGGCTAAGAAATGGCTAAAGAATCTTCTTTCATGCCAAATCCTTCTTAAAACATGTTCATTTCCTGATACCTGTTTGGGGTGGTTTTTTTTTTTTTTTTTCCCCCATGTGTGTTCGGTATGCTCAGACTCGTCTTATGCATCATCTCCCAGTTATTGATGAGGGTGAGATGGAAATG
Organism: Ichthyophis bannanicus; assembly: GCA_033557465.1. Taxonomy (NCBI): domain Eukaryota; kingdom Metazoa; phylum Chordata; class Amphibia; order Gymnophiona; family Ichthyophiidae; genus Ichthyophis; species Ichthyophis bannanicus. The sequence continues at coordinate 935,607,723 of CM066034.1, forward strand.
GGAATCTGACATTTTTCAGTGGAGATACTACTTACCTGAAAGGTCCACGTGTGTGTTTTTGTTTTTTTGGGGGTTTTTTTGGGATGATTGTATAATGAAGCTCTATTTTCTTTTATTCAATCATCCTTTTTCCTCATGCTGTAAGCACAATTTTTCCTGATGAAAATGCTTATGTAGTGAAATCTATAGGAATTCTTTGTTTGCCTCCTGTATTTGCAGAAGATAATCTCAAGGTGGGCCAATACTTAAACTGCCTGATAGAAAAGGTCAAAGACAATGGGAGAATCGTCCAGCTGTCTATCAACCGATCAGACATTGCTGCAGCCATTGCAACAGAGGAACAGAACTGGACTCTCAATAACCTGTTGCCAGGACTGATAGTTAAAGCTCAGGTTCAGAAGGTAAGGTTATCACCATTTTCAAGACATGATGAAAATAATAGGATGCTCTCAAAACAAATAGGTTTAATTCTTCTATCCTGAGGAAGCTCTCGCTGCCCGTTGTCCTTTGAGGAGGTTTGCCATTATTCAAAATTACTTCATTGCATAGTAGATGCTGTTACTATAGTCACTGGCGCCAGCAGCCCTTCTTGTTGATTCACTACCTCAAAATACCAGTTTTCTTGTTGGTTTTTATGTGTAAAGCAGCTCTTTATGAGACACGTTTACTAAGCTCTGTGCCTGTAACATTTATATGGGCTGCATTACCAGCGTGGGGCTTCTGGTTAACTGCAGGGGGTGTGTACATCTGTCCCCCCTGCAGTTAGCGTGGGAAGGCCATGCTCTAACATGGTGAATGGGCCACGGGTGGAACCAACACCACACATTGACTTGGTGGTAATTGCATCCGTGCTACTTGTGTGAAGCGCGGTTAATGTGGGTGACTAACGCTTGTGCTAACCATGCCGGGAACATCCCCATCCCAGTGCATGCTACCAGGGTAACATGGGGTTTTTAGCAAAGGGGCCATGCTACTTTTTAGCGCCATGCCAAAGTAGTGCGATTTAGTAAACAATCAGTTTTCAAAAGTACCCTCAGAGTGGTTATATCCATGGACTAGCACCAGTCCTATAAGATGCTTACTTTTCTATGAGTACTTTTTCACTTCAAAGCACTGAATGGTGTTTCCCTCTCCCCAATCCAACTATGTCTCTAAATTCCCCTTGTTTTTTTGCCTGGGGGAAAAGGTACACATGTTGTTGATCCCCCATGTGTACTTTAACATATTAGGGATAGACAATTTTTAGAAGGACAATTTACCTGGATATATGACTTCTGAAAATGGTCCTTGTCGTCTTCTTATAAGACCAGTAGGAACAAACTGTATAGTCCACATTAAGCTGATTAGAGCTATCCAAAGTAACATGGTGAGTGTGTTGGAAGCTGAATTGACGCTATGTATTCTTACTCTAGGTAGTCGTCAGTGGCATTACCGTGTCTTTCTTCTCTTCCTTCACTGGTACTGTGGACTTCATGCATTTGGATCCAAATAGATCTGGAGGATATCACAAAGAACAAATGGTAGGTCAGTAGCATGTTAATGAAACATCCTACACTGGCTAGAGAAGTGCTTCTGAAGTATGTGAAGCCCAGTTTTTGTATAGGGCCTCTAGATAAGAATTGGGATGTTCAGCTCAGGGCATGCACAGTTCTCAGAGTATTATACAAAAACTTTTCTGAACTTGGAGCTTTTGGTAAAATATGTTTCCAGTTCATCCTGCTAGACCAGTCCAGACAAGTGTGTTTAGTTCCCCTACCAGCAGATGTTGGAGACAGAGAGAAAAACCTACCAGAAGCTTGATTGGCTGAGCCCTGGTAGATAGCTGCACCCCTAGAGGTCGCCTTCAGTATTTTCACTGTCTCCAGCAGATGGTCATGTTTTGGGGGGGTTTTCCTGTGTGTTTCTTTCAGATTTTCCTTTAGTTTCACTGGACGTTTTCAGGGTGCACAGGAGGTGCCCCTCTGGAATTCCCAGTTCAATTCCTTGGGGCCCAGGTTGATCTCCTGGTCAAGAGGACCATTTGAGCTCCCTGTAAATGAGGGGATGGTTGGCTCCTGATCATGAGGACCTGGTAAGCCGGCAGCAGGGGAAGTCTTCAGTGCTTTTATAGAGCTTATCTACATCAGCAGTTTTGGTTATAGAATCTGCCTTGGCTCCCCTACTCTGCTGCTCCTGGATTGCATTGATAACGGTGAGGTTTCTTTTCCTCACCATCCACCCTGTCTCACGGCGCTCCAGCTTTTCTTTGTTCGGTCAGTCTCAAACCGCAGCTATCGGGAGAGCCACAGCTATCGTGTGATCTGTTACCGCCTCTGTTCAAGTTTCCGGGGGAGGGGGGGAGGTTTCCATGGCAGAGAGAGTGCAGCGGCCATTTTTCCTTCACCTCAGCCACGTGGGCGCTGCTGTGGCAGCCATTTTTCGGTGGGAAGCTACACAGTGCAGACAAGCCTCTACTATTGCACCGGCTCCTTTCTCGAGGACTTAAAGTGCGGCGACAATCTTTCTTCCCCCCCGGGACACAAAAATGAGGCAAGTGGTCTCATAGGACTGACAGGCTTTGGCGATTCTACAAGCTCCTCCCCGTCAGTTTCTTCTGCATTTGAGCCGCAGTGCTGCTTCTCTTGGGTAGCAGCCACCTCTTTTACAGGATGCCTCCCTCTTTGCATAGATGCATCATGTGCAGCAGAAAGCACAAAGATTTGATAGACAGGATGTGTTCAGCTTGTTCTGCTTACCCTGGGAAGACCTTCTCTACATCCAGCTCTAACAGAGTGGGCTCATCAAGTACTACCATCCCCTGTGGACGCCGGTATCTGTACACCAGCAGGAGAAGCGCTGGACCCACTGCTCCTGCTGCCTAGCCTGCAGACCTTTCCACACAAGTGCCTTTGCCCCAGGAGATTCCTCCTCAAGAACAGGTTTCCCTGTTCCTAGCCCTCTTTAGGCAGGCTTGGACCCTATGGTGCTCGGACCTTACTAAGCTGTGTCAGTCTCTCTCAACCCACAAAACAGCATTACACTCTGCATCTGGATCCCGGAAATGTTCTTGGGTAGATGCTGCTCCTAGGGAGGGTAGTCACCCTCCCAAGGAGGTGTCTTGGGTTTCAGATATTTGGTCACCCGTTGTCCCAGAAGAGGAAGTTTTCTCAGCCGAGAGTTTGGAAGTCTCCGACCGCGAGGATGGTGAATGGTCCTCCTTGCAGGCCTCAGCTGATGACCAGGATGGTACACAAAATATCCATCTCTTCCGCAGGGACGAACTGCTGGAACTCATTGCCCAAGTAGTGGAAGCCTTATGCCTCGCTGATGCTTCTGAACAGTAACAACCCCAGGTTCAGGCTAATCCCATCCTGCAGGGCGTTTGGAAGCCCTCCAGGGCCTTTCCTTTCCCACCAGAACTCCAACAGATGGTTTCTCAGGAGTGGGTTTCTCCTGATGCCTCCTTATGCATGGCTCACCGTTTGGGTCAACACTACCTCTGGTCACAAGCAGATATAGAGAATTAGCTCATATATCCAAGAGTGGATGCTTTGGTGGCGGGAGTTACGAAGTACACCACCATTCCTGTAGAAGGTGGAGCAGTGCTTCGTGATCAGCAGAACCAGAAGGTCAAGGGTCTCCTCAAGACGGCCTTCTCATCTTCTTCGTTGATGCTCCAAGTTTCAGTTTGTGGTGGTCTGGCAGCCCATACCTTTTGCCCGAGGATCTGGTGTTGGCATGCTTAGAATCAATCACAGCCTTCCTGGTGGATGCCTTCGCTTCTCGACACTCTCGGTGGCCGCAGTCACTGTAGCCCATCGCTGGCTCTGGCTGCATCAGTGGTCAGCGGATGCCACTTCTAAGATGCGCCTCTCCAAGCTTCCCTTTAGGGTAAGCTTCTCTTTGGAGAAGACCTTGACAAACTGGTCAAAGACCTGGGAGAAGTCAAGCCCCAGTGTCTGCCGGAAGACAAGTCTCTAAATCATCCACAAGCTGCTCTTCACAGCGAAGCTATTCACCTTCTACACGATGTTCCAGATTTCACAATTCTTGGCATTAACCGGCCCGGCAAGTCATCTACTTCAGCTTCAGTTGGCCATTTTGGTCTGAAATCCCAGCCCTTTTGGGGCATCCGGAAAGGAAAGGATTTCCACACAGCACCGGCCAAGTTTTCCAGCGCTGCCCTGTCTTCCCACTGACTAGACTGGAAACCTATATTTTATTTATTATTTATTTATTTATTACAGGCTCTTATATACCGCTCTATTCAGAATCAGCGCGGTTCACAATACAACAACATACCATAACAATAAACTGTTAGGTTTTACAGAGAACAAGGTCAGAGAACTTGGAATAAAACATGGAACGTCATTACTGCAACTATTTACAAGAGTATTTACAAGTATACATTACAGGATTTGTTCTTAGTTTGGGTAGTGATTAAGATTGGTTAGTTGGTCAAGTAATATTGGGGGAAGAGGTGGGATTTGAGTGCCTTCCTGAAAAGGGATAGATCATTGATAGCACGAATCTCTGGGGGTAGAGCGTTCCAGAACTTAGGGCATAGAATCTGAAGGCCCTGTTAGATGTCACTGATAGGCATTTTGTCGCTGCTTTAGGGATGATTAGAGTATTTGTTGATATCGTTCTTCTGGATCTGTTGGGTGGGACGGCCTGAATGGAGTCTATTAGGGAGGAGGAGGTGATGCTTTTTGTGGCCTTGAAAGTTAGGAGTAATATTTTGAATAATATTCTGCCATGTATGGGGAGCCAGTGGAGTTGCTCTAGGATGGGTGTTATATGGTCCCTTCTTGATGCTCCGTAGAGGACTCTAGCAGCGGTATTCATGGCGAGTTGCAGAGGGTTTAATGTGGAGTGTGGGAGGCCTTGGAGAATGGCATTGGGACATCGCCACCAGTAGGAGGGCAGTTGGCCTATTTTCCAGGCAGTGGGCTCTTATAACCTCAGACCAGTGGATCCTCGACATCGTCTCCCAGGGATATGCTCTTGAGTGTTTGCGACCATTCGCAATACCTTCATCGTTTCGCCCTGCCAAGCACCCCAGAAAAGGAAGGCCATTCGGTCCACTATCCTGCGCCTACTCCTCCTGCGAGCCGTCTGTCCAGTTCCTCCATCAGAGAGGGTTTCCATTCGTTAATCCATCTACTTCGTGGTGTCCAAAAAGAACGGCTCCTTTCATCCAATTCTCGACCTCAAGAAGGTCAAACGGAACCTTCGAGTACCTCATTTTCGAGGAGACACTCCGATCGGTGATTCAGGCTGTACGCAAGGAGGAGTTCCTCACCTCACTTGACCTGGCAGAAACGTATTTCCACATCCCCATCCGGCATTATCGCCAGCATTTTCTATGCTTTGCCATCCTCTGACAACACTTTCAGTTCTGCGTGATACCATTCGGCCTGGCCTCAGCTCCATGAACCTTCTCCAAAGTCATGATAGTAGTAGCAGCAGCAGCCTTGCGCAAACAAGGCATTCGGGTACACCCCTACCTGGATGACTGGCTCATTCATCTGAATTCCCTTTTCGGAGGTCCACAGGACAGTTTCCCAGGTAGTCTCCTTCCTAGAGGGCCTTGGTTGAGTAGTCAAATATTCCAACATTTCTGGAGTTTCTGGGGGCTCTGCTCAACACTAGTCAGGTCAGACTCTTCCAGACATGGGAGTGCTTCTTCAAACTCTCTTGTTTCAGAGTGGCCAGAGGGTTTCTTCTGTAGAGCTGCCCACGGGTCTGGGACTATCTTCAGATTCCAGGGTCCATGGCGGGCCACCATCAATGTAGTCCCATGAGCCAGAGAACACATAAGGAATCTGCAGCGTCTCTGCTCTTCTGATGGTCCCCGGTTACTGAGGACTACTGCTGCCAGCTTCCACTGCCTCCATTGACCCGCCACAGCCTTCTTTGGTGTCTCTCACCAACCTGTCTCTTCCAGGGCATTCCCTTAGAGCAGGGGTTCTCAACCCTGTCCTCGGGACCCCACTAGCCAGTTGGGTTTTCAGGCTATCCACAATGAATATGAATGAGATATATATGCATTAGAAATAGCCTGCCAAACTGACTGGTTTGTGGCCCTCCAGTGCTGGATTTGGGGACCCCAGCCGTACACCTCTGTCAAGTACGATTGTGAGTGGGCAAGGTACAGATGTCCTCGACATCAAAAGGGTAGATAGAATGTGTCACATCCCTCCTAGTTTCTCACCACCACCAAAAAGTTGTCTAATAGACAATATTTTGGTGGTGGTGAGAGGCGAGGAGGTATGTGACATATTCCATCTAATCTTTTTGATGTCTTGGACATCTGTACCTTGCCCACTCACAATCTTAAATGACAGAGGTGTAAGGCCGGGGTCCCCAAATCCAGCATTGGAGGGCCACAAGCCAGTCAGTTTGGCAGGCTATTTCTAATGCATATATATCTCATTCATATTCATTGTGGATAGCCTGAAAACCCGACTGGCTAGTGGGGTCCCGAGGACAGGGTTGAGAACCACTGCGGCTCCCTGCTGGATTTTGGTGACCATCAACACGAGCCTCTCAAGTTGGGGAGCTCACTACCTGAACCAGTCAGCACAGGGCATATGAGCGCCACGAAAGGCGCACTGGACCATCAACCACCTGGAGTCCTGGGCAGTCCACCTGGCCTTGTTGCGCTTTCTGCCTTTTGGACCTTATGGTGTCGGCAGCGAGTGCCAAGGCCCCCTCCTTTTTCAGTTGGAGGAGGGAGCACAGGTCCAGCCATGGCTGGCATCGGCCATTGTACATTTTCCCCCCGCCTTGGGTGCTGATCGGGAGAGTTCTCCAATCCATCAAGGCACACCCGCGAGCAGTGATCCTGGTGGCGCCCAACTGGCCTTGGAGATCATGGTACGCTGATCTCGTGTGGTTAGCCCGGTCATTTCCTCTACCTCCGGGGCTCGCAAAGGTCTCCTGCGTCAGGGTCCAATCACCCTGAATGACACCGCTCCCTACTTGCTTACGACCTGGCTCTTGAACACCAGTCGAAGGGGTTATTCTCATCAAGTAGTGGCTACCCTGCTAAAAGCTGTACGTCCCTCTACATCAGTAGGATAAACACAGGGGTGGTGTATCTTTGAGTCATGGTGCTCAAAACGCCACCTCTCACCGTGGTGGGTGCAAATCCCAAAGATCCTAGCCTTTCTGCAGGAGGGACTCGACAAAGGCCTGGCCCTCGGCTCACTCGGAGTCCACATCTCGGCTCTAACTTGTTTCCGTGGTCCCATCAGGGACGCTCGATCACCTCTCACATGAATGTGGCCAGGTTTCTCAGAGGTGCAAGAGTGCTAAGCCCTCCGGTCCGTCCGGTCGTCCCGCCCTGGGATCTTGCCTTGGTCTTCAAGGTACTTTGGGAGTGCCCGTCGAGCCAGTCGAGCACATATTTCTCTGGGACTTATCCCTTAAGGCAGTGTTCCTTGAAGCCATTACCTCAGCCAGAAGGGTCTCCGAGTTGCAGGCTCTCTCATGCCGAGACCCGTATCTCTCCTTTTTCGGCAGAAGGCGTGTCCCTGCGGGTGGTACCTTCGTCCTTGCCAAAGGTCCTTATGGCCTTTAACCTAAATTAACTGATATCTCTCCCGGCCTTTTCTAAGGACCAATGTACAGGCCCTAATAAAGGGCTTTGGGCCATGAATCTCAGCAGAGTACTCCGCCACTATCTCAAGGTGATTAGCTAACTCCTTTCACAAATCTGATCACCTTTTTGTGCTTTTTGCAGGACCTCGCAAGCGCCTTGCGGCCTCCAAGGCCACCATCTCTTGCTGGCTCCACCAGACAATTGAATCAGCCTGCGTCATCCAGGGTAAGCCTGTGCCCCCTGGACTCCGAGCGCACTCTAATCGGGGTCAAGCCACTTTGTGGGCAGAATGCTCACTAGTTGCTCCCCTTGAGATTTGTAGGGCAGCCACCTGGTCTTCCCTGTCCACATTTGTGCAGCACCATCATCTTGATTTCCAGGCTCGAGAGGTGGCACGTTTTGGGGCCAGCGTAGTTACTGTGGCTGTTTCTTCCCGTGCTGGGGTCAGATTGCTGGGCTACTTCGCACTTGTCTGGACTGGTCTAGCAGGATGAATTGGAAGGAGAAATTTTACTGTACAGTTTAATTTATTTTCCTGGAATCCTGCTAGACCAGTCGAGAACCCACCCGTATCCTCGAGCAGCTTCTTTGCGAGGGAACCAAGGTCACGTTTCAAGGCAGCAGCACTACTGCTGCTGCTCCTCAAGAAGAGGTGCTCCTTGTATATAGTTATGGTGTACATAGTTTCTGTTTCCAAGGTGTGGCTTTACAGTGACCATACGTTTTTTGCTTTGTCAGAGTATACTGAAGGCGACCTCAAGGGGTGCAGCTATATATTTACCAGGGTTCAGCCAATCGAGCTTTCTGTCTCTAACATCTGTCTGGACTAGTCTAGCAGGATTTCAGGAAAGGAAATTAACAGTAAGTGAAATTTCTCCATAAGGGCATCCGGTTCAGCAGGACAACCATTTTACTAAGAAATGTATAAAAACATTAAATAAGTAAATAAATGCAAGCAACATAACTTGTAGTTTGGAACATGTAAGTCTCTACAAATACACCTTTGGGTGCTGATTTTAGAGCCCACTTGTGTAAATGTTGAATTTTTTAGAGCTGGATGCTTGGGAAGAGAGCCAGTTATGGAGCTCAGTGAAATAATTGTTGCACTTAGGGAACCTTTTTAATACCAAAAACATAAGCACAATTGACCCCTCGATCGCTAGTGAAAATCCCAGGTCCAAATGAGCAGTTGACTGATGTGCCTTCCTTGGAGCAGGTGTAAAGGTAGATAGCCATTTTATTTTTTGTTTTGCTATTGTGAAATCCAGGCATATCGTATATTTGTCTGGTCCACCAACAACACGCCCCTAGGGAAACTGTGTGCATGTTGCAGGTCAGTACATGTAAAGGGTGGTTTTCTAAAATATCCGTTTATGTGCATTGGTCATTTAGACATGTTAAACGTCATGCACACTTTCTAAAATGATCTCCAGTGTTTACACTTTAGGATTTGGAAACTAAAATATTTTTCTTGTACATTTAGGTAAAAGCATGCATTGTCTCTTTCCACCCTTCATCTAAGAATGTAAGGTTGACGCTTCGACAATCATTCCTGCAGCCTGGTAACTTGCTACGGCAGACGTCAAGTGACCAACTCAGCAGGGTAGTGGAGCAATGCACAGTGAAGGCTTACTACAAGAAAATGGGTGCTATGTTTAAACTTGACGATGGGTCTTTAGTTTTTGCACATGTAAGGACATGTTAAACATCATTTTACATAATGTTGACTTTGTGATACTTAAATATAGATGAGGTGCCTAACATAAATGACAAGTAAGCATAGAGAGGCAGAAGAAACCCTCCTTTTTATAAAGACCTGTTTGTTTGTTTTTTTGTATGTATTTATTTTATTTTATTTTATTTTTCAAACTTTCACTCCAGGAATACAATTCTACTCACTGTTACAGGTTGATGTTTTACTTTTAACATAATATAAACCCGCACCCACACCAACCCCCTCCTCCTTCAATTCATAAAGACAAGCACAACCCTCAACATCAACACCCCTCTCTACCCCCCCACCCTCTATCCCCACATTAAGTACATGTCAGTTATAGTCACTGTTTTACATCTGTTAGCACTCGTTAACATTTGCCCCCTTCTACCCTACCATGCTCTAACTCCCTTATTCCTCACACCCCCCTTCCCTCCCCCTTCCCCCATCTTCCATTTCCCTCCTTCTGCCCTCCTCTCTACCCCTCATTCCGTCCTCTGTCTCCTCTACCTCCCCCCATACTTGCTCCACTCCCTTCCCTCTCCAAATTTCATACCACTGCCACACTTTTTTATATTTACTAACCTTGTGTCTTTGCCCCTCAATCGCACACAAGCCCCATAACTGTTTCAACTTACTTACCACCTCCTTCATCGGCGGTACCTCCTCATTCTTCCACCATCTTAACAGACTCATACGTGCCGCCAAAATGCCATACCCTATAAACAGTCCCTTCTCTCCTTCCCCCTCCCTAACCTCCTCATTCAGCATTACTACTGCAGGTGTTAGCACTATTGGAACTCCTGTGATTTCTTCGCATAACCTACTCACCTTCCCCCAATAGTCCTGCACTTTTGGACACTGCCACATCATGTGCATAAGATCTCCTCTCGCCCCACACTTCCTCCAGCACTCACCCGAGCGGTCAGGAAATATTGCTTGGATCTTCATTGGCGTCCAATACATCCTGTACCTCAACTTCAAGCTATTTTCTAGCATTGGAGTACCTCTGGCTAACTGATAGGTTCTCACATATATGTCCTCCCACCACCCTTCATCCCAAGCTCCAGGGTCTTCCTCCTCCCACCACTGTTGCCATCTCCCCTTCCCCTTCCCCCTTTGCAGAAGCATTTTATAAATCTTGGAAATCGCCCCTTTTTGTGTCCACTGTTTCTCCATCATCTCCTCAAATTTTGTAGGCTCACATTCCATATCCGCTTTCTTCTCCCTATTATTCAAAAAAATACCACACTTGTATATATGCATACTGATCCTTTTTCTCTAACTTATATTCTGTCTGTAACTCTTCAAATGTTTTAATTCCTCCCCCACTTCACAGCGATTTTTCCTAGCCTCACTAGCCCTCTCTCGTGCCACCCCTGTAGCACCCTAGCTTCGACCCCCAACCCCTTATCCCTCACCGCCCTTAAAAGTGTAATCTCCAGGAACAAGCAGGAATAAGTTCTCACATATGGGTACGTCGGTACCGATGGAGCCTGCGCGGGAAAGCTCCCCAGCTTCCCAGAAGGAAAGCTTTTGGGGCCTCCCACTGCGCATGCGCGCTGCCTTCCCACTTTCCTGACCAACTCTCCTCAGTTCTTCTTTTTCCGCGGAGCCAGCAGGTCGTGTTCCTGTCACCGCTGAAGGAGTTGTTATTTTAATTTATTTCTTTGGCCGCGTGTCTGCCTTCCCCGATTCCAGACCGGTACCGCCGGTCTTTTTTCTTTTATTTCTTTAAAAAAAAACAACTTCTTTTTTCCTCACTTGGTGTATTTGTCCTGTGAGGCCTTTAGGCCTTCACAAATTCTCCCCCATGGAGAAACAAGCCTCTGGGTTTAAAAAATGCACCGTGCAGCGGTACTATTTCAGTCACAGACACTCATGAATGGTGTCTTAAATGTTTGGGGCCTGACCATTCCATTCCGGATTGCCCATCCAGTTCTTCGATGTCTAAACGTGGCTTACAAAACCGGGCAGCCAAGTTTCACATGCTGTTTTCTACAGATACTCCAGCATCGACGTCTTCCAGGTCTTCCTCTCCTGATGGATCTCAGGTAACCAAACATTCCTCTGGCAGGTCCTCAAAGGGCAAATCTCCCTCTAAGTATCGCGATACCCCTGGGCTTGACCCTGAGGACCCTGCCCCAGCCAAACAACCCCGGAGGGAAGCTCCGGCTTCCAAAGCTCCTCCTATGGGGTTACAGGTTGACATCGATGGCACGGCCTCGACCGATCACCTGTTAGACTGTTCTGGGGTACCGGCTCAATCATCCGGTACCGACATCCAGACAGTCGTGGCGTCCATGGATCATACAGTTCATTCCATGCAGCAGGCCATTTTGGCTTTCATTAAGGCTGCGACGCCCTCGGTACCGCACCCTGCGGTACCGACTCCGGTTCCGGTACCACAACCGATACCGGTACCCAGGCCATCCACATCGACCAGGATACCAATTCCGCTTCCCGGTTCCGGGGTTTTTTTTCCCGATACCGATCCGGTTCCGGGTACCCCCGATGTCGATACCGGTCGATACGCTTATCGATCCCTGGACGCAAACAGACGATACTTTGAGTCTTCTGATGATTCTGATTCATCAGATGGCTCTGCTGAAGTATCCCTTTCTCCTCTTTGGAGAAGAGGGCTCCTCAGGTAGAGTATGTCTCCTCCAGAGGATTTATCCTTTCAAGACTTCATCATTGAAGTAGCTAAAGGTCTTTCTATTTCTGTATCCTCTGAAAAAGAACCTAGAGCAAAAAAGTTAGACATTTTAGGATACTCTAAGGTTCCCAAAGAGGCAGTCACCTTGCCCATCCATGAAATTCTTCAAGAACACATGATGGACTTATGGGAGACTCCTCTCACTCTATCTCCACATTCTCGTCGTCTGGACACCATGTATCGTGTCCCCCCTTTTCCTGGGTTTCAAAAAACTCAGCTCCCTCACCACTCCATCGTGGTGCAGTCAGCTATGAAAAGGATCAAGAGTACTAAAAGACACTCTTCTACTCCCCCAGGAAGAGAATGTAGGACTCTGGATGCTTTTGGAAGAAAAATCTTCCAAGCAAGTATGCTTGTTGGCAGAATCAACTCAAACAGCCTCTATATGGGCATGTTTCTGAAGGAAATTGCATTAAAAATCCGCCATTTTCTCCCCTTTATCCCAGAGGATAGAAAGGAGGAGTTCCTTCTTTTGCTAAAGCATACCCAAGATATTTCAAAGTTCTCCAACAGAGCAGCCTTTGACTCCTTTGAGGGTGCTAGCAGAGCCTCAGGTATTGCCATAGCGGCTCGTAGAATTGCTTGGCTCCAGGCCTCTGTCCTAGAACCCTGGGTCCAGGAGGGGCTGGGAAATTTGCCCTGTACAGGGGAGAATCTGTTTGGTAAAGAGTGGCAAATCAAAGCCACTCAAATGGATGCAGAAAATGCTGCTTTAGCTAGACTTTCTAAGTCTACCTCTACCCCTGCCAAGAAAAAATCTTTCAAAAAGCCTTTCTACAAGAGAACCAGATTTGCCTCAAATACTGGACAACAATCTTCTGCAGCTCGCTATACTCCTAAGCGTCAGCAGCCTAAACAGGCCAGGGCAAAACCTGCAGGGGCTGCTACAGCCCAACAGTCCCAACCCCCTCAGAGTTTTTGACTTAAATCTAGAGAACTTAACCTTTCTGGCTCTAAAACCAGAACCTCTCACCATCCCAGGAAGGTTAACTCATTTTGCTCCCAGATGGGAGCAAATTACATCAGAACAATGGACCCTCTCTATCATCAAAGAGGGCTACAAACTACATTTCTCCAACCTTCCTCCCCATACCATGGTGAGAAGTTTCAATTCTCCCCCATCTCTCCTAGACCTGTTAAGTCAGGAGGTGACCACTCTTCTCGCCCAAAAGGCAATAGAAGAGGTTCCTCTTCCTCAACAGGGATCAGGTTTTTACTCCCCTTATTTTCTCTTTCCCAAGAAAACAGGGGGGTACAGACCCATTCTGGATCTCAGAGAATTGAACAAATTTCTATACAAGGAGAAATTCAAGATGCTTTCTCTAGGTACTCTCCTTCCATACCTACAGAGTCAGGATTGGCTTTGTTCTCTAGATCTCAAGGATGCGTACACACATATACTCATCCATCCATCCCACAGAAAATTCCTACGGTTTCTGTTCCAGGGAAAACATTTCCAATACAGAGTACTTCCCTTCGGTCTAGCCTCTGCTCCAAGGGTATTTACCAAATGCATGGCAATAGTAGCTGCATTTCTACGCGCCCTGGGAATTTTTGTCTTCCCATACCTGGACGACTGGCTCATCCGAGCTCCATCTCAGTCCGAAGCTCAGACTTCCCTGGATCGCACCAGACACATCCTGCAGTATCTGGGTCTTGTGATCAATCTGCCAAAGTCTCAACTCACCCCTACGCAATCCCTGGAGTTCATAGGGGCCTGGTTGGATACCACCACTGCAAGGGCCTATCTACCTCAGGCCCGTTGCCAACGTCTAATGCACTTAGCCTCTCAGATTCAGTCCAGAAGCCACTTGACTGCCAGAGAGATGCTACAACTATTAGGCCACATGGCCTCCACAGTGCATGTGGTGCCTTATGCTCGCCTACATATGAGAGCAGCTCAATGGACTTTATCCACCCAGTGGACTCAAGCATCAGGAGCTCTCTCAGACCAAATAGCAAACTCCAATCGTCTCTTTTGGTCTCTCCAATGGTGGATATCCACTCAAAATCTGTTGTTGGGGGCCCCCTTTAAGCCACTGTTGCCCCAAGCAACCCTCACAACAGATGCCTCCCAAACAGGTTGGGGAGCTCATCTTCAAGATCTCTCCACTCAGGGCACTTGGTCTCCACAGGAGACCACCCTTCATATCAACCACTTGGAACTTCGAGCAATCTTTCTAGCTCTCAGAGTTTTTCATACCCTCCTCAGCAACATGACAGTCCTTATTCATACGGACAATCAGGTAGCCATGTTTTACATAAACAAACAAGGAGGGACTGGCTCTCTGTCGCTTTGCAACGAAGCTCTAAGATTATGGGCCTTCGCCAGAGAGCATCAAATCCATCTCCTGGCAGTATATCTTCCAGGAATCCAAAACTCTTGGGCAGACAGACCCAGTCGAGTTCTGCTTCCACAGGAATGGTCCCTGCACATGGATCAGGTACTCAGAATCTTCCAGAAATGGGGAACCCCGGACATAGACCTCTTTCAAAGTCCGTGGAATGCCAAACTTCCCCGGTTCTGTTCCAGAATTTCGTGTCAGGGAGTTCAGGCCAAGGATGCCTTCCTCCTGCATTGGGGTCAGGGCTTCCTGTATGCCTTTCCACCCATTCCTTTGATTCCCAAGACTCTGTTCAAACTTCAAAGGGATCAAGGGTCCATGATCCTCATAGCTCCACGCTGGCCACGCCAAGTGTGGTACCCTCTACTTCTGCATCTCTCCCAAGCCCCCTCCCTGGACTTGGGAGCGGCTCCAGACCTTTTGTCTCAGGAGGAGGGGACTTTGTGGCACCCAAACCCCAAGTCCCTTCACCTCAGAGCTTGGTTGCTGAAGGCCTAGACCTTCAACACTTCAATCTTTCGCAGCAAGTGAAGGATATCCTACATGCCTCTAGGAAACCTTCCACTAGGCGTTCTTACGCTATTAAATGGAAAAGATTTTCCATTTGGTGTGCTCAAAAGGGTCTTAACCCTCTAGCACTCCCCTTGAATTCTCTTTTGGAATATCTCCTGCATCTCTCAAATGCAGGACTCAAAACGAATTCAGTCAGAGTCCATTTGAGTGCTATTGCGGCATCACTTAAGCCCATCAATGGACAACCTGTTTCCTCTCATCCTCTTATTGCAAGATTCATGAGAGGCCTAACCTTAACTAAACCTCTCATTCAACCTCCTCCGGTGGCATGGGACTTAAACTTGGTTCTTGGTCAGCTTATGAAGCCTCCTTTTGAACCCTTAGCCACTACCTCCCTGAAATTTCTTTCCTGGAAGGTTATTTTTCTTATTGCAGTCACCTCAGCTCGCCGTATCAGTGAACTGCAAGCCCTAGTGGCTAATCCACCTTATACAAGGTTCCATCATGACAAGGTGGTCCTTAGGACCAGTCCCCACTTTATGCCTAAAGTGGTCTCCCCTTTTCATCTTAATCAAGAGGTATATTTACCTGTCTTTTTTCCAGCTCCTCATGCATCCAGTGCAGAGAGGAACCTTCATACTCGACTGTAAAAGAGCTCTTGCCTTTTACCTCCACAGGACACAGCAACATCGAAAGTCTTCTCAGCTTTTTGTTGCTTTTGATCCTTCTCATTTAGGACTTCCAGTCTCCAAAAGAACACTTTCCAATTGGATTGCTCAGTGTATCTCTTTTGCTTACCAGAGTAAGAACCTTTCTCTGGAGGGCCATGTCACCGCTCACAACGTGAGGGCCATGGCCACCTCTATGGCTCATCTAAACTCTGTGTCCATTGACCAAATCTGTCGAGCAGCCACCTGGGCCTCGGTTCATACCTTTACAGCCCATTACTGTTTGGACAAGGACTCCCGCCGGGATGCCTTGTTTGGTCAGGCTGTCCTCAGACACCTGTTTCATTCTTGAACAACTCCAGCCCACCTTCCCTGAATGGATGCCTGAGATCCATAGGAAGATGAAGAACCTTTCAGGGTCTCATACCCTTCAGGGGATCTCCCGGGCATCTTAGCTAGGGAGTCCCCATATGTGAGGACTTATTCCTGCTTGTTCCTGGAGATAACACAGTTACTTACCTGTAACAGGTGATCTCTGGGAACAGCAGGAATTAGTCCTCACAACCCGCCCACCTCCCCTAGGAGTTGTAGCTATCTCTCTCTTTCCTTTCCTCTCTCTATTGTCTCAGCTTTAAACTCGAACTGAGGAGAGTTGGTCAGGAAGGCGGGAAGGCAGCGCGCATGCGCAGTGGGAGGCCCCAAAAGCTTTCCTTCTGGGAAGCTGGGGAGCTTTCCCGCGCAGGCTCCGTCGGTACCAACGTACCCATATGTGAGGACTAATTCCTGCTGTTCCCAGAGATCACCTGTTACAGGTAAGTAACTGTGCTTACCTTGAATACTTCCTCCCCCCCCCCCCCCCCCAAGAAACCCCTTCCACTTTTTCCACACCTGGAACATAAGCTCCCTAAACGGATTTTCCTGCCCTACTTCCTCTTGCCACCCACCCGGGTCCCAAATTCTCCGCTCTTTCAGCTCTTGTCCCCCTGCTTCAGTTTGTACCCAGCTTAAAGCATTCTCCCCCTCCCACCATGGGAACAATGCCTTCAGTTGCACCGCTTCAAAATATTTCATCAGGCATGGTACCCCCAACCCCCCTTCTTCCCTCACGTGATATAACGTCTCCCTTGCCACCTTTGGACTCTTCCCTTCCCATATAAACTGCATAATCATATTTTGCATCCTCCCTATCTCCTTCTTGGTTATCCGACATGGCAAGCATGCAAACATGAACAGCAATCTCGGCAAAACATTCATTTTCACTGCCGCTATATGGCCCAACCATGACAACAGTATCCCCCCCCCCCCCCATCTACCTAGATCTGCCCTGATGGATTCTGTCAGCACCCGATAATTCCACTGTTTAATCTTAGCTATCGGTATCTCCAGAAACAAGCAGGAATGTAGTCATCACATATGGGTATCGTCGGTACCGACGGAGCCTGTGTGGGATCGCTCCCCAGTGTCCAATTAGAAAGCTTTTGGGAGCATCCCACAGCGCCTGCGTGCTGCCTTCCCGCCTTTCCCAATTGCCTCTCTCCAGTTCTTAGTTTTCTGCGAAGCCAGCAGGTTGTGTTCCTGTCACCGCAGAAAATTTTCCTTCTTTTTCTGGTCGCGTCTGCCTTCCTCGACGCTTTACCGGTACCGCCATTTTTTCTTTCTTTTCTTTTCTATAAAAAAAAATTAAAAAATTTTTCCACTATGGAAAAACCCTCTTCGGGTTTTAAAAAGTGCACCAAGTGTGGCGGTACCATCTCAGTCACCGACACCCATGAGTGGTATTTGAAATGTTTAGGTCCTGACCATTCCATCTCGGAGTGTATGGCCTGTGCCATGATGTCCAAGAGAGGTCGACAGAACCGAGCTGCCAAGCTCAGTATCCTGTTTCCCTCTGATGCAGCTTCGGTGGCATTGACGTCTTCCAGGGCTTCGTCTTCCTCCCATGGATCTCAGGTAACCAAACACAAGTCCAGCTGGTCCTCAAAGGGTAGAACTCCTAAGCATCGAGATGCCTCTGGCATTGCCCTTGAGGATTCTGCACCGGCAAAATTGCCCCGGCGGGAAGCTTCGGCTTCCAAAGCATTATCGGGGCTCCAGGACGTTCTCGAGGCCTCAACCTCGGCAGAACTACTGGTGCCATGCTCTGGGGTACCAGCGATCTTCTCCGGTACCGACATCCAGGCATCAGCAGCGTCGATAGACCAGAGAGTCCTGGCTATTGAGCACAGTCTGGCGGCATCGACGCCCTCGGAACCGCATCAGATATTTCAACCGGCACCGGTACCGGTACCGATAGCATCGACATCGGTGTCCGCATTGCCGGCACTCAGTCATCCGATGCCTTCCGGTACCGTTACTCCAGTTCCAATTACTCCCAGTACCGACTTCAGTCGGTACAGGTATCGGGCTCTTCAAGAGCATCCGGACAGGCGGTACTTCGAGTCCTGTGATAAGGAAGCTTATCATAGCTCAGGTAGGAGCTATAGAAAAGATGATGTGACTCTGAACAAGCAACCTGTCAGTTCTGGTAGAAGTAAGAAAACAGAGTTTTCACATAAAAGACTACCAGTCCCAGAATGCACCAGGTTTCCAGCAGCCATGAGAGGGGCTGAAGTGAGAAAATGTGTGTGCAATCAAGAGAGCTATGAGGTAATCCCTAAGCACTCATCTCAAAGGGCAGGGCCTGATTCAAGACAGCTGCGCTGTGTTAGGGAGCAGCACACATTAGAACAGGATAAGAGTAGAGCTTATTCTTCAGATAACAGTTTCAAGAACAGCTTCAAGGAGAATTTCAAGAACAGCTACAGAAAGAGCTTCAGGAAGAGAGACAGAGACAGCAACGGCTACAAGCTCAAGCACCAGTATCACCTGGAGGAAGAGAAGCCAAGCCAAGCGGATAGAGAAAGAAGGAAACTCTCTGGAAGGAAGAGAAGAAAGCCCATTGGATGGTCTGGGAGAGTCCAAGGCAGTACCCATACTGGGAGGTATTCCAAGTGCCAGCAGAGTCCATTGGACTGGATTCAGCCAGAGGAATGGAATGGCAGAGATAGGAATCACCAGTGGCTACCTGGAAGAGAGAAGACTGCACGTGGAAGGGACTTTCAGACCAAGGCCAGAAGGTATGTGAGAGGAGATCCAGTGTCCAGGGATCAAGATTGGAAGGCTGGACATCAGAATTGGATTACATACTGGCCAGGCTTTACAGAGAGGAATTATGATGGCAGGAGAGGCTCAGGTATGAACACTGATCCAGACCCCTATCTATAATAGAGAATGGCAGCAAGGGAATAAGCATTCTCATGATAGTACCTTAATGAAAGACTCGTCTGTGCCAATGTATGATAGTGACCCTATGCTGATTGATGAAGGGGAAGATACAGCAGATGAAAGTACAGTTTACATGGACTGTTCTCTATCTAATTGCTATTGCTAGCTTTCTGTGAGCAAACACATCAGCCATCACAAAGAAACCTAACTTTGTTCTTTATTTCCACTGCAAACAGCTCTTAAAACAGGATTTGGGTTCACACAGTAGCAGCCAGCCAGCTAAAGGCTTACAGCTGGTCAATTGATAGTAATTAAAGCTGCACCTGATTGTGTGTGTGAGCAAGGGAGAATCACTGCTGAGATCTGCGTGGAAAATAAGCAGAAGTTAACCTAACCAGCAAAGTTTATTCTTTTCTTTGTGCCTTTGTATTTGGTAATTATTTGCTAAGAAAACATTAGCTAATTGCCTGACAAGCTGAAGGTTGTTTTCTGGTTTACTTTGTGATTTTTTTGTTATCCATTTAAACACTGCAAGCAAGTAACCTCATTTATATTGCTAACAAGCATACTTGTGCTGGGTGAATTAAACCCCATCAATAAAAGAAGTATTTTATTGGCCTTACCACTTGGTTTCACAACTCAATTATTGTCATCAGCTGTGTTTGGGAGTGAATGAACTACAATACCCACAATACCTTGCAAGAATCATATGAATATATGCATCGTCAAGATTGTGTAAGTTCTCACCCTAGGCAGCCGTCTGACAGTCCTCAGAAGAATCTGAGGATTCTGATAGTTCTGTCCGATGCAGGAATCCTTCTCCCAGAGGAGCCCTCCTCCCCTAAGCGTAGGATGTCTCCTCCAGAAGATACTTCCTTTCAGGATTTTATCAGGGAGGTGGTTTGGGGTCTGTCCATTACTGTGGCCCCTGAAAGAGAGCCCAGAGCAAAGGAATTGGAAATTTTGCAATATCCCAAAACTCCTAAGGAGGCAGCTACCTTGCCCATCCATGACATCTTGCAAGATCTCATGTTAAGAATGTGGGAGACACCTCTTACCACCTCTCCTCATTCTCGTAGGCTGGATACTCCTGTATCGAGTCCCTTCTTAGCGAAGTAAAGACCTTTTCAAGTACATTCGTAGCAAAAAACCTGTGAAAGAGTCAGTTGGTCCATTAGATGATAAAGGGGTTAAAGGAGCACTAAGAGGCGACAAGGCGATAGCAGAGAGACTGAACGAATTCTTTGCTTCAGTCTTTACTAAGGAAGATGTAGGGATGTTACCCATGACTGAAGTGGTATTTAAAGGTGCAGAAGAATTGAAGGAAATATCGATACATCGAGAAGATGTATTACAACTATTAGATAAGCTGAAGAGTAGCAAATCACCTGGGCCGGATGGTATACATCCAAGGGTATTGAAAGAACTGAAATATGAGATTGCAGACCTGCTATTAGTAATCTGTGAACTATCATTAAAATCATCTCTAATACCTGAAGATTGGAGGATCGCCAATGTAACACCAATTTTTAAAAAGGGTTCCAGGGGTGATCCGGGAAACTACAGACCGGTGAGCCTGACGTCAATACCGGGAAAAATGATAGAAACCATCATAAAGAATAAAATTACTCAGCATGTAGATAGTCATGAACTAATGAGAGACAGCCAACATGGCTTTAGACAAGGAAGATCTTGTCTTACTAATCTGTTATGTTTTTTTGAAGGAGTGAATAATCAGGTGGACAAAGGTGAGTCTGTTGATATTGTGTATCTGGACTTTCAGAAAGCCTTTGACAAGGTCCCTCATGAGAGACTTTTGGCAAAACTAAAGAGTCATGAGATAGGAGGCAGTGTACTATTGTGGATCAGGAACTGGTTAAAAGATAGAAAGCAGAGGGTAGGGCTAAATGGCCAATTTTCCCAATGGAGAAAGGTGAATAGTGGTGTACCCCAGGGATCTGTGCTGGGTCCGCTGCTTTTTGACATATTCATAAATGACCTGGAAAGTGGAATAACGAGTGAGGTTATCAAATTTGCAGATGACACAAAACTATTTAAAGTTGTTAAAACCCAAGAGGATTGTGGAAAATTGCAAGAGGATCTTGATAAATTGGAAGACTGGGCATCAAAATGGCAGATGAAATTTAATGTGGACAAGTGCAAGGTTATGCACCTAGGGAAGAACAACCCAAACTATGGTTACACGATGCAAGGTTCCACATTAGGAACCACCACCCAGGAAAAAGATTTAGACGTCATTGTGGATACCATGTTAAAACCCTCGGCCCAGTGTGCAGCGGCGGCCAAGAGAGCAAATAGAATGCTAGGTAAGATAAGGAAA
Source organism: Ichthyophis bannanicus (assembly GCA_033557465.1). Classification (NCBI taxonomy): domain Eukaryota; kingdom Metazoa; phylum Chordata; class Amphibia; order Gymnophiona; family Ichthyophiidae; genus Ichthyophis; species Ichthyophis bannanicus. Next base: position 935,628,875 of record CM066034.1, read on the forward strand.
GGAATGGAAAATAAAACAAAAGATATTATAATGCCTCTATATCGTTCCATGGTGAGACCGCACCTTGAATATTGTGTGCAATTCTGGTCGCCGTATCTTAAAAAGGATATAGAGTTATTAGAAAAGGTTCAGAGAAGAGCCACCAAAATGGTAAAGAGGATGGAAGGATACTCCTATGAAGAAAGGCTAAAAAGGTTAGGGCTCTTTAACCTGGAAAAGAGACGGCTGAGGGGAGATATGGTAGAAGTCTATAAATTAATGAGCGGAGTGGAACGGGTAAACGTAGATCGATTGTTTACGTTATCAGAATATAGAAAGACTAGGGGACATGCAATGAAGCTACAGTGTAAACTATTTAAGACTAATAAGAGAAAATATTTTTTCACTCAACGTGTAATCAAACTCTGGAATTTGTTACCGGAGGATGTAGTAAAGGCTGTTAGTGTAGCTGGGTTTAAAAAAGGTTTGGACAAGTTCCTGGAGGAAAGGTCCATAAGCCATTATTAAGAAGGGACCCAGGATATCAATGCTTGAACCAATACAAGCATTGTGGAACCTGTGTCCCTTGGGGAAACTGCTAGGTACATATGACCTAGATTGGCCACTGTTGGAAACAGAATACTGGGCTTGATGGACCTTGGACTGACCCAGTATGGCATATCTTATGTTCTCCTTATTTATTTTTTATTTATTTATGTACATTCTCTTATATACCGCGCTATTCTGCATTAGTGCGGTTTACATTGAATAACTGAAATTACATTGAACAGGGCATTATAACTTGGAGATAACTATTTTACAGGGTACATGGGCTATGGAGGGTTAAGTGGCTTGCCCAAGACCACAAGGTTTCCAAAAAACTCAGCTTCCTCACCACTCTATTGTAGTGGAATCAGCTTTGAGAAGGATCAAGAGTGCAAAGAGGCATGCCTCTAATCCTCCAGGACGTAAGTGCAGAACTTTGGATGCTTTTGGATGTTGTGTCTTCCAAGCTTCCATGCTTTCTGCCAGGATCAGTTCCTATAGTCTATACATGGGAATGTTCCTAAAGGAAGTCACAGGTGATTTAGAGGCTTTGAGTCCTCTTCTTCCTGAGGATAGAAGGCAGGATTTTCTCACATTGGTCAAACGTGCCCAAGATGTTTCTAAATTTGTCAACCGTGCAGCTTTTGACTGTTTTGAGTTCATAAGCAGAACCTCTGCCATTGCCATAGGTGCACGTAGAATTGCTTGGCTCCAGGCATCTGATCTGGAGCTCTGGGTACAAGTAAAATTGGGAAATATCCCGTGTACTGGTGAGAACCTGTTTGGTAAAGATTTGCAGGAAAAGGCCAATGAGTTGGATGCTGACAACTCCACCTTGGATAGGTAATCCAAGTCCACAGCTGATCCTGCTAGAAAGAAATCTTTCAAGAAACCATTCTTTTCTAAAAAGGAAAGATATTATCCTGCTTATTCTCAGGGACGTTCTGCAGGTCAGCTTGTCAGGAAAGGTCAGCAACCACCCAAACAAAGAAAACCAAAGACTGCTAAGCCTCAGCCGTCCCAGCAGTCTCAGCCTCCACAAGGCCTTTGACTTTCAGCTAGAGAACTTAGCCTTCCTGGCCCTCAATGGACCAGAGCCTTCCACCATTCCAGGAAGGTTGTGTCACTTTGCCCCCAGGTGGGGGCAGGTAACAGCAGAGCATTGGACACTCTCCATCATAAAAGAGGGGTACAAGCTTCATTTTTCCAGCATGCCCCCTCCCACAATGATAAGGCAGTTCAATTCTCCGACCTCTCTCATCAACCTGTTAGGTCAGGAGGTCACTGCTTCTTGCCCAAGGGGCAATAGAAGAAGTACCCATCCATCAGCAGGGTACAGGGTTTTACTCCCCTTATTTCCTTATCCCAAAGAAAACAGGGGGATACAGACCTATCTTGGACCTCAGAGAATTGAACAAATTCCTTGTCAAAGAGAAATTCAAAATGATTTCTCTCGGAACTCTGCTGCCATACCTTCAGAGTCAGGATTGGCTTTGTTCTCTAGATCTCAAGGATGCGTACACCCATGTTCTCATCCATCCAACTCACAGAAGATTCCTTCGGTTCCTTTTTCAAGGAAAGCACTACCTTTTTGCTTCCTTTTTGGCCTGGCCTCAGCACCAAGGGTGTTCACGAAATGCATGGCTGTGGTAGCAGCATTTCTCCGCACTCTAGGGATATCCGTCTTCCCCTACTTAGACGACTGGCTCATTCGAGCCTCAACAGAGTCAGAGGCCAGGACTTCTCTGTCCTGCACAATGCGTATCCTTCAGTATTTGGGTCTGGTAATAAACATCCCAAAATCCAGTCTAACTCCCACTCAGTCTCTAGAGGTCATAGGAGCTTTGCTGGATACCAGAAAGGCAAGGGCCTATCTCCCCCAGGCCCGTTGCCTTCGCATGGTGCAGTTAGCTTCTCAAGCAGTGCTGAAGCCTCATCTCACTGCCCGAGAAATGCTACAACTACTAGGCCACATGGCATCTTCTGTGCATGTGGTTCCCTGTGCTCGCCTCCATATGAGGGCAGCCCAGTGGACTTTATCCACTCAATGGACCCAGGCATCAGGATGCCTGTCAGACAAAATAGCAAACACAAGTCGCCTTATTTTGTCCCTCCAGTGGTGGAGGTCCACTCAAAACCTGTTGCTGGGGTCCCCTTTTCAACAACTCTTACCCCAGGCAACTCTCACAATAGATGCTGCTCCGATGGGTTGGGGAGCTCATCTGCAAGATCTCTCCACCCAAGGCACCTGGTCTCCACAGGAGACTCATCTACATATTAATCTCTTGGAGCTCAGAGCAATCTTCCTTGCTCTTCGAGTGTTCCACACCCTGCTCAGCTACAAGACAGTCCTCATTCATACGGACAATCAAGTAGCCATGTTCTACGTGAACAAGCAGGGGGGAACAGGCTGTCGCTTTGCTACGAAACTTTGCGACTGTGGGCCCTCGCCAGAGAGCATCAGATACACTGCCAGGAGATGAATCTTCCAGGCATACAAAACTCTTGGACAGACAGACTCAGTCGAGTTCTGCTTCCACACGAGTGGTCTCTGCATGCAGACCAGGTGGCCAAGATTTTTCAAATTTCGGGAACCCCGGGCATAGACCTCTTTGCAAGTCCATGGAATGCCAAACTTCCCTGGTTCTGTTCCAGAATTCCGGTTCAGGGGGCTCAGGCCAGTGATGCTTTCCTCCTTTACTGGGGTCAAGACTTCCTGTATGCCTTTCCACCCATTCCCCTAATTCCCAAAACCCTGTTCAAGCTTCAGAGAGACAGAGGCCGTATGATTCTCATAGCTCCACATTGGCCACGGCAAGTGTGGTATCCTCTGCTTCTACATCTCTCTCAAGCTCCCTCCCTGGAGTTAGGGTCTGCTCCAGATCTCCTATCTCAGGAGGATGGAATGTTAAGGCATCCCAATCCCCAGTCTCTGCATCTGAGGGCTTGGTTGCTGAAGGCCTAGATCTCCATGATCTTAACCTCCCTCAGCAAATAAAGGATATCCTTTATGCTTCCAGGAAGCCTTCCATAAGACGCTCTTATGCTTTCAAGTGGAAAAGGATTACCATATGGTGTTCGCAGAAGGGTCTTAACCCTATTGCCATATCTCTGGAATCATTACTGGAGTATCTCCTTCATTTATCCAATGCAGCACTTAAGACTAACTCAGTGAGGGTCCATTTGAGTGCTATTGCAGCTTCCTTCAAGCCCCTAAATGGACAACCTATTTCCTCCCATCCTCTTATAGCAAGATTTATGAGAGGCCTTTTGCTAACTAAGCCTCCTATTAAGCCGCCTCCTGTGGCATGGGGCTTAAATTTTGGTTCTTGGTCAGCTCATGAAGCCACCTTTCGAACCTTTAGCTACTACCTCCTTGAAATTCCTTTCTTGGACAGTTATCTTTCTCATTGCAATCACATCAGCACGTCGCATCAGTGAGTTGCAAACACTAGTAGCTGATCCTCCTTATACAAGGTTCCATCATGACAAGGTAGTCCTTAGGACTCATCCACACTTTATGCCAAAGGTGGTTTCGCCCTTTCATCTAAACCAAGCGGTTTACCTACCTGTGTTCTTTCCAAGGCCTCATGCATCGAATGCAGAAAGGAACCTTCATACTTTGGACTGTAAAAGAGCTTTAGCCTTTTACTTACAAAGAACACAGCAGCATAGAAAATCCTCTCAATTCTTTGTTGCTTTTGATCCTTCTCATTTGGGACTTCCAGTCTCCAAGAGAACTTTATCTAACTAGATTGCTCAGTGTATTTCCTTTGCCTATCAGAGTAAGAATCTTCCTCTGGAGGGCCATGTCACAGCTCACAATGTGAGAGCCATGGCAGCTTCAATGGCTCATCTGCACTCTGTCTATCGAAGACATCTGTCGAGCAGCCACCTGGGCCTCGGTTCATACCTTTACAGCCCATTACTGCTTGGACAAGGACTCCCGCCAGGATGCCTTGTTTGGTCAGGCTATTCTCCAACACCTGTTCCATACCTAATCAACTCCTACCCACCATCCTTGGTAGGATGCCAGAGATCCATGGGGGGAAGTGGAGTCCTTCTCAGGGACGCACAACTTCTGGGGTCTCTCCCTGGCATCTAAAGCTAGGGAGTCCCCATATGTGATGACTACATTCCTGCTTGTTCCTGGAGATAGCATAGTTACTCACCTGTAACAGGTGATCTCCGGGAACAGCAGGAATTTAGTCCTCACAACCCACCCACCTCCCCTAGGAGTTGTATCTCTCTATCTCTTTCCTTTCCCTCTCTCTCTCTTTCTCAGCTTTAAAACTCAACTGGAGAGAGGCAGTTGGGAAAGGCAGGAAGGCAGCACGCAGGCGCTATGGGATGCTCCCAAAAGCTTTCTAATTGGACACTGGGGAGCGTTCCCGCACAGGCTCCGTCAGTACCGACGATACCCATATCTGAGGACTAAATTCCTGCTGTTCCCGGAGATCACCTGTTACAGGTGAGTAACCATGCTTTCCCCAATTGTATCCCCAAGTACCTGAACTGCTGCTTTACCCATTTAAAATTAAAATGCATCCTCAAGCTTTCCTCCAGACCCCCTCCCAGGTTATACCCAAGTATTGTTGATTTTGTACCCCGCTATCCCGTTAAACCTCTTTATGAGTCCCATCAATACTGGTAGTGTAGTTAAAGGCTGAGTTAGCGTTATTTGCGGATGATGTGGTATTCTCACTGTCTTTTTCTCCCCCCTACACCACTCCTTTGATGTCCACAGCCTTCCTAACCCCTTCCGCCAAAGACTCAATAGCTAATGCAAACAAAAGGGGCGATAAAGGGCACCCTTGCCTCGTTCCCTTCCCCAATTTAAACTGTTTTGAGTATCCCCCATTTATCCAGATCCGCGCACTTGGTTGCTCATATAACGCCTTTATTCATGCTATATATTTTGTCCCCAAAACCCATTTTCTCCAGGACCTGAAACATATACGGCCATTCGACATGGTCAAATGCTTTTTCCGCATCCACTGTTACCATCACCGCCTGCTCCCCATTCCCCTGCAGATGCCATGCTATATTCAACACCTTCCGGATATTGTCACATCCTTGTCTCCCCTTTACAAACCCTGTCTGATCTCTATGGATTATCTTAGGCAGGATCCCCTGTATCCTATTAGCCAATACTTTCGCAAATATTTTGGCGTCCAAATTTATCAGTGAAATGGGTCTATAGCAGTGATGGCTAACCTTTTTGAGCCCGAGTGCCCAAACTGCCGCACAAAACCAAAGAATTTCCTCAAAGTGCCAGCACGTCAATTAAACCTTAACAACAAGATTTTAGTTTGGAATCTTTGTATTGTCAGAGAATCAATTTGATTCACAATCCTTTGGTTTTCATTTCAATTTATTGGCAATTTATAATGTTTTAATGATTTCATTCAATTTAGAAACAGGAAGGCAATAATTAAACTGGGAACCCCAAAAGCCAAACTTGGAATGTACAACAACACTGTAGAAATAAAACTATAAATTAATTTCCTCTTGTACTAAACAAAGCACAGACACTAATGATGCACATTTCCCAGAGCTGACATATTCCAGTTAATAAATTCAAAATAAAGAGATATCTTTGTACCTTTTGTGCATTTTTTTCAGTTGCAATTGTTCCAGCCACTTTCTTCTGGTTTATTTGTGTCTTCTGCTATCTCTCCATCGTCTGCTGTCCATTTCTCCTTTCTTTCTTCTCTTCTAGTTTTTTTCCATTCTCTCTCTTCATCTGCTTTAACATAATAATCTTTCTCCTTTTTTAGTCTCCCAATACCCGGCCAATTGTACATTTTTCTTCCCTCCCACACAAAATATTTTTCCCCTCTCCATTTCACTCTCCCAGCCCCATCCCCATCCCCTTCTAATCTCCCCCAACATCAGCTCCCTTTTAATTCCAGCCCCACCCAGTATCTGCTCCCTTCTAGTCCCCACATCAGCCCATTTCCAGTCCTGGCCCCCCATCAGTCCATTTCCAATCCTATCCGAGTCCCTTCATCAGCTCATTTCCAATACCAGCCTCCCATCAGCCCATTTCTAGTCCTTTCCTAGCCCCACCATCACTCGGCCCATTTCTAATCCAAGCCCCCCATGAGCCTACTTCCAGTTCTAGCCCCTCCATGAGTCCATTTCAATCCAAGCCCCCACCACAGCCCATTTCCAAACTTAGCTCCCCCAACACCCAATTCCCAGTCCTATCCTAGCCCCTCCATCAGCCCATTTCCTGTCCTAGCTCCCTCCCCTAAGAGCCCATTCCAAGCCCCCCTCCCCATCAGCTATTTGCAGTTCAAGCCCCCCACTTCCCCTCAGCCCATTTCCATTCCAAGCCCCGTCCCCATCAGCTATTTGCAGTTCAAGCCCCCCACTTCCCCTCAGCCCATTTCCATTCCAAGCCCCGTCCCCCATCAGCTATTTGCTATTCAAGCCCCCTTTCCACTCAGCCCATTTCCAGTCCTAGCAACCCCCCCAACCCATTACCAGTCCTAGCCCCCCATAGCCCACTCCCAGTCCTAATCCCACCAGCCCATTTCCAGTCCTAATCCCCATCACCCCATTTTCAGTTTAAGCCCCCTCATAGCCCATTATCAGTCCTAACCCCCATCAACCCACTTCCAGTCCTAATCCCACCAGCCCATTTCCAGTCCTAATCCATCACCCAATTTTTAGTTTAAGCCCCCCTCATAGCCCATCACCACTCCTAATACCCCCCAGCACCCATCACCACTCCTACCCCCCCCAGTGCCCATCAGCACACCTCTACCCCCCAGCGCCCATCACCACTCCTAACCCCCCAGTGCCCATCACCACTCCTAATCCCCCCGCAGCGCCCATCACCACTCCTAACCCCCCCAGCCCAGCCCAACCCAGCCAAAATTTAAAATAAAAAAAAGCTGTCTTCTGCCGCTTCCGGGGCCGCCGCGGCAGAATCGAGTGTGCCGCGGGACCCCCCCTGTGCCTGGCAGAGCCTGCCCTCCAGATCCTGCCTTCCCCGGTATCAGCTCCCTGTTTCCAGCTTGTCACACGCGCCGGCTTTCAGAGCGCGAAGGGAACTAGTTTCCCTTTCGCGACTCTGTTAAGCCCGTGGGGGCTGATGGGAACTTCCCATCAGCCCCCGCGGGCTTAACAGAGCAGCGAGGGAGAAACTCTCCCCTCGCGCTCTGAAAGCCGGCGCGTGTGACAAGCTGGAAACAGGGAGCTGATACCGGGGAAGGCAGGATCTGGAGGGCAGGCTCTGCCAGGCACAGGGGGGGCCCCGCGGCACACTCGATTCTGCCGCGGCGGCCCCGGAAGCGGCAGAAGACAGCTTTTTTAAATTTTTTTAAATGCGGACCTTCCCGCGTGCCAGCTGCAAGGCCTTCGCGTGCCACAGCTGGCACGCGTGCCATAGGTTCGCCATCGCTGGTCTATAGGAACCACACACTCCTTTGTCCCTACCTGGCTTCGGTAACACGATAATACCTGCTTCCCCCATCGTCTGCAGAATCCTGTCCCCCTCAAACACCTTATTCAAGACCCTCGTGAGACGTGGTATAATCTGTTCCCTCTTTTTCTTATAGAACTGTACTGTATACCCATCTAATCCTGGAGCCTCCCCAACTTCAAAGACTGAATAGCTATCTTAACCTCCCGTTATTGTTTCCCATAGCTTGTCTCTGTCTTCCTGATCCACCTTCCCTAACCCACACTCCTGCAGGTATTGCTTTATCGCCTTTGGACCCTGTTGCAGCTCACTTTGATATAACTTCCTATAGTAGTCCCGAAACACCTTACTAATCTTTCGCACCATGTACCATCTTCCCTTGAAAATTTCGGATTCCTTCTATGTAAGCTGCTTGCCGTTTCTCCCTCATCCGGCTTGCCAATAGCCTCCCCGCTTTATTCCCTCCCTCAAAATATTTTTGCTTTAATACACTAAGCTTGAATGCAAGTTCTTTTTCCCTCAGCTGGCTGAGCTCTGCTCTCACCTTTTATCAGGTTAGCCATTATGCTATTGTCCTTGGTTTGCTGATGTTGGGCTTCCATCCGCTGTATTTGCCTAACAATTCCCCTTCCTTTTCCTGCTTTGCCCTCTTACATCTTACTGCTATACTTATTGATTTTCCCCTGATGACTGCTTTCGGGCCATCCCAGACACTTTTCAATTTGACCTCCCCCAGTTCATTAAAGGCCAGGTATTCTTTAATATCTGCTCTTATCTCTCCCACATTCCCTTTGTCGTCCAACAATGAATCATAAGTTTCCAAAATTTTAGCCCGTCGTCCTCTACTCCTACATTAAAAATCACATTTACGGGGGCATGATCTGTCCATGTAATTTCCCCTATTTCCACCTCCGTTACTTTTGATGCCCATTTCACACCGCCCCCCAAATCATGTCCAATCTACTGTATGTGCCATGTACCTGCGAATAAAATGTGTATTTACGCTTCCCTGGATGCCTAACCCTCCACAAATCTATTACCCCTAATCTCTCCTGCATCCTTTTCATGCTTGTTCTATCTTTCTTCCCTCCACCCCCCTGCCCCCCACTGTTATCTAACCGGGGATTGCTAGTTAAGTTAAAATCTCCCCCCCCCCCCCAATATGAACTGTATATCTTCCAACTCCTCCAGTTCCTGTGCTATTTTATCAAATGTTTTCCCTTGTCCTTCATTCGGACCATACACGCTTATCACTCACACCTCTTCCTTTCGTATTCTCAGTTTCACCCCTACCCATCTCCCATCTTTCCCTCTCCTCTCCTCTCCTCCACTAGACAATGTCCATATTCTTCCCCCACCAGAATCCCTACCCCCCTCCTCCTTCTAGGATTTGCCCTCTGTCCCACCAACACCATCCTGGGGTACGTTTTTGATTGTAACAGATACTCCTGCCCCACTCTCAGATGTGTCTCCTGTATACATAAAATGTCAGCTTGCACCCGTCTACCCTCCTGCTCCAACATCCTTCTTTTCTGCCACGTCCGCAATCCCTTAACATTGATAGTAGTTACACCCAAGTGTTTGACCTTTCCTCTTCCTACTCCTCTAGCCTCCTTTCCACTTCCCCCTCACTCCTCCTCCCTCTCCCCCTACCCCTCCCTCCTTATCCAGGAGTAATTAGAGTAGTGTGTTCCCTGCTCCCCCCACCTGCCCTACCTCCCTCACCTTCTCCTCCCCCCCGCCACCAGCAGCCACTTTCCCCTAAGATCTGCGGTTCCCACCCTCTCCCCTCCCCCTTCCAACAGTCCATATGCCACATATCAACCTTTTAGCCATATCCTCAACTTCTATTCAACAATTGCCAAACATTACTTTGGTTATTCATTCAACTTCATCAACAGATATACATTAGATTTCAGCACCATATTTGGTCAATGTCTTTTTCACTTATCCATCTCTTCCTCACTCCTCCCAGAGCCTGTTCATACTCTCTGCCACTTCATCCAATCATCTCGACTCTCTCGTTGTTGTCTTTACTCCGGTCTTTTCCCACTTCTTGCCATTCGTCTCTGCTGAGTCGCTTTTCCATCTCCTTTCCTGTTCGCTCAAGTCCCAGTTCATTTATACTTTCCTCCATCCTCATTCCCCCTTCTTTCACTGCTGCTTTCGCCTCTTTCACCATATGTACTCTCCACGTTTTCCCTTTTATGGTGAATGACAGCACAAACAGGTGTAACCACCTGTACCGAACTTCATTATTTCGCAAAGTCTGTGTCATGGGTTGCATTGCCCTCCGTCTTTGCAACATTCCAGTGGACAAATCTTCATATATCGAGATAGGGTATCCCTGCCAAGTGAATGTTCCTGCCTTCCTTATTTTGGTTACCACCCGTTCTTTCATTTTGTATCCAGTAAAACATATTATGATATCCCTAGGTCTGTTGACCCTCGCCACTCCCAGTGCTCTGTGCGCTCTGTCCAAAGCGATTTCTGCAGTGCCCACTTCTTCTCCCTCTTTTCTGAGTATCTCCAAACAGATGGAGACTGCAACTCTCGCACTGTCCTGGAATTCTGCTTCTTCCGGCACCCCTCTGATCCTCAAATTATTCCTATGCGACCTGTTCTCTAAGTCCTTCAATTTATATTGCAATTCCTCTTGTCTACTTTGGAGCTCCTTGACCTCCTGTTGATGCTCCTCTTGTTGCTGCTCCAAACTTTGCAACCTGTTTTCATGTTCCCCTGCTGTGTGCATTAATTCCATTATCTCATCTTTCAAAATCCCAATAAGTTCACGAAGTTCTGTTTTTAACTGCTTGCACTTCCTTTTTTTATTTCTGTAAACCACTCCTTTAATTCCGTTCGGGATATCGCTTTAAGGGTGTCATTTCTTTATTCCCCATTGATTTTATTTGTTGACCCCCTCCTCCACCTCCATTTGCTCTGCAGTTTTACTTTTATTCTCCAATCCTTTATGGTCACAGGAGCCCCCTCCCCCACTTTGAAAAGCCATATTCTCTTAAGTCCATGGTTTTCTTCCACATAGCCATGTTAGGTCGCGTATCACCCCCTCCTCTTCTCAACTCTTCTGCACTCTTTCGGCCCCTGATTATTCCTCTTGGTGGTGTGGTGTGTGTTTTTTATTTTGTTTGTTTTTTTGTTTGTTAAGTATTTTTAGTCTTCTTTTTTTTTTTTGTCTCTCTCCCCCCCCCCCCCCGTTCAATGTTCTGTGCACCTCGATACTCCTTACTCCTCTTTGTCCTTTGCTATCATCACAGGGGTTTTACTGTCTACTTCCCTGCTTCTCCTCTTTCAGGTATACCCTTTCTCTTTATAGATTTTCCACCTTACAGTTCAAGTTCTCTGCTCACTGCTTCCTCTCCTTCACCCCGGCATTCACTTTTGCATCATTGTGCTGTCTGCTGCAACTTCTGCTGGGACTCTGCCACGCTCACCAACCTTCTCGCAGCACCTGCTTGTCAGCCACGTGGTTTCCCTGCACCATTTTCCTGGCTTTCACTGTCCTTTGTGCTGCAACTGCTCGGCGCTCCCCGATCCACTAATTCATCTCACCGGCACATTCCAATTCTCCTTCCGCTTTCCCTGATCTTCCGCCTTTGCCGCCGCCTCTCCTGCCATGATTCGCTGCGACAGTTCGCCGGCTTTGCTCCTCTGGGCACGCGGCTCAAGCTATCACTCCTCCCGCTGCTTGCTGACTCTGCCACCGGCTCCTCCAGCTCATCACCTGCAGCCCCGCAACTCCACTTCAACCAAAACGATCTCCGCTGCTTTCCACTTCCTCCTCCTTTACTGTTTTCACTGCTCTCTTCCCCGCGAAGGGTATTTTATCTTTAATAAGGCAGGGTTCGCCAGGAGCGGTGCCTTTACACCGCCATCCTGCCAGGTGACGTCACTTCCTCCAAGACCTATTTATTTTAAAGATACTTTGAAACTGCTTAGGTATTTATTTCTGTATGGACCATCATATCGATGCATGGGGGTTGCTGTTTTTCATATTACTCCATTATTTTCAATAATCGGAGATCAATATATTTTTTAGTCAAAATACTTATCTCCCGTATGGTACATAACATCTATCTGATGTGATGTGATATGTTTCAAAATGTCTTCTGCTTTAGGGGGCTTAAACCATTTTTACGCTTTCCGTGGTCCTGGTTGATAGTGAGGCAGGATGCTATCAGCAAGAACTGTTGAAAGTATAAAGATGGTTTGAGTCCCTGAAGCTGAAAGCATTCAAACATAATATCTTTATAGGCAGATGTTATGATGGCTATGAGACTGTGCACTATATTGGAGATTGCAGTTTCACATATGTCTATTATAAAGAAACCAGAGTGATGTGCACAAACAGCAATCCCCATGCATAGATATGCTGGTTAATAGTTAAAGATATTTTGAAGCTGTTTCGGAATTGATACAAGCACCCAGTCATTTTGAATTGATGTTGCGAGGTATTTTATAAGAGCAACATAGATGCTCATGTACATTTTTATAAAATTGCCTGGCAGAACCAGCCCTACAAGTGCACAGATGTCAATGCACACATTTTCTACAGCTCTGATGTTGGCATAATATCTGCATGTGCTCTAAACATGTAGCTGCAAGTTTTATGAATTAGACGTTTTATGAATTGGAGTGGAGGAGTGGCCTAGTGGTTGGGGCAAGGTACTTCAGGCCAGAAGGTCTGGGGTTCAAATCCCACTAGAGGACAGCAACCTTGGGCCGGAAGGACTGGGGTTTCTAGTCCCACAGGTGCTCCTTGTGGTCTTGGGCAAGCCACTTAACCCTCCATAGCCCATGTTCCCTGTAAAATAGTTATCTCCAAGTTATAATGCCCTGTTCAATGTAATTTCAGTTTGTTCAATGTAAACCGCACTGATGCAGAATAGCACAGTATGTAAGAGAATGTAAATAAATAAATAGACATGATCTTGTAGGTATGCAGATATAAAACCTTGGGCCTGTTTACGTGTATATAAAAACGTATTACATGCATTAACACTAGCTTCATATTTAGAAAAATCTTTAAGAAAATATCCCCCTAAAATAAAACCATTATTACATAAATTTTAAAGAAAACCTAGCACAAAAATGTTAGCTGCGAGACTAGGAAGATTGGGGATGAAGCACAAATATGTATATAGACGAGAAGGGAGGGGAAATGTTGAGATTTGAACAGATAAGTGCATACAATTTGCATGTGTGAAGGGAGAAGTGGATCCAGAAAGCAGAAACTGTGCAGAGACAAAGGAAGGCAAATTTGAATGCCCACCACTAGGAAGAAAACCATGCTCTGAACCCTTTAAATGGATAATGTAGTGATCTCCAGGAACAAGCAGGAATGAGTCTTCACATATGGGTACGTCGGTACCGACGGAGTCTGTGCGGGAACGCTCCCCAGCGTCCAATCAGAACGCTTTTGGGAGCATCCCACCACGCCTGCGTGCTGCCTTCCCGCCTTTCCCAACTGCCTCTCCTCAGTTTTCATTTTTCCGCGGAGCTGGCAGGACGTACTCCTGTCACTGCAGAAAATTCTTCCTTTATTTTTGTTTTTTCTTGTGGTCGTGTCTGCCTTCCCTCGACACACCGGTAACGCCGGTCTTTCTTTCTCCTACAAATTTTTTCCTGTAGGGAACTTTTTCCCTGTTTAGTGCCTGATGTTTTTTTTGGCCTGCTAGTCCTCTCCACTTTCCTTCATGGAAACGCCAGCCACTATCCCTAAAACATGTTTCAACTGTGGCGGTACCAAATTAGTTTGACACCCATAACTGGTGCCTACCATGTTTGGGTCCTGACCACTATCCGCTGGAGTGTCCCTCCTGCAGTAGTATTTCCAGAAGAAGTCTTCAGCATCGAGCTCAACTCGATACGCGGTTCCCATCAGTTCTGAGGGTACCAGCTACAACTTCTTTTTCACAGGATCAGGTAACCAAACAAAAGTCTGTAAAGACTAGCCAGTCCTCGGGTGGTAGATCTCATGCTCAACATCGAGATGCCTCTGGCCTTGCCCCCGAGGACAAATTGGCTTTAAAACCCCGGCGGGAGTCTTCGGCCTCCAAAGCATTAATGGGGTTTCAGGTTGTTCCCGGGGTTTTTACCTCTACAAACATACCTGAGCCATGCTCGGTGGTGGTATCCGCTTTGAGTGGTGCCGGTACCCGGCATCGGCAATGGTGTTGGATGAAATATTCCACACCGATGATCGCAGTCTAGCGCGCTCGGTATCTTAGTTGCTGCTAGAGTCGCTACAGACCGATCTTCCAGCATTGGTATCGATCCCGGTACCGGTTCTGGTATCCATGTCGGTACCCTCCAGGTGTGCTTCGATAGACTCGCTGCTTTTGATGCCGAGTCTGGAATCGATCTCCAGCCTGGATGATTGGGTACCGACTCGTCTCGGTACCGACCACGGACGGTGCCAAAGACATTGTCCCGGGGATCAAAGTCTGGCGCTCTCGGTACCTTTGGTACTGTTAGAGTCTCCTCAGACTGATCTTCCGGCATCTGTACCAGCTGCGATACCACTGCCGGTACCGGTTTCTATGTTTGCATCGGTATTGGTGCCTTCCATGCTTACTTCCACAAGCTCGCTTCCTTCGGTACTGAGTTTGGAATCCATCCCTGGCATGGATAGTATTCTACCGATTTGTCGCGGCACCGGCCTCGAGCGGTACCGACGACTATCCTTTCAGGACAATCCGATGCTCCACCCTTTCGGGTCTTGTACTCCAGTGGATCGGGATCAATCCATTAGTGCCAAGACTAGATCTTCAATAGATCTAACCTTTACTCCTCATGGTAGAGGATCCCCCTCTGGGGAAATTTCTTTTCAAGCATTCCTGCTTGATATGGCAAGGTTACTTGCCATTTCTATACCTGATCAAGATCCTGCACCAGGGGATTCAGAACTTCTGCATATCCCTGAGGATTCAAAGGAGGTCATCATGCTTCCTTTGCATCAAACCTTACAGGATCTCTTACTTAGAATGTGGGAAACTCCTTTAAAGGTATCCCCACCTTCAAGGGCCACTGACTCTCTATACAAGGTGCCCCCTTCTCCAGGTTTTCAAAAGACAACTTCCTCATCATTCTATTGTTGTAGAATCAGCAATGAGGCGTGTTAAGAGTACTAAAAGGCACTCTTCTTATCTGCCAGGTCGTGAGTCTAGAACCTTAGATGCCTTTTGGACGTAAAACCTTCCAGGCATCCATGTTTTCAACAAGAATTCTCTCATATATTTTCTATATGGGATTATCTCTTTTAGAGGTCACCAACAGTTTACTGTTTTTGACCCCTTTTCTTCAAGATCTCAAAAGAGCAGACTATTCTTTACTGGTTAGTCATGTTCAGAATATCTCTAGGTTCCTTACTGGTGCTACCCTAGACTGTTTTGAGTCTGTTAGCAAAACTTCTGCTATAGCCATAGGAGCACGACGCATGGCCTGGCTCCAAGCTTCGGACTTGGACAAATGGGTACAAGAAAGGCTGGGAAATACTCCTTGTACTGGAGAGAATCTCTTTAACAAAGAGACTTTACGCCAAGCTGCTCAGTTAACCACTGACACTATTGCTTTCAAAGGATTGTCAACACCTTCCTCTATCCCAGGTGGTAGGAAATCTCCTATCAAACCTTATTCCCCCAATGGGAAAAAGCTTTATTCAAACCAGGCTAAAGAAACCACAACCTCAACCGCTTCAGCAAACCCAGCAGCCGCAGGGTTGCTGATAGATTCTTCACTGAATCCTTCTTTCCTGTTTTGAGGTTTAGAACCTGTAGTCTGCTTCTTCTCATTACAAGCATCTACACCGGTTCCGTCTTAAATTTTACAGATGTATCTCTTTTGAAGAGACATCCTTCCTTTAGCTCATAGAGCTTCTTGGGATGATTATGCTTTACAGGTAGTAAAGTTACTCTTCTTCCTCCTAAATAGACAGAGGAGTAACAACTATCAATAAGGTTGCCTATGCCTTTACCTTTGACAGTTTCTCCTGTATCAGCATGTCTCATATATTACGTTTTCAGAAATTTACTCCATCGTAAGTCTTTTTCAACTCTGTCCCTCTTACTAAGACATTTTTGGTCTGTAAGAGTGATACCACTTAACTGGAGGGCTTATCCCTAAGCCCCTGGGTTTTCTACCTATTCCAGTAAAGGATTTTCTTTTCAGAGTTGTCTCCCCCTTGCAATCTTGTTTTGTGGCAGTTTCTCAGACAATGAGGGAGTCTTACCACTTCTCCTTATGTCTGTAGGTCCTTTTTCCAATCTTGGGACCTAAGATTTGTTCTGCTGCCCTAACAATAGCTAGAAGTGCAGGGGCTCTTAGTGGTTAGACCACTGACTTGCTGACCAAGCAACCAGGGTTTGATCTTCAATATCAATCCTTTCTGGCCTTAGTACTAAGTCCCAGACAGGTTAAGAACCTTTTCTGGCTTTATTGTTGCAGGCACATCAGCGTACCTTCTATCCTTAGCCATCTCCAATCCTTGGGCTTTGGCGGAATAGTTCAGGTTACATACTGGCACTTAAACAGCCAGTTTTTTTCTTTTAACCAGCCTGCAACATGCTCTCTGCATTTCTACAGAGCAGCTCTGCACTATGGGCCCTTGCTAGAGAGCAAATAATTCCAGATGGTTAGGAAGGGCTTTACCTAGTCATGACTACTGGGTTCTTCCCTACCCTTACCATTTCCATTAAAGTCTCCTTCTAGAATAAAGGACACAGGCCTTTAATTACGTGAAGACCTAAAGAATTACTCAATTCCCTGGGTTGGTTCACATCTCCAGTGGACCCCTTCACCAGGGATGGTTTTCTTTTCGTAACCGCCAGTCCTTGTCTTGTATTTTCCTTCCACCCTCAATTCTTCATGGGGAAATTCATATTGAGCGCAAGAATGCATGATACTCTTTTTTTGCCCTCATATAAGGGAAAATATGGTATCATTTCATTGCGTCGTCTTCTCCAGCTGCCATACTGGAGTTATGGAAGGATCCAGACTTTCTGCCTGCGGATTAAAAACATCCTCTGCACGTTTTTCACGTAGGCCTCCATTCCTGGTTATTCAAGGTCTAGAATTTTTAAAGGAATCTAGACTTCTCCTTGTCAGTGAGAGCACTCCCTTAGCTCTCCCACTCATAACCGGGGAGAACGGATTCTGTAAACATCTCCTCAAGCAGGTATTTCCCTTCTTGTTGTTAGATGAATCTTTTTCTCTCCACATATCCCTATGTGGGGACATGGGTGTGGGTGGGTGTATATATGTGTACACTCACACACACACTCACACTCTGTGGTAGTTAAAAGGTCTTTTCACCATAACCTTTTATTTACCTCTGCTCTACATTGAGGTACTTCTTGAGGATATTCTGTTGGTTCATATTAGCAGATCCATATGAACCTCCATAAACTTTTTACAATACCACCAGGTGAGGTCCATATTGGTATATTGCAGTTCAATATTTACTACTAGATATCATCTGCACAGGGACTCCTATCTAGGCGTCCTGTTTGGTCCAGCTGTTCCACAGCACATCTTTTTCATTTCAGCTCCTACCCTCCATCCCCAGGATGCCTGAGGTTCTGTCGAATAGCATGGCCTTCTCAGATTCGCAACATGCTGGGACTCCTCCAGGCATCTTAGCTTGGGAGTCCCCATATGTGAAGACTCATTCCTGCTTATTCCTGGAGATAGCACAGTTACTTACCTGTAACAGGTGTTCTCTGGGAACAGCAGGAATAAGTCTTCACAACCCACCCACCTCCCCTAGAGATAGAGAGATACAACTCCTATCTTTCCCCCCTCTCTCTCTCTCTTTGTCTCAGCTTTAAAACTTAACTGAGGAGAGGCAGTTGGGAAAGGCGGGAAGGCAGCATGCAGGTGTGGTGGGATGCTCCCAAAAGCGTTCTGATTGGACGCTGGGGAGCGTTCCCGCGCACACTCCGTCGGTACCGACGTACCCATATGTGAAGACTTATTCCTGCTGTTCCCAGAGATTACCTGTTACAGGTAAGTAACTGTGCTATACTGCTAAAAGGAATCATCAAAATACAGTCCAGACCACAGGCGGATTGTTCCAAAATGTCGGCCTAGGGAAATTTGTTCCATATAGGCACCTCCCCCTCATCTTATCTTGCCTGACCAGTTGGCAAGAATCCCTGTGGCATAGCGTGCCACAGTCTGGCTCAGTCTGCAGCAAACTGAGGGGGGAAAAAAAGAAAGCAAAGGGCATCTGATCCACTGAGAGGCTCAGGACCCTGCTGCATTCCCACCCCTTCCTTTGGCATGGACTTAATGGCAGGATCTTGAGCTGTGCAACTGCTCAGAGGCCTCACATTTAATTTTATTCTTTTAACTTCCTCTTCCTCATTGGCTGCATGGCAGGTGCTCCCTGGTCCTTAATCCTGGCCCACTGTTGCACGCCCGAACATGCAATAGGCCACTCCACCTCTTATCTAGACAGCACTACATTTTCTCCTCCCAAGAAAACCAAATCTAGCATGCAAGACAAATAACGTTTTTTTTTTTTTTTTAAACTTTTATTTTCATTTTACAACAAGCAAAAGAAACAACACACCAAAGGAAACAAATACACGCATACAATAAGGAAAAAGCAACCCCAATTACCCCCCACCCCATGCTTCTTCTCTAAGCTGATAAGTATCATCATATAAGCGCTTACAAACAACAGTAATTGTACATCAAAACAAACAGAAATAGTATCTGCGATACAGAATGATCATGTGACAGAGATTTACACAGATTTAGACAGTCAGATGGGAGCATTTAGCAGTTTGAACATAGTCGTTGAGCATCTTCCATTTAGACAAGTGGTGGGGGGTCTGAGCGGAAGAAGCTAACATACGAGGGATTTGCTCATATTTACTGTAGAGACAGACATGATTCCACCATTCATTGGGGCTCAGATGGGAGCTATTTTTCCAGTATTTCGTAATTAGAGAAATAGCTATGCCCAACATAAAGTCTAAAAGGAAGTAAGCCGACTTGGGAAGAGAGGGGATCCCCGCAGCTGAGCGGAGTCCCACTATCTTCCAAGAAAGGGGCTCTTGAAAGTGCAAAATAGATTGAATACGACCCCAGACCCGACTCCAGTAATACTGTAATGCGGGGCATTCATACATAACATGAGGTAGTGAACCAATGGCCACATGGCATGTCCAGCATCTATTGCTCTGGGTGGCGTTCCATTTGGCTAACCTGTCAGGAGTATAGAAACATCGGTGGGCTAGAAAGAAAAGTGTCTGAGTGAGTGAGGCGGATCGAGAGACCCGTGTCACCTTGCTCCAGACGAGGCTCCATTGCTCCGGGGTCAAAGTTACATGCATTTCCCGCTCCCAGGATTTCTGTGCTGTAGGAGTGCCTCTATTTACAGTATTACATAAAGTTTTGTAAAAATTAGATGCCACACCCGATAAGCTCCCGGTAGATCGGATAATCTCCGATAAGCCTTGGGTATGGGTTTCCGATGGCGGGAGCACCTTAGCACTCCGAAGACAATGCTGAAGTTGCACCAACTGAAAGTAGTGTTTCGCTGGGAGACCAAATTCAATTTGTAATTCGCTAAAAGTTTTCCAGCGACCATCATAGAATAGCTGGTTAGGGATCCAAGTGCCCCTAGTGTACCAGGGGCTCCACGCCATCGGTTTATTTTGTATTTGAAATCGAGCATTGTGCCAAAGCGGGAGTCTATCTAGCGGACAAAGTCGGGAGTCTAGAGATTGCTCAAGGGTATTAAAGGCACCTAAAGTGTCTAAGAGCATTGGTGGATAGTGGGAGTCTGATGGGAGAGTCATACCAGGGAGATAAGTAAGAGGAATTGGTTTGCAAAGGTCCTCCTCTATATCTAGCCACACTGGTCTATTCGGTGTTAGGTCTTCCAGCCAACGAGCGCCTTGTTTGAGAAGAATAGAATGGTGGTATTTCAGGAAATCAGGGAGTCTGACACCACCATTTTCTTTATCTGCTTGTAACTTATGTTTCGCTATCCTGGGTGTCTTGTTTTGCCATAAGTATCTAGTCAGAAGACCCTCTAAATCTTTATATGTACGTCGAGGTAGGAGACATGGCAGCATTTCTAAAATGTAGTTCACTTTGGGAACAATCATCATGAATTAAAATGAAAGTAGTCTTGGATAGCGGCCTTTATGTCAACCTGAAAATCTTTTTGGTCTAGTAGGGATCTATCAAAAAACCAAGCCCGGGGATGTTCACCTTGCGTAGTGACATGTAGTGAGAAAGATATGGCAGCATGATCTGAAATATGGAGAGGATGAATCCTAGCCGTGTCCACTTGGGATATCAGTGCTTTGGAGATAAGAAAAAAATCTATTCTAGATTGTGAGTGATGGGGGGCTGAGAAAAAGGTGAACTCTAAGTCGGAGGGGTGAAGCAGCCTCCATATATCTACTAACGCAAGATCTTTCATCAGAGCTGTGAGGGTATCAAGACTCTTGGGTGGACCACTCGTTCTAGGCGGCAGTCTATCTATCAAAGGATCAAGTACTTGGTTGAAATCGCCGCCAAGTATTAATGGAGTATTGGCAGAGGCCTGTGCCAACTGCGCAATACTTGCATAGTAAGCAGGGTTATCCACATTCGGAGCATAAATACAAATACACGTGAATTCACTATCTCCAACCTTAAGGTGTGCACGGGCCCATCTACCCTCCTTATCAGAGCTAGTATCCATTACAGTAGCTTGCAAAGACTTCTTAACCAAGATGGCTACCCCACACCGTTTGGAAACGGCGGGAGAGTAGGCAGCCACCATGTAAGGCTTAGCATTAAGTTTCAGTATTTCAGCGGAGTTTAAATGCGTTTCCTGAAGAAACACTAAATCAGCATGCTCATGATTAAGATAGCTAAGGATTTTCTTTCTTTTGATTGGACTATTGATGCCTTTTACGTTTAGTGATAAGATCTCACATAAGGCCATTCAGAAGGGTTAAAAATTCTGAGAAAGAACATGATAACGCACATAATTTCACAAAGTCCCTCATAATAACTGTATATAGCTGTACACATGACATGATAGAAAGTAAGCTAATGAAAAACAATGAAGCGCCCCATATAAAAAAAATAAGCACCGAAGTGCATTAGAGAAGAAGCAGAACCCCAGAAATTACTGGCGACCATATGTCTGCGGGGAGAAACCCCAGAGAAGGCCTATATTGAAACATATAACCTGTATAGCTGTGCGTGTTCCGAATCCAACCGAGGCGCACATCATGGAGGGATAGAAGACCAAGAAAGTTATATATAGAAAGAAAGAAAAGTCCAGGCAGTCTCTGTTCCAGGCTGTGATCACCGCGTCGGGCCATTCAAAATGGCGGGCAGATCCGGCGGATTACAGATCCAAGTTGTTGGATTAGCGCATCTGGTCTGCTTCTTTGGAATCTAAAAATGTTGCTAGTAGATCAGGATCTTCGAAGGTTCTAGTTTGGTTATGGAGAGTCACTCTGAGCTTCGCTGGATATAATAGGCCAAAGCGAGCCTGTAGCTGTTGAAGTCTAGGGCGAAAAGCAAGGAGTCTCTTCCGACGGTCAACTGTGGGCTTTGCCAAGTCAGGGAAGAAGGAGACTTTATGACTTTCAAACTCCAGATGATGATTCGCCCGGGCAGCATTTAGAATTTGCTCAACTTGCTGATATCTCAGTAATCGAAAGATGATAGGCCGGGGGGTCGTCCGATTGAGCGCCATGTTGGTAGGAACACGATGTGCTCGGTCAATTTCCAGATCTCTGTGAAAAGTAATCTTCAGCAAGGAGGGAAGAGTTTTGACCAGGAATTCTCTTACATCTCCTGCTTCCGCCCCCTCCGGTACTCCAATGAGCCTTACATTGTTGCGACGGGCTCGATTATTGCTATCCTCTAACTCTTTTTGAAGATTCTGTATCTGACGCTCAGCCTTGTCCAGTTTCACCAAGCGCACCGCGTGCGAGTCGAGGACCCCCTCCATGTTGTCCTGCCGTAGTGAAAGACCTTCAAGCCGGCCCTGAAGCATACCGAAATCTTCTCGCATGGCTCGGAGCGCTTCTCCGTTGGACTGTACCAGTTCCTTCACACCGCGTATTTCCTCCAAGATCTCCTGTTGCATTTCGGGGTTTTCCCGAAGTGGAACCATCTTTTGTGGGGAAGACAACTCTGTTTTGGAGCGTTTTCCGTGTGAAGAAGAGGGAGACCCGAAGTCTAAGCGCGCTGGTTTGTGGGCCGCCATCCCCCCCGAGGTACCCCGGTAAGTTCGGAGCAAAATATTAAGTTTATGTAGGTATTAAGTCAGGATTCTGAGTAGGCCTCTCGGGAGCTTCAGCGCGAAGCGTCTGACCCGCTGGACATCAGGCTCCGCCCCCCAAGACAAATAACTTTTGAGTCAAACATCCAAACACACACATTGGGGCAGCCATTTTTGTATCTCTGCATCCTGGTATTCATTTTAATTTGTCTCTGCGCATTTATGCGTTGTCTCTTGGGATAATTCCTTCGGAGAGCAGGGTTTGATGGAATAGACAGGTCATGCAAAAATGTTTGTTTGAAATATATTTTCATTTAATCTTAAACTGAAGTGATCAGAGAGGGTGTAACTCTTGCCCCTTCCGCCCTCCCCCCCCCCCCCCACTCCTGTTTTCTTTCAAAATTTCTCCCACTTGCCTAATGTTTAAAGGAGAAGGTGTTTTTTGTGTATATTAATGTAAGCTTGTTTTTCAACAATTATATGCCTTTTCTTTACAGATGAATCAACTTTCAGATTCAAAGCAATCTTTCAAGCCAGAAAAGTTTAAGAAAGGTTGCAAGCATACTGGTAGAATTGTTGACTTTAGTCCAATGGATGAAATAGCCTTGTTGTCTTTGAAAAAGTAAGTAAAATGCAAAATTAGGCATTTCTTCAAACTTGAAAGTGCAGCAAAATCTTGTAAACTGGGATTACTAGAAGGTTCCTAGGCATATGGGACAGGGCAATCTGCTTCTTCTGGTAACCTTAATCTCATGCATGCAATGGTGCATTAACAGAAACTGAAATAAGAACTATTAATCAAAAGCTGTTACCAAATGCAAAACCACTGCAATGCATATTATTTTCACGAGTGCTGAAGATAAAAGCATTTGAGATGATTATCTAGAGGGAGGAGTGGCCTAATGGTTAGGACATGGTACCTCAGGCCGGAGGGCTAGGGGTCCGTAAAGTCCCACCTGGGGACAGCAATCTCAGGCCGGAAGGACTGGGGTTTCTAGTCCTATAGGCACTCCTTGTGGCCTTGGGCAAGCAACTTAACCCTCTGTTGCCTCAGGTACACACAGATTGTGAGCCCCTTTGGGGACAAGGGAATATATCCAGTACCTATTTGTAGTAATTACATAATGTAAACCGCTTTGATTGAAGGATAAAGCGGTATAGAAAACGAGTTAAAGTACATAAATCTTCCATGTAGGGAGCAGCACTCTAGTGCACTGCTACTAAGAGTGCTGATTTTTTTCCTGTCTAGTCCTTTATAGATTAAGGGTATGATCCGGTATACTCTGGTGTTATATACACTGTGCTGGAATGATATATAATTCTATGTTTCGCTTTCAGCCTGCTTTGTTAACTTTGGTACTGCCTGCACTGAACGGATAGGAATAGTAGGGTGTTTATCTGTAGTGATGGACAACAATGAAATTCTTCAGAATAATTTGTGTATTCCTAATTGTATAATTTGGACAGAAGAAATCCATTGCTGTGTAGAACAAGGAGGGATCCTCCTGCAGTATCCTCTAGTTCCTGATTTTCTCCCAACACCTGCAGCCACAATCATATTTCAGCTCCCTCATGCAGTAATATATGTTTGTGGCCCTGATTGCTGGCTGTGATCTCCAAATCTGTCGTTGGGACCCTCCTACCAATTGGTATTCACTCCCAGTCCTCAAGGGCTGCAGATGGTCAGGTTTTCAAGATAACCCTAATGAATATGTATGACATATTTGCATACATATTACCTCTATTGTATGCAAATATGTCTCATGCATATTTATTACAAAAACAAATTATCACACAGAGTTTAAGTATAAATAAGACCACACTACTCTCAGATCCTTAACCATTTACACAGAAAGCACATTAATAATTCTCCAGGACCAAGCAGGAAGTCAGTCCTCACATATGGGTGACGTCGGCGCCGACGGAGCCCTCGCGGAGCAATTTTCCCCAGCTTTCAAAGAAAGCCTTTGGGAATTGCAGCGCGCATGCGCGGTCACCTTCCCGCCCAAGGGTGCCATCTTAGCCAGTCTTCTTTTTTCCGCAGAGCCCTACAGACGTGCCCGTCTTGTCCCCGCTGAAAAAGTTGATTTTCGTGATTTATTTCTCTTTTTTTCTTCGGTTCGACGCCGGTCTCTTTCCTGCCCGGACTCGCGACGCCGTTGCGAGTCCTTCTGTTATTTTTCGGTTTTTCTGATTTTCTGTCAGTTTCGTTTTCGGTTTTTCGCTGGCAGCCCGGTCCTTTGACCTTGCAGGGGCCCTTTTTCCCCCGATGGCTGCCAGTGGTTTCAAGCGGTGTGTTCAGTGTGACAGAAATATGTCACTCACTGACACACATGATAATTGCCTCCGCTGCCTTGGCCCGGATCACGAGGAACTGATCTGTGGGGCCTGCAGCAAAATGTCCTCCAAAGCGTTAAGGAGTCGGCGGCATCAGTGGGAACGAATCTTCGCTGATCCCACCCGTACCCGGACCTCGTCGGAGGCCTCGGCGTCCAGAGGTTCCAGCTCTGACCATCGCCGGAGTTCCTCCGACAGGGGTTCTCCCTCCGGGGACCATCATCGGAAGGTGAAACCCACGAGGGCGGCGTCGGTGGACGCTCCTGGTTCCGCGAGGGCCAGGTCGCATAGCCCCGATAGCCGTCCCGGGTCTTTGGAGAAGGAACATCTCCCGAAGCGACCTCGTCTGGAGTCGGAGTTGCCTGCTCGGGTAAGTCCTGTAGTCCTCCTGGACTCGCCTCCGAGGGGTCCGACGTCGGGCCCGACGCCGTCGGGGCCCAAGTCGGGGGCTGCTGGGTCACCTGAGGTCGGACTCAGGTTGACGGCCTTGGAGAGCAGACTATCTGCCTTCATGGACCAGCAGCGGGCACTGATCGCTAGCCTCGCTGGCGCCTCTGCCCCGACCGCCGGGACGTCGACGTCTAAGTCGACCCCGGAGACCGAGCCGATCCTCGAATCCATGCGGGCTCGAGTTGATCCTCGGTCGAGGTCACCCTCGGCCTCCCGTTCGGGACCGAGGTCGTCGACGCCGACTCCCTCGGCGTCGGGGCGGCCGACGCCTCCGCCCGCCCGAACCGACCCGACCCCACCGATTCCTCCTCGGAGTCGGCCTGGGAGTCTGAAGAGGAAGAGTCACCTGATTCGTTTCGGACTCGGTGTGTCCCCTCGGACTCGCCTGAGTCCGAACCTCGGAAACAGTCCCCTCCGGAGGATGCCCGGTTCTCGGACTTCGTCAGGGATATGGCCAAGGCTTTGGCCTTCCCTGCGGATCCCGAGGAGGAGCCTCGAGCCGAAGAACTCGATGCCCTTCAGTACGACTCTCCCGCCAGGGAGCACTTTACTGTACCGGTTCCTCCCATGCTGGAACGACTACTCTTCCGCATGTGGGAGAGTCCGGCATCGTCGCCGGTATTAAGCAAGCGGGTCGATTCCATCTATCAAGTCCGCAAGAGTCCTGGCTTCCAAAAAGCACAGCTACCGCACCATTCCATGGTGGTGGAATCGGCCATGCATAGGCTTAAGAGCCAGAAGATGCACTCCTCGGTGCCTCCTGGCAGGGAGGCCCGCAACCTGGATGGCCTCGGTAAGAAGTGTTTCCAGGGCTCTATGCTTGCTTGTCGGGTCCAGACCTACCAGCTCTACATGGGCATGTATCTCAGAGACCTGGCTAAAGAGATAGCCGGATTCTCCGCTGGGCTGTCCGAGGAACCTTTGCGGAGGTTCCTAGCCTTGACAACTGGTATTCGGGAATGCTCCAAATTCATGTCTCGAGCAGCCTATGATGGCTTTGAAGCATCGGCACGAGTGGCCGCAGCCGGCATCGGTGCCCGCCGACAGGCTTGGCTTCAGTCGTCTGACCT
This sequence comes from Ichthyophis bannanicus, assembly GCA_033557465.1. NCBI lineage: Eukaryota > Metazoa > Chordata > Amphibia > Gymnophiona > Ichthyophiidae > Ichthyophis > Ichthyophis bannanicus. The sequence goes on from CM066034.1 coordinate 935,654,958, forward strand.
TGAACCCTGGGTGCAGGACAAGTTGGTCGATGTCCCCTGCCGAGGTGAGAACCTCTTTGGCAAGCCCATGGCTGAAAAGGCTGCACAAATCGAGACGGAGACTCTCACCAGAACTAGGCTTTCTAGGAAGACCTCCGCCCCTTCCCAGAAGAAGAAGGGCTCGGGAAAGAAGTCCTTTTACCCAAGAAAGGCGGCTGCCTATAAACACTACCCTCAATATCAGGCCTCCGCAGCTCCCCAACAGGGTCAGCAGGCCAAGGGACGGGGTAACGGGTCCCGTAGGCAGCAAGCCCCCAAGCCTGCACCACCGGCCCCTGCTCAGCAGGGTGGGGGTTTTTGACTTCATCAGCATAGCCTCTCCCCCTCAGCTGGTTCCTCCCAGCACAGGAGGCTGGCTGGTTCACTTTGCCCACAGGTGGTCCAACATCACTTCAGATGCCTGGGTGCTTCATGTTGTGAGAGAAGGCTATCTTCTCCACTTCCACCAAGTCCCTCCCTCCTATTTCCCGGGAGAACCTCCATGACTCCCTCTGCACAGGGACTTACTCCTTCAGGAGTTAGCAAGTCTTCTTCAGGAACAGGCTGTGGAACCGGTGCCCCACCACCTGAGGGGTCAAGGCTTCTATTCCAGGTATTTCCTAATACCAAAAAGAACGGGAGGCCTCCGACCCATCCTGGACTTGCGCAACCTCAACAAGTTCCTCGTCAGGGAGAAGTTCAAGATGCTTACCCTTGGAATCCTTCTGCCCTACCTCCAGCAGGGAGATTGGCTATGCTCCTTGGATCTAAAGGATGCCTATACGCACATCCTCATCCACCCAAGCCACCGCCAATACCTAAGGTTTGTGGTGGCAGGAAATCATTACCAGTACAGAGTACTGCCCTTTGGCCTATCCTCCGCACCACGAGTCTTCACAAAATGTCTCGCGGTGGTGGCGGCTTACCTCCGGCTTCACAGCCTCTGTCTTTCCGTACCTCGACGACTGGCTCATCAGAGCATCATCCTCTCCAGAAGTCACAAATGCCACTCACCGCACTGTGACTCTTCTGCAGTACTTGGGCTTTGTCATAAACTTCGCAAAGTCCACTTTGCTCCCCTCGCAAGATCTCGAGTTCATCGGCGCAAGACTGCACACTCTTCAGGCACGAGCTTTCCTGCCTCTCGACAGGGCTCAACGGCTCATGGACCTAGCCAGCCGTTTTCGCAGCCAGTCCCTGGTCTCAGCCAGGCGCTTCCTGAGACTACTCGGCCATATGGCTTCCACCGTCCACGTGACCCCCAATGCCCGCCTGAATATGCGACCTGCTCAGTGGTGCCTTCGCAAGCAGTGGCAACAAGCCACGGGCGGCCTAGCCAACTTAGTGCGCGTCTCCGGCCCGCTGGCCTCTTCTCTACAGTGGTGGCTTCATCGGCCGATCCTGGTGCTCGGAATGCCTTTTCAGTCTCCTCCGCCGGCTCAAGTGCTGACGACCGATGCTTCTCTCCTAGGATGGGGAGCGCATTGCCAAGGGGCATGTACTCAAGGTCTCTGGACCACGTGGGAGTCTGCTCAGCAGATCAACTTCCTGGAGCTCAGAGCAATCCGTCTGGCTCTCAAGGCTTTCTCCCACCTGACTTCTCACCAGTCCGTCCTTGTCCAGACGGACAATCAAGTTGCCATGTTCTACGTGAACAAACAGGGAGGCACGGGCTCCTTCCTTCTCTGTCGAGAAGCACAGAAGCTCTGCTCTTGGGAAGTCAGCCACGGCATTCTTCTCAAGGCAGTTTATCTCCCAGGCCAAGAAAATTGCCTGGCGGACAAACTCAGCAGGATCCTCCAGCCGCACGAGTGGCGCCTGGATCCCTTGGTAGTTCAGAAACTTTTTCTGAAGTGGGGCCTCCCCACGATGGATCTCTTTGCCAGTCCTCTCAACCGGCAACTTCCTCGCTTCTGCTCTCGTCAGCCGCATCCCCTTCGGGTAGCGGCGGATGCTTTTCTGCTCTCATGGTCGAAGAGCCTTCTGTATGCCTTTCCTTCCATACCGCTAGTCTCTCGAACTCTTTTCAAGGTTCTCCGAGACAAAGCTTCCATGATCCTGATAGCTCCTCGCTGGCCCAGACAGCCGTGGTTTCCACTCCTGCTGCAATTAGCGGTAGAGGATCCGTTCCCTCTGGGGTTTCAACCGGATCTCCTAACACAGGATCAGGGGTCCCTGCTACACCCCAACCTCAGATCTCTACATCTGATGGCCTGGCTGCTGAAAGGGTAGTCCTTGCTCCCCTTCTACTGCCGGCAGAGGTGGAAGAGGTCGTCCTAGCTTCTCGGCGACCTTCTACCCGCAAATGCTACGCCCTTAAATGGCGTCGCTTTTCCGCTTGGTGTGCCCAGCAGTCTCAGGATCCCTTCTCCTGCTCGGTGTCGGTGGTCTTGCAGTACTTGCTCTACCTCTCTAATCTGGGACTTAAGTCCAACTCCATCAAAGTTCACCTCGGTGCTCTTTCAGCACATCATGTGCCGGTGGACGGCAGACCTCTTTCCAGCGACCCTCTCGTAGCGAGGTTTCTCCGAGGTCTCCTTCTACTTAAACCACCTCTGCGCCCGCCAGCACCTGACTGGGATCTGAATGTGGTTTTACAGCGGATCACCTGTCCGCCTTTTGAACCTATGGCTACCTGTTCTCTCCGTTTTCTTTCTTGGAAAACTTTGTTCCTGATAGCCCTCACTTCCGCTAGACGCGTAAGTGAATTACAGGCCCTCGTGTCTGATCCCCCTTACCCTCGGTTCTACAAAAATAGGGTAGTCCTACGGACGCACCCAAAATTTCTTCCAAAAGTGGTCTCCCCTTTTCACATCAATCAGGAGGTGGTACTTCCGACCTTCTTTCCCAGGCCACACTCCAGCCGAGCTGAAATGGTCCTGCATACCCTGGACTGTAGAAGGGCATTGAACTTCTACCTTGACCGTACGCGGGTGCACCGTAAAGCTGCTCAGCTTTTTGTGTCTTTTGACCCCAATAAATTGGGGCTCCCGGTCTCCAAGCGTACTCTGTCCATCTGGGTTGCTGACTGTATCGCTTGGGCTTATGGGGCAGCCGGACTCTTGTTAGAAAGTCGAGTCACGGCTCATTGTGTTCGGGCGAAGGCTACGTCAGTGGCTTACCTCCGCTCTGTTCCGTTGGCAGACATCTGCCGGGCCGCTACTTGGTCTTCGAGCCAGACTTTTGCGGTCCATTACTGCCTCGAGAGGGAGTCCCGCAGGGACAGTGCTTTCGGACAGGCAGTTCTCCGAAATCTCTTCGAGGTTTGAGCAACTCCTACCCTCCATCCGGGATGGGGGCTACCGGTGGGTAATAATTCAGTGAAGATTCCTTCCTTCTGTACCGCTGAGCTAGAGGGAGCTCATTTTTGTGCTTAGGGTCTCCGGTAGCCTTAAGCTTGGGAGTCCCATATGTGAGGACTGACTTCCTGCTTGGTCCTGGAGAAAGCGTAGTTACTCACCTGTAACAGGTGTTCTCCAGGAGCAGCAGGAATCAGTCCTCACAACCCTCCCTCCTCCCCTTGGAGTTGCAATCATCTGCTTTAGTTTTTTTGCAAATTTTTATGCTGTCTTTTCGCTATGTCATCTGACTGGCTAAGATGGCACCCTTGGGCGGGAAGGTGACTGCGCATGCGCGCTGCAATTCCCAAAGGCTTTCTTTGAAAGCTGGGGAAAATTGCTCCGCGAGGGCTCCGTCGGCGCCGACGTCACCCATATGTGAGGACTGATTCCTGCTGCTCCTGGAGAACACCTGTTACAGGTGAGTAACTACGCTTTATTCAATAAGGCCAACTTAATAGGTCCAAAATCTCATATAAGGAACCAGTTCAAGGGCAACAGACATTCATTCATACATTCAACTAGGGACAGAAAGCCTCAGAATAATGTCTCATCCCTCCTATGTGACAAATTAAAGCCATAGGAGAAACAAAGAGCTCAATATCATCGGCTTCAAACAATCGCCGCCTTTTTTAAAATAATGTAAGCTTTACTGAAATCTATTAAACTTAACAGAGCATAAGGTACTGCAAGGCGCTGCAGCAATACCTACTGTTCAAACAATATCCATTGCCTCAGAAAAATCCAAGTTATTAATGTCCCTGTTTAATGTACATTACCAGGTTTAAGTTTCATTGTAAACTGCTTTGATTGAAATGATAAAGCAGTATATCAAACCTGTTAAATATAACTAATTAACAGTAAAATACAAATGAGCCCTAACAAGGAACCCTCCAATGGTGCAACCATACCTGTGGAAGAAACAAACATAGCATAATCTCACCGTTTACCACTGTCTCAAGCAGTTTACTTATCTGAGAACAGCCGACTCTTGCCAAGACTCCTTCCGACTAACTTCTTTCAATAACTGAAGCTGCCAATGCACAGTTTGCACACTGGTAGCAATTTTGGCTGATGGCGGACCACCTTTGCATAATTTAAATACCACTGGGACCTATGAGCTCCACTCCCTAATCATGGTTCCTTGAAATAAAGTTCGCCCTACAAAGATCTTTGTTTCGCTTTAAAAAAAAAAAAAAAAAAAAGGCTTCCTCAGGGGTAAAATGTCAGCCAGAACAAATTCAGTTCAGAAAGAAAGCGTCTGATGACACCAATTTTTAACTAAGCACAGCAACCAATCAGAAACTACCTGATTGCAGCAATCCAAATCTTTCACGTTCTTTTTTTTTTTAAACAGAAGGAGGTACATTTTAGAACTCGCACAGAAAAACAAAGTACTTTCCCAATTAAGCACATCAAAAATTAAAGGAAAACTCCCCAGTAAATCTTACTATGTAGATCCACAGGCTGAAGAACATTAAGATTAAAGATCCAGCGCTGCTCACGTTGCACTAGCAGTTTTCCTATCAAGTTGGCCTTGTTGAATAATTAAGTTAGTGTGCTTTCTGTGTAAGGAGAGTTAAGGATCTGAGAGTAGTGTGATGTAATGCATATTTATTAGGGATGTATTGATCTATTGGTGCCCCCAAGGAATAGAGTGCAGTAGCCGCCTAATGGTTAGAGCACTGGCTTGGGAACCAAGCAACCAGGGTTTGATTCCCTCTAGCACTTCTTGTGACCTTGGGCAAGTCGCTTAACCCTCCATTGCCTCAGAAAAATCCAAGTTATCAATCTCCCTGTTTAATGTATCTTACCAAGTTTTTAAGTTATAATGTGAACTGCTTTGACTGAAATGATAAAGTAGTATTAAAAAAAAGGAGCGAATACCACTGCTTTAGAAAGTTGCATTTTCAGAATGTCCACAGTGAATATATATGTGATAAATTTGTATATTAATTGAGTGGAGGAGTAGCCTAATGGTTAGAGCACTGGCTTAGTAACCAGAGACCAGGGTTCAATTCCTGCTAGCACTCCTTGTGGCCTTGGCAAGTCATTTAACCCTCTGTTGCCTTGAAAGAAAGGCTTGGCAATCTACTTCATTCACACTGCCAAGAAAACCCAGGAGCTCCTGGATGCCAGGAGTCAGCATTGACATTCTAAAAGCTCAGTTGGTTGCAAGGTCCCAAGTGCAACTGTTAGGAATTGTTGCCCATAAGGGTCATCTTAAGATTAATTCTTGTCTCTTTCCCCAGTGCCAAGCATCCCTATCTCTGCCCCATAAGAATGTAGAACATTTGTGCTGTAAACGTTAGCTAAAGTTACTGGTTAGAAATCAGTTCTATTGGATTTCTAGTAACTTTGAGCTGGCTGTAGATTTATGAATAGAAATGCTTTTTTGTCAGTGACCACTGGAAATTGAGTCCCCTGGAACAAAAAGTAATAGTTCCTTATCGTCCCCGCAATCAAGTCAAGACATGTGGGTTATCTCGTCTCACCAGGTCTTGATGATGTCATGCTACTTAAGACACCTTGCACCGCTCAAGATCAGTATTCTCAGTCTCCAAGCAGCTGATGATCGTTATTCTCCGGGAACAGGCAGGAAGTCAGTTCTCACATATGGGTGACAGCACTGATGGAGCCCTCGCAGAAGCATCTCCCCAGCTTTCAAGAAAGCCTTTGGAAGATGCCACCACGCATGCATGGTCCTCTTCCTGCCCAAGGATGCCATCTTATTCAGTCTCCTTTTTTCCGCGGAGCCCTTCAGACTTCTGTCTGCTTTCCCCCAGAAAAAGAGGGTGGGGGGGGGGGGTTTGCCTGAGTTTCATACTCCTTTCTCTGGTTCTGCACTGCTACTCTTCCCGCCACTTGAGCCTGCTGCTCCGGCATTGAGTCTTGGCTCCATATCCCTTTTTTTCCTTATGGCCCCTTTTGTGCTCCTTTTTCCAACTGGTAGCATCGTGGGTCTTTGACCTCGCTGGAGTACTTTTTTTCTCCCTCCCATGGCTACCAATGGCTTCAAGAAATGTGATCAGTGTGCAAAACCTATGTCCCTTACTGATACACATGACTGATGCCTGCACTGCCTCAGACTGGACCACGACCCCATGGCCTGTGGTCTTAAAAAGAAGTCCACCCAGGCCCTTAAGAGTCGTCAGAAGCAGCACAACAAGTTTTTCCTGGAGCCCCTGGCGGTTCTGAAGGCCAAGGCCCCGTCTGAAACCTCTGATTCCATGGTGCCCTCGTGGACCCCAGATGATACCGTGGCCCTAAAGAAAGGGGGTCTCCTTTGAGGGAAAACAAGAAGAAAACCTCGAAGACAGCATCCCTGGATGGTTCCGGCAGGCAGGGTAAGCCACAAGCCAGGTCCCGCAGTCCTCACCCCTTGTCCCATGGCTCGAAGATTGCCTTGAAGGAATTGCCCAAAAATCGACCCTGGACGCCGAGGTCATCCTCGTTGACTCCCCTTTGGGGGAACTGGCACCAGGCCTGAGTTCCTTGGTGCCCACGCCGAGGGCTGCAGAACCTCTGGACTGGAGATCAGAATGGAGGCCCAGGAGCATGACTTGTCTGCCTTCATGGACCAGCAGCGGGCGTTGATGTCCAGCATGTCCAGTTCCTCCGCCCAGACCAGCGGGCCCTTGACATCGAGGATGTCCTGTCATAACGCGGAACCTATGAAGGAAATAGTTTTAGAAAAAAACCCTGTTTTACATGGAACTGAGAAGATGCAGAGAGCGCAGTTCCAGCGCAGCACAGCCAGAGGGCGTATGAGCAGTTCCACAGAGCCAGAAGCAACGTGCTCTGACACTGATTGCATTAGTAACAAGCAGTTTCACCTGAGATCAAGCCCAAAATGTTCAAACCAAAAATCCCTTTATAAAAGAAACCAGATGGTAGAAGAAAGAGGCAGCAGCAAGGAGAGCAGTAGTAAGAGCCGGCAAAGCAGCAAGGAGAGCCGTGGCAGTAGCAGGAGCGGCGAAAGCAGCCTAACCAGGAACATAGCCAAAGGCACAGCAAGTATCACTGCAAGAGACTCAGCAAGAGGCTCAGGACGGAGCACAGCCTGGAACAGCAGTTTGGATAGCTGTGGGAAAAGGAACCTGGAACAGGACAGCTTCCACGTGCAGCCAACTCAGAGACAGAATCCAAAGGAGTTTCACTCAAAGGGATAGAGTCCAGAGAGGCCAAACATATTGGGACAGAGTCCATAGCAAAGCAAACAGAAGAAGCAGTCTGCCGAATAAAAGCAACTCTCCTAGCCCAAGTAAGTTCATTGTATCAAACCAGCAAGGAACAAGGAGGGGAAGTTCCTATTACAGAGAGACCTTTGCTAAGAACCACAAAGGGTGGAAATCCATACCGGGTTTGCCTGATAGCCCTGAAGGCAGAGCACTGCATAGAACAGCTTGTCTGCCTGAGAAAGCACGTTACAAGGAGAGCTCTGGGTGTGGCAGCTTAGAGAAGCCAAGGTATGCAAAATCCTTAATTCTAAGAGAAAGTTTTACTGCTGAAAACCCTGTTCAAAGAGTTAAACTTTATAAGGGGAGAAGTAAAACTGACTTTCTAAAAGTGTTTCCCCAAAGCTTAGTAAGAGAGTTTTATGGGAAGCAAACGAATCCCTGTGAGGAGGTAACAGGGAGTGAAAATTATCATTCATCTGAGGAGGGCAGTGACCCTGAGTCAATGGACTTTGAATATGAAAACAGTATTCCCATTCCTCAGGAGGAGCCGATGGAATGTAATCTTTGTTCAGCAGCTAGCATGATTTCCCTGCAGGATTTATAGAGAAAAAAAGAACTCTGCTGATGGTGAAGCTTGTAACCATTTCTCTGCTGATATATTAATTTGTTTTGATTTAAAAGAAGCCTTAGCCCAGACTTACACTTAACTGTGAAACCTACAACAGTTGATTGTTTGAAATGTTGGTGGAACCTTTTTGTTAAAGAGAAGGACTATATTTACTTTGTGTCTTACTGGACCTTAGCGTTGACCGGGGAAATAAAGCCTTGTTACTCTACACTTTGGCTTGAATCGTTCTTCATAAGGAGTTCTGCACTACAAGGACCAGAATCCTCTAGGCCCTTTAGGTCAATCACTCCTTAAAAATGAATTAAATGCGCCAGATGCCCTTACTCCAACCAACCACTAGGGGCACCTGGTGACGGTCCCCAAAGACTGAGCTGATCCTTGAGGCCAGATTTTGATCCAGGTCCCGTTCTACGGGACCGAGGTCTTCCCTGGCTAGTGCGCACAGCACCAGCCATAGGGCCTCTGAGGGTTTTGGGCCAGGGCCAAGCTCAGGCCCGGATCCTCTGGGCCGCCCTCCCCTCGAGTCTTCCACATACTACTCGGAATGGGAGACCGAGGACAAGAAGTCATAAGGACATAAGATATGCCATACTGGGTCAGACCAAGGTCCATCAAGCCCAGTATCCTATTTCCAACAATGGCCAATCTAGGTCATATGTACCTAGCAGTCTCCCCAAAAGATACAGATTCCTCAATGCTTGTATTGGGTCAAGCAGTGATATCCCGGGTCCCTTTTTAATAATGGTTTATGGACCTTTCTTCCTTGAACTTGTTCAACCCTTTTTTAAACCCAGCTACACTAACAGCTTTTACTACATCCTCCGGTAACAAATTCCAGAGTTTGATTACACGTTGAGTGAAAGAATATTTTTTCTTATTAGCCTTAAATAGGTTTCCCTATAGCTTCATTGCATGTCCCCTAGTCTCTTTATATTCTGATGACGTAAACAATCAATCTACGTTTACCTGTTCCATTCCATTCATTAATTTATAGACCTCTAATATTTCCCCTCAGCCATCTCTTTTCCAGGTTGAAGAGCCCTAACCCTCTTAGCCTTTCTTCATAGGAGTATCCTTCCATCCCGTTTACTATTTCGGTGGCTCCTCTCTGTACCTTTTCTAATAACGCTAAATCCTTTTTAAGATTTGGTGACCAGAATTGCAAACAATATTCAAGGTGCGGTCGAACCATGGAACGATACAGAGGCATTATAATATCTTTTGTTTTATTTTCCATTCCTTTTCCTTATGATACCTAGCATTCTATTTGCTCTCTTGGCTGCTGCTGCACACTGGACGGAGGGTTTTAACATGTTATCCATGATGACGCCTAAATCTTTTTCCTGGGTGTGGTTCCCAATGTGGAACTTTGTATCGTGTAACCATAGTTTGGGTTGTTCTTTCCTAGGTGCATAACTTTGCACTTGTCTACTTTAAATTTCATCTGCCATTTGGATGCCAAGCCACCCTCCAGCAGCGGAGTGGGATCCAATGTGGTGCTCTCGCAGCTCACTAAGCCTCTCTTTGAGCCTGTGGCTACCTGCCACCCGTGGTACCTCCTGGAAAGTCATATTCCTTGTAGCACTCCATCAGCTTCCCGAATCAGCGAGCTCCAGGTTCTGATGGCAGAGCCCCCTTCTATAAGGTTCTACAAGACAAAGAGTGATGTCCGCACACACCCCAAGTTTCTGCCGAAGGGGGTATCCCCATTCCACCTCAGTCAGGAGGTGGTGGTCCCCACCTTTTCAAGGCCTCACGCCGGCAAGGAGGAGACCGTTCTTCATACTCTGAATTGTGAAAGGGCACCTGTCCTTCTATTTGCAATAGATTCAGGGCCACTGCAAAGCACCTCAGCTTTTTGTATCCTATGACCCCAGGCATCTGGGGCTCCCAGTGACTAAGTGAACTCTGTGCACATGAGTGGTAGACTGCAATACCCTTGCCTACGAGGATTTCACTGGACCAGAAGATCACGGCACACCTTGTCAGGGCTATGGCCACTTCCATGGCAAATCTACGTTCTGTCCCTGTGACGGAAATCTGCCATGCTCCCACCTGGTCTTCGGTCCATGCCTTTGCAGCTCACTACTGCCTGGAGGGAGTCCTGACGGGACAGCACCTTTGGCCAAGCCATACTCCATAATGTCTTTGGGGTATAGGTAACTCCTGTGCTCCAATCCTGTTGTATTCAGGCTACTGGAGTTCTGGTTCTCTGCTGAACATTTTTGTCTTGCGAGAGTCTCTCCGTAGGGGCTCAACTGCTGCTCATCACGGCTTACCCTTTGCAGGTCGCCGTGGCATTTTACAGGTTCTTGGTAGCCTGTAGCTGGGGAGTCCCATATGTGAGGACAGACTCCCTGCTTGTTCCTGAAGAAAGCATACTTGCTCACCTGTAACAAGTGTTCTTGGGGGACAACAGGAATCAGTCCTCACAACCCTCCCTCCTCCCCTTGGAGTTGCTTCTTTACAGTATTTTATTCTGTCCTTGGCCATCTTAGCTATGTCATTTGACTGAGTCAAGATGGCACCCTTGGGCGGGAAGGGGACCATGCATGCATGGTGCATCTCTCAAAGGCTTTCTTTGAAAGCTGGGGAGATTCTTCCGCGTGGGCTCCGTTGGTGCCAACGTCACCCATATGTGAGGACTGAATGCTGCTGTCCCCGGAGAACACCTGTTACAGGTGAGTAACTACACTATACCGGCAGAGATCTGGTTCCTCCCTACCATTTACCGTAGCTCTTGCCTTGCACTGGAGTTCTCATTGGCAGCGGGCAGGTCAGTTGCTTTCTTTCTGGTGACTGAACGATTGTAAGTGAGTAGACTAAGGTGAGTGTTTCTGCTGATTGGGGTTTTTTGTTGGCTCGGTGATCCGGGGGTGTTTTAACTTCAGCGGGGCTTGTGTTGCCTTATTCATTGGTGGTTTTATATTCACTTTGCAGTGCAGTGATGCTGATAGGGAAAGCTGCGTGTCCTGCTTGTAGGAGTTGCCGAGTTTTGCCACAGTTGCAAGGCCGAATCATGTTCAGTGGCAGAAGACATAGCCTGGGGGTATGTCTGGGGCAGGCGAGCTGGGGCCTTCTTCCACAGGTGATAATCAGCAGTGTCAGCATTCCCCTACTGCCTGTTAACGTGCGGTTTTGGTGGGAATGGCAGCCATATTAGAGGACTCTGGCAAGAAAGCTCCTCAAATGGCTGCCAGGCAAGATACTATGTTTTTGTCCCCCAGAGCTGCAAATGATCAGGACATGCCTACACTGTCAGTCTTGGGGGCATTTACACTGGAATTTGTCCTGCTCCTGCACCAGGCTTATTGCCTGAAGCAGAGGTTAGGAGAAGAAGCAGATTCGCTTGTGCAGATGAAAGCCTTTGGGAGATGCTACCACACATGCATGGTCCCCTTTCCACCCAAGGGCACCATCTTGCTCAGTCTTTTTTTTTTTTTTTCCCCCGCAGAGCCCTTCAGATGTTAGTTGGCTTGTCCCCGGAAAAAGTTGATTTTTTTTTTTTTTTTCTCTCTGAATTTCATACTCGCCTCTGGTATCACACCGGTACTCTTCCCGCCACCCGACCTCGCTGCTTCGAGTTTGGGTCTTTTTGTAGTTTTAGTTTTTTCTAATTTTCTGGTGTCTTTGCACCTTTTTTCCCAGCTGGCAGCCTGGCGAGTCTTCAGCCTTGCGGGGGTGGGGGGGGGATATTTTTTTTTTCCACCATGGCTACCAGTGGCTTTAAGAACTGTGATTGGTGCTCAAAAATTATGTCTTTAAATGACACACACGACTGCTGCCTTCACTGCCTCAGGCCCGACCATGATCTGGCAGCATGCGGTCTTTGCAAGAGGATGTCCAGCAAGGCCCTCAAGAGCTGCCAGCAGCAGCATACGTTTTTCCCCGAGTTCCTGGTGCCTCTGAAGTCCATGGCCTTGTCTGAATCCTCAACACCTCGGGCAGACCCTTCCGAGCCCGAGTCTTTCCATGGGCCTTCAGAAAGGAAGTCTTCCTCAAGGGAACCCAGGAAGAAGAAGAAACTCTTGAAGGCAGCTTCCTTGGATGGATCCGACCGGTCAGGTGCCGCCCGGGCCAGATCCTGCAGTTTGAGATGCTCGTCCAAGGTATCTGAGGAGGAGTGGCCTGAAAAGTTCCTCTGGAAGGATTCTACCTTGGACGGACCTCTGTCCCCAGACATCATCCTCGACGAGTTCTTCTGTGCCCACGCCGAAGGCTGTTTAGCCTTCTGATCTGGAGTCCAGAATGGTGGCCCTGGAGCACAGTTTGTCTGCCTTCATGGACCAGCAGCGGGCGCTGTTGTCTGGTACAACCGGTTCATCCGCCCCAACCACTGGGCTGTCTGTGTCTCAAATGTCCCCGGATGCTGAGCTGATCCTCAAGGTCCTTCAACCTTGAGTCGATCCTCGGCCAAGGTCTCAATCCAATTCCCGCTCAACGGGACCGCGATCATCCCCAGCAAATGTGCCCGGCACTGGCCGTGGAGCATCGGGAGCACCGAGGCCCACGGAACATCCCTCCTACGAGTCCTTGATGGACTACTCTAAGTGGGAGACAGGATGAGGAATCCGCCGATACTTGCCGCCACCGTGCCGTCCCCTCAGACTCTCCAATCTAGGAGCCTTGGTGGCAGTCCCTGCCAGAGTATATGGTCTTCGTTGATTTTGTCAAGGATATGTTTAAGACCCTGGTGTTCCCTATGGAGTTGGAAGAGGACCCTCGGCTGGATGATTTGGAAATCTTCTAGTACGAGGCTTCTCCGAGGGAATTGCTCACAGAGCCCATCCCTCCCATCCTGGAATGGCTGATGCTTCATATGTGGGAGACACCGGCATTGATGCTGGTGGTGAGCAGGCAACTCGACTCGATATATCGAGTCCACCAGAGCCCAGGCTTTCAGATATCACAGCTGCCGCATAACTCCATGGTGGTGGAGTTGGCCATGCGTCGGCTGAAAAGCCAGAATATGCACTCCTCGGTACCCCCATCAGGGAGGCCTGCACCTTGGACACCCTCAGCAGAAAGTGTTACCAGGGCTCGATGCTCATTAGCCGCATCTAGGCCTACCAGCTGTACATGGGCATGTACCTGAGAGACCTGGCGACGGAACTCGCTGGGTTCCTAGCTGATCTCTCCGAGGAACCCCTGCAGTGGTTCAAGAACCTGGCCACGCCGTCCACGAGTGCTCCAAGTTCATGTCTCGGGCAGCCTATGACTGGTTTGAGGCGGAAACGGGCATTGGTGCACGACCCCAAGCTTGGCTGCAGTCATCTGACCTCAAGCAGTGGGTTCGGGACAAATTGGTCGCTGTCCCATGCCAAGGAGAGAACCTCTTTGGCAACCCATGACCGGCAAGGCTGCCAAGCTGGAGACTGAGTTAATGACATGGACCAGGCTTTCCAAAAAGACTGCTGCCCCTCCCCGATGGAAGGGCTCGAGTAAAAAGCCCTACCCGAGGAAAGGGGCTGCTTACAGAAACTACCCACCTTTTCAGACCTCCCCAGCTCCCCAACAGGGTCAGCAGACCAAGGAACATGAGCATGGCCCTCATAAGCAGAAGGCTCCAAAACCCCAGGCACCGGACCCTGCCCTGGCCCAGCCAGGGGGAGAGTTTTTGACTCCTTGAGCATAGCCTATCTACTCCAAGGAGATCAGCAGCTGACAAGGGGATGTCTGGCCCTTTTATGCCCAGAGATGGATAATCCATCACCACCGATTCCAGGGCACTTAGGGTGGTCAGGGAGGGTTACCCCCTCCACCTGTCTCAGACACCTCTCTTATTTTCCGAGAGAGCACCTCAGGTCTCCCCTCCACCGGGACCTTCTACCTTGAGTTGGCAGGTCTTCTCAAGGACCAAGCAATGGAACCGGTGCCCCACCATCTCAAGGGCGAGTGGTTCTGCTCCAGGTCCTTCCTCGTGGCAAAACGAACAAGGTGGCCTAAGGCCCATCCTCTACCTGCACAACCTCAACAAATTCCTGGTGAGGGAGAAGTTTAAGATGCTCTTCCTTGGAACATTGCTGCCCTACCTCCAGCAGGGAGATTGGCTATGCTCCTTAGACCTGGAGGATGCCTATACTCGCATCCTCATTCAGCCAAACCACAGGCAGTACCTGCGGTTCATAGTGGGGGAAGGGCTTTGTCCTTGGGCCACCGCAAAGCCACTCAGCATTTTGTCTCTTGTGACCTCAGTAGGTTGGAAGAGGCGATGACTAAGCGTATTGCTGTCCACCTGGGTGGTGGACTATATCACCCTCGCTGTGAGCAAGCGGGGATCATGCTGGAAGGCCATGTCACGGCACCCCATGTCAGGGCCATGGTGGCCTTGTTGTCAAACTTGCATTCTGTCCCAATGGTGGACATCTATCAGGCCGCCAACTGGTTTTCAGTCCATACCTTTGCATCCCATTACTGCCTGGAAAGGGAGTCCCAATGCTGTTTTCATTGGACACAGGGGTCCTACTGTGTTCTGTGGATACGAACTAAATTGCTGTTGCTCACGGCTCCCCTTGAGGGTGACCGTGTTTTTTGCTATGGGCTTTCGGTAGCCTGTAGCTGGGGAGTCCCATATGTGAGGACTGACTTCCTGCTTGTTCCCGGAGAAAGCGTAGTTACTCATCTGTAACAGGTGTTCTCCGGGATAGCAGGAATCAGTCCTCACAACCCTCCCTCCTTCCCTTGGAGTTGTTCCTTTACCATCTTTTATTTGCCGTCTTTTAGCTATGTCATCTGACTGAGCAACATGGCACCTTTGGGCAGGAAGGGGACCACGCATACGTGGTAGCATCTCCCAAAGGCTTTCTTTGAAAGCTGGGGAGATGCTTCCATGAGGGCTCTATCAGTGCCACCCATATGTGAGGACTGATTCCTGCTGTTCCCGGATAACACCTGTTACAGGTGAGATCTATGCTTTCTGCACCCCATGTCTCTCGGGATATTGGCGCTCTTTGATTTGATGGGAGCTGTCTTCCCCAATGAGTAAACCAACCAGTGGGTTCAAAAAATGCTCCATTTATGGCCATAGCATCTCTGTGACTGATCACCATAGTTGGTGCATTCAGCGCCTCAGGCCTGACCACGAGCTCTCCATCTGCAATTTGTGTTTGCAGGTGACTCTGAGTGGCTGAAGAATCGATGGAAACAGTAGGAATCGCTGTTTGGATCCTCTGAATCGGCAACACCGGCATAGACATGAGCTTTGATGCTCTGAAGGGCTTCCGCTGAGACCTTGTTCCAGTGTGGCAATCAAGCTCATTCGGAGCTAAGAGGCTATGATGGCATGGACCAGAGGTTATCCTTAGAGAAGGGTCACCCCCACAAGGATTGATTCTCTGTCCCATTGATGTTGAGGGTCAATACCGAGGCCGGGATAAAACCCATGGCCACTGGCATCAAAGCCCACCTCAGCGCGATACTGAGGGCAAGGACATGGCGTGGCCACTGAAGCTATCCCAGAAGGAGGAGTTGGCTCCCAAGGCGCCAGAGGGCCATTGAGGGTCTCCTGATGTGGTAACCTTTGTGGAGTCCCTGACAAGAGCACTTGCATCTGAGGCCGGGTTGCTGCCCCAGCTCCGGCCCCATCAAAGATGGCGTTCCTTTCTGAGTGAGTGCAGTCCCTCAAACACAGTCTCATCTGCATTTCTGGCTCCGCAGGCTGCACGGGACCCGAGGTCCTTGGTGCCAATGATGATCCTGCAGTCAGTGGGGGTTCCCCTGATGGGAGGTGCAGCCCATCCTCGAAACCCACACCTTCCCCAGCTGGGGAGAGGCCTTGGGCAGGTGCTCAGACTTCCTCTTGGCACCAGAGTTTCCCCCCTGAGTCCCTATGAATCAGAGAGCTATCGTTGGGTGCTTCGAGAGCCCTTATCTCCATCCACGCCTCCCGAACACCATCTATGCTGGGAGGAGAACCATCAATACTTCCTCATGGACTCAGATTCCGATGAATGGGACACTGAAGAAGAGTCCCCACTCTCTGTCTGCCATAGGGATGTTCCATCAGATCCCTCATTGCCCTATCAGCGTCGTAAGTCTCCTCCTGAGGACATCTCATTTCATGAGTTTGTCTGGGACATGGCGAGGGCTTTGCCATTTACCCTCGAGGCAGAAGAGGAGCTCAGGGCTGAGAAGTTGGAAATCCTTCAGTACTCTTCTCCTCCCAAGGAGGTGATAACTGTTCCAGTCCACCGTATCCTTCATATCTGGGAGACTTCTCTCATGGTGCTCCTCATAAGTCGCCAGCTGGACTCTTATGTATTGAGTCCAAGAGTCCTGGTTTTGAAAACCCCCAGCTCCCCCACAATTCCATGGTTGTGGAGTCTGCCATGAGGAGGATTAAAAGTTCTAAGAAATTCACTCCTCAGTTCCTCCAGGGCGGGAAGCCCCAAACCCTGGACGGGTTTTGGAGGAAATGGCAAAGATTGCACAGAAGCACAAACCACTCTGTTCTTGCAGTACCTACCTTAATCACCCCGCACCAGTGCCTCCACTTCCAACAGAGCTTTCCGTTACTGCTCTCCAACCATCTGGAACTCACTTTCCCCAGACCTTCGCTCCCTCACAGACACTGGAGACCTTCACCAAAAGTTAGACACTCCTCTTCCTTGAGTTCTTTGGCTCTGACACTTAGCCACACCTTAATAGCCCCTCACACAGACCAGTGACCGTAACTTAACTTAACATCTGGCCTTCAGACTCTTCACCAAGCCCATAAGCACATTACGCATACAATCCACAAAGCAACTCGCAGCTCTTTCCCTACTATCCCCACTTTTGTATATTACATTGTACAGTTAACTTTGTTACTGAGGTTTGCATTCTACGGTTACTCTGTTGTCCTGTCAAATGTTCTATAGTTTAATTGATACATAGAACAATTCTTAGCAAAGTAAACTGAAAGTTCCTATCCGTTCTATGTAAATTGCTGTGACTAGTAGATACGGCGGTATAAAAGAGTTGTTAAATAAAATAAATAAATAAATGTTACCAAGGGTCGATGCTGGTAGTCTGCATTCTCACTTATCAGCTCTACATGGGGATATACTTAAAATATATTATAGTGACATAGTAACATAGTAAATGATGGCAGATAAAGACCAGTATGGTCCATCTAGTCTGCCCAGCTATATGGCAGGAGTAGGTGCACCCCTCCCCATATCTTTGTTTCTTTGTTTATTTAGGGGTGAACCCACCGCTCGTCCCCCCATCGCTCCATATAGGACACCCCTGTTTGTTGAGAAATTAGATGGTTCAGTTTATTTTAATTTAATCTTGTTGCTGTAAAGTGATCCACTGTGTCTGTCCCAGGCCACTTTATGACTGACCTGTCCGAGTTCTCGGCCATGCTCTCTAGTTTCCAAGGGGAAAGACTGCTCTAAATATATGAGCAGATGGCCTATGATGCTTTTGAATTGGTGGCTAGGGTGGCCGCTGTGAATTGGGGCCCATCGCTTAGCCTGGTTGTAATTCTCTGACCTTGAGCAATGGGCGCAAGATAGGCTTGCCGATGTCCCCTGCTGTGGGGAGCACCTCTTTTTGTCAAACTCATGGAGGAGAAGGCTGGGGAGCAGTAGCGATAGTTGATTAACCAGCTTTCCTGACAGACAGTTCACCCCTCCAGGAAGATAGCTTCTGGAAAGAAGGCCTTCTATCTGAAGAAGAGAAAGTATTCCAGTAGCTATCCTCCCTACTCAGCCTATCAGCCCTCAGCAAGGTCAGCAACTAAAGAGCCAGGGACAGCGTCAGCAACGCTGCCGGAGCCCCAAAAGCCCCAGCCTGCGCCTCAGCCAGGTGGAGGTTTTTGACTTCTGCAGATCATGACCCTAATTCCCGTCTCAAGTGCCATTCTGCAAGTAGGGGACACTTAATAAAATGCGCTAAGCAGTTAACATGCACTTCAATGTGCTGTAATCATTGCTAGCTGCAATAATGGCTAGCATGTTTTAAAATAGCAAGCGGTGTAAAAACCTATGCTAACTGCTTAACGCATGATAGGGTGGGGACTGGGCAGATTATAGATGGAGAGTGGGTGTGGACTGTGCTTTGCAGTTAGTATATGGTACGTATCAGGCACTGTCAAGTTTGTAATTAAGAACATAAGATATTTATTATTATTTAGCTCACGCCTTTCCCATGGTAGTTCAAGATGAGTTACAGTTGGCTACTGTGGGTATTTTCCTGACCCCAGAGGGCTTGCAGTCTAAGTTTGTACCTGAGGTAATAGAGAGTGAAGTGACTTGCCCACGACCACAAGGAGTGTTAGTGGGATTTGAATGCTGGTCTTTAAAGTACCAGGCTGCTGTCTTAAGCACTAGGCTACTTCTCCAGTCAAGGAAGAATATGCCATAATAGGTCAGACCCAAGGTCCATCAGCCCAGTATCCTGTTTCCAGCAGTGGCCAATCCAGGTGACAAGTACTTGCAAGGTTTCTAAAAGGAAGACAGATAAGCATACTGCTTATTCCAAGGATAAGCAGTGGATTTCCTTAGTCCACTTTAATAATGGTTTGTGGACTTTTCCTCCAGGAACTTGTCCAAACCTCTTTTACACTCATCTACAGTACACTAGCAGCTTTTACTATATCTTCCAGCAATAAATTCCAGAATTTGATTGTGTTGAAAGAAAAAATATTTTCTCCAATTTATAAAATGTTAACAAATCCCTCAAAACACACCTGTTCGTAGATGCATATGGACAAATAGTATATCTTTCAAACAGTATGCACACCATAGTGAGAACTGAACCAACTTATGATAGTTTGTGTATGTCTTATTTTATTTATTTAACAGTATTTCTATACCGTCTTATCCTAAAATCAAGGCGGTGTCACAACAATACAATCAAAAGTAGTGGAGGTGTAATTCATGCAGTGAAAGAAGTGTTATAATTTGCGTGTGGGGGGAAGTGTATTAGATTCGGTTGAACTATGTACAGTGTGCGCTAAGGTACAGCATGGGCTATTATACAAGGTACTATACAATTAGGGCTTAAGATAAATCCTGTCATCCCCCTCCTGTTGAATGTAGACCCCATCTTGTGTTATCAACCACTTTGATTGAAGGATAAGGTGGTATATAAAACTGGTTAAATAAATAAAGTATGCGCACAGATGGCCAGTGATAATAGATGCCTGGTCACCAAAGAGATTCCAAGATGGTTACCTGCTGCATTTTGACCAATTTCCTCCCTTATTCTTCCCAGGGGAGTATCCTCTCCATCCTCACCAGGAGGTTCACACTCTCCTGGCCGATTTAGCCATCGTGCTTGTCCCACCCTCTCAGGCTAGACAAGGCTTCTACACCCATTATTTCCTGATTCCCAGGAAAACGGGCGACTTCAGGCCCATATTAGATCTACAGAATCTCAACTGCTTCCTGGTGAAAGAGAAATTCTAAATGGTCTCCCTGGGGACTTTGTTGCCTTGCCTCCAATGAGAAAACTGGCTTTGCTCTTTGGATATCAAAGATGCCTATACTCACATTCCCATATACCCCCTTCATCGACAGTATCTCCGCTTTATGCTCAGTGGGAGACATTATCAGTATCAGATGCTGCCCTTTGGCCTAGCCTTCACCCCAAGGATCTTCACGAAATGTCGGGGCTCATTACCTTCCTCCAAACCCTGGGTGTATTAGTCTTCCCCTACTTGGACGACTGACTAATATTCAGGGGTATGACACCAGTCGAGGTGTGGCAGGCATCAGCTCTCACCATTCAGGTTTTGGAACATCTCGTCTTTGTCATCAATTACCCAGTGTCTCACCTGCACTCTCAACCTGCAGGGACTCTCCTGAATACTGCCTAGCTCAGATTTACGTATCTACAGATTGGACCCAGCGTCTCATCGCAGTGACCCTCGAGTTACAGCAGAGTCTGGCCACGATGGCCCGATGACTGCTTCACACCATTGGCCACATGGCTTCCACCGTCCATGCCACCCCTCTAGCCTGCCTCTAGATGAGATAAATGCAATGGACTCTTCGCACACAATGGCATCAAGCCATGGGTCATCTCAGGGACATGGTAGTGGTCACTTCACATCTCAGACTCCCTATCCTGGTGGCTAACAGCCTCAGAACCTGCTCATGGGGCATCCTTTTCAGGCCATTCCGCATCAGCGTCTCCTGACTATTGATGCCTTGAAGATGGGTTGGGGTGCCCATCTCAGCAGCCTGTGCACGCAAGATCTCTGGATGCCTCGGGAGAGCCTGCACCAGATCAACTTCCTGGAGCTCAGAGCCATTTCGAATACACTTTGGGCATTTCAGGAGCAGTTGGCCAACCAAATAGTTCTTAATCCTTATTCAGATGGACAACCGCATGGCGATGTTTTATGTTAACAAACAGGACGGCACAGGATCATACCTTTTGTGTTGGGAAAACAGTGCGTCTCTGGAAGTTTGCCCTCTCCTAAGGCATGCTCCTCCAGGCCATGTATCTGCTCGGGGAGCTTAATATCTTGGTGGATTACCTCAGCAGAGTCCTTCAGCCACATGAGTGGATACTCAGCAAGTGAATAGCCAACTGCTTGTTCTGATTGTGGGGCATGCCGATCATAGGCTTCTTTGCATCACTGGACCATGCCCAGGTGCCGCGGTTCTGTTCAGGATTCCCTGCAGCTGTCAGATTTTGATGCCTTCCTGTTGTACCGGTAAGAGGGGCTACTCTATGCGAATTCACTGATCCGGCTAGTGGCCAAGACCCTTTTCAAGATTCAGGTGGACAGGGCTACCATTATTCTCATTGTCCCAGGCAGCCCTGGTTTCCTCTTCTGCTGTGGCTCTCTTGGAGGCAGCCACTCAGACCAGTCTGTGACCCGGATCCAGTCTCGCAAGATGACAAGTCTCTTCTTCACCCCAACATCTGCTCCCTAACCCTCACGACATGGATGCTGAGGTAGTCCTTGCAGAGCTTTGCCTTCCCGCAGATGTGGAGCACATGCTCCTTGCTTCATGTAGGCGCTACCCATCATGCCTACACCTTCAAGTGGCATCTGTTTTCTATCTGGTGTGCAGGGAAGGCGCTAGACCCTTTCTCCTGCATTGTGGAGGAGTTAGAAACATAGAAACATGACTGTAGAAAAAGACCACATGGCCTCTATAGTCTGTCCATGTGGTCTAGACTTACCTCCTCCACCTCTCTAACTCTGATCTCAGATCCAACTCGGTAAGGGTGCATCTGAGTGCAGTGGCAGCATACCACTGTGTGGTGTGGATGGTAAACCCATCTCCACATATCCTCTCATAGGCTGCTTCATGAGAGGTCTCCTGCTCTCGCGGCCCCCTATCTAGCCACTGCCAGTAGCGTGGGATCTTAACATGGTACTGGGGCAGCTCCTTTTGGCCCCTTTTGAACTTCTCGGCTCCTATTCTTTTAAACACCTCACCTGGAAGGTAGTGTTCTTGATAGCAGTCACCTCTGTGCGCAGGGTTAGTGAACTCCAGGCGTTGGTGACGCACCCTCCATATACTAGATTTTACCACAATAGAGTAGTCCTCCGGACTTATTCCAAATTCCTTCCTAAAGTGGTTTCTGCCTTCCATATCAACCAGTCGGTAGTGCTGCCCACCTTTTTTTCTAGACTTCATGCCAGCAGAGCTGAGGCTTCTCTACAAACACTTGATTGCAAGAGAGCTCTGACTTTCTTTCTGGCGTGTACGAAGGTCTCATTGGCGTTACTCCCAGCTCTTTGTCCCTTTTGACTCTAATAGGCGTGGGCATTGCAGTTTCCAAGTGCACCCTTTCACTATGGATTGCGGACTGCATCTCCTTTGCTTACGCTCAGGCTGTTCTAACTCTGGAG
The DNA here is from genome assembly GCA_033557465.1 of Ichthyophis bannanicus. Taxonomy (NCBI): domain Eukaryota; kingdom Metazoa; phylum Chordata; class Amphibia; order Gymnophiona; family Ichthyophiidae; genus Ichthyophis; species Ichthyophis bannanicus. The sequence continues at coordinate 935,676,927 of CM066034.1, forward strand.
CATCACGTCCACAGCTCATAATGTCCACGTTTTGTCTCCATGGTGGAGATCTGTAGGGCTGCTATATGTGATCATTAGTCCACAACTTAACAGCCTACTACTGTATGGATGGAGATTCCTGGTGTGTCAGCAACTTTGGCCAAGCCGTACTCTGGCACCTACTACTACTACTACTAGTACTACTTATCATTTGGAAATTAGCTTCAACTCTTCCCTCTGGCCCTTCTGTCCATCCAAGCTACCATAGAGTTGTTCTGATCTTGATGTCCTCGCTGAACACTCACTCAGATCCTTACAGAGATTACTCGCACTGTTTCTCTCTATTTTTTTTTCTGGTTGACCTGTTGGGCTTTTTACAGGTTTTTGGGAGCCTATAGCTGGGGAGTCCCATATGTGAGGACTTGCTTCCTGCTTGTTCCCGGAGAAATTATAGTTATTCCTGCTGTTCCAGAGAACACCTGCTATAGGTGAGTAAGTCCTCGCTATCCTCCCTCCTCCCCATGGAGGAGGTTTTGCTTGATTAAGCTAGGTTATTGTATTGAGGTAAGATGGCTCCTTCGGGTGGGAAGACAGGCATGGATGCATGGTGGACCTCTCAAAACTTCCTATGGGAGCTGGAGATTGTTCCCGCATGGGCTGCGTTGATTATGTCACCCATATGTGAGGACTTATTCCTGCTGTTCCCTGAGAACACCTGCTACCGGTGAGTAATTACCCTATCCTGTAGAGGGCAGTGCAGCCTTGAAGGATGTTCAGAATCAAAAATTGAAGACCTTGCTCAGGCTTTTGACATCAATGCCCTGGCCTTGCAGGCATCCACCTATGGGGCCTATGTGGTGAAGACATGTTTGCAATGGGCTCAGGGCTTGCTGGAGGTAGAAGCCAACCCACAGCATGGAGGAAACTAAATTGGAATCAGGAGCTGCCTATTTAGCAGATGCCTTCTATGACCTGTTCAGAACCTCAGCCAAAGGCATAGACTCGGTCATGGCGGTGAGGCAGTTTCCATGGCTGTGTAATTGGTCAGCAGATGTCTCGTCCAAGTCCCACCTCAGTAAGCTTCCCTTCAAGAATAAGCTCTTGTTTGGTGAAGCCCTGGTTAAACTGGTAAAGGACTTAGGAGACATGAAATGTGCTCAACTTCCCGAGGACAAGCCAAAGCTGGTGAGGATGGTGACCCTGACCTTAGGCTAATCCCATGACTTTTGGCATTTCAGAGGTGTTCAATTTATGCCATTTCAGAGGGGACATTACCCGGCCCAGCAGCAGTCCTTTCAAAGAAATAGAGGTGCCAGCAGAGGTTGTTATGCATCCACCTTAGCGGGCGTCAAGAAGTCCCAATGAAGTGAGAGGGATCTAGGGCGGAGAAGTGCCAGTAGGGGGCCATCTGCGGCATTTTTGCTCTGCCTGAGACCAGATCACATCCGACCAGTGGATCCTTGAGGTGATTCAGGAGGGTTACACTCTCGAATTAACTCGACCTCTTACGGATTTTTTTTTTTGCTGTTATCCTGCAAGGCTCCGGGAAAGAGAGCCACGGTTTGGGACACACTGCAGCATCTTCTTCAACTGGAAGTGGTGACCGAGGTTCCGCCCGCCCAATGCAGTTGCAGTCGGTACTTGAGCTACTTCTTGGGGCAAAAGGTGCCCTCCTTTTTGGGTACCATCTTGGATCTCAAACATATAAATCAAGCTTTGAGGGTGCCACGCTTCCACATGGAGACACTTCACTCCGTGGTCATGGCGGTAAGGGAAGGTGAATTCCTCACTGTGCTCAATATCACAGAAGCATATCTACACATCCCGATCCGTCCGGAGCATCAGTGTTTCCTAATATTCGCAGTGCCTATGGGGCATTTTCAATTCCAAGCATTGCCATTCGAATTGGCTACAGCACCCTGAACCTTCACCAAAAGTTATGATGGTCGTGATGGCAGCGTTTTGACGAGAGGGGATACTGGTACACCCTTAGCTGGATGATTGGCTGGTCCGGTCAAAGTCCCAGGGTGAAAATAAGGACACGACAAAGTGCATTGTCGAATGTCTCCAGCAGCTCGGTTGGGTGATCAACTTGCTAAAAGCAGCCTGCAGCTGTCACAGGACCTGGTGTATTTGGGGGCTCATTTCCAGACGGGCAGAGGTTTGGTGTCCTTACCTAGTGATCAGATCCAAAAGTTGAAAGATCAAGTTCAGCAGTTTTTGAGGATGGCAGACTCAATGGCTTAGCACTAGCTTCGTTGGGCTCGATGGCGTCAGCGATAGATCTAGTCCTCTGGGTGTGTGCCCATATGCGAGAGGGCCCTGCTGGGGAGATGGCCTCTTCAGAAACACACACACTCGAGGAAGTTGGTCTATCCATTAGTCGCCCATGTCGTGCTATTGTGGTGGCTGAATTCGAAGCATCTGCTGGCGGGCATTCCTCTGGAGCTACCCGTGTGGGTGCCACTAACCACGGAAGCCAATCTCTCTGGATGGGAAGTGTGTTGTGAATCACAGAGGCGCTGGTCTCTGGTGGATAGCTTGTGGTCCATTAATCAGTTGGAAATGAGTGGTATTTCTAGCGCTGATGTTCTTCCGTCCTCTCCTGCAAGAGAGAGTGGTCCAGGTGTTCTCAGACAATGCAACTACAGTGGTATATATCGACCACCAAGTCAGATCAGGAAACATTCAGCTCAAGGATGAGATTGCTCCATTTCTGACAGGCAGAGGCAAACCAGGCAAACTCCGCAGCGCTTGTCACAGGAACAGGCAATGTGGAAGCCGACTTCCTGAGCTGCCATCGGCTGGACCTGGAGGAGTGGCCTCTGGGGATTTTTGCCAGGCTGGGGCGAGCTAGTCATGGATTGATGGCAACTTTCGACAACGCTAAGGTGTCCCGGTTCCTCAGCAGGCAGAGAGAAAGTATGTCCAAAGGGTTGGACGCTCTGCTTCAAATGTGGCCAACGGAGGACCTCCTTTGTCTTTCCACCGTGGGCGCTCATAAGATGGCTCCTGCAGAGGATCAAAACCCACTCTGGGCTGGTGATTCTAATAACGCCGGATTGTCCTTGGAGGGTATGGTATGCCAAATTCATTTGGTTAATGATAGACAATCCATGGCATCTTCTGGTATGTCCCAACCTGCTCTTGCTGGGACCCATCCTCATGCCTCAAGTGGATCGATTCTCACTTACAGCCTAGCTCTTGAGAGGGCTTGGCTGAGGAAGAGAGGGTATTCGGCCCCAGTAATAGTGACTCTTGAGGGCCTGTAAATGTTCCACATCTCTCTCATATGTGCGTGTGTGGAGAATATTTGAGGACTGATGTGCGGAGTGTGGTCAGTAGCCATTATCAGTATTACTACTGGATATCCTTGCCGTTTTACAAGTGGGTTTGGACAAGGGCCTTGTCCTTGATTCCTTACTAGTTCAGGTGACAGCGCTGACATGTTACCAGGGGTGGATCCAGGGGGTCTCGCTTTCCACCCATCTGGACATGGTGTTTTTTCTCTGGGCAGCGGAACAAGTTAAGCTGCTGATGCAGTCCTTAGTTCTGCCATGGAATTTGAATTTTGTCTTGTCAGCATTAACGGAAGCTCTTTGAATCGTTGAGAAGCTCCACTCTAAATGTTTTAACTATAAAGGCGATGTTCTTGGTGGCTATCTGAGCTTCAGGCCTTGCCCTGTCGGGAACCTTTTCTGTTGATCTCGAAAGAGAAGGTTGCCTTATGACCTGTACCCTCCTTTATGCCAAAGGTGGTCTTATCGTTTTATCTAAATCAGCCAGTGACTCTTCAGCCTTCCGAACCTTAGTGGTAGTCCAGAGGAACATCAACTCTATTTGCTGGATGTGCGCAGAGTGCTTTGCAGGTATCTCAAGCAGATGGGGCCATTCCTCAAGTCAAATACATTGTTTGTTTGTCCTTTTCAGGGGGGGCTGCGAAAATGTGAAGCGGCATCCAAGGTCTCCATAGCTGGTGGCTCCGAGAGGTCATTGCTTCGGCATACCTGCTGCGGCATAAGGAGTTGCCCAAGGTGTTGCGCACTCACTCGACCAGGGCGTAGACGGTGGGCAAAATCTGTCTTTGTTCCTCCCATGGATGTCTGTAGCACGGCGACTTGGCCATCCCTGCATTCTTTTACATGTCTTTACCGGTTGGATATGCAGGCCATAGGTTATGCGCATTTTGGTTCTGCGGTCCTTCAGGCCGGTCTCTCAGGTCCCTCCCATGTCTAGTACTGTTATGGTACATTCCACACGTCTGGACTGGACTTGTGAGACAATAAGAAAGGTAAAATTAGACCTTGTCTGCTTATTTGCTTTCCTTGAGTCCCTCCAGTCCAGTCTAGAACCCTCCCTAGTTTTGGCAAGCTTTCTTTTGCTGCATGTTGTGGTGACCCCGGATTGAAAAGAATACATCGAAACTAGTTATCTCCGGGGAACTGATGTGTGTGTGTTCCGATTGTCGGAGATCCTTTTGGGTTTCCAATGTTGCTGCACACTACAGTAGGTCATTTTATTGTATAAAGAAAAAAAAAGAAAAGAGAAGAAAGTGAACAAATTTAGAGTACTTTAAGTTTGTATTGTTTAGTTCTCCTGTTTCGTACTTGTTGCTTTTGGAGTCTGCTTTGTCAATAGAATACTGATCTTGGTGGGTAGTGCAAGGCACTTATGTAGCATGACATCATTAAGACCTGGCATGCTCAGTCCCCAGCTGCTGGTGATGCGAGAACCCACACAACTGGACTGGAGGGACTCGAGGAAAGCTAATTAGCGGGTAAGGTCTAATTTCACTTCTACATTTTATTCTGGAAAGTACACATTTAGGGATAGTTTGCTTGTCCGGTTTTGAAAGAGACCATCTGTTGGGGCTTTGCACTTATCTGAAAATTGGACAAATTTTGTGGGTGTTTATAGCCTTTTTTATTTTATTTTTTATTTATTTATTTTTTTTAATCTTGAAAGTTTAAATCTGGCCTTTATTTTTCAGAATAGCTTTTTAACTGCAGAATTAGCAAGACAATATTGGCATCCTTGTTGAACCCTTGTCAGCTTAATGAGGGCAATATTTAACCAGTGCATTGACTGCATTTTTTTTCTTCATTTTAATACTGTTATTTTGAATGTTTTCTTTGCCTCTTTGCTAATTTGGTTTGCAAACATTCTCCCCATTTCCAGGCGTGTTATAGAGGCTCCTTTTTTGAGACACCAGGACATTCTTCCCAGCCAGTTGATTGAAGTAAGATCATCCTTGACAAATATAAGTCTGCTTGTATGTGTCTTTTGTGTAAAATATTAAACCAGCAGGCCTGGCTGAGTTCTTCAGAATTCCAATATCTGTGTTCCTTTTCAAAATGAATCCCAAGTTTCCTTTATAATTTTCCCAGCTATACATATATATATTTATGCACAGCTAAAAAAATATATATATATGAAGAGTGCTATTAATTTCAACATGATGTGGCACAGGACCTGTCCAGCCCATGCTTCTAAACAGCAGTGAAACATTTAGAAGGGAATTTTAGAAGTGCCATCCAAGTGCAATCTAGGATGTCCTAAGTTAGAACATCTGACAAAAAGCAGGCATGTTCAGATGCATATGTGATTTAACAGCCGTGGATGTGCGCAATATGGACATCTGCAGGGGGGCATCTACATAGACATCCCTAGAGCCGTATTTCAGAACCTGGATATCTAGGATATCCTAATGGTTAGAGCAGTGGGGTAGGAACAGGGCAGCCAGATTTCAAATCCCACTGCTGCTGCTATTGACATAGTGCTGAGTTCTGGGGGTGATGGAGTTCTTTCTTCTCTACATCCTCTGAATGTTTTTCAGTTAAAGCACTTTTCAGATGCTTATTTGTGCCTGGAGCAGGTCTAATGTTAGACGTGGTGCTGGATGTCCACGATGTTTCTGTAATCGGTTGGGGATACCCAGGATCCTGGGAATACCCCATCCACACCTCCAGGTTCCTAGGAATGCCCCAGCTACGTCTCTTCCACACACCCGTTCAGACTTGGACTTCCTTGAGCTGGGGAGGTTTCCAGAGTGGGCTTCCAAAATGGCTCTGGAGACCTCTCTGTGCTTTGGATGTCTATAAGCTCATTTTTGGACATCCAAAGCATGAATAGGGCTTCTAAAATGACTCCCTTAACAAATTTCCTAGGTTTACTTGTCATTCTTGACAGGGCTTTTAAACTAAAGGGCAAATGGTTTATGGCTATCCATTTGTTCCATCTGTCCTTCTCCCCGTTTGAAGACCCCTGCTTTCTCTGGGAACAAGCAGGAAGTCAGTCCTCACATATGGGTGACGTCAGCACCGACGGAGCCCTTGCAGAAGCATCCCCCCAACTTTCAAAGAAAGCCTTTGGGAAATGCCACCACACATGCATGGTCCCCTTCCCGCCCAGGAGTGCCATCTTGCTCAGTCTCCTTTTTTCCGTGGAGCCCTTCAGATGTTCATCTGGCTTATCCCTGGAAAAGTTGATTTTTCTCTCCGAGTTTCATACTCACCTCCGGTATCATACCGGTATTCTTCCCGCTATCGACCTCGTTGCCTCGGCGTCAAATTCAGTCTATTTTTGTAGTTTTCATTCTTTTCTTTCCTGGCATCTTCGCGCCTTTTTTCTCTTCCACTGGCAGCCCGGAGAGTCTTCAGTCTCGCAGGGGTACTTTTTTCCTCTGTGGCTGCTGGCTTTAAGAAGTGTGTTCGGTGCTTCAAAGTTATGTCTTTGACCGATACACATGACTGCTGTCTCTGCTGCCTCAGGCCAGACCACAACCCTGCAGCCTCTGCAAGAGGATTCCAGTAAGGCCCTAAAGAGCCGCCAGCAGCACCACAGTAAGTTTTTACCTGAGGCCCCAGTGCCTCCGAAGGCCATGGCCTCGTCTGAGGGCCCCGACATCTCGGGCGGAGCATTTCAAACCCAAGCCTTATCGCGGGTCCTCGGAAAGGGAGACGAGAAAAAGAAGAAACCCTTGAAGGTGGCATCCTTGGATGGTTCTGATCGGCCGGGTGCTCCCCAGCTCAGGTCCCACACTCCGAGATGTTCGTCTGAGGCGTCTGAGAAGGAGCGGCCTGCGAAGGTCCCCCAGAAGGATCTGACCGTGGACCGGACGCTATCCCCAGACACTAATCATCGTCAACTATTCCCCTTTGGGGTAGCCAGCATCGAGCCCAAGTCCCTTGATGCCTGCACAAAAGCCTACGGAGCCTTCTAGTCTAGAGTCCAGAATGGCGGCCCTGGAGCACAGTTTGTTTGCCTTCATGGACCAGCAGCAGGCGCTGTTCTCCAGCACGACCGGTTCATCCGCCCCGACCACCGGGCCCTTGACGTCCAAGACGTCCCCAGAGGCCAAGCCGCTCTTCGAGGTCCTTAGGCCTCGAGTCGATCCTCTGCCTAGATCACGATCAGAGTCCTGCTCGACGGCACCACGGTCATCCCCAGCAAGTTTACTGGGCACTGGCCACAGAGCATCAGGAGCCCCGAGACCCACGGTGCAGCCCTCCTACGAGTCCTCGATGGACTATTCCGAGTGGGAGACGGAGGATGAGGAGTCCCCTGATACCCATCATCACCGTGACGTCCTATCTGACTCTCCCATCTCGGAGCCTCGATAGATATCCCTGCCTGAGGATATGGGTTTCCTTGATTTTGTCAAGGACATATCTAAGGCCCTTGCATGGTGGCATCTCCCAAAGGCTTTCTTTGAAAGCTGAGGGGATGCTTCCATGAGGGCTCTGTTGGTGCCGACATCACCCATATGTGAGGACTGATTCCTGCTGCAGGTGAGTAACTACACTTTCTCTCTGCATCCAATCTTGTTAGACTGCATGGGAGTCTCATGTAGATTTACACATCAGCAGGCCAACTTGCTTAGATTGATTATGCTCGGTTTGGTTATTTGGGAGGAATGTTTAAAAGCTTTCAGCATGTATATCACCTCTTTAATGAAGTATGAAAACGAAGAAGTGAGATTTCTGTTCTTAGACATTAAGCTAGTCATTGCTATATAATGCCAGCTAATTGTGACATTGGCTACATAGGAAAGAATAAGAAGAGGCACAGTGGTTAGAGAAATGGGATGAGGACCAGGGAAGCCAGGTTTCAAATCCCTCTCATTTCACTGACACACCTGACCTTGGAAAAGTCAGTTTATCCCCAGTATCTCATACACCAACCTGACATAAGCTCTTTGGGAAGGAACTTGTATCAGAATACCCCAGATCTTCCTGTTAGACCAGTTCAGACCAGTTCGTTATCTCCCCCAACCAGAAGATGATGGAGACGGACAAAAAACTAGAACAGTGTGGTGATATCATCACCAGCATAAAACCCAGTACAGTTAGGGGCACTCTCCAGTATTTTTTGTCTCATTAGATGGTGGTTGATCTTCTCAGTGCAGTTCAGACTTCAGCGATGCCCAGCATCACGAGGATGCCTGACAACTCAGCTTGATTCTCTATTACTAGGGCATATTTGAGATACCCCTGTGACTGCTTGCATCCGGGGAGACAGACTTGCACAAACGATCAAGGAGAAATCGCCACCACTTACCGCAGCCGAGACAGCGCAGAACAAAAGTGGGCATGGCAGAATCATGCACGCCTGACTTTGGCAGGGAGAAATAGGGAGAAATCAAGCCGATCACTGCCAGAAAACACTCCCTTGCTGTATCATGGTTCAGAGGTCTGCCACAGGCCCCCGGTTACTCGCTGTTCGATCTCCACCACCAGCCAGGAAAAAATTGGAGGGGAGGGGGGAACTCCACCTGTTGTGCCTTAAAAGGATCTTCACCTAAGTGTTGCACAAGTGGATTCAGAGAAACCATATCATACCATTCTTTTAAAACAAAATACAATAAATGACAGGAGGAAATAAAGAAGAGAAATAGGGAAGGCAAGTCGGGCACCACCGCAAAGGAACTCACTCCAACTCAACTGACTCTCGTGGCCAGGAGTTGCCGCCCCGCCCCCCCCCCCCCCCCTTATCATGGAGTTGGAGTGAGAGTTCCTTTGCGGACCATAATGTTGAAAGGCTGTTAAAGATGGCCTTCTCAGCATCCTACTTTGTGGTTCAGGTATCTGTGTGTGAGGTCTGGCAGCCCAAGCCCTTCTACACTGGGTACAGCTGTTGCCAGAGGACTAACTGCTCCTCTGGAGCCCATTGAGGCTTTTCTAGTGGACGCCTTTTATGGTCTGTTGTGTTTGTCTGCCCAAGGCATTGTGGTATCCACAGTGGCTAGGCATTGGCTGTGGCTGTGGAATTGGTCAGCTGATGCAGTTTCTAAGGCACACTGTGCAAGCCTTCCCTTTTAAGGGTAGTTTGCTCTTTGGTGAACATCTAGAAAAGCTCAAGGACATTGGTGAGATCAAGCCGCAACGGTTACCGGAGGATAATCCCAAGATTTCCTCCAAGTGTTCCTTATCCTCTGGCACTAGTTCCCCTTGCTCTGGTTTCCGTGAGCCTTGGCACTGCCAGTCAGGGAAGCAGTCACATCTAATTCGAGTTCAGGCACTAAGGGTCAGTCCTTTTGAGGGGCCTGCTGTTTCCAGGGTTCCTCCGCCCCTTCTAAAAAATGTAATTCCTCTTCCCATTGATGGTCGGGGGGCCCATTCCAAACTGCTGCAAGTTGGAGGTAGTCCTCATCTCTTTTTTTTTTTTCCATGAATGGACCCATACAACTTTGGATCGTTGAGTCCTGGATGTCCCAACGACTGGACTTCAAAAGGTCCATTCAGAATGTATTTTTGGTTTCTCTGGGAACAAGCAGGAAGTTGATCCTCACATATGGGTGACGTCAGCGCTGATGGAGCCCTCGCAGAAGTATCTCCCCAGCTTTCAAAGAAAGCCTTTGGGAGATGCCACCATGCATGTGTGATACCCTTCCCGCCCAAGGGTGCCATTTTGCTCAGTCTCCTTTTTTCCACGGAGCCCACCGGACGTGTGTCTGATTTCCCCAGAAAAAGTTGATTATTTTCTTAGTAAAGTGTTTATTTTCTCCAGTTGCGACTGGTTCCTTTCCTGCTTCTAAGCTCACTTGCCCCCCCCCCCCCCCCGGCATCACGTCTTGGACCTGTCTTTGTAAGTTTTTCCCCCGGTGCAGCTTCACGCCTTTTTTCTGCTCGCTTGCCACTCCTTGGGTCTTCAACCTCACCGAGGTACTTTTTTCTTCGATGCCCAGCAGCTTTAAAAAATGTGATCGGCTCACTATAAAAAATATCTCCCTCAGACACACACCCGATTGCTGCCTCCAGTGTTTAAGGGCTGACCACAACCTGGAGGCCTGCAGCCTTTACAGAAAGATGGCCACTAAAGCCATCAAACTGTCAGCAGAAGCACAACGAGATCTTCAAACTGTCAGTCTGCCCGGAGTCCCTAGTGACTGCACTCTTCAGGGCCCCATCTGAATCCTGGGAGTCGCATAGTGATCCCTTGACTACTGTCCGGGGCTGTGGCGCCTCCAACAGGGGTTCCCCAGAGCGGGAACAGAAGAAGAAAAAATCTTAGAGGAACTCCTCTTGGGACTCAGACAAGGCGAGCAAGCCCTAAGCTAGGTCCCACAGCCCACACAGAGGATCGAAGGAGTCTGAGCCGGAGCAGCCGGCCAAGGTCCTTCAGAAGGATTTGGAAGCCTCCAGCGATAGGCATCGGACACACGAGGCCATCTTCATCAAGGATGCCCTCCCTCACCGACGTCTGACCTGGTAACCCCGGCATCCAGGTCAAAGGCATCGACACCACCTGAGTGGGAAACCAGGATGGTGGCCTTGGAGTGCAGTTTGTCTGTTTTCCTCGCCATGCAGCAAGCGCCAATGCCCAGCTCTGCCAGTTCATCCGGCCAGACCACCAGGACCTCGACATCAAGGACTTTCCCAGTTGCCGAGCAGAAATCAAGGACTTTCCCAGTTGCCGAGCAGATCCTCATGAGCCCACCACCTCAAGTCTATCCTTGGCAGGGGTCTTTATCATGGTCTCGCTCCTTGGGGTTGAGATCCTCACAGGCAAGTGCTCGTGGCTCCAGCTATGAAGCTGCCGTTGTCCATCCACCCCCCTACCCGGACCTGCCTTGCGAGCCCGGACTGGTGCCGTGTCCTCAACAGACTACTCCAACTGGATGTCTGAGGACGAGACATCACCGGAGATGTCCCATCGGACCCGTCCCCTCCAGCAACTAAACGTCAGTCACTGCCCAAGGAAACCCCGTCCCTCGACTTCATACAGGACATGTCGAGGGCACTGGTCATCTCCACGGAGTCGGAAGAGGGTCCTCACACGGAGGAACTAGAGATTCTCCAATACAGTTCCCCACTGAAGGAGGCACTGACTATTCCCGTCCCCACCATTTTTGAGAGACTTCTCCGCATGTGGGAGACACCAGCGTCGGTGCCCATAGTCAGCCATTCTTGATGTGATGTACCAAATACGGTGAGGCCCCAACGCAGTTGCTGCATAATTCCATGGTAGTTTAGTTGGCTACGCGTCGGCTCAAAAGCCCAAAGACGTATTCTTCAGTGCCCCCAGGCAGGGAGGTCCGTACCCTCTACACCCTTGGTAGGAAGTGCTACCAGGACTTGATGCTTGCCTGCTAGATCCAAATGTATCAGCTCTATATAGGCATGTACCTTCGAGACTTGATGGAGCTTACCAGGTTTTTCTCTGGCCTCGGGGATGACCACCTCTAGCGATTCTGGAACCTGACCAAGGGCATTGGGGAATGTTCAAAGTATCTGACTCAGGCGACCTATGATGGCTTTGAGTCAACAGCGAGGATAGCTGCTGCGGGCATTGGTGCCTGATGTCTGGCATGGCTGCAGTCTTCAGATCTGGAGCAGTGGGTGCTGGATAAGCTCATCAATGTCCATGCCAAGGAGAAAATCTCTTTGGCAAACCCACGGCGGAGATGGTCTGAGTTCCTTACGATTACTAGTCTCCAAGAAGACTGCTACTCTCCCCAAGAGGAAAACTCCGGGGGAAAAAGTCTGCCTACCCAAGGAAGAGTCAGGCTTATCGGGGATATCCGCAGTATCATGCTCCTCCAACCCTTCAGCAGGCCACCATGCCAAAGGAGCAGGTCAGGGCCTCCGCAAGCAGAAGGGCCCCAAGGTCCCAGCACCAGCTCTGGTACAGCCTGGGGAGGGGGGAGCTTTTGACTCCCGGAGCATAACCTCTCCACCCTCAAGAGGTCAGCTGCCCACCGGGGGATGTCTGATCCACTTTGCCCACTGGTGGTCTGCCATCACCACCAAATGCTTGGGCACTCCAGGTAGTCAGAGAAGGCTACCTTCTCCACCTGGACCAGATGCCTCCCCCATTCTTCCCAGGAGAGTCCTCAGGACAACCCTGCCAGATCCAGGCCTATGAACTGTAAATAGGCATGTACCTCAAGGCCCTTGTCCAAGAGCTCTCCGGCTTCTCAGCTGGACTCACTGAGGAACCTCTCCAATGGTTCCAATCCCTGATAGAGCAGTCCCTGATCCTGGCTAAGTTCCTTTCCCAAGCCACCTATGTTTCGAGTCAGCAGCCTGAGTGGTGGCAGCCGGCATCTGGCACCAGGCCTCTGGCATCAGGCCTGGCTACCGACCTCTGACCTTGAGCAATGGGTCCAAGAAAAATTGCTCAATGTCCCATGCACGGGTGAAAACTTGTTCGGCAACCCAATGGCTGAAATAGAGGCTGAGATTGTGATTAGGCAGAGGCTCTCTAAGAACCCCTGCCTCCCCTGCACAAAACCATCGGGGAAAATATCCCTTTTCCTGAGGAAAAAGGGGTCCTTCCACCAAAGTCACTACCAGTCCTCCTTGGGCCATCAACAACAAGGCCCTCAGCCCAAAGGCCAGGGCCACGGACCCAGGAAGCCAAAAGTCCAGAAGCCCCAGGCCCCAACTCCCACCCAACCCGGGGAGAGCCTTTGACTCCCGGTGCAGGGCCTCCTCCCCCGGGAGACCCTCTCCAGCCCACAGAGAGCCGCCTGGCGCTCTTTGCCCACAGGTGGGCTGGGGTTACCTCGGACTAGTGGGTTCTGCAGGTGGTAAAGGAAGGATACGTCCTCTGCCTGCAGCAGGTACCCCTGAGGTTCTTCCCAGGAGAACCTGTGTGACCTCTCCTTCACCGGACCTTGCTGCTCTCCGAGCTCGCAGGCCTACTCGGGGACCGTGCACTGGAGCCTGTTCCCAAGCACCTGTAGTGAAAAGGCTTCTACTCCAGGTACTTCCTTGTCCCCTTGAGAACTGGGGGCCTCAGGCCTATACTAGACCTGCGAAACCTGAACAGGTTTCTGGTGATGGAGAAGTTCAAGATGCTCTCCCTTGGAACACTACTGCCTTACCTCCACCAGGGAGAATGGCTATGCTCATTGTATCTAAAGGATGTGTATACCCACATCCTGATCCACCCCTTCCAGAGGCAACACCTCAGATTCGTGGTGGGGGGAAGGCACTACCAGTACAGGATGCTACCCTTCGGCCTGGCCTCCTCGCCAAGGGTCTTCACCAAGTGCTTGGTGGTGTAAGCCGCCCACTTGCACCTACAAGGCGCCTTCGTCTTTCTCTACCTGAATGACTGGCTTATCAGATGCAGCACAGCCTCAGAGGTCAGGCAGGCCGCAGAGCATACAGTCCTTCTGCTGTAGCACCTGGGGTTCATCATCAACTACCCCAAATCCCACCTCACCCCAACCCAAAGCCTGGAGTTCATAGGGCTCAGTTGGACACGTTACAGATCAAGGCCATCCTCACAAGGAAAAGAGCAGAACGCCTCAGGCAACTAGGAAGTCAGGTACAACGCTGCCAGTCAGTACCGGCTTGCCTACTGCTCAGTCTGTTGGGCCACATGGCCTCAACGGTCCATGTCACGCCTTTAGCCTGCCTCCACATGCGGGCAGCCCAATGGTGTCTTCGCTTACAGTGGACTCAAGCCATAGGTGGACTATGGAACAGGGTCAGAGTCACCTGCCAGCTGGCGCAGTCCCTCAGCTGATGGCAAAACCTGTGCCACCTCCAGGCGGGAATGCCTTTCCAAGCGCCCATACCACAGAGGACCCTGACAACAAATGCCTCCCCCCCTGGGCTGGGGGGCACACTGTGGGACCCACCGCACACAAAGCAGCTGGTCCCAAGAGGAGTTGCTCTTGCAAATCAATCTCTTGGAACTCAGGGCAATCTTTCTGGCCCTGCGAGCGTTCCGCCGCCTTCCGTGGCACCGGCCTGTGCTGATCCAGACGGACAACCAAGTGGCAGTGTTTTACATTAACAAGCAGGGAGGCATGGGCTCGTATGCCCTCTGCCAGGAGGCAGTAGCCCTCCTTTCCTTTGCAGTGCGAAACATGCTCCTGTGAGTAGTATATCTGCCAGGCCAGGACAGCTGCTTAGGTGGCAGGTTGAGCAGGGTCCTTCGCCCACATGAGTGGCACTTGAACCCCAGGGTAACACAGCAGCCCTTCCACCGCTGGGGCAGACCTGTAATGGATCTTTTCACCTTCCTGAAAAATACATGGGCCCCCCCCCCCCCCCCGATCGCCAAGATCCTCTTCAAGGTCCAAAGCAAAGGGGTGTCGGTGATACTGATTGTGCCCAGATGGCCCAGGCAACCCTGGTTTTCCCTGTTGCTTTCCCTGTCCGTATCGCTTCCAGTCCTGCTGGGCCAGACCCCGGACCTCCTGTCCCAGGAGGAGGGCTCCCTTCTGCATCCCAACTTGGGGTCTCTTACGCTAACAGCGTGGCTGCTGAAAGGGTAGCGTTAGCTCTTTTCAACCTTCCAGGGGAAGTTGAGGAGAATCCTTCTGGCCTCCTGAAAACCCTCCACCAGACGGGCTTATGCTTTTAAGTGGAGTAGATTCTCCATCTGGTGTGTGGACAAGAAGGTGAACCCCTTCTCCTATCACGTGCAACTGGTTCTTCAGTACCCGCTGCACCTGTCACACGCCGGACTGAAATCCAACTTAGTGAGGGTACATCTAAGTGCCATAGCCACGCACCACCATCTTATCGAGGGGAAAACCCATCTCTAGCCAGCCCCTGGTCTCTAGGTTCCTTTGGGGCCTCCTGTTGTCCAAGTCCCCCCTCTGCCCTCCGGTGGCAGAATGGGACCTCAACATGGTGCTCTCTCAGCTCAATAAACTGCCATTCGATCCCCTAGTCACTTGCCACCTGAGATACTTGTCTTGGAAAGTGGCCTTCCTGGTGGCCCTCATGCCCGCTCAATGGGTGAGTGAACTAGAGCCCTGGTGGCGGATCCACCATACACGAGGTTCAGGGAGAAAGTAGTATTTCACACATTGGATTGCAACGGCCCTGTCCTTCTACTTAAATCAGACTTGGGCCCATCTCAAAGCTCCTCAGCTTTTTGTGTCTTATGACCACAGTAGACTGGGACCCCCCGTGACTAAGCAAACTCTGTCCACTAGGGTGGTGGACTGTATTGTCCTCATTCATAAGCAAGCTGACCTCTCCCTTGAGCACCAGATCACAGCGCATTGTGTGATGGCAATGGCCACGTCGGTGGCCAACCTCCACTCACTGCCGGTGATGGAGATCTGCAAGATCCCAAATGGTCTTCAAGTCATACGTTCGCAGCTCACTACTACCAGGAGAGCTTGTCCTGCAGAGACGATGCCTTTTGCCAGGCAGTACGTAATATTTTTGGGTTGTAGGCAACTCTTGTCCTCCGACCCTTCTGTGTGCAGGCTACCGGAGTGAGTGTTGGATGCTAGGGTCATGCACAGTCTCTCAGTGGGGACTCACCTTCTGCAACTCATGGCTACCTGATGGGTTGCCGTTGGTGCTGTCATGGTTCGGTACCCGGCAGCTGGGAGGTGGAGAGCGTTCCCGCGCGGGCTCTGTCGGTACTGACATCACCCATATGTGAAGACTCAATTCCTGCTGCTCTCAGAGATCACCTGTTACACGTGAGTAACTACGCTTTACAGGCCTAGTGCCGGACTACTTTGCTGGCCTATGTCCGGGTCTGGTGTCTCTTTGAGCATTGGTGCCATCTATATAAAGTTTCGCCATGGCAAGTGCCAGATACCATCTTTCCTCGCCTTCCTGCAGGATGGTTTGAGAAGGCGTTAGCTTGGAGCTCCCTCAGGGTACAGGTTGTGGTGCTTTCCGCTTTCTGAGGCCCCGTAGCTGGCTGTCTCTAGCTTGCCACCAGGACGTGGCATGTTTTCTTAACAGCGTTACTGTGTTGTGCCTTCCAGTAGGCCGGTGGTCCCCCCTTGGGACCTATTCATCGTTCTTTGGGCTCTCGTAAGACTGCCCTTTGAGCCTTTGAAGCGAGCTATGCTTAAGGCCTTGACCTTGAAAGCCATCTTTTTGGTAACCATGACCTCTGCACATTGCATCTCAGAGTTACAGGTCCTTTAATGTCCTGATCTCTTCTTGTCCTTTTTGACTGAGGGTGTTATCTTGTGGCCAGTGCCTTACTTTCTTCCTAAAGTAATATCTCCCTTTCATGTTAATCAAGTTGTTTTTATGCCGTCCTTTACCACTGATCAGTCTTCTGGGAATGATGTCCTGGATATCTGAAGGGTGTTGCTCAGGTATTTGAGGGTCATGAACTCCTTTCGGCTGTCGAATCACCTTTGTCCTTTTAGCTGATCCTTGCAAAGGTCAGGCAGATTCCAAGGCCATCCTTGGTTGCTGGACTAGAGTCCATTTCTTAGGCATATTTGCTGGCAGGCAAACCAGTCCCACTAGGGTTAAAGACCCATTCTACTCAAGCCAAGACTGTGTCCTGGGCGGAGTTGTCCTGTGTGTCGCCGTTGGCTATTTGTAGAGCAGCGACATGGTCTTACTTGTCCACTTTTGTGAGGCATTACTGCTTGGATGTCCAAGCTTGGTCAGCGGCTCATTTCAGCACCAGGGCCCTTGTGGCTGCAGGGTTTTCCTCCCCAGAAATAGAATAACTTTGGTACTTCCCACTGGTCTAGACTGATCTAGCAGGAAGACCTGGAAGGAGAAATTTTACTTACTAATTTCCTTTCCTGGAGTCATGCTAGACTAGTCCAGGTCCCATCCAGCTTGATCCATCTTTTGCTAAGGGTCTTCTGTTTTGGCAGATTGTTTTTGCTCATGTGGCTTCTGTATATAGTTCAAAATCTTGTTGTTCATGGACATGTTCTGGTTTGGGGGCCCCTTCAGAGGATTCTCCAGAAGGCAATCTATTTGCTTTGTTACAAAAATACTGGAGAGTGTTCCTAGCTGTACAGGGTTTTATACTAGTGATGATATCATATCATGGCATGGCATGGAGTGGAGGAGTAGCCAAGTGGTTAAGAACACTGGCTTGGGAACCCAGAGACCAGGGTTCAATTCCCACTAGCACTCCTTGTGGCGTTGGGCAAGTCACTTAACCCTCCATTGCCTCAGAAAAATTCAAGTTATCAATGCCCCTGTTTAATGTACATTACTAAGTTTCAATGTAAACTGCTTTGATTGAAATGATAAAGTGGTATATAAAACCTGTTAAATAAAAATAGAGAAATGACACTGTTCTGTTTTTTTCTTTGTCTTCATCATCTGCTGGTTGGGGGAGATAACTCACTGGGTCTGGACTGATCTAGCAGGACTCCAGGAAAGGAAATTATTAAGTAAAATTGCCCCTTATTTTTTTTAATATATTATGTGCCTTTCCAGAAATCAAAGTATTGTATAAGGTAGTGGATAAAATAATTAGTAGTGCTGTTAGGATGACATTTTGGGAGTCATATTGCTGTCATATGTGACATTAATGCACGTAAAATGGCTCTTACAAATTTGCACCAGGTATGAAAATACACCTGATGGCATGCATGTGTGTACTTGTACTGTAGGCGTTGCCGGAGGCACAGTCTGGACAGAGCATGGGTGGAGTATGTGCATTGATTACAAAATATCTTAATTTACACACATATGACGACAATCTATATGCAGGCATTTAAACCTGCTTTTGTGGAGGTGCAATGTCCACGCCTGCATTGTAGGCGTGATCTTTCTGGGATTTATCCTAGTTTTTTATATAGACAAATAAGCACCTTCCAGCCCATTTAACCTAGGCGACTACTTTTTGTTTATTTTATGAAGATACGGAGGCAGAAATTGCAGCTAGATTGAAGTCGTAGATGCCTATGATTGCTCAGTAAGAGGCAGAAATATTAGTGCGTATTTTATACGCCTGCGCTCCACCCAAATTTTTTCCCTGAACATTTACTCTAAAGTCATGTACAAGCATGTATCTGATCGTACTGCATGTATTTTTACACATGAAGTAATTGTATAAGAGCCCTTTTACTGCATATATTGGTATATACTCATGAAAAATCCTTTATAAAATGACCTCCATTGAGCTTTTGTAATGTATTGACCTATATGTTTGAAAAAGGGAGGGTTTTTTAAATTTGTTTTTAATTTAGCTCAGCCCTTTTCTCAGAAAATCAAGGAGAACTAGATTCAGGTGCAGTAGGCATTTTCCTGTCCCCAGAGAGCTTACAATCTAAGTTTATATCTGAGACAATGGGGGTTAAGTGACTTGCCCAAGATCACAAGGAGCACACAGTGCAATTTGAGCTGGGCTTCCTTGGTTTGTAGTAACTGTTGTAACCATTAGGCTACTTTCTATGCATTCCATAAGAAAACCATATAGAAACAAGCATAAGTCAAATAGCCATGAACGTAACACGGTGGGACCTAAATGAATTCCGTTGTAAGCTAAAAACCCTCCTCTTCCTGGAGCACTTTGGACCTGACTCTTAACTATCAAACCACCCCATCATGACCCTGATAACATTCTACCCTTACTCTGCCCTTTGTAAATTGTTATCCTCACCTTATTTATTTATTTAGCAGAATTTATATACCCCTTTTCTCCGGGTCAAAGCGGTTTTCACAGAAAACAAATATTCCTATTCGTCTCTCCGGGCCAATCCAGGAAAGTAGGGTAGTCAACCTCCTCCAGCAGCTGAGGACCGAAAAACTGAAAATCTTTGCTGACAGGCGCACTAGCTCCCCCTGGTGTCAGAGAGAGTCAGTCAGTCTTTCAGTCCTCAGCAGCTGAGCAAGTCGTGTAGCTGACAGGCTCCGGAGAGACTAATAAGAACAGGATTGTACTTTAACATTAAAAAAAGGCGCTATTTATATATGTTTAAAATCTGAACGGAGGATAAGGGGTTATGAGCGCTGACTGATCGGTTCTGGCAGGGCTGATCAGCGGAGCAGCTTTCCGTTTGTTTCTTTCTTAAAAAAACAAGAAGAGGAAAGTGCAGGACTCCTCCGTTTTCTCCTAATCCACCAAGTCGGTGTGATTTAAGAGGCAGAGCCTGCTTCTTGGAGATTTATGGATTGAGAGGAAATTGAGAAAAAGTCTGGAAGCCCCAGGAAACAATTCTCTGTCTGTCTGCGGTTCCAGCTACCTGCTGGCAGCGGGGGAGCGGATTGTTATAGCCTTAACCTCGCTGTAGCTTTCAGGTAGGAGCTGATTCCAGGGCGTTCATAATCTACCGGGCATTAGGAAATCGCCATCGCGGGATTTAGATTTCGGGTTTGTGGGGTCAGGAAGTGCCTCGCTTCCCGGCAAGTTTAGCTTACAAAGACGCGCTTGTCCTCCGTGGCTTGGGAGCCGGCTGAGAGTGATCGCGGCGGTGCAGTTTTTGTGTCTTTTATTTTATTTCTCTCTGGACAGCGAGTTCATGGAAACTCTAAAAAGCAAGGACACAGAAGAGGGGGTAGTTAGGCCCCAGAGCGTGGCAGAAAGAGCGGGAACGGCGGCCATTTTATCTCAGCCGTCAGTTTCTCCCGCATTGCCATTAAAGTCGGGGAAAAGGAAGTCTAAGTTTCACAAAGCTCCTTCGGCTGAGGGAGCAGTGCAACAATCTGTGTCAATGGGGCCAGGGTCGTTGGACTCTTTTCTTTCGGCTGAGTTTATTTTAGCACTTCATAACGCTTATTTAATGAAGAGATCTCAAGCATCTTTCTCTCCTGCTACAGACTGCATGGCAGCAGTTAAAAAGGTGGGGTGCTCCGAGACAGACCCTGGGGAGGGGGTCTCCTTGATGTTACAAGGAGTGGAAACAGCCTTAGAGGGCTCGGGACCTCTGAGTTCAGGGTCTCAGCTGCCAGAGGACGGAGAAATTCTGTCAGAGGCCGGACTTGAGATTTGGCCAGGGGAGTTGGAGGAGGGTGAGTTGGGACCAGGAGAGGATCCTAATGTTTTTCGAGTTTTCAGGAAGGAGGAGTTAGGAGCGTTAATTGAACATTCTCTGGCGGCGTTAAATCTTGTGCTCCCTACGGTTCAGCAGCAGCCATTAGAAGATCCCTTATTGCAAGGTTTTAAGCCAGAGCAGCGCTGTTTCCCTATTCACAGAGTTATTAAACAGATGATTGAATCAGAATGGGAGTGCCCTGAAGCCTCCCTAAGGGGGAGTCGTGTGATTGCACGTCTATACCCCATACCCCATTCCCCAGGACGAAAAGGAGTTATTGCGTATGCCTAAGGTAGATGCCCTCGTTTCAGCTGTTACCAAAAAGACCACAATTCCGGTGGAAGGAGGTACGGCTCTGAAAGATTTTCAGGACCGTCGGTTAGAAGCGCTCCTAAAGCAAGCCTTTGATTCCAGTGCCTTGGCTTTACAGGCTTCGGTTTGTGGGGCGTAGGTGTCCAGAGCGTCAATACGCTGGCTTCAGGATAAGGAGGAAGAGTCTAATGCAGAAGGCGCAAAGCTGGACTCGGCAGCGGCTTATCTAGCGGATGCCTTTTATGATTTGGTGAGGATATCAGCGAAATTGATGGCTTCCGTGATAGCAACTAGATGCTTTCTCTGGTTACGGAACTGGGCAGCAGATGCGTTGTCTAAGGCCCGTCTCAGTAAGCTTCCATACAAGGGCAAGCTACTTTTTGGGGAGGCTTTGGAAAAGATTGTGAAAGATTTAGGTGATTCCAAAGGGGGGTCGCCTTCCCGAGGACCGGCCGAGAGCGGCAAAGATGCCTTCAATACAGAGAGGTCAGGGGTGCGATTTTCGCAGGTTCCATGGGTCCCGTTTTACGCCTTATCAACGAGGACGTTTTGTAGCCAGAGGCCAATCCTTTCGGGGAGCCAGGGGGTTCAATAGGGCCCATTTTTAACACCCAGCACACCAACAAAAAAGCCACAATGAAGGGATGCGGGTCCAGGCGGGAGATCCCTGTGGGAGGTCGGTTGCAAGGGTTTCTCTCCGCCTGGACCAGCATCACTACGGACCGGTGGGTTCTCGAGATTATCAGAGAAGGATATGCTCTGGAGTTCGCTCCCCGTGCGGTCCTCTGACAAAAAGGGCTGCAGTCAACGACACATTGTTACGTTTGTTGCGCCTTCACGCAGTAGTACAGTTCCCGCAGACCAGTGCGGCTTAGGTCGATACTCGATTTATTTCGTGGTTCCCAAAAAGGAAGGTTCTTTTCGGCCTATTCTGGATCTCAAGCTCGTGAATTGTTGCTTGAGAGTACCGCATTTCCGGATGGAAACCTTACAATCAGTAATCCAGTCGTTAAAACCGGGGGAATTTCTTTCGTCCATAGATTTAACGGAAACATATTTGCATATTCCAATCCGACGAGAACACCAAAAATTTCTTCGGTTTGCGGTTCCCATGGGTCATTTTCAGTTCCAAGACTTGCCGTTCGGGCTAGCTACCGCTCCTCGTACCTTCACCAAGGTCATGGTGGTGGCAGTGGCAGCGGCGCTATGGAAGGAAGGGATTCAGGTCCATCCGTATCTCGACGATTGGTTGATACGAGCTCCGTCGCTAGCGGAGTCTCTCTCAGCAACTGCAAGAGTAGTGGAGTTTCTCGAACAGCTCAGTTGGGTCATCAATCGAGCGAAGAGTCATTTGCAACCGGGGAAGCAATTGACTTATCTGGGAGCTTTCTTCGACACAGAGGTAGGCTCAATTTTTCTTCCTGCGGAAAGGGTTCAAAAGATTTTCTCGCAAGTTACGGCGTTTCTGCGCATTCAGGCACCGACGGCTTGGAGATATTTGCAGGTGTTGGGGTCGATGGCGGCTGCCTTAGACCTGGCACCGTGGGCCAGAACTCATATGCGGCCTCTTCAGCAATCATTGCTGACAAGGTGGTCTCCACAAGCTCATCCTCTCTCTCGGCGGTTGCCGTGTCCGGCAGAGGTGCAGATCAGTCTGCAATGGTGGTTGGTTCCTGCACATCTGCAAGCAGGGGTGCCGTTAGCCCTGCCGGATTGGGTGTTGCTCACAACCGATGCCAGCCTTTCCGGTTGGGGGGCGCATTACTTGATGTGAATAGTGCAGGATGTCTGGTCAGCGGAGGAGAGAGTTTGGTCGATCAATCGGTTGGAGCTGTGGGCTGTTCGGTTGGCGCTAGTAGAGTTTGTCGATCTGCTCGAGGGGCGGGCAGTTTGAGTATTTTCCGTCAACTTGGTGACGGTTTTGTTCATCAACAAGCAAGGTGGCACGGGCAGTGTGTGGCTTCTAGAGGAGTGTCAACAGCTGTTTCAGTGGGCAGAAGCATATCTCGTAGCGATTTCGTCAGCTCACGTGGCAGGAAAGGATAACATTCAGGCGGACTATCTCAGTCGAAATGCCATAGATCCCGGAGAATAGGAACTGAACTGGGCGATCTTTCATGACATCACGGTGAGGTGGGGTCAACCTGTTCTGGATCTCATGGCCACTCAAGCAAATGCCAAAGCGGCTCGATTTTACAGCAGGCGCAGGGAGCACATGTTGGAAGGGCTCGATGGTCTGGTTCAGCCTTGGCCGTCGAGTCAGCTGCTTTATGTCTTCCCTCCATGGCCACTGATAGGTCGGACAATTCAGAAGATAGCAAACTACGCGGGAACGGTGATCCTCATTGCTCCGGATTGGCCCAGACGCCCATGGTATGCCGATCTGGTGTGTCTGCTAGTAGCTGCTCCTTGGAGGTTGCCCGCTCAGGTAAATCTGTTGTGCCAAGGTCCCGTCTTAATGCCGCAGGTGGATCGATTCTTGCTTACGGCTTGACTCTTGAGAGGGAACAGTTATGTCGTAGAGGATACTCACAGTCCATGATAGCCACTATGTTAAGGTCCAGGAAGAACTCTACTTCGTTAGCGTACATTCGGGTGTGGCGCATTTTTGAAGCGTGGTGTGAAGAACGACAGGTTCGGCCTTCGGGAGTGAAGCTACCAGATATCTTAGCTTTCCTTCAGGGGGCTCTTGAGAAAGGGCTAGCCCTCAACACTCTTAAGGTGCAGCTGGCGGTGCTGGCCTGTTATAGAGGGAAGGTGCAAGGTCGTTCAATTTCCTCGCATCCGGATGTGCGGAGGTTTCTTAGGGCGGCCAGAATCATTCGGCCTCCAGTTCGGCAAGTAGTTCCTCCGTGAGATTTGAATTTGGTGTTGGAGGCTCTGACAGAGCCGCCGTTTGAGTCCAAGACACCGGGTAATCTCCGGGAGCAGCCCTGGAAGACTGCCTTTTTGGTGGCATTGTGTTCCGCTCGCAGAGTTTCGGATCTGCAGGCGCTCTCGTGCAGGGAGCCATACCTTCAGTTTTCGGCAGAGAAGGTAGTATTACGGCTGGTGCCGTCCTTTCTGCCTAAGGTGATCTCTAGTTTTCATCTGAATCAAGCCGTTTTCCTTCCTACCTTTCATCCTCGTGAGGGGGAAAAGTGGGATCGGTCACTGAAGAGGATAGATTTAGGACGAGTGTTGCATAGATATCTTAAGGAGATGGAACCGTTTCGAAAGTCGGACAGGTTATTTGTACTGTTTGGAGGTCCGGCTAAAGGAAGGGCGGCGACTAAGGCTTCTATCGCTCGTTGGGTGAAGCATGCCATTAGAGCAGCTTATCAATCAAAGGGCGTGTCGGCTCCAGTGGGGATTAGAGCGCATTCTACTAGGGGTCAGGCGGCTTCGTGGGCGGAGCATGCCTTGGTTCCGCCAGTGGATATCTATAGAGCGGCGACGTGGTCTTCCTTGCATACATTTGCTAGACACTATCGGTTGGATGTTCAGGCACGGGAAGATGCTACGGTGAGGGCCTCGGCGGTGGTAGTGGGGCTCGCAGGACCCTCCCGGGTTTAAGTACTGCTTTGGTACTGCCCTGCTTTCCTGGACTGGCCCGGAGAGATGAATAGGAAGGAGAAATTAGGCCTTACCTGCTAATTGTCTTTCCTTGAGCTCTCTCCGGGCCAGTCCAGGACCCTCCCATTTTTGTCTGCGAGAATTCAAGATGTTACTGTCCTCGGCTAAAGGTTTCCACATATAACAGGTTGCCAAACTGGTGGCCGGAGCTGGGAACATTGGTAGACATATTCAAGAAAAGTGTTTAAAAAAAAAAAAAAAAGCGAAGAGAGAGGGCGGAATAGGAAAAGAGGAGAAACTGTTAAAGTGCACGGTCTATAGTTATATTGACAAAGCTTTACAGTTAGTTCTTTTGTTATTTTGTTCCAGTTTAGTACGTTTTAGGTCCGCTGCTTTGATACCATAAGACTGACTGACTCTCTCTGACACCAGGGGGAGATAGTGCGCCTGTCAGCAAAGATTTTCAGTTTTTCAGTCCTCAGCTGCTGGAGGAGGTTGACTACCCTACTTTCCTGGACTGGCCCGGAGAGAGCTCAAGGAAAGACAATTAGCAGGTAAGGTCTAATTTCTCCTTCCAACTGGTTTACATTGAATAAGCAAACTACGTATATACAGTGTAATTTTTTTACATTTAACAGTTAACTATGTACAAAGGGCGATAATACCTGGTTGTTATAATTTTTGTGGAGTATAAAATGGGTACAGAGGGATTATGATGTTGGTTTAAAGTGCTCTGCAAAGAGGTATGTGTTTAGCTGTTTTCGGAATGCACGGAGGTCAGTGGTGTTTCTTAGTGTGTTTGGAAGTGCATTTCATTTAGAGGGGGCATATGGATGGAAGGCTCCTCTACAGGCTTGTTGGTTGTGTTTGCTTCTAGCATGGGGAATTGTGAGTGTGTTTTTCATGGACATTCGTCTGGCTCAGTTGGGTTGTTGACTTTGGAGCAGCATGTGGAGGTATGTATTAAAAAGTTAGGATGGTCTTGTATTTTATTCTGCTTGTTATTGGCAGCCAATGGAGTTGCTTGAGGATGGGTGTAATATGGTTGAGTCTTGAGGCTTCTTGTAGTATGCACGCTGTTGTATGAAGCACGGTGCATTGTCGAAGTAGTATATTTTTTGAGAGTACTTGGTATATGGACTTGCAGTAGTTAATATGGGGAAGGATTATAGCTTAGAGTGCGGTGCAGATGTCTGAGGGATCCAAGAGAGGTCTGAGGCATTGCATGGCTTTGGCTTTAAAGTAAATTGTTTTTGTGGTTTTATTTGCTGTTTGAAGGAGAGGTGTCTATCTAGAATGATATCAAGATATTTTACTTCTGGTTTAACTTGTACTTGGGTGGTGTTTAGTGTTAGGGTAGCTGGTGGAGAGAATGTATCGTCCTTCATTATAAATAGAACTTCAGTTTTCTTGTAGTTTATTGTGAGGTTATTATCTTTCAGCCAGTTGAACACCTCAACACAGCAGTTTTGATGATTGAAAAAGGAGGGTTGTTCTGTGTTGAATGGTCCATAAAGTATGATATCATCTGCATAGAAATGAAATTTGAGGTTGTGAGATTTGATGGTGGTGCAGAGAGATTGTAGGTATATGTTTGAAAAGGAGTGCGGATAGGATGGAGCCTTGAGGTACCCCTGTGTTTGTTGGAGAGGGGTAAATATGTTTGAACCGATTTTTATCTGTTGGTAAGGTATGACGTGAATCATTTTAGAACAGAGCCTTGAATGCCGGTGGATTGAAAGCGTTGCAGTAGAGTGTTGTGGTTGACAGTGTCAAAGGCTGCCAAGGTGTCAAGGAAGATCAAGAGGAATCCTTGGGCAGTATTTTGGATGCCTTTTATTAGGGTGTTAACGAGGGAGACAATTGTGGTTTTGTTACTTATATTCTGTGTAAAGTTACTTGTTCTGTCTATTCCATGTACACCGCTGTTATTGGTAGATACAGCGGTATAAAAAAGTTGCTAAATATATAAATTGTTACAGAAGAGACACAGGGACAGAATGCAAAATCCCAAAGCACATAGGGCCCGATACTCAAATTTGCTAACCACATTAATCACGGTGACTGGGAATCGCTGAATATCCCTGGGTGCTGCTGCTGAGTGTTCTGATGCTACTGTAGCTGGCTAGCATTGAGGCATTCTGGTGGCAGAGTGAGGCGGAAGCGGCAATATTCAGCCACTGCCCAGTTCTCCTTAAGCGACAGGTTAGACCAGCTTTTAAGGTGCCTAACGTTTATCGCCACAGAAGCTAACTGGTCAGCAGCTGAATGAAGAGAGAGATCATTAGAGAAAGACGACATGCTTGGCAAGATAGGTCAACACAAAAGAGGAAGGCCATTAATGAAATGGATCGATACAGTAACAGCAGCTACGGGTGCCAGTCTGTCAACAATGAACCGCCTGATTGAAGACTGAACACAATTTAGGACAATTATCCAGAGGGTCGCCATGAGTCGACACAGACTCGATGGCACTTAACAACAACAATTCGTTTCACCACTATTCAGCCAATCCAGATATTCAATGCAGGTGGCCGGATATGCTTCAGTATTGAATATCTGGGTTTTGAAATCAGCGGCGATACCTTGCCACTTTACAGCAGCTCATCGCATCTGATTATCAGGCTCTTAAATTTTTTTTGCAGTAAACAATGTTTTAAGTTAAGAGTTGCAGAGTAGTTGACTATAGGCAATTTCTAAATCTACAAAGTGAACGTTGTCTCCCGTTTCTTAGTACAATGGGTTTTCTCATCTTCCTTCTCTCCCTTGTTTTATAGCTGCATTTTGCTTTACTCTTCAGTGCTTAACATGAGCATGTTTTTACTGGAAATTAGGAATATATTAAAATCAGGAAGAGATGAGATTGGCTTGTGCCAGTAACCTTTTCATTTTCCTTTGGGCCACAGGGAAAAGTGACAGCGCTGAAAGCTTTTGGAATGTTGGTGAGCGTGAGTGACCACTTGACGGGCCTGGTACCTCGCCTGCACCTGGCAGATGTATTACTAAAGCAGCCTGAGAAGAAATACCATATTGGAGATAGCATCATGTGCCGAGTAAGGCTCCCAGAGAAGATGTGTATGGCTAAACTGTTTTAAGCTGCAGTTACATATCATCCACCCAGTCCAGTCACGACACCTGGGTTGTCAGCTCTCACCAGCAGCTTGGAGACTGAGCATGTCAGCTGGCACCACCCCCAGTAAACTTAGTCTCCAAGCAGCTGGAAAGAGCTGATCTCAGGGTCTGGGCTCACTGAAGGGAGAACTAAGAAGCATTTTTGTTACTTTCAATTTTTTGTTAGAAAGAGTAAGGGGCTCTGTGTGGTCTGCCTGGGTTTTGGCTGTTTAATAAAGGCTATAAAAAAGAAAAGGGGAGGGGGGGGGTATTGCACAACTGCCTGTTCCCGAGGTGGAGGTGTGTAGTGTGTGTGTGTTCAGGCACAAGCAGCTCCCGAACCCACAACGGGTGAGGTGCCGCAAGTGGAAAGGCAGTGCGGCCCGTTGACTAGAGCCTTGTTCGGCACTCCGACTCACGGCAGATTCTGGTAGTGGACTGAGCACAGAGCAGAGCAGCGGTGCCTTAATTAAGCCTCTCATTTTCTGGGATTTTTACAGTGAGAAAGGGTGCTTTGTCAGGATCGGAGGGCTTCAAGGCTAGCATTGCGTGGCTGCGGCAGCCATGTTCGGCGTGGGCCTCAGTTTAGTGAAGCAGAAGGGGGGAAGCAGGCCTCTGACACATGGGGACCATTCCTTTGCGTTTTCTTGTTTTTTTCTTTTTTTCTTGCCTCCATCCTGCAGAACAGTTTGATTTAAGTTTGGGGGGGGGCAAAAGTTGTTTTTTTTTTTTTTTTCTGTTGCCTTTGCATCCCAATAGATTGGAGGAGGCTAGGGGCGTCTCACCTTCCACTTGGTGGCGGAATGCCGTCTAAGGCCGCATGTTTGGCATGTGGTGCCAAAAGAAGCTGTCTCTCAGCCATGGGATTTTGTCATGGTTGCGAGGCAGAGTTATGCTCCATAGAGGAAGGCTTACAGGACAGAGCTAAAAGGGGGTCCCGGCCATAGCTGAGGAGGCTGACAGACAGGGCCTGCCCGGGTTCAAGAGGATGGGCAAGGAGTTTTTTTGTCCCCTCTGTCTTCGACATCCCAAGCAGTGCAGAGGAGCAGTACGCAAACTGGTTTGTTTTCTCCTGGGATTGTGCTGCTTATGCATCAGGTCTTCTGCATGAAGCAGCAGGGAATGGAAATCTTTGAGGCACTGGAAAGAGGTAAAAAGAGAAAACTGCCAGACAGATGTTTGCTGAGGAGCCAGCAGTGAATAGGCAGCATATGGAGAGGGATCCGTGGGAGGAGACTTGGTCTCTCCATTCGAAAGACCCTATGGGCCTCGAGGGTGAGGCGGAACTGGGGGAAGAGCCGGAGGAACTGGAAGAAGAAGAAATTCCGCAAGAGGACTCGCATTATGCGTGTTTTCCACCAGGAGGAGTTGCTGGCTCTCATATCACAGTCCTTGAAAACACTGAATATGCTGGCAGGAGTTCTCCAGGACGAAGATCCTTTGGAGGATCTGCTGTTTCAGGCTGTCTGCAAAACACAGTGTTTCCTCTGCATAGGGTGATTAAGCAGATGATACAGGATGAATGGGATATTCCGGAGGGAGCCCTGGAGGGCATGCAGACGATGGCCAGATTATCCTCTCTCAGAGCAGGAAAGAGAGATTCTGCACTCACTTAAGGTGTTGGCGGTGACTTAGAAGACCACTATACCGGTGGCAGGTAGCTCCGCTCTTAAAGATGTACAGGACAGAAAGAGACATTACTGAAGCAGGTGTTCGACATAAATGTGCTGTTGTTGCAGGCATCGATCTGTGGAGCCTTTGTGGCCAGGGCTGTTTGCGCTGGGTGCAGGGTATTTTGGAAAATACTGGCGAGGGGCAGTCCCTGCCACAGGAAGCAGCTCAGCCTATTTGACTGATGCCTTCTGAGACTTAATTAGGGGCCTGGCCAAGAGTATGGTCTTGGTTGCGGCCACCCAATGCTAGGCTCCCTTTTAAGGGAAATAATTATTTAGGGAAGCCTTGAATAATTTGGTTAACCTTGGGGAGTCTAAAGGGGGCAGGCTCCCAGAGGAAAAGCAGAGGCCTGGGCGTTTGGCCATGCCACCAAGAGGCCAGCCACAGGATTTCCGATGTTTCCGCATAATACGTTTTGCACCCTATCAGAGGGGGCATTTTCCGTCTCGCGGCAAGGTTTTTGTGGGTTTCGTGGAAGATGCTGAAGTTTTTACTCCCCTGCCTCCACAGTACCCAAAAAGGCACAATGAGATGAGGGAGGCCCGGCCATAGGTAGTTCCTGTGGGAGGTCGACTGCAGGAGTTTTACCCGGCCAGTGGATCTTGGAAATCATCAGAGGGATATGTGTTGGAGTTTTCCTGTCCTCTTGCGAACACCTTCATAAGGTTGCCCTGCAGGCTGGCGGGCAAAGTCAAGGGAGATGTAGGACACTCTCCATCAACTCAGGCAGTTTCAGGCCGTAGTGGAGGTTCCCAAAAGCCAGTGTGGCTATGGTTGATACTCCCATTTATTTCATGGTTTCCAAAAAAAGGGACTTTTTGGCCTATCTTGGAACTCAAGCAGGTAAATTGGTGTCTATGCATACCCCGCTTCTTCATGGAGACCCTCCAGTCGATCATAGTGGCTATCCAGGAAGGCTAATTTGTGACCTTTCTCGATTTAACAGAGGCCTACTTGCACATTCTGATTCACCCCAAGCATTAGCAGTACCTACAGTTCGCAGTTCCAATGGGGCACTTCCAGTTCAGGCCATTGCCCTTTGGTCTTGCGACCACTCTGCGGACATTCACCAAGGTCATGGTAGTGGTTGCTGCAGCTCTGCATCAAGAGGATATTCTGGTACATCCCTACCTGGATGATTGGCTCATCAGAGCAAAGTCCACAGAGGAGAGCATGCGAGCCATAGCACGAGTTGTTGAATTTCTTCAGGAGCTCAGCTGGGTAGTCAGTTTCACAAAGTGTCTGCTTTCACTATCCTAGGACCTGGTGTATCTGGGAGCTCGTTTCCAGACGAACACAGGCAGAGTGTCCCTGACGGTGGAGAGAGTGCAGACCTTGCAGCGGCAGGTCCAACAATTCTTCAGGATGAGCATTCCCATGGCCTGGCATTATTTGCAACTCCTGGGATCCATGGCGGCATTGATTGAGTTGGTCCCGTAAGCTCAAGCCCACATGAGACCATTGCAGAGAGCCATGTTGCAAAAGTGGTCGGCGCGGCATCAACTCCTTACCCATCCATTGCCCTGTCCGAGGGCAGCGCGATTGGCGCTCCATTGGTTGTTGCAACCAGAGAAGTTGTTAGTCAGTATGCCACTGGAGACATCTGCTTGGTTCCCGTTTATGACTGATGCCAGATTCTCAGACTGGAGGACTCATTGTCAAGATTAGATAGCGCAGAGCTGTTGGACTGTGGAACAGTGGGAGTGGCCATTAATCATCTAGAGACAAGAGCAGTGTAACTGGCACTGCAGGAGTTTCGCAGCCTCTTGCATGGAAAGGCAATGTGGGTGTTTTTGGACAATGCCCCTATAGTGACTTATATCAACCAGCAAGGCGGCACAGAGTGTGCAGCTCAAGAATGAGAGAGGCCCATTGTGGAATGAGCAGAGGAAATAATCTGCCATCACATTCTCTATCACAGTCACTTTCACCTGGACTCGGGGGAGTGGTCACTCAGCAAAGCCATCTTTGTACAATTAGTGAGCAGGTGGAGACGGCCGATTATGAATCTGATGGCGACCTTCACGTCTGGCAATGTGTACCGCTTCTTCAGCAGGAGGAGGGAGCAAATGTTGAAAGGCCTGGATGCCCTGGTTCAGCGCTGGCCCACAACAGTCCTCCTGTACATTTTTCTCTGTAGGTGCTCATAGGGCATCTGGTTCAAAGGATCAAGGCACATCCAGGCCTGATCATTCTCATTGCTCCCAATTGGCTGTGCAGACCATAGTATGTAGATTTGTTCAGGTTAACAGTGGACCATCCATGGCTGCTGCCAGACTGACATGACATCCTTTCACAGGGGCCAGCCTTGATGCCTCAGGTGGATCGATTTTTCACTTACAGCTTGGCTCTTGAGAGGGCACAGTTGAGAGGCTATTCTGCCCCAGTGATTTCCACATTGCTAAAGGCCTGTAAGCGGTTGACCTTGCTTTCCTATGTCCAGGTCTGGAGGATATTTAAGGCTTGGTGCAAGGAGCACAGCTGTCGACCTCTGTCGACGTCGGTGCCAGACAACCTCGCCTTTCCACAGGCAGGGCTGGAAAAGGGATTGGTCTGTAGTTCCTTGCGGGTACAGGTGGTAGCACTTACCTGTTATCACGGTAGGGTCCAAGGGGTTTATTTGGGAGCCCATCCATATGTAGTCCATTTCCTTAGGGCTGTTGACTGTCAGCGGAGCCTTTTGAGCCACTGGAGGTGTGTACGTTTAAAGGCTTTGATGTTGAAGACCGTTTTTCTGGTGGCTATCTGTTCTGCAAGGAGAATCTCAGTTACAATTACTGCAATGCCAGGAATCTTTCCTCTCCATCTCCAAGGAAAAGGTGGTGTTATGGCCTGTACCTTCTTTCTGCCCAAGGTGATCTGTCTTTCATTTGAATCAGCCTGTTACCCTGCCAGTTTTCACAGGAATGGGGGAGGCTCAACAAGAGCCGGTGTTGTGCCTCTTAGATGTCTGTAAGGGCCTTGAAGAGGACAGAACCTTTTCGGAAGTCAAGCAGTTTGTTCGTTCTGTTTAGAGAACTGTAAAATGGAGAAGCAGTTTCCAAGGCCTCTATCTCTAGATGGGTTAGAGAAGCCATTTCTTCTGCTTGCTTGCTTCGGTGCCAGCTATTGCCAGCAGGCCTGAGGACACATTCAACCAGGGTGCAGGATGCTTTGTGGGCCGAATATAGCCTAGTTCCTCCAGCAGATATCTGCAGGGTGGCCACATGGGCATCCCTGCATATGTTTGTGAAGCATTACCATTTGGATGTGCAGGCAAAAGGAGATGTGAGTTTTGGTGCGGCAGTCATTCAGGCCGGGCTCGCAGGACCCTCCCGAGATTAGTACTGCTATGGTACATCCCAGTTGTCGTGACTGGACTAGATGGACGATAAGGAAGGTGAAATTAGACCTTAAGTGTTAATTGGCTTTTCTTGGGGACCTCCAATACAGTCCTGGACCCACCCAACCTTTGCAATGGTAGTGATCCTGGACTGGGAGAAATTCATCATTAATTACGTGGTTTGATGGAAATGAAGTGGCTCTTTCATTTTTTCTTATCTCATTGTCCTTCCGGGTATTTTATTTCGCCTGAGAGGAGAAGAAAAACAGAGTACGTACAGCGAATGTGTAATAAAGGGCAATGAGTAGATTCTTTATAAGGCATTGGTCAAGGTGCCCGGAGCTTGTTTCTTTAGTTAGATCTGCCCCTGGAGATGCATGAGATGGAGGGTACTGTGCTTGAAGTTAATGCATCTTACTTATTGCTCCTGTGAATTTGCTTTGTCAATAGTTTACTGGGCTGGTGGGTGGTATCAGCTACCTAAGAATACTGATGTCATCAAAGATAACATGTACAGTCTCCAAGCTCCTAGTAAGAGCTGACAACCCAGGTGTCTGGACTGGACTGGAGGTCCTCAAGGAAAGCAAATTAGCAGGTAAGGCCTAATTTCACCTTGTTTTGAGCTGTTGGCATGTAGAAAGGATTTTTCAGGAAGAATTCTGTTTTGGGTTCTTTTTCTCTTGCCACCCTGTATCTTTGAATTGTTCTTCAGACTGAAGCTAATGAAAATCATATAAAAATATATCCAAAGTTGGAGTTTGTGCTTTAGAAAACTATATTCTCACTGAAAAAGTCAGGTTGATAAACACTAACTACCTGATCCATGCTGCCTCTTGCTATCCTTCCTTTGCTCAGTCTGGTCCTTTTACTATATTGATGTGATGCTGGATATCTGAAACAAATCTATTTTTTTTATTTCTTATGTTTATGCAGCCCGCTTAGAATTTTACATTGGCAGAATCGAAAATGTATTTTATATTTTCCAGTAGATGATGGAGACAGAGAAAAATTAGAAGTTTCCAGTGATGACATCATAGATACTAGGATTGGTGCAGCTAGAAGCACTCTCCAGTATTTCTCTGTCTCCAGCAGATGGTAGTTGCTAGACTAATGCAGCTTCAATGATCTTTGGGCTGCTGGGCAGCCATCCTGCAGAGCACTTCCCCAGATGAACCAGTGTCAATGGTCTCCAAGGCCTATCTAAGGACACGTCTCTGGAGATTGCCCCCTGGAGGGACATCTGGGCTCCCCATCAACTGCTGTTGGCCTGTTGAGCCTGAACAGCGTCCCCGGTGGGTGCAGGCTCCCAGTAGGTCTGTCCTGGGAGTGCCTTTAGTCCAGGCTGTTTTAAATTTTTCTTCCTCTTCAGCTTTCTTACTCCCTTTCTCTTTTCTCCTCCCCCCCCCCCCTTTTTCTTATATCCTCCCCCACCTCCCTTCCCAAAAAATGGACACGGGAGAAGTTCCCCAGGACTGGAGAAGGGCCGATGTGGTGGTACTTCACAAAAGTGGTAATAGGGAAGGAGTGACAAACTACAGGCTAGTAAGCCTTACCTCGGTGGCGGAAAAGTAATGGAGGTGCTCCTGAAAGAATAGTGGACTCTTTCAAAACCAACAGGTTGCATGATCCGAGGCAGCATGGTTTTATCTTTATTGAGTTTTTGATATACCGCTCAGGCAAAGCATCAGAGCGGTGTACATTAAATAAAGTCAGCTACATAGGAAAAAAGGAAAGGAATTCCATTGTCAACAGGAAAGCAGAAGCAAAGGATGATCATGCCAAACAAATCTGATTGAGTTCTTTGACTGGATGACCAAAGAACTCGATCAAGGGCATGCGATGGATGTGATCTACCTAGATTTCAGCAAAGCCTTTGATACTGTTCCTCATAGGAGACTTATCAATAAACTGACCAGCCTGGGGATGGGTTCCAAGGTGGTGAACTGGATTAGAAATTGGTTGACTGACAGATGATAGACGGAGATGGTAAACAAAACTCACTCGGATGAAAGGAAAGTAAGTAGTGGCATGCTCCAGGAATCGATTCTGGGACCAGTACTGTTCAACGTATTTGTGAGTGATATTGCTGAAGGACTGAATGGAAAGATTTTGTCTTTTTGCAAATGACACGAAAATTTGCAACAGAGTGGACTCCCCTGAGGGAGGTTGGTAACATGAGGAAAGATCTACGGAAGTTGGAAGAATGATCTGATGCTTGACAGTTAAGATTTAATGTGAAGAAATGCAGTGTCATGCACTTAGGATGCAGAAATCCAAGGGAATTGTATGCGATAGGGGGCGAGAGGTTTGGTTTGCACGGACCAGGAGAAGGACCTCTGATTGTTTCTGAGCAACTCAAGGTGGCAAAACAGTGTGACAAGGCGGTGGCCAAAGCCAGAAGGATGCTGTGTTGCATGCAGAGAGGAATTACCACCAGAAAGAAGGAGGTATTTAATGTCACCGTAGAAGTTGCTGGTGAGTATTGTGTTCAGTTTTGGAGATCATATCTCAAGGGATATAAAAAGACTTGAAACAGTTCAGAGGAAAACGATCAAAATGATTTGGAGCTTGCACCAGAAGACACATGAGAAGAGACTTGAAGACCTAAATATGTATACGCTAGAGGAGAGGAGGAACAGGGGAGATATGATACAGACCTTTACTTAAAGGTATTAATGAACAAGCAAACCTTTTTCAAAGACAGGGAAGCTGTAAAACTAGAAGACATAATATGAAGCAGCAAAGGGGTAAACTGAAAGGCAATTTCTGGATATACTTTTTCACTTAAAGGTTGGTGGAAGCTTGGAATGCCCTCTCAATGAAAGTGGTGGAGGCAAATACAGTGACATAATTCAAAATGGCATGGTACAGACACAGTGTATCCCTTTATAGCAAATAGGGGTGACCTACACAGAGCGGTGAGTACATCCCCTAAAGAAAGGCATGGGGAGGGGTGACCTGCATAGAGCAGCAGGTGCACGTACTCTTGCCACCTTGCTGGGCAGGCTAGATGGACCATACTGCTCTTTATCTGCTGTCATATACTATGTTACTATGATTAAAAAAAACAAAGAAATGAACAAGAGTCCTGTGGTGTAGAGTGGGCTTGGGGCATAGCAAAGCATTGCAGCAAGACTCCCTTAGGCAGGGGATGCAGTGCTAAGCAGCGTTTGTATCGGGGCCAGACCTTTATCAGGATTTGTAAGAGGTGGATCCAGCTACAGGCCTGGGGGGGAGGGAGAGCTCTAGCATGACATTCACTGTGTGGTGGTTCATTTAGGTCGCAGTCACTGAAGCCATTGATGGCCTGCATTTCTGAGGCCTTCCTTGCAGCAAACTTCAGCTTTCTAGCAGCAGTTCCCACTTAGGCTGCACAGACTAGGCCATGAGGCAGTGGGCTGCCATTTCTGTGCACAGGCATAATTGCTGCTCGCAAGGCAGAATGGAAGAGAGTCTTTATCTGCTGTGTGCAGCCAATCCAGAAGAGCTTTCTGTGGGGGATTTCATGGTGATTTCCTGGTTTTCCCTAGCGCTGTGGGGACCAGAAGAACTTGCAAGCCCACTGCTTTCTCTGGCAAAGGTGGGAACCGCTACCATCTTGCCAGACTTCAGTGTCTCTAGCTCCCTGCTAAACTCTCCTTTCCTCCTTCATGAATTGGAGAGCTTTGGGAGAGGGCTCCTGGGTGCCTCCTCCCCTCTCCAAGTCTTCATGGTTTTTTTCCACAATTTTCTTCAGTTGATGCACCAGGCATTTGGTGTCTTTGTCAAGGGTCTCTGCTGGGGACCCAATGAGCTTAGGGGGCCTCTGTCTAGCTGACAGCTGGGTGTTTTCTCACGCGAAGATGCTCTTGTGAAAATCTTTGGCTATTCTCTTTGGAGTCCTGCTACAGAAGTGAACATGGTGCACACAGGACAGAAACATGATGGCAGAAAGACCATATGGCCTATCCAGTCTGCCCTTCCATACCAACTGCTACGTTCCCCTTTTTTTTTTATTTTCCTGTAGATATCTTCTGAGTTTGTCCTGTGCTTTCTTCATGGACCAGCAGGATATAATCAGCCACACAGATGAGTGTTACCATCCCTGACGGTGCCAGGTTGGACTTCCAGAGTTCAGAAGAGTTTACAAGTGAACCCCTCTTATGTGCCTGTTGCTGCTCCCCCCCAGTGTACTTCATCCGCCTGGCCAAGCAGGATGGAATTTGCTTTCCCTCTTGTCGTCTTTATTTAATCTATTCTCTTATTTTTATTTATTTATGCTTTCTGGGTCCCGAATGAAGCTCGGCTACAAGGAAGCTGCTACTCCCAAGGGACTCAGACTGTACCTTCAGGATGTTTTCTCGGTGAGAGAACCTCTAAGCAGCTCAGCCTCCGAAGAGGGCCCATACTAGGTTCTTGTGGGATGTTCTAGGGAAAGATAATCTTCTCAAATGCTGCAGGGAATATTTTCTGTGAGAGGAGATGAAAGAATCTCTCAAGCAGTTCCAACTCCCAAGGGGGTCCAGAGTAGGTACCTGTGGGATGTTTACGGTGTGAAGAGAATCATCTCAACAGCTGCTCTCCCAAGGAGACCTCCCCCTACGGGGCTCTGGGACAAAAGAACTATCTAAGTACTGGCTCCCCTGGGCCAGCACCCAGCAGCCATGAGAGGTCTGCCCATGAGGGATGAACTTTCTTTTATTTTTTTGTAAATGGCTACAACTGTCCAGGAATGCTTTTATGGAACAGAAGAGGTCTCACAAATGGGACCAGAGTGATACCCTATCCAGAAACATGGCTCTCATGCCCTGCTAGATCCCGTTCCTGCCCAAACCCACATCCAGCTGTGGAAGTTGAATCTTCTCTCTTCTTTTCAGCAGCAGCCAGATGGTGAGCATAGCTAGCTTTGCAGTTGCTCTGCTTCCCTATATCTGTAATGGTGCCTGTTTCCACCCCTAGTGACTGGCCGGTCCTGATTGATGCTTCCCGCTCCCGACATTAGTTGGTGTATTCCCTGACTGTCCCGGGGGGGGGGGAGCAGTGTTATCGCCACCACCGAGTGCTTGGTAATAACATGTGCCTTCAGAATGCTGGTGCCCTGCATTCCCAGGGTGGCATCAGCGTCCATGACTGCCCCAATTCCTGGAGCCATGCCTATGCTTGTTGACAGCGTGATACCCATGCAACCCTCCATATTTGGCCAGATGGGCATGTCAAGCTGCTTGTGCCGTTTTGGGTGATACTCAGTGATGGAAGAGTTCACTGCCTACCTTGGGGGGGGGGGGGGGTGAAATCCCATCACAAGTTACGGCAGGGTCGGCCTGCTGTACCCCAGCCGCCTCCTTATTAGTGCCGCTGAAGGAAGCTCTTGTGCCTTCTGACACATGGGTGCCCGCATTCAGGCAGAGCTCTCCAGGACAGCAAGGTTGAGCTTAGGATCTCCTGCACCAGCACAGGAGAAGAGCACTCAGCCCGGAGTCCTAGACCACCAGTGTTTTTTTCCTCACTGCACGTGGGGGACACCCATGGGTTCCCTTGGAGAAGCCACCCTCCCCGGGGCTCAAGCCACACCACCTGTGTCCTCAGAGTGCTCTCTGCCCACATCCCTTTCTCTGGCAGGGAAGGACTTTTCACTCCCTCCTCCTGAATCCTGCATTCCTGTAGCTTAGCTTTTATCTGTGCCATTGTTCCTGATCACACTGGGGCCTGCTTGTTTTCTTCCCCACATCACAGAGCATGGGGGCTCCTGACTCTCACCCAGTTGGAAATGCAGTTTCCTGGACTTGGTGGGAGGAATCCTTCAAAAGCTACAATTTGGCCAACCCTACTATTTTCTCCTTGTGGGTTCAGAAACATTGAAAACTTGATACTCTGAGGATGCCTATACCCCTAAGGGGTCAGCCAAACTAAATAGCTGAATGAATGCATGAACAGACAGGGTGAATCTGGCAAGCATTCCCCACCACAGCTCTAAGTCCTTATCTGCCCTCTCTCTGCCCCGGTGATGCTGCTCCTGCACTGTAGGGGCAGCAATGGGGCCCCACAACTCAAGTATGGGTCTGGGGTCCCGACCTTCCCTTCCCCTCCACCCTCAATTACACTCCCCATGGGGAAATGACATGCCGCCGATGGTAAGGGCTCAATATGTGACTATTTCTTCATTGGGAGCTGTTGAACAGCAGGGTTCTGCTCTGGAAACTGTTCCTCCTCAAATGGATCTTTCTGAATTTCTTGAGAGCTCCTTAGAGGTGGTGACAAGTCGGGCTACTTTGGTGGTTAATTTTGCCTTTGAATCAGGCAGGAACACTGTACTTAAACTATATTTCTGTAAAATTTCTGTATCTCAATTTATGGGTTCAAAACTACAAATTTTTCCTGACCTTGCTAGAGATACCCAGAAAAGGAGAAGATCTTTTTTGGCTTTACGCCAGAGAACACACTCCTTGGGAGCACAATTTAATTTAAGATATCCCTGTAAATGTGTGGTTAATTATCAGGCTAAACATATGTTTTTTGAGTCCCAACAATTATTACAATTTATACAAAGTAGGGAAGATTGGGGGGGGGGGGGTGGCTGTGAGTCACATATCAGCTGCCATGTAATATTATCTTTGCTCCTGTGATTAATTTGTTATAGTGTGGTAGTTTTACCTAAGTACTAAGTATGATTTCTTTTTTCTTGGATCTTATTGTGGGGTATTATTGTGGTCTTTTCCAGGTTGGATGGTTTTTCTTTAATATTTTTCTGTTGAGATAATTGTATATCTCTTCTTTATTTCAATTCTTATTCAGAATTGTTTTCTGCAGTTTTTGTAAAAATTTAATAAAATATAAATAAAAAAAAAAGGGTTCCAGGGGTGATCGGGAAACTACAGACCAGTAAACCTGATATCTGTACCATGCAAAATGGTAGAAACCATTATAAAGGATAAAATTACTGAACATGTAGATAGCCATGGGTTAATGAAAGCTAACATGGATTTAGCCAATGAAAGTCTTACTAATCTTATATTTTTTTGAAGGTGTGAACTCATAGACAAAGGTGAGCCAGTTGATAAAGTGTATCTGGATTTTCAAAATGCCTTTGACAAGGTCCCTCATAAGAGACTCTTGGTGACATTAAAATTCATGGCATTGGAGGCAGTGTAGTATTGTGGATCAGGAAGTTGTTAGAAGATAGAAAACAGAGAGTAGAGCTAAATGGCCAAGTTTCTTAATGGAGAAAGGTGAATAGTGATTTGTGCTAGGCCCGTTTCCTTTTAATATATTCATAAATGACCTGTAAAAAGAAATAATGTATGAGGTGATTCGAATTTGCAGATGACACAAAATTATTCAAATTTGTTAAAACGCAAGAGGATTGTGAAAAATTGCAAGAGGACTTTGAAAAATGGGAAGACTGGACGTCCAAATGGCAGATAAAATTTAATGTGGACAAGTGCAAAATTATACACCTAGAAAAGAACAACCCAAAGTATGGTTACATGATGCATGTTACCTCCTTAGAAACCACCACCCAGGAAAATGATTTTGGTATCATCATGGATAATACATTGAAACAGTCCGCCTAGTGTGCAGCGGCGACCCAGAAAGCAAATAGAATGCTAGGAATCATAAGGAAAGGCATGGAGAATAAAACAAAGGATATTATAATGCCTCTGTATTGTTCTGTGGTGCGACTGCATCTTGAATATTGTGTGCAATTCTAGTTGCCATATCTTAAAAAGGATATAGCTGAATTAGAAAAGGTACAAAGAAGAGCGACAAAAACGGTAGAATGGAAGGATACCTCTATGAGGAGAGGCTTAAAAGGTTGGGACTCTTCAACTTGGAAAAAAAACGGCTGAGGGGGGATATGTTAGAGGTCTGTAAATTAATGAATAAAATGGGTAAACATAGATTGATTATGCCATCAAAAAGTAGAAAACCTAGAGGGGACACAATGAAGCTACAATCCAAACCATTTAAGACTATTTAGAGAAAATATTGTTTTACTCAATGTGTAATCAAACTCTGGAATTCGTTACCGGAGGATGTAATAAATTCTGATAGTGTAGCTGGGTTTTAAAAAGGTTTGGACAAGTTCCTGGAGGAAAGGTCCATAAACCATTATTAAAGAAGACCTGGGAAATCCACTGCTTGCCCTGGGACAAGCATTATGGAATCTGTGTGCCTCTTTGACAACCTGCCAGTTACTGGTGGTCTGGATTAGTCACTGTTGGAAACAGGATACTGGGCTTGATGGACCTTGATCTGACCATTAAGGCATTTCTTATGTTCTTATCGCCTCAGATGAAAACTTGAATGGTAGGTCCTCGAGGGCGTCGACTGTGCTTGAATTGTAGCTCAGCTTGATCCATTACTGGAACGGTGCAAACTAAATATGAATAAATAAAGACGAAGGTCACCGGGTTCAACCAGACGATGACCACACTTCTATAAGGGATCAGCTTCAGCAGAGGGCTCGCGATGAACTCATTATCCTGCATATAAGGTAATCGGCAACGAACCATTCCACGCCTGACTGGCTCCATCTCTCTAGGCCGAGGCACTGGTGGGGGGGGGTACTATCTAATCCCCAACTCTTCTTTTCCCAGCCATCCACATCAGCTCCCTCGGGCACCGGCTAAGGGTCAGGACAACTGAAGAGCTGACTGAGTTAGAAAAATAGAAACATAACGGCAGAAAAAGACCATATGGCCTATCTGCCATTCCATATCAACTACTATAGTCCCTTTTTTTCCTTTAGAGATTTTCTGTGTTTGACCCATGCTTTTTTAAATGCAGATACTGCCTGGTCTCTACTACCTCCACTGAGAGATTATTAAACTCATCTACCACTTTTCCTGTAAAGAAATATTTCCGCATATTATTCCTGAAGTTATCCCCTTTCATGCTCATCCCATGTCCCCTCATTGCAGAGCTTACTTTAAATTCAAAGAGGCTCCCCACCTGTGCATTTATGCCACAGAGGTATTTAAACATCTCTTTCATATCCCCTTTATCCCGCCTTTCTTCTAACGTATACATATTAAAATCTTTAAGTCTGTCCCCATATGCTTTATAACGAAGACCACTGAGCATTTTGGTAGCCACCCTTTGCACCGACTCCATCCTGTTTAAATCCTCTTGAAGGTATGGTCTCCAGAATTGCACACGATTCAAATGAGATCTCACCAAAAATTTATACAACGGCACTTTCACTTCCTTTTTTTCTGTTGGCAGTTCCTCTTCCTGTGCACCCAAGCATACTTCTGGCTTTCTCAGTTGCCTTTTCTACCTGTTCAGCCGCTTTAAGATCATCAGAAAGGATCTTGCCTAGGTCATGCTCTTTCATGGACAGAAGTACTTCACCCCTCATACTATACTGCTCCTTTGGATTTTTTGCAGCCCAAATGCATGATCCTGCATTTTTTAGCGTTAAATCTCAGCTACCAAATTCTTGTTCATTCTTCAGGTTTAGCTAGATCCCTCCTCATATTACCTATTCCTTCCTTGGGTGTCTGTTTCAGATTGTGGTATCATTCGCAAAGAGGCAAACCTTACCCAACAGCCCTTCTGCAATATCACTAACAAAAAATGTTAAAAAGATTTGGAGCAAGGATAGATCCTTGTGGCACAAACTAGTAACATCCTTCTCCTCAGAGTAAGCTCCATTTACTGGTACCCTTTGTCGCCTCCCACTCAACTAATTTCTAATCCAGTCAGTCACTTTAGGGTCCATCCCTAAGGTGGTCAATTTATTTATAAGTCGCCTGTACAGAAGAGTGTTAAAGGCTTCACTGAAATCTAAGTACACAACATCTAGTGCTCTCCCTCTGTCTAATTCTCTGGTCACCCCATCAACGAAATCAATCAGTGATGTCTGACAAGACCTGCCTCTAGTAAACCAGTTGTTGCCAGACTGCTTTTTCAACCCGATTCGCAGCAGCCACGACTGGTAGCGTTGAGTACTGGAACAGCTGGACACATGGCACTACAGATCCAACTGGGCCCATCTCAGCCGCAAGGGCTGCAGAGGCACTTCTGCCTTTTTCTCTTTCTCAAGAGGGTTCAGTCGACTGCCTGTTTCTCTGGCCCAAAAACACAAGCCCTAGACATCTGAGGGCCATTGCACCTCACTTCCAAGACAGAGAAAGCACCTTCAGCTCCAGTGCTAATGCATTTTCTCAACACGGACGCAGGATTCAGCCCAAAGCTGCTTACAATGGGCAGGTGTCTGTTACCTTTTGGTCTACCTCGATGTAAACACTCAGGCAACATCCAAAGGCAAGCAAACAGTAACATCCACCCGCCCAGATTGGCAGATACTAAGCACTTCTCTGAGGTCTGCTTTGTGCCACTGAAACACTGGGAATGAACTCTGCATACTCTCAGGCCTCCTGACTCAAGCTTATGCATCATTCAATGATCAGTCACTCCATCACATCTCCTTCAGTCATGATCTTGTCCAGCTACACCAGCTCAGTGACTTGGTCCTCATCTCAGAACAAGGACTGCGATGGTCCCCAGCCTCGAGCATATCCACGAAGAGAATACGCACAGCTATCACCTGAATTTCATCTATGTTTTCAAGAATGTTCATTCATGTTTTCGACAATATCTTCAGTTTGGGCCAGACTACAGCATGACATTTGCGCACGGTGCTCCGAAGCCTCCTTATGTCATGTCATTCCCTGGCCATCCAAACCTCCATGGGTTATACTGACAGGTAATATGCCACACACATCTGATTGAACATGGTGTGCTAAACCATACCATCTGAAGATCTTGC
Source organism: Ichthyophis bannanicus (assembly GCA_033557465.1). Classification (NCBI taxonomy): domain Eukaryota; kingdom Metazoa; phylum Chordata; class Amphibia; order Gymnophiona; family Ichthyophiidae; genus Ichthyophis; species Ichthyophis bannanicus. The sequence continues at coordinate 935,719,812 of CM066034.1, forward strand.
AGGCATTTGGAGGCACAGCCCCAAAGTGACCCAGTTTTAAAAAAAAAAAACAACCCCCCCCCCCCCCCAGTTCCTCCACGTCATATTCCACTCACCTGGTCGCCGTATCTTAAAAAGGATATAGCATTATTAGAAAAGGTACAGAGAAGAGCCACCAAAATGGTAAAGGGGATGGAAGGATACTCCTATGAAGAGAGGCTACAAAGATTAGGGCTCTTCAACCTGGAAAAGAGACGGCTGAGGGGAGATATGATAGAGGTCTATAAATTAATGAATGGAGTGGAACGGGTAAACGTAGATCGATTGTTTACGCTATCAGAATATAGAAAAACTAGGGGACATGTATTGAGGCTACAGGGTAAACTATTTAAGACAAATAAGAGAAAATATTTTTTCACTCAACGTGTAATCAAACTCTGGAATTTGTTACCAGAGGATGTAGTAAAGGCTGTTAGTGTAGCTGGGTTTAAAAAAGGTTTGGACAAGTTCCTGGAGGAAAGGTCCATAAACCATTATTAAAAAGGGACCCAGGATATCAATGCTTGACCCAATACAAGCATTGTGGAACCTGTGTCTTTTGGGGATACTGCTAGGTACGTATGACCTAGATTGACCACTGTTGGAAACAGGATACTGGGCTTGATGGACCTTGGTCTGACCCAGTATGGCATATCTTAAAAAAAAAAAAAAATCTCATATGTAGCTAGCCTGTCTACTCTCACTATACTTATGTTCCTCCAAGGGGACCATTCATAGCGACCACTCCTCCGGATACTCCTACCATACTGGCTTCAACCCACTGCAGCATGGATGCACAGGGGCACTCTATATTAGTCCATACACTTTCACCATTGCACTCTCAGCTTGGGATTCACACATCTGTGTGGCTGATTATATCTTGCTTGTCTGTGGTTGAAAGAAAGATTGCTTACCTGTAACGATATTTCTCCAAGGACAGCAGGATAAGTCATCCACACTAACCCATCCTCCTCCCCTACTGGTTGAAGCCTCTGTAATTTTCGGCGGACATCGCCTAGGCTTTGAAAAGGACTGAGGGGGAGGAGCAATAGGCACACAGGAGAGGATTACTTGCACATACCCAGAAGAGCTTTCTAAACTCTTCTGAGCTCTGGGAGATCTTCCAATCTGGTACCGTCAGGGATGATGACACCCCTCTGTGTGGTTGGTTTATCCCACTGTCCATGGAGAACCATCATTACAGGTAAGCAGTCTTTTTCTTCTTGAATTCAAATACAGTCCTCGTCTCTACTACCTCCACTGGGAGACTGTTCCATGCATCTACCACTCTTTCCATAAAGAAATATTTCTGCATATTACTCCTGAGTCTGTCTTCTTTCACTTTCATCCTATGCCCCCGCATAGCAGAGCTTTCTTTCAATTGAAAGAGGCTCTCCTGGGCACTTATGCCATGGAGGTATTTAAATGTCTATCATATCTCCCAGCGTTCCTCTAAAGTATACATATTTTTAAGTTTGTCCTTATACATCTTATGACAAAGCCCACTGACCATTTTGGTAGCTACCCTCTGCGCCGACTCCATCCTGTTTATATTCTTTTGAAGGTGTTGTCTCTAGAATTGCACACAATACTCCAAATGAAGTTTCACCAAAGAATTCTGCAGATGCATGATTACTTCCTTCTTCCTGCTGGCCATTCCTCTCCCTGTGCACCCAAGCTTCCTTCTGGCTTTTGCCGTCCGCCTTTTCTACCTGTTTAGCCACTTTAAAATCGTTAGATATTATCATGCCCTGGTCCCACTCTTCTTTCGTGGACAGAAGCACTTTGCCGCCTATACTGTACTTCTCCCTTAGATTTTTGCAGCCCAAATGCATGACCCTGTTAAATCTCGGCAGTTAATTGTTGACCATTCTTTGGGTTTCTTTAGATCCCTCCTAATGTTATCTTCTCCTTCCTGGGTGTCTACTGAATTGCAGATTTTGGTATCATCAGCAAAGAGGCAAATCTTACCTGACAGCCCTTATGCAGTATTGATAGCACAAATGTTAAAAAGAATCTGACCAATGACAGATCTTGCGGCACACCTCTGGTAACATCCTTCTCAGAGTGAACTCCATTTACCTCTACCCTTTGTCGCCTCCCACTCAACCAATATCTAACCCAGTCAGTCACTCTAATATTTTTATTTATTTATTTACATTCTCTTATATACCGCGCTATTCTGCATCAGTGCGGTTTACATGGAACAAACTTAAATTACATTGAACAGGGCATTATAACTTGGAGATAACTATTTTACAGGGAACATGGGCTATGGAGGGTTAAGTGGCTTGCCCAAGACCACAAAGAGCACCTGTGGGACTAGAAACCCCAGTCCTTCCGGCCCAAGGTTGCTGTCCTCTAGTGGGATTTGAACCCCCGACCTTCCGGCCTGAAGTACCTTGCCTCAACCACTAGGCCACTCCTCCACTCCAGGATGCTCAATTTATTTATAAGTCGCCTGCGTGGAACAATGTCAAAGGCTTTACTGAAATCTAAGTACACCACATCTAGAGCTCTCCCTTGGTCCAACTCTGGTTGCCCAATCAAAGTAATTAGATTTGTCTGTCAAGACCTGTCTCTAGTAAAGCCATGCTGCCTCAGATCCTACAATTCATCGGATTCTAGAAACCTCAGTGTCCTCTGTTTTTAAGCAGCATTTTCATTAATTTACTCACCAGAGGTCAGACTAACAGATCTTTAGCTCCCAACCTCATCCTTACTTCTGCTACCTGTTCAAACTCTGAAGAAACGTTGAAAAGGTCAGTCAGTGGAACTGCTAGAACGTCCCCAAGTTCCTTCAGTATTCTTTGATGTATCCCATCTGGTCCCATTGCTTTGCCTACTTCTAATTTAGCTAGCTCCTCATGAACCAAGTCTTCGGAAAATCGTTAAGACCCCCTCACTTATGTTCCTATTTGTAGATGCTTTCTGATGTCCTGCTCCTGGCCCTTCATCTGTGAACACAGAACAAAAATATTTATGCAATTCCACTTTATCCTCATCAGCTCCTACATATTCTTCCTCTTCACCCTTGAGTTTGACAATATCACTTTTGCACTTCCTCCTCTCACTAACATATCTGAAAAATGTCTTGTTGCCTCATTTTACTGCATTAATGCTTGTATTCCTCTTTCTGCAATCTTTTGTATTTTATGAAGGCCACCCTCTTTCTCTTCACCTTTTCAGCTACTTCTTTTTGAGAACCACAGTGGCCTCCTTTTTCTTTAAGATTTATTTACTTTATTAAGAAAAAGGTTTATTGTTCTTAAAATATTCCCTTTCAATTTCTCCCACTGCTTTTCTATAACCTCCAGTTAACGACTCCTTGAGGTATTGTCCCATCTTGGCAAAGTTAGTTTTCCCAAAGTCTAAGATCCTCATTTTTGAATGGGCTTTCAGTCCTAGTCCTAATACTGAACCGCACCATCTAGTAATCATTGGATGCAAGATGATCACCCACTATAACATCAGAAACACTCTCTCCATTCATAAGCACCAGGTCTCCTATGGCCCCCTTAAGTGTGTGTTCTCTTATCTATTGCCAGAATAGTTCTTGTAGAGAATCCAGGATCTCCTTACTTCTAGATGACTTTGCAGTAAGGATATGCCAGTCAAAATCCACCATATTGAAATCACCTATTGACAGCACTTCTCCTTTCATAGCAATACTGTAAATGTCTTCAATTAAATCTCTGTCCAGTTCTTCTGCATTTGAAGCGGGTCTGTATATCACACTAGTGCAAATTGATGCTGCATTCCTTTTTTCAGTTTAATCCCCAGTGCTGCCGCCTTCCCTTATAAGCTCTGTAATTCTATAACTTTAATATTTTTTACATATAATGTCGTTCTTCCTTCCCTTCTTCCTACCCTGTCCTTCCTGAATAAATTATAGCCCGGTTTAATTATATCCTAGTCATGGTCCTCCCTGAACCATGTCTCCATAACTGCCACTAAATCAAGGTCTGCCTCTTCTATCTAGAATCTTATTTCCCATACTGCAAGTATTAATGCACACTGCTTTCCAGATGTTGCTCATTTTACCCATTTCTATAGTAGTATTTAAAATTTTACTTACCTGAGGGCTTTTACTTAAATGGGGCTTTCCTCATTCATCCCCATTGAATCTAGTTTAAAGCCCTTTTCAGTAGATTAACTAGTCTGCTACAGAATACACTGACCCTTCTTGGATAGTTAGATACCATCTCTGCTCAGAAGTCCTTGGAAAATCATCCCATGGCCCAGGAAACCAGAATGTTCTCAATGACATCATCCTTACAGCCATGCATTCATCTCTAGAATGCAAGCTTCTCTTCCTCGCCTTTTACCCTCAACTGGGAGGATTGAGGAGAACGCCACATACACACCTATTTGTTTCACCCTCTCTCTTTGAGCCATGAAGTCATTTTGTTGCTAGCAGTATCATTTGTGCTGACATGGATGAGCCGCATCAGGTAATAGTCAGTAGGCTGCTTGAATCTCAGAAATCTCTCTGTAACATCTCAGATTTTGGCACTTGGCAAACAAGCACACCTCCAGGGACATCAAGTCTAGTCAGCGGGTAGATGTCTCAGTACCCCTCTGAAGAGAGTCCCCAACCATCACTACCCTTTGCTTCCTTATGGTCCCTGATTCTGCAACTTTGGGATGCTTGAGCCCTGGTTCTTCCCGTTCCTGGGGTGTTTTTGCCTCCTCCAATTCTAGGACTGGTTCTTCAATTCAAGGGATAGTGGAGTTGGATTGTTGATTTTGCAAGCTCTGGCGATCCATGCCCAACTGTTATTTCTGTAGCATACCATCTTCACTTTTGTCTGAGAGCTTGGATGCTTCAAGAAGCATCTCATCAATGTGTTTCTCCCTGTAACAGATGCCTTTCAGTCTCGTCACTTTTTCTCTCAGCTCTTCCACTTATTTCATGAGGGCTTCAGCTTGCAAGCATTTTGCACACAGAACCAGTCCCTTGACTTGGATTAATAACTATCCGTAGGAAGCAGATGCTGTAACAGGAGTAACAGTTTTGGCAGCATGTTTTTTTCCTAGCCACAGTTCATTTATTTGGAGCTTTGGTATCTGTTGAAGGAAATGAGAAAGGCCTACGAAGGTACCTGTGATAGGGTATATGGAATTCTACCCGTCCCTCTCCAAGAGTATTATCAACAGTCCCCTTTAAGAGAGTCTGCAGCCCAGAGTTCAGGGCTGGGAGGACGTGACTCACAGGGAGAGGTTAAGGACCCAGCAGGCTGCAGGAGGGAGAGGCGCCCAAGGAGTCAGAAGTCCTTCCAAGGCAAGCTGTGTAAAGGAGTTCCGAGGCAGGCACTTTAACTGAGGCTGGAGGAAGGGCCAGGAGAACCAGCTTGTGGAGGTTTAACAAGCTTGGGTCAGTGGAAGCAGGTTGACTTTGTTTTCCCTGAACTGCTGTTTGTTTGGGTTTTGCTTTGTGAAGGTTTAACAAGCTGGGACAGAATTAAAACTGCTTTTGTTTTCCCTAAACTGCTGTCTGGACTGTGTTTTAAAGAAAACATCTTCCCACCGCATGTGTCACTACCACAGTACCCAACTTTTCCTCAGACAAAAAGTCGCTAGCCTCTTATATGTATGATCTAACAGCTGTGTTTGATGACCCTGTGTGTAGTCCTGTTTGCTTGCTAAACGGTTATCACTTCAAACTGCTAAAATCTGATATGTTTGAGGTATATAGTCTAATGTACTCTTTGTAAAATTACCTAATCAAAGCTCCTTCAAGTATATTGTTTGCTTTTAGCAGCTATCCAAATGTGGAACTATTTACTAATTACTTCCTAGATTTTTCCTTCCAGCCAATAACAATTTGTTGTCGTTGTCGTCAAGCTAATTGGTGATTTGCCGTATATAGCAAGATTTCTCACATGGGGTAAGTGGTAGCTGGGGTGGGAAGGGAGGGTTATAACATCAGAGGAGTTCAATGACTTCAAAGAACAACCCATTGCCCTGTACCCAAAGGACTTACAAATCTAATTTTGTACTTGGGGCAATGCGACTTGCTCTAGACGAGGGGGAAGGGGGTGATATTGGAATTTGAATCTTAGCTTCCCTGGCTCATAGCTCACTGTTTTAACCACTAGGCTGCTCCACTCCCAGTGGGACCTTTCATCTTTGGGAGACAGGAGTGAGAATGTTGCACTCACACTGGATAGTCCAGTATGCGTGAAGAGCCTGGAAGGAGAGCTGTCTCTGCTGGAGGAGGAAGTCAATTCTGATTGTCTGTCTTTTCTGGCAGGAGGAGGTCGTCTATCTTGGTTGCACAGATCTCTTCCTCACTCTGCATAGCGGAGGTTGCCATGGAGAAATAGGGAGAAATTGGATGTAGATCCCATCTTTGAGGATCTCTGGAAACCCTCATAGACCTTTCTGCTTACGCAGGCAGTCCAGGGCATAGTCCTAGAGGAAGAAAAGGCATCTGACACTCCCCATTGGGATGTTAGGGTTATGGGCAAGCTATAAGCCTTGCCTCAGGCTGATATGGATAGCTGGTTGCTTTACCTTAAGGTAGATACGTTGGTGGCACAGTCACTAAGCACCCCACATTCCAGTCGAAGGAGGTGCAGCCCTTAGAGATCAGTAGGACTACAAGGTGGAGGCACTTTTGATGACATCTCTACTTCAACACTTCATCTATACACACCCATTCATGGGGACCTGGTGACCCATGCACTTCTGCATTGGGTCTAGCAGCTCCCAGAGGATTCGGCATCGACCTGCCTTGAATAGGTTGCAGCCTTTCTAGCTGACTCTTTTTGTATGATCTCATTCATCTCTTATCAAGAGCAGCTGCAGTTGTTACAGTGCACTGGCTGTTGCTCCAGCACGGGTCCGCAGACACAGCCTCCAAGGCCTGCTTGACAAAACCTTCTTTTAAGAATTGTTTCCTTTTAGGGAAAGACCTGGAGAAGCTGGTCAAGGATTTGGGCGAGACTAAACCCCAGTAGCTAGCTGAGGACACTTCTAATCGCTCGGCATCTTGTTCCCATTTTGGGACTCTCAATGTTAATAGCTGGGTAAGCAGATGGCATCATTTGGAAGTCTTTTATGGAAAATCTCAGTCCTTTCAGGGATGCCTAGGGGACCCCTCCTCTGGAATTACTGCATCCCACCCTGCCCAGCAAAAGACAAAAGGCCCATTCCTTGGTGCCTCAAGTTGATGGATGTCATAAGAACATAAGATATGCCATATTGGGTCAGATCAAGGGTCCATCAAGCCCACTATCCTGTTTCCAACAGTGGCCATTCCAGGTCTCAAGTACCTACCAGGTTCCCAAACGTACACATATTCCATGCTGCTTGTCCCAGGGATAAGCAGTGGATTTCCCATGTCGTCTTTAATAATGGCTTATTGATTTTTCCCTCCAGGAACTCATCCATACCTGTTTTGAACCCAGCTACACTAACAGCTTTTACTGTATCCTCTGCTAATGAATTCCAGAGTTTGATTACATGCAGAGTGAAAAAAGATTTTTTCTGATTAGTCTAAAATGTGCTGTATTGTAGCTTCATTGCGTGTCCCCTAGTCTTTCTACTTTTTGAAGGAATAAAGAACTGATCTACATTTACCTGTTCCACTCCATTTATTATTTTATAGATCTTTATCATATCTCCCCTTAGCCATCTCTTTTCCAAGTTGAAGAGCCCTAACTTATTTATTTTTATTGATTTATTTAATGCTTTTATATACCGCACTCTTTAAAATCAGTGCGGTTTACAGATAACATTTTGTACAGAGTAGGAAGAGCCTGTTCTGCACTTACATCGAACGGGTAATGCAACTTGGATTTAGAACAGGGGTAACTCTATATAGACTATTTACAGTCTAGGCAGGAAGTCGCTATGCAGTTGTAGCGACATGGCTTGCCCTGAGAGCTATGTACAGGAATGTAATTTATTTACTGTGTTGTCTGTTTTTTACGGTTAGGTTGTAGGGTTGTGTCAGGTGCGGACGTGCTGTTGGCCTGGGCGTAGTATATGAGAAAGGTGGGGCTTTAGTGCCTTTCTGAATTGGGCAAGGTCAGTGATCGCACGAATGGTCCCTGGGAGCTCTTTCCAGCAGGTAGGTGCGTAGAACATGAAGGCTCTGTTTTTTGTTGCCTGAGTGCATTTTGTTACTTCGCTGAGGGTTATTAATGTGTTGGTGGCGAAGGATCTTCTTTCTCTGGTTGCAGGTGTGGGGTGGATAAGGTTTGTCAAGGAGCTAGCGGTTGTTTTGTTGATGTCCTTGAATGTTAACAGCACTACTTTGTAGGTGAGCCGGCAGTAGATTGGTAGCCAGTGCAGGTCCTTTAGGATTGGAGTAATGTGGTCCCTTCTAGAGACCCCGTGTAGGAAGCGGGAGCTTTTTCTCAGGGGGATATCCTTCTAGCACCTTTACCATTTTTGTTGCTCTTCTCTGTACCTTTTCTGAATTCTGCTATATCCTTTTTAAGATATGGTGACCAGAAATTGCATTCAATATTCAAGGTGTGGTCACATAATGGAGCGATACTGTCTCTGCTTCTTTCACCAAGAATGGGCCCGAGTTATCACAGTTCAGTGTTTTTTGACAAAATTCAACACAATAATGTGCTGGAGTGTGTTGAGCCTATTTTGGATGCCTTTGTTGTCTCTCTGTGCGGCTCTCCACTCAAGAAGGCTGCCATCGGGGCTACCCTAGAAACAGTTTTCCATGTTCAAGCCATTGTTCCTGTGTCTTCTCTCCAGAGGGGAACAAGAAGATACTCACTCCATTTATTTCATCATCCCCAAAAAGGGATGGGTCCTTCAGATCAATTCTTGAGCTCAGAATGGTCACTGCCTGCTTGGCGGTGTCTCTGTTTTGGATGGAGACACTAAGATTTGTCATCCAAGTGTCCAGGGAGGGAGAGTTCTTAACTTTCCCGGACCTAGCCGAGGCATGGTTTCATATTACCATTTTGGCAGGCATTTTTAGCTTTGTGCCCTGCCCTTCAGCCTGGCAACAGCTCCCAGAACCTTTTCCAAGGTTATGGTGGTATTGGTGGTGGTGGTGGCTGTCTGTCGCTAAAGGATCCAGGCACATCCTTTATCTGGATGATAGGCACAATGGATAACAGGTAATGGCACAAGTGGTACAGTTTCTGTGGAGCTTAGGCTGCGTTATCTAAAGCCCTCATAGTTCCTGGAATACCTTGGTGCACGGTTCAGTGTCCACTTGGGCAGGGTCTTCGTACTAATGAAAGATAGACCAAGCTCTTAGGCCAGCTCACAGCATTCTAGAGCCAGCCATGCCCCCCTCCACCCCACAGGACCAAGGACTATTTGCAGTTGCTTGGCACTACGGCAGCAACAATAAATCTTTTTCCATAGGTGAGGGCCCACTCCAGAAAGCGTTGGCATGTTGGTCCCCTCTGTCAAAGGATTAAGAGATTTGGCTTCTCTTACTTCCATCAATAGTACTGTGGTGGTCCCAGCCCTCATATTTGATGAAGGGAATGCCCCTAGAGCATAGGTTTTCAACCCAGTCCTTGGGGAACCCTAGGCCAGTCAGTTTTTCAGGATTCCCACAATGAATATGCATAAGATAGATTTGTATACAATGAAGGCAGAACATGCAAATCTTTCTCATGCATATTCAGTCTGGGAATCCTGAAAACCTGACTGGCCTAGGGTTCCCCGAGGACTGGGTTGAAAACCCCTGTCCTAGAGAGACTGCAGTGGTTAATGGTGACATCTGGTGACAGCCTCTCAGGTGGGGAACTCATTGCTTGGGTTGGATGGCTCAGTCTATGGACTGCCAGCGAGGTGACATAACTGAACAGTCAGCTGAGACGTGGGCCATTCATCTAGCCTTGCTTCAGTTTTACCACTCGATTCATGGGCAGGCAGTCTGGGTCTGCTGGGACACTGCGACGATGGTCACAAATGTCAACACCCAAGAGGGGCACCAAGAGCAAGATGGTTATTCTCAAGATGGCTACTGTTCCCTTGGGTGAAGCACCATCTGTTGGTACTCTCAGTGCAGTACATCACTAATGTCACATGTCGAGTTAGATATCCTTAGCCGTCACAACTTTGATCCTGGGGCATGGGAGCATGGGCCGCAGGCTTTCTTTCAGAAATAGATCACTGGGGCCCTCTGTCCTGAACTTATGGCAACCCAAGCGCAAACAGAGGTAGAGATCTTTTTCAGACAACTGAGGGAGGTTGATTCTGAAGGCTTGGATATGCTCGTGCAACCATGGCTGAGAGTCTCTTCTGTACTACTTTCTGCTATGGCCTCTAATAGAGGGCCATCTAGAGTTAATGATCCTAATGGCTCCAAACTGGCCTCTGAGATGCTGGTATGTGGATTTTTTGAGGCTACTGGTGCGATGGCCTCTTCTTTCCATCAGGGGAGGAGTCTACTGCATCAGGAGCCTGTCCTGGACAATCCGGATCCATTCTTGCTTGTGACTTGGCTCTTGAGGGGTGCCCCCTGAGGCAGAATGTTTACTCTTTGGTGGCAATTTCCACGCTCTTGAAACAGATCTACCTGTCTAGCCTATGTCTGGATTTGGCAATGCTTTGAAGTGTGTGTAAAGAGCACAGGCTTTTGTCTTGGGAGCAGACTTGCTGTGTCTGTTGGTATTCTTTCAGGATTGTTTTGAAAAAGGGCTTGTGTTATGTTCCTTGCCGGTTCAGGTCGCAGCACTGATATGCTCCTGGGGGCTAGTAGTGGGGCACCTTATGACCTCGCACTGGGGGGGGAGGGATGTTGCATTCCCTCCCTTCCCAGTTTGGCCTGTATTTGCCCTGAGAGCCTGGCCAGGTACTTTGGGCCTTGATGGGTTCAGCCTTTGAGCTATTGCACGTAGCCACACTGAAGAATTTGTCTCTCAAGGCTGCATTTTTGGTGGCCATTTGCTTGGCCTGGCATATCTTGGAATTGCAGGTTTCATCTTATAGATATCTAATTGATCTCTTTGGCGGAAGCGGTTATGCGTCACCCTGTCCCTTCCTTCTTATCCAAGGTGGTTTCTGCCTTTAATGCCAACCAGGTGGTATCTCTTCTGGCCTTTCCCTCTAGAAACATAGAAACATGGCGGAAGTGAAGACCATGCAGCCTATCCAGTCTGCCCTTCCATATGAAGCATTAAGCTCTACAGTCCTTTTTCCTTTAGAGATCCTCTGTGTTTGTCCCATGCTTTCCTGAATTCAAATACAGTTTTTGTCTTTATGACCTCCACTGGGAGACTATTCCACACATCTAACACTCTCCCTTTTTTTTTTTTTTTTTCCATAAAGAAATATTTCCACAAATTACTCCTGAGTCTCTTCTTTCACCTTCATTTTATGTCCCTCGTTATAGAGCTTTCTTTCAGTTAAGAGGCTCTCCTTTTGTGAATTTATGCCTTGGAGATATTTAAACATCTCTATCATATCTCCCCTCTTCAGGGTAGAGGTTCTCAAGGTAGTTGTCATCTTCCAGCCCAGCTGAGTGATAGCTTTGGTACTTTCCACTTGTCTGGACTAGTCTAGCAGGATGAACTGGAAAGTGAAATTTTGCGTACCTGATAATTTCCTTTCCTGGAGTTCTGCTAGACCAGTTCAGGACACATCCTGCTGCCTCTGTTTTGAACTTGCAGAATTTGTATATATTGTTGGGCATTTGCTCTTCATTCAGAGTTTTGAATTTTGGTTCTCCCAGGGTTGTCGTCCTCGGGGTCCTTTTGGTTTTATATTTTTTGTCGGGATTTTGCTAGGTAAATACTGGAGAGTGACCCTAGCTGCATCAACCCTAGTACTGGTGATAAACTCTTTTCTTTGCCTCTATCATCTGTTAGCAGAGGGACACTACCCATTTTTCTGAATTGATCTAGCAGGACTCCAGGAAAGGAAATTAGCAGGTACGCAAAATTTCACCTTAATCATACATCATTGTCAAAGCTCTGTATTCTTGATTTCCCTGAACAGCTTTATCCTGGTCTTGCAAAGTTGCATTCTTTAACGGTATTTTTTTTTAAAAAAAAGGTTTGGAAATATCAAAGTTCTTCCACACGTTTAAAAGATTTGCACAGTCAGTAGCAAAATCTCCTCCAAAGTCTCCTTTTTAATCATCTCGTTTCATCTTCCAGGTTTTGACAATTATTCCTGAATTGAAGAAGTTGATTCTGACTCGGAAGAAGACGCTGATACACTCTAGACTGCCAATCATTGCAAGTTATCAGGATGTGAAGATAGGCATGACTACCCATGGCTTCATTACTTGTGTCAAGGATTTTGGCTGCATTGTGCAGTTTTATAATAATATCCGAGGTCTTGTTCCAAAGCATGAGCTCAGCACAGAACCAGTCCCCTTTCCAGAGAAAGTCTTCTACGAAGGCCAGGTAGACGCAGGTTTGAAATTCATAACCAGATATCCAGGCAGTAGCAAATCTTAGATCAAGGGGTTATGACATGATATATAGGAGGGAGGGAGGATGAGAGGAAATATAAGGGAATAATTGTTTAATGAAAGGGTAGTAGAGACTTTCAATAATTTAACAGCAGAAGCCGTTTTGAAAATTGAAACCGATAGGATTTGAAGTATACTTGAGATGGATCGAGAAAGCAGTGGTGAGAAAAGCATAGAAATCTTGCATAAAAAGCTTGGCTGGGAGGGGGAGGTACTGAATGTCAGTTTAAATATGAAAATGTGTATGCTCCTTGACCCAAAGTAGTACAGAATCAAGGAGCAATGATATAGCAAAATTGGCCTTCATAAAAAGTGTGGAAATCATGTAGCGTACGGCTCATGGAATTCTTTCCAACCCTCTGCTCCGCAGGTAGTCAAACATTTGCAGCTGACAATTGGGATATATTAAGCAGACCACTGTGGTACTAACCATACCTAGAGAATTACTAGATATATTGTCAGACGGCTGCCTGGGTGAGAATCTTCACACTCTTGGCAAGTGCATATTTCTATATGATTTGCAAGGTATTGTGGGCAATGTAGTTCATTCACACCAGACACAGCTGCTGACAATAATTTAGTTGTGCTCTTGGGTAAAGCCAATAAGATATTTATTTATGGGGTTATTTCTCCCAACACAGATATGCTTGGTAGCACATAAATTAGGTAACTTGCTTTCAGTGTTAACTTGGAAAAACAAAGTCAAAATCAGGAAAACAACAAATGAAAAGCCACAAAGCAAGAAACAAACTGTTCTTTTCAGGTTAACTTCTGATTACTTCCCACATAGATACAGAAGTGATTCTCTCCTAGCTCACAAGCAATTAGGTAAGGCTTAATTGCTAGCAGTTATCCAGCTGAAACCCCTTAGCTGGCTTGCTTTCTACTGTGTGGGTCAAATCCTGCTTCAGGAGCTTTTCTGAGTAGATTAAAGAACAAATTTGTATTTCTTTGTGATGGTTGCTGTACTTTATAACAGAAAGTTACCAACGGAGTTTAGCTAGAGAGCAGTCCATATAAACAGGATCTTCATCTGCTATTATTCCCCCTTGTTCAACAAGCATGGGTTCAATATCATGGATTGGCACAGATGAATCTCTCAATGGAGCACTTTCAGGAGAATACTTGTTTCCCTGTTGTCTTTCAAGGTTATAGCTAGGGCATAGATCAGTGTTCATACCTGAGCTTCCATTGCTGTTAGAGTTTCTCTCTATATAGCCTGGCCAGTATGTAGTCCAGTTCTTATGTCCAGCCTTCCAATCCAGATCCCTGGACACTGGATCTCTCTTCACATACCTTCTGGCACGGGTCTTAGGGTCCCTTCCACGTGCAGCCGTCTCCCTCACAGGTAGCGTCTGGAGATTCCTAGCTCTGCAGCACCATTCCTCTGGCTTTCCCCAGTCCAATGGTGTATGCTGGCCCTTGAAATGCCTCCCAGTATACGTACTGCTTTGGACTCTTCTAGACCTCTCAAAGGCTTTTCTCTTCCTTCTTCCAAAGGGTCTCTTTCCCTCTCTGTCCGTCCGGTTTGGCTTCTGCTTCTGATGATCCTTCAGATGAAACTGATGATCCTTCTCTGGATATGCAAGGTGATCATGAAGATGGTCATCTGTAGAATAAACTCTACTCTTATTCTGCTTAGATGAGTGCTCCTCCCTAACACAGCGCAGCTGTGCTGAATCAGGCCCTGCCCTTTGAGATGAGTGCTTAGGGATTACCTCATAGCCCTCCTGATTGAACACACGTTTCCCCACTTCAGCTCCTCTAATGGCTGTTGGAAACCTGGTGCATTCTGGGACTGGTAGTCTTTTATGGGAAAATTCTGTTTTCTTATTTCTACCAGAACTGACAGGTTGCTTGTTCAGTCACTTCACCTTTTCTATAGCTCCTTCCTGAGCTATGATAAGCTTCCTTATCACAATATGCAGGACTGTGCAGATGCACCAAAAAAGTGTAACATAAGGTTCATGTTCTGTGGAGCTTAGCTTAGTAGTCTGGCCTACTTTGAGCCTCTTGATCCTTATATTAAGGAATAATTCTGTTAACTCGACAGTATTATCAAACCCATAACAATAAATTAATACTTTCATAAAAACTAATTTTTGTTGGACCGACTTGAAACGGCAGGTAATAAATACTTCAGCTTTTATATGGTCTGTTTAAAATTATTTTCTTAATCAAATTTCTTATAGTACTCGTGTCCATTGAAATGCTATAGTGTGATTGATATAAGGCCTATATAAGAAATCTGAAAGGGACCATATAAAAGCTGAAATATTTATTCTCCAGGAACAAGCAAAAAAAAGTCAGTCGGTGCAGAGGGAGCCCACACAGAAGCATCTCCTCAGCTTTCAAAGGAAGCCTTTGGGAAATGCCACCACACATGCGTGTTTCCCTTCCCGCCCAAGGATATCATCTTGCCCTGTCTCCTTTTTCTTGCTGAGCCCAGGAGACGTGCGTCTGATTCCCTGGGAAAAGTAGACTTTTCTCTTAGAGTTAATTCTCTCTCCAGCCATGGCCGATCCCTTTCCCACCTCCAAGTTTGCTTGCCTCAACACCACGTCCTCGGGACCATGAATTTTTCTTTCCAGCATGATTTGCCCCATTTTCCTGCTGGCAGTTTCTCAGGTCTTCGAAATCGATGGGGCCCTTTATCCCCCCGATGACCAACAGCTTTAAAAAGTGTGATCGGTGTTCCAGGAATTTTTCTATCACCGACACACGACTGCTGTCTCCATTGTCTCTGTCCTGACCACAGCCCAGAGACTTGCGGGTCCTGCAAGAAGCTTACCCCCAAAGCAGTCAAAAGCAGGCAGGAGAAGCACGACTGGATGTTCAGGTCAGACTCTGCCTTGGAAACCCCTTCCAGGGCCCAGTCTGAGATCTCGGGATCGCACAATGACTCCGTGGTAACCAGTTGGGGCTGTGAGTCCTCCAACCAGGTGTCCCCTATCCGTATCCCAAAGATAAAAGCCTCACAGGACTCCTCACGGGACTCAGGGAAGGCAGGTAAGTCCTGTGCCAGATCCCTGAGCCTCTGGAGGAGGACTGAGGTATCTGAGCAGGAGTGGCCACCAAAACATCCCCGGAAGGACTCTATGAACCCTGGCAATCGGCCCTAGGTCCCCACGGCCATCCCCACCAGGGACACTCCTCCTCCACCAGTGCCATATGCAATACCCTCTGTGTTCGTGCCAACTGCTGTGACTCCATCCGGGCTGGAGACCAGGATGGAGATCCTGGAGTACAGCTGGCCTGCCTTCTTGGTCACTCATCAGGTAGCGCTGTCTGGTTCCGCTGGTTCACCTGCCAAAAACACCGGGACCTTGATAACTTCCTCCGGCATTGAGTTGATCCCCATGAGCTCCCTCGCCCGGACTGATCACCAACGGAGGTCACATTTGCAGACATGTTCCATGGGACCTCGGTCCTCCCCGGCCAGCAGCCACGGCTCAGGCCACACAGCCGAGGCCTATGAGCCTCCAAACCTGACCTGGGTCTGTTTGATCGTCGAGTCCACCTCCGACAACTCCAACTGGGAATCCGAGGATGACACTTCCCTGGACACCCAGAGGCCATCAAGCCCTTTCATTGGACCCGTCCCCACCGGGGACCCGGCATCAGTCCCCACCCGAGGATAAGACTTTCCTCAACTTTGTAAGGGACATGGCCAAACAATCAACTATCTGGCCTTAACTATCAAGTCGGTAGATAATCCTTGGTCAGAGGATCTAGAGATCCTCCAATTCGACTCGCCCTCTTTCCCCCCACAAAGGAGTCACTATCGATGCCAATCCCGGCGATCCTCGAGAGGGTGGTCCTCCGTATGTGGGAGACACCGGCTACGGTACCCACAGTTACTCACTGGCTCGACCTCATGTATAAGATCCGCTCAAGCACAAGCTCCCACAGAAGCCAATTACCACACAACTCCATGGTGGTAGTCAGCCAGGCGTCTGCTCCAAAGTCAAAAGATGCACTCCTCGATGCCTCCCAGCGGGGAGGCCTGCAGCATAGAGACTCTATGCCCTTAGCAGAAAATGCTACCAGGGCTCCATGCTGGCAGCCGGGTCCAGGCTTACCTCCTCTACATGGGAATGTTCTTCTGGGACACCATGAAGGAGCTAAAGAGCTACTCTTCTGGCCTCTCCAGGGAACCCCTCCAGAGGTTCCAGACTCTGGCCAAAACCGCCGCAGATTGCTCGAAGTTTATCATCTGGGCTGCCTATGATGGCTTTGAGACCATGGCCTGAGTCACCGGCAGCTGTATCAATGCCAGGAGACAGGCTTGGCTCCAGTACTACAACCTCAAGCAATGTGTCCAGGAAAAGCTCCTGGACATCCCCTGCCTGGGAGAGAACCTTCTTGGCAAGGCCATGGCAGACAAAGTTGTGGAGCTCGAGGCTAAATACATGACAAGGACCAGGCTTTTGAAGAAAACTTCCTCAGGTCCCAAACATTAGGCCCCCAGGAAGAAAGCCCTTCTCCAGGAAAGGTCAAGGTTCCCGGAGCTACCAACAATACCAGGCCCCATAAACCCCTCAACAGGATCTCTGAGGACCTGGACCACAGTCTCACAAGCAAAAGGGCAGCTCCGACTTGCTGGGCAAGTCATTGTTACGGAGACATAGCCTCTCCCCCTCCAGGAGATCAACAGCCCATGGGGGGACATCTGGCTCACTTTGCCCACCAGTGGTCAACCATCATCACCGACACCTGGGCACTCCAGGTTATCAGAGAGGGTTACGTTCTCCACCTGGACCAGATGCCCCCTCTTTTCTTTCCGGGAGAGCCCCCAAAACTCTCCTCCATCCAGCCCTGCTACTGCAGGAACTCGCAGGACTTCTCAAAGACATGGCTGTGGAGCCAGTGCCCCAACAACAACAGGGAGATTGGCTATGCTACTTGGAGCTAAAGGATGTGTATACCAACATCCTCATCCACCCCAGGCACAGACAGTGCCTCAGGTTCATGGTCGGGGGTAACCACAACCAATACAGGGTACTACCCTTTGGGCTCACCTCCGCACTCTGTTTTTACAAAGTTCCTGGCAGTCTAGATGGCCTACCTATGTCTCCAAGAAGCCTTTGTCTCCCCTTATCTAGATGACTTGCTCATCAGAGGGGACACAGCCACCAAGGTTCGGGCCACAGGCCGCACCATTGGTGTCCTGCAATACCCTGGGGTTCATGATAAACCACCCCAAGTCCCTCCTCACCCCAACACAGAGCTTGGAGTTCATTGTAGCACAATTGGATACCCTCCAGGCGAAAGCCTTCCTGCCCAGCAACAGGGCCAGATGGCTGGGGGAGGGACCAAGCAGATCCTGTTCACATGGGTTGCGGACTGCATTGCCCTCGCCTACGAACAGGCTGAGCTCCCTCTGGAGCGCCAAGCTATGGCGACCTCTGTTGCAAACTTGTGCTCCGTCCTGATGATAGACATCTGCCGGGCCGCCACCTGGTCTTCAGTCCACACCTTTGCAGCTCACTACTGCCTGGGGAGGGAGTCCCGACAGGACAGCTCCTTCAGCCAGGCCATACTCAGTAATCGTTTTGGGATTTAGGCAACTCCGACCCTTCTGTGTTCAGGCTACCGGAGTCATGGTTCTCCCTGGACACTGGGGTCCTTTCAGAGTCTGTCCTTCAAACTCATCGGCTGCTACTCACTGCTTTGCTATGTCTTTTCTACAGGTTGTTGGTAGCCTGTAGCTAGGGAGTCCCATATGTGAGCACTGACTTCCAGCTTGTTCTTGGAGAAAGCGTACAGTAGTTATTCACCTGTAACAGGTGTTCTCTAGGGACAGCAGGGGTCATTCCTCACAACCTTCCCTCCTCGTCGTAGAGTTGTCTTAACTATACCAATTTTGTTTTTGCTGTCTTAGCTATGTCACATGACTGAGCAAGATGGCACCCTTGGGTGGGAAGGGGACCACACGTGTGGTGTCATCTCCCAAAGGCTTTCTTTGAAAGCTGGGGAGATGCTTCTGTGCGGGCTCTGTCGGCACCCATATGTGAGGACTGATTTCTACTGTCCCTTGAACACCTGTTACAGATGAGTAACTATGCTTTTCTTACTGTTTCGGTTTGATCTAAGAAAAAATTGTTTTTATTAAAAGTATTAATTTATTATTGTGAGCCTGTAATATTGTTGAGTTATTGGAGTGATCAACCTTGCTTATGGATTTGTAGTGAATAAAGGAAGAATTCTGGGCAAATTTTATAGTATTGTTACAGTCGCCCAAGAGCGCATGGTTCGGAAGAATGTATCCTTGAAGGATACTACAAAAAGCAGAGAGGTTCCAAAAAAGAGTAAAGTAGCCCAAATGCCCTCGAGTATGGAGCAGACAGAGCTTAAAGTTCCCAAATTACCCATGTCTACCAATAGCCAAATTAATATGAATAAAATACAGTCTCTAAAATGCTTGTATGCAAATGCTAGAAGTCTAAAAAACAAGATGGGAGAGTTAGAATATATAGCACTAAACGAGAGGTTAGATATGATTGGAATATAAGAGACATGGTGGAAGGAGGACAACCAGTGGGACACTATGATACCTGGGTACAAACTATATCGTAATGATAGAGCTGATCAAATTGGTGGAGGGGTTGCGCTCTATGTTAGAGAGGGCATTGAGTCAGAAAGGATTAAAGTTTTGCAAGAAACAAAATTTGCTGTAGAATCTCTATGGATTGAAATTCCATGTAAAAAGGGGAAGGCGATGGCAGTGGGGGTGTACTATCGTCCGCCTGGCCAGAATGAACAAATGGATGATGAAATGCTCAAAGAAATCAAGGAAGCTAGCAAAAGTTACAGTGCAGTAATAATAATGGGTGATTTCAATTACCCCGGCATCGACTGGGTCAGTGTCACAGCAGGACATGCTAGGGAGATAAAGTTCCTAGATGAAATAAATGACTGCTTCTTGGAGCAGCTGGTTCATGAACTGACCAGAGGGGAAGCCATATTAGACCTAGTCCTTAGTGGAACACCAGATCTAGTGCAAGAGATTAGGTGTTGGGGCCACTTGGCAATAGTGATCATAGCATGATCGCCTTTGATTTAATTAGTGGAGGAGGGATAGTAAGGAAATCCACAGTACTACCCTTTAACTTTCGAAAGGGAGACTATGATAAAATGAGGAAAACAGTTAAGAAAAAACTAAAAGGAGCAGTTGCAAAGGTTAAAGAAGTACATCAAGCTTGGATGTTGTTGAAAAATACTATCTTGGAAGCCCAGACCAGCTGTATTCCACGCTTTAAGAAAAGTGGAAGGAAGTCCAAAAAACTGCCAGCATGGTTTAAAGGTGAGGTCAGAGAGGCTGTTGTTGCCAAAAAAGCATCTTTCAGGAAATGGAAAAAAGAGCCAAATGACGAAACCTGGAAACAGCACAAGCACTGGCAAGTCAAATGCAAGGCATTGATAAGGCAGGCAAAGAGAGAATTTGAGAAGAAACTTGCTGCGGAAGCAAAAACACGAAATAAAGACCTTTTCAAGTACATTCGTAGCAAAAAACCTGTGAGAGAGTCAGTTGGTCCATTAGATGATTAAGGGGTTAAAGGAGCACTAAGAGGCGACAAGGCGATAGCGGAGAGACTGAATGAATTCTTTGCTTCAGTCTTTACTGAGGAAGATGCAGGGATGTTACCCATGACTGAAGTGGTATTTAAAGGTGCGAAAGAATTGAAGGAAATATCGATACATCGGGAAGATGTCTTACAACTATTAGATAAACTGAAGAGTAGCAAATCACCTGGGCCGGATGGTATACATCCAAGGGTGTTGAAAGAACTGAAATATGAGATCGCAGACCTGGTATTAGTAATCTGTGAACTATCATTAAAATCATCTCTAATACCTGAAGATTGGAGGATCGCCAATGTAACACCAATTTTTAAAAAGGGTTCCAGGGGTGATCCGGGAAACTACAGACCGGTGAGCCTGACGTCAGTACCGGGAAAAATGGTAGAAACCATCATAAAGAATAAAATTACTTAGCATGTAGATAGTCACGACCTAATGGGAGACAGCCAACATGGCTTTAGACAAGGAAGATCTTGTCTTACTAATCTGTTATGTTTTTTTGAAGGAGTGAATAAACAGGTGGACAAAGGTGAGTCGGTTGATATTGTGTATCTGGACTTTCAGAAAGCCTTTGACAAGGTCCCTCATCAGAGACTTTTGGCAAAACTAAAGAGTCATGGGATAGGAGGCATTTTACTATTGTGGATCCGGAACTGGTTAAAAGATAGAAAGCAGAGGGTAGGGCTAAATGGCCAATTTTCCCAATGGAGGAAGGTGAATAGTGGTGTACCCCAGGGATCTGTGCTGGGTCCGCTGCTTTTTGACATATTCATAAATGACCTGGAAAGTGGAATAGCGAGTGAGGTTATCAAATTTGCAGATGACACAAAACTATTTAAAGTTGTTAAAACCCAAGAGGATTGTGAAAAATTGCAAGAGGATCTTGATAAATTGGAAGACTGGGCATCAAAATGGCAGATGAAATTTAATGTGGACAAGTTCAAGGTTATGCACCTAGGGAAGAACAACCCAAACTATGGTTACACGATGCAAGGTTCCACATTAGGAACCACCACCCAGGAAAAAGATTTAGGCGTCATTGTGGATACCATGTTAAAACCCTCGGCCCAGTGTGCAGCGGCAGCCAAGAGAGCAAATAGAATGCTAGGTATGATAAGGAAAGGAATGGAAAATAAAACAAAAGATATTATAATGCCTCTATATCGTTCCATGGTGAGACCGCACCTTGAATATTGTGTGCAATTCTGGTCGCCGTATCTTAAAAAGGATATAGCGATTTTAGAAAAGGTTCAGAGATGAGCCACCAAAATGGTAAAGGGGATGGAAGGATACTCCTATGAGGAAAGGCTAAAAAGGTTAGGGCTCTTTAACCTGGAAAAGAGACGGCTGAGGGGAGATATGATAGAAGTCTATAAATTAATGAACGGAGTGGAACGGGTAAACGTAGATCGATTGTTTACGTTATCAGAATATAGAAAGACTAGGGGACATGCAATGAAGCTACAGGGTAAACTATTTAAGACTAATAAAAGAAAATATTTTTTCACTCAACGTGTAATCAAACTCTGGAATTTGTTACCGGAGGATGTAGTAAAGGCTGTTAGTGTAGCTGGGTTTAAAAAAGGTTTGGACAAGTTCCTGGAGGAAAGGTCCATAAACCATTATTAAGAAGTGACCGAAGATATCAATGCTTGACCCAGTACAAGCATTGTGGAACTTGTGTCTCTTGGGGAAACTGTTAGGTACATATGACCTAGATTGGCCACTGTTGGAAACAGAATACTGGGCTTGATGGACCTTGGTCTGACCCAGTATGGCATATCTTATGTTCTTATTAGCTGACATTGTGGGGCAGGAACAAGGATGAACTGGGATATGGGGTATTTTTCTTGCCTTTGATATTTTGAGCTTTCTTCAGCAGCATTAAATAAACATAAAACAAAAAGTGCAAAATCAATTTGTGACCCAGATACCCTCTCATTTTTTTCTGACCAGGTTGTGAAAGTAATGGTGTTAAAATGTGATCCAGCCCAGGAAAAAATGCTTTTATCTTTCAAGTTAAAGGAAGAAATTGCGTTTGAAGGAGAAGGAGAGGCAGAACAAAGTCTTCAGGGAAAGAAGAGAATATCAACATATGAAACTGGAATGGTACTATTTTAAGAGAGAGAAAACCCTCCTGTGGTTTCCTTATGGGGGGGGCTTGAAGTATGGTGTAGACTAGAGTGTATTTTGTTGGCTGAAATGTTTTCCTAAACACTCTCTTAAATTATGATTAAATTGAGTCCCTGGATCATTTTTTTTTCTCTAATAAGTATTGATATAATTTTTAGCTTTCTGCTAAAGTATTGTAATCTTGTTTTCCATTCAGATAACCAACGTGAAAGTCTTGAAAAAAAACGAAGATGGGTTGACAGTGTCTATCTTGCCTGATGAGAATCAAGCATTCCTTCCCATGATGCATCTGTCAGATCATGTCACCAACTGTAAGCTGCTGTGGCACTGGCTTCAGGAGGGTGATATGATCTCCAGGGTGATGTGCTTAAGTAATGTCAAAGGCCTCATTGTATCCTTTTCTACAGGTTTTGAGCTGTTCTGGTTCAATTTGGTACATGTATCCTGGTAATCTTTTGGTCAGGTTTAAATGGCCATAAAGAGGAGGATTCATCGGCTAACATGGTTTCAGCAGCTAGCCATCGCCACTGAAACCTAAATCTGGATATTCAATGCTGGGGGCATATCTAGCCACTGGCACTGACTATCCAGATTGATCAGATGGCAAAGAAGCTACTGGGCAGAGGCGATATTCAGTTGCTACCCGGTTAGTGTCTGCGGTAAAAGTTAGGCCAGCATTTACGGTGGCTGACTTGGCATGTTTGAATAACCAGGCAATGGTTCAATATTGCCCTGCCTGGTTATTGCCGGGTGCCGCAATGCCCTGATGCTAGCTGGCCAGTATCTGGACGTGCAGCAGTGGCATCTGTGGATATCCAGTGGAAGTGTTAGTGCTGCTGAATACCCTGGCTAAGGCCATTAATGTGGTTAGCTGATTTGCAAACCGTGTTAATCGCTTTGACTATACCACATTAATTGCTTTGAATATTCCCCCCGCCCCCCTAATTCCCAGATGGTTGTTGACTTACATTTAAAGGTTTTAGCTTTTAAAATATTTTTCCCTTTGGACCTTTTGAGCTTTATGTAATAGTTTTGCTATTGTATCTAAAAATAGCTATATTAGCCCAAACAACCACTTCATGTTCAGTGAGAGACAGAATATGAAATTAATATATCGCGTCACAGCCCAGATGTGATTTAAACTTCCCTCTGTGTGTCTCTGTCTGCATATTCATGTATGAATAACAATGTGGTAGGAGAAAGATTTTAAAGTAGTTGAAATGGGACCATTTCTCCAGGACCAAGCAAGAAGTCAGTCCTCGCATATGGGTGACGTCGGCACCGACGGAGCCCTCGCGGAGCAATTTTCCCCAGCTTTCAAAGAAAGCCTTTGGGAATTGCAGCGCGCATGTGCGGTCCTCTTCCCGCCCAAGGGTGCCATCTTGCTCAGTCTTCTTTTTTCCGCGGAGCCCTACAGACGTTGTTTGTAATTCCCCGCTAGAAAAGTTGATTTTATTTGTCTTTTTTCTCGGTTCGATGCTGGTTCTTTTCCCGCCCGGACCCGCGACGCCGGTTGCGAGTCCGTTCTTTATTTTTCGGTTTTTTGTCCTTCGTGACAGATTTCGCGCCTTTTTCTTTTTCACTGGCAGCCCTGTCTTTTGACCTCGCAGGGGCCCTTTTTCCCCCGATGGCTGCCAGCGGGTTTAAGAAGTGTGATCGGTGTAAGAAGCTCATGTCTCTTACCGACACACACGACTGCTGCCTCCGCTGCCTCGGACCCGATCATGACCCGATGATCTGTGGTCTGTGTGGCAAGATGTCCTCAAAAGCGTTGAGTCGGCAGCATCAGCGGGAGCGTATCTTCTCTGACTCCGGCCGGGCTCGGACCTCGTCAGAGGATTCGACGTCTCGGGACTCTGGTCCTGAGCATCGTCAAAGTTTCTCTGAGCGGGGGTCTCCTACCCGGGAACATTATCGGAAGAAGAAACCTGTGGGGGCGGCGTCGGTGGACGCTCCTGGTTCCTCAAGGGCCAGGTCGCATAGCCCCGATAGCCGTCCCGGGTCCTCGGAGATGGAGAGGCCTTCCAAACATCCTCTTCTCGAGATGGACTCGCCTGCTCACGTAAGTGCTGTTGTTCTCTTGGACTCGCCTCCGAAGGAACCGACGTTGGGCCCGACGCTGTCGGGGCCCGAGTCGGGGGCTGCTGGGTCTCCTGAGCTCGGACTCAGGTTGACGGCCTTGGAGAGCAGTCTGACTGCCTTCATGGACCAGCAGCGGGCATTGATCGCTGGCCTCGCCGGTGCTTCTGCCCTGACCACCGGGACGTCGACGTCCAAGTCGACCCCTGAGACCGAGCCGATCCTCGAGTCCATGAGGGCTCGAGTCGATCCTCGGTCACGGTCTCCTTCGGCCTCCCGTTTGGGACCGAGGTCATCGGGGCGGACGGCATCGATGCCCGCCCGACCGGAGCCGCTCGACTCCTCCTCCGAGGGGTCAGCCTGGGAATCCGAGGACGAAGAGTCACCTGGTTCTTTTCGGACTCGGTGTGTCCCATCGGACTCCCCCGAGTCCGAACCTCGGAGACGGTCCCCCCCGGAAGATACCCGGTTCTCGGACTTTGTGCGGGATATGGCCAAGGCCTTGGCCTTCCCCGCGGATCCCGAGGAGGAGCCTCGAGCCGAAGAGCTCGCTGCCCTCCAGTATGACTCTCCCCCAAAGGAGGCCTTTACTGTACCGGTTCCTCCGATGCTGGAACGACTTCTCTTCCGCATGTGGGAGAGTCTGGCGGCGTCGCCGGTATTAAGCAAGCGGGTTGATTCCATTTATCGAGTTCGCAAGAGCCCCGGGTTCCAAAAGGCACAACTACCGCACCATTCCATGGTGGTGGAATCGGCCATGCATAGACTTAAGAGTCAGAAGATGCACTCCTCGGTGCCTCCCAGTCGGGAGGCTCGAAGCCTGGATGCCCTCGGTAGGAAGTGTTTCCAGGGCTCTATGCTTGCTTGTCGAGTCCAGACCTACCAGCTCTATATGGGCATGTATCTCCGAGACCTGGCTAAAGAAATAGCCAGGTTCTCTGCTGGTCTCTCCGAAGAACCTTTGCAGAGGTTCCAAGCCTTGTCAACTGGTATTCGGGAGTGCTCAAAGTTTATCTCTCGAGCAGCCTACGATGGCTTTGAAGCATCGGCTCGAGTAGCCGCAGCCGGCATCGGTGCCCGCCGACAGGCTTGGCTTCAGTCATCCGACCTCGAGCCATGGGTGCAGGACAAGTTGGTCGATGTCCCCTGCAGAGGTGAAAACCTCTTTATTTATTTATTTATTTATTTAACATGTTTTATATCCCGCCTTATCCTTCAATCAAAGCGGCCACAGTACAATACAATACATTTCTGTGTGGCAAGATGTCCTCAAAAGCGTTGAGGAGTCGGCAGCATCAGCGGGAGCGTATCTTCTCTGACTCCGGCCGGGCTCGGACCTCGTCAGAGGATTCGACGTCTCAGGACTCTGGTCCTGAGCATCGTCAAAGTTCCTCTGAGCGGGGGTCTCCTACCCGGGAACATTATCGGAAGAAGAAACCTGTGGGGGCGGCGTCGGTGGACGCTCCTGGTTCCTCAAGGGCCAGGTCGCATAGCCCCGATAGCCGTCCCGGGTCCTCGGAGATGGAGAGGCCTTCCAAACATCCTCTTCTCGAGATGGACTCGCCTGCTCACGAGAAGGCTGCACAGATCGAGACCGAGACTCTCACCAGGACTCGGCTCTCAAGGAAGACCTCTGCACCTTCTCAGAAGAAGCAGGGCTCGGGGAAAAAGCCCTTTTACCCGAGGAAGGTGGCTGCCTATAAACACTACCCTCATTATCAGGCCTCAGCAGCTCCCCAACAGGGTCAGCAGGCCAAGGGACGGGGTAATGGGTCCCGTAGGCAGCAAGCCCCCAAGCCTGCACCACCGGCCCCTGCTCAGCAGTGTGGGGGTTTTTGACTTCATCAGCATAGCCTCTCCCCCTCAGCTGGTTTCTCTCAGCACAGGAGGCCGGCTGGTCCACTTTGCCCACAGGTGGTCCAACATCACTACAGATACCTGGGTGCTTCACATAGTCCAAGAGGGCTATCTTCTGCACTTCCACCAGGTACCTCCCTCCTACTTTCCAGGGGAGCCTCTCAGACTCCCTCTGCACAGGGACTTACTCCTTCAGGAGTTAGCAAGTCTTCTTCAGGAACAGGCTGTGGAACCTTTGCCCCACCACCTGAGAGGTCAAGGCTTTTACTCCAGGTACTTTCTGGTACCAAAACGAACAGGAGGCCTCAGACCCATCCTGGACTTGCGGAACCTCAACAAGTTCCTCGCAAAGGAAAAGTTCAAGATGCTTACCCTTGGAATCCTGCTGCCCTACCTCCAGCAGGGAGACTGGCTATGCTCCTTAGATCTAAAGGATGCCTACACTCACATCCTCATCCACCCCAGCCACAGACAATATCTCAGGTTTGTTGTGGGGGCAATCATTACCAGTACAGAGTACTACCCTTTGGCCTATCCTCCGCACCAAGGGTGTTCACCAAATGTCTAGCAGTGGTGGCGGCTTATCTAAGGCTTCAAGGCCTCTTTGTATTTCCATACCTCGACGACTGGCTCATCAGAGCACAGTCTTCCCAAGAGGCCACTCACGCCACACACCGCACTGTGGCTCTGCTTCAGCACTTGGGCTTTGTCATAAACTTCGCAAAGTCCACTTTGCTCCCCTCTCAGGATCTCGAGTTCATCGGTGCAAGATTAAACACACTTCAGACGCGAGCCTTTCTGCCTCTCGACAGAGCAAACAGGCTCATGGATCTTGCCAGCCACTTTCACAGCAATTCCCTGGTCTCTGCCAGGCAATTTCTGAGACTGCTCGGCCATATGGCTTCCACAGTCCATGTGACCCCCAATGCCCGCCTGAACATGCGGCCTGCTCAATGGTGCCTTCGCACACAATGGCATCAGGCCACTGGGAGCCTAGCGGACTCCGTTCAGATCTCCGACCCGCTGGTCTCTTTTCTGCAATGGTGGCTTCATCTGCCAAACCTAGTGCTAGGAATGGCTTTTCAGTCTCCTCCGCCTTCTCAGGTCCTGACGACCGATGCTTCTCTCCTGGGTTGGGGAGCACATTGCCAAGGGACATGTATTCAAGGCCTCTGGACTCCTTGGGAGTCTGCCCAGCAGATCAACTTCCTGGAGCTCAGAGCTATCCGTCTGGCTCTGAGGGCCTTCTCCCACTTCACTTCTCACCAGTCTGTGCTGGTCCAGACGGACAATCAAGTTGCGATGTTCTACGTGAACAAACAAGGGGGCACAGGCTCCTTCCTTCTCTGTCGGGAAGCACAAAAGCTGTGCTCTTGGGCCGTCAACCGCGGCATCCTCCTCAAAGCTGTTTATCTCCCGGGTCAAGAAAATTGCCTGGCAGACAAACTGAGCAGAATCCTCCAACCACACGAGTGGAGATTGGATCCGTTAGTGCTTCAGCGGATCTTTCTCAAATGGGGCCTCCCCACCATGGATCTGTTTGCCAGTCCTCAGAACCGGCAACTTCCCAGATTCTGCTCTCGACAACCGCATCCTCTCAGAGTAGCGGCGGATGCTTTTCTGATTCCATGGTCCACAGGCCTTTCCTCCCATGCCACTAGTGCAGTGATGGCTAACCTTTTTGAGCCCGAGTGCCCAAACTGCCGCACAAAACCAAAGAATTTCCTCAAAGTGCCAGCACGTCAATTAAAGCCCCATTTGCATAAGGTGCTTCATTTGCATAAATATTTGCATAATGTTACCATACACTAACTTTTAGTAAACATGCCTCTTAATGAGTATATGGATAAAGAAAGACTAAAAGGTTTCTACATTACTATAATCCAGTACCAACCGCCAGGCACATTAGGAACTACTACAAACGCTGCCCATTTAGAACCCATAGCAAACCCGCCGTATCCTAACAGCACTACCAGGACTCACAAAGCACCATACTCTACCTATCAAAAGGCAACACTGCAAATATTAAACCAATACATCTCAGAGAACAACAATACATGACCTACTGGGGAAAGAACAAGTGGCAATGTCAAATAGGAATTATATAAACAGAATACCTCAGCTCAGTTACACATGCAGAACAGACCATCACCAAACAAGGAATCACAATTTAGAAACAGGAAGACAATAATTAAACTGGGAACCCCAAAAGCCAAACTTGGAATATACAACAACACTGTAGAAATAAAACTATATATTAATTTCCTCTTGTACTAAACAAAGCGCAAAAATTAATGATGCACATTTCCCAGAGCTGACATATTCCAGTTAATAAATTCAAAATAAAGAGATATTTTTCTACCTTTTGTGCATTTTTTTCAGTTGCAATTGTTCCAGCCACTTTCTTCTGGTTTCTTCGTGTCTTCTGCTAACTCTCCATCTGCTGTCCATTTGTCCTTTCTTCTGTCTTCTTGGTTTTTTTTTCCATTCTCTCTCTACATCTGCTTTAACATACTAATCTTTCTCCTTTGGCTCTTTCCTCATTCCTATTTCATCTACTCAAAATTTACCCC
This sequence comes from Ichthyophis bannanicus, assembly GCA_033557465.1. Classification (NCBI taxonomy): domain Eukaryota; kingdom Metazoa; phylum Chordata; class Amphibia; order Gymnophiona; family Ichthyophiidae; genus Ichthyophis; species Ichthyophis bannanicus. Next base: position 935,748,474 of record CM066034.1, read on the forward strand.
TCCATCCTCAATCCCCACTTACTCTCCCAATACCCGGCCAATTGTAGATTTTTTATCCCTCCCACACAAAATATTTTTCCCCTCTCCATTTTACTCTCCCAGCCCCATCCCATTCTAATCCTCCCCCAACACCAGCTCCCTTCTAGTTCCAGCCTCACCCAGCATCCATTCCCTTCTAGTCCCTGCACCAGCCCATTTCCAGTCCTAGCAGCCCCCCAACCCAATACCAGTCCTATCCCCCCCTCATCAACCCACTTCCAGTCCTAACCCCCCATCACCCCATTTTCAGTTTAAGCCCCCCCCTATAACCCATTACCAGTCCTAACCCCCCACTTCCAGTCAGCCCCCCATAGCCCATTGCCAGTCCTAACCCCCCCATCAGCCCACAGTCCATTACCAGTCCTAACCCCATCAGCCCACCTCAAGTCCTAACCCCTCCCCATCAGCCCATTTCTTGTCCCAGCCCCCCCATAGCCCATTATCAGTCCTAAACCCCCCCATAGCCCATTACCAGTCCTAACCCCATCAGACCACCTCCAGTGTTAACCCCCATCAGCCCATTTCCAGTCCTAACCCCACCCAACAGCCCACCTCAAGTCCTAACCCCTCCCCAACAGCCCATTAGCAGTCCTAACCCCCCCCAAGCCCATTAGCAGTCCTAACCCCCCCTCTCTAGCCCATTTCCAGTCCTAACCCCCCCCCATAGCCCATTACCAGTCCTAACCCCCATCACCCCATTTCCAGACAGCCCCCAGCACCCCACAGCCCAGGAGCAGGCCTAACCCCCCCGAGCCCATTAGCAGTCCTAACCCCCCCCTCCTAGCCCATTAGCAGTCCTAACCCCCCCCAGCCCATTAGCAGTCCTAACCCCCCCCTCCTAGCCCATTAGCAGTCCTAACCCCCCTCCTAGCCCATTAGCAGTCCTAACCCCCCCCAGCCCATTAGCAGTCCTAACCCCCCCCCCTAGCCCATTAGCAGTCCTAACCCCCCCTCTCTAGCCCATTAGCAGTCCTTATCCCCCCCCAGAGCCCATTACCAGTCCTAACCCCCACCACACCATTTTCATACTGCCCCCCTCAGCCCACAGCCCATTAGCAGTCCTAACCCCCCCTAGCCCATTAGCAGTCCTAACCCCCCCCTCCTAGCCCATTAGCAGTCCTAACCCCCCCCAGCCCATTAGCAGTCCTAACCCCCCCCTCCTAGCCCATTAGCAGTCCTAACCCCCCCCAGCCCATTAGCAGTCATAACCCCCCCTCCTAGCCCATTAGCAGTCCTAACCCCCCCCCAGCCCATTAGCAGTCCTAACCCCCCCTAGCCCATTAGCAGTCCTAACCCCCCAGCCCATTAGCAGTCCTAACCCCCCCCCTAGCCCATTAGCAGTCCTAACCCCCCCTCTCTAGCCCATTAGCAGTCCTAACCCCCCATCACCCCATTTCCAGACAGCCCCCATAAGCCCACAGCCCATTAGCAGTCCTAACCCCCCCTAGCCCATTAGCAGTCCTAACCCCCCCTCCTAGCCCATTAGCAGTCCTAACCCCCCCACAGCCCATTAGCAGTCCAAACCCCCCAGCCCATTAGCAGTCCTAACCCCCCCCCTGCCCATTAGCAGTCCTAACCCCCCATCACCCCATTTCCAGACAGCCCCCACCAGCCCACACCCCATCACCACTCCTAACCCCCACACCATCCTAGCCCATTCGCAGTCCTAACCCCCCCGGGTCCTAGCCCATTAGCAGTCCAAACCCCCCCAGCCCATTAGCAGTCCTAACCCCCCCCTAGCCCATTAGCAGTCCTAAACCCCCCCCCCCTCCTAGCCCATTAGCAGTCCTAACCCCCCCCCCCTCCTAGCCCATTAGCAGTCCAAACCCCCCCCCCCAGCCCATTAGCAGTCCTAACCCCCCCTAGCCCATTAGCAGTCCTAACCCCCCCCTCCTAGCCCATTAGCAGTCCTAACCCCCCCCCCCCTCCTAGCCCATTAGCAGTCCTAACCCCCCCAGCCCATTAGCAGTCCAAACCCCCCCCCCCCCAGCCCATTAGCAGTCCTAACACCCCCCCCCCCCCGGCAAATTTAAAAAAAGAAAAAGAGGGCTCTGGCTGCTGCCGCGGACGCGGCAGCATGCAGTGTCCCGCGGGGCCCCCTCCGCCCGCTAAGCCCTCTGCAAGGGCTTTCAGATTCGCGAGGGAGACAGCGTCTCCCTCGCGTCTCTTGTTAAGCCCGCAGGGGCTAATGGGAAATTTCCCATCAGTCCCTCGCGTCTAAAGGGGCTGATGGGAAATTTCCCATTAACCCCTACGGGCTTAACAGAGACGCGAGGGAGACGCTGTCTCCCTCGCGAATCTGAAAGCCCTTGCAGAGGGGCTTAGCGGGCGGAGGGGGCCCCGCGGGACACTGCATGCTGCCGCGTCCGCGGCAGCAGCCAGAGCCCGCTTTTTCTTTTTTTGCGGACCTTCACGCGTGCCAGCTGCAAGGCCTTCGCGTGCCACAGCTGGCACGCGTGCCATAGGTTCGCCATCGCTGCACTAGTGTCTTGGACGCTCTTCAAGGTTCTCAGAGACAGAGCCTCGATGATCCTGGTAGCTCCCCGGTGGCCGAGACAGCCCTGGTTCCCGCTTCTGATGCAGCTGGCGGTGGACACTCCTCTCCCTCTGGGGTTTCAGCCTGATCTCCTGACCCAGGATCACGGGACTCTCCTACACCCCCAACCTCCGGTCCCTTCATCTGATGGCCTGGCTGCTGAAAGGGTAGTCCTTGCTCCCCTCCTGCTGCCTCCAGATGTGGAGGAAGTCGTCTTGGCCTCCAGGCGACCCTCCACCCGGAAGTCCTACCCTCTTAAGTGGCGTCTGTTTTCTGTCTGGTGTGCTCAGCAGTCTCAAGATCCCTTCTCCTGTTCGGCATCAGTGGTCTTGCAGTACTTGCTTTGCCTCTCCAATCTTGGACTTAAGTCCAACTCGGTCAGGGTCCACCTCAGTGCTCTTTCTGCGCATCACATGCCGGTGGATGGCAGACCTCTTTCCAGCCACCCTCTAGTGGCTCGTTTTCTCAGAGGCCTCCTTCTCCTTAAACCACCTTTGCGCCCACCAGCCCCTGACTGGGATCTGAATGTGGTTTTACAGCGGATTACCTGTCCGCTTTTTGAACCTATGGCTACCTGTCATCTTCGTTTTCTTTCTTGGAAAACCTTATTCTTGGTAGCCCTCACTTCTGCTAGACGCGTTAGTGAGCTACAGGCCCTAGTATCTGATCCTCCTTACATTAGGTTCTACAAGAATAGGGTTGTCCTACGGACTCACCCTAAGTTTCTTCCTAAAGTGGTTTCCCCTTTTCACGTCAACCAGGAGGTGGTACTTCCGACCTTCTTTCCCAGGCCACACTCCAGCCGAGCTGAAATGGTCCTGCATACCCTGGACTGTAGGAGGGCGTTAACCTTCTACCTTGACCGTACGCGGGAGCACCGAAGGGCTGTTCAGCTCTTCGTGTCTTATGACACCAATAGGTTGGGGCTCCCTGTCTCCAAGCGTACTCTGTCCATCTGGATTGCTGACTGTATCGCTTGGGCTTATGGGGCAGCCGGCCTCTCGTTGGAAAGTCGAGTCACGGCTCATCGTGTTCGGGCGAAGGCTGCGTCAGTGGCTTACCTCCGCTCTGTTCCATTGGCAGACATCTGCCGGGCTGCTACTTGGTCTTCAAGCCAGACTTTTGTAGCCCATTACTGCCTGGAGAGGGAGTCCCGCAGGGACAGTGCTTTCGGACAGGCAGTCCTCCGTAATCTCTTTGAGGTATAGGCAACTCCTGCCCTCCGTCCCGGATGTTGGGCTACCGGTTGGAGGCGTACTCAGAGAAGATTCCTTCCTTCTGTGCTACTGAGCTTGAGGGAGCTCCTTTTTTGTGCTTAGGGTCTCCGGTAGCCTTAAGCTTGGGAGTCCCATATGTGAGGACTGACTTCCTGCTTGGTCCTGGAGAAAGAGTAGTTACTCACCTGTAACAGGTGTTCTCCAGGAGCAGCAGGAATCAGTCCTCACAACCCTCCCTCCACCCCTTGGTTGCAGTCCTATGATTTCGTTTTTTGCTAATTTTTTGCTGTCTTTTAGCTATGTCATCAGACTGAGCAAGATGGCACCCTTGGGCGGGAAGAGGACCGCGCATGCGCGCTGCAATTCCCAAAGGCTTTCTTTGAAAGCTGGGGAAAATTGCTCCGCGAGGGCTCCATCGGCGCCGAGTTCACCCATATGTGAGGACTGATTCCTGCTGCTCCTGGAGAATACCTGTTACAGGTGAGTAACTACTCTTTACTGCCTGATTTGGAATTTGCATCTGCAAAGGGAGCTGTAACTCTTCTCTGGCAGCACTGCAGGTACACTGTCAGATGCTTTAGAAGAGATGGACATGTTCTCCAGAAATGTTTCTTGCCAAAACCAAGCCCCACTTCTAGAGAAGAAATGACTTGTAATTTATTACTTCCTTCTATCAGCGATTGTGGTACCTTTTGGTACTATGATACAGTAGAACAGTTTTTGAATAGTCCGCTTTTAAATTTGGTTCATTTTGACTCCCTCAGATACTACAAAATAGAAATTATTAATTATCTACACATTATTTATAGGGAAACTACGTTTTTGCTCAACAGTGTTGCCATTTTTCCATTTCTGGTCCAGTCAGAATTTTGCTTGCCCATGGGATATAGAACCATGACCTTTCATTCCCAGCTATACGGTGTTTTCTTACCATTTTTATTTCTATACCTTCCTCTTAGTCATATGTTGAAATAATCTACCTCCATATGCATCTTCCAATCTTGGTTCCTTCCCCTGGAATGCCATCCAAGTGCCTTGGATTCCTCCACAGTTTCCCCCATCCCTAGGCTCTTCTGCATGATAGCATATACAAGAAATCTTCTTTGCGTATCATCCTGCTAGGCCAGTCCAGACGAGTGGGTTATGCTGCCCAGCCAGCAGGTAGAAGCAGACCAGAGCAACCTTTGGTGATGTCATCACTTGTAAAGTTTTGTTATTTATTTAGCAGAGCTTATATACTGCTTTTCACTGGGTCAAAGTGGTATATAAGCTCAGCTAAATAAATAAATTCAATATTTTACAAGTGATGACATAACCAAAAGTGGTGCAGTACTGAGAGAAGCCATCCTTGTCTGCCTCCAGCAGATGAAGGTGTGTGGACTGGTGCAGTAATGCAAAGAGGCCTGTCTCCTGTGGCCCAAATTACGATGGTCTGCATGTTTGAAGCTTTTGGGTTCACTATTTCCTTGGGACATGGATGTGCCTTTGTCTCCTGGAACTGGCAGCTGCTCTGTGTCCAATGCTTTTACCATAGTTCCAGCATTGGTGAGCCAGAGAGCAGACAGGAGAACCCAATGGGACTCCTGAGGGGGGGGTTGGTAAGTTTTTGGGGTCCAGGCCTGCCTTCCCTCTTACCGTCATCAAGGGAACAATATAGTATAGGGAGGTGAAGTACTTTTGTCCACTAAAGAAGAGCGGGGCCTAGGCGTGGTTGTGTCTAATGATCTTAAAGTGGCTAAACAGGTAGAAAAGGCGACGGCAAAAGCTAGAAGGATGCTTGGGTGCATACGGAGAGGAATGGCTAGCAGAAAAAAGGAGGTGATAGTGCCTCTGTATAAGTCTTTAGTGTGACTTCATTTGGAGTATAGTGTGCAATTCTGGAGACCGCACCTTTAAAAGGATATAAACAGGATGGAGTCGGTACAGAGGGTGGCTACTAAAATGGTTAGTGGTCTTCATTATAAAGCATATGAGGACAGACTTAAGGATCTTAATATGTATACTTTAGAGGAAAGGCGGGATAGAGGTGATATGATTGAGCAGTTTAAATACCTCCGTGGCATAAATGTGCAGGGGGAGAGCCTCTTTCAATTGAAAGAAAGTTCTGCTACGAGGGGACATGGGATGAAGATGAAGGGGGATAGATTCAGGAGTGATATGTGGAAATATTTCTTTACGGAAAGAGTGGTGGATCCGTGGAATAGTCTCCCAGTAGAGGTGGTAGAGATGAGGACAGTATCTGAATTCAAAAAAGCATGGGACAAACACAGAGGATCTCTAAAGGACAAAAGGGGACTGTTGTAGTTGTTGATATGGAAGGGACAGACTAGATAGGCCATGTGGTCTTTTTCTGTCGTCATATTTCTTTTTCTAGCTATTTGCAAGCTTTGTTTTCTAACATAGTGACATAGACCATTCTGGTCTTTATCTTCCATCATATACTATTTAGTCTGCCCAGTAAGATGGCTAGGCTGGAGTAGTTGTACCTGTCAATCTGTGAAGGTCACCCCACTCTATGCCCTTGTTTGTACTGCCACTCTTTGCAGGTCACCCCCCCCCCCCCAATTTGTTCAAGTATAAAAGATAGTTAGGTTTATTTAGATTTCATCCTCGTGCTATAAAGGGATCCACTCTGTCCCATGCCATTTTGAATCCAATCACTGTATTTGTGCCCACCACTTCATTCGGAAGGGCATTCCAAGCATCCACCATCCTTTCAGTGAAAAGGTAATCTCCAGGAACAAGCAGGAATAAGTCCTCACGTATGGGTACGTCGGAACCGACTGAGCCTGCGCGGGAAAGCTCCCCAGCTTCCCAGAAAGGAAGCCTTTGGGGCCTCCCACTGCACATGCGCGCTGCCTTCCCGCCTTCCTGACCAGCTCTCCTCAGTTTCTCTTTTTCCGCGGAGCCAGCAGGTCGTGTTCCTGTCACCGCTGAAGAAATTGTTATTTTAGTTTCTTTCTTTAGACCGCGTACCTGCCTTCCCTATACCGAAACCGGTACCGCCGGTCTCTCTTTTCTTTTCTTTCTTAAAAAAAAAAAAAGAAAAAGCTTTTATTTTTTAGCACAACTTGGTGACTTCTGTTAGGCCTCAGGCCTACACAAAATCTCCTCATGGAGAAACCAGCTCCTGGTTTCAAGAAGTGTACCAAGTGTAGTGCTATTATTTCTGTTACAGACACCCATGACTGGTGTCTTAAATGTTTGGGGCCTGACCACTCCATTCCGGACTGCCCATCCTGCTCCCAGATGTCTAAACGTGTTTTGCAGAACCGGGCCAACAAATTCCATGTGCTGTTTGCTTCAGATAATCCAGCATCACAGTCATCCAGGTCTTCCTCTCCGGATGGATCTCAGGTAACCAAACCTTCTTCGGGCAGGTCCTCAAAGAGCAAATCTCCTTCAAAGCATCGAGAGGCTCTCAATTTTGAATCTGAGGACCATGCCCCAGCCAAACAACCCCGGCGGGAAGCTTTGGCTTCCAATGCACCATCTATGGGGTTACAGGTTGACATCGATGGCACGGCCTCGACCGATCACCTGTTAGACTGCTCTGGGGTACCGGCCCATGCCGGTACCGACATCCAGGCAGCAGTGGCGTCTATGGACAATACTGTTCAGACCATGCAGCAGGCCATCCTGGCTTTCATTAAGGCTGCGACGCCCTCGGTACCGCATCCAGCGGTTCTGAGTCCGGTTCCGGTATTGGCTTCCATACTGGAACCGAGGCCATCGTCTTCCAAACGCAGATCGGTGCATGCCGGATCCGGGTTTTCACCCGATACCGATCCCATGCCCGGTACGCCCGATGTCGATACCGACCGGTATGCGTATCGTGCGTTGGAAGCGAATAGAGGATACTCTGATTCCTCTGAGGATTTTGACTCCTCTGATGACTCTGATGAGCTCTCTCTTGTTCTTCCTGAAGAGCCTTCTTCCCCAAAGAGGAGAATGTCTCCACCAGAGGATTTGTCCTTTCAAGACTTCATTATAGAAGTAGCTAAAGGACTTTCTATTACTACATCCTCTGAGAAAGAACATAGATCAAAGAAATTGGATATTTTAGGATACCCTAAGGTTCCTAAAGAGGCAGTTACCCTGCCTATCCATGAAATCCTTCAAGAACACTTGATGGACTTATGGGAGGCTCCTCTAACATTGTCTCCTCATTCTCGTAGGTTGGACACCATGTACCAGGTCCCTCCCTCCTCCTGGTTTTCAAAAAACTCAGCTGCCTCACCATTCCATTATGGTGAAGTCTGCGCTGAAAAAGATTAAGAGTACCAAAAGGCACTCTTCTACCCCTCCAGGGCGAGAATGTAAGACCCTAGACTCTTTTGGTAGGAAAATCTTCCAGGCTAGTATGCTTATAGCCAGGATTAATTCATACAGTCTGTATATGGGCATGTTTCTAAGGGAACTTGCCCTAAAGGTAAAGCATTTTGCCCACTTTATCCCTGAAGATAGAAAGGAGGAGTTCATTTCTTTAGTGAAACAGCTTCTAGATGTTTCTAAGTTCTCCAACAGAACAGCCTTTGATTCCTTTGAGGGTGCCGGTAGAGCTTCGGGCATTGCCATTGCAGCCCGACGACTTGCTTGGCTCCAGGCCTCTGACCTAGAACCCTGGGTCCTGGATGGCTTACGGAATCTGCCCTGTACCGGTGAGAACTTATTTGGTAAAGACTGGCAAATTAAAGCCACTCAAATGGACGCAGAAAATGCTACCTTAGATAGACTTTCTAAGTCTACCTCTACTCCTGTCAAGAAAAAGTCTTTCAAGAGGCCTTACTACAAGAAGGCCAGATTTTCCACAAATACTGGCCAACAATCTTCTCAGCCTCGCTTTGCTGCTAAACGTCAGCAGCCTAAACAGGCAAGGTCAAAGCCTGCAGTGTCTGCCACTCCTCAGCAGGCTCAACCCCCTCAGGGGTTTTGACTTGCCCCTAGAGAACTTAACCTTTCTGGCTCTAGAACAACCAGAGCCCCTCACCATTCCCGGAAGGTTAGCTCACTTTGCTCCCAGATGGGGGCAAATTACATCAGAGCAATGGACCCTCTCTATCATCAGAGAGGGCTACAAACTTCATTTTTCCAACCTTCCTCCATATACCATGGTGAGGCACTTCAATTCTCCCCCATCTCTCCTGGGCCTGTTGGGTCAGGAAGTCTCTTCTCTCCTTGCCCAAGGGGCAATAGAAGAGGTTCCTCTTCTTCAAAAAGGGACAGGATTCTACTCCCCTTATTTTCTCATACAGAAGAAGACAGGGGGATTCAGACCTATCCTAGATCTGAGAGAATTGAACAAATTTCTGTACAAGGAGAAATTCAAAATGCTTTCTCTAGGCATTCTCCTTCCATACCTTCAGAGTCAGGATTGGCTTTGTTCTCTAGATCTCAAGGATGCGTACACACATATACTCATCCACCCATCCCACAGAAAATATCTAAGATTTCTGTTTCAGGGAAAACATTTCCAGTACAGAGTACTTCCCTTCGGTCTAGCCTCTGCTCCAAGAGTGTTCACCAAATGCATGGCAGTTGTTGCCGCATTTCTAAGAGGTCTGGGAATTTTTGTATTCCCATATCTAGACGACTGGCTCATCCGAGCTCCATCTCAGTCAGAGGCCCAGATTTCCCTGGACCGCACAAGGCACATTCTGCAGTATCTGGGACTGGTGGTAAACCTTCCCAAGTCTCAACTTATCCCTACTCAGTCTCTGGAATTCATAGGGGCCAAGTTGGACACCACCACTGCAAGGGCCTACCTACCTCAAGTCCGGGGCCAACGTCTGATGTGCTTGGCCTCCCAAGCTCAGTCCAGCAGTCACTTGACAGCCAGAGAAATGCTGCGACTTCTGGGCCACATGGCCTCCACGGTACACGTGGTGCCCTACGCTCGTCTTCATATGAGAGCAGCTCAATGGACCTTGGCCACCCAGTGGACTCAAGCATCAGGAGCGCTCTCCGACCAAATACTCACCTCAAAGCATCTGTTTTGGTCCCTCCAATGGTGGATGTCCACCAAGAATCTGTTGTTGGGGGCCCCCTTCCAACCTTTGTTGCCCCAAGCAACCCTCACAACAGATGCCTCCCAAACAGGGTGGGGAGCCCATCTTCAACACCTCTCCACTCAGGGTGCTTGGTCTCCACAAGAGACCACCCTTCACATCAACCTCCTGGAACTGCGAGCAATCTTCTTTGCCCTCAAAGTCTTCCATACCCTCCTTGTCAACCTGACCGTCCTAGTCCATACAGACAATCAGGTGGCCATGTTCTACATAAACAAACAAGGAGGGACAGGCTCTCTGTTGCTTTGCAACGAAGCTCTCAGATTATGGGCCTTCGCCAGAGAGCATCAAATTCATCTTCTGGCAGTGTATCTTCCAGGGGTTCAAAACTCTCGGGCAGACAGACTCAGTCGAGTTCTGCTTCCACACGAATGGTCCCTACACAGGGACCAGATACGCAGAATCTTTCAGGAATGGGGGACCCCGGACATAGACCTCTTTGCAAGTCCGTGGAATGCCAACTTCCCCGGTTCTGTTCCAGGACTCCGTGTCAGGGAGCTCAGGCCAACGACGCCTTTCTCCTGCATTGGGGTCAGGAATTCCTATATGCCTTTCCACCCATTCCTTTGATTCCCAAGACTCTGTTCAAACTCCAGAGGGATCACGGGTCGATGATCCTCATAGCTCCACGCTGGCCACGCCAAGTGTGGTTCCCTCTACTTCTGCATCTCTCCCAGGGACCCTCCCTGGACCTGGGAGCTGCTCCAGACCTTCTGTCTCAGGAGGAGGGGACTTTGTGGCACCCAAACCCCAAGTCCCTACACCTCAGAGCTTGGTTACTGAAGGCCTAAGCCTTCATGACTTCAATCTTTCTCAACCTGTGCAAGATATCCTGCATGCCTCTAGGAAACCTTCCACGAGGCGTTCCTATGCTTTCAAATGGAAACGCTTTTCCATTTGGTGTGCTCAGCAGGGTCTTGACCCTCTAGCACTTCCTTTGAATTCTCTACTAGACTATCTCCTGCATCTTTCTAATGCAGGCCTCAAGACGAATTCAGTATGAGTCCATTTGAGTGCTATTGCAGCATCCTTAAAACCTATAAATGGACGACCTGTCTCCTCTCATCCTCTTATTGCAAGATTCATGAGAGGCCTGACTCTAACCAAACCTCCCATTCGACCTCCTCCGGTAGCATGGGACTTAAACCTGGTTCTGGGTCAGCTGATGAAGCCACCCTTTGAACCATTGGTCTCTACCTCCTTGAAATTTCTTTCCTGGAAGGTCTTTTTCCTTATTGCAGTCACTTCGGCTCGCCGCATCAGTGAACTACAGGCCTTAGTGGCTCATCCACCTTATACTAGGTTTCATCATGATAAGGTGGTCCTTAGGACGAATCCCCACTTTATGCCCAAAGTGGTCTCGCCTTTTCATCTTAATCAAGAGGTATATCTACCTGTCTTTTTCCCGGCTCCTCATGCATCCAGTGCAGAGAGGAACCTTCCTACTCTAGACTGTAAAAGAGCTCTCGCCTTTTACCTCAACAGGACTCAACCACATCGAAAGTCTTCCCAACTTTTTGTGGCTTTTGATCCTTCTCATTTGGGACTTCCAGTCTCAAAACGTACACTTTCCAATTGGATTGCTCAGTGTATTTCCTTTGCTTACCAGAGTAAAAACATTTCTCTGGAAGGCCATGTCACAGCTCACAATGTGAGAGCCATGGCCACTTCTATGGCTCATCTTCACTCTGTATCCATAGATCAGATCTGTCGAGCAGCCACCTGGGCCTCGGTTCATACCTTCACAGCCCATTACTGTTTGGACAAGGACTCCCGCTGGGATGCCTTGTTTGGTCAGGCTGTCCTCAAACACCTGTTCCATACTTGAACAACTCCTGCCCACCTTCCCTGGATGGATGCCTGAGATCCATACGAAGATGGTGAACCCTTGGGAGGGGATCTCCCAGGCATCTTAGCTAGGGAGTCCCCATAAGTGAGGACTTATTCCTGCTTGTTCCTGGAGATAGCACAGTTACTTACCTGTAACAGGTGATCTCTGGGAACAGCAGGAATTAGTCCTCACAACCCACCCACCTCCCCTAGGAGTTGTATCTTCTATCTATCTTCCTTTCCTCTCTCTATTGTCTCAGCTATAAACTCGAACTGAGGAGAACTGGTCAGGAAGGCGGGAAGGCAGCGCGCATGTGCAGTGGGAGGCCCCAAAGGCTTCCTTTCTGGGAAGCTGGGGAGCTTTCCCGCGCAGGCTCCGTCGGTTCCGACGTACCCATAAGTGAGGACTAATTCCTGCTGTTCCCAGAGATCACCTGTTACAGGTAAGTAACTGTGCTTTTCCTGATATTGCTTTTAAGTTTACCTCCTTGCAGCTTCATTTTATACCCCCTAGTTTTACTGTTTCCCCTTCTTTGAACAAGTTTTGTTTGTTCATTAACACTAGAAGCCCCAAAAAGGCATTTTAACTAGAAATCCCAAAGTGTCAATTGACGCATTATCATGACGACTGCGTTGAGCATAAAATGCAGATGTGAATTAATTTGAAGTTACTTATTTGTTTACTACGTGCAGTATGTGACATCATTACATACATTATAAGAGATTGTAATAAATAAATAAATAAAATTGACATGGTTCTAGCAATGGCACTGGTATAAACCTTCGAAGATGCATTTTTGCGTCAATTGACGCACTTTGGGGTTATCTCCCCTATCACTTCTCTCTAAGGAATCCCCCTTTGCCTTTTTTCTTTTTCCTTTGTTTTTGATTGGTTATCTGTTTTGCTGATTGAATAAGGCAGTATTAAAAATAAAGATCCTCTAAGGCAGACTGGCTTTCCCATGCCTTTATAAGGCGTCTGGAGAACTGTTCTTGGGTTTCTCCTGCTGACCTTGACTACTGCTGAGAATCCTTTTCCGATCAGGGATATTCCCTTTCCGATCAGGGGTTCCTGTTTGCCACTGCTTTTTCATCTTTATTTTTTTCTCTCAGACTTTTTTCTTTTGCTGCTACAGTGCGGCCCCTGGTGTGTGTGTGTGTGTTTGTTTTTTTCTTGTTTGTTTTTTTGGGGCGGGGGGTTCCCGGAACTGGAGTTTCCATATCGTCCTGCTAGACTAGTCCAGACAAGTAGGCTGTATTCCCCTAACAGCATATTGGTGGAAACAAAGAACTAATGAAAAGCCAAGGTTTCAATGACAACACGCCCATGCCTCTATTCGCCTCTGTCACCAGAGGTCCCTTCAATATTTTTTTGTCTCCAACAGATGGTGGATGAATTTTCTCCTCTGAAGAAAATTCTGAAGATTAGAGAGGAAAAAATGGATTTAAAATGCTTGTGAACAGCCTGCAGGTTGATCTCACTAGAGCATGACATCAGAGGCTTCACTAGACTGTTGTCTTTTCGGTAGCCATAGGAGGAGGGAAAATTGGTTTAGCTCCATGCTCTTAACCTGGATAAGTACCTGTTGAACATCCAGAAATTGGAAGGATCTGAAAGAGTACAGCTGCCTCACACAACCTCAATTCCCCCTCCCTCCTCTGTCATAAGAACATAAGAAATGCCTTATTGGCTCAGACCACCAAGGTCCATCAAACCCAGTCGCCTGTTTCCAAAAGTGGCCAATCCAGACCACAAGTACATGGCAAGTTCCCAAAGAAGCACACGGGTTCCACAGTTTTTGTCCCAGGTCAAGCAGTGGATTTTTCGGGTCCTTTTTAATAATGGTTTATGAACCTCTCCTCAAGGAACTTGTCCAAACCATTTTTTAAACCTAGCTACACTGACATCTTTTGCTATATCCTCCAGTAACGATTTCTAGAGTTTAATTATGCGTTTAAGAGAAATTCTTTTTACTCATTATTCTTCAGTGGGTTGCATTGTAGCTTCATTATGTCTTCTAGTCTTTCTACGTTTTGATGGAGGAAACAACTGATCTGCGTTTACCCTTCCATTCCATTCATTAATTTATAGACCTCCATAGATTCCTCTATCTGTCCCCTGCCCCGCTGCTCTCTTCCGACGATTGCAGAAGGTTCTCAGAGGGATCTGTCAGCTAGCCACCTTAAACACAGTGCTACAAAACCAGAGAAACGGTTCCTGGGGAGTAGAGCTGAACCTGGCACAAGTTTTCAACCTGGGGCACTCAGGGAGTGAGTACCAAGACGTGATCTTGTTAGGGACTCTCGATTCAGTTTTCCTGGCACGCAGTTCGGGGTGGACCCGCTGGTGACTGTTCGCACGGTATTGGGGGTTTCCTGCATGCGTTAGTAGCAGTAAGGAACTGTTGTAGTGGTTGATATTGAAGGATAGACTAGATAGGCCATGTGGTCTCTTTCTGCTATTATGTTTCTGTTTCTGTTGTATGCCTGGTGGTAGCACAGTCCTAATGCATGTCCCTTCCTTAGTGCCTGAAATGCACATTTCTCAATAAGGTACAGTAAACACACACCTCAGTAAAAGTGCAATTAATGCTTGCCTTTGTGCTACTTGCCTTAATTCTCTTTCTTCTTCCAGGAAATGTTTGATCTGTGGCAAACAAGGTGCCTCATCTCTGCATTCTGGACTCTGCTCCTCTTGCATGGCAGTTTCTGCCTCTTTCAGCCAAGGGATATGATTAGTCCAACCTTAGGAGGTGACAGATGGTGCTAGACCTTCTAGGGGGTCTATGGCGGCCGTGCCTCCTGGTGTTGAGAGGGTCATATCCAAGAGAAGAGCTTCCGGACTCCTGATTGTCCTCCCCAGAATTCTTTATCTTTTGCAGCAGGCCTGGTCCTTTTGGCATGGAAATTCAGATCTTGTGGTCTCTGGGTACCTCCAGGCACATTTTTGTGCGGGGCAGGTGTAGAGTGGAAGCCTTGTTCGATTGTCTTTGACTAAGGGTCGTTGGTGTGGAGTGTCTCCTGGAGATGGGGTATAGCTGGGAGTTGTCTGAGATTTTGACTATAACTTGGAATCTCCAGGAACAAGCAGGAATGAGTCTTCACATATGGGTAAGTCGGTACCGACGGAGTCTGCGCGGGAACGCTTCCCAGAGTCCAAAGAGCTTTTGGAAGCATCCCACCATGCCTGCGTGCTGCCTTCCCGCCTTTCCCAACTGCCTCTCCTCAGTTTTCAGTTTTTCTGCGGAGCCGGCAGGACGTCCTCCTGTCACCGCAGAAAATTCTTCTTTTAATTCTTTAGTTTTCTTGTGGTCGCGGCTGTCTTCCCCGACGCCACCGGTACCGCCAGTGTTTCTTTTCTTTCTTGTAAATTTTCCCTTAGGGAATATTTTTTCTTCTCAGTGTCTTACGGTTTCTCAGGCCTTCTAGGCCTCTCCATGTCCCTCATGGAACCGCCAGCCACTTTCTCCAAGAAATGTTCAAACTATGGCGGTACAACTTTATTTTTAGACTCCCAAAATTGGTGTCTAACCTGTTTGGGTCCTGACCCTTTTCCTCCGGAGCCCTCGGGCTACAGTATTGTGAGAAGAGGTTTTCAACATCGAGTCTCCCTCGATATGAGGTTCCCTTCCAACTTCAGGGCACCGACCATTTCTTATTCTACACAGGATCAGGTAACCCACAGACAGTCTGTTAAGACTAGCCAACCCTCGAGTAGTAAGTCTCATGCACAGCATGTAGACGGCTCCGGCCTTGCCCTCGAGGGCCCATTGGCTTCAAAACCATGGCGGGAGTCTTCAGCCTCCAAAGCCCATGTGGGGTTTCGGGTTGTTCCTGGGGCTCACCCCTCACAGAACATACCTGAGCCATGCCTGGTGGTGGCATCCGCTTCGAGCGGTACCGATACCCCGGCATCGGCACTGATGTTGGTTGTAACACTCCTCACCAGGGATCATCGTCTGGCGTCCTCTGTACCTATGGGACCGGTGGATATGTTCCAGACTGACTTTCCAGTATCGGTACTGGCAACCGATACTACCACCGACGTCGGTACCCTCCAGACGTGCATCGATAGACTCGCTTCCTTCGATGCCGAGTCTGGAATCCATCTCTAGTCTGGAAGACTGGGTACCGACACGCCTTGGTACCGACACCTATCGGTACCGGATGCTCGGTACCGAGGGTGACTGCCGAAGGCTTTCGGTTACCTTGGTACCGATTCGGCTGTCACCGATTGCTGCTCCGATATCGGTGTCGGGTGCGGTTCCGACAGCGGTACCGGTACCGGTATCCACAGCAGCATCGTGGCCAGCTCCTTCCATGCTTCTTTCAACAGGATCGCTCCCTTCTATACCAAGTTTGGAGTCGATACCTGGCATGGACGATGTGGTACTGACTGTCGCTGGTCCTGACCTCCAGTACCAGCGTCCATCCGCTAAGGATCCCATACTGCACCGTGCAAGAGCTTATATTCCTATATACTCAGATAGATCCTTCGGTGCCCAGGCTAATTCTTCAGATCTAGCCTGTCCAGGGGATGTTCTCTTTGGAGGTCCTTCTTTTCAGAGTTTCCTCCTGGATCTGGCAAGATAACTTGCCATTCCTATTCCTGGCCATGACCCTACACAAGGCTCTGTTTCTACCGAAGCAAAGGAGAATATAATGCTTCCTTTGCATCGTTCCTTGCAGGATCTTCTTCTAGGAATGTGGGAAGCACCTTTAAGGGTACCCCCACCTTCCAGAGCAACTGATCTCCTATATCAGGTGCCCCCCTCTCCAGGGTTTCAAAAGACTCAACTTCCTCATCATTCCATTGTAGTGGAATCAGCAATGAGGCGGGTGAAGAGTAAGAAAAAGCACTCTTCTTATCCGCCAGGTCGTGAGTCTAAGACACTAGATGCCTTTGGACGTCAAACCTTCCAGACATCCATGCTTTCAGCAAGAATTCTCTCATATATTTTTTATGAGTCTATCTCTTGAGGAGGTCACAAAGAAATTGCATCTTTTGACTCCTTTTCTTTCAGAGCCCAAGAGTGCAGACTATTCCTCACTGCTTAGTCATATTCAAAATATCTCTTGGTTTCTTACTCGTGCTTCCCTATACTCATTTGAGTCTGTTAGCAGAACTTCTGCTATAGCTATAGGGGCACGACGTAGAGCCTGGCTCCAGGCTTCAGACTTAGACAAATGGGCACAACAAAGATTGGGTAATACTCCTTACACTGGAGAAAATCTCTTCAATAAGGAGTCTTTACGTCAGGTTACTCAGTGGTCCACTGACTTACCTGTTTCTAAGGGCTGTTCCCAGTAGGTAGGAAATGTCCTACCAAACTTTCTTCCCCTAAGGGGAGAAGGTTTTATTCATCTTCTGTCCATCATACAGATGTTCCCAAACAGGGAAAACATCTCCCTGGTCTGAAGAATCCAAACTCTCACCAGGCTCAGCAAACCCAGCAACCGCAGGGTTTCTGATTAATCATCATCATATTTTTGTGCCTCTTGGGGTTTAGAACCTGCAGTTGGCTTCTTCTCAGTAGAAGCTTTCCACTGTTTTCATTCTAAACTCTAGGCATGGATCTCTTTTCACAAGACATCCATTTTTTCTCTGTATACGAGCTCTTAAGATATTCATGCCTATAGGTCACAGGTTTCTCCGCTTCTTCCTGCTAGGGCAGTGGTTCTCAACCCGGTCCTCTGGGACCCCCAGGCTGGTCAGGTTTTCAGGATATCCACAATGAATATGCATGAGATAGATCTGCATTCAATGGAAGCAGTGCATGCAGATCTATCTCAAGCATATTCATTGTGGATACCCTGAAAACCCAACTGGACTAGGGGTCCCAGAGGACTGGGTTGAGAACCACGGTGCTAGGGAAAGAGGTTTAACAACTATCAAATGATAGTTTCCTGTACCAGCATGAATTTTTCCTTTCTACAGACTTACCACATTGTAAGTCTCCATTCAGCTCCATCTTCTCTACCCTCTTACCAAGATTTCCTCTGTAAGAGGGGTACTATTACACTGGAGGGCTGCTTCTTCAGCCCCTCTAGTTTTTGTCACTATTCCAGTGTGGAGTTTTCCTCTCTGAGTTAACTCCCTTCTTCATTTTTGCTTTGGGGGCAGCTTATCAGACAGGTCCAGAGTTTTCTTACTCCTATCTGTTCTTTCTGTTTTTAAACAGAAAGATTTTTTCTGCCGTCTTACCAGCAGCTGCCCATGCAGGAGCCCTAGTGATTGGACCACTGGTTCTTCTCCACAAGCATCCAGAGTTGTCCTCCACTACATTCTTTCTGGCCTTAGTAGTGACTCCAAGACAGTGGATTCATCTTTCTTGGGAAACCTTATCACTACAGGCTTTTAGGATTGTCTTCTATTCTTGCCATCTCCAATTCCCTTGGGCTTGGCAGCATAGTTGACGTAGGTACTGGCTTTTCCAGCAGCCAGTTCTGTCTCCTAATTCTCCTGCATTATGCTTTCTGCAATTCTACAGAGAAGCTTTCCACCATGGGCCTTTGCTAGAGAGCATTAGGTTTTCCTCAAACAGCTGTCCTAGATGTTTGGAAAAGGCTCCCTCAGTCATGCCCCTCATGACTGGAAGGGTTCTTCCTACCCTACTATCTCCTTTTTAAAACAAAGGACGTGGGCCTTCTCTTACGTGAAAGCTTAAAGAGTTGTTCAATTCCCTGGTTTGGTCCTCGGGATTCCCACCGGGAATATGCTCTTTTTTTCCTTGCAGCTCGTCCTCATGGTATCCTAATCCCTCATGGACAGCGCATGTTTAGCTAAAGAACGCATGATACCCTTTTTGCCCCTCAAGTAGGACAACTTGGTATTTCATTCCTATGCATCTTCTGTCCATTTACCATGCTAGAGTTCTGGAGGACTCGGGACTTGCTGCCTGCAGACTGATATTATCCTCTGCTTTTCACGTAACCATCCTGGTTATTTCACTAGCTAGCATTTCTGCAGCAATCTAGTCTGTTCCTTGTCAGGGAGATTTTTCCCCTGACTCCTTCCATCATAACCAGGGGGAATAGATTCTCTATATATCTTCTCAAGTAGGTTCCACCTTCTTGTTATTTAGATGAATCTTTCCTCTTCACATCTCCTATGTGAATATACTTTCTATAGGCATATCTCTGTCTGCTTAATTGCAGACATCTATATATAGGCCTATATATTCATATCTATCTATCTATATCTGTATACATCCCTATAGATATGTCTTTTTTTGTGTGTGTATAAGTTACGCCCTTCTGTATCTCACTATAGATATATATTCTATATATCTATATGTATATATCTATATATAATATACGTATATACGAGGGGGTACCCAAAAAAACCAGGAATAACATTGCCGTGGGCGGAGCTTGTGTTGTACGCACTTCTGCCGCTAGGCGTGTATAGTGCAACTCATTGTCAGTTCAGTGCCGCCTGTGTTGTCGACCTGGCTTGTTCTGTTCATCTGCAGTGATTGTTTTTGCTAGCGCTGTTTTGTTCTTGTTTCTTTTTTTATGATGACAAGTTTAAGTGAACAACGTGCAGCTGTGAAATTTTGTTTTCTACTCGGTAAAAATGCTGCTGAAACTGTTTTAATGTTGAAAACAGCTTATCAAGATGACGCTATGGGAAAAAGTCAAGTGTACCAGTGGTTTGCTCGGTTTAAAAATGGTGACATGTCGATTGATGACAAACCTCGTTCTGGGCGTCCAACTGCCCGAATCGACGAAAATATTGAAAAAATTAGAGAGCTTGTGCTCACAGACCGTCGACAGAATGAAAAGGGTTGCTGCCAAGTTTGTTCCTCAGGTTCTGACTGACAATCAAAAGGAACATCGAGTTGAAACATGTCGTGTTTTGAAACAACAACTTGAAACTGATCCAGATTTTCTGTCAAAGGTCATTACAGGTGATGATTCATGGTGCTATGGTTACGACCCAGAAACAAAGCAACAGTCAAGCCAATGGAAGACGTCATCGTCACCCCGTCCCAAAAAATGTCGTCAAGTCAAATCAAACATCAAAACAGTGCTGATTTGCTTTTTTGATGCCAAGGGGGTAGTTCATTCAGAGTTTGTTCCCCCAGGTCAGACCGTCAATCAAACCTTTTATTTGGAAGTTTTAAGAAGATTGCGCAACAGTGTTCATCAAAAAAAGACCTGATTTGTGGCAGACAGGAGACTGGTTCTTCCACCACGACAATGCACCTGCACACACAGCCATCTCTGTTAGACAGTTTTTGGCTAAAAATGGCATGGTTCCGCTGCCCCATGCACCTTACTCGCCTGACCTGGCTTCGTGCGACTTTTTCTTATTTCCACGCATGAAAAGGGGCATGAAAGGACACCGATTTGACAACATTGAAGAGATCAAGAAAAAAACGAGGGAGGAGCTGTCAGCCGTTTCTAAAGATGACTACAAAAAATGTTTTTAACAGTGGAAGCACCGGTGGGACAAATGTATCAGTTGTAATGGAGAGTATTTTGAAGGGGATAAGGTTGTTTTGTAAAGAATTTGAAATAAATAGCTTTTAAAAAATAATTCCTGTTTTTTTGGGTACCCCCTCGTGTGTGTGTGTGTGTGTGTGTGTGTGTGTGTGTGTGTATATATATAGATATAGATATATATAGATATATATATATATATATAGATATTGTGGTGAAGAGCGCCCTCCTGAGGAAATGGAGACTGAAGGAAATCCTGAAATGCAGCAGGATTTACACAGGATTGACAATCCTAAAAGGAAAAAAAAGCCCTCTTCTGGTGAGCTGAGAATGGAGACCAGCCCAGGGGAGGAGTTGAGCAGTGCTGATTGGGCACACCCAGGGGTTGGACGGGGTGTGTCTGAAAAAGAATCCCTTTATGAAGTGGGGAAGGATGCTGCTAAAGGGATGTTGAAGCAGATGACCAAGAGGACCAACAAGAACAGGTGGAAAGAAAGGCAGAAGCAGAGTGGCTGGGAGAAACAGGAAAGCTATGAGCAGATGACCAAGAAGCAGTTTGGCTGCACGTCTGAGCCTGGTAGTAACAGAGGACCTGCAAGGATCTTAACAGGTGCTTGGAAAGGAAGTCCTACGAGAAGTGGACGAAGCCCTGCTTTAGAGCCTTGGGGAAAGGCAGTGCTCTCGTGGATACAGTTTGGACCGGAGAGACCCAGAAGCACTCACAACTGCAAAGCTTTTGAGCTACCTAAAAGGAGAGGAGCCTGGCAGAAAGACAGCAGTTTCTATGGGAGCCTGGATAGAGAAGGTAAAGTCCCATCTCCTATATTTAAGGCTGTTTTAAAAGATCCCAATTGTTACCCTGAGTCATGCAAGCCAAGAGCTGAAGGGGGAAACATTATCGACTGGGAGAAAAACTCAGCGTTGGCTGACCCTCGTTTGTCAGGGACTGAACAGGCTGAATTGCTCCTTCAGGACTTTAAAGAATTCTTAGAATTAAAAGCAAGCAGACAAAGCTGAATGAGGACAATAGTTCTATGCAGTCAGAAGATTTTATGCAAGTGGAAAATGCTTTACCTGTGATAAACTCTGACGATAATAGCATGGACTGTTCAATATGCTGTAAGGAAATAGCAGTATAACAAAGCTTGCCTGTACTTGTATGAAAATAATACAATGTGACAGTTTCTGCTGCCGTGCTCTGAGAACCTAATTGTTTGCACCTGACTTTGAGGCCACACTGTGAATGGAACAGTGATTGCATGAGGATGCAATATATGTAAGTCACCTCTTGAGGCAGAGCTGAGTTAAGCTCCATAGAAGAAAAGCTAAGCTCACTTTATGTTGTCTTTTATTCCTGAGTTTCTTCTGTTAACCTTTGAAGCACCATTTATGTTCATGTATCTGAATTTTGATGCGTTGGAGGAATCTCCCCAACATGAATAAAATATATTCTTGCAAAGCCTTACCGTCTTTGGCGCAACTACATTTATCAGTGAGAGAAAGGAGAACAAAACTACATCTCCCAGCATTCCAAGAGAATAGTTTTAATCCATTCCTCACGAGACAATAGGCCGCTCCTGTCCGTTAGCTCTAGGGCGGGGGCAGGAGCGTCGCAATATATATAGATAGATATAGATATAGATAGATATATAATATGTGTGTGTGTGTGTGTGTGTGTGTGTGTCGAGATATTACTATAGATAGATATGTATCTACATACTTATCTATCTGACTGTCTATGCTCATATAGATATATACATCTCTATAAGATTCTGATAGTTGGGCTCAACCCATACTCTTCCAGCATGTTTTGGGGTGCTACACACATAACCACTCCCGTGGAAAGGCGGGAAGGCAGCACGCAGGCGTGGTGGGATGCTTCCAAAAGCTCTTTGATTGGACGCTGGGAAGCGTTCCCGCGCTGACTCCGTCGGTACCGACGTACCCATATGTGAAGACTTATTCCTGCTGTTCCCAGAGATCACCTGTTACAGGTAAGTAACTGTGCTTTCAGATGGCTTGGTACTGGCCTCTGACGTGGATGTAGAAGTACTCTTGCTTTCAGAATATTGTGAGGAGGCCGGTGTGATCTGCCTGTTCTAGAAGGAGGAACTGGAGGCATTAATTGCCAGGGTCTCATCCGCCTTGAACTTGATGGATGCTTCTGACACAGAGTAGGAACCAAAGGTGCACCCGTTCCTTCAAAGGATGCGAAAGTCCACTACTGTCTTCCCATTTCTAGATGTGATCAAGGATGTGACTTGTTCAGAGTGGGATTCTCCTGACACCTTGCCTAAAGGGTTAAGGGTGTGTAACAAGATCTCCATTCTCCCAGAGGAATGTGTTGAGTGGTTTGGTATTCCCAAGGTGGATGTGTAGGTCATGGTGGTTACCAGATGGACCACCATTCCTGTGGAAGGCAGATTGGCCTTAAAGTATTTTCTGGACCATACGGTGGATTCATGGTTGAGGAGCCAGTTTCGCCATGGCATCAGCTATCCTGCAGATGGCGGTATATACCAGCCTGATGTTTCATGCCCCTGCTTCAGTGGATTCAGTCTCTTCTACCAAATGATGCTACCCCTTTTTTGGAGTCTGCTATGGCCTTCCTTTCTGATACCATGTATGGACCTGTATGTTTAGCAGTTGCAGATGGTGCCATGACGATGGTGTCATGATGCTGTATTTGGCTCTGCCACTGAGCAGCAGACACATCTTCCATAGCCTGGTTGGCCCAGCTGGTTTTTAAGGGGAAGATTCTGTTTGGAGCCAATTTGGAGAATCTGGTGAAGGATCTGGCAAGACAAAATCTACCGCCTTCCAGAAGATGGGTCCAAGGGACCTGTGAAGTGGGCTGGTGCCCCTTCTCTTCTGCCTCTGCCCATCCACTAAGGACCTCAGGACTCTCATTGTTACTGACCTGAAAAATCCTTTTCCTTCTGCATCTGGCCTTTGGTCTCGTTCTCAGTCCTTTCGTGGTGCTTGTGATCCCAAGGACTCTGTCCCTTCCAGAGGAGGACCGTCCCGGGCTGCGCAATAAAGGTTTTGGGGCCCGTTCCCTGTTTCCTCCAATTAGAGCAGGCTCCATCTTTTCTTTCAGGAATGAACCCAGGTTGCCAAGGATCACTGGGTGCTAGACACCATTCAGTTTGGCTATGTCCTGGCATGCAAAGAGCCATTTCCAGATGCTTTTGTTATCTCTCCTTGTGGGTCTGTGATCAAAGTGATGCTGTGCAGATCACCTTGAACAACTTTGCTGTGCCTAAAAGACGGTCATGCCCTTCCCGCCAGACTAGTGGGGCTAGGGCAGGTACTCTATTTTGTTGAGCCCAAAAGGATGGTTACTTCTGGCCCTCAAGGGGGTTAATGAGTAATTGCATATCTTGCGCTTTCGGTTGGAATCCTTGCACTCCATGATTCGAGCAGCGGACTGAGGGGAGTTTTCATATCCTGATCTCAGTGGATCAGCAAAGTATCTGCATATTGCCATGCTTGGTTCTCACTATCAGTTCTCCAAACCCCCTTTAAGACTTCTACTACCCCGAAGATGTTCTCCAAAGTCATGGTGGTGGCAGCTGCAGCGCCAAAAGATCTAAGAACATAAGATATGCCATACTGGGTCAGACCAAGGTCCATCCAAGCCCAGTATCCTGTTTCCAACAGTGGCCAATCTAGGTCTTAAATACCTAGCAGTCTTGCCAAAAGACACAGGTTTCTCAATGCTTGTATTGGGTCAAGCAGTGATATCCTTAGTCTCTTTTTTAATAATGGTTTATAGACCTTTCCTCCAGTAACTTGTCCAAACCTTTTTTTAAATCCAGCTACACTAACAGCTTTTACTTCATCCTCCAGTAACAAATTCCAGAGTTTGATTACACATTGAGTGAAAAAATATTTTATTTTATTAGTCTTAAATGGGTTACCCTGTAGCTTCATTGCATGTCCTCTAGTCATTTTTAATCTCCAGGAACAAGCAGTAATGAGTCTTCACATATGGGTACGTCGGTACCGACGGAGCCTGCGCGGGAACGCTCCCCAGCGTCCAAAAAGAAAGCTTTTGGGAGCATCCCACATGCTTGCGCGCTGCCTTCCCGCCTAAACACTTCCCTCTCATCAGTTTTCCGTTTTCCGTGGAGTCAGCAGGACGTATTCTTGTCACCGCAGAAAATTCTTCTTTTTATTCATAGTTTTTTGTGGTTGCGTCTCTCTTCCCTCGATGCCACCGGTACCGCCGGTGCTTTTCTTTTCTTTTTAAATAATTTATTGTTTTCGACAGAAATTTTTCCTGTTAGTGTCTGACTTTTTTTCTAGGCCACTAGGCCTCTACTTTTCCGTTATGGAAAAGCCAGCCACTACCCTTAAGAAATGCTCTAAGTGTGGCGGTACAAATATTTTTTCAGACACCCATACTTGGTGTCTAAAATGTTTGGGTCCTGACCATTGCTCACTGGAGTGTCTTTCCTGCTGGAGTTCAAACAGAAGAAATCTTCAGAATCGAGCACAGCTCGATACCTGGTTCACATCCCACTTGATGTCACCAGCTAGAATATCTCCACAGGATCAGGTGACCAAACAAAAGTCTGTAAAGACTAGCCAGTCCTCGAGTGGAAGATCTCCTTTCCAGTATTGAGATTGCTTCGACCTTGCCCTCGGACATTTTGGCAACTAAGCCCTGGCGGGAGTCTTCGGTCTCCAAAGCATTAACGGGGCTTCAGGTCGTTCCCGGGGTTCCCACCTCGGTTAACATACCTGGTCCATGCTTGGTGGTTCTGGCCGCTTCGAGCGGTATCGACACCCCAGCATCGGCTATGGTGATGGATGAAACACTCCTCACCGCTGAACGTAGTCTAGCGTTCTCGGTTATTTCGGTACTGCTAGAGTGCCTGCAGACCGTTCTTCCAGTATCGGTATCGCCATCGGTACCGGTATCGACATCGGCATCGGTGTCGGTACCGTCCATGCTTGCTTCGACAGACTCGATTCCTTCGATGCCGAGCCTGGAATCGATCCCTAGCATGGATGATTCGGTACCGACTCGTCTCGGTACCGACTTCGGGTGGTACCGAAGACATCGCTTTAGGGAAAATCCGATGCTTCATCCTTTCAAGTCTTCTGATACCGATGACTGGGATGAGCCCATCGGTACCAAGGCTGAATCTTTGACAAATCTAGCCTTTACCCCTCCTTTTAGAGGGTCCTCCTCAGAAGAGATTTCTTTTCAAGCTTTTCTGCTTGATATGGCAAACTTACTTGCCATTTCTATACCTGGTAAAGAATCCTTACCAGGGGATTCAGAGACCCTGCAATCTCCCTGGTTGCCAAAGGAAGTAATTATGCTTCCTTTGCATCAGATCTTACAAGATCTACTTTTAAGGATGTGGGAAACTCCTTTAATGGTGTCACCACATTCTGAGGCACTTGAAACTAGGTACAAAGTGCCACCTTCTCCAGGTTTTCAAAAGACTCAACTTCCTCATCACTCTATTGTTGTAGAATCAGCAATGAGGCGTATTAAGAGTGCATGGAAGCACTCCTCTTATCCGCCAGGTCGTGAGTCTAGGACTTTAGATGCCTTTGGACGTCGATGCTTCCAGGCATCCATGCTTTCAGCAAGAATTATCTAATATATTTTCTATATGGGATTATCTCTTGAAGAGGTTACAAAGTGCTTAAAGCTTTTGAATCCTTCTCTTCAAGAGCATAAAAGAGCAGATTTTTTTCTTACTAGTCAATCATGCTCAAAATATCTCTAGATTCTTTAATCGTGCTTTCCTGGACTGTTTTGAGTCTATTAGCAGAACCTCTGCTATAGCCATAGGAGCACGACGCATGGCCTGGCTCCAAGATTCTGACTTGGACAGATGGGTACAGGAAAGGCTGGGAAATACTCCTTGTACTGGTGAAAATCTCTTTAACAAGGATGCTTTATTTCAAGCTACTCAGTTAAACACTGATGCTGTCACTGTTAGAGGATTGTCAAAACTTTCCTCTATCCCAGATAATAAAAAAAATCCTAAAAAGCTTTATCCCCCTAGGGGAAAAAAGTGTTATCCATCTCCTACCCATCATTCAGATGTTTCCAAAGACAGGCAACATCAAACCAGGCTAAGAAAATCAAAACCTCAACAGCCTCAGCAAACCCAGCAGTCGCAGGGTTTCTGATATTTCTATTCTCTTTTTCCTGTGTGAGGTTTAGAATCTCTGAGCCTGCTTCTTTTTAACAGAAGCATCCAAGGTTCATCTCATCCATGCTGAGATACCAGTCATACATTTGACTCAATCCTTGACTCTGGGCATGAATCTCTTGTCAAGGGAAATCCATCCTTTTAGCTCCAAGAGCGATTGAGGACCATCATACCCTAGAGATAACAGGTTTTTCCTTTTAAAAGAAAGAAAGGAGTAACAACTAATAACAAGGTGACCTATACCCTTCACCTTGACAGTTTTTCTGTACGAGGATATCTTATACTTTTAACCACAAGGGGACCCTACCTCTTCAAAGACTTACCAAATTGTAAGTTCTCTCAACTCTGTATTACTTTCTATCCCTCTTAGTGCAGACGTTCAGTCTCTAAGAGTACTACTAATCAACTGGAGGGCTTATTCTCTAAGCCCATAGGATTTTTCTTCAATACCTACTCCAGTAAGTAGTTTCCATACAGAGTTTTCTTCCCCTTTGTGGTTCATCTTCTTCTCTATGTATCTTTGAGCTAACCTTCTCAGATACGTCTTTAAGGCAGCTTATCAGACAGAAATTGAGTATTACCACTCCAAATTATGTCTGTCGGTCCTCTCCAACCTATAGGACCTAATTTTTCTGCTGCCTTAATAACAGATAACGCCAAGAGAGGTTCCAAAACCCATTTGGACAATTTATTGTTGCAGGCATCAGGCCTGTCTTCCATTCTTAGCCATCTTCATTTCTTTTTGGCTCCTGCAGAATAGATTAGGTTGCACACTGGCAATTAAACAGCCAGATTTAATCAACCTACAACATGCTCTCTGCAATTATATAAGGAAGCTCTGCAACTATGGGCCTTGCCAGAGAGCCTCAGAGCTACTCCTAGCAGGTAGTTTCCAGATGGTTAAAAAGGGCTTCTTCTGGTAGACTCTGCCCAGTCATGCTCCTTCATGACTAGTTTTCTCCTACTCTTACCATCTTCCTTAAAAATTTTCCTTTTAAGGAGAAGTAACCAGGGCTTAGACCACGCGAAAGCGTAGAAAATTGCACAATTCCCTGAGTTGTTCCACATTTCACTGGAACTCCTACAACAGGGATGCATTCTTTTCACTGCAGTCGGTCCTGATTTACTACTTTCCTTCTAATTCCCTATACTTCATTGTAGCTTATAATGAATAAAAAGATGCATGATACTCATATTGCCCTCATGGAGGGGCAAACATGGTATCTCCTTATTGCGTCTTTTTCTCCAGCTACTACTTGAAGTTATAGAAGGATCCAGACTTGCTGTCTTAAGACCAAGGATCTCCTCTGCACTCCTTCACGTATGTCTCCAGACCTGGTTATTCAGGAGCTAGATCTTTTAAAGAAATCTAGTCCTCTCCTTGTAAGTGAAGAACATAATACCAGTTTCGACGAAACTTTCCCTATAGTTCTTCCATTTTCAACCAGACAGAGATTCTCCATCAATATTCTCAAGTAGGTCTTAAATCATCTTGTTATTGGGTCGATCTCTATACAATATCTGACTTTGGAAAGATTTGTTTACTGTCCATGTTAATGCTGTTCCAGCATATCATAAAACTTAATGGACAACCAATTTCTATGGTAAATTAGGAAATACCTTCTTTACCGTAACCTTTTTAGGTTACGACACATCTGAAGCTCTCCATGTAAAGTCATCATCATAAATGACATCACTTATGAAAGATTTTTACTGATCTTCAAAAAGTTGGAGGCCCAACACCTAATACAAATAATTTTGTCTTTCTTTTGGATCAAGGGGGTTTAAAGACCTACCCCCTTTTTTCTCAGAAGGATATTTCTACCTTTTCATCCAAGCCAGTCAGATTTATTTATTTATTTATTTAGAGAGTATTTGTATCCCGCTCCTTCCAGCGATCAGAAGCGGTAAAATTATTATTATGAAACTGCCAGATCAAAGCAGGTACAAATTTTGTTTACATACAGATTATCAGAAAAGCACGTCACACAGAGCTAACAAATCGTAGCTATGGGGAGGAAATATTTACATATATACATAGATACATATACACATAATGTTTACATATATACATAGATACATATACACAGGATAGGTTTCTTGTTCAATGTGGGCAGGGGGCTGCCCCCAACTGAAGGTTTAATTCAGGTTGAAGTGGGTTTGGAAAATGTGCGGCTTGAGTTTCTTTCTGAAGTCTGGAAGGTCATTGCTAGCTCGTAGCTCTGTTGGTAGTTGGTTCCACTCTTTCCTAGGGCCTTATTCTGCTCCAAGGACAAAGAGTTCAAACTTGGATTTTACAGAAGCTTTACCTATTTTCTCCAAAGTCCAACCCCATTAAACTCCCCCAGTTTTCTGGGGTTAGTTCTAGCCATTAATGCTTCTAATCTCTTCCTGTATTGCAAAATTTTATTTTCCTCTACTTCACGGTGAGGGAATTTCTTTGAGGATAATGTGCTCCTTGTGGTCTTGGGCAAGCCACTTAGCCCTCCATAGCCCATGTTCCCTGTAAAATAGTTATCTCCAAGTTATAATGCCCTGTTCAATGTAATTTCAGTTTGTTCAATGTAAACCGCACTGATGCAGAATAGCGCGGTATATAAGAGAATTAAAATAAATAAAATAAATAAATAATATACTGGCTCTCAATTACAGACCCATATTAGCCTCAACAAATACTTTTGCAATATTTTTGAGTAAGATCCACATTAGAAAATTGGGATTCAATTTTTTCTAATAATTATGATCTACACAAGGGCTCCCCTCTGGATACCTTGTTTAGTCAAGCTGTTCCACAGCACCCTTTTTTCTTTCTAATTCAACTCCTACCCCCCATATCTTAGATGTCTGGAGTTCTAAAGGATAAGCATTGCCCATCCATTGGTTTTGCAACATGCTGGGGCCTCCTCCAGGCATCTTAGCTTGGGAGTCCCCATATGTGAAGACTCATTCCTGCTTGTTCCTGGAGATAGCACAGATCTCCAGGAACAAGCAGGAATGAGTCTAAACATATGGGTATGTCGGTACCGACGGAGCCTGCGCGGGAACGCTCCCCAGCTTCCCAAAAAAGGAAAGCTTTTGGGAGCATCCCACAGCGCCTGCGCGCTGCCTTCCTGCCTTTCCTAACCGCCTCTCCCCAGTTCTTCTTTTCCGCGGAGCCAGCAGTTCGTGTTCCTGTCACCGCTGAAAAAATTCTTTGTTTTATTTTATTTCTTTGGTCGCGCGTCTGCCTTCCCCGACGTCGGACCGGTACCGCCGGTCTTTCTTTCTTTTCTTATTTAAAAACAAAACAAAACATATTTTTCCCTCACTTAGTGTGTTTTTCCTCTTTTGGGCCTTAGGCCTCATGAAAAATTTTCCTCATGGAAAAACCAGTCTCCGGGTTTAAAAAATGCACTAAGTGCAGCGGTACTATTTCTGTTACAGACACCCATGAATGGTGTCTTAAATGTTTGGGTCCTGACCACTCCATTTTGGATTGTTCGTCCTGCTCCTTGATGTCCAAACGAGGTTTACAGAACCGAGCAGCCAAGCTCCATGTGCTGTTTCCCTCTGATGCTGCTTCAGTGGCATCGACGTCTTCCAGGGCTGCTTCTTCCTCCCATGGATCTCAGGTAACCAAACATAAATCCAGCCAGTCCTCGAAGGGTAGATCTCCTTCCAAGCATCGAGATGCCTCCGGGCTTGCCCTCGAGGATCCTGCACCGGCAAAATTACCCCAGCGGGAAGCTCCGGCTTCCAAAGCTTCACCTATGGGGTTACAGGTTGACATCGATGGCACGGCCTCGACTGATCACCTGTTAGAATGCTCTGGGGTACCGGCACAACCTTCCGGTACCGAATTTCAGGCATTCATGGCGTCGATGGATCAGAATGTTCTGTCCATGCAGCAGGCTATCACGGCCTTTATTCAAGCTGCGACGCCGCTGATACCACAACAAACTCCGTTGTCGGTATCGGCTCCGGTACTGGCACCAGTGTCGGTGCTGGTACCAACTGCATCGACATCGGCCATGGTGTCGACTGCAGCGGTTCCCTGTCCAGGTGTGCCCATCGGTACCGAGCCGGTACCGATAACGCCCGATGTCGATACCGCTCGGTACGCGTATTGAGCTTTGGAAGAGCACCCGGACAGTCGATACTTTGATTCCTACGAAGATTCTGATGCATCGGAGGCGTCTGCTGAAGTATCCATAGCCCTTCCTGAAGAGCCTTCTCCAAAAAGAAGAATGTCTCCTCCAGAAGACTTGTCCTTTCAAGACTTCATAAGAGAAGTGGGTAAAGGGCTTTCTATTTCAGTAACCTCTGAATCAGAGCCTAGAGCTAAAAACATTGGATATTTTAGGTTATCCCAAGGCTCCTAAGGAGGCAGTCACCTTGCCAATTCATGAGATTCTTTATGATCACATGATTGACTTATGGGAGACTCCTCTCACTATCTCTCCTCATTCTCGTAGGTTGGACACCATGTACCGTGTCCCTCCTTGTCCTGGTTTTCATAAAACACAGCTTCCTCACCATTCTATTGTGGTGGAGTCAGCTATGAAAAAGATAGAGTGCAAAAAGACACTCCTCTGCTCCTCCAGGAAGAGAATGCAGGACCTTGGATGCTTTTGGTAGGAAAATCTTCCAGGCCAGTATGCTCATTGCCAGAATCAACTCCTATAGTCTTTATATGGGGATGTTTCTGAAAGAAGTTGCAAATAAGCTACACACTTTCCTCCCTTTTCTTCCAGAGGATAAAAGGGAAGAATTTCTTATTTGGTTTAAGCATACTCAAGATATGTCAAAGTTTTCCAACCGTGCAGCTTTTGACTCCTTTGAGGGTGCCAGCAGAGCTTCGGCCATTGCCATAGCTACTCGCAGAATTGCTTGGCTCCAAGCTTCTGATCTAGAATCTTGGGTCCAGGATGGTTTGGGAAATCTTCCTTGTACAGGGGAAAACCTGTTGGTAAAGATTGGCAAATAAAAGCCACTCAAATGGATGCGGAAAATTCTGCTTTGGATAGACTTTCAAAGTCAACCTCCATTCCTGCCAAGAAAAAAACTTTCAAGAAGTCTTTTTTCCTCAAGAAAGGCAGATTCCATCCTGCTTCTGGTCAGCAATCTTCTACAGGTCGTTTTGCTGCTAAGCGCCAGCAACCTAAGCAAGCCAGGCCTAAGCCTACAGGGGCTGCTGCAACTCAGCAGACCCAGCCTCCTCAGGGCTTTTGACTTCATGCTAGAGAACTTAGTCTTTCTGGCTCTGAAACAACCAGAGCCTCTCACCATTCCAGGAAGGTTAGCTCATTTTGCTCCCAGATGGGAGCAAATTACAACAGAGCAGTGGACCCTCTCCATCATAAGGGAGGGGTACAAACTTCATTTCTCAAACCTTCCTCCTCACACCATGGTGAGACATTTCAATTCTCCAACATCTCTCTTCGACCTTCTAGGTCAGGAGGTGACTGCCCTTCTTGCCCAAGGGGCAATAGAAGAAGTACCTCTTCTTCAACAAGGGTCAGGGTTTTACTCCCCCTACTTTCTCATCCCAGAGAAAACAGGGGGCCACAGACCCATATTAGATCTCAGAGAATTGAACAAATTTCTATGCAAGGAGAAATTCAAGATGCTTTCTCTGGGCACTCTCCTTCCATACCTTCAGAGTCAGGATTGGCTTTGTTCTCTAGATCTCAAGGATGCGTACACAAATGTCCTCATCCATCCATCTCACAGAAGGTTCCTCCGTTTCCTTTTCCAAGGAAAGCATTACCAATACAGGGTACTTCCTTTCGGTCTGGCCTCTGCTCCAAGAGTGTTCACCAAATGCATGGCAGTAGTAGCTGCATTTCTACGCACTCTGGGGATATTTGTATTCCCATACCTGGACGACTGGCTCATCCGAGCTCCATCTCAGTCAGAGGCCCAGACTGCCCTGGATTGCACAAGGCGCATTCTGCAGTATCTGGGACTTCTGGTAAATCTCCCAAAGTCCCAGCTCACCCCTACTCGGTCCCTAGAGTTCATAGGGGCCTGGCTAGATACTACCACTGCAAGGGCCTATCTTCCTCAGGCCCGTTGCCTACGCCTAGTGCAGTTAGCCTCCCAGATTCAGTCAAAGAGCCTTTTAACTGCCTGGGAGATGCTACAACTGCTAGGCCAGATGGCATCCACAGTGCATGTGGTCCCCTATGCTCGCCTTCACATGAGAGCAGCTCAATGGACTTTGTCCACCCAGTGGACTCAAGCTTCAAGGGCTCTAACAGACAAAAGAGCAACCTCCAGGCGCCTCTTTTGGTCTCTACAGTGGTGGAAGTCCACCCAAAATCTGTTGCTGGGGTCCCCCTTCCAACAGTTGTTGCCCCAAGCAACCCTCACAACAGATGTCTCCCCAACAGGTTGAGGAGCTCATCTACAAGACCTCTCCACTCAGGGCACTTGGTCTCCACAAGAGACCTCTCTACATATCAACCACTTGGAGCTCCGAGCAGTTTTTCTAGCTCTCAAGGTCTTCCATACCCTGCTCAGCTACAAGACAGTCCTCATTCATACAGACAATCAGGTAGCCATGTTTTACATAAACAAGCAAGGAGGAACTGGCTCTCTGTCGCTTTGCAACGAGGCTTTAAGATTATGGGCCTTCGCCAGAGAGTATCAAATCCATCTCCTGGCCGTATACCTTCCAGGAGTCCAAAACTCTTGGGCAGACAGACTCAGTCGAGTTTTGCTTCCACACGAATGGTCCCTGCACATGGACCAGGTACTCAGAATCTTTCAAGAGTGGGGAACCCTGGACATAAACCTCTTTGCAAGTCCGTGGAATGCCAAACTTCCCCGGTTCTATTCCAGAATTCCGTGTCAGGGAGTTCAGGCCAAGGATGCCTTCCTCCTTCACTGGGGTCAAGACTTCCTGTATGCTTTTCCACCCATTCCCTTAATTCCCAAGACTCTATTCAAGCTCCAGAGGGATCAAGGATCTATGATCCTCATAGCTCCACGCTGGCCACACCAAGTGTGGTACCCTCTACTTCTACATCTCTCTCAAGCTCCCTCCCTAGACTTGGGAGCTGCTTCAGACCTCCTGTCCCAGGAGGAGGGGACTTTGTGGCACCCAAACCCCAAGTCCCTTCACCTCAGGGCTTGGTTGCTGAAGGCTTAGACCTTCAAGGTTGGAATCTTTCTCAGCAGGTGAAGGATATCCTCCATGCTTCCAGAAAACCTTCTACCAGACGTTCCTATGCTTTTTAAATGGGAAAGGTTTTCCATTTGGTGTGCTGAGAAGGGTCTTGACCCTCTAGCACTACCTTTGGATTCTCTATTGGAATATCTCCTGCATCTCTCCAATGCAGGCCTTAAGACGAATTCAGTAAGGGTCCATTTGAGTGCTATTGCAGCATCCCTTGAGCCTATCAATGGACAGCCTATTTCCTCTCATCCTCTTATTGCAAGATTCATGAGAGGCCTAACTTTAACTAAACCTCCCATTAGGCCTCCTCCGGTGGTATGGGACTTAAATCTGGTTCTTGGTCAGCTTATGAAGCCACCTTTTGAACCCTTAGCCGCCACCACCTTGAAATTTCTTTCCTGGAAGGTTATTTTCCTCATTGCAGTCACCTCAGCTCGCCGCATCAGTGAACTGCAGGCCTTAGTGGCTAATCCACCTTATACAAGGTTCCATCATGATAAGGTAGTCCATCGTGGAGGGAGTGAGCGGGAGCTCCTCCTCATCTCCCCTGCCTGCCACACCAACGGCTTTAAATCTGCCGCTTCGGAGGCGCGCCCGCCAGAATCGGGAGCAGCGGCCATCGTGGAGGGAGTGAGCGGGAGCTCCTCCTCATCTCCCCTGCCTGCCACACCAACGGCTTTAAATCTGCCGCTTCGGAGGCCCGCCCGTGCCTGAGGGCCTCGCCAGAGGGCCCTTTGGCGTGGCCCTTAGGCGTTGGTCCGTGTCGTCCGTTGCTGTGGGTGGCATTGATGACATGATGTGGACTGGGGTGACGTGCTGCTATTTTGTGGTAACTTGCTGTTCCATGTTCCTCTTCTTCTCCTATCTGTTTGACTATCTCTGTCCTCTTCTCTGTCCTATCATATAAATGGCGTTCTTTTCCTTTTTCCTCAAATGATATAGTATTATAAACCGCTCTAATGCCTCTGGCCTGAGCGGTATATCAAATTCAAAATAAACATAAACATAGGACCAATCCACACTTTATGCCTAAAGTGGTCTCACCTTTTCATCTTAATCAAGAGATGTATTTACCTGTCTTTTTTCCAGGTCCTCATGCATCAAGTGCAGAGAGGAATCTTCATACCCTGGATTGTAAGAGAGCCCTTGCCTTTTACTTACAAAGGACACAGCAACATAGAAAGTCTTCTCAACTCTTTGTTGCTTTTGATCCCTCTCATTTGGGACTTCCAGTCTCTAAGAGGACGCTGTCCAATTGGATTGCTCAGTGTATTTCTTTCGCCTACCAGAGTAAGAACCTTTCTCTGGAGGGCCATGTCACAGCTCATAATGTGAGGGCCATGGCCACCTCTATGGCTCATCTAAATTCTGTGTCCATCGACCAGATCTGTCGAGCGGCCACCTGGGCCTCGGTTCATACCTTCACAGCCCATTACTGTTTGGACAAGGACTCCTGCCGGGATGCCTTGTTTGGTCAGGCTGTTCTCAAACACCTGTTCCATGCTTAATCAACTCCTACCCCCCATCCCTGGTTGGATGCCCGAGATCCATGGGGGGAGGTAGAGCCCTTCTCAGGGACTCACAACCTTGGAGATCTCCCTGGCATCTCTAGCTGGGGAGTCCCCCATATGTGAAAACTCATTGCTGCTTGTTCCTGGAAATAGCACAGTTATTTACCTGTAACAGGTGATCTCTGGGAACAGCAGGAATAAGTCTTCACAACCCACCCATCTCCCCTAGGAGTTGTATCTCTCTATCTATCTTTCCTTTCCTCTCTCTCTCTCTCTCTTTGTCTCAGCTTAAAACTCGAACTGGAGAGAGGCAGTTAGGAAAGGCGGGAAGGCAGCGCGCAGGCGCTGTGGGATGCTCCCAAAAGCTTTCTTTCTGGATGCTGGGGAGCGTTCCCGCGCAGGCTTCGTCGGTACCGACGATACCCATATGTGAAGACTTATTCCTGCTGTTCCCAGAGATCACCTGTTACAGGTAAGTAACTGTGCTTTCTGGCCTTGTGCCTATCTCTAATTGTTTGTAAATTGTGAACCGCTCTGTTTGCTAAGGAAGGGCGGTATATCAAATAAATAACCATAACACTGTGCTGATCCTTTTTCCTGCCCTGTGGTTCTGGTGTTACAGTACTTTTTCCACCTCTCTCATTCCGGTCTCAAGTCTAATTCCGTCTGAGTGCACCTTAGTGCCCTGGCGATGCACCACAATCCAGTGGATGGTAAGCCCTTCTCAGTCCAACTGTTGGTGACTCGTTTCCTTCGGGGCCTGCTCTTATCGAAGCCCCCGGTTCACCCTCCGGCAACCGAATGGAACTTCAATGTAGTGTTGGGGCAGCTCACTTGCCCGCACGTTGAATCTCTGGCTACCTGCCACCTTCGCTACCTCTCTTGGAAGTTGGCTTTCCTGCTCGCGCTTACCTCCGCTCGCAGAGTTAGCGAGCTTAAGTCCCTTGTGGTGGAGGCGCCCTATACCAGGTTCTACAAGAATAGAGTGGTGCTCTGCACACACCCCAAATTCCTGCCAATGGTAGTGTCGCCCTTCCATCTCAACCAGAAAGTGGTGCTCCCTACCTTCTTTCCAAGACCTCGCTCCAGTCAGGCAGAGACCGTCCTCCACCACCTTGGACTGTAAGAAAGCTTTGTCCTTCTATAGCCAATGCAGTCGGGGCCACCGCAAAACCTCTCAGCTTTTCATCTCCTACGACCCCATAGGCTTGGGGAGATGGTGACCAAGTGTATGCTGTCCACATGGGTGGTGGACTGTATCGCCCTCACTTATGAATAGGTGAGGCTCCCACTGGAAGGCCACATCACGGCACACCGTGTCAGGGCCATGACAGCTTCGGTGGCAAACTTGTGCTCCGTCCCGATGGTGGACATCTGCTGGGCTAACACCTGGTCTTCAGTTCATTCTTTTTCAGTCCATTACTGCATGGAAAGAGAGTCCCGATGGGACAGTGCCTTTAACCAGGCTGTGCTCCGTAACCTTTTTGGAGGGAGGAGTGGTCTAGTGGTTAGGACAAGGTACTTCAGGCCAGAGGGCCAGGGGTTCAAGTCCCACCTGGGGACAGCAATCTCATGCTTTAGGGACTGGGATTTCTAGTCCTATAGGCACTCCTTGAGGTCTTGAGCAAGCCACTTAACCCTCCACTGCCCATGTTCCATGTAAGTATTAGTGTATGTGTCTCATATCCCCTCATGTTAAATATATCCCCCAATTGACTGCTTTGACCCGGTGAAAAGCGGGATATAAATACAGCTAAATAAATAAATAAAACTCCTACCTTCTGACCCTTCTATGGTCAGGCTACCGGAGTGCTCTGGTTTCATCGGACCTAGGGGTCCTACTGTATTCTGTGGGCTCAGACTCAATTGCTGCTGCTTGCAGCTCCCAATGAGGGAGCCCTATTTTTGCTATGGGCTTTCGGTAGCCTGTAGCTGGGGAGTCCCATGTGTGAGGACTGACTTGCTGCTTGTTCCCGGAGAAAGCATAGTTACTCAGCTGTAACAGGTGTTCTCCGGGGACAGCAGGAATCGGTCCTCACAACCCCCCTCCTCCATTTGGAGTTTCTCCTTTACTATCTTTCATTTCTGCCGTCTTTTACCTATGTCATCTAACTGAGCAAAATGGAACCCTTGGGTGGGAAGGGGACCACGCGTGTGTGGCGGCATCTCCCAAAGGTTTTCTTTGAAAGCTTGGAGGGATTCTTCCGTGAAGGCTCCGTCGCTGCCGATGTCATCCATATGTGAGGACTGATTCCCGCTGTCCCCGGAGAACACCTGTTAAAGGTGAGTAACTTATTTATTTATTTACATTCTCTTAAATACCGCGCTATTCTGCATCAGTGCGGTTTACATTGAACAAACTAAAATTACATTGAACAGGGCATTATAACTTGGAGATAACTATGCTGTAATGTCTGTCTTATATTTTATGCTTTCGTGTACATAGTTCTCTACTGTTGACTCATTTTCACCCACAGTTGAGGTCATATGAGGTTTGTCATGTTTCTCCCATATGCTTTGGGATAAATACCAAAGGGACTTCTGGTGGCTGAAGCGAATAGAGGCATGGGAGTGATGTTATTGGTTCTTTGTCTCCACCAATCTGCTGTTAGGGGAATACAACCCACTTTTCTAGACTTGTCTAGCAGGACTCAAGGAAAGACATTAACTGGTATGTAAAATGTCATCACCTTTTTGTTCCAAGAGCTTTGGGACAGGCTTTTGGTACAGCTTTTTGGAACATTTTAGGGTCTGGGACTTACTGCCAGTTTCTGTGCTTCTGCCACATCTCACCTAATTTTCCTGCCAGCAGGCAAGGTGGCCATCTTGAATGACTGTATGGTCCCTGAGGAGGGGGGGGAGCAGGGTGGGGCAGACGGAGCCTCAAGTCCGCAGGTCCCTGACAGTTCCCCAAGGCACTCTTTCTTCAGCCAGCTTTGAGCAGCAGCTCCTGAAACAACTCATTGGCTGTTTAGTCGTAGTGACTGCAGGGCAGCCTCCATCATGGGGCCCAGGACCCTAACATCCCCTACAGGGAGAGCCTCTGGCATCTCCACATCTGACAGTAAAGGAGATCAGCACCCCCATTCTGTCTTACCACTTATCCATTCCTTTGAGAACCTGGCCTGGTTCCCTCTGGAGTGGAGCAGAGTGGGGAGTTAGGGAGAAGGAGGTATAGGTTTTTTTATCTCCAGGAACAAGCAGGAATGAGTCTTCACATATGGGAAACGTCGCCGACGGAGCCCGCATGGGAATGCTCCCCAGCATCCAATCAGAAAACCTTTGGGAGCATCCCCCGCGCCTGCGCGGTGGCTTCCCGCCCTTCCTACTACCTCTCCCCAGTTTTTCGTTTTCCACGGAGCAGGCAGGACGTCCCTCCTGCCACCGCAGAATATTTTCCCTTTTTCTTGTTTCTGTAGTCTCCGTGCCCCCTTTTGTTTTTTTTTTCACTCTTATTATTCGTCGCCTAGAGGGACCCTTCTTTCCCTCCGGGCGCTGAGGCCTACCGGGCTTACAGCATGGAGCCTTCTTCCCCCCAGAAGTGCCCTCACTGCGGGGATTTAGTTTTCCACATAGACTCCAACGCCTGGTGCCTCTCTTGTTTGGGGCCTGACCCTTTCCTCCCGGGTCCTCCGGGCTACAGTGTCGGGAGAAGACCTTCCCTTTTTCGGGTATCCCTCGATGACGTTTTCTCGCCCAAGGCACAGTCATCGGGTTTTTCTTCTCTCCAGGATCAGGTAACCACACAACAGTCTGTTAAGACTAGCCAAGTCTTGAGGGGCGAGTCTCATGCGCGGCATGGCGACGGCTCCGGCCAACCCCTCAAGCCCCCCTTGGCTAATATACCCCGGCGGGAGTCTTCGGGCTCCAAAGCATCCACGGGGTTTCAGGCTGTTCCTGGGGTTCGCTCCTCACAGAACATTCCCGAGCCATGCTCGAGGGTGGTACCCGCTTCGAGCGGTGCCAATTCCCCAGCACCGGCGTCGAGTGTTCCACTCTTCGCCAGGGATCGTCAGCTGGTGTCCTCGGCGCCTCCGGGGCCGATCGACTCGACCCAGTCTGGCCTCCCTACATCCCAGCCATGTGCGGGTGTGGTATCCGCTCCGGGCGGTACCGACCCCCCCCCCCCCGGCTTCGGCGTCGGTGTCGAGCGTCCCGCTCCTCACCGAGGATCGTCAGCTGCTGTCCTCGGCGCCTCCGGGGCCGATCGACTCAATCCAGTCTGGCGTTCCTACATCCCTGCCATGCGCGGGGGTGGTATCCGCTTCGGGTAGTACCGACCCGTCGGCATCGATGTCGAGCGTTCCGCTCCTCACCAGGGGTTGTCAGCCGCGGGCCTCGGCGCCTCCGGGGCCGACCGACTCGAGCCGGTATGGCATTCCTACATCCCGGCCATGCGCGGGGGTGGTATCCGCTTCGGGCAGTACCGACCCGTCGGTGTCGAGTGTTCCGCTCCCCACCGGGGATCGTCAGCGGCTGTCCTCGGCACCTCTGGGGCCGATCGACTCGACCCAGTCTGGCGGTCCTACATTCAGGCCATGCGCGGAGGTGGTACCCGCTTCGGACACCTCGGCGTCGGCATCGAGGGTTCCACTCTTCGCCAGGGATGGTCATCTGGCCTCACTCCCTTCGACCCACGCTGGGTTGCCGGTATCCCAGCCCTGCGCGAAGGTGGTACCAGGTTTGAGTGGCGCCGCTCCTCCGGAGTCGGCAGGGGCGTCGAGCGCTCCACTCGTCTCCAGGGACTGCCGTCGGCCTTCCCCGGTGGCCTCGGGGTATGTCGATCAATCCCAGACAGGCGATGACACGGCCGTCGAGGGCCCCGCCCTTTCCTAGAAAGGGGACCCCGGGGTCTTCGATTGCTTCGATCCAGCCTGGATCCCCGCCGTCCCGCAACGGTACCCCGGCGTCGGCGCCGGAGTTTTGCTCTTCCCTCCCCGCAGGGGCTCGTCGTTGGGCGACCTGGGTACCCTCGGGGATGGGTCGTATGCCCCGGAAGGATTTCCCTCCGGGTAAGACGGGCTCGAGAGGGGGCCCGGCGTCTGGCAGTGCCCGCCGCCCGGCATCGGCATCGGCGCCGGTGTCGGATGACCCCCTCTCCTCTGAGTTTCGTCCTCGGAGGCCCTCGATGCTCGCGACGCCGATCGACGTGGTTCCGATTCGCTCCCCGGGATCAGCATCGCCGGCACAGCCGCCCCCGCCGGGGCCCTCTAGGAGGGAGTCTATCTTCTCGCTCGGTTCGATGCCCAGCCTGGAATCGGTATCCAGCCTCGAAGGCTTGGCTACGACACGTCTCGGAATCGGCCCCTGTCCCTTCCCGCGACGCAGAGCAGAGATTGCTAACCACTGCCTTCCGGCTGCCTCGGAACCTCTTCAGTCGCCGGGGACAGCGCCGTCCCCGGGCTCGGGGCCGAGGCCGATTCCTGCGGCTCCGTCGGTGCCATCGACCCCTTCGATGCCAAGCTTGGAATCAATTCCAGGAACCGATGAAGCCATGCTGACTGCCCCGATCCGGGGCTGTTGGTTCCCTCCTCTGCCCAGCGGGCATCCGCCCGATAGGCCTTTTGGTGCCCTGGCGGCCCCTCCCGCCATCGCCTCCCACGGCATAGCCCCTCCGGGAGAGCCGTCTTTTCAGAATTTCCTCCTTGACATGGGGGACTTGCTGGCCATCCCTATCCCGGGCCTAAATCCAGGCCCTGCGGAACAGGCAGCCGTGATGCTTCCTCTGCACCCCTCCCTGCAGGATCTCCTGCTGGGGGCTTGGCGGTCGCCTTTGAGGGTTCCTGCACCGTCGACTGCGATGCATGCTCTGTATCGGGTGCCCCCCTCCCCGGGTTTTCAGCAGCACCAGCTTCCACATCATTCCATTGTGGTGGAATCGGCGCTGAGGA
This sequence comes from Ichthyophis bannanicus, assembly GCA_033557465.1. NCBI lineage: Eukaryota > Metazoa > Chordata > Amphibia > Gymnophiona > Ichthyophiidae > Ichthyophis > Ichthyophis bannanicus. The sequence continues at coordinate 935,789,361 of CM066034.1, forward strand.
AGGTTGGAAGCAAGAAGAAGCATTCTTCTCGTCCTCCAGGCCGCGCCTCAAACACTTGATACCCTAGGACAGCGATGGCGAACCTATGGCACGCGTGCCAGCTGTGGCACGCGAAGGCCTTGCAGCTGGCACGCGGGAAGGTCCGCAATTAAATAAAATTGAAAAAAAAAATAAACCTGTCTGCTGCCGCTGTCGGGGCCGCCGCGGCAGAATCGAGTGTGCCGCGGGGCCCCCCTGTACCCGGCAGAGCCTGCCCTCCCCGTAGCAGCTCTCTCTTTGGAGCTGCAGTCAGACGCGCCGGCTTGCAGAGCGCGAGGGAAGAGTTTCCCTTTCGCGACTCTGTTAAGCCCGCGGGGGCTGATGGGAACTTCCCATCAGCCCCCGCGGGCTTAACAGAGCAGCGAGGGAGAAACTCTTCCCTCGCGCTCTGCAAGCCGGCGCGTCTGACTGCAGCTCCAAAAAGAGAGCTGCTACGGGGAGGGCAGGCTCTGTCGGATACAGGGGGGCCCCGCGGCACGCTCAATTCTGCCGCGGCGGCCCCGACAGCGGCAGCAGACAGGTTTTCTTTTTTTTTTAATTTTCCCTGGGCTGGGCTGTGGGGGGTTAGGAGTGGTGATGGGCTGGGGTGGGCTGGGCTGGGGGGTTAGGAGTGGTGATGGGCTGGAGGGGGGGTTAGGAGTGGTGATGGTTGCAGGGGGGGTTAGGAGTGGTGATGGGCTGGAGGGGGGGTTAGGAGTGGTGATGGGCTGGGCTGGGCTGGGGGGGTTAGGAGTGGTGAAGGGCTGGGCTGGGGGGGTTAGGAGTGGTGATGGGCTGGGCTGGGCTGGGGGGGTTAGGAGTGGTGAAGTGCGCGGGGGGGGTTAGGAGTGGTGATGGGCTGGGCTGGGCTGGGCTGGGGGGGGTTAGGAGTGGTGATGGGCTGGGCTGGGGGGGTTAGGAGTGGTGATGGGCTGGGCTGGGCTGGGGGGGGTTAGGAGTGGTGATGGGCTGGGCTGGGCTGGGCTGGGGGGGTGTTAGGAGTAGTGATGGGCTGGGCTGGGGGGGGTTTAGGAGTAGTGATGGGCTGGGCTGGGGGGGGTTTATGAGTGGTGATGGGCTGGGCTGGGGGGGGGTTTAGGAGTGGTGATTGGCACTGGGCTGGGGGGGTTAGGAGTGGTGATGGGCGCTGGGCTGGCTGGGGGGGTTAGGAGTGGTGATGGGCGCTGGGCTGGGGGGTTTAGGAGTGGTGATGGGCGCTGGGGGGGTTAGGAGTGGTGATGGGCGCTGGGGGGGCTTAAACTAAAAATTGGGTGATGGGGGATTAGGACTGGAAATGGGCTGGTGGGAATAGGACTGGAAGTGGGTTGATGGGGGGTTAGGACTGGTAATGGGCTATGGGAGGGCTTAAACTAAAAATTGAGTGATGGGGGATTAGGACTGGGAGTGGGCTGATGGGGAGGTTAGGACTGGTAATGGGCTATGGGGGGGCTTAAACTGAAAATTGGGTGATGGGGGATTAGGACTGGAAATGGGCTGGTGGGATTAGGACTGGGAGTGGGCTATGGGGGGCTAGGACTGGTAATGGGTTGGGGGGGTTGCTAGGACTGGAAATGGGCTGAGTGGAAGGGGACTTGAACTGCAAATAGCTGTTGGGGATGGGGCTTGGAATGGAAATGGGCTGAGGGGAAGTGGGGGGCTTGAACTGCAAATAGCTGATGGGGACGGGGCTTGGAATGGAAATGGGCTGAGGGGAAGTGGGGGGCTTGAACTGCAAATAACTGATGGGAAGGGGGGCTTGGAATGGGCTCTTAGGGGAGGGAGCTAGGACAGGAACTGGGCTGATGGATGGGCTAGGATAGAACTGAGAATTGGGTGTTGGGGGAGCTAAGATTGGAAATGGGCTGTGGTTGGGGCTTGGATTGAAATGGACTCATGGAGGGGCTAGAACTGGAAGTAGGCTCATGGGGGGCTTGGATTAGAAATGGGCTGAGTGGAGGGGAGCTAGGATTTAACATGGGCTGATGGTGGGGCTAGGAAAAGACTAGAAATGGGCTGATGGGAGGCTGGTATTGGAAATGAGCTGATGAAGGGACTCGGATAGGACTGGAAATGGATGGGGGAGCTAGGACTGGAAATGGACTGATGAGGGGACTAGAAGGGAGCGGATACTGGGTGGGGCTGGAACTAAAAGGGAGCTGATGTTGGGGGAGATTAGAAGGTGATGGGGCTGGGAGAATGAAATGGAGAGGGGAAAAATATTTTGTGTGGGAGGGAAGAAAAATGTACAATTGGCCGGGTATTGGGAGACTAAGTGGGGATTGAGGATGGAGGGGTAAAATTTGAGTGGATGAAATAGGAATGAGGAAAGAGCAAAAGGAGAAAGATTATTATGTTAAAGCAGATGTAGAGAGAGAATCAACTTGATTCTCTGACAATACAAAGATTCCAACCTTTACAAATGATGTTACATAGTTCAGGCAACTTTATAAAGAGTTTTTAGATACTAAAATCTTGTTGTTAAGGTTTAATTGACGTGCTGGCACTTTGAGGAAATTCTTTGGTTTTGTGCGGCAGTTTGGGCACTCGGGCTCAAAAAGGTTAGCCATCACTGCCCTAGGACGTCAAACCTTCCAAACGTCTATGTTGGCATCCAGAATTATTTCATATATTTTTTATATGAGCCTGTCACTCCGGGAGGTCACCGAGAGATTATCTCTGTCGTCTCTCTTCTTGTCTGCAACCAAGGCCTTTGAATATTCCTTGCTTCTTTATCACTGCAGGAATATCTCTGGGTTCCTTTCTCGTGCTTCTCTAGACTCCTTCCTGTCGGTCAGCAGATCCTCTGCTATTGCCATTAGAGCACGCCGTACAGCATGGTTGCAGGCGTCAGATTTGTGTAGACGGGCACAGCATAACCTGGGTAATTCTCCCTGTGCCGGAGATCACCTCTTCAATAGCGAAGCCTTACGTCAGGTCGCACAGTGCTTCGCTAACCTTCCCAGCGTTAGAAGCCATCCTAGGTCCCGGCTTCCCCCCGGGGGTGGTAAATGCCTCACTAGACCCTCCTTCCCTAGGAACAGGAAATGTCACCCCCCCACCCACCCGCCAGGTGCGCCCAAGCAAGGGACCTCTCACTCTGGATTGAAGTCCCTGGGCCCGCGCCAGGATACTCATACCAAGCAGTTTTAGGCTCCTGTAGGCGGCTGCCTGCAATTAACCTTCTCTACCAGAAGCTCAAAATTGAGCTCTACTCTGGGGTTCGTTCAGTAGGGCAAATGGTTCGGATGCTTATCCAGGGGTTCAGGTATTCCCTTCCGTTGGTAGAGGGCGATCACCTCTATTCCATGATAGCTCTGGCCCATGGTCATCCTACCCCTCAACTGACTTACCCTTAGGTACATTCCCCGAACCCTTCTCTGCCGGGTCCCCCTGCTGATTGCTATCATACCAGAATTCTCCTTCCAGGGTAGACCTTTGTCTGCTGTCCCTCGCAGCATGTTCTGCACAACTCCTCGACAAGGCCAGCTCAGCTCTGTCCCCCTTGCCTGTCTTCTCTGTTCAGGCAGGTGAAACCACCCTGCTATAGTCCCCCAATGCCGTTTAGTGCGGGGGGCGAGTTCTTTTTCTGCGTGCAGGTCCTGGGGACACATCTCGGGCCTCAAGTACCCTTGATGTGTTCTGCCGGAATGCTACTATCCTCTGTCCTTCACGCTACCGTGCTGCTAGTTTGCCGATCTGCCCCTGCTCCACCGGAATGGATCCCTTCTCCCGGACGGATCTCGACGCCACCTCCCCAGGTGGACGTCTCTGTGGATCAATGGCAGGTCCGCCTTATCAGTGTTAGGCCCATGGAGGTAGGTTCCTCGGCATTCCTGCGTTAGTACCTGGGTGGGCGTTCTCCATGCCCAACAGCCTAGATATATCAGATATCACCTGTTCGGTAGGTGCATATTGGGAGATGCCCACAGTGCCTGTGTTCTACCGCCTCTTAAACCGATGGCCGGTACTCAGTTCCCCCCCCCCTCCCCCTCCGGGGTCCGGCCAGTCCGCCCGCCTATCTCCTCGGATCGGCTCTCGGACTGGTTGTGCTGTGTAATGCTGTGACGTTAACAGCTTCTATTTTTATTTATGCCCTCCTCCCGGAGGTTGAGACCCTTGTCTCCCTATCCCTTAGCTAGGGAAGACCGTGTACTCCTTCTGCTCTGGGGTACACTCCTTTCTTCTCCGGACTAGGCTATCCAGATCGGCCAGTCTTCTACTGTTAGTCCTCTGAGTTATGGGCTCTGCTCCTAAGGGAGTGCTCAGCTTTTTGCATAAAGCTTCCTTGAAGACCTGCCGTCCTTCTCCTGACCCAGTTGACACCTGGGTCTCCTGTCCTTCTGAATTTGGAACTTCCTCCTCGCTGCTGTGAAGTTCCCTTGAAGACCTCGCTACTGCGTCTACAGTACCTCCATCGCAGCTCCACTTCCTACAACCCAGTAGGTAAGCTCTATATGGTACTAGGTCATTAACTCATTAAATGCTTAATGATACTTCTCCTGTAGCCTTGGGGTTTTTGCTGTTCCTCTCAACTCCTACCCTCCATCCCTCAGGGGATGCCGGGGATTCAGGTTGGGGAAATTGCCATCCTGTCCTGGGCTGCGCTTATGGGATCTCCCCGGGCATCCACAGCTAGGGAGTCCCCATATGTGAAGACTCATTCCTGCTTGTTCCTGGAGATAGCACAGTTACTTACCTGTAACAGGTGATCTCCAGAACAGCAGGAATTAGTCTTCACAACCCACCCACCTCCCCTAGGAGTTGTATCTTTATCTCTCTATTCCTTCCTCTCCTCTCCTTCTGGCTCAGCTATAAAACTCAACTGGGGAGAGGCAGTAGGAAGGGCGGGAAGCCACCGCGCAGGCGCGGGGGATGCTCCCAAAGGTTTTCTGATTGGATGCTGGGGAGCATTCCCGTGTGGGTTCCGTCGGCGACGTCTCCCATATGTGAAGACTAATTCCTGCTGTTCCGGAGATCACCTGTTACAGGTAAGTAACTGTGCTTTCCTGTCTTCAATTGGTGAGTACATCATAGAAGGAGAGCTTGCCTTTGCAAAGGAATGGGGTTGGAGAGGACCATTCTGCTCCTGTTCAGAATGTCTGTGTGCCTCTACACCTCGTGAAGACTCCTGCAGTGGTGGTTCTACAAGTGGACCATAGCCTAGAGAGTTGAAAACATTCCTCTAGTTTCTTCCTCTCACTGTGCCCTTGTGAAGCTCATGTCCTCTCCAGGAAGGCAGTGATGGTGGTGCTAAGGGGCACTTTGATCTCCAGGAACAAGCAGGAATGAATCTTCACATATGGGTACGTCGGTACCGACGGAGTCCGCGCAGGAACGCTTCCCAGCGTCCAATCAGAAAGCCTTTGGAAGCATCCCAACACGCCTGCGTGCTGCCTTCCCACCTTCCCAACTACCTCTCCTCAGTTTTCGTTTTTCCGTGGAGCCAGCAGGACGTTCTCCTGTCACTGCAGAAAATTCTTCTTTTATTTTTTTAGTTTTCTTGTGGTCGCGGCTGCCTTCCCCAACGCCACCGGTACCGCCGGTGTTTCTTTCTTATTTTCTTGTAAAATTTTTCCTTAAGGAATATAAAATTTCTTCTTAGTGTTCACGGTTCTCAGGCCTTCTAGGCCTCTCCATTTTTCCTCATGGAACCGCCAGCCATTTTCCCCAGGAAATGCACAAACTGTGGCAGTAGAATTTTATTTTTAGACACTCATAATTGGTGTCTAACCTGCATTGGTCCTGACCATTGTCCTCCGGAGCCTTCGGGCACCAGTGCTGTGAGAAGCAGTTTTCAACATCAAGTTTCCCTCGACACGCGGTCCCCTTCCAACTTCAGGGCACTGACTATATCTTCTTCTACACAGGATCAGGTAACCCAAAAACAGTCTATTAAGACTAGCCAGTCCTCGAGCGGCAGTTCTCATGCACAGCATAGAGATGCCTTCGGCCTTGCCCTCGAGAATCCACTGGTTTCAAAACCCCGGTGGGAGTCTTCGGCCTCCAAAGCCTGTGTGGGGTTTCAGGTTGTTCCTGAGGTTCACCCCTCACAGAACATACCTGAGCCATGTCCGGTGGTGGCATCCGCTTCGAGCGGTACCGATACCCCGGCATCGGCACCGGTGTTGAATGAAATATTCCTCACCGAGGATCGTCGTCTGGCGTCTCCGGTACCTACGGGGCCGGTGGATACGCTTCAGATCGATTTCACAGTATCGGTATCGACACCAATACGAGTTCCGATGTCAGTACCCTCCAGACGTGCATCGATAGACTCGCTTCCTTCGATGCCAAGTCTAGAATCGATCTCCAGTCTGGAGGACTGGGTACCGACTCGCCTTGGTACCGACTCCCTTCGGTACCGAAGGCTCGGTTCCGATACCTCGGATCCGCAACCCTCAGTTCCACCGATACCGTTAGAGTTGCCACCGGCTGGTTTTCTTCCTCTGGCATCAGATTCGGTACCGAGATCGGTACAGACATCCACAGTACCTTTACAGTCGGTACCTTCCATGCTTCACTCATCAGGATCGCTTCCCTCGATGCCGAGTCTGGAATCGATTCCAAGCATGGACGATATGTTACCGACTGTTGCTGGTTCTGTCCTCTAGTACCAGCGACTACTATCTAAGGATCCCATTCTGCACCATTCAGGATCTTCTATTCCTATGTACTGGAATAGATCCCTTGGTGCCAATGCTAGTTCTTCATCAGATCTAGCCTATCCAGGGGGAATTCCCTCCAGGGATCTTTCTTTCCAGACTTTCCTCCTGGATATGGCAAAATTACTTGCCATTCCTGTCCCTGGACAAGATCCTACACAAGGGAGTAAAGAATACCTCTTGTCAGACGGGTGCCTGGGTGAGAATGTTCACAGTCTTGGCAAAGGCATATATTAATATGATTTGCAAGGGATTGTGGGAAATGTAGTCCATTCACACCAGACACAGCCGCTCACAATAATTAGTTGTGCTTGAGTGTAAAGCCAATAAGATATTTATTTATGGGGTTATTTCTTCCAACACAGATATGCTTGGTAGCACATAAAACAGGATACTTGCTTTCAGTGTTAAACTTAGAAAAACAAAATCAGGAAAACAGCTGAACTTGTCAGGCAATCAAAGTAAAGAATAAAGACCTGGTTGGTAACAAACTGGTCTTTTCTGTAGGCTCTAGCTAATATTTTCTTAGCAGTGCTTTAATCAACAAACAAAACCCACAAAGTAGGGAAAAACTGTTCTTTTCAGGTTAACTTCTTATATCTTCACACATAGACTCAGAAGTGATTTCCTCAGAGCTCACAAGCAGTTAGGTAAGGCTCAATTGCTAGCAGTTACCCAGCTGAAACCCCTTAGCTGGCTTGCTTTCTACTGCGTGGCTCAAATCCTACTCAGGAGCTTTTCTGAGTAGATTATAAAGAACAAGTTTGTATTTCTTTGTGATGATTGTTGTACTTTGCAACAGTAAATTACCAAAGGAGTTTAGACAGAGAGCAATCCATGTATTCACAGCCTGTATCTACCACCTCTCCCCCTTCTTCAACAATCATGGGTTCAAAATCATGGACTGGCACAGAGGAATTTCTCAATGGAGCACTTTCAGGAGAATACTTGTTTCCCTGCTGTCTTTCAAGGGTATAGCTAGGGCATAGATCAGTGTTCATACCTGAGCTTCCATTGCTGTTAGAGTTCCTCTCTAAATAGCCTGGCCAGTATGTAGTCCAGTTCTGTCCAGCCTTCCAATCCAGATCCCTGGACACTGGATCTCTCTTCACATACCTTCTGGCACGGGTCCTAGGGTCCCTTCCAAGTGCAGCCGTCTCCCTCACAGGTACCGTCTGGAGATTCCTAGCTCTGCAGCACCACTCCTCTGGTTTTCCCCAGTCCAATGGTGTATGCTGGCCTTTTGAATGTCTCCCAGTATACGTACTGCTCTGGACTCCTTTAGACCTCCCAAATGCTTTTCTCTTCTTTCTTCCAAAGGGTTTCTTGCCCTCTCTGTCCGTCCGCTCTGGCTTCTGCTTCTGATGATCCTCCAGATGATGAAGCTGTCCAAGATCATGAAGATATCCAAGCTCAAGATGAGGATGATTCTCTGTAGAATAAACTCTACCTTTATTCTGCTTAGATGAGTGCTCCACCCTAGCACAGCGCAGCTGTGCTGAATCAGGCCCTGCCCTTTGAGATGAGTGCTTGGGGATTACCTCATAGCCCTCTTGATTGAACACACGTTTCCCCACTTCAGCTCCTCTAATGGCTGTTGGAAACCTGGTGCATTCTGGGACTGGTAGTCTTTTATGGAAATATTCTGTTTTCTTGTTTCTACCAGAACTGACAGGTTGCTTGTTCAGAGTCACTTCACCTTTACTACAGCTCCTTCCTGAGCTATGATAAGCTTCCTTATCACACTCTCTGTTCCTAACGAAGCAAAGGAAAATATAATGCTTCCTTTGCATCATTCTTTGCAGGATCTCCTCCTACGAATATGGGAATCTCCTTTAAAGGTACCCCCACTTTCCAGAGCAACTGATCTCCTATATCAGGTGCCCCCCTCTCCAGGGTTTCAAAGGACTCAACTTCCTCATCATTCCATTGTAGTGGAATCAGCATTGAGGCGAGTGAAGAGTACTAAAAAGCACTCTTCTTGTCCGCCAGGTCGTGAGTCTAAGACACTAGATGCCTTTGGACGTCAAACCTTCCAGACCTCCATGTTTTCAGCAAGGATTCTCTCATATATTTTTTATGTGGGTCTATCTCTTGAGGAGATCACAAAGCAATTACATCTTTTGACTCCTTTTCTTCAGGAGCCCAGATGTACAGACTATTCCTCACTGATTAGTCATATTCAGAATATCTCTAGGTTCCTTACTCGTGCTACCCTAGACTCCTTTGAGTCTGTTAGCAGGACTTCTGCTATAGCTATAGGGGCACGACGTAGAGCCTGGCTTCAGGCCTCAGATTGGACAAATGGACACAGGAAACACTGGGAAATACTCCTTGTACTGGAGAGAATCTCTTCAACAGGGAGTCTTTACTTCAGGTTACTCAGTTCTCCACTGACTTTCCTTTTTCCAGATTCTGCTCTGCGCCGCCTTCTTTCCCAGTAGGTAGGAAATGTCCTACCAAACTTTCAACCCCTAAGGGGAGAAGGTTATCTCCAGGAACAAGCAGGAATGAGTCTTCACATATGGGTATCATCGGTACCGATGGAGCCTGCGCGGGAACGCTCCCCAGCGTCCAGTAAGAAAGCTTTTGGGAGCATCCCACAGCGCCTGCGCGCTGCCTTCCCGCCTTTCCCAACTGCCTCTCTCCAGTTCTTCTTTTCCGCGGAGCCAGCAGATCGTGTTTCCTGTCACCACTGAAGAATTTCTTATTTTCTTTTATTTTTCTTTAGTCACGTGTCTGCCTTCTCGATTCCGGACCGGTACCACCGGTCTTTTTTCTTTCTTTAAAAAAAAAAAAAAACAACTTCTACTCTCTTCAGTGCATTTTTTCTTCTGGGGCCTTAGGCCTACAGATATATTTTTCCTCATGGAAAAACCCGCCTCCGGGTTTAAAAAGTGCACGAAGTGCAGTAGCACTATTTCTGTCACTGACACCCATGACTGGTGTCTAAAATGTTTAGGTCCTGACCACTCCATTGCGGATTGAGAGTCCTGTTCCATGATGTCTAAGAGAGGGTTACAGAATCGGGAAGCCAAGCTCAGTACCCTGTTTCCCTCCAATGCAGCTTCTGTGGCATCGACGTCTTCCAGGGCTGCTTCTTCATCCCATGGATCTCAGGTAACCAAACTTAAATCTGGCCGGTCCTCAAAGAGTTCATATCCTTCTAAGTATTGAGATGCCCCCGGGCTTACTCTTGAGGAACCCACACCGGCAAAATTACCCCGGCGGGAGGCTCCGGCTTCCAAAGCACTACCTATGGGGTCACAGGTTGACATCGATGGCTCGGCCTCGACCGATCACCTGTTACAATGTTGTGGGGTACCGGCGGTTACCACCGGTACCGACATCCAGACATTGGTGCCGTCATTGGATCAGAATATTCTAACCATGCAGCGTGCAATCACGGTATTCATACAAGCTGCGATGCCTACGGTACCGCAACAAACCCCGTTGTCGGTACCTGTACCGATTCCGGTACCGGACCCGATATCGGTCCCGATACCATCGACATCAGCATCGACGGCAGCGGTACGCTATCCAGTGATGCCCATCAGTACCGACCCGGTACCGATTACTCCCGATGTCGATACCTCCCGGTACGCATATCGGTCTCTGCGAGAGCATCCAGACAGTCGATACTTCGATTCCTCTGAAGACTCTGATTCTTCAGAGGCCTCAATTGAAGCATCGGGGATCCTTCCTCAAGAACCCTCTTCTCCAAAAAGGAGAATGTCTCCTCCTGAAGACTTGTCTTTTCAGGACTTCATTAGGGAGGTGGCCAAAGGCCTGTCCATCTCAGTGACCTCTGAAACTGAACCTAGAGCCAAAAAATTAGATATCCTACAATATCCTAAGGCTCCTAAAGAGGCAGCCACCTTACCAATACATGAGATTCTTTATGATCACATGTTGGGCATATGGGAGACTCCTCTTTCCACCTCCCCTCATTCCAGAAGGTTGGACTCCATGTATCGTGTTCCTCCTTGTCCTGGGTTTCATAAGACTCGGCTTCCTCACCACTCCATTGTGGTAGAGTCTGCTATGAAAAAGTTCAAGAGTACAAAAAGGCACTCCTCTGCTCCTCCAGGAAGAGAATGCAGAACCCTAGATGCCTTTGGCAGTAAAATCTTCCAGGCCAGTATGCTTGTAGCCAGAATCAACTCCTATAGTCTCTATATGGGGATGTTTCTAAAAGAAGTTACAGATCATCTGCAAACCTTATCTCCTTTTATGTCAGAAGATAAGAGAGAAGAATATATCACCTGGCTTAAACATGCACAGGATGTATCCAAGTTTTCCAACCATGCAGCCTTTGACTCTTTTGAGGGGGTCAGTAGAGCCTCGGCTATTGCCATAGGTGCACGCAGAGTTGCCTGGTTGCAAGCCTCTGATTTGGAATCCTGGGTACAGGATGGTCTAGGTAACCTTCCCTGTACAGGCGAAAACCTGTTTGGCAAATATTGGCAAGCAAAGGTCAACCAGATGGATGCTGAAAATTCTGCTTTAGATAGACTTTCAAAGTCTACTACTGCTCCTTTTAAAAAGAGGTTGTTCAAAAAGGGATCTTTCCCAAAGAAAGGGAAATTTTCTTCTTATGGTCAGGCCTCTTCTCAAGGTCGTTTTGCTACAAAGAGACAGCAACAACCAAAACAGGCCAAAACCCAGGCTGCGAGGACTGCTACGGCCCAACAGCCTCAGCCTCCTCAGGGCCTTTGACTTTCCACTAGAGAACTTAGCCTTTCTGGCTCTAGAACATCCAGAGCCTCTCACCATCCCAGGAAGGTTAGCTCACTTTGCTCCCAGATGGGAACAAATCACAGCAGAGCAGTGGACCCTCTCCATCATAAGGTAAGGGTACAAGCTTCATTTCTTAAACCTTCCTCCTCACACCATGGTGAAACAGTTCAATTCTCCAACATCTCTCCTCAACCTTCTAGGTCAAGAGATTGCTATCCTTCTTGCCTAAAGGGCAATAAAAGAAGTACCCCTTCTTCAACAGGGCTCAGGGTTCTACTCCCCCTATTTTCTCATTCCAAAGAAAACGGGGGGCTACAGACCCATATTAGATCTCAGAGAATTGAACAAGTTTCTATGCAAGGAGAAATTCAAAATGACTTCTCTCGGAACTCTCCTCCCATACCTCCACAGTCAGGACTGGCTTTGTTCTCTAGATCTCAAGGATGCGTACACCCATGTTCTCATCCATCCAACACAAAGAAGATTCCTTTGGTTCCTTTACCAAGGAAAGCACTACCAATACAAAGTGCTTCCTTTTGGTCTGGCCTCTGCTCCAAGAGTGTTCACAAAATGCATGGCAGTAGTAGCTGCATTCCTGCGCACTCTAGGAATATTCGTATTCCTATATCTGGACGACTGGCTCATCCGAGCTCCATCCCAGTCAGAGGCCCAGATATCCCTGGCCTGCACAAGGCGTGTTCTTCAGTATCTGGGACTGGTAATCAACATTCCAAAATCCCATCTCACCCCTACTCAGTCTCTAGAGTTCATAGGGGCCTTACTGGATACCACAACTGCAAGGGCCTATCTTCCCCAGGCCCGTTGCCTACGCTTGGTGCAGTTAGCCTCCGAGATTCAGTTAAAATCCCATTTAACTGCTCGAGAGATGTTGCAACTCTTAGGCCACATGGCATCCACGGTGCATGTGGTTCCCTATGCTCGCCTTCACATGAGAGCAGCTCAGTGGACTCTATCCACCCAATGGACCCAGGCATCAGGTTGCCTGTCGGACAAAATAGCAACCTCCAGTCGCCTATTTTGGTCCCTCCACTGGTGGAAGTCCACTCAGAATCTGTTGCTGGGGTCCCCCTTTCAACAGGTGTTACCCCAAGCAACCCTTACAACAGATGCCTCTCCAAAGGGTTTGGGGGGCTTATCTACAAGATCTCTTGACCCAGGGCATCTGGTCTCCACAGGAGACATTTCTTCATATCAACCTCTTAGAGCTCAGAGCAATCTTTCTGGCTCTGAGTCTTCCACACCCTGCTCAGCTACAAGACAGTCCTCATCCACACGGACAACCAGGTAGCCATGTTCTACGTGAACAAGCAGGGAGGGACTGGCTCTCTGTCGCTTTGCAACGAAGCTCTGAGATTGTGAGCCTTCGCCAGAGAGCATCAAATCCATCTCATGGCAGTGTATCTTCCAGGGGTTCAAAACTCTTGGGCAGACAGACTCAGTCGAGTTCTGCTTCCGCACGAATGGTCCCTCCATGGGGACCAGATAGCCAGGAATTTTCAGATTTGGGGTACCCCAGACATAGACCTGTTTGCAAGTCCGTGGAATGCCAAACTTTCCCGGTTCTGTTCCAGGATTCCATGTCAGGGAGTTCAGGCCAGGGATGCCTTCCTCCTTCATTGGGGGCAAGACTTCCTCTATGCCTTTCCACCTATTCCCTTCATCCCCAAGACTCTGTTAAAGCTTCAGAGAGACAAGGGGTCTATGATCCTCATAGCACCACTTTGGCCACGCCAAGTGTGGTACCCTCTACTTCTGCATCTCTCTCAAGCTCCCTCCTTAGACCTGGGGTCTGCTCCAGATCTCCTCTCCCAGGAGGAGGGAACCTTGTGGCACCCAAATCCTCAGTCTCTTCATCTCAGGGCCTGGTTGCTGAAGGCCTAGACCTTCAAGATTTACACCTTTCTCAGCAAGTGAAGGATATCCTTCATGCTTCCAGAAAGCCTTCCACCAGACGTTCATATGGTTTTAAATGGAAAAGGTTTTCCATTTGGTGTGCAGAGAAGGGTCTCAACCCTCTTGCAATACCTTTGAATTCTTTACTAGACTATTTGCTGCATTTATCCCATGCAGGCCTTAAAACAAATTCAATCAGAGTCCATTTGAGTGCTATTGCAGCATCCCTTAAGCCTCTCAATGGACAACCTATTTCCTCTCATCCTCTTAAGCAAGATTCATGAGAGGCCTTCTTTTGACCAAACCTCCCATTAGACCACCTCCAGTGGCATGGGACTTGAATCTGGTTCTTGGCCAGCTTATGAAGCCACCCTTTGAACCCTTAGCCACTACCTCCTTGAAATTCCTTTCCTGGAAGGTTATTTTTCTCATTGCAGTCACCTCAGCTCGCCGTATTAGTGAGTTGCAAGCTTTAGTGGCTAATCCTCCTTATACAAGGTTCCATCATGACAAGGTATTTATTATTTATTTTTTATTTATTTATTTACATTCTCTTATATACCGCGCTATTCTGCATCAGTGTGGTTTACATTGAACAAACTGAAATTACATTGAACAGGGCATTATAACTTGGAGATAACTATTTTTACAGGGAACATGGGCTATGGAGGGTTAAGTGGCTTGCCCAAGACCACAAGGAGCACCTGTGGGACTAGAAACCCCAGTCCTTCCGGCCCAAGGTTGCTGTCCTCTAGTGGGATTTGAACCCCCGACCTTCCGGCCTGAAGTACCTTGCCCCAACCACTAGGCCACTCCTCCACTCCTCAGAACTAATATATATATATATATATATATATATATATATATTTCTAAGCATATGAGATATATTTTTAGATAGATCTGTATCCATCTACTCATCTATCTGTTAGGTTCGGATATCCTTACATCCTATATGATCCTGACAGATGGGCACTACCCCTATCATTGCTATTCTGGCATATTTAGGGGGCTACACCTATAACCACTTCCTGTGGTAATTAATAACCCTTTTCTTTACCTTAACCTTTTCGGTTTAGGTACTCCTGAAGCTCTCCATGTATCTTCTTTCCTAGGTGACCCCATTTAGAAAAGACATTGCGGAGCTTCAGTTGCTCTAAAGCTTAGTGCTTCTGAGTCTGTTCTTACTTTCTTATCAGATACAAGGGTCTCCATACCCTTTCTCCCTATATGGACTGATCCAACCCCAGTCCAATTAGGTCAGACTCATTTTTTCTCTTAAACCAAAACGCTTAAGCTTTAATTCAGTAGTACCTTCTGCGTCTCTGCTGAAGCTCTACTTTTATACTACCCCAGTTTTTTTCCCCTGGGGCTATTTTTCTAACCCTGAAGGGTTCTGGCCTCCACTTGTTTTTGGTCTACTTTGTTACTTCTACTTTACAGTGAGGTACCCCTTGAGCATATTCACTGGCTCTTTTATCAGATCCATATGGAGCTCAGTGCACCTGTGCAATGCCAACAAGGGAGGTCCAGATTACAGTATTTTACTAATAAATGCCCTCGATACAGGGTCTTCCCTTTTGAAGCCCTGTTCTAGGCAGCTGTTCTACAGTTCCTTTTTCTGTATTCAACTCCTGCCCTCCATCCCCAGGATGCCTGAGGTCCTGAGCACTGTTCCCTCTAAGCTGTGCGCGCGCACACACCTCGCCGAGCGAGCGCACAAAAATTTTGGTTCTGATTCTGATAGAAAACAACACAGATGTCTTAAAATTTAAAAGTTGTTGTGTATTTACGGTTTTCACAAGTTCTACAATATTTTCTAGTGCAATCAATGTGGTGTACATACTGTATTCTGACGTGTAGTCATATTTTAAAGTATATAACTCCGAGTGTCATTATGTGGCGCACAAAAATTTAACCTTCCTTCAAAAGCTGCACAGCTGATATTTTATGTGCACACAGCCTACAGAAAATTAGAGGGAACATTGGTCCTGAGGTATAGCATGGCTCGTTCTAGACTTGCAACATGCTAGGACTCCCTCCGGGCATATGAGCTTGGGAGTCCCCATATGTGAAGACTCATTCCTGCTTGTTCCTGGAGATAGCACAGTTACTTACCTGTAACAGGTGATCTCTGGTAACAGCAGGAATAAGTCTTCACAACCCACCCACCTCCCCTAGGAGTTGCTTTTCTCTTCCTTGCTTCGCTCTCTCTCTTTGTCTCAGCTGTAAAACTTAACTGAGGAGAGGCAGTTGGGAAGGCGGGAAGGCAGCGCGCAGGCGTGTTGGGATGCTTCCAAAGGCTTTCTGATTGGACGCTGGGAAGTGTTCCCGCGCGGACTCCGTCGGTACCAACGTACCCATATGTGAAGACTTATTCCTGCTGTTTCCAGAGATCACCTGTTACAGGTAAGTAACTGTGCTATCCTGGCAAAGCTGCATCCTCCACCCCAGGGGAGTTGGATCAGCTGTGGAGTTCCTAGGTTGGTTGCCCTGATCATGGTGTTTACACCAAAAACTGGTCTTTTACCGAACGATAAAGTCAAAGCTCCAAACAACAACAAAAATCGTTCATGTATCAATGTGGGTGACTAAAAATCTTCCCCTCTTTGTAATGAGATAAAGCTTAAATAATAGAGGTCTCAGACTTAGTTGGCTCTGCCACAAGGACATTTGTCTGTTTTTAAAGCAATTCAGTTATCTAACACAAGCACTAAGGCTTTACTTATCTGTATGGCCTGAGATAACCCACGGGTGTGGACTGTTTACGGATCCTTAAACAGTCCACACCCGTGGGTTATCTCAGGCCATACAGATAAGTAAAGCCTTAATGCTTGTGTTAGATTCTTGAATTTTTCGAACATTAACCTGAGCAATATAACCTACTGTGACTTTAGAGGTCGTTGATGCAAATGGGCAACCTGCTTTAAAAACGGACGTAAGTCCTTGTGGCAGAGCCAACTAAGTCTGAGACCTCTATTATTTAAGCTTTATCTCATTACAAAGAGGGGAAGATTTTTAGTCACCCACATTGATACATGAACGATTTTTGTTGTTTGGAGCTCTGATCATGGTGATGGCATAACATGCGACCATTCCAGTGGTATGGAGCTGCAGGTAACCCATGAGGTGAGGATGGAAGACCCTCTTCAAGAATCACTCTCTGCTTCAGTCGGGCCTGGTGGCCCAAGTGTTCTTCTGTTCCACACTTCCTGGATTGCCCAGAGGTGGTGAGGTTGATGTCTGGCCATTAGTTGTAGAAGATGCCCTGTATGGCACGAGAAGTCCATGGCGTTGGTTGTGGTGACCGATGACAGCCCTGGCTCCAGGTTGGATCTACAGAGGCCACATCCCAACTGCAGCTTAGCAAGTTCACTTTTTAAGGGCAAGTGACTCCCTTGGGAAGACCTGCTGTGCCTGATGGAAGTCCTTTGAAACTCACCCTTAGGGACTTCTGTATGTAGGTCTAGAAGTTCCATCTTTGCAGAGGGGAGCAGTCGATGACTTAAGCCCAAGAACAGCTCTGATGACCTCTTTCTCCTATGAAATTCAGCCAGAAAATGGTCTCTTTGCAGCTTTTGGATCCCTTGGAACTTGGTAGAAGCCTACTCGGGAGCTGGCAAGCCCTCTAAGTGAGATTTGCAGTTCCCTTCTGAGGAATGGGCGTTTGTGTCTCTGACTGGTTAAACAGAATGGGCCCATATTGGTCCTTGGGTTCGAGAAGTTCTTAATCAGTGATCAGCTCTAGAGCTGTGGTTCTCAACACAGTCCTCCAGTACCCCCTAGGTTAGTTTGTTTTCAGGATCTCCACAATGAATGTGCATGAGAGATTTGCATGCAGCAATTCCTTTGCATGCAGATCTATCTCGTGGATATCCTGAAAAGCCCAACTGGCCTAGGGGGGTACTAGAGGACTGGGATCAGAACCACTGCTGTAAAGCTTGTGGCGCCTCTTCTGTCAGTTTGTGGAGTCTCCTTGTGGCCTCTGGCCCATGAGTGGCTGTTTGGGGAAACTCTTTAGCGCCTTGTGCCATTACAGACTATTGTGCTTTTGACTTCCAGAAATAGGGGTTGAGGATGGTGTTTCTCTCCCTTTTTGTAGCCTGCAGATTCCATGGTGATAGGCTAGTACTCTGGACTCTGAATCCCGTGATCTAAATTCAAATTTCAGTGGATCCTGTTTTAATGCTAG
The DNA here is from genome assembly GCA_033557465.1 of Ichthyophis bannanicus. Taxonomy (NCBI): domain Eukaryota; kingdom Metazoa; phylum Chordata; class Amphibia; order Gymnophiona; family Ichthyophiidae; genus Ichthyophis; species Ichthyophis bannanicus. Next base: position 935,806,884 of record CM066034.1, read on the forward strand.
CAGATACTTTAAGTGACCTTCATCTTCCAGGATTTCATATTGAGACACTGCATAAAGCAAAGTAGTCTCTGCCAAACTAAAGAGGGTCCCAGTTCCACTTGGTGATTCTCGGGTCGGTCTTTGCGTGAGTCTGGTGTGGATGTCTGTTCCTCTTGGGCCATTCTGAGGCATACTTCCAGATTCCAATCGGGAATGTTATCATCAGTTTCTATACTCCAGTGTCCAGGGCTGCCATTTTCAGTTTTGTGCCTTGTTTGGCCTTGACCAAGCCTCTTCCATACTTTTTCAAGAGTCAGGGCAGGCATGGCAGCCTCCTACATCAAGGAATCTGGCTTCTCCCATTCCTTCTCAACTGGTTGAGTCTGTCTCCTTCTTGGAACAGCTCTGGGCGGCATATCTCAGGTGGTCCAGCTGCTGGAGGCACAGGCATGGGTGAGTTTTCCATCTCAAGTGAAGTCTAGTTCCTTTCCAGAGCTTGGTATGTTGGAGTGCCCATTAACACTGACCCAGGCATGTGCTGTTTTTCTTGCCCTGAGATGTTTGGCCAGGAATTCTTGCTTTCAAACAGCTCCCAGGGCATGGGTCTGTCTGCAGCTCCTGGGTTCAAAGATTTCATCCCTGGAAGGGGTGCTTTGGGGTCACAAGTCCCTGCTCCCCAGCTCTTCGCTCACAAGATATCATGGAGCAATTGGTCTGATAGCTGTAGTTTCACCCTCTGATGTATGGGTTGCCTCTGGGTGCACTACCTTGGGTAATAGTGACCCTAAATACCTGCCTTCTATGCTGGCACATTATCTGGGTCAGCTTATACAGGAATGGATAACACTAGATTCCTCCCTTTTTCCTCAGCTCGCAACCTTGGGGTCATCATTGACTCTACTCTTTCTCTGTACACATCCAACAAATAGTTAAAACCTGTTGCTGCTTTCTCTATAATATTTGCAAAAATTGTCCCTTTCTGAAGACACTACTAAGACGTTATCCATTTTCTAGTCACCTCCTCCTTGACTGTTGTAACCTTCTTCTTGCTGATCTCCCTCTGAATCATCGGTCTCCCCTTCAATCTACTCCTACTACTACTACTACTACTACTACTACTAATGCTGAACATTTGTATAGTGCTACAAGACATACACAGCGCTGCACAGACACATGTAAAAGACTTTCCCTGTTCATCAAAGCTTACAATCTAATCAAGACAGAAAACACAGTAGCTGTAGACATGGGATATATCTAGGGGGAATGATAAGGAAACACAAAAGAGATTAGGTGAGTCAAGATCCAAAAGCAACAGCGAAGAGGTGGGTTTTCAGCCTGGATTTGAAAAGGGTCAGAGAAGGTGCCTGACGTATAGACTCGAGCAGTTTGTTCCAGGCATAAGGAACAGCAAGGTGAAAGGCGTGAAGTTTGGAGTTAGCAGTAGAAGAGAAGGGCACAGAAAGAAGTGATTTGCCAGAAGAGTGGAGTTTCTGAGGATGGGTGTAGGAAGAGATAAGAGGAAAGGTAGTGAAGGGCTGCAGTGAATGCACTTTATAGGTCAGCAGGAGAAGTTTGAACTGAATGCAGAAATGGATAGGGAGCCAATGAAGTGACTTGAGAAGAAGGGTAATATGAACATGATGAGGCTGGCAAAAGATTAGCCACACAGCAGACTGTTGAACAGATTGAAGGGGAGAGAGATGATTTAGAGGGAGACCAGCGAGGAGTAGGTTACAATAGTCTAGACAGGAGATGACTAAGGAGTGGATAAGTGTTCAGAAAGGGTTGGGTGAATTTTGTTGATGTTATAAAGAAAGAGACAGCAAGTTTTAGCTATTGATTGGATGTGTGTGGAGAAGCAGAGAGAGGAGTCAAAGATTGCAAGCTGAGGAGACAGGGAGGAGTAGAGAGTTATCCACAGAGACTGAGAAAGGATGAAGGGGAGTGGAGAGGAGGGTTTAGGGGGAAAAATAAGCTCAGTTTTGGCAATGTTCAGTTTCAAGCGGCGGTGAGACATCCATGCAGCAGTGGCAGACAGGCAGGCAGAGGTCCAGGTCTGGATTGCCAGAGATATTTTAGGCATAGAGAGTAGATCTGGGGGGGAGTCAGCATGAAGATGGTACTGAAAGCTATGGAAAGAGATGAGTGCACCAAGGGACTGGGTATAGAGAGCGAAAAGGAGTGGACCCAAGACAGATCTTTAGGGTACACCAACTGAAAGTGTGATAGCAGTAGAGGAGCATCCACCAGAACAAACACTGAAAGAGTGATGGGAGAGATAAGAAGAGAACCAGGATAGCACAGAGCCCTTAAAACCAAGCGAGGACAAGGTATCGAGGAGACGGTTTGATCAACAGTGTCAAAAGCAGTAGAAAGGTCAAGAAGAATGAGGATTGAGTAAAGGTCCTTCAATTTTGCCAGGAACAAGTTGCTGGAGACTTTGGCAAGAGCTGTTTAAATAGAATGTAAAGGACGAAAGCCAGCTTGTAAAGGATCCAGGAGGGCTTGAGAGGAGAGAAAGTTGAGGCAATAGCAGTGAACCGCACATTCAAGTAGTTTAGAAACAAAGGGGAAGAGGGAGGATGGGTCAACAGTTATAACAGGTAGGGTCTAGTGAGGGTTTCTTGAGAGGTGCGACCAGATGCAGTGGAGAGCGATGGGTTGAGAATATGAGAGATGGAAGGGACAGCAATGGAGGAGATGGCGCTTAGGAGACTGGTAGGAATAGGATCTAAGGAACAGGAATTGAGTTTGGAGGAGGAAAGAAGGTGTGTGGTTTTTTCCTCAGAGATCATAGAAAAGGAAGAGAGGGTAGCAGAGGTAGGGGGTGGGGGGAGTTGGGAGTGAAGAGGGGGAGGAAGGGAAGTAGCTGACATCTGTTCAAAATTCAGCTGCATGACTTATCTTCCACCAGTGTCATTATACTCATGATCTCCAGGAACAAGCAGGAATGAGTCTTCACACGTGGGTACGTCGGCGCCGACGGAGCCCACACGGAAAATGCTCCCCAGCATCCAATCAGAAGCCTTTGGGAGCATCCCCCGCGCCTGCGCGGTGACTTCCCGCCCCTCCAACAGTCTCTCCTCAGTTTTCGTTTTTCCGCGGAGCCTACAGGACGTACCTCCTGTAACCGCTGAAACCTATTTTTCTTATATCCTTATTTCCTTAACTTTTCTTGTTTTGTGCGGTCGCGGCGGTCTTCCCCGTTGATACCGGTTCCTACGGTGTGTCTCTCTCTCTTCCAGGTTTTCCCCTGTTTGAGTTGGTACCATACTGAAATACTTGTTTTCCTTCCAGCGTAGTCTGGTTGTCTTCCTCCAACGCATATTCTGAACGACTCACCCGGCATGGACGGAGTCTCCGCCACCCCTGCCTGTTTTCTCTCTGTCCTTATACAGGAGAATCCCCTCTATGGGTTTGTCCAGTTGCTGTCGGTTTAGCTTGTAATTCTCCCACGCAATGCCCTCTGCATTCTTCGGAGAAGTTTCTTATTAGCCCTTGCCACAGAGCATCGATCTTAATCTCTGCGGGGGGTTTTTTCTTACGGGAGATAAGTTCCTTGGCTTGAGTGTCCACGGAGATCTCATTCCGTCCGGAATATACCCCTGCTTCTCAGACAGGGAGCCTCCATATCTCTTCCGATGGGTTCACCCCTGTTGTTGGACCGTCACATTACCCATGTGAAGGTCTTCTCTGTGGCTCCGTGGCAGGCATGCCGTCTTAAGATTATTTCGAGTATGCCTTCCGTATGCATATATATCTATATCTATCTATCTATCTATCTATCTATATCTATATATGTGTGTGTGTATGCACATGTCAGGAGCTGTCCATAGCGCCCTATGTCATGCCTCCCCCCCATGATTCGGTGCTTAGATTTATATTTTTTCTATGAGGTCCAGACAGTCACCTTGCCTGGTTTTATATGGCTCAGTGACTGGGACTGGTTTTTCTAACCACTACTGCTGTGACGTCAACAGCTTCTATTTTTGTTATACATCTCCCTGTCTATGCAGCCTTCCCTCAATGTCTTCCTATCTCTGGCCAGTTAGGAAAGACAGTGTGCATCTTCCGTATTCCTGAGTTCCCTTCGGTTCTCCTTGAGAATGGGGGCTTTCTTCCATACCCCCTCTCCCTCCCGGACTGGGCCAAATTACCAGATCGGTCAGTTACCTTTTGTTTTAAGTCCTCACTGTTGATGACTCTGTGCCTGAACGAGTCCCAGCTTTCCCGTAAACGCCTCCCTGTGGGGACCTGCCGATCTTCTCCTACCCTGGTGGGCACCTGGGTCCCCTGCCCATTCCAGTCTGGGCCTTCTCCTCACTGCTGTGGAGTTTTCCTGAAGATTCTGCCACTGCGTCTACTGTCTACTTCCAGTTGGTAAGCTCTGCTTTGTGCCAGTTCATTATATTTTAATGCTGCTTGTCATGCCTTCTAAAGACTTTTCCCTGTAGTCTTTAGTTTCGCTGTTCCTCTACAGTTCTGTTCTACTCAACTCCTACCCCCCATCCCTCCGGGGATGCCGGGGATCCAGGTTGGAAAATGCCGTCCTGTCCGGGATACGCATTTTATGGGATCTCCTCTGGCATCCTTAGCTAGGGAGTCCCCATATGTGAAGACTCATTCCTGCTTGTTCCTGGAGATAGCACAGTTACTTACCTGTAACAGGTGATCTCCGGAACAGCAGGAATTAGTCTTCACAACCCACCCACCTCCTCTAGGAGTTGTCTGTCTATTTCCCCTTCCTCTTCTCTCCTTATGTCTCAGCTATGAAACCCAACTGAGGAGAGACTGTTGGAGGGGCGGGAAGTCACCGCGCAGGCACGGAGGATGCTCCCAAAGGCTTCTGATTGGATGCTGGGGAGCATTTTCCGTGCGGGCTCCATCGGCGCCGATGTACCCACGTGTGAAGACTAATTTCTGCTGTTCCGGAGATCACCTGTTACAGGTAAGTAACTGTGCTTAACCCGTCTTCTCAAGTCACTTCACTGGCTCCTCCGTTTTCGCATCCAGTTGAGACATCTCCTACTCACCTACAAGTGCATTCATTCTCTGTCTCCTCACTACCTTTCCTTTCTCATCTCTCTACACTTCTCCTCAGGAACTCTGCTCCTCTGTCATATCCCTTTTATCTGTGCCCTTCTCTGCCACTGCCAACTCCAGACTTCGTTCATTCCACCTTGCTGCTCCATATACCTGGAACAAACTACCTGAGTCAGTATGTCTGGTTCTTTCTCTATCCCTATTTAAATTCAGACTAAAAACTTGCTTTTGGATCCTGATGCCTCTTACTCTCTTGTTCACCACTTATGTGTGTCTTACCATACTCCAGGCTCCAGTTTTGTGGTGATCTTCATCTTGATTAGATTGTAAGTTCTGATGAGCAGGGACTGTCTCTTGCATCTATATGTACAGCATTGCGTATACTATATAGCACCATATAAATGATGATTAGTAGTATAGTAGTAGCGCTGGTCTCCTCATGTAGCCTCCTGGTCAGTTGACAGAGTAAAGGCCAGGGTGATCATCCTAGCTCTAGTGAGGTTTCAAGCCCTTCTGGTCTGCTAAGAGGTCATAATGTTTTCGGTCATGGCCTCAGCAGCGCAGTACATCGATGAGCAAGGCAGCCCTCCCAGCATTACGTTGGTGGCAGAGCTCAACTGTTGACCAGAGGATCATCTAGTGGCTCTCAGTGGCTCGCATAGCAAGAGTTGGCAGCGGGCACACTGCTCGAATTGGGTTTTGGTGGTTTATTTTTATTTTAAAACATTTCTATACCGCCATATGCGAAAGCATTCAAGGCAGTGAACAAATAAAAAGAATAAAGGCCAACTCAGTTATACAGACCAACTCCTACCCAATGAATGGAAGTTGGTCTCAAGAGTGTTTGCTCTCTCATCGTGCAGGGGTGGGACTTGCAGGGAAATGCCAAGGTAAAACCCCTTATAGATGCAGGAAGGTCCCACAGATAGTGGGTTTAGATGTCCTCCTTCTATTGTGCCCCCCCCCCCCCATATGGAAATGGGGTCCATTCTTTTCTTAAGCATAAGTTATCTCAGAAAGGGCACCCTGGAGCCTTAGTGATTACCCTTCTTTGGCATAGTAGCGCTTCTTCCTGGACCTGTTCTGAAGTCTAGAGGATCTTCGAAGGATGGTGTTCCTCTGAGGCCCTGGATATCAGTTAGGCATACCTGGTTGCCATTTGGCCCTTCTGTTAGTCCTGGCTGGACCAGGGTCTAGTTCTGCACTCTTGCTGTTTAGTTGGTGGCCTTTGCATACTACCCTGAGGTAAGTTCCATGCATGTCCTTGGCGGTGCACTGTACTGTGCCTTGTCTTTTCAGGTGGACAAAGCTGTTCCATCCATTCTGCCATCTGCTGGTTGGGCCACAGCAGATTCTCTCTCTGGTGTTGAAGGCAGTGGAATGATGTTCTTGGTTCCTTGGAAGGCTTCTCCTGAGGCTTCATCCTTGCACTTAGTGTACCAGATGGGTGTCAGTGCTACAGGCATTGTCCTGTTGAGGTCCTTCTGGTCATCTCTGCATCGTCTCTCTCCGTTGATGGTGCCTTCTTTCTCCCGAAAGTGCCATCTGCATTCCTTCTTTTTTAAGGATGTGCCCCTAACCCTTCTTCATAGAGGAGGATCTTCAGTCAGGCCCCTAGTTGCGATGGTTGGACATGATGAGAGCATTGAATATCTAAGATTACTAATTCCTCCTATTGGTGAGTCTTTGGCCCTCCCCCATGGTCTGAGAACAGGACAGGCAGTGCCCAGGTTTTCTGATTATCTGCTGGTTAATTGGAGATGGTCAGTTAAGTCTGTCTTTGTTTGAGACGTGTATCGGATAGGGTTGGAGCCTCCCCACCCCACCTTTCCTGGGCTGTTTCCACTTTAGTGTTTCTGAAGACATATGTTGGCCGTCTACCTGCTTGTTCCTGAACACTGTTGTGAAGCACTACAGATTGATTGGGGGAGCTATCATAGCTGGCGCCTTTGGCAGAGCAGTGCTGTCCGGGGCATCGTCTTCCTCCCACCCTGGGTCCTCTCTATTTGAATATATCCCACTCATCTGGAATGTTCTAGTAAGAGCAGTTATGTAAAATTTCTCCTTCCTTATAATTTTCTTTCCTTGAATCCTACTAGACCAGTCCAGGACCTGCCCTGGGAAGACTATACCTACAGGTTGGGAAACTTGACTGCCTCTTTACTGTCTTTTCATGGCTTATCAGCATCTCTGCTTGGTGCATAGTCAAATGTCGTAAGAGTCAACCGTTTTGAACACAGTTGTCTTTCTTTTGATTAATGCTTGTTCTTTTAGTCTTGCTTTTGCTTGGGTAGCGTCATACTGACTTCTCTCAGTGATGCATCAAATGATATATTAGTGATGACATCACTGAAAGCTTTCTAGTCTGCCTTCACTTGTTGGCTGGGGAGCATAACTCACTTGTCTGGAATGGTCTAGAAGGATTCAAAGAAATTTGTGGTATGTAAAATTTCTCCTTTTATTTTTGAGATGGAGTAAAATTTTAGTTCTGTCTTGCAAAGTAACGTGAAATAATCATTTTTTTTAAAATAAATTATCTCCCTCGAAGTATGTTTTGTGAATAAGTACTTTTTTTGCTTTGTGGCTATTTAAAAAATAATTCTCAAAATTTCTTCCCTTTTTCTGTTGGCTAAAGCTGGAGTGTAGTTGGCAGACAGTGGCTCGCCCATTTTTTTTTATCTTCTAATGAACTTCTTCACAGTATACTATTAGTATTTTTCTAATCTGTAGAAGGGTTTTGCCAGCGTAACTGCCATAGGTCTGCTTCTTACCTTGCACATCAGTGGGGGTTGTTTAGTGTGCATTTTAGGTCTTATGTGCTAAAAACATTCAGATCTAAGTGGTTGCAAAGAGTGGTTTTTTTTGTTTTGTTTTGTTTTTTGCATAGGCATGAATGTGGGAAGTTACGAATACCTAAACTGCATCTGTGCATTGGTTTTGTAGGTTGTGCTGTGCAGCAGAGACGTTTGAAATGGCCGGTGCTGGCTGGAATTTTTGAACATTAGTTGGAATCAAATAAAACAGGCTGAAATATTTTTTCTTTGTACCCTGCTTTTACAGGCATTCTCTGGATAAAGCAACTCGCTACATACTATTGTATTTTACCTATTTTTAAAAAGTGTATATTATATAATTATTCAGTAAGATAAGAGAGTGAGATTTATAAGCTAATTTCAAGAGGCAAAGCAGTTAGGCAAGAATCCTTGATGCGACCTATGCCTATTTTATTTATAGATGTAGTGCTGTTTTCAGAAATATCTAAATTCTATACCACTGGCTTACAAGATGCCTTTGAGTTTGGTGTTACAGGAACGATATCAATGTGTTATAAAACCTGAAATGTTTAACTCTTCCTGTATGTTCTTCCTGCGGACAGTATCGCCAAATGGGTTGGTTTTGTGCATACTATGATAATACTAAACCTGGATGCTAAGCCAGGGTATATGAAGTACCATCTCTTTTCTGCAGTAGTTCCTTGATTGGCTCTTCAGGTCATGTGTAAAAAGCCTTCCGTGATCGCTGCTGTAGAGGAGGGACTGGTGGTGAAGAACTTCTCTGAAGTACATCAGGGGATGCTGCTGACTGGTTTTGTGAAGAACATAATGTCTTATGGAGTGTTTGTGGAGTTTCCCTATGGACTGTTTGGACTGGCACCTAAGTCTGTAAGTCAGAGAGTTTGACTTTTTTTCTCTTAACAGTCTGTTTCTAATGAACCCTAGTAGAGCAGAACACACACACTTGTAATTATAGTTTGCCTTTGTGGTGTTTTGTTAAACTCTACACAGGATCCATTTGTGTTTTCTCTTAGGCTGTCTGTGGTAAGGCTGGGATGAGTTCTCTGTTTGTTCCAGTGGTCTTGTACCTAAAAACCTGGGCGCTGTAGGGGGCCAACTTTCTGCCTGTCTTATAGGACCTACCCTTCAGACCACAGTTATTTCAGTTTTATAAGATTTGATTCTGTGATTGTAATTGTGCAAGAAATTGATAACCACCACATCTTATAAATACACCAAATATGTATGTATTTTCCAAAATCCACAACATAAAAAAAAGCTTTGAAATGAACTGCTCTGAACAGGTAAAGCCTCACATGGCATTTCCTCTTGCACCCTGTTCCTTGCTGGTCTCCCATTGAATCATCCCTCTCCCTTTCAGTCCATTCAAAATTTAGCCCCACAGCTAGTCTTCCATCAGTGTCACTATGCTCATGTAAACCCATTCTCCCTGTTTGTTTCCACATACAATTCGAACTTCTCCTACTTGACTGTACTTACTGCAAGTGCATTCACTGCAGCTCCCCATTATCTCTCTTTTCTTAGCTCTCCCTTCAACCCCTTAATAGAGTGGACACTCCTGAGCGAGTGGAGAGAAAGGAAAGTGACCTTTTTTAACAAAAGAAAACAAAAGGGGGGGATGAAGATTCAGTGTGGGGGGGGGGGGGAGAGCGCAGCTTTAGGGTGCAGAAATGTAAAGGAGCTATGCAAGAATGGGCATGCCCTTCCGAAAGAGGAACCTTGAGATTATAGTGTCTGACGACATGAAGATAGAAGAGAGTGTGTAAATGGTAACCATAGCCAGAGGAATAGGCCTTTATAGAGAGAGGAATAACCAACAGAAAAAGTGAGGTGATGGTGATACCCTTGTATAGACTATTGCATTAAAATTCTGGAGGACGTATTTCAGGAAGGACAGAAATACTGTAGTTTAGAGAAGAGTGCAAAGGAAAGCAACTCAAATACTGCAGCTGAAGCCATATGAGATGAGATGTGAGAACCCTAGGGGTGGGGGGGAGCAGATATGATAGACCTTTTATTTGTCTGAAAACTAATAACACCACCCTAGACACAAACCTTTTCAAATGGAAAGCATAGTCACGTTGTGAAACTTCCAGGGCTTAGACTCAGTATCAGTATTGAGAAATTTAATTTTTCTCGGAAATGGTGGTGGATGCCTGGAATGCTGTCCAGAAGGAGGCAGTGTAACACAGCTCAAAAAAGGCATGAGGTAAATATAAAGGATCACTGGTGGCAAAAGGATGAGGATAGAGCAGTGGGGTAACCTGCAAGGACCCCAAAACAGTAGTGAAGCAACTGCACTATGCTTCCTAGCATCTGCACACCTTGCTAGACAGAACAGAAGGAACAACGTTCAGTCTTTATTTGCCATAATATGTTACTGTGTTAGTCGTTAAGAAGAGTGAAGAAGGTAGTGCAGTGCAGAAACCTTAGTAGGTGTATCAATCGTGCAGAAAAACGTGGGGATTTGTTTTGTTTTTTGCAGCTTGTGGCTTTTATTGGACCCAGGCTAAGCTTTTGAAGACCACATAGGGGTCTCCTTCAAATGTACTGTAGCTCCATATCGTCCTGCTAGATCAGTCCAGACAAGTGGATTGTGTTTCCCTACCAGCAGATTGGTGGAGACAAAGAACCAATAAAAAGCCCAGGTTTCAATGATATCACTCCTATGCCTCCTTTGGCTTCAGCCACCAGAGGTCCCTTCAGTTTTTCTTTGTCTCCAGGAGATGGTGGATGGATTTTCTCCTCTCTGTAGGAAAAAAGAGAGATTGATTTAAATGCTTGTTAATGACCACCTTCAGTACAAAAAGGTGACTCCTTCACTTGAGTGCGCCATGGGAGGCTCTACTAGACTGCATTCTTCTCGGTAGCCATAGGAGGAGGGAAAATTGGTTCAGCTCCACGATCTTATAATAAGGGCCTGTTGAACAGCACAGATTGGAAGGATCTGGAAGCTGCCTCATGACCTTAGCGCCCCCTCCCTCCCTCCTCAGTCCGCTCTGCTCTCTCCCAAGATTGCAGAAGGCTCTGAGGGATCTGTCTGCCAGCCACCTTGAACACATGCTGCAAAGCCAGCCAGTGAAAGAGTTTCCAGGTGAGTAGAGCTGAGCCCAGCATGGATTCTCTGCCTGAGGCTCTCAAGGGGTAGTACCAAGGCTTGACCTAGTCACCGTCCTTTTTGGGGTTCCAGATTCTGTCATCTTGAAATGCAATTCGGGGTGGACCGCTGGTGACTGTTGGCATAGTGAGGGGATTTCCTGCCATTTTCTGCATGTGTTAGTAACGTTTTTACTTATTTTGTGCAAACGCAGTTAATGCATGCTTACAAGCCAAAGCAGCCTTAGCACACACACTATTGTGATACTTGCCCTAACTCTGTCTTCCAGGAAACATTTGACCTGTGGCAAGCAAAGTGCCTCATCCCCTGATTCTGGATTCTGCTTATCTCCAGGAACAAGCAGGAATGAGTCTTCACATATGGGTACGTCGGTACCGACGGAGCCTACACGGGAATGCTCCCCAGCATCCAATCAGAAAGCTTTTGGGAGCATCCCTCGCGCCTGCGCACTGTCTTCCCGCCTTTTCCACTGCCTCTCCTCAGTTTTCGTTTTTCCGCGGAGCCGGCAGGACGTCCTCCTGTCAACGCAGAAACTTTTTTCTTTAATTCTTTATTTCTTGTTTTCTTGTGGTTGCGGCTGTTTCTCCCGCCGCCACCAGTACCACCGGTGGGTTTTTCTTTTCTTTTCTTTTTCTTAAACTCAGGGAGATTTTTCCCTCAGTTTCTGTCTTTAAATTTTTTGGGCCTGCAAGGCCTCTCCATCATGGAGCCTTCTTCCCCTAAGAAGTGCCTTCACTGTGGAAACACAGTTCTCTTTTTAGACTCCAATGCCTGGTGTCTAACCTGTTTGGGTCCTGACCCTTTTTCTCCTGAACAATCAGGCTGCGAAACTGTGAGAAGAACTTCCCTCTTTCGAGTTTCCCTCGATACCGTTTTCCCTCCCGGAGTGAGGGCACTGGCCTTTTCTTCTCTACAGGATCAGGTAACCCACAAACAGTCTGTTAAGACTAGCCAATCCTTGAGTGGTAGGTCTCATGCCAAGCATGATGACGGCTCCGGCCTTGCCCTCAAGACCCCATTGGCATTAAAACCCCGGCGGGAGTCTCCGGGCTCCAAAGCATTTCAGGGGTTTCAGGTTGTTCCTGGGGCTCACCCCTCACAGAACATACCTGAGCCATGCTCGGTGGTGGCATCCGCTTCGAGCGGTACCGATACCCCGGCATCGGCACCGGTTTTGAGTGATCCACTCTTCACCAGGGATCGTCATCTGGCGTCCTCGGTACCTTCGGGACCGATCGATACGACCCAGATTGACTTTCCTGTATCGGCAACATCGCCGATACCACCACCGACGTCGGTACCCTCTAGACATGCATCGATGGACTCGCTCCCTTCGATGCCGAGTCTGGAATCGATATCTAGTCTAGATGACTGGGTACCGACGCGTCTCGGAACCGACCCTTATCGTTTCCAGATACGCAGTACTGGGGATATTCACCAAGCGTTTCTGGTTGCCTCGGTACCGCTTGAACAGCCTCCGATGACTGCTGCGATGGTGTTACCGTCTCCGATTCTGACTCAGCTACCGGTATCGGTATCGATGTCGGTTCCTGCAGTTACATCGGTACCATCGATCCTTTCTATGCCTAGTTTGGAATCGATACCTGGCATGCACGATGCAGTACTCACTGCCTCAAATCGTGACTGCCAGTACCACTATCCTTCTAGTGGGGTTCTTTTTCTGCACCAGACCAGTACATCCTCTGGTGCTCAGGCTGCTCCTTCAACCTTAGCCTGCCCAGGGATAGTTCCCATTGGAGATCCCTCTTTTCAGAAATTTCTCCTTGACATGGCAATATTTCTTGCTATTCCTATCCCTGGCTGGGATCCTACTCGAGGCTCTCCTGCAGAAAAGGAAAATATAATGCTTCCTTTACATCATTCTTTGCAGGATCTTCTTCTGAGAATATGGGAATCACCTTTAAGGGTTCCCTCACCTTCTACAGCAACTGATGTTCTGTATCAGGTGCCCCCTCTCCAGGGTTTCAAAAAACTCAACTTCCCCATCATTCCATTGTAGTGGAATCAGCAATGAGGAAGGTAAAAAGCAAGAAGAAGCATTCTTCTTATCCGCCAGGTCGTGCATCTAAAGCACTTGATGCCTTTGGACGTCAAACCTTCCAAACATCTATGCTGGCATCAAGGATTATCTCGTATATATTTTATGAGTCTATCTCTCCAGGAGGTCACAAAGAAATTATCTCTTTTGACTCCTTTTCTATCAGAGCCTAGGGCTGCAGACTATTCCTTGCTTCTTAGTCATAGCCAGAATATCTCTTGGTTTCTTTCTCGTGCTTCTCTAGACTCTTTTGAGTCTGTTAGCAGATCCTCTGCTATTGCCATAGGAGCACGTCGTAGAGCCTGCCTCCAGGCTTCTGACTTGAGCAGATGGGCACAACACACACTGGGTAATTCTCCTTGTACTGGAGAAAATCTCTTCAAAAAGGAGGCTTTACGTCAGGTTGCTCATTGCTCCACTGACTTCCCTGGTTCTAGGGACCATCCTAAGCCTTCTTCCCCAGGAGGTAGGAAATGTCCTACCAAACCTTCTTTCCCTAAGAAAAGAAGGTTTCACTCTTCTCCTGCCCATCATCCCGATGTACCTAAGCAGGGGGACACCTCGTCTTGGTCTGAAGAATCTAAACTCTAACCAGTCTGAGCATACCCAGCAACCATAGGTTCCTAAAGATTGCAACCTACAGTTAACCTCTTCTTAGCAGAAGTTTGTTCACTGTTTTTTTTCTTTAAAGCTCTACACATGGCTTCCTTTCTTCAGGATGTACTCAGCTGTCAGGATATTCTTGTCTATGGGTTACAGATTTCTCCTCTTCTTCCATCCAAGAAGAGAAGTTAACTACTATCCCATGATAGTTTCTGTCCCAACATGAACATTTTTTCTTCAGCTGACTCACCATATGGTAAGTCACCCTTCAGTTCCTGTAATTCTACCCTCTCATCCCGGTTTTCTCCTGAATGAGTGGTACCATACTGTACACCCTTCATGTCAGTGTAGAGTTTTTTTCTTTGACTAACTTCTCTGGACAGCTTATCAGACAGGGACAGGACTATTTCCTCTCCCTTTGTCTGTTCTCTCTGTGTTTCACAGGAAGATTCTCTCTGCTGTCTCCTTCAGTTGCTGTTCATGCAGGAGTTCCAGTGATTCATCTACTGGTACTTTCCCACAAGTTTCCAGTCTGTCTAGCCTTAGTAGTGATTCCAAGTTAGTCCTCATCTATCTTGGATAATCCTACTCACTTCAGGCTTCTCACATTATCTTCTTTCTGGCCATCTCCATTTCCTTGGATGTGGCAACACAGCTGACCTACAGTCAGTTTTATCTCCTAATTCTCCTGCATAATGCTCTCTGCAATCTTCAGAGAAGCTTTCTATTATGGGCCCTTGCTAGAGAGCATTGAACTTTGTCTCTGATGGCTATTCTATATAGTAGAAAAGGCTTATCAGTCATTTTCCATGACTGTGAGGGTTCTCCACACCCTCTTGTCTCCTGTTATATACAGGACATAAGCTTTTTCTGCGTGAATGTCCAAGGAGTTTCCCAATCCTGCAGGAATATGCTCTTTTTTTCCTTATAGCTTGCCCTCATGCTATCCTACTCCTCATGGACAGCACATATTCTACTAGTAACGCATGATACCCCTGTGTCCCTCCAGTGGGTCATCCTGGTATCTCCTTCTATGCGTTATTCTGTCCATTTACCATGTCAGAGTTCTACAGAACTCACGACTTGCTCTCTACAGACTGATATTATCCTCTGTTTTTCACGCAACCATCCTGGTTATTTCACTGGATAGCATTCCTGCACCCTCTTAGCCCGGAGGAATAGATTCTCTATATATCTTTTCAAGTAGGTTCCACCTTCTTGTTGTTAGATGAATCTTTCTCCTTCTCATCTCTCATGTGAATGTTCTCATGGGGCTTAGTTGCAGACATGTATTTTCAGACTTACATATTCATGTATGTATATATCTCTATATATTCTATTTATTTATTTATTTATTTATTTACATTCTCTTATATACCGCGCTATTCTGCATCAGTGCGGTTTACATTGAACAAACTGAAATTACATTGAACAGGGCATTATAACTTGGAGATAACTATTTTACAGGGAACATGGGCTATGGAGGGTTAAGTGGCTTGCCCAAGACCACAAGGAGCACCTGTGGGACTAGAAACCCCAGTCCTTCCGGCCCAAGGTTGCTGTCCTCTAGTGGGATTTGAACCCCTGACCTTCCGGCCTGAAGTACCCTGCCCCAACCACTAGGCCACTCCTCCACTCAATATACATACATATGTCGGTAAGCTGTGTGTGCATAGGTTATGCCCCTATTTATCTATATCTATATCTATCTATATATCTATATCTATATCTATCTATCTATATATATATATATATATATATATATATATATATATATATATATATATATATATATATATAATATATATCTCTGTCGAGATGCTTTTTATAGGTAGATATGTATTACTTACTATCTCCCTAACTGTCTATGCTATAAAGGTTTTTACCCTCTTACAGGTTCCAGACAGTGGGCTGGCATATCTTCATACTGTCCCTCGGTATGTAGGGGCTGTTATGCACACAACCACTACTGTGGTACTAACAGCTTCCACTTTACTCTAGGTCTCGCTATCCTTGAAGCATCATGCTTCAATATCTTTCCTATCTCTCACCAGCTAGGAAAGACAGTGTAGATCTTCAGTAGTTCTGAGGTTTCAGCCCTTCACACATCTGTCCTCCTTGGGAATGCAGACTTTTTTCCATACCCCTTCTTCCCTCCAGGACTAGGCTACTTGTCCAAATCGGTCAGTCTTCCTCTTTTACTCCTCAATGTTAATGACTCTGTAGCTAAAAGAGTTTTCAGCTTTTTTCCATAAAGCTTTCCACTGAAGACCTGCCGTTCTTATACTACCCCAGTTGACACCTGGGTTACCTGCCAATTCCAGATTTGGACCTTCACCCTCACTGCTGTGAGGTCACCTTGAGGATCCTCTACTGAATCTCCAGTAGACTCCATCACGCTCTCTACTTAACAATCCAGTAGGTAAGATCCATTTTGTGATTGTTCATTAAATAATTTTAATGGTACTTATCATACATACCAAGGACTCCTCTCCTATAGTCCTTAGCTTTGCTGTTTTTTCTTACAGCTCCTCTCCTTTCAACTCCTACCCACCATCCCTCATGGGATGCCGGAGATCCATGTGTGGGCACTGCAGTCCTGATCCAGGAACACACATTTTATGGGATCTCCCCCTGGCATCTATAGCTAGGGAGTCCCCATATGTGAAGACTCATTCCTGCTTGTTCCTGGAGATAGCACAGTTACTTACCTGTAACAGGTGATCTCTGGGAACAGCAGGAATAAGTCTTCACAACCCACCCACCTCCCCTAGGAGTTGTATCTATCTATCTATCTTCCTTTCCTCTTTCTGTCCTTTTGTCTCAGCTATGAAACTCAACTGAGGAGAGGCAGTGGAAAAGGCGGGAAGACAGTGCGCAGGCGCGAGGGATGTTCCCAAAAGCTTTCTGATTGGATGCTGGGGAGCATTCCTGTGCAGGCTCCGTCGGTACCGACGTACCCATATGTGAAGACTTATTCCTGCTGTTCCCAGAGATCACCTGTTACAGGTAAGTAACTGTGCTTTCCTGCATAGCAGCTTTCTGAGTCATCCCTGCAGGGTCTGCTTTCCCCCTCAGCCAGAGGATGCAGTTAGCCTGACCTTGCTTGCCTCAGGGCTGGAGGTGACGGATGGCACTATGAGTTAAGGATATTCAGCCGGCCAGAGGTTCTGGCGACCGTGCTGTGAGCCACTCGTTATCCTCTAGGGGGTTGGTGGCATCTGTGCTGTCTGGTGTTGGGGAGTCATGTCTGAGCGCTTCCGGATTCCAGATTGTCCTCTCCAGAATTATTTTCCTTTTTGCAACAGGCATGGTCCTTCTGGTATAGAAATTCAGATCCTGTGGCCTCTGAGTGCCCCCGGGCCCAATCTCCTGCGAGGCAGGCTGGAAGTGGAAGCCCTATTTGACCTTTTAGTTAAGAATCCCCAGTAATGGGTGCCCTCTGGAGATGGCGAACAACTGGGAACTATCTGAGATGTTGACTATGAATTTGATTCAGATGGCTTGGTACTGGGTGCTGATATGTCCGAGGAAGTGCGCTCTCCTTCAGAAGATTATGCAGAGGCTGGCATGATCCACCTATTATGGAAGGAAGAGCTGGTAGCGTTAATAGCCATGGTCTCATCCACCTTGAACTTGACAGATGCTTCCAGCACAGAGCAAGAGCCAAAGATACACCCTCCCCTTCACGGGGTGCAAAAATCCACTAGTGTCTTCCCATTCCCATAGGTGATCAAGGATATGATCCTGTCAGCATGGGATGCTCCCGATTCCCTACCTAAAGGGTTAAGGGTGTGTAAAAAGATCTACACACTCCCAGAGGAGGAGTGCGTCAAGTGGTTTGGCATTCCCAAGGTGGATGCACAGGTCACAGCGGTTACCAGATGAAGCACCATTCCTGTGGAAGGCGGATAGGCAAAGTTTTTTTTTTCTGGTCTGTAAGGTGGATTCCTTGCTGAGGAACTGTGGCGATGGCTATTCTGCAGCTGGCGGTATGCACTAGCCTGATGTCTTGAGCCCTACTCCAGTGGATTCAGTTTCTTCCGCTAGATACTGCCTTTCTTTTCTGATGCCATGTATCACCTGGTACATTTGGCGTCTAGGGATGGTGCCCTGACAACGATGTCACAGTGTTGGATTTGGCTCCAGCACTGGGCAACAGACATATCCTCCAAAGCCCAGTTGGCCCCACTGGCTTTTAAGGGAAAGTTTCTATTTGGAGCCGATTTGGAGAAGCTGGTGAAGGATCTATGCGAGACAGAATCTTACTGCCTTTTGGAGGACAGGTCCAAGGGGCCTGGAAGTGGGCTGGTGCCCCTTTTGTCATCAGCCTCCGCCCATCCATGAAGGGCATGCTGTGCAGATCCTCGGAGGTCTCGGGGCTCTCGTCCTTACCAACCTGGAAAATCCTTCTTCCCCCTCTGCTTCCGAATCTCAGGCTCATTCTAGGTCTTTTCATGGAGCACGTGGGCCCAGGAACTCACTTCCCTCCAAAGGAGGAGCCTCCAAGCTGCACAACGCAGGTTTGGGGGCCCATTCCCTGGTACCTTCGGTGGGAGGCAGGCTTCACCTTTTCTTTTAAAATAGGCCTGGGTTACCAAGGACCATTCACTTTGGCTATGTTCTGGAATACAAAGAACCGATTCTGGATGCTTTTGTCATTTCCCCTTGGAAAACTATGATCAGAAGTGCCGCTGTGCAGACCACATTGGACAAGTTGCTGAGCCTGAAGGCAGTGGTGCCCATCTCTCACCCCCCCCCCCCCCCCACACTGAACGATCGGGACAATGGCAGATACTCCATCTATTTCATAGTGCCAAAAAAGGGCAGTTCCTTCCTACTCATTCTGGATCTAAAGGGGGTCAACGAGCACTTGCACCTCCTGTGCTTCTGGATGGAAACCTTGCACTCTGTGATTCAAGCAGTGCACCAAGGGGAGTTATTGTCTTCTCTGGATTTTGCCGAGGCGTATTTTCATATCCTGATCCAGGCAGATCAGCAGAAGTATCTGCATTTTGCCATGCTTGGCTGTCACTATCAGTTTACCACCCTCCCTTTCAAGCTATCCACTGCCCAAGGATGATCTCAAAGGTCATGGTGGTGGCGGCTGTAGCTCTGTGGCACCAAGGGATCTGTGTCCATCCCTAGCTGGATGACTGGCTCCTTTTGAAGTTGTTCCATTTCAGAAGCATCTCGGGTAGAGTCCGAGTGGTGTAACTTTTTAGAAAGCCTCGGTTGAGTGATCTATTGGGGAAAGAATCAGTTGTTGCCTTTCCAGTCCCTGGAGTTTCTGGGAGAACGTTTCAACACTCGAATGAATAGAGTTTTTCTGCCAGAGGAGAACGTCAAAAGAGAGTTGGATTGCCTGGCGTGGTTCTGTGTGCAACAAGCTCCCAGAATCTGGGATTATCTTTAGCTCCTCAGATTGATGGCTGTGACCATAGAGATGGTGCCATGGGTGCATCCTCGCATGCCTTGTCGGCCCAGCACATTACCGTGGTCTTTTTTGCTTTCCTGTTCTCTACTGTTGATTGATTACTCAATGATGCACACAATTGAGGTTATGTGAGGCTTGCCATGTTTCTCCCATATGATTTTGGATGAAGGGAGGAGTGGTCTAGTGGTTGGGACAAGGTACTTCAGGCCGGAGGGCTGGAGGTTCAAGTCCCACCTGGGGACAGCAATCTCAGGCTGGAGGGACTGGGATTTCTAGTCCTATAGACACTCCTTGTGGTCTTGGGCAAGCCACTTAACCCTCCATTGCCCATGTTCCCTGTAAGTATTAGTGTATGTGTCTCGTATCCCCTCGTGTTAAATGTATCCCTCAATTGACCGCTTTGACCCGGTGAAAAGCGGGATATAAATACAGCTAAATAAATAAATAAATAAATGAATACTGAAGGGGCCTCTGGTGACTGAGGCAAATAGAGGCATAGGAGTGATGTCATTGAATCCTGGGCTTTTCATTGCTTCTTTGTCTTCACCAATCTA
Source organism: Ichthyophis bannanicus (assembly GCA_033557465.1). Lineage (NCBI taxonomy): Eukaryota > Metazoa > Chordata > Amphibia > Gymnophiona > Ichthyophiidae > Ichthyophis > Ichthyophis bannanicus. The sequence continues at coordinate 935,826,472 of CM066034.1, forward strand.
CTGGTATGGTAACATATCCCTCTTGTCTGGATGGGTATAGAAAGACTCAAGAAAGGACATTAACTGGTTAAAATGTCATCTTTAATACAGTTCTTAAATTCTCCGTGAACAAGCAGGAAGAAGCCCTTGTGTGTGGGGTGATGTCCCCTGACGGAGCCCTGCGCAGAAATGCTCTCCAGCTTCCAGTTGGAAGCTTTTGGGAGCCTCCATTGCACATGTGCATTTGCTTTCCCACCCTCCGCGGTGCCATCTTATCCTCGGTTCACTTTTTCCACGAAGCCCCACGGATGTGTTACTTAGCATTACCAGGAAAAGATTTTCTTGCAGGCCCTTTGGGGTTCTGATTTTTTTTTGTGTTCTCTCATTTTTCCTGCCAATATCTTCTGCCTGCCTTCAGGGGCCGGTTCTGCCGGCACCAGCCATTGTTATGGGCTTCTCCCCCCCCCCCCCCTGCTTTTTTGCCCAGGAGGTTTTTTCATCTTTTTCCCCTGGGCTTTTGCACCACTCACCAGCATTGAGCCCTTCAACCTTGCAGGGGCTGTTTTTACAGCATGTTAGCTGGCGGTTTTAAAAAGTGCACCTGTTGTGCACGCACCATCTCTGTGACAGACCATCACAACTGGTGCCTCCAGTGCCTCGGCCCTGATCACGACCCTTCTACCTGCTCTTTGTGCCTACAGATGATTAAGAAGGTCTGGGAGAAATGGCGTGAGTCCCTCTTCGGGCCATCGGATTCGGCATCATCGGCATCAGCGCCCTCAAGGGACTCCGCCACAACCTCAGAATTGCATGGTGTCCATGCTCATTCAGAGCAGAGGGGCTGCTGTGGCATGAAATGGAGGCTCTTCCTACAGTCGGAGTCTCGGAAGGACTGTGTCTTCCTCCTCGACATTGAAGGGAGTGGCCGGAGACTGTGCCAAGCACCGGAGTCCCTTGGCGCAGTGCCTAGGGCGATGGCCAGGTCCTGGTGGGAGGAATAGACTCCCAAGGGTGCAGAGGGCCACTGGCAATCTCCCGATGACCTTACCATCGTGGATTCCCCAGGGTGGGTGCCAGCTGGTGGCTGAGGTCATTGTGCCGGTCCCGATGCCCTCAGAGACTAAAATGCTTACAGAGTGTCTTCAGACCCTTGAGGCACACATGGTAGTTCTCCTGGCTGCATGTGCCCTTGAGGCCCTGATACCTGTGGTGGTTTCACCACTGGCTGTGCAGCCTATCCTCGAGATCCATGCTTCCCCCCCCCCCCCCCCCGAGCCTGGGACATTGGGTCGGGAATCCATCCTGGGCCCAACAGCTATTTCACTCTCCAGTGTCTGACTCCGATGCCCCTGAGCACTGGCACTTGGGGGTGGACCAGGAGATACTTTGACTTCCTCTCGGATGACTGGGAGACAGAGGAGGAGTCATTGGTCACAGAGAGGGAGTCCCCAGACTTCCCTTCACAGCCATCCCAGCCATATTAACTGCGGAAGTCGCTCCCAGAAGAAATGTCCTTCCAGAACTTCATCCAAAATATGGCGAAAGCGATTCCCTTCTCTCTGGAGGTGGAGGATGAGCCGTGGATGGAGGAATCCAAGATCCTCCAGTAGCCCTCGGCTCTGAAGGAAGCTGTCAAGGTGCCAGTGCACCAAATACTACAAAGGCTCCTGCCCCACATGTGGGAGAACCCGATGTCTGTCCTGGGAATTAATTGCTGATTGGACTTGATGTACTGGATGCAGAAGGCCCCCAAGTTTGAGAAGCTGCAACTACGGCACCACTCCCTGGCCATGACGTCGTCCATGCGGTACGTCAAGAGCTCCAAAACTCACTCGTCGGTGCCCCCTCACAGGGAGCAGAGGACCCTCGATAGGTTTGGAAGGTGCTGCTTTCAGGGATCCATGTTAGTCTCCTGGGTCCTGTCATACCAGCTTTACATGGGAATGTTCTTAAAAGACATCATGGGAGACCTGAGTGAGCTCTACTCCCTCATCCCAGCTGAGTGCCTGGAAGCCTTCCATACCCTGTGGGCCATGGGATGAACGTGTCCAAGTATATGGTGTGGGCCACATTCAATGGTTTAGATGCAGTGGGCATCAGGTCACGCAAACTGGCATGGCTCCAGTCTTTGGATTTGTAGCAGTGGGTCCAGGACATGCGGGTGGACATGCCGTGCACTGGTGAAAATCTCTTTGGCAAGCCTATGCAGGAAAGGGTGCCCGAGGGGAGTGTGAGAGGAGTTCTGCCTGGTCTGTGCTCCGTGTGCTGTGTGGTCTCTCCAGGCACTTGTAGGGCTTGCATCCACGTGGCGCCTTGCCCTGATGTCATCTATGGGGGCTTAAAAGGAGTGGTTCCTGCTGCAGTCGGGAGTGTAAGAGAAGGAATTCTGCCCGGTCTGTGCTCCGTGTGCTGTGTGGTCTCTCCAGGCACCTGTAGGGCTTGCATCCACACGGCGCCTTGCCCCGACGTCATCTACGGGGTATAAGATCTGTTCTGCTCCGCGGTCACGCGGTTGCGGTTGCACTTTGAAGGGGCGCGATTTAAAGGGGCATGGTATGCTCCTTATGCGCTCCTTCGGCGCTCGAGGTGATCTAGAGGTGGTATCCTTGGTATGGGCAAATGTAGAAAACGTCATTTTAATGTAAGTACTGTGAATCCCTCTAAGGTTGTTTAAAACTGTGGGGCCCATGGATAAGCGTGTTTCTGTGAACCTGGAAGAAGAGGATTCTAGTAGTGCCACCAAGCTTGTTCCCCTCTTAGATGGTTCCTCTCGGGGGTTTTCGAACTCTGCCCTGCTTACTGAACTAGATTGCATCGACCCAGTGACGACATCTCCAATGGTGGAGGCTCAATCACGGAATGGGGATGTTTTATCTTTTCCTGTTCCATTGAAGAGTGACTGTGAGCCTTTGGTAGTTTCGCTGCCACAGATTCTTCAGCTACCGCTGGACTGTGCTATGGTGCATTCGGAAGGTATTCCTGGTAGTGTGGACTTTCAAAATGTTTCGCTTGCTGATGTTTGGTCCGTCCTCTCACGAATAGAGGCCTCTATTACTTCATTCGCTTCTGTGGTTTCTCAATTTTCTGAATTCTCCAAAGGCTCAGTAGCTAAGATGGCTCAGCATGATTCTCAAATTGCTGCTTTGGATGCTAAATGTCAGAAATTTGAAAGTCATTGTGGTATTTTACAAATATCTTCTTTGTCCTTTATTAAGGATAGCACTACTTTGCATACTCAGCAGGAATTATTGGAGAATTCTTTAAGGGCAATGAATATTCAATGTTTAAATTTTCCTTATACTCGTTTACTATCTCCTCAGATACTGTTTGATAAATATTTAACTGAAGTTTTGGGGTATGAGGATAATGCGAAACCGGTTATAAATAAGCTTTACTAGTTGCCTGTGACTGGGGCACCCCCTGGAGTTGCCTCCCCTGGAGTTGCCCCTAAAGGATTAGTAGATTCATTGGATGTGTCTGAGTTCATAGAATCTTCTCATGATATTATTTCCTCTTGTGCTACTCTGCTTGTTTCCCTTGTGTCTGAGGCTGATAAACATTCTGTTATGCGTTTGTTTTTTGCAAACAAGAATGCTGAATTTTGTGGGGGGAAAGTAAATATTTTTCCTAATGTCTCTAGGCAAATGCAACTTCGACGTAGGGCTTTTTTGTCTTTCTCCAGGACCAAGCAGGAAGTCAGTCCTCACATATGGGTGACATCGACGTCGATGGAGCCCCTGCGGAGCATTTCCCCAGCTTTCCATGAAAGCCTTTGGGAATGCAGGCACGCATGCGCGGTTCCCTTCCCGCCTAAAGGTGCCATCTTGCTTCAGTCTCTCTTTTTCCGTGAAGCCCACCAAACGTGTGTCCTAGTCCTCCTGGAAAATTGTTAGCTTTTTTGGCGATCCTTCGCTATTTTTCTTTCTCCGGTTCGACACCGGTTCCCCTCCCGCCGGGTTTGGTACACCGGTATTGAGCCCGATCTTCTTTTTTCGGATTTTGCCCTTCGTGGCTGGCGTTCGCGCCCTTTTTTGTCTTTTTCCCTGGAAGGCCGGTCCTTTGACCTTGCGGGGACTCTTTTTTTTTTTTTCTCCGATGGCTTCCAGTGGGTTTAAAAAGTGTGATCGGTGCAAGAAGCTAATGTCTCTCACCGACACACACGACTGCTGCCTTCGGTGCCTCGGTCATGACCACGATCCTAAGACGTGTTGGCCATGTGGGAAGTTGTCTTCCAAGGCACTGAGAAGTCGTCAGCACCAAAAGGAAAGGCTTTTCTCCGACTCTGCCTCCGGCCGGGCCCGGACCTCGTCTGAGGCCTCGACATCTCAGGAATCGGATCCCGAGCACCGTCGGGGCTCCTCGGACAGGGGGTTCCCCGACCGGGAACGAAAGAGGAAGAAGTGGCTCACGAGGGCGTCGGAGGAGGAGGTCCCTGGCTCCTCGAGAGCTAGATCTCAGACCCCCGACCGTCGCCCCGGGCCCGTGGAACAGGAGAAGCCTCCAAAAGTACCTCGTGTGGAGCCGGAGTCTGCTGGACACGTAAGTCCTGTAGTCCTCGTGGACTCTCCTCCCAGAGAGCCGACGTCGGTACCGCTGAGGCCCGATTCGGGGGCTGCTGAGTCGCCTGAGCTGAGTCTCAGGCTGACAGCCTTGGAGAGCAGACTGTCTGCCTTCATGGAACAGCAGTGGGCACTGATGGCCAGCCTGTCTGGCGCATCTGCCCCGACCACTGGGACATCGACATCGAAGTTGACCCAGGAGACCGAGCCGATACTCGAGACCATAAAGGCTCGAGGTCGACCTCGGTCGCGGTCTCCCTCGACCTCCCGTTCGGCGTCGGGGTGGGTGCTCCCAGGCCACGCGCGGTCGGACCCCAATTCCTCATCGGACAAGTCCGCCTGAGAGACGGAGGACAAGGAGTCCCCCGACACCTTCCAGACTCGGTGTGTCCCGTCTGAGCCCCGGAGTAGATTTCCCCCCCCCCCCTCCCGGAGGATACCCGATTCTCGGAGTTCGTCCGGGATATGGCCACCGCGTTGGCTATCCCTGCGGACCCCGAGGAAGAGCCGAGGAGCTCGAGGCCCTACAGTACGACTCTCCTCCGAAGGAGGCCTTTACTGTTCCGGTTCCTCAGAGGCTGGAACGGCTCCTCTTCCAGATGTGGGAGGCACCGGCCTCGGTGCCGGTTCTAAGCAAGCGGGTCGATTCGATCTACCGACTCCGGAAGAGTCCTGGCTTTCAAAAGGCACAGCTACCACACCATTCCATGGTGGTGGAATCGGCCATGCATCGCCTGAAAAGTCAGAAGATGCACTCCGCGGTGCCCCCTGGCAGGGAGGCCCGGAACCTCGATGGTTTTGGTAGAAAGTGCTTCCAGGGCTCGATGCTTGCTTGCCGTGTCCAGTCTTACCTGCTGTATATGGGCATGTACTTGCGAGACCTGGCCAAGGAGCTGGCCGGGTTCTCTGCTGGTCTTTCCGGGGAACCCTTGCAGAGGTTCAAGTCCTTGTCCTCGGGGATCCGGGAATGCTCCAAGTTTATGTCCTGCGCTGCCTACGATGGCTTTGAGGCTTCGGCCTGTGTTGCGGCAGCTGGCATCGTGGCTCGACGCCAGGCATGGCTGCAGTCATCGGACCTCGAGCCATGGGTTCAGGACAAGTTGGTCGATGTCCCTTGCCAAGGTGAGAACCTTGTTGGCAAGCCCATGGCCGAGAAGGCCGCACAGCTCGAAACCTAGCACCTCATGAGGACAAGGCTGTCTAGGAAGACTTCTGCCCCTTCTCACAAAAAGAAGGGCTCGGGTAAAAAGCCCTTTTACCCGAGGAAGGGCACTGCCTACAAACAGTACCCACAGTACCAGGCTGCCCAAGCTGCCCCTCAGGGTCAGCAAGCCAAGGGGCAGGGTAATGGGCCCCGTAGGCAGAGGACCCCCAAGCCTCCAGCCCCTGCTCCCACTCAGCAGGGGGGAGTTTTGACTCCTTAGGCATAGCCTCTCCATCCCTGCTCTCCCAACCCTGCACAGGAGGTCGCCTCGCCCTGTTTGCCCACCAGTGGCCACTCATCACTGGAGACAGTTGGGTGTTAAGCATAGTCCACAAGGGCTATCTGCTATACTTCCAACAACTGCCTCCTCCATACTTTTCAGGGGAGCCTCCAAGGCCTCCCCTGCATACAGATCTTCTCCTTCAGGAGCTCCAAGGTCTGTTGCTGGACAGGGCGGTGGAACCTGTGCCTCCCCAACTGCAAGGTCAGGGGTTCTACTCCAGGTATTTCCTGGTACCCAAAAGAACCGGGGGCCTTCGGCCTATTCTAGACCTCAGAAACCTCAACAAATTCCTAGAGAAGGAAAAGTTCAAGATGCTTACTCTTGGAACACTTCTGCCCTACCTCCAGCAGGGAGATTGGCTATGCTCATTAGATCTAAAGGATGCGTACACTCACATCCTCATTCATCCAGACCACAGAAAGTACCTCAGGTTCATTGTGGGAGGAAACCATTATCAGTACAGAGTACTGCCTTTTGGCCTCACCTCCGCTCCCAGGGTCTTTACCCAAATGCCTGGCAGTGGTGGCGGCCTACCTAAGAAATCAGGGAGTCTTTGTCTTCCCCTATCTGGAAGACTGGCTCATAAGAGGTCAGACGTGCCAGGAGGCCCGACAGCCCACCCTCATAACCACTGTTCCCTCTAAGCTGTGCGCGTGTGCGCATGCACACACCTCGCCGAGCGAGCACACATACTTTACAACAGAGCGCACAAAAATTACGGCTCTAATTCTGATAGAAAACAACACAGACGTCTTAAAATTTAAAAGTTATGATTGTAATTACTAGAAATTTCCAGCTTCATTTAGTAATCATCTATTTTATTTAATTTGATTAAAATCAATGTGGTGTACATACTGTATTCTGATGTGTAGTCAAATTTTAAAGTATATAACTCCGAGTGTCGTTATATGGCGCACAAAAATTTAACCTTCCTTCAAAAGCTGCACACAGCTGATATTTTATGCGCACACAGCCTACAGAAAATTAGAGGGAACATTGCTCATAACTATTACTCTTCTTCAAAGATTGGGGTTCGTAATAAACTTCGCAAAGTCCGCTTTGCTCCCCTCCCAGAACTTGGAGCGAGATTGGACTCTCTGCTGGCAAAGGCATTCTTTCCAGAAGACAGAGCCCAAAGACTGATAAGCTTAGCAAACCAGTTTCTCAGCAGGTTACTGGTCTCCGCCAGACTCTGCCTGAGGCTTCTAGGCCAGATGGCTTCGACAGTACATGTGACCCCCAATGCCAGGCTCCATATGAGGCCTGCACAGTGGTGCCTTCGGACTCAGTGGTCACAGGCCACAGGCAGCCTCAGAGACAGGATAAGGGTGTCCAGACAATTTCTGAACTCCTTCAACTGGTGGCTACACCTACCCAATCTGCAAGGGATACCTTTTCAGATGCCTGGGTTCACAGTGGTGTTGACCACGGATGCCTCCCTGCAGGGCTGGGGAGCTCATTGTCTAGGCAAGTGCACCCAGGGCCTATGGTCTCCCTTGGAAGCCGCACAGCAAATCAATCTATTGGAACTCAGGGCTATTCGGTTAGCCCTCAAGACTTTCTCTCCAACCCTGGCTCATCAGTCTGTCCTAGTTCAAACAGACAACCAGGTAGCCATGTTTTATGTGAACAAGCAGGGTGGAACTCGGTCCAGCTTCCTTTGTCAGGAAGCACAGGACCTTTGCTTGTTTGCTCTCAAGCACAACATGCTTCTCAAGGCTGTGTACCTCCCTGGCCAGGAAAACTACCTGGCCGACAGGTTGAGCAGGATTCTACAGCCCCACGAGTGGCAGCTCCACCCTTTGGTGGTTCAGAAGATTTTCCTGAAATGGGGACTTCCATCCATAGATCTGTTTGCCAGTCCACTGAACAAACAGCTGCCAAAGTTCTGCTCCAGTCAACCGCATCCTCTGCGGATGGCGGCAGATGCTTTTCTGATCCCATGGTCTCAGGGCCTCCTGTATGCGTTTCCTCCCACACCCTTGGTGGCCCGATCCCTGTTCAAGATTCTCCAGGACAAGGCCTCGGTCCTGCTGGTGGCTCCCAGGTGGCCGAGACAGCCTTGGTTTCCAATTCTGCTTCAGCTGGCAGTGGATCCCCCACTACCTCTGGGGTTGCAACCCGACCTTCTCTCTCAGGATCAGGGTTCCCTTCTGCACCCCAATCTCAAAGCTCTCAATTTGATGGCCTGGAGGCTGTAAGGGTAGTTTTAGCTCCCTGGGGCCTACCTCAGGAAGTTGAGGAGGTTGTCCTAGCCTCTAGGAAACAGTCCACTAGGAAAACCTATGCTCTCAAATGGAAAAGGTTTTCTGTGTGGTGTCAGCTACATACAGAGGATCCCTTCTCCTGTACTTTATTTATTTTTATTTAGACAGTTTTGTATACCGCCTTATCCTTCAATCAAAGCAGTCACAACACAATTGGGGGATACATTTAACACGCAGGGATATGAGACACATACACTAATACTTACAGGGAACATGGGCAATGGAGGGTTAAGTGGCTTGCCCAAGACCACAAGGAGCATCTGTGGGACTAGAAACCCCAGTCCTTCTGGCCCAAGGTTGCTGTCCTCCTGTGGGATTTGAACCCCCGACCTTCCGGCCTGAAGTACCTTGCCCCAACCACTAGGCTACTCCTCCCTCCTGTTCCAGTAGTGCTTCAGTACTTGCTGCACTTATCAAATCAGGGACTTAAGTCCAATTCTGTTCGGGTCCACCTCTCAGCTCTGTCAGTTCACCACTCACTGGTGGAAGGACATTCTCTGTCGGTTCACCCCTTGGTGTCCCGCTTTCTCAGAGGCTTGCTTTTGCTCAAGCCTCCAATCCGTCCTCCTGCTCCTGAATGGGAGTTGAATGTGGTCTTGCAGCAACTGACTCGCCCAACTTTTGAGCCGATGGCTACTTGCCCTCTACGCTTCCTGTCCTGGAAGACACTCTTCTTGATAGCCCTAACCTCGGCTAGGTGAGTGAGTGAGCTTCAGGCCCTGGTCTGTGACAGGCCTTACACTCGCTTCTATAGGAACAGGGTAGTCCTTAGGTTTCATCTAAAGTTCCTCCCTAAAGTTGTCTCCTCTTTCCACCTTAACCAAGAGATGGTTCTTCCAACATTCTTCCCTAGGCCTCATGCAAGCCAGGCTGAAGCAGTTCTGCATACCCTGGACTGTAGGAGGGCTTTATCCTTCTACCTGGACCATGCGCAGGGGCATAGAAGGGCTACTCAGCTCTTCCTATCTTTTGACCCTAATAATTTGGGGTTAGCTGTGCCCAAACGTACCTTGTCCATCTGGGTGGCTGACTGTATCACCTGGGCTTACAGGGCGGCTGACCTTCCTTTGCAGGGTCGGGTCACGGCCCATCGTGTCAGGGCAATGGCTGCCTCAGTGGCTCATCTCCGCTCTGTACCATTGGTGGATATCTGCAGGGCTGCAACTTGGTCTTCAAGCCAGACTTTTGCGGCCCATTACTGTCTGGAGAGGAAGTCCCGTAGGGACAGTGCTTTTGGCCAGGCAGTACTCCGGAATCTCTTTGAGGTTTAGATAACTCCTGCCCTCCAGCCTTCCATTGGGCTACCGGTGGAGGTTCTGTCATTGAAAAGCCTTTCTTTGATGCTGGGACTAGAGGGAGTTCTCTTGTTCAGCTTGGGTTCCCTGGTAGCCCAGAGCTAGGGAGTCACCCATATGTGAGGACTGACTTCCTGCTTGGTCCTGGAGAAAGAGTAGTTACTCACCTGTAACAGATGTTCTCCAGGAGCAGCAGGAGTCAGTCCTCACAACCCTCCCTCCTCCCCTGGGAGTTGCAGTTGTACATAGTTAATTTTTTCATTTTTGTGTGCTGTTTTTAGCTATGTCATTTGACTGAAGCAAGATGGCACCTTTAGGCGGGAAGGGAACCGCGCATGCGTGCCTACATTCCCAAAGGCTTTCATGGAAAGCTGAGGAAATGCTCTGCAGGGGCTCCATCGACGTCGATGTCACCCATATGTGAGGACTGATTCGTGCTGCTCCTGGAGAACACCTGTTACAGATGAGTAACTACTCTTTAAAGCCCCGCGTCTTAGCACTTGGTGCATCCTTTTTCCTTAAACTTCCTTGTAAATTTGTGGTTATATTTGGTGGCACCAAGTATGTTTTCTCTGAGACTTCATCTCTTGAATCATTTATTATAAATCAGGCTCCTTTGACTTAGTATGTAGTTTAATGTGTTAAATTTCAGTAAGCAAAGTAATAAGAGTTTTATATAATTGTGTGGGCATTAGCTCCTTCCCATTCTGATTTCAACGATATTGTGTATTTTTTTTTTTGTTGTTTCTTTTTTCAAATTGTAATGGCTGCTCCCCTGGACGTGGACTATGTTAATTTTCTGTATTTTCTTCTTAACTGATAATTCTTTGTCTTTTCTTTAATTTGTTAATAAAAAGATTCAAAAAAAAAAAAAAAAAAGGAAAGGGCGCCCGAGATTGTAAGTGAGCAGATAACCATTTCTCGCCTCTCACGTAAGACGGCGAATCCAGCCAAGAAGAAGCATCAAGGGAAGATCTTCTGCAGGCCGAAGCACTAGTGTTATTAGAGCCCTCAGTGCACTCAGCCCAAGGCACAGACCCAGTGACAGCCTTGTCTGGCCAAGCTGCAGAAGGCCCATAAGAACATAAGATATGCCATACTGGGTCAGACCAAGGTCCATCAAGCCCAGTATTCTGTTTCCAACAGTGGCCAATCTAGGTCATATGTACCTAGCAGTTTCCCCAAGAGACACAAGTTCCACAATGCTTGTACTGGGGTCAAGCATTGATATCTTCGGTCACTTCTTAATAATGGTTTATGGACCTTTCCTCCAGGAACTTGTCCAAACCTTTTTTAAACCCAGCTACACTAACAGCCTTTACTACATCCTCTGGTAACAAATTCCAGAGTTTGATTACACGTTGAGTGAAAAAAATATTTTCTTTTTATTAGTCTTAAATAGTTTACCCTGTAGCTTCATTGCATGTCCCCTAGTCTTTCTATATTCTGATAACGTAAACAATTGATCTACGTTTACCTGTTCTACTCCGTTCATTAATTTATAGACTTCTATCATATCTCCCCTCAGCCGTCTCTTTTCCAGGTTAAAGAGCCCTAACCTTTTTAGCCTTTCTTCATAGGAGTATCCTTCCATCCCCTTTACCATTTTGGTGGCTCTTCTCTGAACCTTTTCTAAAATCGCTATATCCTTTTTAAGATACGGCGACCAGAATTGCACACAATATTCAAGGTGCGGTCTCACCATGGAACGATATAGAGGCATTATAATATCTTTTGTTTTATTTTCCATTCCTTTCCTTATCATACCTAGCATTCTATTTGCTCTCTTGGCCGCCGCTGCACACTGGGCCGAGGGTTTTAACAAGGTATCCACAATGACGCCTAAATCTTTTTCCTGGGTGGTGGTTCCTAATGTGGAACCTTGCATCGTGTAACCATAGTTTGGGTGGTTCTTCCCTAGGTGCATAACCTTGCACTTCTCCACATTAAATTTCATCTGCCATTTTGATGCCCAGTCTTCCAATTTATCAAGATCCTCTTGCAATTTTCCACAATCCTCCTGGGTTTTAACAACTTTAAATAGTTTTGTGTCATCTGCAAATTTGATAACCTCACTCGTTGTTCCACTTTCCAGGTCATTTATGAATATGTCAAAAAGCAGCGGACCCAGCACAGATCCCTGGGGTAGACCACTATTCACCTTTCTCCATTGGGAAAATTGGCCATTTAGCCCTACCCTCTGCTTTCTATCTTTTAACCAGTTCCTGATCCACAGTAGTACACTGCCTCCTATCCCATGACTCTTTAGTTTTGCGAAAAGTCTCTCATGAGGGACCTTGTCAAAGGCTTTCTGAAAGTCCAGATACACAATATCAACCGACTCACCTTTGTCCACCTGTTTATTCTCTCCTTCAAAAAAACATAACAGATTAGTAAGACAAGATCTTCCTTGTCTTAAGCCATGTTGGCTGTCTCCCATTAGGTCGTGACTATCTACATGCTGAGTAATTTTATTCTTTATGATGGTTTCTACCATTTTTCCCGGTACTGATGTCAGGCTCACTGGTCTGTAGTTTCTCGGATCACCCCTCAAACCCTTTTTAAAAATTGGTGTTACATTGGCGATCCTCCAATCCTCAGGTATTAGAGATGATTTTAATGATAGTTCACAGATTACTGATAGCAGGTCTGCAATCTCAAATTTCAGTTCTTTCAACACCCTTGGATGTATACCATCCGGCCCAGGTGATTTGCTACTCTTCAGTTTATCTAATAGTTGTAAGACATCTTCCCGATGTATCGATATTTCCTTCAATTCTTCCACACCTTTAAATACCACTTCAGTCATGGGTAACATCCCTACATCTTCCTCAGTAAAGACCGAAGCAAAGAATTCATTCAGTCTCTCCGCTATCGCCTTGTCGCCTCTTAGTGCACCTTTAACCCCTTTATCATCTAATGGACCAACTGACTCTCTCACAAGTTTTTTGCTACGAATGTACTGAAAAGGTCTTTATTTCGCGTTTTTGCTTCCGCAGCAAGCTTCTTCTCAAATTCTCTCTTTGCCTGCCTTATCCATGCCTTGCATTTGACTTGCCAGTGCTTGTGCTGTTTCCAGGTTTCATCGTTTGGCTCTTTTTTCCATTTCCTGAAAGATGCTTTTTTGGCAACAACAGCCTCTCTGACCTCACCTTTAAACCATGCTGGCAGTTTTTTGGACTTCCTTCCACTTTTCTTAAAGCGTGGAATACAGCTGGTCTGGGCTTCCAAGATACTATTTTTCAACAACACCCAAGCTTGATGTACGTCTTTAACCTTTGCAACTGCTCCTTTTAGTTTTTTCTTAACTGTTTTCCTCATTTTATCATAGTCTCCCTTTCGAAAGTTAAAGGGTAGTACTGTGGATTTCCTTACTATCCCTCCTCCACTAATTAAATCAAAGGTGATCATGCTATGATCACTATTGCCAAGTGGCCCCAACACCCTTATCTCTTGCACTACATCTGGTGTTCCACTAAGGACTAGGTCTAATATTGCTTCCCCTCTGGTTGGTTCATGAACCAGCTGCTCCAAGAAGCAGTCATTTATTTCATCTAGGAACTTTATCTCCCTAGCATGTCCTGTTGTGACACTGACCCAGTCGATGCCGGGGTAATTGAAATCACCCATTATTATTACTGCACTGTAACTTTTGCTAGCTTCCTTGATTTCTTTGAGCATTTCATCATCCATTTGTTCATTCTGGCCAGGCGGACGATAGTACACCCCCACTGCCATCGCCTTCCCCTTTTTACATGGAATTTCAATCCATAGAGATTCTACAGCAAATTTTGTTTCTTGCAAAACTTCAATCCTTTCTGACTCAATGCCCTCTCTAACATAGAGCGCAATCCCTCCACCAATTTGGTCAGCTCTATCATTACGATATAGTTTGTACCCAGGTATCACAGTGTCCCACTGGTTGTCCTCCTTCCACCATGTCTCTGATATTCCAATCATATCTAACCTCTCGTTTAGTGCTATATATTCTAACTCTCCCATCTTGTTTTGTAGACTTCTAGCATTTGCATACAAGCATTTTAGAGACTGTATTTTATTCATATTAATTTGGCTATTGGTAGACATGGGTAATTTGGGATCTTTAAGTTCTGTCTGCTCCATACTCGAGGGCATTTGGGCTACTTTACTCTTTTTTGGAACCTCTCTGCTTTTTGTAGTATCCTTCAAGGATACATTCTTCCGAACCATGCGCTCTTGGGCGACTGTCGGCTTTCCCCTATTATCTAGTTTAAAAGCTGCTCTATCTCCTTTTTAAAGGTTAATGCCAGAAGCCTGGTTCTATCCCGGTTAAGGTGAAGCCCATCCCTTCGGAAGAGCCCCTCCTTTCCCCAGAATGTTCCCCAGTTCCTAACAAATCCGAACCCCTCATCTCTGCACCATTGTCTCATCCACGCATTGAGACTCCGGAGATCTGCCTGCCTTTTGGGTCCTGCGCGTGGAACGGGAAGCATTTCGGAGAACGCTACCCTGGAAGTTGTGGATTTCAACTTCCTACCTAAAAGCCTAAATTTAGCTTCCAGAACCTCCCTACCACATTTTCCTATGTCATTGGTACCGACATGTACCAAGACAGCAGACTCCTCCCCAGCACTATCTAAGACCTTATCTAGGTGGCGTGTGAGGTCCGCTACCTTCGCACCAGGCAGGCATGTTACCAGGTGATCCTCACGTCCACCAGCCACCCAGCTATCTACATGCCTAATGATCGAATCACCAACTATAACTGCTGTCCTAACCCTTCCCTCATGGGCACTTGGCCCTGGAGAAACCTCCTCGGTGCGAGAGGGGTTTACATCACCTGGAGGACAGGTCCTAGTTACAGGATCACTTCCTGCCACACCAGGGTGATGCTCTCCTGTCACGTGACCTCTCTCCTCCATGGCAACAGGGATGCTGCCAGACTGGAGGTGGGACTTCAGGACTATATCCCTGTAGGTCTCGTCTATGTACCTCTCTGTCTGTCATATGTTTTCCAAGTCTGCTACTCTAGCCTCTAGAGAACGGACTCGTTCCCTGAGAGCAGAGAGCTCCTTGCACCTAGTGCACACGTAAGACCTCTCACCAGCTGGGAGAAAATCATACATGTGACACTCAATGCAAAAGACTGGAAAGCCCACATCCCACTGCTGGACTGCTGTCTGCATCTTAGTTTTAAGTTTGTGTTTAGATCTTTAAGTTCTTTATGTACTAAAGGGTGCTATGGATATTTATACCACTAAAACTGTACCTAAGAAGTTTAATATACCTTGTTCACCTGAAGCTTAATTAATCTCAGGTCCTTAGTGTATGACTGATTTGGGTAATGAGCTTCACCTGAGAGCACCTCCTATCTTTTAAGTTGTGCAAGTACCTATAAAGCTGTGATTATCCCAGGGGAGGGTGGGTGTGGGGAGGGAGGGAGGGATATAACACTTATTAAAAAAGGGCTGCTACACAGTACCTTGTCCTGTGCCGCTGAGGTAAGCTATATTCTGATTTGATTTAAATTATAGCTCTTTGCTGCTACTAGGCTCTAACCTATTAAGAAATTTAAACTACAAGCTCTCTGCGGGATTCTAAATTTAACCAGAAAGCTTTCTTCTGTGTTTTAATTTGAAACTAAAAGTACTTTGCTGATGCTAGGCCCTGAGTGACTATGAAATTTAAACTACAGCTGTCTACTGGGTATGAAAGGTAACCCGAAAGTTCTCTTCTGTGTTTTAAATTGAATCTTAAACTGTTGCTACTAGGCCCTGACTGATTTAACAAAAAAATAGTGGGTTCACAGATTAATTAGCTTTAAAAGAAAAAAAAATTCCTTTCAGAAAAATTCCCAGAAGTATATACTCACAATTTCAGATTTCTCTCCAGAAGTAACAGCCCCCCTTTCTAGTCCTTCAAGAAGGGTGAGAATCAAATCACACAATCTCAAGGAACAAGCAGGAATGAGTCTTCACATATGGGTACGTCGGTACCGACGGAGTCTGCGCGGGAATGCTTCCCAGCGTCCAATCAAAGAGCTTTTGGAAGCATCCCACCACGCCTGCGTGCTGCTTTCCCGCCTTTCCCAACTGCCTCTCCTCAGTTTTCGTTTTTCCACGGAGCCGGCAGGACGTCCTCCTGTCACCGCAGAAAATTCTTGTTTTATTTCTTTAGTTTTCTTGTGGTTGCGGCTGTCTTCCCGACGCCACCAGTACTGCCGGTGTTTTCTTGTTTCTTTTCTTGTAAAATCTCCTTTTTCACGGGATATTTTTTCTTCGTAGTGTCCCACGGTTTCTTAGGCCTTTTAGGCCTCTTCTTTTTCCTTCATGGAACCGTCAGCCACTTTCTCCAAGAAATGTTCAGACTGTGGCGGTACAACTTTATTTTTAGACCCTCGAAGTCAGTGTCTGACCTGCTTGGGTCCTGACAGCAGTTTGGTGAGAAGAGGTCTTCAACATAGAGGTTCCCTCGATACACAGTTTCCCTCCAACTTCGGGGCACCGTCCCCTTCTTCTTCTTCTACACAGGATCAGGTAACCCACAAACAGTCTGTTAAGACTAGCCAGCCCTCGAGTGGTAGGTCTCATGCACAGCATGTAGACTGCTCCGACTTTGCCCTTGAGGGCCACTGGCTTCAAAACCCCGGCAGGAGTCTTCGTTCTCAAAAGCCTTTCAGGGGTTTCAGGTTGTTCCTGGGGTTCACCCCTCACAGAACATACCTGGGCCGTGTCCGGTGGTGGCGTTCGCTTTGAGCGGTACCGATACCCCGACATCGGCACTGGTGTTGGATGAAACACTCCTCACCAGGGATGGTCATCTGGCGTCCTCGGTGCCTTCGGGACCGGTAGATACACTTCCATTATCGGTGCCAGCACCGATACTACCACCAATGTCGGTACCCTCCAGACATGCATCGATAGCCTCGCTTCCTTCGATGCCGAGTCTGGAATGGATCTCCAGTCTGGAGGACTGGGTACCGACTCGCCTTGGTACCGGCTCTCGGCGGTACCTAAGGCTCGGTTCCGATGATTCGGATCCACAGCTCTCGGTTCCCTCGAGGCCCGTTGAGTTGCCACTGGTTGACCTTATTTCACCGGTATCAGACACGTTACCGAAGTCGGTACCGATGTCTTTATTACCCTTACGGTCGGTGCCTTCCATGCTTCGCTTATCGATGCCAAGTTTAGAATCGCTCTCTAGTCTGGAAGACTCGGTACCAATACACTTTGGTACCGACACCGATCGATACCGGTGGCTCGGTACCGAGGATAGCACCCGGAGGTTTTCGGTTATCTCGGTACCGATTGAACTGTCACCGATGACTGCTCCAATGTCTTTGTCGTGCTCGACTCCGACATCGGTACCGGTATTGGCATCGGTACCGGTATCCACAGTAGCATCGTGGCCATTTCCTACCATGCTTTTTTCAACAGGATCGCTCCCTTCTATGCCAAGCTTGGAGTCGATACCTGGCATGGACAATGTGGTAATGACGGTCGCTGCTCCTGACAGCCAGTACCGGCGGCCATCCTTTAAGCATTCCACACTGCACTGTGCAGGATCTTCTATTCCTATATATCTGGATAGCTCTGTCTGTGCTCAGGCTAGTTCTTCAGATCTAACCTGTCCAAGGAAAATTCCTGTTGGGGAACCCTCTTTTCAGAGTTTCCTCCTGGATATAGCAAGATCTCTTGCCATTCCTATCCCAGGACATGATCCTGCACAGGGCTCTCTTTCTACCAAAGCAAAGGAGAACATAATGCTTCCTTTGCATCATTCCTTGCAGAATCTCCTTCTAGGAATGTGGGAAACACCTTTAAGGGTACCCCCACCTTCCAGAGCAACTGATCTCTTATATCAGGTGCCCCCCTCTCCAGGGTTTCAAAAGACTCAACTTCCTCATCATTCCATAGTTGTGGAATCAGCAATGAGGCGGGTAAAGAGCAAGAAAAAGCACTCTTCTTATCCACCAGGTCGTGAGTCTAAGACACTTGATGCCTTTGGACGTCAAACCTTCCAGACATCTATGCTTTCTGCAAGAATTCTTTCATATATTTTCTATATGAGTCTATCTCTTGAGGAGGTCACAAAGCAACTACATCTTTTGACTCCTTCCCTTCCAGAGTCCAAGAGTGCAGCCTATTCTTCACTGCTCAAGCATCTCCAGAATATTTCTTGGTTTCTTACTCGTGCTTCCCTAGACTCTTTTGAGTCTGTTAGCAGGACTTCTGCTATAACTATAGGGGCACGACGTATAGCCTGGCTCCAAGCTTCAGACTTGGACAAATGGGCACAGCACAGACTGGGACATACTCCTTGCACTGGACAATCTTTTCAACAAGGAGTCTTTACGTCAGGTTACTCAGTTCTCCACTGACTTACCTATTCCTAGGGGCTGTTCTGCACCTTTTTCTGTCCCAGTAGGTAGGAAATGTCCTGCCAAACTTTCTTCCCATAGGAGAAGAAGATTTTATGCATCATCTGCCCATCATACAGATGTTCCCAAACAGGGGAAGCATCATCCTGGTCTGCAGAGTTCAACCTCTCACCAGGCTCAGCAAACCCAGCAACCACAGGGTTTCTGATCAATCCATCAGATGCTTGTGACTCTTGGGATTACAATCTGCAGTTGCTTCTTCTCAATAGAGACAATCCACTGCTGTCATTCTAAATCCTAAACATGGATCTCTTCCTGAAAGACATCCATTCTTTCTATGTTCTATGAGCTGTCAGGATGTTCATGCTTCTAGGTCACAGGGTTCTCCTCTTTTTCCTGCTATGGAAAGAGGTCTATCCACTATCAAACAATAGTTTCCTGTGTCAGCATGTCTTTTTCCTTTCTATAAACTTACTACTTTGTAAATTTTCTTCAGCTTCATTCTCTTTACCCTCTTACCAGGTTTTTCCTTTGTAAGAGCGGTATTGCTTCACTGGAGGGCTTTTTCTTCAGCCTCTCTAGTTTTCTTACTTTTCCAGTGCGGAGTTCTCTTCTCTGAGTTGACTCCTCTTTTTTCAACCTTGCTTTCAAGCAGTTCATCAGACACGTTCAGAGTTTTCTACTCTTGTTTTGTCTGTTCTTTCTGTTTTTAAACAGTACCATTCTTCTGCTGTCTGGCAAGCAGCTGCCAATGCAGGAGCCTTAATGTTTGGACCACTGGTTCTTGTCCACCAGCAACCAGATTTGTCCTCCACTAACATTCTGTCTGGTCTTAGTAGTGGCTCCAAGTCAGTGCTGTCATCTGTCTTGGAAATATTTTCACTACAAGCTTGTTGGATTCTCTTCTCTTTCTGCCATCTCCATTCCCCTGGGTTTGACAGCATAGTTGACATAGAACTGGCTGCAGGAGAGCCAGTACCTATCTCCTCATTCTCCTGCATCATGCTCTCTGCAATTCTACAGAGAAGCTCTCCACTATGGGCCCTTGCTAGAGAGCATGGGGTTTTTTTTTCTCCAACAGCTATACTAGATGGTTGAAAAAGGCTTTTTCAGTCATGTCTCCCATGACTAGAAAAGTTCTCCTTTTTAATATAAAGGACATAGGCCTCCTCTTACGTGAAAGCTTAAGGAGTTGCTAATTCCCTGCTTTGGTCCATAGTATTTCCAATAGGGAATATGTTTTCTCCTTCCAGCTCGTCCTCATGGTAAGAACGCATCACACCTTTTTGCCCTTAAGCAGGTCAACATGGTATCTCATTCCTATGCGTCTTCTGTTCACTTACCATGCTAGAGTTCTAGAATACTCGGGACTTGCTGGCTGCAGACTGATCTCATCCTCTGCTTTTCACGTAACCATCCTGGTTATTCTACTACCTAGCATCCCTGTAGCCATAACCAGTGGGAATTGATTCTCTATATTTCTTCTCAAGTAGGGTTCCACCTTCTTGTTATTAGATGAATCTTTCTTCTCCACATTTTCCTATGTGAATACCTTTTTGTAGGCATATCTCTGTCTGCTTCTTCGCAGACTTCCATTTAGAGGCCTATATATTCATACCTATAGCACACATCTTACAGATGTCTAGGTCCATCATTTGTGTGTATTTTATGCCCTTCATATCTCACTATAGATATATTCAAATTATCTATATGTTTTATATATCTATATCTATATATATATTTATCTATCTATATCTATTTATATCTATCTATCTATATATATATATAGAGAGAGAGAGATAGAGAGAGAGAGATCTATATCTCTCTATCCCTATCTCTCTCTATGTATCTGTCGAGATATTTTACTATTGGTAGATATGTATTCTACTTTATCTACCTGACTATCGAGGCTCATATAGCTATATGATTCTGACAGATGGGCTTTACCCATACTTATGCTGTCCAGCATGTTTTGGGGTCCTACACTCACAACCATTTTGGTGGTAGTTAACACCTACCATACCCTTAAGGTTTAGGTACCTCTGAAGCTCTCCATGTTCCAATATCTCTCCCAGCTGACTTCAGTTAGGAGAGACATTGTGGATCTTCAGCTAATCACAGGCTCTAACGCCTCCAGCGTTTATCCTTTCTTTTGGGATACAAGGGGTTCCCATACCCTTTCTCCCCACAAGGACTGGGCCTGTTTGTCCAAATCGGTTAGCCTTTCTCTTTTTGTTCCTAAGAGTGAGCCACTCTGCCGCCAAAAGAGTTCGGCTTTTATCATAAAGCCTTTCGCTGAAGGCCCACTGTTTTTGTACTACCCCAGTTTTTCCTACTGGGGTTACCTGTTACCTTTCAGGGTTCTGACCTCCATTACTTTTCCTACAGGGTTTACTACCTCCACTTACAGTGAGGTCCTTCTCGAGGTTCCTCTACTGGGTTCCCCAGTAGATCCCATGAACCTCCATACTTCTCTGAAGTCCTTTTAGGGGAGGTCCATATTGCAATATTTTTTCTTTGCAATATCATTGATGACAATTATCATCCACACATGGACTACTTGTCTGCAATCCTATGCTAGGTCAGCTGTTCCACAGCACCTTTCTTTCTTCATCTCCTACCCTCCATCCTCAGGATGCCTGGTGTTCTGGGGGATAGCATGTTCCAACCTATGACATGCTGGGACTCCAGGCATCTCAGCTTGGGAGTCCCCATATGTGAAGACTCATTCCTGCTTGTTCCTGGAGATAGCACAGTTACTTACCTGTAACAGGTGATCTCTGGGAACAGCAGGAATAAGTCTTCACAACCCACCCACCTCCCCAGGAGTTGTATCTCTGTCTATCTTTCCTTTCCTCTCTCTCTCTGTCTCAGCTTTAAAACTTAACTGAGGAGAGGCAGTTGGGAAAGGCGGGAAGGCAGCACGCAGGTGTGGTGGGATGCTTCCAAAAGCTCTTTGGACGCTGGGAAGCGTTCCCGCGCAGACTCCGTCGGTACCGACGTACCCATATGTGAAGACTTATTCCTGCTGTTCCCAGAGATCACCTGTTACAGGTAAGTAACGGTGCTTTACACGTCGTCATCAGCATCATGTTGGGGCACAAGGGAATATTGCCACATAGCTAATACTTTTGTAGCTGCTTTACATTCAACAATACTATCAATGGTTGAGTTCAGCATATGCAAGCATAAGGGTAGGAAACATGGGAGAAACAAGCAAATAGCCAATATGTATAGGACAATGAATACAAGTGTTTTCAGGCCGCCCATTCCTGAAAACAAAGATCCAAACCAGCCATCGAGTTGCAAGCCATGCCAGGTCTGAACTGGTACATAGGTTTGTTTTTCTCATGTGATTGGCTATATCTTCTACAACGTGTCCTTCAGTATCGATTTGCAAACAGTTAGTTAAATTCAGCTTTCCACATACCCCTCCTTAAGCTGCAAGCAAATAATCTAATGCTAAGCGATTCTGATAAATGGCTGTACGCATCTGTGTGGCTTGTTTAGCTATCAGGGTTAGTGCTCTACTAGTTTCATTAGTTATTATTTCTATAACAGCTTGCAAACGTATAATACGATTTAACATATACACAGGGGTGCGGTAACCCCAAGAGCCATCTTGTGCCCAAGTAGGAGGTCCATAGTAGGAAGCAATTCTCTCTGGTAGCCATTCTTCAGATGTCATATTCCATTTGTCCCATTGGCCTATTTTCATGGCCTCTCGTTTCTGTCGACTCTTATATACGGGAAATCCCAGTTGTTCTCCGTGGGAAATGGGCAAGAGGAAGAAAGAAGGTCTTATGGTCCCCAAAACACACGCACCTCCCCAGTTGACAGGAGTCTAGCATATGCTCGAGTTCCGCAGATCCAAATAGTCCAGGCGGAGCTTGCCAGTTATTGTGAGAAGCCAGATTTGTTCATAACCTGGCAAGGTTAGGAAAGATGATCAGAGGATTGGAGGGTTCTGGGGCATTGGTTCCTGACCACCAGAATGTCTTTTTGGTAGTAGCATTATAGTACTTCTGGTTCAAGCAGACCAATTGCCCCACTAACATAGTCAATTGTGGTCCGGCTCGAGCAAAACATAGGTTTCCAACAATGGGACTAGCTAGGACCCATTCGCTGGTAGCTTTATGTAGATCAGTTTGGTTGTATGGTACAGAATAGTTCAATTCTTGCGCCTCCCATGGCCACTGGTCTCCCATCTGAGTTCCTCCACAGAAAAGACAGTCAGAGACATGGAGACTGGACGCTACAGCTCCAGCTAGTTCAATGAACAAATTTCGGGAAGCGTGGGGAATTACAAATTCCGCCTTCATGGCCTCATAAGAGGTATGAGGTTTTGTGTTAAGCTGGATATATGCGATAGTTCCAGGGTCAGTTCCACTTCCTGCAATACGTAGGCCGAATCGCAATCCCTGCTTCCACTGGCACGGGTCGTGGATGAGAAGCCGTAGAGGATTACAGGCACCTTTCTTGCACTTCTTAGGTTCCTGTAGGGGTAATCTTTCCAAAGTAGCCTTGCGATTATCTCCAGTTTGTCCAGTAGGACTACCAGATCAGGTAGCATAGTACACTGTAATGAGGAAGATCCATTCTCTGCCTTAAAAACACAGGATTCTGTGAATTCTAGCTTGGAAGCTGACAGGCAGGCAAGCAAAATGAGCAGTAGTTGTCAGGGGCAACATAAACAAACCCAGCCATGAGGTTTGCAAACACGCCCTGCTGACAAACAATCCCCAGTTCCTAATAGCTTGCACCTGAATAGAGGAAGGGCTAATAGCTACTTATAAGAGTCATGCAGGAATTTCAGATTCAGAACCAGAACTGGGACGAGAACAGGAACAGGAACTAGGAGAAGTTCAGGAACCAGGAAGAGTTCAATCCACAAGATACCCAGAGCACCTCAGGAGAAAGCAGTTAGGAGTCGTGGAGTCAGAGAACAGCTGTGAGTGTTCATCTGATGTGACGCAGTTTGAAACTCAGAGGCAACGTTCCACCCAGAATGAATGGAAGCCTGAGAAAGTGAAACAGTATGTATATGAAAGCTGTAAACCTGAGAGTGATTCTGAAATAGAGTTAAGAAAGTTTACTGGCAGTAGAAATACCTGGAGGGTTAATGCTCAGAAGCCTCGTGGGAGAAATCTAAGTGCAGTGCTGTAAAAGCCAACCAAGGGATTTACCCAGAGAGCTAGTGAGAGAGCAGTTCCAAGCCCCTGAAAGAGAGAGGTATTCTATTGAAGACACTTGCATATCAGAAGAGGAAGTGTTTGAAACTCCCAAGCCTCAGAGAAAGACACGCAGAGCTAAACCCTGTGCTGATAAGGGAGGAGAATTATTTTATTCCGTGCCAAAGCCTGAAGGTAGAACCAACAGATATTCTAGAGTTAGAAACTCTTATAAGAAGTTGGATTCTGGAAACCCTGAATGGTGGCTTCCTTCTCTCCCAGACTCAGAGGAATACGGTAACAGCTATTCCAGCCCTAGAGGGAGCTGGTCAGATAGGCTCTGTAACGGGACATTGCAAGGGAACTTACAAACATTCTGTGGCAAGGAAGACACAGGTCCTTCTGAAACCTTGCAGGAATCCATGATCATTGATTGTCCCAGTGAATGCTCTTTGGATGATCCAATGGACTGTACATTAACAATTTCTGACAAAATTACCTCTTTATGTTAGACAGAAGCTGTATAGTGCTTAAGGTTAACACTGAAGGTCAAGTGTGCCTGTTTGTCTATAGAGGAACTGTATGCTGAGTATTCCTAAGATTCTCATTTATCATTTAATTAAGAAGCAATAAGAAGCTTTCCTGTTTTCCTTTATAACATGCCAGAAAGTATGGCTTATTTGTCTTAAGTTTATGTGTTGTACGTTTGAAGAATCCGACCCCGGGAGGGGAAATAAATCCTAATTCCTGTTCGGTAATCCAGTTTAGTCCTCCAACATCGGGTAGTGCCCCTCCTCCTGCAGCCGGGAGACTGGACCAATCAAATCTTCTGTAGTATATATGCAGCCGGAGCTCCCAGAAGTCCCCAGTGTGTCCAGTCTCCCTGCAGCTGGAGGACTTCTGTGCCCCTGCTGGGCACGCTAAGTGACACTTGAAGGAGCAACACTAGTTAGTTAGTTCTTTTGGGGTTTATTTCTGGTCCTTTATGTTCTATTTCCTTTGCTAGGTAGCTGTATCTTTAAAAAAAAAAAAAAAAAAAGACACAGGGGACTTTCTGGGGAAAGCCAGACCTGCCTTGGGCTCCTGCCTTCCTGCCTGGGAATCTCTGAAGCCTGAGTTGAGCTCTCCCCAAGGCTGTTCAGGGAAGAGCCATACCGGCTGCAACATTGCCTGTCACTTGGAGAAGTGGGCTGAGTTCCTTGCTGTTCCCAGAGCTGGTAGGAATTTTCCTTGTTTTAAGCTTTCAGCTCTCTGTTCTTTGCTTGGGCAGAGGCTCTGTCGGCTCCCCTGGCTTCCAAATTGCACTTTTTCCTGCCTTTTTTCGCTTGCCCTTTATTAGAGGGTCGTTTTCTTTCTTTTCCATATTATTTGGGTACCTTTGTATTTTCGCGCCGTTTTTTACCGCGTGTGAAAAAGTGCGGCGGCCATTTTGGATTTCTAAAGTGTGCTTTTTAAGGGCACTTTTTAACACTTGCGCACGGGTTCCCCTGGTGTTTTTGGGGTTTCTTTTGCTGGCAATTTTGCTCAGGGCACCCCTAGGATTCTGGGGAGTATTTTGTTTACTGTAAAAAAAAAAAAAAAAAAAAAAAAAGGGTTTTAAATTTAATACTGTGCTGAATTGAATAAGGTTAGTCCCCTTGGTGTGGGCTTCCCTGTTCCTGTTGCCTTATTTTTCCCTGAGGGCAGGTGGCCTTGGCATGGCTGCCAAACCTCAGTGTGTAATTTGTGGCTCCCGCAGAGGTACAATGACTGACTCTGGAATCTGTAAGAGCTGTGCTGCAGTTTCTTCAGAACTGGAGCTGCCTATTGAAATTAAGGAACAGCATGTGCCCGGGGACCCTTCTCTTTCGGGGGACAGTGTCCCTTCACCGAGCATCCTTCCTTCTGGTCTGGGCCCGGCGTCTAATACGTCGGTCCCTGAGCTCCAGCAGGCGGCTATGGTGGCGTCGCCTATAGACTTTTCCCCGGATTTTGTTCTTCTCATGCATCAGGCCTTCCGCTTAAGCCGGTCTGGTCATTTGCCGGAGGCTTGGCCGGCCTCTCTCCTCCCCAGCTTCCGCAGGGGGGGTTCAGCGGTCTTCACAACCCGCTGTCAAGCGGCCCAGGTTGGGGGACCAGGATCAGGACGCCCTTTGCCTCCCGGATTCCGAGGCTGAGGGGGATCCGGATATTGAGGCGGAGGAATTAGAAGACGGAGAGCTTCCAGAACCGGAAGATCAGGCTCGCATCATTCGGGTGTTTCGAAGGGACGAGCTGGTACCTTTGGTCACGGAGTCTCTCCAAGCACTTAACCTCTCTGCGGTGCGGCTGCTGGAGGAGGAGGGTCTCGAGGATCCTCTCATTCAGGCGGTCAGGGATGCCCAGGTAGTTTTTCCTGTGCACCGAGTAGTTGAGCAGATGATCCATGCGGAATGGGAGCAACCGGAATCCGCTTTGAAAGGGATTCGGACCATGAATCGTCTTTACCCCCTTGCCGACAAGGACAGGGACTTGTTTAAGTCTCCACGGGTGGATGCTGCCGTTTCGGCAGTGACTAAGAAAACCACCATCCCGGTTGAAGGGGCCGCGGCCCTGAGGGATGTTCAGGACAAAAAGGTTGATAATTTGTTGAAGCAAGCCTTCGAGACCAACGCCTTATCGTTACAAGCTTCTATATGTGGGGCGTGGGTAGCTCGAGCTTGTTTGCGATGGTCGCAGCACCTGCGCTCGGGGTCCGGTATGGACCAACAGGGGCTGTTGGACGTTACCCGCGTGGAGTCGGGATCGGCCTACTTGGCGGATCTGTGTTATGATTTAATACGCTCCCTAGCTAATAGCATGGCCTCCATGGTAGCGGCACGACGGTCCATCTGGTTGCGCAATTGGGCGGCCGACGGTTCTTCCAAGTCTCGCCTCAGTAAACTACCCTTTAAGGGCAGGTTGTTATTTGGTGAGGCTCTGGATAAGTTGGTGAAGGATCTCGGTGAGTCGAAGGGTGGTCGGCTTCCAGAGGATAAGCCTAAGCTTAATAGGTCGTCCACCTCAGCGCGCGGCCAGTTTCGGGATGCGCGCAGATTTCGTTCTTCCCGGCTGTGGACTTCGCAGCGTGGCCGTTTTGGAACCCGTCATCAAGGGTTTCGTGGTTTCAGAGGAGCGGGAAGGGGCTTCTCCGGAGCCGCCTCTTTCTCGGCCTCTTCCTTTAATCGCAAGCCACAATGAAACGAGGCGGGCTCTAGAGGAAGACCCGGTCATCGGGGGTCGTTTGCGCGACTTTCTTCCTTCTTGGGCCCAAATTACGTCAGATCGGTGGGTGCTGCAGATTATAGAAGAAGGTTATGCCATAGAGTTTGCGCACCCACTTCCGGATTCGTTTGTTCTGTCTCCCAGCAAGGGAGCTCAAAAGGCGCGGGACATCCGCGTGACCCTGGATCGGCTTCTCTCTCTGGGGGCCGTGGTTCCGGTCCCGCCTTTGGAAAGAGGCGCAGGTCGCTACTCCATCTATTTTGTGGTTCCCAAAAAGGGAGGTTCCCTTCGTCCGATCTTGGATCTCAAAGGCGTGAATCGCGCTCTCAGAGTACCGCACTTTCGCATGGAGACCCTGCGGTCAGTCATCGTAGCGGTGCGTCAAGGGGAATTTTTGACATCCCTCGATCTTACAGAGGCCTATTTACACATTCCCATCCGGCCCTCCCATCAACGGTTTCTCCGCTTTGCGCTCCCGTGGGGCCATTTTCAATTCCGGGCCATGCCGTTCGGACTCGCCACGGCTCCCCGCACCTTCACAAAGGTAATGGTTGTAGTCGCGGCGGCGTTGCGCAAGGAGGGCATCCTGGTCCATCCATATCTCGACGACTGGTTGATTCGAGCGAAGTCCAGTCGGGAGTGTGTGCAAGTCACGAGCAGGGTGGTGGATCTCCTTCGGTCCCTCGGATGGGTGGTGAACGAATGCAAGAGTTGTCTGTCTCCGACACAGGATCTCGAGTATCTGGGAGTCCGCTTCGACACAGCAAGGGGCTTGGTGTGCCTTCCGGAGCGACGCGTGCTGGCGTTGCGGGCTCTGGTCTGTCTCTTCCGGGGGATGCCAGCTCCGTCGGCGTGGTGGTACCTGCGGCTCCTCGGCACGATGGCGGCGACCTTGGAGGTGGTGCCTTGGGCGCGCTTCCACATGCGTCCGCTGCAGAGTGCTCTTCTGCGACGTTGGTCCAACCAGTTCGACTCGTTGAACAAGAGATTGCCTTGCCCAAAGACGGTTCGCCGATCCCTCGGGTGGTGGCTCTCCGCCGAGAACCTGTCGCGAGGGATTCCCTTGGAGCCTCCTCTGTGGGTTCCGTTCACGACGGATGCGAGCTTAACCGGCTGGGGGGCTCACTGCGAGTCCCGCTTTGCTCAGGGGGAATGGTCTCCCCTGGAGGCCTCTTGGTCGATCAACCGTCTCGAATTGCGGGCAGTCCGGCTAGCCCTGGTGGACCTGGAGACCCTGGTTCTCGGACGGCCGGTGAGAGTCCTGTCGGACAATGCGTCCACTGTAGCTTACATCAATCGCCAAGGGGGTACCGGCAGCGTGGCCCCGGAGGCAGAAGCGGCGGCCTTGTTCAACTGGGTGCAAACTCGCCTTCCAGCGATCTCGGCGGCTCACATTGCGGGCGTAGACAATGTCCAGGCCGATTTTCTCAGCAGAGTGCGGGTGGACCCCGGAGAATGGGAGCTAAACCCACAGGTTTACGCACAAATCGTCCGGCGGTGGGGTCCACCCATCATGGATCTCATGGCGACCTTTCAATCAGCCAAGACGGGGCGCTTCTTCAGCAGGCGAAGGGAGCGCATGTCTGAGGGGCTCGACGCTCTCATTCAGCCGTGGCCCACGTCCGGTCTTCTTTATGTCTTTCCTCCGTGGGCTCTGATCGGCCGGGTCGTACAACGTATCGAGAGCCACCGGGGTCGCGTGTTACTGGTGGCCCCGGATTGGCCCCGGAGGCCCTGGTATGCCGATCTGGTCCGGTTGCGCGACGGCGTTCCTTGGCTCCTGCCCGCTCTACCGGATCTTCTTCTTCAGGGTCCCTTGCGGATGCCCCAAGTGGATCGATTCTCGCTTACGGTTTGGCCATTGAGAGGGCTCGGCTGAAAAGGAAGGGCTACTCCCCCGCGGTGATTTCTACTCTTCTGCGGGCGAGGAAAACGTCTACTTCTCTTACTTACGTTCGGATTTGGAGGATTTTTGAAGACTGGTGCTCCCGGCGGGGAGTCCGGGCGGTGATGGTTTCCGTGCCCGTCGTTTTAAGTTTTCTTCAGGATGGTTTCGATAAGGGCCTTGCGGCTAGTTCTCTAAAAGTCCAGCTGGCGGCTATCTCGTGTTACCGCGGCAAGGTTTTGGGTCGTCTGCTCGGGGCTCATCCGGATGTACGCCGATTCCTTACGGCTGTTTTTCATTTGCGGCCCTCCCGCAGAGTTTTCGTTCCTCCTTGGGACTTGAATTTAGTTCTGAGGGCCCTGGTTCGTGAACCTTTTGAGCCCCTGCGCAGGGCGTCTCTGAAAGATCTCACGCTGAAGGCGGTTTTTCTTGTAGCCATCTGTTCGGCACGGCGCATTTCAGATCTGCATGCATTGTCCTGTCGAGAGCCTTTCTTGTCTTTTTCCGCGGATCGGATCGTTCTCCGTCCGGTGCCTTCCTTTCTGCCAAAGGTGGTGTCTCCATTTCACATGAATCAGGCAGTGTTTCTTCCAGTGCTTTCTTCGCAATCTGTCGGGTCAACGGACAAAGGTCTTCTCCGGCTCGATGTGGGTCGTACGCTCCATCGTTATTTAAAGGTTACCGAGTCTTTTCGGAAATCTGACCGGCTTTTCGTGCTCTTCGGGGGTGCGCGTAAAGGGGAAGCGGCAGCTAAAGCCTCCATTGCTAGATGGCTCAAAGAGGCAATCGCGTCCGCGTATCTGTTGCAACAGCGGTCTGTTCCGGAGGGTCTGAGGGCTCATTCCACTAGGGCTCAGGCGACCTCTTGGGCGGAGTATAGCCTGGTACCGCCGGCAGATATCTGTAGGGCGGCCACTTGGTCGTCTCTGCATGCTTTCAGTAGACACTATCGCTTAGATGTGTCAGCGGCTCGGGATTCCTGTTTTGGTTCGGCGGTTCTGCGCGCCGGATGGCAAGGTCCCGCCCGGTCTTAACTGCTCTGTTACATCCCGATGTTGGAGGACTAAACTGGATTACCGAACAGGAAATGGAAATTACACTAACCTGGTAATTGTAGTTCCTGGAGGGTCCAGTTTAGTCCTCCTTCCCTCCCGACTATCTGCTAATGTGGTGCGGCGCGCCTTTCCGAACAGTTGATATTAAGACGGTTCCTCTTGCCGTTCGGTCCCTCTGTGGCAGCCGTGTTTTTTGCAGAGGCTCTTCCCTGTCTCGGGGGTTCAGGCAGCTCCTGAACTTCTGGTGGGGAGCGGTGTTTTGATTCCTGAGGCGTCGGTGCCGGCGCAATGCAGTGTTCTGACTTCCTCGTTTGGGGAGGGGGTTGGATATTCCTTGGGGGGGAACAAATTGTTCTTTAATTAGGTCATTTTGTATATTAATCTAATGTGTTGCTTCGTTAAGTATGCTTTGTTACTAGTACACTGGGGACTTCTGGGAGCTCCGGCTGCATATATACTACAGAAGATTTGATTGGTCCAGTCTCCCGGCTGCAGGAGGAGGGGCACTACCCGATGTTGGAGGACTAAACTGGACCCTCCAGGAACTACAATTACCAGGTTAGTGTAATTTCCATTTTACCTTTACCATTCGTGTCTACAACTACTTGTTCTTCATAACCACCATCAGACACAGACCTGCTACCCCTAGGCGGCAGCCTGCCCACCTGGTGGTGACAACACACAACCCCATTTTGGGCAGAAATAGTCATCCTTTGATGGCTTACCATAAGTGGATGGGGAATGTATCCCGGTACATATTCCCCATCTGTATGCCCTTCGGGATACATATACTTGTCATCATAGTAGTAAGCTTGTTCCCATGACCCACACCTGTAATAGTCATTTCTATTTATCAGATCACAAGCATCAAAGTACAGGGATGCAGGCCGGGTGGGATCAGAAAGTTGAGTGGTAGCATTTATGAGGGCTCCATCTTCATCATTCCATCGTAGTTCCAGGACATAGTAAGAAGGATTTTGTCGGGTTCTGAAACAGGTACGAGTCTTTCCATTTGTGCAGACATTCAGTTCCATACATGCACTGACTGACTTTTCCAGTGCAAGTGTAGTAAGAGTGATAAAGTAAAGTCTGGGTGATCTTCATCCCAGTTCGGGTAGTGGTTATACAAGCTGCACAAGGGGGCAGGGCAAAAGTTGTCCCAAGGGGTCCCAGGGTTATCGCAAAAATGAAACAGTAGTAGGTAATCATCATCATCATAGTCTCTGATGATGGATAAACTGAGATGTTGATAACTCTGAGCTTGAAAACTTCTTCTTCCGACTTCCAAGAGTGGGTTTTCAAATCTTCACGAAGATGGCTGTTTTCTTCGCAGTGTAAGTCACAATGGTGATGCAGGATCCGCGGTCAAGGTCCAAGGACGACCTTCAGGAGCTGCGGCTGGCTTCACTCGACTGTGGTGGATCCAGGGGTCTATTTCTGCCACTTTAACTGCTGTGGGTGTTGACAGCAGAACAACATATGGTCCCTTCCAGTGAGGTGCCAACGGTGTCTTCTTCCACTCTTTGACCCACACCGAGGCTCCAGGCTTGAAAGGATGCAGTGGCTCTGTCAGATTGATAGGCAACTGGTCTTGCACCCAGGTATGGAGGTCCTGCAAGACAGAACTTAGAGCCAACAATTCTTGTCTAGTGATTTCTGAACCAATCTGACTCATATCCCCCTTTATTCCCTGAACTATGGGCGGGGGTCTCCCATACAAAACTTCAAATGGGGAAACTCCTAATGACTTAGTGGGGGCTGAACGTACTCTGAGAAGGGCTATGGGGAGAGCTTGGGGCCACTTCAGGTGAGCTTCCTGACAGAGCTTGGACAACTGGGACTTCAGGGTTCGGTTCATTCTCTCTACTTTCCCTGAACTCTGGGGTCTATAAGCTGTGTGTAACTTCCACTGTATTTGTAAAGCACGGGCTAGCTGCTGAGTTACTTGTGACACAAAGGAGGGCCCATTGTCTGACCCTATGGTCAAAGGTATTCCAAACCGAGGAATGATTTCATGGAGCAGAGCCTTAGTGACTTCTCTGGCCTTTTCAGTCCTGGTGGGGAAAGCATCCACCCACCCAGAGAAAGTACAAACTAGAACCAGTAGGTAGTGATATCCGTTTGCTCGTGGCATTTTTGCAATGTCTATTTGGATATTTCCCATGGGGGTAACTCCCACTGATTGAACTCTTGGAGGTAGGACAGGACCCTGTCGGGCATTGTTCTTTGCACAGGTTACACTTTTTCAGGCTATTGAGGCAGTTAAGGGTCCCAATAATGAGATACAGAAATACGGTTTTAGAGCTTTTTCCATTGCAGTTTTTCCATAGTGTGTAGCTTGATGAAAGGCATGGACAAAGGCTGGACCCAGGGCTTCAGGGATCACAGTCATACCAGGGGTTGAGCCTCCCTCGGGTGGTGGTAACACTATCCATCCGGTCTCTGATAGCTGCCCCCCCCCCCCCCCTCATTCTGACAGTAGTAGTCTAGCTCATTTGGGGTATATTGTGGTGTCCAAGCACTGAGAGGTACTGGAAATATGGCTGCTTGAACTGTAATACTGGGGGTCGAGATTTTCCCATTGATTGCTGCTTCTCGGGCTGAGGCATCGGCAAGTCTGTTCCCTCTGGATACTTCTCCATCTCCAGTCTGGTGACCTCGGCAATGCATTACAGCAACTTGTTTGGGGGCCCATACTGCTTCCAATAAAGTCAATATTTCTGGGCCATACTTGATGGACTTGCCTCCCGAGGTTATCAATCCGTGTTCTTTGTACAAGACTCCATGGGCGTGTAATGTTGTGAAGGCATACTTGGAATCTGTGTATACATTCAGACGGATCCCAGTCCCTATTTTCAGTGCTCGAGTGAGGGCTATTAATTCGGCCTTCTGTGCTGAAGTTCCTGGGGCCAAAGCTGATGATTCTGTTACCATGTCCAGGGTCACCACTGCATAACCGGCACATCGTTGTCCATTAATTATAAGACTGCTTCCATCTACGAAGAAAGTTCTTTCTGGGTTGTTCAAGGGAATATCCGTTAGGTCTGGGCGGCTTGAGTATACAGTGTCCATTACTTCTAGACAATCATGGTCAGGAGGGCCTGGACCAGTCGGCAATAGGGTAGCAGGGTTCAAGGTTTGGCTGACACTCAATTGCAGCCGGAGATTTTCACACAGCATACTTTGGTATTTCAACATTCGTTCATTGGTGAACCAGTAGTTCCCTTTGTGTTCCATTAGGGTTAAAACAGAATGTGGTACAGTGACTTGAAGATTCTGTCCCAAAGTGAGCTTGTCCGCTTCATTCACTAAGAGGGCTATGGCTGCTACGGCTCTTAGGCAAGGTGGCCATCCTTTTGCAACAGGGTCCAATTGTTTTGACAGATAGGCTACAGGTCGTTGCCAGGATCCGAGAGGCTAAGTCAGGACTCCCAGCGCATTTCCACATGATTCATGGACATAAAGACAAAATGGTTTCTGTACATCTGGTAGGCCCAAGGCTGGTGATGACATTAATGCTGCTTTCAGCGATTTGAACGCTTTTTCCTGTTCTGGGCCCCATTCCATGGGTGATCGTTCCACTCCCTTCGTGGCTTGGTACAAGGGTTTTGCCAAGTGTGCAAAATTGGGTATCCCGCAGCTCCCAAAAGAAGGCCTGCACCTGCTTTCTGGTGGTGGGGGTTGGGATGCGGCATCCTGCTTCCTTTCGCTCAAGTCACAATTTCCAGATTCCTCTGGACAGATGGAACCCCCCAGGTATTTCACTTCCGTTTGGCACAACTGCGCTTTGACTCTTGAGACCTTGTATCCGGCTTCATTCAGGAGGTTCAAGAGATCACTGGTAGCTTGAACACATTCAGTTTTGGAGTTGGTGGCTATAAGCAGATCATCTACATACTGAAGTAAGATTCTTCTTCCTAGAGTCACAGAGTAGTTTGAAAAATCTTGGTTAAGAGCTGCACTGAAGATGGTGGGTGAAGTCTTGAATCCTTGAGGCAAGCGAGTCCAAGTGAGTCCAAGTGAGTTGACCTCGTCTTCCTGTAGTGGGGTTTTCCCATTCAAATACAAACAAGAGTTGGCTGGCAGATGCCTTTTTCTGTATCCGCCTGGCATCTTTTAAATACAGAATGGTGAAATGAGTAGCTTCCGATGGAATCAGTCCCAGGAGGGTATAGGGATTTGGTACTACTGGATGTATGGTCTCAACTGCATTGTTCACTCATCGCAAATCCTGCACTGGGCGGTAGTCATCTGTCCCAGGCTTCTTGACTGGGAGGAGGGGGGTGTTCCAGGGCGATTGGCATTCTTTGAGGAGTCCATACTGTAGTAATTTCTTTAGGTGACCATGGATGCCTTCGATTGCTGGTCATGGGAGAGGATATTGTCGCACGTGCACTGGTTCTGCTCCTGGTTTAAGGGTGACAAGCACAGGAGCTATATTCTTTGCTAGGCCAGGAGGATTATCCTCCGCCCACACTCCGGGCGGAGCTAAGATGTTAGTGGGTATACGGGGGCTAGCTGCCTTGGATGAAGGTGGACTATAGAACCGCCATTCTTCTTCTCGGGGGACAGTCAGCACCATCAGGCCAGCAGATTCCGAGTTCGCAGTCATCTCCATTTTTCCTCCTTCGACAAAGGATATCTGCGCCTGGAGCTTAGCAAGCATGTCTCGGCCCAAAAGGGGAACTGGGCATTCAGGTATGTATAGGAACTGATGTGTTATCTTCCGTCCCCCCAATTCACAGGCACGGTTCTGCAGGAAAGGTCTTGCGGTTCTAGTTCCAGTGTTGCCAACAATGATGACAGATCGAGAAGACAAAGGAGCCACTGGCTTAGCCACTACTGAATGTTCAGCCCCTGTATCCACCATAAAGTCCATGTACTGGTCCCCAATCTTTAAGTTGACCCATAGGCTCCTGGGGACCCAGGGAAAACCTGGAGCCCGGTCTGGCCTAGTCCTCATCCATATAGTCGTCTTCGGTGGTCGCCATTCCTTCCACAGCAGTGGCTTCTTCCTGCCGAAACTGTGTGCGCTGCATTCCCCCTCACTGCTGGAATCGCCCCTCCCCCCCCCTCTGCTCTAGTGCTCCCTCCTCCCTTCCAGGGGGTGGAGCCACTATTCAGGCATTCATTCTTCCAGTGTCCTTCTTCCTTACAATAGGCGCACTGATTTGCACCTAAGGGGTACAAGTAGTATTTATTTATTTATTTATTTATTTAACAATCATTTCAAAAGTACAAAGTAGTACAAAAGTACAAAGAAGCATCAGACGGCGCAAAGAAAAATTACCACTCAACTATATTAACCAAATCCATTAATAGACCAAGAGAACTTTTCAGCATCGTCCAAAACTTAACAAATAACTCATATGGGTCCAGCAATGAAATTATCGATATCTCTGCCCAGACCCTAGCTAACCACTACATAAATAAATCAAAAACTTTTGCATTCACTCCAAATCCTCTATCCCTTTCCCACCAACATCAATTGGAAAAATGGTCAGATTTCCACCCGATAACTAAAGATATACTCAAGAATATAATTTCAAACTTGAACACTACCACTTCTCAACTTGATCCATGTCCGGTAAACTGGATTAAGCACACTCTCCCTACACTATCCCCCTTTATCCTTCCGATAGTCAATCTTTCGCTGCACCAAGGGTACTTACCACCTTCCCTCAAACATGCACAAATCCGTCCGATAATCAAAAATAACACCCTTGACAAAACAGCACCTAATTCCTACAGACCTATTTCAAACATTCCATTTATGGCTAAACTAATTGAAAAGGTCGTTCAAACCCAAACACAGGATCACATAGAAAATTCAGCCCCCCTTGATGACCAACAATATGGCTTTCGTCCCTATCATGGTGTAGACACCCTATTAACAGTACTTCTTGATACCTTAATAAGAGGTATCGTTAACCCTAAACAAGCCTACATCCTCCTCTTTCTAGACATCTTGGCGGCGTTTGACAGTGTACACCATGCTGTTGTGCTTAACAGATTAAAACAAATAGGAATCCACTCAACTGTACATAATTGGTTCACCTCATATCTAACTGATCGAACCCAAACTGTCCGAACTAGCACACAAACTTCCAAAACATACAAACAGGAAATTGGTCTCCCCCAAGGCTCCGCCCTCTCCGCCCTCCTATTTAATATCTATATTCAACCGGTCTGCAACATTTTCAAAAAATTCAAAGTCCTCTATCATATATACGCAGATGATATGATGTACATACCATTCACAATCCCAACACTCCCATTGCAACTGTTAACAGAATGCTTCACTGAATTAACAA
The DNA here is from genome assembly GCA_033557465.1 of Ichthyophis bannanicus. Lineage (NCBI taxonomy): Eukaryota > Metazoa > Chordata > Amphibia > Gymnophiona > Ichthyophiidae > Ichthyophis > Ichthyophis bannanicus. The sequence continues at coordinate 935,862,065 of CM066034.1, forward strand.
CCTGGCTAAAAGACCACAATCTCCATATCAATCATTCTAAAACTGATATATTAATAGTAACTAAAAATCAATCCTACATTACTCCAATGCACATCACTCTCCAAAATCACAACATTACTATAAAAAACGAAGTAAAATACCTAGATGTCACCCTTGACTCTCACCTTAGCATGGACACACATATTAGAAACTTTACTAAAAAAATCTACTTTAAACTCAAAATTGTAAAGCAATTACGTCCACTTGTACTTCTACAAGACTTTCTGAGCATTATTCAGGCTATCATTACACCACACTTTGATTTCGCCAATCTCACTCTACTAGGCACAACAAAACAAAACATTAAGAGACTCCAACTTGCCCAAAATGCAGCAGCAAGAATTGTAATGAAGGTTCCACCATTTGAACATATTACACCCATACTCGCAAACCTACACTGGCTCCCAATACAATCCAGAATAAATCACAAATTGATTACCACTACATTTAAGACATTAAATAATATGGCCCCTGCCTCTTTAACAAAACTTATCACTAAAGACACATCCCAAACTGCGCTACGGAGAGGCCATACAAATAAAATTAGGATCCCAAAAGACTTCACAATCACCAAAAAAACAACTAATAAAAAAGCATTTTCGCATGCAGCTCCCACCCTATGGAACTCCCTCCCTGAAGAAATAAGAGCATTAAATGATGCAAAGGAGCTCCGCAAGAAATTAAAAAAAAGTTTATTTCCCACTTTGGCACACTAGAAAATACCTTACCACTAACAGGAAATGGTTAATAGATATCTCAGGGAATACCTAATTCAATTTTTTCAATTTAGATACAATTAATAGATGATTTATTAACTATTGGTCAATCCTGTAAAGAGAAATATGTAAATAGTTCAAAATATGTAAATAGTTCGTTTGTTATATTGAAATATGTAAATAGTTTGATTGTTATATAACAAATTATTCACCATACATAGTTCAATCATGTTTAATGTACTAGCAAATTGTACTTAATTACCTAATGTTTCTTGTAAAACAGACCTGTTATTCTGTTCATTTTTTGTTCATTGTAAACCGCACCTGATCTGTGGAAGGTAGCGGTATATAAGCAACTGTTAAATAAAATAAATAAAAATAAAAAGGGGGACCGACTGCTCCCTCGGCCCCTTCCCCATCCTCTGGTCCTTCTGTTTGGGTATCCTCCACGTCCTTCAACTAGAGCTGCAGCAAGCAGATCGGTTTTCTTCATCTTTCTTTCACTTTCCCTTTTACATTCTTGATCACGATTCACAAATACCTTCTGGGCAACTTCCATTAGCTGTGCTGTATTCATGCCCATAAATCCTTCCAACTTTTGCAGTTTCCGTTTTATGTCTCCCTGGGACTGACTCACAAAAGCAGCGTTCACCATACGCAAATTCTCCTGGGCTGCTGGATCATATGGGGTATAAAGTCTATAAGCTTCAGTTAATCGTTCATAGAAGGCAGCTGGACTTTCATCTGGGCGCTGAAGAACGTCTGCTACCTTCCCAACATTCATGGCTTTCTGGCCTCCCCTCCTCAGGCCTTGCAGTAGGGCCTGGCGGAAACGGGTGAGGGCTCTTTCTCCTTCTGCACTATTTGGATCCCATTTTGGATCTTCATTCGGGAAATCTACAGCCGCTGCCTGTCGGATCTAAGTCTCTTCTGTCTACAGGGTTCTCTTCCAGCCATCGGGTAGTTGCTTGCACTATTCGTGCCCTCTCTTCAGTAGTAAAAAGGGTAGACAAAAGCTGGCGGCAATCAGACCAGGTAGGCTGGTGGGTCTGCATGATACTAGACATTAATTCTGTCACATCTTGGGGTTTTTCAGTATAAGAGGTATAGTGCGTTTTCCAGTTTAATAAATCTGTGGTAGAAAAGGGCACATAAACAAGACTATTTGGCCCGGACACAACCTGACCATCGTCATTAAGAATAGGTAATCCGAGGACCTGGCGCAATGGCATCTGACGAACTTCTTTCTGGCTCGTTTCCCTGCTTCGGAGGGCGTAACGTATATTTGCGCGCCCAGCGATGGCTCTTCCGCTGGGGCCTGGACTCGTGGGTGACCCTGGACCGGCAGTTGATCCCCCACTGGCAGTTCCTTCAGGAGATGGTAGTCCTGTCGGGGAACTTTGTTCGGGACTGGGACTCCTGCTCCGGGGAGGGGGTTGCTCCCCTTCGGGCAACGGAGGTGACTGATGGGATGGAGTCATGTCAGCTGGAGGGGCTCTCTCTTCCTCTGGCTCTGCTCGGGGTAATGGTGGGACTGGCTTATACAGGAATAGGGGTAGATAATTCGGGATTTCTGCAGGTTCTGGGGCTGAGTAAATGGGAGGCTTTTCTTTCTTACTCCCGGGGACTCCCTCCGTAGTTGCTAACATTATCCTGCACTGCTCTTCACGGCAACGCTTCATCCAAGAGGGTTGCCTTTCACAAATATCTAACCAGGAGTCTATATAGGGAAACTGGTCGGGGTAATTCCTACGCACTATCCCATGCACTCAGGACACAATTCTAACATCAAAAGTACCATCTGGTGGCCACGCGGTGTCCAGCACCGGCCACTCCCTAACCACATAATTTTCCTAATCGGGACGGCGTCATTTTCGTCCCGTAATCACCACTAAATCCCTTCTTAAAATTCGTGATCATACAGTTCAGCGGAGTTTGCACAGACCCCGCCCCTCCCATTATGACGTACAAGACAACAGACAAAGAGGGCGGGTAGTATGGCTGCAGGTAAGGGGTCCGTACAGCCCACGGAACAACAAGGGAGACAAACACCAAACGCTTCCTCCTTTTTGCGACCTGGGCGCGGTCGCCCGGTCAGGAACTGCGCTACTCAGGAGTCCGCTCTCGCGTGGTCTGTGTTTCAAGACCTCTCATTCACTCAAACAGGCATGCCACCGAGTTCCCAAAATTCCATAAAGGCCTACCTTACTTATCCATGAGGAGTGGGGTTTTGTCCTCGCACACACTCATGCAAGGAGTACTCGGCCATACTCTGAGAGGTGATCAGGCTCTCGTTACCTTATACCGTATTAGTCCCGTGCATGCAGGACTTTCCCATAGCTAACTGACTAAGAACCAGACAAATTGCTACTCACCGGATCCGGCCACTAATGCGCTGCGCAACCAGTCCCTCCTTGGGTTGAATCCTGGACTCCCCTCGGGTTTAGAGGTGTTGGCCGGTCGGACCTGGCAGTAGGGTTACCAACTTTTTCACCGAGAAAAACCCGACACCTGTGGCTCGCCATGCTCCACCCATTCTCCGCCCCTAGTCCCACCCCTGCCCCGCCCCCAGCCCCACCCACAAAAATTACCGAGGATACGTGTAGGCTATCTTCCTTGGTCAGATAATTAAACTGGGAACCCCAAAATCCAAACATGAAATGTACAACACTGGAGAAATAAAACTATAAAGTAATTTCCTCTTGCACAAAACAAAAACGCAAAGATGTTATCAATACACACTTCCCAGACCAAACATATTCCAGCTAATAAATTCAAAATAAAAAGTATTTTTCTACCTTCTGTTTGGGCGTTTTATTTTTCAGTTGCAATTGCTCCAGTCACTTTCTTCTGGTTTCTTCGTGTCTTCTGCAAGCTATCCATTTGTCCTTTCTTCTCTTTTAGATGTTTTCCATTCTCTCTCTATTTCTGCTTTAACATACTGATTGTTTCCCTTTTGCTCTTTCCCCAATTCTTTCCTTATTCCTTTATCATCCATTTAAATTTCACCCTTCCGTTCTCAAGCCCCTCACTCTCCCAATACCCAGCCCATCATAGACTTTTCTTCCACACAAAATATTTTTTCCCCTCTCCACTCATTCCCCATCTATTCTAGTCCTCCCCCAAAATCAGTTCCCTTATAGTTCTAGACCCACCCAGCATCCACTCCCTTCTAGTCCCATTCTCCCATGCCCCACATCAGCCCATTTCCAGTCCTATTCCAGCTCTTCATAAGCCCATTTCCAGTGCTAGCCTTCACATCACAGGCCATTTCCAGTCCTAGCCCCCCCCCCCCATCACAGCCCATTTCCAGTCCAAGTCCCCCATCACAGCCTATTTCCAGTCCTAGGCCCCCCCCCATCACATCCCATTTGCAGTCCGAGTCCCCCCGCACCATCACAGCCCATTTGCAGTCCTACCCCCCCCCCCCACCATCACAGTCCATTTGCAGTCCTAGCCCCCCTAATCACAGCCTATTTCCAGTCCAAGTTCCCCCTCCCTCCACCATAGCCCATTTCCAGTCCATGTCCCCCCCCCCATAGCACTTTTCCAGTCCTTGTCCCCCTCCCCATCAAAACCCATTTGCAGTCCAGGTCCCCCCCCCCCATAGCCCTTTTACAGTCCAGGTCCCCCTCCCCATCACAGCCCATTTCTTTCCAGTCAAATGCCCCCCCATAGCCCTTTTCCGGTCCAGGTCCCCCCCCCCCCCATCACAACCCATTTCCAGTCAAATTCCCCCTCCTAGCCCTTTTCCAGTCCAGGCCCCCTCCCCCCATCACATCCAAGGCAGTCCTTGGCCTACCCCCCCAAAACCGCGGCTGTCTGAGGCTTCAGAGGGAGCCGGGGAAGCCCGCGCGAGGCCCCGGCTCCCTCTGTACAGCCGCCAGCGTGAAGATCCTTTTCCTTCACGCTGGCGGCTGTTCCTGTGAAGCCGCGAATGCTGGGAAAGGTTAAAGGGCATTGCCTTTAACCTTTCCCACCAATCGCGGCTTCACAGGAACAGCCGCCAGCGTGAAGGAAAAGGATCTTCACGCTGGCGGCTGTACAGAGGGAGCCGGGGCCTCGCGTGGGCTTCCCCGGCTCCCTCTGAAGCCCTCCGGGTTGGGAGAAAAGCCGGTTTTTTTGCTCTGGCCGCTCCCGATCTTGCGGCCAGAGCAAAAAAAACGGCTTTTCAAGGGCCGGTTTTGCCTCTGCGCCGGCAGCCGGCCTGGCCATGGAAAAACCGGCCAGGCCGGCTGAAAACCGGCCAGTTGGCAACCCTACCCGGCAGGCCACCGAGGCAGGGCAGAACCCTCTCCGATAAAAGGGGACCGGCGGCGCCTGGGGTCCTCTCCGCTGTCGGTCGGCCGCGGTCCCGACCGGACCAAACCTGGAGGCGGAAATATGTGGTATATTCACTTGCGCACCATTCACGTACTCCACCTTCCTGGCCAATGCACCAGGAATATGTTGCAGTGAAGTGCACGCAATGAATAAAACCAGGAGTCAGTTCGAATATCCAAGCCAATTTATTGTGTACAAGTCTCAGGGAAATGTCACATTCAAAATGGTCTGAGCAATGGAGTCCAGTAAACAACACCTTTTATACCTTTCTTCTTCAGTTTAATACAGGCAAACTTTCTATTGGTCCTACTGACCCTTGCACCCATCCAATTGGGATCTTTCTCTGGGCCCAGCAGTCAGTTCCCCCTGCTCAGAACTCTCTAACAAAGGCACAGTTCTTAGACTTTGATACATTTCTCCTACAAGGTCACTGCTAGCTTAGAAAATGTGTGAATACAGAGTACTGGAACATGTCTGTCATCAGCATAGAAGAATTCAATAAAGGATTTATACAACCTTATCAAAAAGCAGTTTAAAGCAGTTTCTCTAACTTTTACTGACTTTGGTTTTTCTCAGCATTACTATTCTCAGGTGGGGGCTGGGGCTCAGGCCTAACTTACAAGCCTCTCATACATTTACAGGCTATTCTAGGCCATAGCCTGCCACAGTATGTCGCCTTAAGCTGTTTGAGTTGTGTTAGCAAATTTGATAAATACTGGAACCATCTGAGAAGGGTTTGGTTGGCGAGTTAAAATAGACGTACTTTTTTATTAAATTTATCGTTTCTAATAGGATAAGGTAGCTAATTAGTTTCATCAAAAAAATGTTAAAGAAAAGCTCTACTCCTATCTGCCACTTTCACTAGAGAGCCAAAACTGCCTCTATTACAAAACTGCACCAGTAGCATAAAACAATTTACATTCCTTCTTAAAACCCATACATTACTAAAAATCATCTCAAATGAAATCCTAAATAGTCCCCATCCCAAACCTTCAGTGCCCACCTCATCCCTTTCATAAAAGCAAAGGGAATCCACAAGAACAGCGGCGTTAAAATAAACTATTCCACTTTGTCACTCTAGTCCAGTCTGAGTTTGCTCATCTAACAGCAAGTGGAGATTGAGAACACAAACTTAAAGTATGGTATAAGTAACTTATGCCAACTGACAATAGCTAGTATTTCTCCGGGAGCAAGCAGGAAATCAGTCCTCACATATGGGTGATGCTGACGGAGCCCGTGTGGAAGCAACTTTCCAGCTTTCAAAGAAAGCCTTTGGGAGATGCACCACACATGCGTGGAACCCCTTCCTGCCCAAGGGTGCCATCTTGTTTGTCTCATTTGTTTCCGCAGAGCCCACGGACATCTGTCCCATTTCCCCAGAAATAGTGTCTCATTTTTGTCTTAAATTATTCTCTTTCTGGTATGCGTACCGGTTCCTTTTTCCTCCCTCAAGCCAGTTCACCTCAGCGTTGCTCCTTGGGTTTGTTTTCTTTGTTTTTCTTGAGGTGTCCCTTGACTGGTGCTTCGCACCCTTTTTTTGGCTGTTAGGCCTTGGACCTTCACCCAGGTTAAAGGACCTGTTTTTTTCCCCCCATTGCCTCCAGTGGCTTCAAAACATGCGATCTGTGCAGTAAGGTGATGATCCTCACCGACCCACATTCTGCTGCCTCCGTTGCCTTGACCTGGATGACAACTTGGGCTGCAACCTTTGCAGATCCAGGTTTGCAAGGCCATCAAGAGCCGTCAGTTGCAACAGAATAAATTCTTCCATAACTTTGACTCTGCGCCGGAGTCCCCAGCAACACCATGCTCCAGGGCCCCCTCCCGTACCTCGGTGCCCCGCGATGCCCCAGGCTGCCTCAGAGTCCTGCGTTCACAGGTTCTCCAAGAACTCCCCGGAGGTGGAACGCAAGAAGAGCTCAAAAACCTTGAAGGCTGTCTTGGAGGACAAGGGGTCGAAGTGGGAGCAGCCTCACAAGTTGCAAGGAGTCATCACCGCTCTGATGCCATGGCTGCCTAGAACGGTGTATCAAACAATACAGATAAAGCATCGGGCAACCAGCCTCTGACCCCCCAAGGCCATCCTGGTCGAGTACTCTGCCTCGACGGATTTGATGCCGAGCTCAAAGCCATTGGTGCCTATGTCTAAGGCTGCAGAGCCATCTGGCATGGAGACCAGGATGGACCTATGGGACCTGAACAGATTTCTGGCGAGGGAGAAGTACATAGAGGGAGAAGTTCAAGATGCTCTCCCTTGGAACACTGCTGTCATACCTCCAGCAGTGAGATTGGCTATGCTCCTTAGACCTGAAGGCTGTTTATACACACATCCATCCTAACCACCAACAATACCTCTGGTTCGTGGTGGGAGGAAGTAACTACCAGTACAGTATGCTACCCTTCAGGCTGGCCTCATAACCAAGGGTCTTCACCAAGTGCCTATCAGTGGTCGCAGCCCACCTTCGTCTTTCCCTACTTGGACGACTGGCTCATAAAGGGAGGCACAGCTGCAGAGGCACACCATGCCACCGAGCACACCATTTATTTATTTAACAGGTTTTATATACCGCTTTATCATTTCAATTAAAGCGGTTTACATTGAAACGTAAACTTGGTAATATACATTAAACAGGGACATTGATAACTTGGATTTTTTTGAGACAATGTGACTTGCCCGAGGCCACAAGGAGTGCTAGTGGGAATTGAACCCTGGTCTCTGGGTTAACCAAGCCAGTGATCTTAACCATTAGGCTTCTCCTCCATACCAGCGGTTCTCAACCTGTGGGTCGCCACAGGATTTAGCAGGGGTTGCCTCACTCCGCCAAGTTAAAAAAAAAAAAAAAAAAAAAAAAGATAACATTTTAAAAAGCGCACAAGTTCCTGCTGCTGCCAAGTCCGCTTCTCTGCAGCGGCAAACTCACAACCTCCCTTCTAATGCAGCCGCAGCTCTCTGCCTCTTAGGGAACTGCGGCTATGCCTGTAAAACCGTTGCGGAGCCTTCCCATCTCTCGACGGGCTCCATGCAGCATTGTCCCGCCTCCAAAGGAAGTTGTTTACCACTTCCTTTGGAGGCGGGACAATGCTGCACAGAGACCGTCGAGAGACAGAAAGGCTCCGCACCGGCTTCACAGGCCCAGCCGCGGTTCCCTAAGAGACAGGGAGCTGTAGCTGCAGAAGAAGGAGGCAGACATGGGGAGAGGGGAGGAGGGGGCAGGGAACCTGCAACGGGGCTGACATGGAGGAGGGAGGGAGGGCTGACATCGACAGAGGGGGGGGCTGACATGGATGGAGGGAGAAAGGGAAGGGGGGCTGACAGGGAGGTAGGGAGGGGGCCTGACATGGACAAAGGGGAGAGATGGGATAAATGCTGGACAGACGGGAGAGACAGTGCGGGTTAAGATTATAATGGGCTGATGGGGGAGCTAGCACTGATAATGGGCAAATGGGGGGGCTAGGACTGGTAATGGGTTGATTAGGGAAGGCTAGGACTGGGAATGGACTGATCAAGTGGGGGGTTGGGACTGGTAATGGGCTGATGGGGGGCTAGCATTGGAAATGAGCTGATCGAGGGGGGTAGGACTGGTAATGGGCTGATGGGGGGTAGGACTGGTAATGGGCTGATTAGGGGAGCCTAGCACTGGTAATGGGGTTGAGGGGGGGGGTTAGCACTGGAAATGAGCTGATTAGGGGAGGCTAGGACTGGTAATGGACTGATGGGGTGGAGTAGGACTGGTAATGGACTGATAGGAGGCTAGCATTGGAAATGAACTGACTGGGGGGGCTGTGACTAGAAATGGGCTGATTAGTGGAGGCTAGGACTGGTAATGAGCTGATGGGGGGGGTAGGACTGGTATTGGGCTGATTAGGGGAGGCTGGCACTCGTAATGGAAGTTGAGGGGGACTAGCAATGGAAGTGAGCTGATTGGGGGGCTTTGACTGGGAATGGGCTGATTGTGGGGAGGGGAGGATAGAGCTGCTGGCCCTGGAATAAAACTGGGGGCTATGGCTACAAATGGGCTGATACGAGGGAATGGAAGAATGGAACTGGAAGGGAGTGGATCTGAGAGGGACTGCCATGGTATTTGTACTAGAAGGGACTGATCAGTGGGGAAGGAGGGGGACTGGAAGAGAATGGACACCAGTGGCAGTCATGGGAATGCAAGTTGACATTGGAAAGGGGCTGATACTGGGATTGATACTGGGACTGGAAATAGGCTGATGGACAGAAGTGAAGAAAACAAAAGAAGAGATAAGAAATGGCAGATGGACCATAGACCACAGAAAGAGAGCTAAGAGAAGACAGGAAAGCAGAAGCCTCAGATTGAGACCAGCATGATCAGAGAATAAATTGGTCAGACGACAAAGGTAGAAAAAATAATTTTATTTCATATTAGTGATTTGACTACAAAATCATAATTTTGAAATCAAATATTGTTACTTTTTATTGGGATTAATTATTGTGGTTTAAATAAGTAAATTTTATAAATAAAAACATAATTCAAAGGCGTATAATATATTAATTCAACAAATGATTACAGCAACAATGCGTTAATGGTAAAGGAAGAGACACGCATTTGATTTTATCATTGGGGGTCAACACAAGTTGACCAATGGTAAAAGGGGTCACGGTACAAAAAAGGTTGAGAACCACTAATCTATGCCCTGCAGCATCTGAGTTTTGTCATCAGCTACCCCAAGTCCCACCTCTCTCTGGCTCTGGATTCATAGGGGCTCAGCTAGACACCCTCCAGGCCCAAGGCCTTCCTCCCTCCAGAGAGGACAGAATGCCTCAGGGTGCTAGCCGCAGAGGTGCAGTACCGCCGTTTGGTTCCTACTCTCCACCTTCTCTGCCTGCCAGGCACATGGCCTCCATGGTTTGTGTGACTCCGTATGCCCGCCTACACATGAGGATGGCTCAGTAGTGCCTGCACTTCCACGGGCAGGCTTCAAGACAGGTAAGAGTGACCCACCAGCTGGCAGACTCCCTTGACTGGTGGCCTCTCCCCTGCCACCTTCAGGCCGGGATACCCTTCGAGGCACCCTCCCTCAGAAGGTCTTTACCTTGGACACCTCCCTGCTGGGATGGGGACCTCTGAAAGTGCAGCTTGGCACGGGGGAGAGGCCATGGGGTCATGGAGTGGGGCTGATGTGTCACGTGTGGCAGCTGCAGAGCACAGTTCTCTGAAATGGATCTGTGCCACGGCTGTTTTTTGGAGAAAACGGCTGCTGCAGATTACCTGGGAGAGGCCCATGGGGGCCGTAACCTTGTGGGGCAGATGTTAGGGAACAAGAATGTGCTCCCAGGGATGGCAGTGGTCTTGCGGTTTTGCTGGTAAATGCTGCCGTTTGGATTCTGCAACTTTGAAGGGTTTTGAGCCCCCGGTGCTGCAGCCTATAGCTGAAACTTTGCTTGGAACATCGGCGGAGATAGTGTAGGGGCCAGGGGCTTCCCTCTCCCCCCCCCCCCAAGTTTGTCCTCTTGCTTCACCAAGCCTTTGTCATGAATCAGGGCTTGGGTGGGGGGTCCCCGGTCGCTGCCAGGTCTCCCTTGGGTAAGGTGCCGGGGTCTTCTACGGTGACTAAATGCCCATGGTGGGGCAGATTGGAGGAGGACATGGAGTTAGCCTCTGTGGCGTCGTTGGAAACCATAGACCCCTTGGAGGGGGGACAGTGGACCTCTTGGAAGAGCAATTTCAGGAGGAGTTGGAGAAGGGAGAGGATGTGACAGCGGTGCAGATCTTTCACCAGGATGAGCTATCCTCTCCTATTTTGGAGTCTCTGGTGGTTTGGCAGATCATGGAAGAGCCTGGGTTGGAGCTCCTGAGTCCTCAGAGGATCTGCTGACAGAGGCCATCCACAAGCCCACGTGGTCTTTCCCCACTCCACAGGGCCTTGAAGGCGATGATTGCAACACTTCTGATGCAGGCTTGCATGTTGGTCAGAGTATGGTGAGGCTGTTCATGATTTCCCCCCCCCCCCCCCGAGGAGAGGGAAATTTGCATTTGTCTCAAGTGGATGCGCATGTGACGACAGTTACTTGTAAAGCCACCATCCCGGTGGAGGGTGGTGTGGCCCTGAAGGACCCCTAGGGCATGCGTATGGAAGTCCTACTTAAGCAGGGCTTTGAGGTGTTGGCTCTGGCTCTGCAGGGGGCTATTTATAGGGCTTATGTGGCTAGGGCCTGTCTCCAATAGTCTGAAAGGATTCCTGAGGCGACAGTGGCAGATTCTGCTGGCTGAGTGGAAGCCACTGGGCTGGAGTCTGGGTTGACCTTTTTGGCGGATCTGCCCTATGATTTACTTTTGGCATTGGCCAAGCGTATGGCTAGGTGGTCTTGGCGTGCCAGTTGTTATGGTTGTGCAATTGGTCTGGTTTCTAACATCTCTGGATTTGACTGAAGCTTACTTACATATTTCTATCCACCCCGATCACGAGAGGTTTCTGCGGTTTGCGGTGCCATGGGGGAGTTTTCAATTTCAGGCTTTACCCTTCGGTCTAGCTACCATGCCTCGGGTGATTACCCAAGGTCTTGTTAGTAGTAGCGATGGATTTGCGCAAGCAAGGGGTCCTCGTCCATCTGTATCTGTACAATTGGCTGATTTGGGCCAAGTCATTCTAGAAGAGTCTCATAGCAATGCCCCTTGTGATCTGACGCCTTCAGGAATTAGGCTGGGTGATCAACTTGCCCAAGAGCAGGCTAGAGCCTTCTCAGTTCTTGGAGTATCTAAAAGCTCTGTTTGACACCCATAAAAGGGCATGGTTTTTCTCCCAGAAGGCAAGATTGCAAAGTTGCAGGCTCAGATGCAGGAGTTGAAGAGAGTCCCCGCCTGCAGGTGTGGAACTACCTTCCTTCAGGTGCTGGGCTCAATGGAAGCCAGGTTAGAGCTGATGCCCTGGGCAAGGTTACACATGCGGACCTTCCAAGTAGACTGTCTGTCATGATGATCTCCCTAGTTGCAGTCCATGGATGTTCGCCTTCCTCTTTGGGTGAAGGCCCAAGGGAGTTTGCTGTGGTGGCTGAATTTGAAGAGGCTTGCAGTAGGGATGCATCCCAAATCTCTGGACTGGGTAGTGGTGATTTCTGATGCCAGTCTGTCCAGCTAGGGCGGACATTGTCTCAATGAAGCTACAGGGTAAACTATTTAAGACTAATAAAAGAAAATATTTTTTCACTCAACATGTAATCAAACTCTGGAATTTGTTACCTGAGGATGTAGTAAAGGCTGTTAGTGTAGGTGGGTTTAAAAAAGGTTTGGACAAGTTCCTGGAGGAAAGGTCCATAAACCATTATTAAGAAGGGACCCAGGATATCAATGCTTGACCCAGTACAAGCATTGCGGAACCTGTGTCTTTTGGGGAAACTGCTAGGTACGTACGACCTAGATTGGCCACTGTTGGAAACAGGATACTGGGCTTGATGGACCTTGGTCTGACCCAGTATGGCATATCTTATGTTCTTATGTAGGTGACTCAAGGCAGATCGACCCAGGAGGGGAGAGTCTGTGGTTGATCTTGCGCTTGGAGACATGGGCAGTGCATCTGGCTGTGGAGATGTTCCTCCCCCTGCTGAGTTGCAAGGTGGTGCAAGTGCTGTTGGACAATGCCACGACAGTGGCGTATGTCAACCGTCAGGGCGGCACTTGGAGCTCAGTGATAGCGGCAGAGGCGATTCTGTTGCTGCAGTGGGTAGAGGCCCATTTGCTGGTGTTCTCGGCTGCCCATGTTACTGGGAAAGAGAATGTCCTGGCAGATTATCAGAGTTGCAACTCTTTGTATCTCGGTGAGCAATGTTCCCTCTAATTTTCTGTAGGCTGTGTGCGCATAAAATATCATCTGTGTGCAGCTTTTGAAGGAAGGTTAAATTTTTGTGCACCACATAATGACACTCGGAGTTATATACTTTAAAATTTGACTACACGTCAGAATAAAATATGTACACCATATTGATTTTAATCAAATTAAATGAAAATAGATGATTACTAAATGAAGCGGGAAATTTCTAGTAATTACAATCATAACTTTTAAATTTTAAGACGTCTGTGTTTTCTATCAGAATCAGAGCGGTAATTTTTGTGCGCTGTGTTGGAACGTATGTGCGCTCGCTCGGCGAGTTGTGTGCACGTGCACACACGCACAGCTTAGAGGGAACAGTGCTGGTGAGTGGGCACTGTCTGAGTTGGCATTCGAGCAGATTGTGCAATACTGGGGGCAGTTGACGATGGACTTGATGTTATCTCGAGCAAATGTCAGGGTCGACCATCTTTTCAGCCACTGCAGGGCGCATATGTCCAAGGGACTGGATGTTCTGGTTCAGCCTTGGCCATGGGCGGATCTGCTTTGTGTTTCCTATATGGCCTTTGATCGGCTGGATCCTGCAGCGGATAGAGTCTCATTGGGGGGTAGGGGGGGATGCTGATTGGACTGGACTGGCCTTGTCATCACTGATATACAGATCTTATGCGGCTGCTCATAGCGGAGCCGTTTCTGTTGCTGGCAGAAGTGGATCTGCTTAACCAGGGGCCAGTGCGGATGCCAGACATGGGTTGGTTCTTGCTTACAGCTTTGCTCTTGAGAGGGTTCAGCTGAAGTGCAAAGGCTACTTGCCTCAGGTCATTGATACCTTACTGCAGGCATGCAGACGATCGACATCCTTGGCCTATATGCGGGTCTGGTATGTTTTTGAGGCTTAGTGTGGAGAGTGTGGCATTTCCCCTCCGCCCCGGGGCCTACTTCCTGATATTCTGGAAGCTGGGCTGGAGAAGGGCTTAGCCTTGGGTTCCTTGAGGGTCCATATGGCAGCCTTGGCATGTTTCTGGTATCAGGTCCAGGGTCAGACCCTGGTAACCCATGGGGATGTGATTCATTTTCCTTCAAGGTGCGAAGCATCTTCGTCCCCCTTGTGAGTCCATGGTTCCCTCGTAGGACCTTAATTTGGTGGTCTCGGCTTCGGGAGCGCCTCCCTCTGAGCCGCTTAAGGGAGCCACAGTGGAAGACTTGACTTTGAATGTGGTGTTCCTGGTGGCAATTTGTTCAGCCCGTTGAATTTCTGAGCTTCAGGCTTTGTCTTGTAAGGCGCCTTATTTGCTGATTTCTAAGGAAAAGGTGGCTCTACAACCAATGCTTTCCTTTTTTCCAAAGGTGGAATCCAGTTTTCACCTCAATCAGGTGATTTCTCTGCTGTCTTCCTCTGAGTCGCAGGATTGTGAGGAGGCCTATCTTCTTCATAAACTAAATGTCCGTAGGTCTCTCAAGCAATACATAATGGTGACTCAGTCCTTTTGGCGCTGCGAGAGGGTCTTTGTCTTGTTTGGTGGTCCTCGGAAAGGCGAACCAGCTTTAAAGGCTTCTATTTCCCGGTGGATCCGGGAAGCTATTGCATCCGCATACCTGTTGAAGGAGCACCCGGTGCCCTCAGTCTTGTGGGCCCACTCTGGGCAGGCTCAGGCATTGTCTTAGGTGGAGTTTAGTCTGGTTTCCCCTCAGAACATTTGTAAGGCGGCGACGTGGTCCTCTTTTCATTCCATTGTGCAACATTAGCCTCTGGATGTGCAGGCCTGACATATGGTTTTTGGGGCCAGGGTGTTGCAGATCGTTGTATTGGTTCCCAACTGTCATTAGTATTGCTTTGCTACATGCCACTCATCTGGACTGGACTGGAAGGTGAAATTAGGCCTTACCTGCTAATTTTCTTTCCCGGCGTCCCTCTAGTCCAGTCCAGGATCCACCCGGGATGTATTTCTCTGTGAAGTGCTGTCTTGTGTTTGCTTTTGCAGATTAGATTCACGTGAGCACATTCGGGAGAGCATGTGTTCAGTTTTGGGGTGTCTGCTCAGTTGTCCTCTATTCTGACTCTTTGCGTGTTCTGTTCAGGTTTTTTGCCTTCTTTACAAAAACATAAAAAATAGGGTTAATTCTCTCATAAGAGTGTAACGTTTTACTTGACGGACCCCACTGGGGTTTGGGAGGAGTTGGATGAGTGCTTTCTCTTGTTACTTGTTTCTGAGAGAGGACATGGCTGACGTAGAATTGGCGTTGCGCTCCATTTTCTCTGATTTGTGAAGTTCATACTAGCTATTGTCAGTTGCCAGAAGCTACTTATAGCATACTATAAGTTTGTGTTCTCAATCTCCACCTGCTGGTAGATGAGCATAACCCACTTGTCTGTACTGGAGTGGAGGGACTCCAAGAAAGAAAATTAGCAGATAAGGTCTAGTTTCACCTTACGTTTAAACTCCCAAGAACCAGCACTCCTAATATCTCCCAAATTTCTTCTGCCATTTGGATGCTTAGTCTCACAAGGTCCTCCTGCAATTTCTCTCAATCCACATGTGATTTAACAACTTTGAATAATTTGGCATCATCTGCTAATTTAATGACCTCACTCATTGGTCCCATTTACAGATCATTTTATAAATATGTTAAAAAAAATCTGTCCCCCAGTATAGATCTCTGGGGTACTGCACTATTCAGCTTCCTCCACTGAGGAAATTGGTCATTAACCCTACTCTGTTTTCTCTCTTTTAATCAGTTCTTTATTTACAGTAAGACATTTCCTCTTATCCCATGACTTCTTGGTTTCTTCAGGAAACTTTCTCAGGGTACTTTTTTTATTGTTATTTTTAAAGGCTTTCTGAAAATCCAGGTACGCTACACCAGGGACCTCCAATTCAAGTCCTGGAAGGCTGCAAACCAGTCGGATTTTCAGAATATCCCTAATGAAGATGCATGAGAGAAATTTGAATACAGTGGGGGCAGTGCATACAAATATATAATGCATATTGTCACACCCCCTTTCTCAGTGTATAGGCGGTTGCCTGGAAGAGTGGGAAATGTGCCAGATTATCCTTGTAAGTGCTGAAGCTTGGGATATCCCTGTAGTTGTGGCCCAAACAAAGACAGCCAAGGTTTATGTGATAACAAAAACTTTATTTGTTGCACAGGATTCTGTCATCTACCATCCCCTAACCAGAAACAAAAAGGTGGATACTTTTTTATGCCAAAATAAAGTCCAAAAGGTGATAAAGTCCAACCTGATCCTTCTCAGGGTTTTGTCAGTTATATACAAGGTTAATTCAACTTCTCTTCACTTATGAACAGCTTTAGTTACAGCTAATCACTTCCATAGCATTCACAATTCACAGCTGCTTAAAGACGTTGAGTTTCACTCCAGCAGAACGCTGCCTCTCTCCGTGCAAACTCAATAGCATGCAATAACTTCTCAGCACTTATCATATACATTGATATCAACAGCTTCACTCTTGGCAACACAAAGCACAGTCTGCCTCCATCTCAGAATAAGAGCTATCTGATTTAGTTGAACCCAACTGCATTGATTCAACATCAGAGTCAGACGTCTTATGATTCAATTCAGGGTACTGCAGATCAACAGGCTTCCATTGTTCCAAATGGTGTCTAAGCTGTTTCCACTTACTATTCCTTTCCCTCTGTGGTATCTGGATGTAGCTAGAATCAGCAGCCTCCTTTAAAGTAGTGTTAAAGGAATTCAACCGGCTTAATCTTCTTCTAGTGTGTCTGGGTTGCAAAGGTTGGTAAAAAGGCAAGTCTCTGTCTTTGCACTGCTCTCGTTTCACTGGCTTAGCAGGGGCTAGCTTTAGCTTCTGTCGGCATAGCCCACCATCAGCTGATGAGTTAAGAACAGATGGGCTAGTTTCTAAGCTTCTGCTAGTATCAGGCTTCCTGCACTTGGAACGCTTAGGCAGCTTATCATACAGAACTTTATACTTGCTCAAACTCTCACCTTTGTTCACAGCTTCTAGGGAAGACTCTAGGGAAGTAATGCTATCTCTTCTGGATAAGGGTTCCAGCCTCTCTCCGTGAGAATAAAAGTAGCTTCCCACTTGCTTCTCTTGGCTGTCTGGTTCGTGGTGACCTCTCTCTCCCAGAGGAAGCTTTCTCCACTGCTTTCTCAGAGACCTCCGTGTCTCAAAGCAGTCTGGATGGCAACTCTCCAAGCACCGTGTGCTAGCCTGGCAATGGCTGCTCCTTCCTTTGCTTCTCTCTGCCACTTGGTCAAAGTCAGGTCCTGAGTCTCCTGCCTGAACACTTCCTGTTCTCCCAGGCACTCCTCCTGCTCCCACACGAACTCTCTTCCTTCCAAGATCAGTGTTACTCTGCCTCGAGCTTTCACCTGAACTGGAACTGGAACTTCTCCTCAGACTCGATCTCACTCTCTCTGTAACTTCCTGGTTAAGAGCATAGGGCTGTCCTATCCGGTTTGACTCCGCCCCCTTGCCTCTTACGTCAGCTCCCCTGTTTGTCCTGGAGCTGGGGTGTGGCTCTCTCACTGCCTTTCTGTGCAGAGAGTTTCTCTGGGCTTGTGCTTTAACCCCTTCCTTGCCTGCCTTAATGTGTGCATTTGAGGAAAGCTGCAGTTTTAAACCCTTTTTCTTAGTGTTTAAACCCTCTGCATCATCACAATATTCACTAGGGACATCCTGAAAATCTGACTGGTTTGCGGCCTTCCAGGACTGGATTTGAAGACCCCTGCATTATATCAACTGGCTCACTTTTATCCACGTTTATTCACATCTTCAAACAAAATGGAGCGACATGATTAAGCAGTACTTACCTTGATTTAAAGCATGTTAGTTTTATCTCATTAAACCATGACTATTTATATGTTCAATAATTTTGATCTCCAGGAACAAGCAGGAATGAGTCTTCACATATGGGTATCATCGGTACCAATGGAGCCTGCGTGGGAACGCTCCCCAGCGTCCAATAGGAAAGCTTTTGGGAGCATCCCACAGCGCCTGCGCGCTGCCTTCCCCAACCGTCTCTCTCCAGTTCTTCTTTTCCGCGGAGCCAGCAGGTCATGTCTCCTGTCACCACTGAAGAATTTCTTATTTTCTTTTATTTTTCTTTAGTCGCGTGTCTGCCTTCTCGATGACCGGTACCACTGGTCTTTTTTCTTTCTTCTAAAAAAAGAAAAACTTTTCTTTCTACTTCAGTGCATTTTCTTCTGTGACCTTAGGCCTACAGATATATTTTCCTCATGGAAAAACCCGCCTCCGGGTTTAAAAAGTGCACGAAGTGCAGTAGCACTATTTCTATCACTGACACCCATGACTGGTGTCTAAAATGTTTAGGTCCTGACCATTCCATCGCGGATTGTGAGTCCTGCTCCATGATGTCTAAAAGAGGGTTACAAAATCGGGCAGCCAAGCTCAGTACCCTGTTTCCCTCCGATGCAGCTTCGGTAGCATCGACGTCTTCCAGGGCTGCTTCTTCATCCCATGGATCTCAGGTAACAAAACTTAAGTCCGGTCAGTCCTCAAAGGGTACATCTCCTTCTAAGTATCGAGATGTCCCCGAGCTTACCCTTGAGGAATCCACACCGGCAAAATTACCCCAGCGGGAGGCTCCGGCTTCCAAAGCATTATCTATGGGGTCACAGGTTGACATCGATGGCTCGGCCTCGACTGATCACCTGTTACAATGTTCTGGGGTACCGGCGGTTCCTACCGGTACCGACATCCAGACATTGGTGGCGTCGATGGATCAGAATATTCTGACCATGCAGCGTGCCATCACGGCGTTCATACAAGCTGCAACACCCACGGTACCGCAACATACTCCGTTGTCGGTACCGATTCCGATACCGGTACCGAGTTCGGCACTGGTTACGATATCAGTACCGCCTGCATCGGCATCAACGTCGACAGCAGCGATACGGTATCCAGTGATGCCCATTAGTACCGATGACTCCCGATGTTGATACCCCCCAGTACTTGTATCGGGCTCTGCGAGAACATCCAGACAGTCGATACTTCGATTCCTCTGAAGAATCAGATTCATCGGAGGCCTTCATTGAAGCATCGGGGATCCTTCCTCAGGAACCCTCTTCTCCAAAAAGGAGAATGTCTCCTCCTGAAGACTTGTCTTTCCAAAACTTCATCAGAGAGGTGGCCAGAGGCCTGTCCCTCTCAGTAGCCTCTGAGACTGAACCCAGAGCCAAAAAATTAGATATTCTACAATATCCTAAGGCTCCTAAAGAGGCAGCCATCTTACCAGTACATGAGATTCTTTATGATCACATGTTGGGTATATGGGAAACTCCTCTTTCCACCTCTCCTTTTTCTCGTAGGTTGGACACCTGTATTGTGTTCCTCCTTGTCCTGGGTTTCATAAAACTCAGCTTCCTCACCACTCTATTGTGGTAGAGTCTGCTATGAAAAAAATCAAGAGTACAAAAAGGTACTCCTCTGCTCCTCCAGGAAGAGAATGCAGAACCTTAGATGCTTTTGGCAGGAAAATTTTCCAGGCCAATATGCTTGTAGCCAGAATCAATTCCTATAGTCTCTATATGGGAATGTTTCTAAAAGAAGTTACAGATCATCTACAAACCTTATCTCCTTTTATGTCAGAAGATAAGAGAGAAGAATATATCACCTGGCTTAAACATGCACAGGATGTATCCAAGTTCTCCAACCGTGCAGCCTTTGACTCTTTTGAGGGTGCCAGTAGAGCCTCGGCTATTGCCATAGGTGCACGCAGAGTTGCTTGGTTGCAAGCCTCTGATTTGGAATCCTGGGTACAGGATGGCCTAGGTAACCTTCCATGTACAGGGGAAAACCTGTTTGGCAAAGATTGGCAAACTAAAGCCAACCAGATGGATGCTGAAAATTCTGCTTTAGATAGACTCTCAAAGTCTACTACTGCTCCTTTTAAGAAGAGGTTTATTTATTTATTTAACAGTATTTCTAAACCGCCTTATCTTAATAATCAAGGTGGTATCACAGCAAGCAATCAGGTAAAGTGTGTGTGTTGTACATGCAGTGAGGATAAAACTTAGTTGTGTGAGGGATGTGTTGGGTGCTTGATTTGTTTGAGCTATATACAGGGTGGGCTATTTACAGTGGTGCTAGAATCATATTTTATATATATTCAGTTGTTTGGGAGGATTGGAGTGCTGTTATCCATTCTCTTAGGTTATGTGATGTGACCATAGTGCTCTATGAACAGCATGGTTTTCAGTTGTTTTCTGAAGTCTTTGAGGTCTGGAGTTGCCCTTAGATCGTCCGGTAGATTGTTCCATATTGTTGGAGCAGCAGGTTATTCAAAAAAGGATCTTTCCCTGGGGGGGCGGAGCCTGATGTCCAGCGGGATGGTCGCATAACGCTGAGGCTCCCGAGAGGCCTACTCAGAATCCTGAATTAACACCGTACATACTTGGAACTTCTACTCTGATCTTGCCGGGGCACATTGGTGAGATGGCGGGGACCAAACCCACGCGCCTGGAATTTGGATCTCCAGCGGCTTCTCACGGCAAACGTTCCAAAACTGAACCCCCGTCCCCGCAGAAGGGGCTGGCCTTGCGCGAGGGCCCCGAAATGCAGCAGGAAATCCTCGCAGAGATTAGAGGGGTCAAAACCTCGTGCAATCAAACGGTGAAGCACTCCGAGCGCTGCGGGAAGATCTTGGTGTGCTGCAAAGCAAGCTAGAAGGGCTTTCTTCGCGTCAGGACAAAATGGAGAGCATATTGGACTCCCATGCGGCCCGGTTGTCCAAACTCGACAAAGTTGAACGTCAGGTGCGGGCCTTGCAGAAAGAAGTGGAAGATGGCAATAATAGAGCGCGCCGCAACAACATACGACTCGTGGGCATACCGGAGGGAGCGGAATCGGGAGACATGAAAGAGTTTTTATGCAAAATCCTCCCTTCCCTGCTCCAAATCACCTTTACCAAAGATTTGGAGATCGATCGCGCTCATCGTGTACCCACAAGCATAACGCTCAACAGGAAGACCCCGCGGCCTATCATTTTTCGACTTTTGAGATATCAACACGTGGAGCAAATTCTAAGTGCCTCTCGGGCAAAGGGCCATATGGAGTTTGAGAGCCACAAGATCTCCTTCTATCCTGACTTGGCTAAACCCACGGTCGACCGCCGAAAGCGCTTTCTGGAATTCCGGCCGAGGCTTCAACAACTACAAGCACGCTATGGCCTGATGTACCCGGCCAAGCTCCGAGTCACGCTTCACAATCAGACAAGAACATTTGAGGACCCTGATCTACTAGCGGAGTTTTTGGATTCCAAAGAAGCCGACTTGATGCGCTGACTTCCAGAATATTCCTGCAAGTATTCTCATATCCGCTGTACCTGCCATATTGGATCTGCCGCAGCCCAGCAAAGAGTCTGGCGAGGGCAGTTTGTTTGCCTTACTTATGATGATATCTGTGACCCGACTCCATCTACCCACAGTAGCCTCGATGAGTATCAGAGACAGTGTTAATTATGGACTCTGGTGTTTCTTTTCTTTTTTTTTTCATGTCTTTCTATTTCCTCTCTAGGGCCTCCTCCCGCAGACATTTGGTCGCCATATTCTTTGGGGGTTTTGCTTCTTCTCTAAGATACTTTGGTACATACTTTTCAATACGGGGTGTATTAGCCAGCATACTCGGTGATTATGTCATTGTTGCACAGATTCTGATTATGTTGTATGTTTTCAAGCGCCCTTACCTACAATGTCTATTACCGATTGATGGCACCATGTAAGATTTTCTCATTGAACGTAAAAGGAATCAATAATCCGATAAAACGGAAGAAAATCCTAAGTTACCTAAGTCAGGAAGCTGCGGATCTGATTTTTCTCCAAGAAACGCATTTAAACTCGAAGGAAACTCCTAAACTCAATATTAAACCTTACATGGTGGCCGCCTATTCCCCAGCCGTTTCTAAGAAATCTGGGGTTGCCATACTGGTTAGGAAATCTTTGCATGCTACTACTCTATTAGTAGTACACATGGGGTAGCCTCTAACTTTTTTTAAATATTATGTCAGGGTACAGACACGGCCACTTTTAGAGCCCAACAAGCCTGGGAGCGCGAACTGCAAACCACTTTAACCCCTGTGCAATGGAGCGTTTTCTGGAGCAAAGTAGTGCGGGTTTCCCGGTCTGCCTGTGTTACCCAAACTCTCTTCTTTTTTGCACACAGACGCTTCTATACCCCAGAAAAAATAGCCAAATGGAACACCACTGCTAGGGACCAGTGTTGGTCTTGCCATACTGCTGTGGGAACCTTCGCTCATGTTATTTATGAATGTCCTCAACTACAGGTTTATTGGGGGCGGGTTTGGGGTTGTATTCAATTTATCTTACACCTTCATGAGCCTCTCTCTTGGAAGATCGTGGGACTCCGCTCTGTGGCGGAGGTCCCCTCTCTTCCTAAGAAGGGTCGCTTTCTCCTTGATTTCATGCTGGGTATAGCCATATGCTTAATCACGAGGAATTGGAAGGATAGCTTTCGACTTACTGTCAATGAATGGTGGAACCTCGTCTGCTTATATAGTAAATATGAGCAGATACCTCGGAGAGCTATTCCCCATGCCCAAACTCACTCTCGCTTGTCTAAATGGCAGATGCTTAATGATTATGTACAATCTGCTCATTGTTCCAACATGCCTGTATAATGTGCACTCATCATGTTTCAGATCACTGTTAGGTTTTGTAACACAATAATGTAAGTACACGCCCGCTTCGGGAATGATTAGTTTTCTAGAGAAGAAGCAGGGGGGAGGGGGTTGGCAGGGGTTTACTTTGGTGTATGTATTACACTTTATGTATCTGTCTTTTAGCTGTATATCTTCCTTTTCCTTTGTTGTTATAAAACGAAAATAAAGAATTAAAAAAAAAAAAAGGATCTTTCCCAAAAAAAAGGGAAATTTTCTTCTGGGTATGGTCAGGCCTCTTCTCAAGGTCGTTTTGCTACAAAGAGACAGCAACAACCAAAACAGGCCAAGCCTCAGGCTGCGAGGACTGCTACGGCTCACAGCCTCAGCCTCAGCCTCCTCAGGGCCTTTGACTTTCCACTAGAGAACTTAACCTTTCTGGCTTTAGAACATCCAGAGCCTCTCACCATCCCAGGAAGGTTAGCTCACTTTGCTCCCAGATGGGAACAAATCACAGCAGAGCAATGGACCCCTCTCCATCATAAGGGAGGGGTACAAGCTTCATTTCTTAAACCTTCCTCCTCACACCATGGCGAAACAGTTCAATTCTCCAACATCTCTTCTTGACCTTCTAGGTCAAGAGATTGCTACCCTTCTTGCCCAAGGGGCAATAGAAGAAGTACCCCTTCTTCAACAGGGCTCAGGGTTCTACTCCCCCTATATTCTCATCCCAAAGAAAACAGGGGGCTACAGACCCATACTAGATCTCAGAGAGTTGAACAAGTTTCTATGCAAGGAGAAATTCAAGATGACTTCTTTTGGAACTCTCCTTCCATACCTCCAGAGTCAGGACTGGCTTTGTTCTCTAGACCTCAAGGATGCGTACACCCATGTCCTCATCCATCCAACACACAGAAGGTTCCTTCAGTTCCTTTACCAAGGAAAGCACTACCAATACAAAGTGCTTCCTTTTGGTCTGGCCTCTGCCCCAAGAGTGTTCACAAAATGCATGGCAGTGGTAGCTGCATTTTTACGCACTCTAGGGATATTCGTATTCCCATATCTGGACGACTGGCTCATCCGAGCTCCATCCCAGTCAGAGGCCCAGACTTCCCTGGCCTGCACAAAGCATGTTCTTCAGTATCTGGGACTGGTAATCAACATTCCCAAATCCCATCTCACCCCTACTCAATCCCTAGAGTTCATAGGGGCCTTACTGGAATAT
Source organism: Ichthyophis bannanicus (assembly GCA_033557465.1). Lineage (NCBI taxonomy): Eukaryota > Metazoa > Chordata > Amphibia > Gymnophiona > Ichthyophiidae > Ichthyophis > Ichthyophis bannanicus. The sequence goes on from CM066034.1 coordinate 935,885,780, forward strand.
CACAACTGCAAGAGCCTATCTTCCCCAGGCCCGTTGCCTACGCTTGGTGCAGTTAGCCTCCCAGATTCAGTTAAAATCCCATTTAACTGCTCGAGAGATGTTGCAACTCTTAGGCCACATGGCATCCACGGTGCATGTGGTTCCTTACGCTCACCTTCACATGAGGGCAGCTCAGTGGACTCTATCCACCCAATGGACCCAGGCATCTGGTTGCCTGTCAGACAAAATAGCAACCTCCAGTCGCTTCTTTTGGTCCCTCCACTCAAAATCTGTTGCTGGGGTCCCCCTTTCAACAGGTGTTACCCCAAGCAACCCTTACAACAGGTGCCTCTCCAAAGGGTTGGGGAGCTCATCTACAAGATCTCTCCACTCAGGGCATCTGGTCTCCACAGGAGACATCTCTCCATATCAACCTCTTGGAGCTCAGAGCCATCTTTCTGGCTCTCAGAGTCTTCCACATCCTGCTCAGCTACAAGACTGTCCTCATCCATATGGACAATCAGGTAGTCATGTTCTACGTGAACAAGCAGGGGGGGACGGGCTCTCTGTCACTTTGCAACGAAGCTCTGAGATTGTGGGCCTTCACCAGAGAGCATCAAATCCATCTCATGGCAGTGTATCTTCCAGGGGTTCAAAACTCTTGGGCAGACAGACTCAGTCAAGTTCTGCTTCCACACGAATGGTCCCTCCATGGGGACCAGATAGCCAGGATCTTTCGGATTTGGAGTACCCCAGACATAGACCTGTTTTCAAGTCCGTGGAATGCCAAACCTCCCCGGTTTTGTTCCAGGATTCCGTGTCAGGGAGTTCAGGCCAAAGATGCCTTCCTCCTTCACTGGGGGCAAGACTTCCTCTATGCCTTTCCACCTATTCCCCTCATCCCCAAGACTCTGTTCAAGCTTCAGAGAGACAAGGGGTCTATGATCCTCATAGCCCCACGTTGGCCACGCCAAGTGTGGTACCCTCTACTTCTGCATTTCTCTCAAGCTCCCTCCCTGGACCTGGGGTCTGCTCCAGATCTCCTCTCCCAGGAAGAGGGAACCTTGTGGCATCCAAATCCTCAGTTTCTTCATCTCAGGGCCTGGTTGCTGAAGGCCTAGACCTTCAAGATTTACACCTTTCTCAGCAAGTGAAGGATATCCTTCATTCTTCCAGAAAGCCTTCCACCAGACGCTCTTCTGCTTTTAAATGGAAAAGGTTTTCCATTTGGTGTGCAGAAAATGGTCTTAACCCTTCTGCAATACCTTTGAATTTTTTACTAGACTATTTGCTGCATTTATCCCATGCAGGCCTTAAAACAAATTCAATCAGAGTCCATTTGAGTGCTATTTCAGCATCCCTGAAGCCTCTTAATGGACAACCTATTTCCTCTAATCCTCTTATAGCAAGATTCATGAGAGGCCTTCTTTTAACTAAACCTCCCATTAGACCACCTCCAGTGGCATGGGACTTAAATCTGGTTCTTGGCCAGCTTATGAAGCCACCCTTTGAACCCTTAGCCACTACCTCCTTGAAATTCCTTTCCTGGAAGGTTATTTTCCTCATTGCACTCACCTCAGCTCGCCGTATCAGTGAGTTGCAAGCTTTAGTGGCTCATCCTCCTTATACAAGGTTCCATCATGACAAGGTAGTTCTCAGAACTAATCCACACTTTATGCCTAAAGTGGTCTCACCTTTTCATCTGAACCAGGAGGTATATTTACCTGTCTTCTTTCCAGGACCTCATGCATCAAATGCAGAAAAGGGGCTTCCGGTGACGTCACCAAAACGAATGGCGGCGTAGTGTGGGAGCTCCGCCACCAGTAAGTTAATTAATGGCGAAATAGCCCCTAAGGGCATTGAAGGGGCAGTGAGGAGTGTGGATACGGGCAGGGGAGACCCCGACTTACCCCAGCGGCGACCAGCGGAGGTAGAACGGAGAAGTGCAGCGGCAGGAGCGGACCGAATACAGCCGCACTGTCACCCAGGAGCGCCGACACCAGCAGCGGCGGGGAGGAAGAGGTGAGCACGTGGCGCTTTCAGGACAGTGGACGGCCGGGGCAGAGGTGGACGGAGCGGGCCACAAATAGGCAGCACGACCAATCAGCGCGGCAACGCTAAAAGCACAGCGCGGCTGCACAAAGAAGCGCTCTGAGCCACGCCAGGCCTAGCAGAAGTGGGAACCGCGCTCGGGCCAACACGTGGCTGGTGTAGCATTGAGACCGGCGTCTCCCCTTCCCGCGCCTGCCACAGAGGGCGGGCATCAGCAGTGACTCGCTGGGGCCTTTAGCAGTACCAAGGGCTGGAATAGAGGAGGAGGGAGCCTGGAAGTGTGGCCCATTTCGGGCAAAAGCTGTGAAGAGGAGAGGGGGCGGTGAACCCGGAGTGCAGGGCCGTAGCCCCAGCAGTAGAGGATAAACACTGACTGGTGATGGAGAAAGTCAGCAAAAAAGAAAACTTGGTGAAAAAGAAACTGGCCGAGTTTCGTTCCCCGTATGTAGCCTCCAAAGGCGGGAAAGAAGGGGAGAAAGCCAGCAAGGCGCCAGCAGAGGGCCCGCAGAGCCCGGCAGGGAGCGACGGCGGAGAAGAGTGCCTAACAGCAGCGGAGCAAATTAAGCAATGGCTCCTCGAGCTGAAGGAGGAGTTAGATGGAGATGTGTGGGGTAAAAAAGGAAATCATGGAGGCTGTGCAGACAATGCGCCAGGATATAGTGGAGCTGGGGGATCGAGTCGAAGAGGCGGAAGTTAAGCTGGACAGCCAAGGAGAGACCCTGGCACAGATTCAGAAAGGCTGGGAAGAGCTACAGCTGGCGCAGGAGGCCACTCAAGGTAAAGACCGAGGACCTGGAAGATCGCTCACGAAGATGCAACCTCCGGGTGCGGGGGGTGCCGGAAGAACCTAAGTATAAAGACTGTGAGGTGGTGGTCCAGAAGGTCTTCAGAGAGCTCCTGGTGGCGGCGGGCCAGGGAGCGGGTCGGTGACTGCCCTCGTCCTGGAATAGAGCGGGCGCATAGGGGTCTGGGTCCCATCCGAGATAACAAGCCAAGAGATATAGTCGTCTGCCTTAGTTCCTTTAAAAGCAAGGAACTCCTGCTGGGGGCTAATCGCAACTTGAAGAGCTTCCACTGGGAGGGCCACAGGGTGGAATTGTATCAAGACCTGTCCCAGGGAACCCTGCAGCGCAGGAGAGAGATCAGAGAAGTTACAGCGTATCTCCGGAGAGCCGAGCTGCGCTACAAGTGGCTCTTCCCATTTGGATTACTTATCACAGTGAAAGGTCGCTCGAGAGTGGCGAGATCCAGCGCGGAGGCTTGGAAAGTCTTGCGGGAACTTGGCGCGGAGCAACTGCCGGCGATAGCTGAGGAACAGCCGGCAATGCAGAGCAAGGACTCCAGGCCCGGAAGAGCAGAGAACCTGAAATGGCAGAGAGCGAACGGTCAGAGATTGGCCAGGACGGCCAGGGACAATCACCAAAGTCCGGTGTCTGTACCACCGACTGGCTGAGAGTTGGAAGTTTAATAAAGGACTGGTATTGTTGCATGGGGATTCTCAGTGGGTTGGGGGACCGAGCTGCATAATCATTTGGGGGGCATAGGGGGGGGAGGAGTGGGGTGGTTGTGGCAGGAGGGAAGAGAAATATGTGGGGAGTGGTGAGGCGGGGGTCTCGGGCGAAGGGGGTCTTGGCTGGGAACGGGGTTTGGTGAGGCAGTGGAGGGGTTGGGGGGCTAATGGGTTAGAATAGGTGGGGGGGAGGTGAGGGTCACTGAATTGGAAGTCGTATCTCTGCAAAAGAGAGTCATGACGGGGGGAGAGGGGGGGAGGGGTCAGGGAGGGAGGGGCGGGAGGCTGGATCCAAGGGGGCGAGGAGGGGGCTTGGGGGAAGGAGGGGTGATGAAAATATTAACGTTGAATGTTAAAGGTTTAAATTCACCATTAAAAAGACAGAAATTGTATAAGGAACTAGCTCGGCATAAAGCGAATATTGTAATGTTGCAGGAGACGCATCTACAGAGAAAGCACGAGGTATTGGTGCAACCCCGTGGATATAAACATCGGGTGTTTGCCTCTAATCTTAAAGAGAAAAAGAAAGGCGGGGTGGTGGTACTCATTAAAGAGGACGCACCGACAGAAGTTCAAGTGATCTCCCGGGATAAGGGGGGGAGGTATCTCTTGCTGAGGGTGAAGCAGGGGGGGGAGTGGTTTTGTGTAGTGAATGTGTATGCACCTACAGGTACACAAACTGAGTTCTGGAGGGACCTGAGTGAGCAGGTGGCGGTGATGGGGGAGGGAGTGATGATTTGTGGTGGGGATTTCAATATGGTCTGGGAGGTGGGGAGAGACACGACGGGACGAAGGGAGGGGAGGAGAAAAGATAGACAGGGCTACCATAGGTTTGTGCGGGAGAATGGCCTGATTGATGCGTGGCGGTTATTAAACCCGGGACGGCGGCAGTTTTCTTATTATTCTGCCGCCCATGGCACTTACTCCCGTTTAGATGCAATCTGGGTGGGGAAGGAGATAGCAGGGAGGGTCAAGGGGGGAGAGATCGAACCAATCACATGGTCAGATCATGCTCCAGTGGTGGTAAGAGTGTGTGTGGCCCGGGAGGATAAGGGACGGCAATTTTGGAAATTGAATGAGAGCTTGTTGGAGGATGACAGGGTGGTGAAAGAGCTTGAATGTTTAATTCCGGAGTATTTTACACAGAACGGTGGTGGGGAGGTAAGGGAGGGAATAGTATGGGATACATTTAAAGCTGTCGCTCGGGGGTGCTCATAAAGTGGGGAGCACGGATAAAACGAGAACGGGCCGAACGGGAGGAGCAGCTGCGTCAGCAACTGCGGGAGATGGAGGAAAGGGATGGAAGGGTGGCAGTGGCCAGCTTCGGGGGAGGTCTTGGCACTACGGGCCAAGGTGAATGCCTTAGAGGCGGAGAAGATACAGTTCCGTCTGCAGTTACTGAAACAGAGGTTTTTTTGAAGGGGGGAACAAAGCTGGGAAATACCTAGCGAGACAGATGCAAAAACGGAAGGAGTGGAACCGGATTTCACAGATTAAGAGCAAGGGGGTGGCGGTGCGGGGGGATCAGCGTATCAGGGATGAATTCGTATCCTTCTACAGTTCCTTGTACGCGGCGCGCGAAACGAGGTCCGGAGAGGATCTTCGGGAGTATGTGAGAGGAGCGGGGATCCCGACCTTGACGGGGGAGGAGCAGGAGGGACTAGATAAGGGACATCCAAACCGAAGAGGTCGCACAGGCCATTAAGGCTTTGAAGGCCGGCAAGGCCCCGGGGCTCGATGGCCTAACGGCAAAGTTTTATAAACTATTTGGAGGCCTTTTGCTGAACCCGTTGACTAGGGTCTTTTAATGGGCCAAGACGGGGGGACCCCCTGCCGGAGACAATGGGCTGGGCAGGCATCACTCTCATTCATAAGGAGGGGAAAGACCCTCAAGAATGCGCGTCCTATAGACCAATCTCGTTGTTGAATATTGATGCAAAGTTATTAGCAAAGGTTCTAGCGACGCGGCTCAACAGGCTGCTCGGGAGACTGGTGCATGCAGATCAAGCCGGGTTTGTGCCAGGCCGGCAAGTGGCAGACCACATCCGGAAAGTGCTAAATGTGATGTGGACGGCACAGCAGCAGGAGAAGGAGACCCTGTTGGTCTCATTAGATGCCGAGAAGGCTTTTGATCAAGTGTCTTGGAAATTCTTGTATTCGGTACTGGACCTCCAGGGATTTGGACCTGGTTTTGTGCAGTGGATAAGGGCATTATATGCCAGACCGACAGCATGTGTCCGAGTGAATGGGGGATATTCGGAGTTTTTTCCGTTAGAACGAGGGACTAGACAGGGGTGTCCTCTTTCCCCATTATTATTCGCGCTCTCTTCCCTCGAACCTCTCGCGGCAAGGGTGCGGAATAGCCTAGACATTGCGGGAGTCAGGGTGGGACGTCAGGAATGTAAGGTGTCTCTCTTTGCAGACGACATACTCTTGACTATCACGAAACCTAGGGAGTCCCTGAAAGCAGTGATGGGGGAGATCCAAGAATACGGCGATAGGGCAGGCTTTCGGATTAATTGGGGGAAATCGGAAATCTTGGATATTGGGAGGGAGGACGACGAGCATCGGGATTGGCAGCAGACTTTTCCCTTTAAATGGGCGCAGACCTCGATTCGATATCTAGGGGTGCAACTGGGGAGAACCTTGGAGGACTTATATGCTTTAAATTATAAGAAATTAGTGGGGCAAGTAGAGGGACGTTTACCAGGGCTGGAGCAGGGGGTACTACTCGTGGTTTGGGCGAATGGCGTCGGTGAAGATGATGCTGCTTCCCCAGTTTCTGTTCCTCTTTCAAGTATTGCCTGTCCAGGTTCCCCGGAGAGTACTGAGTCGTATCCAGCAGCAGGTGGAGCGTTTTATCTGGGGGGGGGAAGAAGCCGCGGGTGGTGGCGCAAGAACGATGCAGGTGTCGGTAGGGGAGGGGGGGATAGGGGTTCCGAACTTCCGCTTGTATTACGCGGCAGCGCAGCTAAGAGCGGTGTACGCGTGGCTGCGGGAGCCACATAAGCAGTGGGTGCAGATGGAGATGGCTGGCTACAGGTTGGGCGAATTAGAACGCATCATTTGGGAAGGGAGGGGGGAGGAGAGGGGGAGGAATCCCCTAGTGGGGCATACCATTGCAGGTGTGGCAGCAGTATAGGAAGCGGTTGGTGGGAGATAAACGGTGGTCGACTACCATGTCCCTGCAGGCCTGTTGTACAGAGAGTACGGGACCCGAGCCCTCAGTGCTTCGAAAGTGGGCGGAGCTCGGACTGACTCAGGTGACACAGATAGTGGTGGGGACACAGTGTAGGGGCTTTGAGGGAGTGCGAGATCTCTACCGACTGGGGGAGTCGGATAGGTTTGCCTATCGGCAGATATGCTCAGTGGTGCGACAGAAGGGGAAGGTGCAGGGGGGCAGGGGGGGAGGGGAGTGGTTTGAAGGGGCGTGTCTAGGATCCATGGGACGTCAGGGGATGCTTTCTAGGATCTACCGCGGCCTGACTGCACGGGGGGAAGGTAAGCTGCAATATATGGAAGCGTGGGAAAAGGATCTCGGGGTGCAGTGGGCGGTGGAGGAGTGGGAGACCGTGGCAATGGGCATCGCTAGATTTTCCATTGCCACGTCTTTGCGAGAGAATGGCTTTAAGGTGCTGAGTCGCTGGTACCTCACACGGGAGCGCTTGTGTAAGGCGGGGGTGTTGCGGACGGACGAATGCTGGAGAGGGTGTGGAGAAAGAGGATCATGGATGCATATGTGGTGGACGTGTCCAGTTGTTAGGGAATACTGGAGTATAATAGAGGAGAATATCAACAAAATAGTGGGCAGGCATATTGTGCTTGGACCTGAGATGTGTCTCCTGCACAGACCAGACGGGCAGTGGGAGGGGGATTGGAGAATCCTCTGGTATTGTGTAACAGCGGCACGGTGCGAAATTGCATGGTATTGGAATAGGCCAATTTTGCCATCCATAGCGAGTTACGCACGCCGAGTGTCGCATCTTTATGCCATGTACAAATTGACGGGGGAGAGGGACGGGAGAGGGGAGCAAGTGGGGAAGCGTTGGGCAGGGGTTTGGAAGTGGTTACGGGAGGAGGGCTGGAAATAGGGAGGGTGTCCTAGATAATTGGGGGGGGAGTGTTGAGATGAGAATGCCCTGCTAATGTTATTTAGCATATAGGTTATGGGGGTCATCTTGGTGATTCACTGTGAAGCATGTCCAATTGCAGCCATACAGCTATGCTTGAGCATACGGGGGGGGGGGGGAGGGGGTAACCAGTACTAGTTTTATATAGTTTTATATATAGTGGGTAGTATGCATATTATGTCTGTTCATTGTTGTGGAGGCTATGGCGGACTTGGCGGATTGTCGCTGTGGGCCAGATTGAAATGTATATGCTATGGTTGTTAATAAAAAATTTAAAGAATAAAAAAAAAAAAAAAAAAATGCAGAAAAGAGTCTTCATACCCTGGATTGTAAAAGAGCACTTGCTTTCTATTTACAAAGAACACAGCAACATAGAAAGTCCTCCCAACTTTTTGTTGGTTTTGATCCTTCTCATTTAGGACTTCCAGTCTCTAAGAGAACTCTGTCCAATTGGATTGCTCAGTGTATTTCCTTCGCCTACCAGAGTAAGAACCTTTCTTTGGAAGGCCATGTCACAGCTCACAATGTGAGGGCCATGGCAGCCTTTATGGCTCATCTAAACTCTGTGTCCATCGACCAAATCTGTCGAGCAGCCACCTGGACCTCGGTTCATACCTTCACAGCCCATTACTGTTTGGACAAGGACTCCCGCCGGGATGCCTTGTTTGGTCAGGCTGTTCTCAAACACCTGTTCCATACCTAATCAACTCCTGCCCTCCATCCCTGACTGGATGCCTGAGATTCATGGGTGGAGGTGGAGCCCTTCCAGGGACTCGCAATCTGGGTGATCTCCCAGGCATCTCTAGCTGGGGAGTCCCCATATGTGAAGACTCATTCCTGCTTGTTCCTGGAGATAGCACAGTTACTTACCTGTAACAGGTGATCTCTGGGAACAGCAGGAATTAGTCTTCACAACCCACCCACCTCCCCTAGGAGTTGCATCTCTCTATCTATCTTTCCTTTCCTCTCTCTCTCTGTCTCAGCTTTAAAACTCGAACTGGAGAGAGACGGTTGGGAAAGGCAGGAAGGCAGCGCGCAGGCGCTGTGGGATGCTCCCAAAAGCTTTCCTATTGGATGCTGGGGAGCGTTCCCGCGCAGGCTCCGTCGGTACCGACGATACCCATATGTGAAGACTAATTCCTGCTGTTCCCAGAGATCACCTGTTACAGGTAAGTAACTGTGCTTTCTCTGTAATGGTTTCTTTCATTTTCTGCTTGGCACGGAGGTTAGGTTCACTTGTTTGCAATTTCATTTTTTAGTTCTTTTAGCATCCTGGGATGTTCTGTATATCTTCTTGTTCAGATGATTTGCTGCTGTTTAGTTTGTGGAATTGTCATATTATATTTTCCTAGTTCATTGAAATTTGCCTCAATTCCTCTGATTCATCACCTTTAAATACCATTTCTGGCATGGGACGTTCTTATATCTCCCTCAAAGATGTATGCAAAGAATTAATTTAGGCTTCTAGCATTTGTATATATGCATTTTAAGTATGTCTTTTGTTCATATTGACTATCTGCTTATCAGTTGACAGGAATGATTTGGAATCTTTGAACTCTGTCTGGTCTTAATTAAGGCCTCTGTCTGGATGCCCTACCTTCCCTGATATGATAGTATCATAGAAACAGAAATATGATGGCATAAAAAGACCACATAGCCTATCTAGTCGGCCCTTCCATATCACCCACTACAAGAGTCCCCTTTTTTACTTTAGAGAGCCTCTGTGTTTGTCCCATGCTTTTTTGAATTCAGATACTGTCTTCATCTCTACCACCTCCACTGAGAGACTATTCCATGCATCTACTACTCGTTCCATAAAGAAATATCTCAAGCATATCACCCCGTCTTGCTTTTCCTCTAAAGTATACATATTAAGGTCCTTAAGTCTGTCCTCATATGCTTTATAACGAAGACCATTAACCATTTTAGTAGCCACCCTCTGCACCAACTCCAACCTGTTTATATCCTTTTGAAGTTGCTGTCTCTAGAATTGCACACTATACTCCAAATGAGGTTGCACCAAAGATTTATACATAGGCACCATCACCTCCTTTCTTCTGCTGGCCATTCCTCTCCCTTTGCACCCAAGCATCCCTCTAGCTTTCGCCATCGCCTTTTCTACCTGTTTAGCTATTTTGAGATGTTTGGACACAATTACACCTAGGTCCCATTCTTCTTTCATGGACAGAAGTACATCACCCCCTATACTGTACTGCTCCTTTGGATTGTTGCAGCCCAAATGCATGACCTACATTTTTTAGCATTAAATCTCAGCTGCCAAATTCTAGATCATTCTTCAAGCTTAGCTAGATCCTTCCTCATGTTATCTACACCTTCCTGGGTGTTGCAGATTTTGGTATCATCTGCAAAGAGGCAAACCTTACTCGACAGCCCATCTGCAATATCACTTACAAAGATGCTAAAAAGAATCGGACCACGGACAGATCCCCAGGGCACTTCACTGGTAACCACCTCCTCAGAGTTTCAGTTTCAGTTTATTTGCATTTGATATACCGCCCTTTATTACATCAAGGCGGTTCACAGTCACATTAACAATCAAAAGGTGGCACAAGGCCAGAAGAAAGAAAGGAACTACAAAATTAACAGAAAAGGGGAAATAATAGAAAACATAGAGACAAGACATAGAGAAGAGATTATAGACAAACATGAACAAACCAGGTCAGTTTTGAGAGACTGGGAGGTTGAATGCAGTGGTAAACAGATCGGTTTTCAGCTGTGACTTGAAAGTAGCATAATTGGTTTCTAATCGGAGTGACGTGGGCAGAGAGTTCCAAAGGGCAGGACCGTGAGTGGAGGAGTGGCCTAGTGTTTGGGGCAAGGTACTTCAGGCCGGAAGGTCGGGGGTTCAAATCCCACTAGAGGACAGCAACCTTGGGCCGGAAGGACTGGGGTTTCTAGTCCCACAGGTGCTCCTTGTGGTCTTGGGCAAGCCACTTAACCCTCCATAGCCCATGTTCCCTGTAAAATAGTTATCTCCAAGTTATAATGCCCTGTTCAATGTAATTTCAGTTTGTTCAATGTAAACCGCACTGATGCAGAATAGCACGGTATATAAGAGAATGTAAATAAATAAATAAATAAAAATAAATAAAAAGCAGAGTGGCGGGTGGATTGAAGATGTGCACGTGAAGGTGAAGGAAGATGAAGGTGGTTTATGTGTATGGAGCGGAGACTACATGTGGGAACATGAAACTGAAGGAGGTCAGTGAGATACCATGGGGCGTGTGTATAAATAGCTCGGTGCACCAGAATAAGGATCTTAAATTGAACACGAAAATCCATAGGAAGCCAATGTAAGTGAAACAAGAGTGGTGTAACATGGTCCCTACGAGAAGAGCAAGTGATAATCCTGGCTGCAGTGTTTTGTATTAGTTGTAAGTGACATAATTGAGTGCGAGTGATACCTGTGAAAACGGAATTGCAATAATCAAGCCGAGAAATAACCATGGCTAGAGTAAGGGTGGTTAAGGCAGAGGGAGAAAGGAAAGGACGAATAGAACGTATCTGACATAGGTAGAAATGGGATGTCTTTGCAAGATGGGAAATATGATCGTGAAAAGATTGGAATCAAGCAGGACCCCGAGATATCGAAAAGAAGAAACCAGAGGAATCGTGAAGGTACCAATGAGTGAACTCCATTTACCTGTACCCTTTGTCGCCTCCCACTCAACCAATTTCTAACCTAAGCAGTAACTTTAGGGTCCATCCCTAGGGTGCTTAATTTGTTTATAAGTGGCCTGTGCAGAACAGTGTCAAAGGCTTTACTGAAATCTAAATAAACCACATCTAGGCCTCTCCCTCAGTCCAACTCCCTGGTCATCCAGTCAAAGAAATCAATCACATTTTTCTGACAAGACCTACATAGTAACATAGTATGACTGCAGATAAAGACCAGCATGGTCCATCTAATCTGCTCAGCAAGGTGGTAAGAGTAGGTGCACCTGCCGTTCTGTGCAGGTCGCCCCTCCCCATGCCTTTGTTTAAGGTTGTAGCCACCACTCCTGTTTGTTGAGATATAAGAGATAGTTATGCTTATTTTGATTTTATCCTGTTGCTATTAAAGGATCCACTGTGTCATTCCCATGCCATTTTGAATTCTGTCACTATTTTTGCCCCCACCACTTCATCAGGAGGGCATTCCAAACATCCACCACCCTTTCAGTGAAAAAGTATTTCCTGACATTGCCTTTCAATTTACCCCCTTGCAGTTTCATGTTATGACCTCTAGTTTTACAGCTTTTCTGTCTTTGGAAGAGGTTTTTTTTGTTCATTAATACTCTAAGTATTTAAAGGTCTGAATCATACCTCTCCTGTCCCTCCTCTCCTCCAGATTGTGCATATTTAGGTCTTCAAGTCTCTTCTCATAAATCTTCTGGTGCAGGCTCCAAATCATTTTGGTCAACTTCCTCTGAACCGTTTCCAGTCTTTTTATATCCTTTGCGAGATATGGTCTCCAAAACTGAACACAATATTCCAAGTAAGGCCTCACCAGCGACTTGTACAATAACATTAGTTCCTCTTCTTTTCTGCTGGTAATTCCTCTGTATGCAACCCAGCATCCTTTTGGCTTTGGCTACCGCCTTGCTGCATTGTTTCGCCACCTTGAGATCCTCAGAAACGATCACGCCAAGGTCCTTCTCCTGGTCCGTGCACACCAACCTCTCGCCCCTTATCGCATACAGTTCCCTTGGATTTCTGCTTCCCAAGTGCATGACACTGCACTTCTTCACATTAAATCTTAACTGCCAAGAATTAGACCATTCTTTCAGCTTTTCTAGCTCTTTTCTCATGTTCTCCACTCTCTCAGGGGAGTCCACTCTGTTGCAAATTTTTGTGTCGTCTACAAAAAGACAGACTTTTCCATTTAGTCCTTCAGCAATATCACTCACAAATACATTGAACAGTACCGGTCCCAGGACCGTTTCCTGGGACACACTGCTAATTAGCTTCCTTTCATCCGAGTGAGTTCAGTTTACCATCTCCTTCTGTCGTCTGTCAGTCAACCAATTTCTGATCCAGTTTACCACCTTGGGGCCCATCCCCAGGCTGTTGAGTTTATTTATAAGCCTCCTATGAGGAACAGTATCAAAGGCTTTGCTGAAATCCAGGTACAGTCAAACCTCGTTTTTCATAATTAATCCGTTCAAAAAAAAAGTCTGACTAAAACCGAAATGTATGAAAACTGAAGCAATATTTCCCATAAGAAATAATGTAAATCCAATTAATTCGTTCCAGACGCCCAAAAATATTCACAAAAAATACATTTTATAGAGAATAACTATTTTTCATTCAGAAAACAATGAGAAATAAATATAAATGACTAATGAAATGGATAAATGAACATTTAACATCACTTTTACCTTTATTGAAGACTCTTGTTGGCATATGGAAGACGGTGAGGAGGGGAGAGGGAGGAGGAGAGGTTATTGTTTGGAAGGGGAATCCCCCTCCATAAGGACCTCAGGTATCAAGGCCCTATCCGGGGTTACTTCCCTTCTTTGTCTTTTACTGGCACAGGAAGTAAAAAAAAAAGAAAAAAACAAGAAGGATCCATAAAAAAAAAAAGCCTCCAGTAAAGGCACCAGCCACAGCCACCGGAAACACCACTCTCCCTCTCAGGCAACCTGGAACGCAGAGCTGAGCATGCGTTCCAGAGCCTTGTGGCAATGGCTGCAGCAGCACAGGCCCCTGAAGTCTCAGCCAGGCAGTAGAACAGCTCCTGTCACTTCTCTCACCTGCCCGATCGTCACAGGACAGCACACATACACACACACAGATACAGCACTGTAATCTGATCTCCGACTCTCTCACCCGCCTCCGATTCCATCTCAAAAGCAAATTGCAAGCTGGAAGAAATGTTCAGCTGCAAGTTTGGAAGACCCATCAGGACTGGCATGTTTGGAAGACCCATCAAAGTTTCGCCGTCAGCAGGGAGTCCCAGCAGGGAGTCCTCTAATTGAGCGTGTCGGAAGCATCAGATCAGCCACACTCTCACTCCTTGATTCTTGCTACTGTATTTCTCAAAGGATCGCTGAAAGCAAAGAGGTCTGGATCGCAAAAACAAGCTAAGTACTGTACTTTACTGAACGACCCCCCCCCCTCCCCCCCTGGAATGGACCATTTTAAAATTGTACGAAAACCGAGCAGATCTACGAGAAGCAGGACAAAATCTCAATGAAAAAAGACGTTGAAAACCGAAGCATATGAAAACTGGGGCATACGAAAACCGAGGTTTGACTATACATGCCTTTGATCTAATTCTCTGATCACCCAGTCAAAGAACTCAATCAGATTTGTTTGGCAAGATTGTCCTTTGGTAAAACCATTCAAGAAAGTACACTATTCTCTCTTTCAGGAGCACCTCCATTACTTTTCCCACTGATGTGTATGTTGTCACTGCCCCTGATGAATTCATGCTGCCTCGGATCCTGCAATCCTTTGGACTCCAGAAACCTCACTATTCTCTCTTTCAGCAGCATTTCCAATAATTTACTACCACCAAGGTTAAATTAACTGGCCTGTAGTTTTCAACCATATCCTTCCACTTTTGTGTGAAGGCACCACATGTGCTTCTCTCCAGTCCTCTGGCACCACCTTCAAAGATTCTTCATTCTGATCCATGGGTAACTGTCTGCTTTTCATCAGGTTCTAGTTTAAAAACGTTAGGGGCAGCAGGCTTTTTTTATTCTATAGATCCATTGTGTCAGATCAGCTTTATTTATTTTTCATTTGTAATGCTGAAAGGCTTTGAAAGTGCAGCTCTGTTTACAGTCCCCTTGGTTATCCACACTTGCATATTCGTTGTATACACTAGTGCACTTACTTCTGCTCACTAGAATTTTGAGGAGCTGGTGCTTAACAAATGCATATTGTGAGAAATTGCATGAGGACCTTGTGAGAGTAGGCATCCAAATGACACATGAAATTTAGGAGAATCTGGAAGCATTGATTACTGGGAGTTTTGACATAATGATTTATTTGAACTCTGCTCTTGTGGGTTACTTTTGTTATGAGTTGAGGAGCAGTCGAATGGTTAAAGCAGTGGGCTGACAGGGAAGCCAGGTTCAAATCGCACTGCTGCTCCTTCTGATCCTGGGCAAATCACATAACTTTCCATAAGCCCTCCGGGGATGGGGAAATACTTACAGTAACTGAATGTAACTCGCCTTGAAGTGTTGCGAAAGCCCTGAGCTAAATCCAATAAAAAGAAGCCTCAAAAAGATGGAGTTATAGATGGGATGTGTCCATTCAGAAAGGTTGTTCCAGTTATGCAACACTAGATGGAAAGTGCTGAGTTCAGAGTTAAAAGAAGAAGGGCTCAAAGAAGAGCAGCTTACACCAGTGAAGGGAGGTTATGAGGAAGAGCGGAGAGGCATAAGAACATAAGATATGCCATACTGGGTCAGACCAAGGTCCATCAAGCCCAGTATTCTGTTTCCAACAGTGGCCAATCTAGGTCATATGTACCTAGCAGTTTCCCCAAGAGACACAGGTTCCGCAATGCATGTTCTGGGTCAAGCATTGATATCTTCGGTCACTTCTTAATAATGGTTTATGGACCTTTCCTCCAGGAACTTGTCCAAACCTTTTTTAAACCCAGCTACACTAACAGCCTTTACTACATCCTCTGGTAACAAATTCCAGAGTTTGATCACACGTTGAGTGAAAAAATATTTTCTTTTATTAGTCTTAAATAGTTTACCCTGTAGCTTCATTGCATGTCCCCTAGTCTTTCTATATTCTGATAACGTAAACAATCGATCTACGTTTACCCGTTCCACTCCGTTCATTAATTTATAGACTTCTATCATATCTCCCCTCAGCCGTCTCTTTTCCAGGTTAAAGAGCCCTAACCTTTTTAGCCTTTCTTCATAGGAGTATCCTTCCATCCCCTTTACCATTTTGGTGGCTCTTCTCTGTACCTTTTCTAAAATCGCTATATCCTTTTTAAGATACGGCGACCAGAATTGCACACAATATTCAAGGTGCGGTCTCACCATGGAACGATATAGAGGCTTTATAATATCTTTTCTTTTATTTTCCATTCCTTTCCGATCAGAAGCCGAAGAGTAAAGGCACCTAGGTGAGTAGGTGAAGCTTGAACTGTATGAGGAAGTAGATGGAGAACCAATGGTGATTTTGAGATGGGGGTCATGCAGTTTTAACACTGCAGGAAACGTTTGAACAGATTGTAGTGGAGATGAATGGATTGGTGGGAGACCTATGATTAGCAGGTTTCGTTAATCTAGGTAGGAAGTGATGAGACTGTGGCTGAGGATCTTAAGAAAGAAAAGGACCAGTTTCACTATAGAGAAAAGAACATGTTCCAACAATGTTTTGAGAGTGTGCACAGTAGGAGAGTAAACATTCAAAGATAACCCTGAGGCTGTGGGGACTGTGATCTCTTTGTTGCTCTGTTGGATGAAGCACAGACTGTAATATAGCTAGGCTGCTGCCCCTTGTTGTATGGGAACTCGGCATAGAGAGAATTTTAGGACACAAGGCTAGTAGAGGTGCTTTCAGTCGGTAGGGCAGTATTAAGGATTGTAGAAGAAAAGGAAAGGCATGCTTTATGAAAGCCGAGAGGAGAAGGAAACATCAGCATGCAGAATTAGTTGAAATTAAGATTCACTACTGTAGAATTGTTGTCATGAGCCTTTTCTTTAGGGTACATTTGTCTAGTGCTGCTGTGATGTTAGCAACAGGCTGTTACCCTTTGATTTGTCCATTTGCATGTGTTTGAGAATTTTTCATAAGAAAATGTAAACTGTAAATACGTAGGGGTGGATATTCAAAGGCATTTAGGCAGTTTGCAGACCTAACCTGGTTAGTGCAGCTGAATATTCCTAGTTTGTGCCGCTCAACACACTGACAATTAAGCACTTAGTGGCAGGGCATTCAGAAGGCGGAGCGAAAGCTGCACCAAGGATAACTGGTTAGCGGCGATATTCACATGATAGCTGGCTATCCTAAAATGACTAAAGTTAGGCACTTTAATGGCTGGCCTTAACCCTAGCTGCCTTAGCCACTAAATATTGCTGCTGATCGATTAGCTAACTTTCTATCCGGCCAAGCCAAATAGTCGGTGCCAGTGGCTGGAAATAACCCTGGCATTGAATATTTGGGTTCAGTTTTCAGTGGCAACAGCTGTTGAATATTCTCCCCCCCCCCCCCATAGATTCCATGAAGAACAAACTAGAAGAGGCTAAAGCTTCCCCTGAGGGTATGGGGCCATTTGCTAAGCCTATTTTAGAGAGATGAAATATTATTTGGACCCTTGTATTTTTTGAGGTCAGGGATCCAAATATGTTGGTCTTTTACCTAATTGCTTATCCTGGCACAAAAAGGCATATGGTCCATAAATGATGGCTTTGTTTTTAAACTCTAGGCCATGAGCGATAAGTTTGTGACGGACCCTAGTGAACATTTCGTAGTGGGGCAGAGCGTGGTTGCAAAGGTAACTAACATTGATGAAGAGAAGAAGCGGATGCTATTGAACCTGAAGATGTCAGAGTGTGGTTCAGAGGACCGTGGCACCGAGAGCTTCTCCCTGCTTGAGCAGTGCTTCCAGGAGCTGCAGTTCCTTAGGAGCATCATGGGCAACAGAGGTAAGGACTCCGCAGAGCAGCGGAGATTTGTCGAGTTCTCTTACCTTTGCTAGAGAGGCGCAGTAGTCTTCCACAGATACTGGTTCCAACATAGGTTCAGCAGAACCGCCAAGCAAATGTAGAAAAGATTGCCCTGCCCTCTTTTCACGTTCTTCTGAGTGGTGATATTGTTGCAGCAAATTTAATCTAGTTATCTGTAAGAATAACTGAGTTTATTAAGCTGAAAATTGTAATTTAAAAATATTACTTTTCTTATCATCCTACTATATGGGACCAGATGAGTGGGTTATGCCCCCCTCTCAGCAGATGGAGGCAGACTTAAGCAACTTTCAGTGATGTCATAACCTAGTATATCCTCTGGTACAGCACTGAGAGAAGCCAATATTGTCTGCCTCCAACAGTTGGCAAGGTGTGTGGACTGGTAGAGAAGTGAAGATAGGCCTGACTCTCCTTGCCCACACTACGATGCTGAGGGCTTGAATTTGAGTCTTGAAGGGCCCAATGGCTCATAGCCTATGTCCATGTTGTTTCCTACAGGTTATTATTGATGGGGCAGAAGAGGACCAGGAGAGCCCCATGAGGCCCTGAAAGGGTGGGGGGGGGGGGTAGTAAGTTGGTCCCAGGTCTCCTTGTGCCCTTTGTCCTTGACAAACCCATTGCTCTGCCTGTGCGGGATCTCAGTTTGGAAGGCTCAAGGCCACTCAGAAGTCCTTGATGATAGCTGCCTTCAGTTTCTGGTAGTGCTGTGTGCAAGCAGGAGGATTAGCCTTTGAATGAATGATCCACCCTCTGCTAGTGGCCTGATGACCACTTTCTTCCAAGGTTGCAGGTTTATTCCTGGGAATATCTGTCTTGTTTTGGGCATAGTCAGTGAACCCAGTTTCCTTCCAGAGACTCAGGACAAATTGGCTGATGTCCTATGCTGAGTTGGAAACGGAACAACTTACCATGACCAGGCTCTCCAGGAAGACTGCTGACTATTCCTGTTGGAAGGCTTCGGGGAAAAAGTCCTTCTATCCGAAGAAGAACGCCTATAGTGCCTATCTCCCATATCACTCCTACGCGGCACGACTTGCAAGAGCAGCAGGCCAAAGTCAGCAGCGTAGGCCTAAGACCCCAAAACTCCAACTGGCTCCTCAGCTGCAGCCTGTGGGGGGATTTTGACTCCCGGGCCACAACCTTTCCTCCCCTTTCAGGCCCAGTTCCACAGCACATTGGGGGGAGTCTCAGTTCCTTGTCCACCGTTGGTTCAGCATCACCACCGACACCTGGACATTGCAAATAGTGAAGGAGGGTTACCTCCTACATTTTAAGCAGATCCCCCCCCCCCCTCCGTTCTTTCCAGGGGAATGCCCTCTGGAACCTCACCATCACTTGATACTTGTTATATAGTTTAAATGTATTATAGTTCAAATATTGATATTGATATTGATATTGTTCCTGTTATATTGTAATATATTACTGATATCCAGTTTTACTGTAACATAGTCAAATATTGTTCTTGTTACATTGTAATTACATTAATCAATATTGTTCTTTTCAACTCATGTTATAATGTAATATTGTTCTGTTTAATTGTTTAACTGTATAACGTTTGTTGTAATGTAAACCGCTGCTGATCCTTGGAAACAGCGGTATATAAAAACTGTTCAAATAAATAAATAAATAAATCAGGAGTTTCTCCAGTTGGAAGTAGGCAACCTTTTGGAAGCCGGTGTGGTGGAACTAATTCCGCCATCTCAGGCAGGAAGGGGGTTCTACTCCCAATACTTCCTAGTCCCCAAAAATACAGGCATCTTCCAGCCCATGTTAGATCTTTGCAATCTAAATTGCTTGCTTGTCAGAGAGAAGTTCAAGGTGATATCCCTTGGAATGTTGCTGCCCTATCTCCAGTGGGGAGCTAGGCTTTGTTCCTTGGATATGAAAGAGGCCTACACCCACATCTTCATTCACCCCCTGCAGCGACAGTACCTCTGCTTCATCCTCAGTGGCAGGCACTATCGTTACAGGATTCTTCCCTTTGGACTCACATCCGCTCCCATGGTTTTCACAAAGTGGCTAGCGGTTGTAGCAGTTTTTCTCCATGTGCAGGGGATTTTTGTCTTCCCTTATCTGGATGACTGATTGGTGAGGGGCAGCTCTCTGGACATGGTTCACCAGCCCACACAGCATACCATCAAGGTCTTGGAGCAGCTGGGCATCATAATCAGCAACCCAAGGTCCCATCTGCAACTTGCTCATCACCTCGAGTTCATTGGGGCTCTCCTCGATACTTTGATAGCCAGGGCATATTTCCCAACAGACAGGTCCCACTGACTCATCTCTCTGCTGTACCAGGTTCAGTGCTGCTTGTTGGTGTCCGCTCACCAGATGCTTTGTCTTCTGGGTAACATGGCTTACACAGTCCATGTCACTCCATTCGCTTGCCTGAATATGCAACAAGCGCAGTGGACCCTCTTCACTCGGTGGTGTCAGACCTCGGGCCGCCTCTCCGACATGGTGTGTGTAACTCTACCACCACTCGACTCCAACCCATGGTGGCAGCAGTTGGTGAATCTTTTAGTGGGGCTTCCCTTTCAAGTGCCCCCACACCAACAAGTTCTGATGACGGATGCCTCCAAGCTTGACTGGGGAGCTCATCTTAGTGGGCTGTGCACACAAGGCCTCTGGTCGGAGGGTGAGAGCCTCCACCAGATAAACTTCCTTGAAATTAGAGCCATTGCAAATGAATTGCGGGCCTTCCGGACACAGCTGGCCGGCCATGTCATTCTCATACAAACTGACAACCAAGCAGCGATGTTCTACATCAACAAGCAAGGGGGCACGGGCTCCTACCTCCTCTGTTGGGAGACAGTCTGGCTCTGAAAGTTCACTGTGAAGAACCAGATGCTTCTCTGGGCAGTGTATCTCCCCAGGTGAGGACCGTGTTTTAGTGGACAAGCTCAGCAGAGTCCTGCAACCACACAAGTGGGCTCTCAACCCCCAGGTGGTCCACCAGATCTTTTGGATGTGGGAAACCCCCACCATGGATCTCTTCACATCTCCTCTCAATGCCCAGCTACCGCTGCTTTGCTCTAAGATGCCCTGTTCCAGTCGGGTGGCTTGCAATGCCTTCCTTCTGGATTGGAGGGAGGGCATACTCTACACTTACCCACCGACTCCCCTGGTGGCCAAGACCCTCTTCAGGGTCTAAATGGATGGGGACCTTGATACTTATTGCCCCACTATGGCCCCAGCAACTGTGGTACCCCTTGTTACAACAGCTCTCTCTGGTACCGCCCCTTCACCTGGGCTGTGAAGGGCACCCTTATACACTTCAATCTCTATTCCCTGCCACTCATGGCTTCGCTGCTGAGTGAATAGCTCTGGCAGCGTTCCATCTATCCATAGATGTCAAACATTTTCTTGGCATCTTGCAGGGATTCCACCAGGAAAGCATATGTCTTCAAGTGGCACAGATTTTCAGTCTGGCGTGTGGACTGGGCCCTCAACCTCTTTACTTAGTGGAGGTAGTGCTGACTTAATTGCTTCACCTCTCCAACTCTGGTATGAAGGCTAATTCCTCATCGTTCATCCAGTCTAGGCCCATACCTCTGGGGTAGAACACCTCTTCCAGCAGCTTGGAGACTGAGCATGTCATCTTTCTAAAAACTACTATTAAAGCTTTGGAATTACAGAGCTTAAAAGGGAGAGAGGAGGCATTGTGGGTTAAACTAGAAAGAGGGAAAGAGAAATCTATTTGCATTGGTGTGATATACAGACCTCTCTCACAAGAGGAAGAGGTGGACAGAGTTAATTGAAGGCATACGCAGCATTGCTAGGAAAGGGGAAGTGCTACTGATAGGAGATTTCAATATGCCAGATGTTGATTGGCACATTCCCGCTGCAGTATCATCTAGAAGTAAGGAGATCCTGGATTCTCTACAGGGAGAACTATTCAGGCAATTGGTAACAGACCCCACACGTGAAGGGACAATACTGGACTTGGTGCTTACCAACGGTGAAAGTGTTTCTGATGTTGTAGTGGGAGATCATTTTGCATCCAGTGATCATCAGATGGTGTGGTTCAGTATTAGGACTAGGGCTGTTAGAATCCTTTCCAAGGTGAGAATCTTAGACTTTAGGAAGACTAACTTTCCGAAGATGGGCCAATACCTCAGGGAGTCGTTAGTGGGATGGGAACAGCTGGGGGATGTAGAGAAACAGTGGGCAAAACTGAAAGGGGATATTTTAAGGGCAACCAACCTTTTTGTTAAAATGGTAAATAAAGGCAAAAGGAAAAGGAGACCGCTATGGTTTTCTAGAAAGTAGCTGAAAAAGTGAAGAAAAACAGGGAGGCCTTCATGAAATACAAGAGATCACAGAGAGAGGAAGACAGGCATCTGTATTTGGAAAAACTTAAAGAAGCTAGCAAAGTAGTCAAGAAGGCAAAGATTCAAAAGGAGGAGGAAATAGCCAATGCAATAAAATGGGAGGATAAGACATTTTTCAGATATATTAGTGAGAAGAGGAAGGGCAAGAGTGGTATTGTCAGACTCAAGGGTGCAGGGGGGGAATATGTAGAAGCTGATAAGGATAAAGCGGAATTGCTTAACAAATATTTTTGTTCTGTGTTCACAGATGAAGAACCAGGAGCAGGATCTCAGAAAACACCCACAAATAGGAACAGAAGCGAGGGACATCTTGAACAATTTTCAGAAAACTGTGTTCGTGAGAAACTAGCTCAACTTAAAGTAGACAAAGCGATGGGACAGGATGGGATACACCCTAGAATACTGAGGGAACTTGGGGACGTTCTAGCAGCTCCAGTGACTGACCTTTTCAATGCCTCGTTGGAGTCGGGAGTGGTGCCAAAGGACTGGAGAGAGGCTCATGTGGTGCCTTTACACAAAAACGGAAGTAAGGATGTGGTTGAAAACTACAGGCCGGTTAGTTTAACTTCGGTGGTGAGTAAATTATTGGAAACGCTGCTGAAAGAGAAAATAGTGAGGTTTCTGGAGTCCAGCGGATTACAGGATCCAAGGCAACATGGATTCACCAGAGGCAGGTCTTGTCAGACAAATCTGATTGATTTCTTTGACTGGGTGACCAGGGAGTTGGACCGAGGGAGAGCTCTAGATGTGGTGTATTTAGATTTCAGTAAAGCCTTTGACACTGTTCCTCACAGGCGACTTATAAACAAACTGAGCACCCTAGGGATGGACCCTAAAGTTACTGCTTGGGTTAGAAATTTGGTTGGGTGGGAGGCGACAGAGTACAAGTAAATGGAGCTCACTCTGAGGAGAAGGATGTTACCAGTGGTGTGCCCCAGGGATCTGTCCTTGGTCCGATTCTTTTTTTTTTTTTATATTTAAACTTTTTATTAAGGTTTTATAAGGAAAATCCAATACAAACCAGTTGATACCCGGTAATATCCCATATGGTCCACAGAAACAATCAAAAATCAATCCTATCATCAATTCCAATTTACACAGACAACAATGCATATAAACCAACTAAAGCTGCCCCTTCCCCCAGTCCACCGCCCCCACCCGCCCAGAGCTATCTAACCAGCTAATCCTCCCCCCTGCCCCCCTTCCTCGCCCATCCCCCCTACATTATCTCCAAAACCCATCTTCCACTCAGCACTCACCTTGCGTCCTAGCCAGACCTCCCCATTTACGGACGTCCTGCTCCCAATCCCATCTCCCCCCTCCTCCCCTTCCAGCCCTCCAGCCAGCTCCAAACAGGTCCGATTCTTTTTAACATCTTTGTTAGTGATATAGCGGAAGGACTGTTGGGTAAGGTTTGCCTCTGCAGATGATACCAAAATCTGCAATAGAGTAGACACCCAGGAAGGTGTAGATAACATGAGGAGGGATCTAGCTAAGCTTGAAGAATGGTCTAGAATTTGGCAGCTGGGATTTAATGTTAAAAAATGTAAGGTCATGCATTTGGGCTGCAGCAATCCAACGGAGCAATACCGTATAGGAGGTGAAGTACTTTTGTCCACTAAAGAAGAGCGGGACCTAGGCGTGGTTGTGTCTGATGATCTTAAAGTAGCTAAACAGGTAGAAAAGGCAACGGCAAAAGCTAGAAGGATGCTTGGGTGCATACGGAGAGGAATGGCTAGCAGAAAAAAGGAGGTGATAATGCCTCTGTATAAGTCTTTGGTGCGACCTCATTTGGAGTATAGTGTGCAATTCTGGAGACCGCACCTTCAAAAGGATGTGAACAGGATGGAGTCGGTGCAGAGGGTGGCTACTAAAATGATTAGTGGGCTTCATTATAAAGCATATGAGGACAGACTTAAGGATCTTAATATGTACACCTTAGAGGAAAGGCGGGATAGAGGTGATATGATTGAGATGTTTAAATACCTCCGTGGCATAAATGTTCAGGGAGAGAGCCTCTTTCAATTGAAAGCAAGTTCTGCTACGAGGGGACATGGGATGAGGGTGAAGGGAGATTGATTCAGGAGTGATATGCGGAAATATTTCTTTACGGAAAGAGTAGTGGATCCATGGAATAGTCTCCCAGTGGAGGTGGTAGAGATGAGGACAGTACCTGAATTCAAAAAAGCATGGGACCAACACAGAGGATCTCTAAAGGTAAAAAGTGGACTTTTGTAGTTGTTGATATGGAAGGACAGACTAGATAGGCCATGTGGTCTTTTTCTGTCATTATGTTTCTGATGACACAGGAGTACATATTCCGCTGGCACCTCCCACCAGTTCCAGTTAGCTCATTCTCCAAACAGCTGGAGGAGGTTTTGTGCCAGGGTACTGACTCACCAATGGAACAATTAAGGAGGGTAGTTTAGGTTTAGGTTTTAATTTCTTTAATCCTTTCTTCCTTGGTGAATTACACAGGTACACTACCAAAAAACTGCCTCCAGTTTTGCAACTGATTCCTATAGATTTTGGGGTGCTGAATCCAGGAAAAATAGCCAAAATGTTCCATCACGTCACATTTTCTTGCAAAATTAGATTTCTTACCCATATAAGGAATGTTCACATAATTTCTTTTTAGCCGACTGCAGTTTATTTTCTTGGCCCAAAATAGAGGTTGTAATGGTTAACTAACTAGAAACACTCCCTCATGATATTTTAGAGTGTTTTGTATTCATTTTATACATTAACAGGACAATTGGGAGGCGGGGGGCTAAATCCAGTACTCGCGCTGGCGCATGTTCTTTCCTGTTCGCCTCGCCTCGTTCGCTCGCTCAAACACGGTGGTTGCGACATGAACGTTCCTGTCAAATTTCAGTTTCTTGCAAGTTCATTATTACCTTTTGTTTGCTCGGTCGTAATCCAGCTTTATTCCGAAGTGGTTCACTACAGTTGTAGTTTGCAGTGCTGTGTATTTGTGATGGCTCACAGAGCCAGAGGTTGCGTCAACTCTCCGGACAGTTTTTGTTTTATTTGTGGGGAATATACCGTGAAAAAGCGGCAGAGGAACATTTCTGCATTTATTAAAAAAGTATATTTCGCCTATTTCGGTTTGAAGTTACGCGATCAAGACAAACCGTGGGCTCCTCACAAAGTGTGCAAGACATGTGAGGAAGATCTACGCTTATGGATGAAAGGTAAAAAACAAGCATTTCGTTTCGGAATACCTATGATGTGGCGTGAACAAAGAGACCACAGCAGTGACTGCTATTTTTGCTCTTGCATTGTGAAGGGATACAACTTAAAAAATAAGAACGTAATAAGTTACCCCAACCTTCCCTCAGCAATTAGGCCTATGCCTCATAGCAACGAAGTACCTGTGCCTGAACCACCAAAATCTTTGGATCATATTTGTGTGGACGGTTCTGATCATGATGAGACTCATCAGATGGCTTTTCCCGATGAGTCCAGTACTTCCGAGTTTGAAACTGAACCAGATCCGAAACCTGAACTTTTCTCTCAAGCTGAATTGAATTATTTAGTCCGGGATTTAGGACTCCCAAAAGATGCTGCTCAACTGCTAGGTTCTCGGCTTAAACAGAAAAATCTATTGTCACCAGGAACAACTTTTTATTGGTACCGCAACCGCGAGACACAATTTTTGAAGTATTTCAGCAAAGAGGAAGATTTGGTATTTTGCAACGATATATACGGAGTGATGGAAAAGTTTAAACTCAAGTATGATCCTGCTGAATGGCGGCTGTTCATTGATTCGTCAAAAGACAGCATAAAAGGTGGTGTTCTTCATAATGGCAACACATTCGCTTCAGTTCCTATTGCTCACTCTGTTATTCTCCAAGAAAAATACGAGAATTTGGCCCTGATTCTTCAGAAGATTCGTTATGATGAGCATAAGTGGATGATTTGTGGAGACTTTAAAATTCTATCCATGCTATTAGGGCAGCAATCTGGTTTCACCAAATATCCCTGCTTCCTTTGCTTGTGGGATAGCCGGGCCCGCGACCTACACTGGGGGAAAAAAGACTGGCCAATTCGGGAGTATTTGAGACCCGGTGAGAAAAATGTTCTTCATGAAAGCTTGGTACCTCGTGATAAAATTCTATTACCACCTCTCCACATTAAGTTGGGTCTCATTAAGCAATTCATCAAGTCCCTTCCAAAAGATGGTGAGTGCTTTCGGTACCTTTGCTCAAAGTTCCCCCGACTTTCTGAAGCAAAGCTAAAGGAAGGAGTGTTTGTTGGCCCTGATATAAGGAAACTCATTTCAGATGGAGCATTCGCTGAAACGATGTCTGAGAAGGAAAAAGAAGCCTGGGATTCCTTCAAGGATGTTGTTCTCAAATTCTTGGGGAACAGGCGGGATGAGAACTATAAGGATATTGTTGCCAGGATGCTCAATGCCTTCAAAGAACAAGGCTGTAACATGAGCCTGAAAGTCCATTTCTTGCACTCCCATGTGAACTACTTTCCCGAAAACTTGGGGGCGTACAGTGAAGAACAAGGTGAAAGGTTTCACCAGGACATCAAGGACGCAGAGAGAAGGTACCAAGGAAGATGGAACACCACTATGATGGCTGATTTCTGCTGGTTGCTGCTGTGGGAAACCCCAGATGAAAAATACGCCAAGCAGCGCACCAAGAGAAGCATTCGGGGGAAGAAGAAACGGGCCCACCAGGAGATTGATTGACCCAAGAATGACTTTAAAATCTAAACTGTGTTGACAAATATCGTGTTTTTACTAAACTTTGAAATAAAAATTTGCTAGTTATTACCACAGTGTCGGATCTCATTTATTAGAATTTTATTTTCACACCATCGGGTGTTTGTCTTCATGTATTGCAATGGTGCGGTTTGCGTTTTCTATTCTTACATACATACCTGTACAACATTTTTTGCACATTTCTTTGCTTTGCTTTGTGTCTAACCTCGCTCTTATATGCTCAATGTTTGTGCACATGTATGTGGCTGTTTTAAGTGCAGACAATTTTGCTACCATCACAGTGTGTTTTGTTGACATTACTCTATTCTTATGTGCTGCCTTGTTACAATTTTCTTTATTCTTATTTGAATAACTACTAAACAATTAGTATAAAGAATTCATCCAAGAAACTTTTATCTCGATCGCACTCAATCTGAAACGTTCACCTCAAACTGCTAACCCAATGTAGCAAAAAATCTGTACGTGATGGAGCAAATTGGTTTCCAGATTTGGATTCAGCGCACCAAAAAACGTAAAAATCAATCGAAACATTAGAGGCAGTTTAAAAAAAAATTTTTTTAGTGTACCTGTGTATTCGTTTTTACTTTCTACGCCCCCTGCAAGACTCCAGGCAAGGCTGTGGCAGTAAGGGATACCGTGGCTTGGCTTCGGCAGTTGGTTCCTGAAGACCAGTGCGGAGCCGGTCGGTACTCCATTTACTTTGTCGTACCAAAAAAGGAGGGATCCTTCCGTCCTGTCCTTGACCTCAAGCAAGTAAACCGGTGCCTAAGAGTACCGTGGTTTCATATGGAGACTTTCCACTCCGTCATGGTAGCGATACGGTGTGGGGAGTTCTTAATGTCCCTCGACTTTACGGATTTGTTTCTCCAGGACCAAGCAGGAAGTCAGCCCTCACATATGGGTGACGTCGGCGCCAACGGAGCCCCCATGCGGAGCATTTCCCCAGCTTTCAAAGAAAGCCTTTGGGAATGCAGCACACATGCGCAGTCCCCTTCCCGCCCAAGGGTGCCATCTTGCTCAGTCGTCTTCTTTCCGTGGAGCCCGACGGACATGTCTCGTTGTTACCCATGAAAAAAGTTGATTTCTGCATGGATCCTTCTTTTTTACTCGGTTCGATGCCGGTTCCCTTTCCTGCCTGGGCCCGGTACACCGGTATCGAGCCTGGACTTCATTTTTTGGTTTTTGTCCTTTGAGACTAGCGTTCGTGCCATTTTTCTATTTTTCACTGGCAGCCCTGTCTTTTGACCTTGCAGGGGCTCTTTTTCCCCCGATGGCTGCCAGCGGGTTTAAAAAGTGTGATCAGTGTAAGAAACTTATGTCTCTCACTGACACACATGACTGCTGCCTCGGGCCCGATCATGACCCGATGATCTGTGGCCCATGTGGAAAAATGTCCTCGAAGGCGTTGTGAAACCGTCAACATCAGAAGGAAAGAATCTTCTCTGACTCCATGTCCGGCCGGGCCCAGACTTCGTCAGAGGCCTCGATGTCTCGGGACTCCGATCCCGAGCATCGCCGGGGCTCCTCTTAGAGGGGGTCTCCCTCGCGGGAACACTGCAGGAAGAAAAAACCCATGAGGGCAGCGTCGGTGGACGCAGTTGGCTCCTTGAGGGCCAAGTCGCATAGCCCCGACCGCCGTCCCAGGTCTTCAGAGTCGGAGAGGCCTGCTAAACAACCTCGTGTAGAGACGGAGGCCCCAAGTCAAGTGAGTACTGTAGTCCTCATGGACTCTTCTCCGGGGGAGACCCGAGGCCGTCGAGGCCCGATTCGGGGGCTGCTGAGTCTCCTGAGCTCGGACTCAGGTTGACGGCCTTGGAGAGCAGCTTGGCTGCCTTCATGGAACAGCAGCGGGCACTGATCGCCGGTCTCACCGGTGTATCTGCCCTGACCACCGGGACCTCGACGTCCAAGTCGACCCCGGAGGCCGAGCCGATCGTCGAGTCGATCCTCGGCCTCCCATTGCAGGATCTTATATTCCTATATACTCGGATCCTTCGGTACCCAGGCTAGTTCTTCAGATCTAGCCTGTCCAGGGGAGGTTCTCTGTGGAGATCCTTCTTTTCAGAGTTTCCTCCTGGATATGGCAAGATCACTTGCCATTCCTATCCCTGGCCATGATCCTACACAAGGCTCTGTTTCTACCGAAGCAAAGGAGAACATAATGCTTCCTTTGCATCATTCCTTGCAGGATCTTCTTCTAGAAATGTGGGAAGCACCTTTAAGGGTACCCCCACCTTCCAGAGCAACTGATCTCCTATATCAGGTGCCCCCCTCTCCAGGGTTTCAAAAGACTCAACTTCCTCATCATTCCATTGTAGTGGAATCAGCAATGAGGCGGGTGAAGAGTAAGAAAAAGCACTCTTCTTATCCGCCAGGTCGTGAGTCTAAGACACTAGATGCCTTTGGACGTCAAACCTTCCAGACATCCATGCTTTCAGCAAGAATTCTCTCATATATTTTTTATATGAGTCTGTCTCTTGAGGAGGTCACAAAGAAATTGCATCTTTTGACTCCTTTTCTTTCAGAGCCCAAGAGTGCAGACTATTCCTCACTGCTTAGTCATATTCAAAATATCTCTTGGTTTCTTACTCGTGCTTCCCTAGACTCATTTGAGTCTGTTAGCAGAACTTCTGCTATAGCTATAGGGGCACGACGTAGAGCCTGGCTCCAAGCTTCAGACTTAGACAAATGGGCACAACAAAGACTGGGTAATACTCCTTGCACTGGAGAAAATCTCTTCAATAAGGAGTCTATCTCCAGGAACAAGCAGGAATGAGTCTTCACACGTGGGAGACGTCGCCGACGGAGCCCGCACGGGAATGCTCCCCAGCATCCAATCAGAAAGCCTTTGGGAGCATACCCCGCACCTGCGCGGTGGCTTCCCGCCCTTCCTACTGCCTCTCCCCAGTTTTTCGTTTTCCGCGGTTCAGGCAGGACGTCCCTCCTGCCACCGCAGAAATTTTTTTCTTTTTCTGTAGTCGCGGCTTTCCCGCCGACGGTGGCACCTCTGTGCCCCCTTTTCTTTCTTTCTTTGATTATTTTCGTTTAATTTTCATCGCCCCCTCCGGGCGCTGAGGCTTACCGGGCTTGCAGCATGGAGCCTTCTTCCCCCCAGCTTCACTGCGGGGACTTAATTTTCCACGTGGACTCCGATGCCGGATGCCTCTCCTGTTTGGGGCCTGACACTTTTTTCCCGGACTCTCCGGGTTACAGTGTCGGGAGAGGACCCTCCCTCTTTCGGGTATCCCTCGACGACGTCTTCGCGCCCAGGGCGCGGTCGTCGGGTTGTTCTTCTCTCCAGGATCAGGTAACCCCACAACAGTCTGTTAAGACTAGCCGAGTCTTGAGGGGCGAGTCCATGCGCGGCATGGCGACGGCTCCGGCCAACCCCTCAAGTCCTCCTTGGCTGATATACCCCGGCGGGAGTCCTCGGGCTCCAAAGTATTTACAGGGTTTCAGGATGTTCCTGAGGTTCGCTCCTCACAGAACATTCCCGAGCCATGCCCGAGGGCGGTACCCGCTTCGAGCGATACCGATTCCCCGCCATTGACGTCGGCGTCGAGTGTTCCACTCTTCGCCAGGGATCGTCAGCCGGTGTCCTTGGCGCCTTCGGGGCCGATCGACTCGACCGGGTCTGACCTCCCTACACCCAAGCCATGCTCGGGCGTGGTAGCCGCTCCGGGCGGTACTGAGCCCCCGGCATCGGCATCGGCGTCGGTGTCGAGCGCTCCGCTCCTCACCGAGGATCGTCGGCTGCTGTCCTCGGTGCCTCCGGGGCCGATTGACTCGGTCCAGTCTGGCGTTCTTCCATCCCTGCCATGCGCGTGGGCGGTACCCGCTTCGGGCGGTACTGACCCCTCGGCGTCGGTGTCGAGCGTTCCGCTCCTCACCGGAGATTGGCGGCTGCTGTCCTCGGCGCCTCCGGGGCAGACCGACTCGCGCCGGCATGGCGTTCCTACGGGGGTGGTATCCGCTTTGGGCGGTGCCGACCCATTGGCATCGGTGTTGAGTGCCCTGCTCCCCATCGGGGATCGCCGGCCGCTGCCCTCAGCGCCTCGGGGGCCGATCGACTCGACTGTCTGACGGCCCTACGTTCGGGTCATGCGCGGAGGTAGTACCCGCTTCGAGCGCGCGGGCGTCGGTGGTTCCGCCCCGTGCCGGGGATGATCACCTGGCCTCCCTCCCCTCGGGGCCGCTCGCTTTGACCCACGCCGGGTCGCCGGTATCTCAACCCTGCGCAAGGGTGGCACCGGGTTCGAGCGGAGCCGCTCCGCCGGCGACGGCAGGGGCATCGAGCACGAGGGACCGCCATCGACCTTCCCCGGGGACCTCGGGGCATGTCGACCAACGCACGGGCGTCTCCCCGGCATCGAGAAGGTGCCTCGGGGTCTTCGACCACTTCGATCCAATCTGGATCTGCGCCGCCCCGCAACGGTGCCTCGACTTCGGCGCAGGGGCTTTGCACTCCCCCCCCCCCCCCCGCAGGGACTCGTCGGGTGACCTGGGTCCCCTCGGGGACGGGCCGTATGCCCCAGAAGGATTTCTCTCCGTGTCGGACGGGTTCGAGAGGGAGCCCGGCATCGGGCAGTGCCCGCCGATCGACATCGGCGCCGGCGTCAGATGACCCCCTCTCCACCGAGCTCCGCCCTTGGGTACCCCTGATGCTCGCGGCACTGAGCGGCGCGGTTCCGATCCACGCTCCGGGATCTCCACCACCGGCGCAGTCGCCCCCTCCTTGGCCCTCTAGAAGGGAGTCGATCTCCTCGCTCGGTTCGATGCCCAGCCTGGAGTCGGTGTCCAGCCTTGAAAGCCTGGACACTACACGTCTCGGGATTGGCCCCTGTCCCCTTCCGCGACACAGAGCGGAGACCACTGGCCCCTGTCCTCCGGCGGCCGCTGAACCGCTTCGATCGCCGGGAGCAGCACCGCCCCCAGGTTCGGGGCCGAGGCCGATTCCTGCGCGCTGTCGGTGCCATCGATCCCTTCAATGCCTAGCTTGGAATCAATTCCAGGAGCCGACGACGCCATGTGGACTGCCCCGATCCGGGTCGGTTGGTCCCCTGCTCTGCCCAGCGGGCATCGGCCCGAGTGGCCTCTTCCCTGACAGCCCCTCCCGCCATGACTCCTCTGGCAGAGCCACCTTTTCAGGATTTCCTCCTTGACATGGCGGACTTGCTGACCATCCCTATCCCGGACCCGAGCCCGGGCCCAGCGGAACAGGCAGCCGTGATGCTTCCTCTGCATCCCTCCCTGCAGGATCTCCTGCTGGGGGCTTGGCGGTCGCCTTTGAGGGTTCCGGCACCGTCGACTGATGCAGGCTCTGTACCGGGTGCTTCCGTCCCCGGGTTTTCGGCAGCACCAGCTGCCACATCGGTCCATTGTGGTAGAATCGGCGCTAAGGAAGGCCGGAAGCAAGGAGAAGCATGCTTCTCGCCCTCCGGGCCGTGCCTCAAAGACGCTAGATACTCTAGGACGTCAAGCCTTCCAGACGTCTATGCTGACGGCCAGAATTATTTCATATATATTTTATATGAGTCTGTCGCTCCGGGAGGTCACCGAGAGGTTGTCTCGGTTATCCCTCTTCGTGTCTGCAACCAAGGCCTTTGAATATTCCCTGCTTCTTTATCACTGCAGGAGTATCTCCGGGTTCCTTTCTCGGGCTTCGCTGGACTCCTTCCAGTCGGTCAGCAGAGCCTCTGCTGTTGCCATTAGAGCACGCCGTACAGCATGGCTGCAGGCGTCCGAGTTGTGTAGACGGGCGCAGCACAACCTGGGTAATTCTCCCTGCGACGGAGATCACCTCTTCAATAGCGAAGCCTTGCGTCAGGTCGCACAGTGCTTCGCTAACCTTCCCAGAGTTAGCAGCCAGCCTAGGGCCCGGCCCCCCGGCTTTGGTAAACGCCTCTCCAGATCCCCCTTCCCTAGGAAGAGGAAATATCAGCCCTCCGCCCACCCTCCAGGCGCGCCCCAGCAAGGGACCTCTCACCCCAGGTTGATGCCCCCGGGCCCGCGCCAGGACTCTCATACTAAGCATGTTTAGGCTCAGGCGGGCGGCTGCCTGCACTTAACCCTCTTATCGGAAGTTAAAAATTGAGCTCTACTCTGGGGCTCGTTCAGTTGACAAATGGTTCGGAGGCCTCTCTAGGGGTTAGGTATTCTCCTTCCGCTGGTAGGGAGACCACCTCTACTCCGTGATAGCTCTGGCCCACGGCCGACCTACTTACCCTTCGGTGCGTCTCCGAACCCTTCTCAGCCAGTATTCCCCTGCTGATTGCTTCTGTACCGGAATAGTCCCCCAATGCTTGCCAGGACTATACCCTCCTGTCCCCCGTTTGTGCGGGGGGGCGAGTTTTCTGCGTGCGGGTCCTGTGGACACATATAGGGCCTCCAGCCCCTGTGGCGTTCTACCGGACTGATGCTATCCTCCGTCCCCCACCCTACCGCGCTGTTGGTTCGTCGATCTGCCCTTGTCCTCCGAAATAGATCCCTCTACTGACGGATCTTGCCGCCACCTTCCCAGGTGGACGTTCTGTGGATCAATGGCAGATCCGCCTTACCAGGGCGATGCTCAGGGAGGTAGGCCCCTCGGCATACCTGCGTTAGTACCGGAGTGGGCGTCCTCAGGCCCACCGGTTTCAATGTACTAGATATCACCTGCGCGATAGGCGCATATTGGGGGGATACCCGCAGTACCTGCGTTCTACCGCCTAATTTCCCTATGGCCGGTACTCACGCACCTCCCCCCCCCCCCCCCGGGGTCCGGCCAGTCCGCCTGCCTCTTCCTCGATCGGGCCGCGGACTGGTGGTACTCTACTGCTGTGAAGTCCACAGCTCCCTTTTCAGTTAGGTCCTCCTCCCGGGGGTTCGGACCCTTGTCTCCCTATCTCTCGCTAGGGTAGCCTGTGTACTCCTTCTGCTCCGGGGTACACCCCTACTCTTCTCCGGAATGGGCTCTCTGGTTCGGTCAGTCTTCTACTGAGTTCTGGACTCTACTCCTAAGGGAGTGCTCAGCTTGCACTAAGCCTCCTGGAAGACCTGCCGTCCTTCTCCTGACCCAGCTGACGCCTGGATCTCCTAGCCTTCCGGATTTGGAACTTCCTCCTCGCTGCGGCGGAGTTTCCTTGACGACTTCGCTACGGCGTCTACGGTGCCTTCATCACAGGCCTGCTTCCGACAACCCGTTAGGTAAGCTCTACAGGGTTCTAAACCATTAATTCCTTAAACTTAATGGTCGGTAAGCTCTGTATGGTATTAGGTCATTTACTCATTAAATGCTTACTGATACTATTTATGCATCCCTCTGACTACTCTTCCTGTAGCCTGGGTTTTTTTTTGCTGTATCTTAATGATACCTGTTCTGCACTCTAAAGACTTCCCTCTGTAGTCTTTAGATTTGCTGTTCCTCTATTCAACTCCTGCCCTCCATCCCTCAGGGGATGCCGGGGATTCAGGCTGGGCAAATGCCATCCCGTCCTGGGCTGCGCTTATGGGATCTCCCCGGGCATCCTTAGCTAGGGAGTCCCCACGTGTGAAGACTCATTCCTGCTTGTTCCTGGAGATAGCACATTTACTTACCTGTAACAGGTGATCTCCGGAACAGCAGGAATTAGTTTTCACAACCCGCCCACCTCCCCTAGGAGTTGTATCTTTTCTCTCTATTCCTTCCTCTCCTCTCCTTCCGGCTCAGCTATGAAACTCAACTGGGGAGAGGCAGTAGGAAGGGCGGGAAGCCACCGCGCAGGCGCAGGCTATGCTCCCAAAGGCTTTCTGATTGGATGCTGGGGAGCATTCCCGTGCGGGCTCCGTCGGCAACGTCTCCCACGTGTGAAGACTAATTCCTGCTGTTCCGGAGATCACCTGTTACAGGTAAGTAACTGTGCTTTACGTCAGGTTACTCGGTGGTCCACTGACTTACCTGTTTCTAAGGGCTGTTCTACGCCGCCTTCTTTCCCAGTAGGTAGGAAATGTCCTACCAAACTTTCTTCCCCTAGGGGGAGAAGGTTTTATTCATCTTCTGCCCATTATACAGATGTTCCCAAACAGGGGAAACATCGCCCTGGTCTGAAGAATCCAAACTCTCACCAGGCTCAGCAAACCCAGCAACCGCAGGGTTTCTGATTAATCATCATACTTTTGTGCCTCTTGGGGTTTAGAACCTGCTGTTGGCTTCTTCTCAGTAGAAGCCTTCCACTGTTTTCATTCTAAACTCTAGGCATGGATCTCTTTTCACAAGACATCCATTTTTTCTCTGTATATGAGCTCTTAGGATATTCATGCCTATAGGTCACAGGTTTCTCCTCTTCTTCCTGCTAGGGAAAGAGGTTTAACAACTATCAAATGATAGTTTTCTGTACCAGCATGAATTTTTCCTTTCTACAGACTTACCACACTGTAAGTCTCTATTCAGCTCCATCTTCTCCTACCCTCTTACCAAGCTTTCCTCTGTAAGAGGGGTACTATTACACTGGAGGGCTTCTTCAGCCCCTCTAGTTTTTGTCACTATTCCAGTGTGGAGTTTTCCTCTCTGAGTTAAGCTGCCCCAAAGCAAAAATGAAGAAGGGAGTTATCAGACAGGTCCAGAGTTTTCTTACTCCTGTTCTGTCTGTTCTTTCTGTTTTTAAACAGAAAGATTCTTTCTGCTGTCTTACCAGCAGCTGCCCATGCAGGATCCCTAGTGATTGGACCACTGGTTCTTCTCCACAAGCATCCAGAGTTGTCCTCCACTACATTCTTTCTGACCTTAGTAGTGACTCCAAGACAGTGGATTCATCTTTCTTGGGAAACCTTATCACTACAGCCTTCTCAGATTGTCTTCTATTCTTGCCATCTCTAATTCCCTTGGCTTGGCAGCATAGTTGACGTAGGTACTGGCTTTTTCCAGCAGCCAGTTCTATCTCCTAATTCTCCTGCATTATGCTCTCTGCAATTCTACAGAGAAGCTTTCCACCATGGGCCTTTGCTAGAGAGCATTAGGTTTTCCTCAAACAGCTGTCCTAGATGTTTGGAAAAGGCTCCCTCAGTCATGCCCCTCATGACTGGAAGGGTTCTTCCTACCCTACTATCTCCTTTTTAAAACAAAGGACGTGGGCCTTCTCTTACGTGAAAGCTTAAAGAGTTCAATTCCCTGGTTTGGTCCTCAGGATTCCCACCGGGAATATGCTCTTTTTTTCCTTGCAGCTCGTCCTCATGGTATCCTAATCCCTCATGGACAGTGCATGTTTAGCTAAAGAACGCATGATACCCTTTTTGCCCCTCAAGTAGGTCAACTTGGTATCTCATTCCTATGTGTCTTCTGTCTATTTACCATGCTAGAGTTCTGGAGGACTCTGGACTTGCTGCCTGCAGACTGATATTATCCTCTGTTTTTCACGTAACTATCCTGGTTATTTCACTAGCTAGCATTTCTGCAGCAATCTAGTCTGTTCCTTGTCAGGGAGATTTTTCCCCTGACTCCTTCCATCATAACCAGGGGGAATAGATTCTCTGTATATCTTCTCAAGTAGGTTCCACCTTCTTGTTAGGAGATGTGAAGAGGAAAGATTCATCTAATATGTGAATATACTCTCTATAGGCATATCTCTGTCTGCTTAATTGCAGACATCTATATATAGGCCTATATATTCATATCTATATATATATCTATATATCTATATCTATATATCTATATCTATATATCTATATCTATATATATATCTATATATATATATACATCCCTATAGATATATATGTCATTTGTGTGTGTATAAGTTATGCCCTTCTATATCTCACTATATATATATATTCTATATGTCTCTCTCTCTCTCTCTCTCTCTCTCTCTCTCTCTCTCTCTCTCTCTCCATATATATATGTGTGTGTGTGTATGTATATATCTCCAGGAACAAGCAGGAATAAGTCCTCACCTATGGGTACGTCGGAACCGACGGAGCCTGCGCGGGAAAGCTTCCCAGAAAGGAAGCTTTTGGGGCCTCCCACTGCACATGCGTGCTGCCTTCCCGCCTTCCTGACCAGCTCTCCTCAGTTTCTCTTTTTCCGCGGAGCCAGCAGGTCGTGTTCCTGTCACCGCTGAAGAAATTGTTATTTTAGTTTCTTTCTTTAGACCGCGTACCTGCCTTCCCTATACCGAAACCGGTACCGCCGGTCTCTCTTTTCTTTTCTTTCTTAAAAAAAAAAAAAGCTTTTATTTTTTAGCACAACTTGGTGACTTCTGTTAGGCCTCAGGCCTACACAAAATCTCCTCATGGAGAAACCAGCTCCTGGTTTCAAGAAGTGTACCAAGTGTAGTGCTGTTATTTCTGTTACAGACACCCATGACTGGTGTCTTAAATGTTTGGGGCCTGACCACTCCATTCCGGACTGCCCATCCTGCTCCCAGATGTCTAAACGTGGTTTGCAGAACCGGGCCAACAAATTCCATGTGCTGTTTGCTTCAGATAATCCAGCATCACAGTCATCCAGGTCTTCCTCTCCGGATGGATCTCAGGTAACCAAACCTTCTTCGGGCAGGTCCTCAAAGAGCAAATCTCCTTCAAAGCATCGAGAGGCTCTCAATTTTGAATCTGAGGACCATGCCCCAGCCAAACAACCCCGGCGGGAAGCTTTGGCTTCCAAAGCACCATCTATGGGGTTACAGGTTGACATCGATGGCACGGCCTCGACCGATCACCTGTTAGACTGCTCTGGGGTACCGGCCCATGCCGGTACCGACATCCAGGCAGCAGTGGCGTCTATGGACAATACTGTTCAGACCATGCAGCAGGCCATCCTGGCTTTCATTAAGGCTGCGACGCCCTCGGTACCGCATCCAGCGGTTCCGGGTTTGGTTCCGGTATTGGCTTCCATACCGGAACCGAGGCCATCATCTTCCAAACGCAGATCGGTGCATGCCGGATCCGGGTTTTCACCCGATACCGATCCCATGCCCGGTACGCCCGATGTCGATACCGACCGGTATGCGTATCGTGCGTTGGAAGCGAATAGAGGATACTCTGATTCCTCTGAGGATTTTGACTCCTCTGATGACTCTGATGAGCTCTCTCTTGTTCTTCCTGAAGAGCCTTCTTCCCCAAAGAGGAGAATGTCTCCACCAGAGGATTTGTCCTTTCAAGACTTCATTATAGAAGTAGCTAAAGGACTTTCTATTACTACATCCTCTGAGAAAGATCCTAGATCAAAGAAATTGGATATTTTAGGATACCCTAAGGTTCCTAAAGAGGCAGTTACCCTGCCTATCCATGAAATCCTTCAAGAACACTTGATGGACTTATGGGAGGCTCCTCTAACATTGTCTCCTCATTCTCGTAGGTTGGACACCATGTACCGGGTCCCTCCTTCTCCTGGTTTTCAAAAAACTCAGCTGCCTCACCATTCCATTGTGGTGAAGTCTGCGCTGAAAAAGATTAAGAGTACCAAAAGGCACTCTTCTACCCCTCCAGGGCGAGAATGTAAGACCCTAGACTCTTTTGGTAGGAAAAATCTTCCAGGCTAGTATGCTTATAGCCAGGATTAATTCATACAGTCTGTATATGGGCATGTTTCTAAGGGAACTTGCCCTAAAGGTAAAGCATTTTGCCCCCTTTATCCCTGAAGATAGAAAGGAGGAGTTCATTTCTTTAGTGAAACAGCTTCTAGATGTTTCTAAGTTCTCCAACAGAGCAGCCTTTGATTCCTTTGAGGGTGCCGTAGAGCATCGGGCATTGCCATTGCAGCCCGATGACTTGCTTGGCTCCAGGCCTCTGACCTAGAACCCTGGGTCCTGGATGGCTTACGGAATCTGCCCTGTACCGGTGAGAACTTATTTGGTAAAGACTGGCAAATTAAAGCCACTCAAATGGACGCAGAAAATGCTACCTTAGATAGACTTTCTAAGTCTACCTCTACTCCTGCCAAGAAAAAGTCTTTCAAGAGGCCTTACTACAAGAAGGCCAGATTTTCCACAAATACTGGCCAACAATCTTCTCAGCCTCGCTTTGCTGCTAAACATCAGCAGCCTAAACAGGCAAGGTCAAAGCCTGCAGTGTCTGCCACTCCTCAGCAGGCTCAACCCCCTCAGGGGTTTTGACTTGCCCCTAGAGAACTTAACCTTTCTGGCTCTAGAACAACCAGAGCCCCTCACCATTCCCGGAAGGTTAGCTCACTTTGCTCCCAGATGGGGGCAAATTACATCAGAGCAATGGACCCTCTCTATCATCAGAGAGGGCTACAAACTTCATTTTTCCAACCTTCCTCCATATACCATGGTGAGGCACTTCAATTCTCCCCCATCTCTCCTGGGCCTGTTGGGTCAGGAAGTCTCTTCTCTCCTTGCCCAAGGGGCAATAGAAGAGGTTCCTCTTCTTCAACAAGGGACGGGATTCTACTCCCCTTATTTTCTCATACCGAAGAAGACAGGGGGATTCAGACCTATCCTAGATCTGAGAGAATTGAACAAATTTCTGTACAAGGAGAAATTCAAAATGCTTTCTCTAGGCATTCTCCTTCCATACCTTCAGAGTCAGGATTGGCTTTGTTCTCTAGATCTCAAGGATGCGTACACACATATACTCATCCACCCATCCCACAGAAAATATCTAAGATTTCTGTTTTCAGGGAAAACATTTCCAGTACAGAGTACTTCCCTTCGGTCTAGCCTCTGCTCCAAGAGTGTTCACCAAATGCATGGCAGTTGTTGCCGCATTTCTAAGAGGTCTGGGAATTTTTGTATTCCCATATCTAGACGACTGGCTCATCCGAGCTCCATCTCAGTCAGAGGCCCAGATTTCCCTGGACCGCACAAGGCACATTCTGCAGTATCTGGGACTGGTGGTAAACCTTCCCAAGTCTCAGCTTATCCCTACTCAGTCTCTGGAATTCATAGGGGCCCAGTTGGACACCACCACTGCAAGGGCCTACCTACCTCAAGTCCTGGGACAACGTCTGGTGTGCTTGGCCTCCCAAGCTCAGTCCAGCAGTCACTTGACAGCCAGAGAAATGCTGCGACTTCTGGGCCACATGGCCTCCACGGTACACGTGGTGCCCTACGCTCATCTTCATATGAGAGCAGCTCAATGGACCTTGGCCACCCAGTGGACTCAAGCATCAGGAGCGCTCTCCGACCAAATACTCACCTCAAAGCTTCTGTTTTGGTCCCTCCAATGGTGGATGTCCACCAAGAATCTGTTGTTGGGGGCCCCCTTCCAACCTTTGTTGCCCCAAGCAACCCTCACAACAGATGCCTCCCAAACAGGGTGGGGAGCCCATCTTCAACACCTCTCCACTCAGGGTGCTTGGTCTCCACAAGAGACCACCCTTCACATCAACCTCCTGGAACTGCGAGCAATCTTCTTTGCCCTCAAAGTCTTCCATACCCTCCTTGTCAACCTGACCGTCCTAGTCCATACAGACAATCAGGTGGCCATGTTCTACATAAACAAACAAGGAGGGACAGGCTCTCTGTCGCTATGCAACGAAGCTCTCAGATTATGGGCCTTCGCCAGAGAGCATCAAATTCATCTTCTGTATCTTCCAGGGGTTCAAAACTCTCGGGCAGACAGACTCAGTCGAGTTCTGCTTCCACACGAATGGTCCCTACACAGGGACCAGATACGCAGAATCTTTCAGGAATGGGGGAACCCCGGACATAGACCTCTTTGCAAGTCCGTGGAATGCCAAACTTCCCCGGTTCTGTTCCAGGACTCCGTGTCAGGGAGCTCAGGCCAACGACGCCTTTCTCCTGCATTGGGGTCAGGAATTCCTATATGCCTTTCCACCCATTCCTTTGATTCCCAAGACTCTGTTCAAACTCCAGAGGGATCACGGGTCGATGATCCTCATAGCTCCACGCCAAGTGTGGTTCCCCTATCTACTTCTGCATCTCTCCCAGGGACCCTCCCTGGACCTGGGAGCTGCTCCAGACCTTCTGTCTCAGGAGGAGGGGACTTTGTGGCACCCAAACCCCAAGTCCCCTACACCTCAGAGCTTGGTTACTGAAGGCCTAAGCCTTCATGACTTCAATCTTTCTCAACCTGTGCAAGATATCCTGCATGCCTCTAGGAAACCTTCCACGAGGCGTTCCTATGCTTTCAAATGGAAACACTTTTCCATTTGGTGTGCTCAGCAGGGTCTTGACCCTCTAGCAACTTCCTTTGAATTCTCTACTAGACTATCTCCTGCATCTTTCTAATGCAGGCCTCAAGACGAATTCAGTAAGAGTCCATTTGAGTGCTATTGCAGCATCCTTAAAACCTATAAATGGACGACCTGTCTCCTCTCATCCTCTTATTGCAAGATTCATGAGAGGCCTGACTCTAACCAAACCTCCCATTCGACCTCCTCCGGTAGCATGGGACTTAAACCTGGTTCTGGGTCAGCTGATGAAGCCACCCTTTGAACCGTTGGTCTCTACCTCCTTGAAATTTCTTTCCTGGAAGGTCTTTTTCCTTATTGCAGACACTTCGGCTCGTCGCATCAGTGAACTACAGGCCTTAGTGGCTCATCCACCTTATACTAGGTTTCATCATGATAAGGTGGTCCTTAGGACGAATCCCCACTTTATGCCCAAAGTGGTCTCGCCTTTTCATCTTAATCAAGAGGTATATCTACCTGTCTTTTTCCCGGCTCCTCATGCATCCAGTGCAGAGAGGAACCTTCATACTCTAGACTGTAAAAGAGCTCTCGCCTTTTACCTCAACAGGACTCAACCACATCGAAAGTCTTCCCAACTTTTTGTGGCTTTTGATCCTTCTCATTTGGGACTTCCAGTCTCAAAACGTACACTTTCCAATTGGATTGCTCAGTGTATTTCCTTTGCTTACCAGAGTAAAAACATTTCTCTGGAAGGCCATGTCACAGCTCACAATGTGAGAGCCATGGCCACTTCTATGGCTCATCTTCACTCTGTATCCATAGATCAGATCTGTCGAGCAGCCACCTGGGCCTCAGTTCATACCTTCACAGCCCATTACTGTTTGGACAAGGACTCCCGCCAGGATGCCTTGTTTGGTCAGGCTTTCCTCAAACACCTGTTCCATACTTGAACAACTCCTGCCTACCTTCCTTGGATGGATGCCTGAGATCCATACGGAAGATGGTGAAAACCCTTGGGAGGGATCTCCCAGGCATCTTAGCTAGGGAGTCCCCATAAGTGAGGACTTATTCCTGCTTGTTCCTGGAGATAGCACAGTTACTTACCTGTAACAGGTGATCTCTGGGAACAGCAGGAATTAGTCCTCACAACCCACCCACCTCCCCTAGGAGTTGTATCTTCTATCTATCTTCCTTTCCTCTCTCTATTGTCTCAGCTATAAACTCGAACTGAGGAGAGCTGGTCAGGAAGGCGGGAAGGCAGCACGCATGTGCAGTGGGAGGCCCCAAAAGCTTCCTTTCTGGGAAGCTGGGGAGCTTCCCGCGCAGGCTCCGTCGGTTTCCGACGTACCCATAAGTGAGGACTAATTCCTGCTGTTCCCAGAGATCACCTGTTATAGGTAAGTAACTGTGCTATATATATGTATATATATGTGTATGTATATGTATATATATGTGTATGTATATATATGTCGAGATATTTATTATAGGTAGATATGTAGTTACATACTTATCTGACTGTCTATGCTCATATAGATATATATGTCTCTATATGATTCTGACAGTTGGGCTCTACCCATACTCATGCTGTTCCAGCATGTTTGGGGTGCTACACACACAACCACTCCCGTGGTAGTTAACAACTTTTCTACCATAACCCTAAGGGTTAGGTACCCCTGAAGCTCTCCATGTTCCAGTATCTTTCCTAGCTACCACCAGTTAGGAAAGACATGGCGGATCTTCAGTACATCTGAGGCTCTAACGCCTCAGACACCTGTCCTTTCTTTTTGGGATACAAGGTTTTTCCATACCCCTTCTTCCCTCAAGGACTAGGCCGGTTTGTCCAAATCGGTCAGCCTTTCCTCTTTTTGCTCCTAAGAGTGAGCCCACTCTGCAGCCAGAAGAGTTTCGGCTTTTTCCCTAAAGCCTTCTGCTGAGGCCTATCGTTTATGTACTACCCCAGTTGATCCCTGGGGGTTACCTCTCACCTTTCAGGATTCTGACCTCCACTGTTTGTCCTACAGTTTTATTACTTCAACTTTCAGTGAGGTCATCCTTGAGGTT
Organism: Ichthyophis bannanicus; assembly: GCA_033557465.1. Classification (NCBI taxonomy): domain Eukaryota; kingdom Metazoa; phylum Chordata; class Amphibia; order Gymnophiona; family Ichthyophiidae; genus Ichthyophis; species Ichthyophis bannanicus. Next base: position 935,928,314 of record CM066034.1, read on the forward strand.
CCTCTACTGGATTCCCCAGTAGATTCCATGAACCTCTATAACTTTCCTGCAATCCTGTTAGTGGAGTCCATATTGCAATATTTCATTTCAATATATTTGATGATAATTATCATCCACACAAGGACTCCTTGCCTGCAGTCCTATGCTAGGTTAGCTGTCTTTACAGCACCTTTTTGTTTCAACTCCTACCCTCCATCCTGAGGATGCCTGGCGATATGAGGTGTAGCATGTTTCCAATCTATAACATGCTAGGACTCCAGGCATCTTAGCTTGGGAGTCCCCATATGTGAAGACTCATTCCTGCTTGTTCCTGGAGATAGCACAGTTACTTACAGTAACAGGTGATCTCTGGGAACAGCAGGAATAAGTCTTCACAAC